>CM035842.1:10140371-11612150 GCA_020510985.1 Pholidichthys leucotaenia
CAGAAAAATAGATAATGCATACAAATTATCAATAAATGCAATTTTATTTACATAAGTGCTTTTCATTTCCTTTTCTGTAGTGCCCAGGATAAACATATGGCTGCAGTTATAACTCAAATACAGGCTGGGCAATACAGACCACCTTTTTACTATTTATGGGATAATACAAATAATAAGATCATGTCCTCTATTATCCTACACATTTCCCATGTTGTGGAGGAGGGGGCGAACAGCAACTCTCTCCCTCTCTCTACTTAGCAAAGGAAGAAGCGAGCGACAGGCTTGCTCTGTAAAAATAGAAGTGTGCTTATGCTGTAACGGTGTTGTCTTGGGTTAACTTATCTGTATTCTGTACAGATAGTAAATATGCTTATAGCACATGCCACCTTCATAACGCTACTCACTGTGCTGCTATTGGTCTTTTAGGAACCGTCAGTCTCATTAATAATGTTGATGTTTTAAAAGACTGTCAAAATAATATGGACCTTCCTCCTGTTTCATGTGTAAATAATTAGATATACATTTGGCTTGTCTGATGAAAATTTGCTCTGCCACCCACATTATACAGATGAGCTGTCCTGGTGGCACATGGCCAACCATGTGCCAACAGGAGGAAATCAATGATGAGGATGTTGGGAAAAACTGTCTTAATATTTTGAAAGAAGTAACAAAAACATGCCAAAAGTGCATCATTTGTTTATAAAATAATGCTCAAGGAGCAATGGAAAGCTACAATATTGCTTGGTGTTGATTGACACCTCCACAAAGTGGACAGGAATTCATCACACATCCCCAGCAAATGCGCATCTGTGTGTGTGAAACTCTATTGAATGATGCTCTTTCCGTTTTTGGGGTTCCAGAACTGATTTATGCAGATAATGGAACTCATTTTACAGCACAAACAGTTCAAGACTTAATCCAAGCTGTAAGAAGTAAGATCAAATTTCATAGTATCGGTACAATCAAACAAATGCTGGCAAAAACCACACATGGAAAGGGTGTTACTTGGCCAGAAGCTCTGAAATTAGTCAGACTAACCATTAACTCTATACTAGACCCAAAGACAGGATTATCACCTTTTGAATGTGTTTTTTCACCATCCTTATGTATTACCTGACCTCTCACCACTAACCACACCTAACAAATACACAGATCTTGGTGAACATCTCAGGGAATGTTTTGATTCTGTCAGAAGCTCTCTCTGCTCCACAGAAAGAAACGGATCAACCTGGAGACTATGTCTTCATAAAGAACATAAAGAACCACCACCGACAACACTAGACACTCCCACTCCCACTGCAGTACGTATTGCTGAATGACCATCTCGGATTCACCTTTCACACGCTAAAAGACTACGGGTGCCTGTAAGTGAACTAACTAACTTGTTTCCCTGAGTAAGTCCAGTACAAAGGGGGCATGTCCTTTTAAGGACAAGGCCGTCTCAACCCTGGTGAAGAAAGAGGCCCGGAGGGGTGCTCTCTCAGGTGGAAGCATGGCACCAAAACTATTGATGACTCTGTGTTCAGCACTTCTCCTGGCAGTGGGGTGGTAATCTCTTTCTGATTCAAGGACAAGGAACCCACGAAGCACGGACAATGAACAATACGCATAACCTATGGTACCAGACAATGGTGGTTTCGGTGAGAGGACTGGGAATCGATACTTCTTGCTATGTGTGTTCATTGCTACCCCATTTACACAAGACTGCAATACCCATGATTGACTACAATACCCATGATCCCTGATTCCACTGAGTGAAGAGAAAACGCCCGGAGTGACAATAGTGATGAACTCTCGTCTCAGTCTGTTTAATACAAGCAATAATGTTGGACATTGGTTGGTGGGGAATTTGTCAGAAAGATATCTTAATAGATTGAATGTCACTATTACTGATTACACTGGGTCTAAGATTAGAATATTTAATATTATTGGGATTGGAACTTCTTTGCTTGCAGTTAAGAAGCATTTAATGAAAGTAAATCCTACACTGTTTACTTCACCAATCTGCTTTCACAAAAATTGTAGTAAAAACAGTTTCAACCTGGGTATTTCACAAAGATGCAATGATACTAAGGAAGTGACCTGTGAAGTGTCATATTATGATTCTGTCTGTAGAAATATATTTCACTTTCCCTACATTGCTGCTGGGAAATTCACCTTAAAGAGGAAAAATTGTACTTTTAACTGTAGCAATAATCCTACTGTTTTTTGGCCAAATGATGTTGGGTATGGATTCTTGGAAAACCAATGGGTACTCTTTTTCCAATGTATGGCAGTGATCTAGCTATACGCCACATGAATGCTTAATGATGTCAATGTAGGAAATCTTTTGATAATTGCATATGATTAAAAAGATTAATAAAATAATAAACAGGAGGAAAATGTTGGGAAAAATTGTATATACTGTATGCATATAAACAGTTATCATTTTATTAATGATTCATGAAATGAAGATTGATATTCTTATATGTATGATGCTTTTTCTTATTAGTCATAAATACAACTTGTGCTACTTATAATCACTGTTAGTGACTAAGCTGCATCACCCTTCTGTTTATTCGTCTGATGTGTGATAAAAGAGTGTTGACATATACAGTATGCTGTATCAAGACTTGTCCCCTGTACACCCTGTGCATCTTATTTTATCTGCAAAAGACTGTTGTATGTTATCATTTAACCATTTTATCTGTTAACTATGAGTTGTTTCCCCCTCTCTGCCTTTACTGAGTGGAGAAGCAGATGTTCCCCCCCGCGATAAGAGTGTTCATGCAATTTATCTCCTACACACACTTGAAGACATACAGAGCGTACTTTTGCTTATGTGGTAATTCTGTTTGTTCTGCTTTTGCTGAGTGTATATAAAGAAAGCAACTGCGGATTGTCCGGCAGTATTCAACTCGCCCTGTATGTGGGTTGATTACTCCTTGCAAGTAAAAACTTCAAAGGCTCTGCGTGTCTTAAGTCTGATCTTTGGTTCAGTCTAATACCTTTTTGTACTCTGTATTTGTGAGGTTATATTTCAGACTTCTGACATTCAGTATGAAGTTGTCAATTCTCTCATAGAATATTTTTTCAAGTATCTTGGAAAATTGCGGTAATAGTGAAATTGGTCTATAGTTTGAGAGTTCCCCTCTGTCGCCCGTCTTGTATATCGGAATTACTTTAGCTATTTTCATTGCATTGGGAAATATACCTGATTGGAGAGACAGGTTACAGATATACGTCAGTGGTTTTACTATGCATTCGATAACAGTTTTGACTAGTAGCATGTCAATACCGTCACAGTCCATAGATGTTTTACTTTTGAACGATTTAACAATTTCAATGACCTCTCTTTCGTCTGTGTTCTTTATGAAGATGGAGTCTTTTACAGCAGTGTTATTGCATATTGTATCACCTGTAGGCACCGTAGTGGGTATTTCTCGGGCCAGTTTAGGTCCAATGTTAACAAAAAAAATATTAAATTCATCTGCAGGTGAAGCTATATTCACACTCTGAGTCGTTTTATTATTTTTTGGAATATTAGTTGGGTAGCTTGTATTTCTGCTTTTATTTCCAAGGATACTGTTGAGTATTGTCCATGTATTTTTAATATTGTCTATGTTTTTCACCAGTTCTTTACTGTAATAGTCTCTTTTACTACATCTTATTATATATGTTAACTTATTTTTGTATGTTTTATACCGTTGCTCTGCTTCTTTTGTCCTTTTCTTTAGGAAAGCTTTATATAATAAATTTTTCTTTTTACACGCCTTTTGTAGTCCTTTGGTTAACCATGGCTTATCAGCAAATTTGTGTTTAAGCTTTTTTTTTTTACTAATGGGCAGTTTTTTTCATAAAGAGTGGTTACAATGTTTATAAATGTGTCATAGGCTTCATTTACATCTGATACATAGACTTCTGTCCAGTCTTGCTTCAGCAAGTCCTCTTTAAGAGAATTGATTGCATTTGGTGATTTGTGTCTGAACGATTTTGAAATTTTTTCTGCGTTGGGCCCCGTGTGGCCATGGATAAGTGCAAAGGTTGGCAAGTGGTCACTTATATCATTTATCAATAATCCACTTTCTATTTTCTTATCGAAAACATTGACAAACAGGTTGTCAATAAGTGTAGCAGAGTGAACTGTGATTCTACTGGGATGTGTTATTGTGGGATATAGACTCATGCTGTACATAGAGTTCATGAACTCTGTAACTACATTTTGTTGATGTGGATTCAGTAAATCAATATTGAAATCTCCACAAATTGCTACCATTTTCTTACTAGTAATATTATTGTACAGCTCGACTAATTTATCTCTGAATGTCTCAATGCAAGTTCCCGGCGTTCTATATATAAGATAAGATAAGATAAGATAAGCCTTTATTAGTCCCACAACGGGGAAATTCCAGGATTGCAACAGCACAGGGATAGCAACACTCAGAGCAACAATCAGAAGGCAAGAAAAAAAAAAAAAAAAAAAAAAAAACAAGCAAGCAAGAGCAGCTAATATACATATGTACATATTACTATAAAATATATATATACACACACACACACACACACACAGACACACAGTGCAGAGCATTGTAGCTGGATGGAATAAATATATGAATATATGAACACAGTGCAGAGCATTGTAGCTAGATGGAATAAATATGTAAATATATAAACACCCACAGTACGGAGCATTGCAGCTAGGTGGAATAAATATGCAAGTATATAAACACACACAGTGCGGAGCAATGTAGCTAGATGGAATAATATGTAGATATATAAAAACACAGTGCGGAGCATTGTAGCTAGATGGAATAAATATATAGATATATAAATATAAACACACCCAGTGCTGAGCATTGTAGCTAGATGGAATAAATATATAGATATATAAATATAAACACACCCAGTGCAGAGCATTGTAGCTAGATGGAATAAATATGTAAATATATAAACACACACAGTGCAGAGCATTGTTGCTAGGTGGGATGAAACAGCATAACCGTCTATTTAGTTATCCTACATGGTATGATTATGTGCCCATACATATTCTCACCCTCCATAGCGACCGGTATGTTCCTAGTTGTATGCCGGAGAGGACCATTGTGTAAGTCTATTGCATCTTTTGCATTCAAAAAAAAAACAAAAAAAAAAAAAACTATTAGTTTGTTACGTCTTTTTGCTATCTCTGCGAGCAGCCCTGCTTAGGTTGTACAGTCTGACAGCCGTTGGTAGGAAGGACCTACGAAACCTCTCGGTTGTGCACCTGGGATGATGTAGTCTGCTGCTAAATGAGCTCCTCAGTGCATCCAGTATGTCCTGCATAGGGTGGAACTCGGACTCCAGCAGAGATGACAGTTTAGCCACCGTCCTTCTCTCTCCTATCTCCTCCATCAGATCAAGGCGTTGCCCCAGGACAGAGCTAGCTTTCTTAATCAGATTGTTCAGTCTCTTCCTATCGGCTGCAGTAATGCCACTGCCCCAGCAGACCACTCCAAAAGTGATGGCTGATGCCACCACCGTGTCATAGAATGACTTCAGCAGCGCCCCTTGTACACCAAAAGACCTGAGTCTCCTCAGCAGGAACAGCCTGCGCTGTCCCTTCTTGTAGAGTGCGTCAGTATTGTGTGACCAGTCTAGTTTATTGTTCAGATGAATACCCAGGTACTTGTAGGATGTCACCATCTCGATGTCTGTTCCCTGTATGTTTACTGGTGCTGTGAGGGGCTGCCCATGCCTGCGGCAGTCCACCACCAGCTCCTTAGTTTTCCTCGCGTTGATCTGGAGGCAGTTCCGATGGCACCAGTCCACAAAGTCCTGGATAAGCCCTCTGTACTCAGCTTCATCTCCGCTGGAGATGAGACCAACGATCGCAGAGTCATCAGAGAACTTCTGTAGATGGCAATGTGTTGTGTTGTGTGAGAAGTCCGCAGTATAAAGAGTGAACAGGAAGGGAGCCAGCACCGTTCCCTGGGGGGCCCCCGTGCTACTGATGATCGTGTCGGAAACACAGTCCCGGGTTCTCACAAACTGAGGCCGGTTCGTGAGGTAGTCCAGGATCCATGATGACAGGTGCTGGTCCACCCCTGCGCGCAGCAGCTTGTCCTTCAGGATCATCGGTTGGATGGTGTTGAAAGCACTGGAGAAGTCAAAGAACATGATCCTCACCATATTCCCGGGCTTCTCCAGGTGGGACAGAGAACGGTGAAGGAGGAAGATCACCGCATCCTCCACCCCAATGCCATGCTGGTAGGCGAACTGGAGTGGATCCATCGCTGGTTCCACCAGGGGGCGGAGATGAGCAAGGAGCAGTCTCTCCAGGGTCTTCATCAAGTGGGACGTCAAGGCCACCGGTCTGAAGCTGTTCAGGTCTTTGGGGTGGGAAGTTTTTGGTACAGGTACCACACAAGATGTTTTCCACAGCTGTGGTACCCTCCCCAGTTTCAGGCTCATGTTGAAGATATACGTCACAATCCCACACAGCTGGTCTGCACAGGACTTGAGGAGCTTTGCGCTGATGCCGTCCGGTCCCGACGCCTTCCTCGCCTTGATCTTCCTCAGCTCCGTCCTCACCTGGGTCTTGGTCAGGGTCAGGATGGGGGGCTGTGTGTTGGGAGTGGGGGGGGGTGTCGGTGGAGTGGGGAGTGGGTAGCAGGACTTGATTTCTTAGAGGCAGCAGTGGTTGTTGTGCAGACAGGGGGGAGGGCGGTTGGTCAAATCTATTGAAAAACAGATTCAGGTTGTTCGCCCACTCCCTGCCCCCCGTGGCCTGGGGGGAGGTATTCTGGAGCCCCGAGATGGTTTTGAGGTTTCTCCAGACCCCGCTGATGTCGCTCTGTTGCAGCTTGTCCTCCATCTTCTTCCTGAAGCTGTCCTTGCCTTCTCTGATCTTTCTCCTCAGCTCACTCTGTACGGACTTCAGCATCTCCCTGTTCCCCGACCTGAAGATCCTCTTCTTCTCTCTCAGAAGTGTTTTTATCTCAGGGTTGATCCAGGGTTTGTTGTTTGAGTGACGCCGTATGGTCTTGGTGGGAACGGATTTGTCCACACAGAAGCTGAGGTAGCCCGTGAAGGTGTGAATGAGGCCATCGATGTCCTCACCATGTGGATCGCAGAGCTGCTTCCAGGCAGTGGCTTCAAAACAGTCCTTTAGAGTGTCCATTGTCTCCTCAGACCATAACTCCACAGTGTGCATGGCCGGAGGTTGTCTGTGCACTAGGGGTTTGTACACCGGTCTGAGATGAACCAAGTTGTGATCCGATCTCCCAAGTGGGGGGAGTTGTGATGAGGTGTACGCCTCCTTAGTGTTTGCGTAGAACAAATCCAGTGTTTTATTGTCTCTAGTGTGGCATGTGACATACTGGGTGAAAGTGGGCAGAATGGGAGACAGTGAAACGTGGTTGAAATCGCCTGAGATGAGGAGAAGAGCATCTGGGTGTTCTGTCTGCAGCCTGCTGGTTACTGAATGGATGACGTCACGCGCTGTCCCAGCGTTCGCCGTCGGATTTGCATAAACAACAATGCAGATCACGTGTGAGTGTTCTCTCGGGAGATATGTAGGCCTCATGCTAACAGCTAGCAACTCAATGTCTTTGCTGCAGTGTCGTTGTTTAACAGTGATATGTCCCGGTCTGCACCAGTTGTTGTTAACATACATTATCACTCCACCGCCCCTAGTTTTGCCACTCTCTGGTGTTCGGTCAGCTCGTATCATGTGAAAACCCTCCAGCTCAATGTTAGCATCTGCTGCTAGTTCAGTTAGCCACGTCTCAGTAAACAAAAGGAGAGAGCACTCCCGGTAAGTGCTATCATAACGGGAGATAGCCGCTAGCTCATCTAACTTTCCCAGTATCGACCGTACATTTCCCATGACAACAGATGGAAGGGAGGGTCTGTACCTTATATTTTTTGTCCTCCGCCTTACTCCAGCCCGGCAGCCGCGGCGTTTTCGCCTCAGTTCTCTCGGTATGTCGAGTTTTTCCAGTGGGACCGGGTGGCGGTTAAATGCTAGCAGCTCTTCCCTATTGTATCGTATCCTGCTATAAACAGTGGCTCCGTCCACCGGCTCAGGAGACATTTGGGACGATCTGTGTGTCCGTGATATAAGTGGGGTGAAAAAAAAAAGTGATCAAAAGAGAGAGGAAGGGAAAAAAAAACTCGGAATCGAGCCGCTGTTGCAAAAGGCAGCCGACTGGTGTGGCGCCGAGAGGGTAAATGATATGCAGCTTATGATTAGATTTTTTGTTTTGTCTAGGTCAATCTCAACAGTAACACATTCCAAAATCCCTGGTAGTGCTAAGGACATTTCATTTACAAGCTTACACCTATACAGGTCATCAATATTCAGTGCAACACCACCACCCTTTTTTTGAGATCTGTTAATATAAAACATCTGATATCCCTCTATTGCCATCAGGGGAGCCTGTTCTTCACTAAGCCAGGTTTCAGAGACTGCAATAGCTGTAAATTTTCTGTCTAGCTGTTTTAAATAGTCCTGAATCTGTGGAAAGTTTTTGTTAAGACTTCTGCTATTGAAGTGTATTATTGACAGTTTACCATCTAATTGCACTTGACTTTTGAATTGCTTTTCAGTGTAATATTCACAGTGGTTATGAATATTATTGAAAAAGTGGTTATCAGGATCAATATCATTCTCCATCTCTTGTGGTTTATGTTCAGCATAATGGCATATTTTCAGAGTTTGAGTTTCCTCACTCTGTGTCAAATGACTTCCTCCAACTGGGGATAATTGATGTCTACTCGAGTCGGTCATAAGTTTTTGTTTATTTTGCTTATTTTTTTTAAAGTACTTTGGCATGGTGTATCAAAAGAACTATTCTTATCGTGTGTATGAATATGGATTATCATTGACTCATAATTTTCTTAATCAGTGTTCATCTGTATTTATCTAAGTCAGTAGCATCTCTGATCATTATACTCTTTGCTTGCTCAGGTGATCCATTTAGTTTAATCCAAATTCTACAATTTCTTGTCCAGGTTGCCTGTATCTTATTTTGTTTTTTTAGCATCCGTGCCTGCCGTGCTAATGTAAACACAATAAATGAGAAACAGCTGATCACACTGACAAGAGGAGGAGGCGTGGCTGAGCTGTCAGGGAGCGAAGGACCCAAGAGGATCCCAGACAGCGCCTGATGGAAAATAACAGCACAAAGGGCAAAATAGCCACAGTGTCATAGAACTGGGTTTGGAACACAAAACCCAAGTTCATGACAGATGGATGGATGGATGGAATAATAATCTTTTTTCATATAATACTGTGTAAAAACAGTACTGCATCTCTAAAATTAGCACATCACCATTCAGATCTATATCAAATAGCTTAGACATATTCATCCAAATTTCAAACAAAAAAATCTTAAAACAGCTAAATTTATATGGGATTGGGATAAGCTCCAGCCTCCCCACGACCCGAAAAGGATTAAGCAGAAAAAGATGGATGGATGGATGGATGGATGGATGTAAAATTTGAAAGTTTTACTTTTTGGATTTGAGTTATTTCTAAAAATAAATTCATCACAATATTCAACTTTTGGAGGTGGATGAGTAGAATGTAAAAGAAAATCAACCTCAAATGAAGTGAGTCAACAGATAGACGGAAATTTATTTGGGGGACAATATTTATTAAAAAATAAAAAGTCCAGCTGCAGGGTCCATGGGGCAGACCAGGGAGAGCAAAAGAGAAATTAATTAAATCAGGATTAGGACAATGAAAACTTTTGTTGTCCCCATAGTCAGTGTTGACCTTTTTTACTATAGTCAGGGACAAACTGTTGGTGTAAAGGACAGTCTCGAAGAAAGTGTCATCACAGTCTAACAGCATTAAAACATGACAGTATGTGAACTACGAGACAGTTTTAGGACTACAGCAGTGCTGCAATGAGTTTGTTTGGTCTACATACAGTAATGTGAATTACAATATACTGCAGATGAAGGAAAGAGCAGGTACAGAAATGGAATTACTTTTTATATGTGTATTGTGGGAGGAGGGAGGAGACCTCGGGGCAGACCCAGGGGGTTATTCACCTCATGATACAGGAAGTCCTCACCGAGGGTCAAAAAATGTTGTGTTTTTTTACTTGATAGTCAAAAATCTGACATAAATTTCTACATACATAATTACTGCTACTTCAAGTACTCAAGAAATCCCGTGGCTAATGCTGTGCAGTAACATTAGTTAGTAAAAAAATAAATCTGTTTATTATTGTTATTATTATTATTACTTATTAAGACCTGTTTATTCTACTAATAGAACTTAAACTATTTTTAACCTCAATTTCCACCATGGTGATCAATAAAGTTTTACATCAAAAATAACAATAAACAACTGTAACTTTTTTTTTCACTGTACAACAAATTATAAGACTGAGCTGCTGCACATCAAAGCTGATAATTAAAAAAACAAACAAAAAAAACAATGTAAAACATGACTGCTGCACAATTAGTATGTGTTGTTACATTAATAAATGCAAATGTTATACATATAAACCTGTCAAACATGTCAGCTTGGTAAGGAGCAGAGAGTGGGGTTTATTCCACTCCATATATTGGCTGACATCATCATATACTCATAATAATATGAACATGTCAGAAACAAAATTTAGTTGCTTACGCAGATTTTAGATGGCTGCCCCCTTTACCCCACGTGCTCCTACCCACCAGATTAGCAGCAAAAGATGAATGAGCTCGTTAGCATCATACCTTGCACTGGTTACCTTACCTGTCAGAAGAAAAGTGGTGAGCTTGGTGAAAAGTGTGTGACTTTTCAGCCCTCTGAGACTTTTCAGCAGACATCGGCCATCAAAAGCAGAACCCATATTATCCTGCTCCTTTGTTGTGCCATACTTGAGAACGACTGGGAACTGACGTCTGCTTTGAGACTCAGATATTTAGCTGAATAATTCACTACCTGGCAACTAAACAACCCAAAATGCGACAATGGTACGTAACATCAAGCTAGTGATGCTAGTGGCTGTGACATCCTCACTAGACTTCCGTGTTTGTCTTCCTCCAGCTGCTAGATGTAAATATATTATTTACAACCTGTAAAAAACAATATTTTTTTCATCAATATAGTAATTTTAAAAGAACATTAAGACTTACATTGTATGTGTTTCTAAACACTTTGTTGATGTTTTTTTTAAATCTTTGTTTTCATGAAAATGTTCCCCTGTGCACCTTTAAGACTTTTGTGTACTTAACTTCTGAACAGAATACCAGAATAACAAGGACTTCCTCTAGGTGGCATTATTGCATCCCCCGATGTAAAACTGCTTTTGGACAATCAGCCTTCTCATACAAAGCTATAACAGAACGGAACAAGCTCCCCACTGCTTTGAAGACCAGAACAAATTACAGAGAATATTCCACAGAGACTAAAAAATGGATTCTAAGTATTCAAGCCTACCAGCATTGACTCTTTCCCTTAAATGGGATTTGAAATTGTACTCTTAAATTGTTTTTATGTGTGCTGTTCTCTTATCTTTTTACCTTTTAAACTTACTCCCTGCTGTGGTGTAGGGATACCTTAATTTACAGGGAGTGGTGCGGCACCTTACATGTGATGTCACCACACCACATATATTGGGCGACCCGCCATTTCATGGGGAGTTGTACTGTGAGACATAAAGCTGTATGGTAATGGTATCCAGTGATAGGCAGTTAGCCCTGAACACCTGCCTGTATCTTCCACGCTTTATTTGTAATAAAGTTCATCTAAATGGCAGCATCCTTGTTGGTCATCATTGCCAATGGTGCGGTACCACTTAACTGAGCACACAAGTAATGCTAGGATAAGAGCTAAGATGCTAACGGCGCCAAATGACATGATACTAGTTAGCACTATCAAGCTAGCATTCCAGCTAGAAGTGGCAGAAAGGTTAGCCTCTGAGCTAAATGGGCACCAAACACAGAAGCTACCCCAGACAACGTCAGCCAACACGGTGTGGCCGAAGGGAGAAGAGGACTTGGCGGAAGAGTTTGAAACAAATGCTATTAGCCAAAGATCCACTCCGAGAGGCTCCGTCTGCGGGAGCTGTGGGTCCCCGACGCACCAGGACAGGGCACGTTCTTGTCCGGCAAGAGGGCAATGATGTATTAAGTGTGGGCACCTGAACCATTTCGCCAAAATGTGCTGGTCGCAGGCACCGTGGGGCTCACCAAGCAAGCCAGCCTGCCCGCCAACAATGACCATCCCTACGGTAAGCCCCAACATCAACGGTTATTTATATAGCATGGTTGAGCTAGATGGGGTAGCTATACCACTTCTGCTTGACACGGTGGTGGTGCGCTCAATGTTAAACTGGGCCACGGTGAAGAAGTTTTTCCCCCAACCACAAAATTGAGAAGAACCCAATGCCGCTGTATGGTTATGGGGGTCACAGACTGTGCAGTGTCAGGATGGTTGAACTGACTGTTTATTAAAAGTCTAAAATTGTGTATTACTTCTCGTTCTAAGTGGCAGCGTACGGTAACAGCATCATGGGATGCAACCTCTTCTACTCAGCTTCACCATGAGGGACAGGGCGAAGTTCAAGTGGTCCAGATGCAGCAGCTGCAGCACAGTGGACCTTGAGAATGACAATACGGTGTGGGATGAAGATAAGATAAGATAAGATAAGCCTTTATTAGTCCCACAACGGGGAAATTCCAGGATTGCAACAGCACAGGGATAGCAACACTCAGAGCAACAATCAGAAGGCAAGAAAAAAAAAAAACAAGCAAGCAAGAGCAGCTAATATACATATGTACATATTACTATAAAAAATATATATATATATACACACACACACACACACACACAGACACACAGTGCAGAGCATTGTAGCTGGATGGAATAAATATATGAATATATGAACACAGTGCAGAGCATTGTAGCTAGATGGAATAAATATGTAAATATATAAACCCCCACAGTACAGAGCATTGCAGCTAGGTGGAATAAATATGCAAGTATATAAACACACAAAGTGCGGAGCAATGTAGCTAGATGGAATAATATGTAGATATATAAAAACACAGTGCGGAGCATTGTAGCTAGATGGAATAAATATATAGATATATAAATATAAACACACCCAGTGCTGAGCATTGTAGCTAGATGGAATAAATATGTAAATATATAAACACACACAGTGCAGAGCATTGTTGCTAGATGGGATGAAACAGCATAACCGTCTACTTAGTTATCCTACATGGTATGATTATGTGCCCATACATATTCTCACCCTCCATAGCGACCGGTATGTTCCTAGTTGTATGCCGGAGAGGACCATTGTGTAAGTCTATTGCATCTTTTGCATTCAAAAAAACTTAGTTTGTTACGTCTTTTTGCTATCTCTGCGAGCAGCCCTGCTTAGGTTGTACAGTCTGACAGCCGTTGGTAGGAAGGACCTACGAAACCTCTCGGTTGTGCACCTGGGATGATGTAGTCTGCTGCTAAATGAGCTCCTCAGTGCATCCAGTATGTCCTGCATAGGGTGGAACTCGGACTCCAGCAGAGATGACAGTTTAGCCACCGTCCTTCTCTCTCCTATCTCCTCCATCGGATCAAGGCGCTGCCCCAGGACAGAGCTAGCTTTCTTAATCAGTTTGTTCAGTCTCTTCCTATCGGCTGCAGTAATGCCACTGCCCCAGCAGACCACTCCAAAAGTGATGGCTGATGCCACCACCGTGTCATAGAATGACTTCAGCAGTGCCCCTTGTACACCAAAAGACCTGAGTCTCCTCAGCAGGAACAGCCTGCGCTGTCCCTTCTTGTAGAGTGCGTCAGTATTGTGTGACCAGTCTAGTTTATTGTTCAGATGAACACCCAGGTACTTATAGGATGTCACCATCTCGATGTCTGTTCCCTGTATATTTACTGGTGCTGTGAGGGGCTGCCCATGCCTGCGGCAGTCCACCACCAGCTCCTTAGTTTTCCTCGCGTTGATCTGGAGGCAGTTCCGATGGCACCAGTCTATGAAGTCCTGGATAAGCCCTCTGTACTCAGCTTCATCTCCGTTGGAGATGAGACCAACGATCGCAGAGTCATCAGAGAACTTCTGTAGATGGCAGTGTGTTGTGTTGTGTGAGAAGTCCGCAGTATAAAGAGTGAACAGGAAGGGAGCCAGCACCGTTCCCTGGGGGGCCCCCGTGCTACTGATGATCGTGTCGGAAACACAGTCCCGGGTTCTCACAAACTGAGGCCGGTTCGTGAGGTAGTCCAGGATCCATGATGACAGGTGCTGGTCCACCCCTGCACGCAGCAGCTTGTCCTTCAGGATCATCGGTTGGATGGTGTTGAAAGCACTGGAGAAGTCAAAGAACATGATCCTCGGCTAACACAGTGGCAGAATAACCCACCCAGCCGCGTTGGGTTTTGCAGTGGTCTACCTGCAGATCCTAGTCGTTAGGCTTTGGTCAAGTTGGTGTCGTTTCTGCCCTGGAGCGTTTGTGGAATATATGGCGAAGAGTTCCCTGGTATCCACAACATGAATTTCCTCTCCTCTCTCGTACTGCTGCTATCTGTGCTGTGGCTCTTTGTCTCTGAGGTAAACACGTTCGGCTCCATGGCGAGCAGAATAGCGGGCAGAATACAATATTCCAGGGACGTGTTGCTGCGCTTTAACACAGCTGGTGCAGAGTCTCTGATTGCGCCCAAATTTCAGCTGCCGGACTTTATTTTGAGAGACGGACACAGCGGTGAAAAAAGAAGCGGCAGGAGGAAGCGTGGAAGACGTGGAGGTGTGAAATTGCGCCTTAGGAGACGTCAGTTTGGTAACATTCCTCTTCCTTCGATCATTTTTGGGAATGCACAGTCTGTGAGAAACAAGGTGGAGGAAATTCAAGGCAACGTACGTTACCAGAGGGATTTTAAGAACTGCTGCATCATGGCTTTCACTGAATCTTGGCTTACTGCGCATGATCGGGATGCAGACCTGTGGATTGACGGCTTTGGAGCTCCGCTGCGCTCGGATCGGCAGGAAGAGGTAACTGGGAAGCGTCAGGGGGGCGGCATATGTTTATACATTAATAAGCAGTACTGCACATCTGTCACGGTCAGAGAGCGCATCTGTACACCCCATGTGGAGCTGCTGTCTGTGTCACTACGCCCCTTTTATTTGCCTCGAGAGTTTCCCCAACTTTTCATCACAGTTGTGTATATTCATCCGAGGGCAGACGCTGACTCCGCCTCCAGCACCATCTCTGATGTGGTGCAGCGACTGCAGTCAATTTCTCCAGAGGCGCCAAACTTCATTCTTGGGGATTTTAACCATGTATCTTTAAAGAAGACACTTAAAAACTTTCATCAGTATGTCTCCTGCCCAACCAGGCGAAAAAAGACATTGGACCTGTGCTATGGATCCATAGAGAGGGCCTATAAATCACTCCCCCTTCCTCCTTTAGGATCCTCAGATCACAACTGTGTACATTTGCTGCCCACATATAAAACTGCTCTCAGAAGAGGCAAGGTGGAGATGAGAGACATTGATGTGTGGACAGAAGATTCAGAGCACAGCCTCCAGGAATGCTTTGACTGTACAGACTGGAAGATGTTCATAATGGCCTGCGGGGATGATTTGGACTCTCTGGCTGAGCTCACATGCTCATACATGGCTTACTGTCAAAATAAGTTTGTTCCACGTAAACGTGTCAAAATATACCCCAACAACAAACCATGGGTAACTAAATCAGTTAAATCCTGCTTACAGAGGAAAGCTCTTGCCTTTAAACAGGGGTCTGTTTCTGAGCTACAGGTTGCCACCAAGGAGCTGAAGTCTGAAATTTTAAGAGAAAAACAGAATTATAAATCAGAGTTGGAAAGCAAGATGGCAGCAAATAAACTTGGTTCTGCCTGGGCCAGTATGAAAACTATTGCAGGCCTTCAGAGCACAGAGCGCAGTAATCGTGTGTTTTTAGATGGTTTTAGTTCAGACACAGAGCTGGCTAATGCTCTTAATTGTTTTTATGGTCGTTTTGACTCCTTTGATTTTAGCACAGAAATCCAAGATTTGAAACAGAAACTCAAAGACAATCAGCACTTTAATATTGAGATGCAGGATGTTAAAAGGGAGTTCCGCGCTGTAAAAGTGAACAAAAGTCAGGGCCCTGATAATATATGTGGACGCCTGGTAAAGTCCTGTGCACATGAACTGAGTCCTATATTTAATTATATTTTCAATAAGTCCTTACAGACACAACATGTGCCTAAGATCTGGAAAGATGCCGTGGTTGTTCCCGTTCCAAAATCCAGCTGTCCTAAAACGGTAAACGACTTTAGACCAGTTGCTTTGACTTCAATTTTAATGAACATTTTTGAAAAACTGGTCAGATGTGAGGTCCTAAGGCAGACTGAACATGCATTGGATCCTCTGCAGTTTGCCTATAGGCCTCACAGAGGAGTGGAGGATGCCACTGTCACTCTGTTTGACATGCTTTTTAAACATCTGGATTTTAATGGGACACACGCCAGGCTTTTATTTGTGGACTTTTCTTCTGCCTTTAATACAATCCAACCTCATATTTTAGTTGAAAGGCTCCTGCAACAATTTGATTTAAGCAATAATCTGGTGGGTTGGATTCTGGATTTCTTAACCAACAGGACGCAGAGAGTAAGGGTCAATGGCACATTGTCTGACCTAAAGTGTTCTTCTACTGGCTCTCCTCAGGGGTGTGTGTTGTCACCACTACTCTTCATCCTGTACACAAACATGTGTCGGAGCAGACATGACAACAGACACATTATAAAGTATGCTGATGACTCAGTCATTGTCAGTCTCCTCCAGGATGGTGAGAGTGGCCACGGCCCAGTAGTTGATGACTTTGTTCACTGGTGTGAGGATTCCTACCTGCAGCTGAATACAACAAAAACTAAAGATATGATTATTGACTTTAGGAGGAAAACTCCCAGGCACAAAATCATCATACTAAAAGGCCAGACCACCGAATGTGTACAATCGTACAAATATCTTGGGACGATTATTGATAGTGGATTGAACTTTGAGGTGAACTGTGAAAGGGTGTGCAAAAAGGGTCAGCAAAATTTGCATTGTTTGAGGAAACTTGCACGCTTCCAAATTGACTGAACCATAATGACTATGTTCTATCGGGCTTTTATTGAATCTGTTTTATCCTTTTCTTTAATGTCATGGTTTGGTCAGATAAAACTGAAACAGAGGAAATCCTTGGATCAGGTAGTCAGATGGTCCAGTCGTTTGCTTGGTGAGTCACAGCTGAGCCTGACATCCCTGTACACCAGACAAGTACAGAGGATGGCCGACTCGATTTTAAATGATGACTCCCACCCTTTGCACTGCAACTTTCAGCTTCTTCCCTCCAGACGGAGGTTTGCTGTCCCAAAAAGTAGAACCCAGCGCTACAAAAACAGCTTTGTCCCTGCTGCTGTCAAAGAGTTGAACAAGCTATAAAAATTATATTGTACATATTTTATATTTACCTATTTTGTAAGATGTGTGCCTGTGTTTGTGTCTATGTTGGATGTAATTAGTGGCTTGTAAATATGGATGTCACCAACTGCAAAACAAATCTACCTACGGGTACAAATAAAGTAACCTGAACCTGAACCTGAACCTGTTCATGTTCTGAAAGAAAAAACAAAAAACAAACCAACGAGAATGTTCTGTGAAATAAAAAGTGTGTGTTTTGATATGTTTAGATAAGCTTAGTGAATACGGTTACATAACTAATACTTGAAGTGTGTCTGTCTAATGCAATTTTAAGTTTGAACTATCGTCCACCTGAATCAGCCAATTATAATTTTGAGTGAATTTTCATTACATTTGTACAGTCTCATACAGAATGTTGGTTAGGAATCATAGAGATAAGCTACATTTATTGTGTGTTTGATTAGTAGGATTTGCTTATAATTTTGGGAGGGCACAGCTGCTAATATTAATCATAATGATAATCACAGTGTTCTCCAATTTTACAAGGGGGAAGGAGAATGTGGTCTTGGGATACCTTAGTTTACAGGGAGTGGTGTGGCACCTTACGTGTGACGTCACCACGCCATATATATTGGGCAACCCGCCATTTCTTGAGGAGTTGTACTGCGAGAAATAGAGCTCTATGGTAATAGTATTCAGTGGTAGACAGCAGTTAGCCCTGAACATGTGGCTGTATCTTCCACGCTTTATTTGTAATAAAGTTCACCTAAATGGCAGCATCCTTGTCGATCATCATTGCCAGGTTTGTGGACACAACACCTGCTTGTTTCAGGGACAACAGATTCTGAAATCCGACCTGAATTGCTTTCTATTTGTGCCGTTGTTCTTTTAATATCTTCCTGCCTGCTTCAGGTACTACAGATGGAAATTAGTGAGAACACTATAATCTGGTACAGAGTGCAGCGGATGATAAAATAAAGGCAGCGTCGAGAGGTTTTAAGCAGGTTTATTAAATCATACCGTCGCCACGAGCTCCGCTCCCGGCGCCGTGCATGCGCGCCGGGAGTGAGCCCAGCGGCTCTCGGCAGAGGGACACAAAGTGTGTGTGTCCAGCAGCAGCAGTTGCAGAAGTGAGAATGAGAGAGAGAACATGGATTTCAGTGCAGTACTTATACCCAACTCAGACAATACATCAAAGGGTATTCACAGCAGTTGAGACATTTGCATTTAAGAGACATACATAACAATAGGCAGATTGCTGGCCTCTGCTCCAGCTTGCAGGACAAAGAGGTTACAAGGCACATCTACATATTGATCTCAGTCTCTAGGTCACAGTAAGGACAGGACGCATGAACACTGTACATGAATGGCACATTAACATCTCAAAGCATGAATGGCACATTACATCTCAGTAGTGCAGCGGAAAAAACCAAGAGAAGCGAGCTGACTGTCCTTAGTCTGTTGTGGGGGTTAACCGAATCGCCACACAGAGCATCTTTACCCTGTTTAATGTTTTTTTTCTGTACATGGTCCCTGACAAATAAACCAAATAAACTATAATTTTATATACAATACCATTCAAAAGTTTGGGGTCACTTAGAAATTTCCTTATTTTTGAAAGAAAAGCACTTTTTTTCAATGAAGATAACTTTAAACTAATCAGAAATACACTATACATTGCTAATGTGGTAAATGACTATTCTAGCTGCAAATGTCTGGTTTTTGGTGCAATATCTACATAGGTGTATAGAGGCCCATTTCCAGCAACTATCACTCCAGTGTTCTAATGGTACAATGTGTTTGCTCATTGCATCAGAAGGCTAATGGATGATTAGAAAACCCTTGTGCAATCATGTTAGGTCTGCAATGCTGTAATTGCTGCAAATGGAGGATTCTTTGACTAAAGCAAAGTTTGAAAGAAAAAATTATTATTTCAAATACAAATCGTTATTTCTAACCTTGTCAATGTCTTGACTATATTTTCTATTCATTTTACAACTCATGGTGGTAAATAAGTGTGACTTTTCACGGAAAATACAAAATAATTGTCTGGGTGACCCCAAACTTTTGAACGGTAGTGTAGATTTTATATAATTTTGTCATTTTTATGTGCTAGTCGTTGAATTGTAGACATAAATAAAATAAATGATTTGTGCTCTTGGTAAACTGGACTTAGTTGAAGTATTTTTTAATTAATCATTTTATCTGGATAGAAATAAAGTCCAAGTTCCTGTTAAAAATGATCAGTTTTTACCAGAGGGAGAAAAAGAGTTGTTTTTTTTTTTATCCAAAAGACTCCAGTGATATTAGGGGTCCTCATCAAAGGTAAGAAGGCTGTTTATTAACTGATGAGTTGCTGCACATAAATGAGCTAATTATTATATTTAAAAAGAATAGAAAACAGTGGTGATCCATTTTGCGTAAATCGCCATTGAGAAGGTACTTTGCGCTCAGCCTGAGTTTAGTTGAAGAGTTGAAATGATGTTAGCACTCATTGTTACCTCTGTGCTAACAGTCTGTGCATTGGTCTGTGGACACCAGACTTTATCAGAGAAAAAAAAAATAATCAGAGAACAGTAGGATCAGACTTGAGACTTTTGTTTATCTGATCAGCCATCAGTCCCTCTGACTTAAAAAAAAACTTTCTCATTGTTAATATAAAAGATCATTGCACATGTTAGCATCGCACCTAACAGCAGCTCTGTCATTTCAATACAAACATCAGTCAGCTGTTGAAGATGTCAAATTAAAGCAGGTGATGTCTCCTCATTTTGACCATGTAAAATATACCACTACAGTTAGGGTAATATAATAATGACTGTCCTTATATCTGTTTTTAGTTGTGGTCTAATAATCATCCATTAACCTGGTGTTTGTAAAAACTCTCCACAGTAGCTAATGCAGACCTCTGAGCACTAACTGGTGATGTCATGGAAGTGGTCCATGGGCTGTAAAAAAAAGTCAAACTGCCGCCTCCAGTGGCCCGGCACAGTTATTACAATACCTTTTTTGCACAGCTCCATAACACATCAATGGCAAGTTAAATTTGTGTTTATTTTGAAAACAAAGCCTTATCTTGCAATTCTGGCCAATTAATAGTCGAGAAAATACAGCGATACGATGATACAAGCCTTTAGTTCCACTTAATTTTGACAGGGCGAACTGAAACAGACAGGCGGACAGACAGACAGATCCACACACAGACACACTGAGTGATTACTGTATGCCTCCGTTTTCACCAATGCATAATTCCTTGTGTTACCACTGTATTTCACAGCCTTTTCACAAATTGTACAGCTTGCCGTTGTTTCATTTTTGGCCTGAAAATATAGCCACACGGCGCTCCTCTTTCTCTCTGCCATTCTTCTGCTCCGTCTCTGTGCTGCTCTTGTGTGTGTGGCAAGGTGGCAGCCGGCAGCTGCTGCTTGCTAGCTTGTTTACCTGGCGCTTCTGAGTCACGTTATGGTACAATATTACACAAGAGGGAGGAGGAAGAAGTAAAATGGCGTTCAATTATATACCACTTTTTCTCATCTGTAGGTGACCAAAGCACTTTACAGATCCTGCTATCCACCCATTCACACACACATTCACACACTGATAGCGGCGGAGCTACCATACACAGGCGCTGGCCTGACCCACCAGGAGCAACTGGGGGTTCAGAGTCTTGCTCAAGGACACTTCAACATACAGACTGCACGGTGCTGCAGTGGTTTAGCACTGTGGCAGCACAGTTTTACCCTCGGCCGGGGGACCGCGGGGATCATGAGATCGTGGGTTCGATCCCAGCCCCCGACCAACAGTGAGCTGTGTGGAGTTTGCATGTTCTCCCCGTGTTGCGCGGGTTTACTCCGGGATTTCTCCGGTTTCCTCCCGCACACCAAAAACATGTAGGTTTAGGGCGCTCGCGCACGCAGCGACCAGCAGCCGGTGGCTTGTCACCAGACTGCAAACCAAGTCTACCTACGGGTACAAATAAGTAACAAAAAAAAAAAAAAAAAGACTGCAGACAGAGCGGGAATCGAACCCTTCATTAGTTGGCCACACTACATCTGTGCCACAGCTGCCAAGTAAGGAGTAAGTGGCGGTAATGCACATAAATGCTAGTTGCCAACTGCCGTAAAACCACAAGAATCAGAGAAGCAAAGTGCGCCTGTTCCGTGTTGTGACGGGAGCAGTACTTAGAGTTTCAGTCTCATTACACTGGTATTGATCAATATCAGTACTTACGTTGGTATTGATGTTATAGA
This sequence comes from Pholidichthys leucotaenia, assembly GCA_020510985.1. Lineage (NCBI taxonomy): Eukaryota > Metazoa > Chordata > Actinopteri > Cichliformes > Pholidichthyidae > Pholidichthys > Pholidichthys leucotaenia. Next base: position 10,162,003 of record CM035842.1, read on the forward strand.
TATTTTGATCAATCCACCCACCACTAGTCAGTGGGTGACAGTATGAACAGCCGCAGAGTGCATGTGCACAGGTGAGGTTTGTTTTGATGGCATCGTGAAACAGATCGATGGAGCCTGTGAGCAAAGAAAGTGTACAACCGTTGTCCTGTAGTATCATCCAGTGATGATCCAGTTGTAGTGTGGCGAATATAGAGGAAAAACACAGAAAACACAGGTTTTGGCTTAGAATGAGAGGCGGAGAAACACATGCCAGCATCGTCTCAAACCGGAAGTGGAGATAAGAACAATAAGACGAAGAACAAGGACTATTTTCTTCATTTCCGTGAGCACACAGAGAAAGAAGTAACTTTATCCGTGTCTGCCTTTCTTCAGTTCCTGCCAAGATATTCGCTTTGCGTTCATCTAAACAGACCCAGGTTTCACGCTGAGTGAGTATATACTAATTACAAGACTATATTATCATTACAGATGCTATCATTGTGTCATTCTGTAACATTTTTGATTGATGGGGTACCACATTATTTTTTTTTCAAGTGAAAAGGGTTCCTTGGCTCAAAAGAGGTTGAAAACACTGCCCTATTTTTTTTTCTTCTTCCCCTTGTCCTGTCAAGCAGCTAGGTGAGCAGAACAGAAATCTGCTTCCCTTATTGTGCCAAACAGATTTACTTTGCCAAAAGGAGCTTTATACAGTACATATATGTAGTGGATATTATTTATGAACTCCTCTTGTAATAACGTTTAATACTTTATTTAAATTGTTGTACCCATGAAGGACCCGACACGGGGAAAATGGGGAAAGGAGGGGTGGGGAAGTGAAAAGAAAAGGGAGAGGAACAGACAAAGAAGACAAACGGACTCACACAACTGAAACAAACAGAAGACAAACTGTTTCTTCTACTGAAAAGGTCTCATCATGAGTCTGTTTCTGTACCTGTTAAAGGAGAGACATGTGTGTGGGAGAGGCATGCGTGTGCATGTGTATGAGAGTGCGTGCAAAATAGGTGTGTGTATGGGAGTGGTTTACCAGGAAACATACGAAGAGGGTGGCAGGTCACAGCAGCCCCCCCCCCACCAATACACACACACACACACTGGAAACCCCGAGCAAGCAAGACAGCATCACCAACCCCCACAGAGCAGAAATGTCTCAAAGCCAACAAGGCTCAAGACAGCCAGGCATCCACCCCAGGAAGGACGGCTGGCATGGCGCACCTCCACCACCCAAACCGGGGGCCCCAGCAGGGCCAACGCCAATCCCCGGGCCCCAGGCGCCGGAAGGCCAGAGACCCCCCTCCCTCCCCTGTGCCGGAGACTGGCAAGCGCCTACAGTGCGAGCCCCCCCAAACACCCCTACAGTGGGCCCGCCCCCACCCCTGTGTCGCTGACATACACATCGAGAAGCCCCACGCCCCCACATCCAAAGAATGCGGCAGCAAGGCACAGGAGCCCCACGAGGGGCCAGGCTTCCCCATCCAAGGGAGCCCTTGCAGCCAGGAGGCACCAGGAGGTGCCACCCCCTCAATCCAGCACCCCCAACCAGCACACACACCCATTCCCACACACTCACACCCTCATGCTCTCATACACACCCACTCACACTCACACGCACTCACTCACTCTCACTCACCCTCTCCCCCACACAATCCCACACTTGCACTCCCAGACCCACCCACTCTCATCCACTCCCACTTACCCTCAGAGTCACCTGCACCCACTCACGCTCATACACACACTTTCACTTGTGCCCCAACTCACTCACATTCACTCGTGCCCTCCCCCACACACTCACCCACACTCATGCTGTGGGCATGAACGTGCACCAACGCCCGGCAGTGGCCAGGGAGACGCTAGCGTGGACCAGCAGCCACACCCCCGCCAACCCACCCCAGGGCAGCCGCAACCCCAGAAGTAGACCACCACCCCCAACGCCCACCTGGAGCGACTGATCAACGGACCACCACAAGCACTCCGAGATGCCACCCGACACGCAAAACATCACACAAATCTGACCCACCACCACCACCACCACCATTCATCACTCCCTCACTCTCACTTACTCACTTGTTCACTCTCTCACTCCCTTGCTTGCACCTATTCATTCAGCAGCACTCAGGGATGTTGACAACACGATGGGCCCCAGGTCACCAGCCAGGCCACCAGGCCCCTGGCAGAAGGAGGGCAGCAGTGGTGGGGGAAGACCCCCACCCTCCATCCCCCATGCACAAATCTTTATGGGTGAGTGTTAGTTATGTGGTGTGACTGTGTGCAGGTATGTGAACTACCAAAGTGCTGTTGAAATTGGGGGAATGGTGTGTTAGAACACTGCTAGTCACTGCTATAGGCAGTGGGGCTCCCATCCCCCTAAACCCTCACTGTCTACAGTGCAATTAAAACTGCGAGGGTGGCCCCACTGCGCAGTAGACAGAGGGATCCTCTTCACCGACACAGTACGGCACACCCCCACCCCAAAACCCTAAGTGTATGATGTATGTTTCACCCAGAATTGGGAGGAAGGGGCGGGGAGGTAAGGCTGGAAGGGAAGTGGTCCAAAAGAGAGCCCATCCCCCCCAGAAGCCAGCTCCCAAACTGGCTCTGGAGGCCACCCACTGCCCCAGATCCCATTCCAGAGCGAGGGCCACCAGGCCAAGCAGCCTAGGACCCGCCAGCGTCACACCCCGGTGCTCCCCAGCACCACAGGCATGATGAAGCAGCCACACTCAGGCTTCCGATGGAAATGTGGCCGCCAACCCATGCCAATGGTTCCCCTGGCAACCCCCAAGCACCCACACACACCCGAAGCCGGCGCCATGGACACAGGAGGCAAAGCGGCAAAGCACCGCGCCCCATGACACAACAGTAGCTTATTTTGAGCATTTCCTACAGTACAACACAAACAGAAACATCAGAGACTCACCTGCAATAAAGAACGTCACAAAATTATCCAACATGAACTCTTCATCTTCTTTGGTCATGTTTTCTTCTGCAGTGAAATGGACAAGAAATAAATATTGAGTTTGTCCTTGTTAGCTGTAAACACAATCCACATTCAACATGATAAGGTGTGCACTTTTAGGAAGCACAAGCAGTAAAGCTACTTATTAAAACAACAAAGAATGTGGTGAAGGTTCAACTAATTCTAGATTACCACTGGAGAGCAAATGTAGGACCAGGATATTAGGGGTGGGACAAAAAAAATCAATTTGGTGATGGATTGCGATACTTGACACTAACGACGATCCACTGTTCTCTAAACGCATGGATCGATCTTTTATTAATTATATATATTCATGTAAACGTTGCATACTCTCTTGGGTATTCAACCAGCCAATGCCAGCCACATAAAACAGATAACACAGTGCAACCACAATAAACAACAACAAACTTTAATAAACAGCCCTCAAAGCACATGACAGCTCCCCTCATTTTAAAGGCTGTTTGCTTCTGACCTTAGCAAAAGCTCTTTAAAAACTGTTGGTAAAGCTCCCCAAAATCTGATCTTTTCATTCATTCATCTTCTTCTGCTTAATCCTTTTCGGGTTGCTGGGGGGAGATGGGGGTGCTGGAGCCTATCCCAGCATCTTTGGGCGAGAGGCAGGGTACACCGTGGACAGATCGCCAGTCCATCGCAGGGCCAACACAGACAGACAGACAACCATTCATTCTCACAGTCATACCTAAGGACAATTTAGAATCCCCAGATTGATGCCAATTAACCTAACTTGCATGTTTTTGGCATGTGGGAGGAAACCGGAGAAATCCCGGAGTAAACCCACGCAGACACGGGGAGAACATAAAGTCCACACAGATCACTGTTGGTTGGGGGCTGGGATTGAACCCAGGATCCCCTGGCCAAGGGTGAGTTGCTGTGCTGCCACAGTGCTAACCACTCCGCCACTGCGCCGCCCCAAAATCTGATCTTTTGTTTCATAAATTTTGTTTCAAAAATATACACTGACCTGATTATTTAAAATTTTTACTATGTTCATCCACCATTGTAACAATAAACCTGAATAGCATAGTAGCTTCAATAAAAAGTCATCTATTCAATTCAATTCAATTCAATTCAACTTTATTTATATAGCGCCATTTCACAACAGCAGTCATCTCATAGCACTATCAACTGTAGGGGGAACCCCCACAGTTGCAGAAAGACCCCAGCAATCAGGCGATCCCCTGTGAGCAAGCACTTGGTGACGGTGGAGAGGAAAAACTCCCTTTTAACAGGAAGAAACCTCCAGCAGAACCAGGCTCAGGAAGGGGCAGTCATCTGCTGCGACTGGCTGGGGGGTGAGGGGATAGAGAAGAAGAAAAGAACAGACATATAAAGAGCAAACAGCACAATGGGGACTCAATCTATGGGAGAGAACAAACAAATGTTAATGACCAGCAAAAAAAATATTTCATTGAGAGTGAGAAAAGGAGTGAGGCCCAGTGCATTACTGGAGGTCCCCCGGCTGACTAAACCTATTAGCAGCATAACTAAGGGAGGGTTCAGAAAAACATGATCCCTCCCTAATTGTAGGCTATATCAAAAAGGTAGGTTTTAGCCCTATTCTTAAAAACAGAGATCGAGTCTGACTCCCGAATCCAGATTGGCAGCTGATTCCACAGGAGAGGAGCTTGATAACTGAAGGCTCTGCCTCCCATTGTACTTTTGGAGATTCTAGGTATTACAAGTAATCCTGCATTTTGGGAGCATAGTGCTCTGTTAGGATAATACGATAGTATCAGATCTTTTAAATAAAAAGGAGCCTGATTGTTTAGAGCTTTGTAAGTAAGAAGAAGGATTTTAAACTTAATTCTAAACTCTATGGGAAGCCAATGAAGGGAGGCCAGAACCGGAGAGATATGATTTCTCTTTCTAGTTCCTGTTAAAACTCTTGCTGCAGCATTTTGGATCAGCTGAAGACTTTTTAAAGATGTTTTAGGACAGCCTGATAATAAAGAATTACAATAATCTAATCTCGAGCTAACAAAAGCGTGGATCAGTTTCTCAGCATCACTCTGAGACAAGATGCTCCTAATCTTGGCAATATTACACAAATGATAGAAGGCAGTCTTAGAAACAAATTTAATATGTGAATTGAAGGACAAATCCTGATCAAAAATAACTCCAAGGTTCCTCACAGAGCTATTAAGAGAAAGAGTAACTGCATCCAAACTGAAAGTTTGATTTGGAAAGGAATTTCTAAGGTTTTTTGGACCAACAAGAATGACTTCAGTCTTATCTGAATTTAATAGCAGGAAATTACAAGTCATCCAAGCTTTGATTTCCTTAAGACAGGCTTCTAACTTGGCTAATTGATTACTATCATCTGGCTTCATTGACAGGTATAATTGTGTGTCATCAGCATAACAATGAAAATGTATACAGTGCTTTCTAATAATGTTGCCTAATGGAAGCATATATAAACTAAAAAGAGTAGGGCCTAGCACAGATCCCTGCGGAACTCCATGACTAAGCTTTGAGTTGAAAGAAAACTCATTATTTACATGAACAAACTGGAACCTATCAGATAAATAAGATCTAAACCACTGCAACGAAGTTCCATTAAGTCCAACATAGTGTTCTAATCTATCAAGTAGAATATTATGATCGATAGTATCAAAAGCTGCACTAAGGTCTAAAAGGACAAGTACAGAAACTAGTCCATTATCAGATGCAATGAGGCGGTCGTTAGTGACCTTCGCTAAGGCTGTTTCAGTACTATGATGGATTCTAAACCCAGACTGAAACTCTTCAAGTAAACCATTTCCCTGCAGGTGGTCAAATAATTGCGTAGCAACGACTCTTTCTAAGATTTTTGAAATGAAAGGGAGATTAGAGATTGGTCTATAGTTAGCTAAAGCTCCTGGATCTAGCGTTGGCTTTTTGAGTAAGGGTTTAATTACAGCCGTTTTAAAAGCCTGCGGTACATGGCCTAAAGTTAATGAAGAATTGATTATATGAAGAATAAGGCTACCAATAAGTGGGAAGACTTCTTTAAATAACCTGGTAGGAATAGGGTCTAAAAGACAAGTTGAAGGTTTGGATGAGGAAACTATTTTGTCTAATTCACAAAGGTCGATTGGAGTAAACTCATCAAGACAGACATCAATAGAAGGGGTTGTAGTAGTTACAGTATTTAAGTTAACTGTGGGAAGAATCTGATTGATTTTATCTCTGATGGATGAAATTTTATTATTGAAAAAGTTCATAAAGTCCTGACTAGTAAGCTCTAAGGGAATGCTAGGATTGACAGAGTCCTGACTCTTTGTCAACCTGGCTACAGTACTGAAAAGAAACCTGGGATTATTCTTGTTCTCTTCTATTAATGCAGAGTAATAACTCGTTCTAGCTTTTCAAAGAGATTTTTTATAAATTAAAATATGATTTCTCCAAGCTAAATAGATTTCATCTAAATTAGTGGAGCACCATTTTCTTTCTAATTGACGAGTCTAATCTAATGTAATCTAATCTAATGTAGAAATTAGAGACTACAACCTTCACTCGCACTTTTGATGATTTGTGTCAGGATGTCCTTGGGGACTTCTTCCCCTCTCTGCATGGCTGCCTTTCTCTCACCGATCCACTTCGCTCCAGTCGTACGCAGCAGACGGCATGCTTCTCTCACCTCATTAATGTACGCCCAGTTCTTTGGATTAAGCTGGAATTACAGATGTTATAATGATGTTATAATGTCATGCTGTTTACAAAACTGTGACATACATACAAGCTCTTATGAAGTACCTAAGACTGAAAATACCTCAAAAAAAGCTTCTCTAATGTAGCTCACCACCCCCATCAGGCAGAGCTCAACAGCTTTAGGAAAGGGTGAACTATTGGACAGAAGGTTTAGCTCTACACCAAAAGCCACCTGTAAATTAACAAAGAGAGGACATTACTACTGGTAAATGCTGTTCACTAATATAGCACATTTTACTCATCTCTGTATGACCAAAGCACTTAACCGCTCCTGCTATACACCCATTCACGTACACATTCACACACTGATGGCGGCAGAGCTACCATACACAGGTGCTGGCCAGACCCATCAGGAGCAACTGGGGATCAGTGTCTTGCTCAAGTACACGTCGACATGCAGACTGTAGACAGGGTGGGAATCGAACCCCTCACCCTCGAATCAGTAGTCAGCCACACTACACCTGCGTCCCAGCCGCTCCAGTAATAAACCGGTGCTTTGTTCATAATTAAGAACTTCCAACTTGATGAACCATGATGCCAGGAAATTGGAAAACCATTTACAGCACCTGAGAAACCTACCTTAGTGATAACATCCATGGTAACACAGTTGAAAAGGTTGAGCATCTTGGCCTCTGTTTTCCGATCAGCATAATCTCCAAGTTTATCCATTAGTTTCTCTGCCATCTCATTGAACGTGCCCATTAGACCTCTCAAATACCTGGAATAGGGATAAATAAAAGATTTACAGAGAACAATATCCAACATACACACAAGCAAAGTAATGATCAGGGATGAGATATGCATTCCTGGACAAATTCTTCAGAAGTATTTGCAATTATGTCACAAACATTTCATTAAGACCTGTGTGAGCTGTTAAAATGTGGAAGAAGTGCAGTCAGTAACCCCTTTAACCCTCGAGACACCTTTAAATTACTAGACACTTTTTACCCTTAGGAATCAAAATGGTCCCACTCATACTGTAAAAGTATAATAAAAATGTCATATCAATATTTTTTTCAAATCTTTTTGTCAACTTTGGACATAAACATACATATAAAGTTTTTTATTTTTTATACTGTATATATTTTATGTTTGTATACCACTTTTGTCATGAAATCCTCTATTTTTTTTCAATGAGGAAAACACAAAATATGCACTTTCTCCAAAAATAAGGTGCAAAGTGGAAACCTTGGGATGAGGTTATTTCAGTCTTGACTAGGTCAATAATTGATAACTGCACTGAATTTGATCCATTATTGTTTTTGGAGCAATGAATGTTTATTCAAAAAAACAAACACTTTTTACCTTCAGGACCCAAAATGGGCCTTCTCATAAAAGTGTAATAAAAATGTCATATATCTTTTTTTTTCACTTTCACTGCATCAAATCTTTTTATCAATGTCCGACCTAACAATAGATATAATTTTTAAATATTTTATGTTTTATGCCATTTTTGTCATTAAAAACACAATTTTTTTTCAATGAGAAAAACACAACATGTGCAATTTCTCCAAAAATAAGGTGCAAAGTGGAAACCTTGGGATGAGGTTATTTTAGCCTTGACTAGGCCAATAATTGATAACTGCAATAAATTTGAAGCATTATTAGTTTTGGAGCAATGAGTGTTTATCCAAAAAAACTTACAATTTTTACCCTTAGAACCCAAAAAAGGCCCAGTTCATAAAAGTGTAAGAAAAATGTCATATATATACACTACCGTTCAAAAGTTTGGGGTCACCCAGACAATTATTTTGAGTTTTCCATGAAAAGTCACACTTATTTACCACCATGAGTTTTAAAATGAATAGAAAATATAGTCAAGACATTGACAAGGTTAGAAATAATGATTTGTATTTGAAATAATAATTTTTTCCAGTTACTCAACCTGCTCAAAGGAAGGTCAGTTTTATAGCTTCTCTAACCAGCTAAACTGTTTTCAGCTGTGCTAACATGATTGCACAAGGGTTTTCTAATCATCCATTAGCCTTCTGACGCAATGAGCAAACACATTGTACCATTAGAACACTGGAGTGATAGTTGCTGGAAATGGGCCTCTATACACCTATGTAGATATTGCACCAAAAACCAGACATTTGCAGCTAGAATAGTCATTTACCACATTAGCAATGTATATGAGATATTAGAGTGTATTTCTGATAAGTTTAAAGTTATCTTCATTGAAAAAAACAGTGCTTTTCTTTCAAAAATAAGGAAATTTCTAAGTGACCCCAAACTTTTGAACGGTAGTGTATATTTTTTCACTTTCACTGCATCAGATCTTTTCAACAACTTCAGACTTAACCATACATACAAAGCTTTTTTTTATTATTTTTAATTTTTGTTTTTGTTTTTATGCCGTTTTTGTCATAAAAACCCTTGATTGCTCCAATGAGAAAAACACAAAATATGCAATGTTTCCAGAAATTTTTTTATGCCCTTTCTGTCACAACATGCCACGTGTTTTATCAAGCCCTTGTGTTCACAATATGAACCACAGATTAGTGTGACGTGCATTTTACATGCATGTGCACATTTGGCGCACTGGTTCCACACCTTTCTGCAATGTGGGCTCAAAGCATACTGCCTCCGCTTTCTGGAGAGCCCCGTCTGTGGCTCCCCCTCCTCCTGACCATGGGCCTCGCCGTAGGCTTTTAGGACCAGGCAGGCTGCAGACGATCCTCTGGGCAAATGGCTCCTCTTTGCCATGGCCAGGCGATGAGAGCTCTGCCAGCCTGCTCCAAGAAGAGACGCTGCCTGAAGCATTTGGCACTGTTCCAGCTGGGGTCCACAAAGGTCACCAGGACATAAGCATTATAGCATGATCTGTCTATCATGTGGTACAGCAGGCACGTGGGCCACCTACATGTCTGTCAATGGCAGGATTAGGTGCCACAAACCTGCAAAAGGAATGATCAGATCTTCTTTTTCTCCTTTTGGCTGCAGTCTTTAGGGGTCTCCACAGTGGATCATCTGCATCCATCTCCTCCTATCCTTTCATCTTCCTCTGTAGCACCAACCCTCTCCATGTCCTCCTTCACTACACCCATGAATCTTCTCTGTGGTCTTCCTCTTTTCCTTCTGCCTGGACGCTCCATCTTCAACATCCTTGTCCAATAGCTCCACCATCCCTCCTCTGCACATGTCCAAACCATCTCAGCCTTGTCTCTCTTAGTTTTTCTTCAATGCGCTTAACCTGAGCTGTCCCTCTGATATACTCATTTCTAATCCTGTCACTCTCAGTGAGAATCTTAGCATCGTCCACTCTGACACTTCCAGCTCTGCCTTCTGTCATTTTGTCAGTGCTACGGTCTCCAAACCATACATCATAGCAGGTCTCACTACTTCTTCTTCTTTTAAATTTGATTGGCGGTTGGCAACCAGCTTACAGGTGCATTACCGTCACGTACTTCACTCTTTATCATCACTCTATATTTTTGTATAAGGAGTTCTGAACAACTCCCCATATGCGAAAAAAATCATCCGTCCCTGGACTGTGTCCTACTGCCGCACGGGTATGCACACACCCGTGCATACCCATCGAAACCAAGTATAAGCAAGTATTTCTGCATGCCCGTTGCTGAAGGGTCTCCTCCTGTCTCAGACGGCTGTGTTGTTCACAGTCATGCCTACAGCGTACTGCTGGAACCTGAGGTGTTTCATGTTCACGGCAGTCCCTCCAGGATTTCGCAGGATTTTTTTTTTCTATTGTTGCGGTAAGTAGCGGGGCTCTCCTTGGGGATTGCCTGAATCGCGCATTAGCTCATGTCCAGCCCGGAGAGTCCCAACTTTAAAAGTCACTGACAAGATGTAGTGGTGACTTTTACCTCTAAAGACGTATAAACTGTTACAACACTTCCTGTAATATTAGATTCATTTGTTTTTTGTGTGGTTTTACGGCGTGTCTGGGCGCACATGCTCCCAAGACGGAGGTGCTTTCAGGCAGGTGGACGTTTTTCAACACAAACCCGGCACTTCATACACGTGGTCATTACAGAAACTCAAGGAGCGATTCACTGGTGGACCAGGGGAGACGGATGAAGGAACGATGTGGGAAAACTCGCAGGTGAGTGTGTTTTTTTTTTAAATCACACACTGTTTTTTGCTGATGTGTTTGGTATATTCTCACTGTAAACACAGAAGTGAGCGCGGTGCAGCGCCACATTTGATCGGTCAGAATGATGACGTCCACATCTACGCGCTACTGAGAGACAAATTTGATTGACAAAATTGGCGGAAGTTGACAACAATTGGACAAAATTGCGGTAAAGTTGTGGTGATTGGACAAAATTCAAATTATGCAGGATCTACTGAAGTCACGAGAATTGGTAGAATCGCAACTTTGCGAAATCCTGGGGGGTCTGGTTCACGGCATCTTTTGACGTGCAGCAGTTCTCCTCATTCTATTGCTCTCCATCTGGTGGGTCTTCTTCTTCGTTCAGACCACTGGTTGAGGGATAGGTGCATCGTAATTTCAGTTCATGGGCAGCATTATGAAAATGGATCTGAGCAAAAAGTGGCTTTCGACCCTGTTCAGAAAGGCCCGTGCATGCCCATAGAAACCAAGAAACCGGAGCACCCGGAGTAAGTCAGAGCTTTGCTTGGCATTTTACACATTTATAGTGTAGAATGGCATTCTTCAAGGTTACACATTTTTACTGTGTCAGCACCTCTTTAAAAACAACATTGCTGAGAAAGCGATGATTTTAGTTTCTTCATCTTACCCTGTGACTTATTCACCTTGCCAATTTTGAGCCATATGACATCATAAAGACACATTTGTGTGCTATGTCTATATGACGTCATATAAACATCATATCTTTATGATGGCATCGCGACTCCTATGATGTCTGAGATCATAGGATCATCATAGGACATCAGGCAGACATCATAGGCAGTCCTATGATGTCCTATAAACATGACAGACACACACACAAGAGATTTCTTGAATTTATAGAGTGAAGAGTGATTGGCGGTTGGCAACCAGCTTGCAGTTGCATTACCGCCACTGACTTGATTCTTCTTCTTCTTCTTCTTTTAGATTTGATTGGTGGTTGGCAACCAGCTTACAGGTGCATTACCGCCACGTACTTCACTCTATATCATCACTCTTATCTGGTCAGGAGTTGCAGTTCTTCTATCGTCATTGCTGTGTCCAATCAAACCTCAACTCTATCTTCAGACATCACTCTTTTTCATCTACTCTTCTTCATCTTCTCGTACTTCACTCCACATCATCACTTCACTCCACATCATCACTCCACTTGATTATCATCACTCTTCTTCTTCTAGATCTGACTGCCGACTGGCAACCAGCTCATAGGTGCACCACCGCTTTGTGACATTTTCCTCATAGCTTCTTCTTCTTCTTTTAGATTTGATTGGCGGTTGGCAACCAGCCCACAGGTGCACCACCGCCACTGGCTCGATTATCATCTCTCTATATCTTTGTATAAGGAGTTTCTTCTTTTTTAGATTTGATTGGCGGCTGGCAACCAGCCCACAGGCCTTGTAAATCACTATACTGTATATATAATTCAAGAAATCTCTTGTGTGTCTGTGTGTGTCTGTCACGACCATAGGACTCGCTAAAAGATCATAGGATCGCCTATGATGTGCCTATGGCGTCTACATGATGTCTATATGATGTCTATATGATGTCATATAGACACCTCAAACATCACAGGCAGGTATCACAGATCAAAGGCAGGCATCACTGAACGAGTGGTATGACATCAAGATCATTATGACATCAAAGATCATAGTACTCGCTATAACATCATCAAACATCATAGGACTCGCTATAACGTCATCAAAGATCAAAGGACTCGCTAATATGTATGGGCACATAATCATACCATGTAGGATAACTAAGTAGACGGTTATGCTGTTTCATTCCATCTAGCAACAATGCTCTGCACTATGTGTGTTTATATATTTGCATATTTATTCCATCTAGCTACAATGCTCAGCACTGGGTGTGTTTATATATTTATATATCTACATATTATTCCATCTACCTACATTGCTCCGCACTGTGTGTGTTTATATACTTGCATATTTATTCCACCTAGCTGCAATGCTCCGTACTGTGGGTGTTTATATATTTACATATTTATTCCATCTAGCTACAATGCTCTGCACTGTGTGTTCATATATTCATATATTTATTCCATCCAGCTACAATGCTCTGCACTGTGTGTCTGTGTGTGTGTGTATATATATATATTTTATAGTAATACGTACATATGTTTATTAGCTGCTCTTGCTTGCTTGTTTTTTTTCTTGCCTTCTGATTGTTGCTCTGAGTGTTGCTATCCCTGTGCTGTTGCAATCCTGGAATTTCCCCGTTGTGGGACTAATAAAGGCTTATCTTATCTTATCTTATCTTATAACGTCATCAAAGATCATAGGACTCACTATAACATCATCAAAGATATTAGGACTCATTGTAGCATCATCAAAGATCAAAGGACTCGCTATAACGTCATCAAAGATCAAAGGACTCACTATGACAGCATCAAAGATCATAGAACTCTCTGTAACATCATCAAAGATCAAAAGACTCACTATGACATCGAAGATCATAGGACTCACGATGACAGCATCAAAGATCATAGGACTTGCTATCACATCATCAAAGATCATAGGACTCGCTATCACATCATCAAAGATCAAAGGCAGGCATCACTGAATGAGTCATGACATGCTTGCTTTCTACGAGCATGCAGAAATACTTGCTTATACTGGGTTTCTCATGCATGCCTGTAGAAACAGGCATGCATGGGTGTGACGACGGAGTGTCGCCACTGCCATGTTTTCCTGTATTTGTGACTATATTATTTGTGTAGTGTAAGAGAATATATGAAATTAATAAATATGATCAGGTATAAATTATTTAATTTATATTGATGTATTGGAATCTGAGATCAAATTTCGTTTCATATACACCAGAAAAGTTAATAACACTCGTGGGGCACCAGCTTCTATCTCTAAGAAGCAATTTAATCTTTAATTTCACTTTATACCTGTTTAATCACTCAATAAATTAATTAATAATCAGTCTCAAAAATTTTTCCGTGAATTCGATACCTGGGCTTGAAACAGACTCAGAATGAAATAAATTCTCAACAACTTCTCTCATTTTCACATATTTATTAAACGAAATGATTAACAGACATTGTAGTAATTTCATTAATCATAAAATCAATCTTGTAAATGATAGATTAACAATGTCAATATTTTCGGAACCAGGTAACCCTGGTTCCAAAAATATTGACATTGACATTGACAATATTGACTGAGAAATGAATTTCTATCAGTTTGAGTTAACAGATTATGGAAACAACGCAAATTTATGGAGAAAATTTACTAATTGTATGAAAAGTCCTGGATTAATCTTAAGAAAATAAAAATGGAATTTTAACGAAAAGAAGAGTTATGTTAATGGCTTCTTAATTTGCATCTGATTAGATATACAAATTATTACCAAACCTCAGAAGTTTAATTCAGCTGATGAATTAAAGTTTGCAGCTCACGTGATTCTTCTTCAAAGATTCCCCGTTGATCTGGTCAACGTTCTTTCGTCGTCCTCAGCCCAAGATTTTCGTGGATGTTAGGTGAAATATCTGCCCGCAGATATTTCAGGGTCCACAATTTGACCTTTAAAGTCAAGCGGTCGAAGTGGCTGGATTTTGGCTGAATGACCCACAGTTGCAACTTGGATCAGAGCCAGATGGTGCCGACGTTTCTTTAGCGTGTGGTGAAAGCTGCGCGTTTTCTCCTTCGTAGACAAGTGGCTCCAGAGGTCTTCGAGAATAATTAGATCTAATCAGATCTCAAATTAGAAAAAGGCTTTCGGACTTTAGATAAAATAATAGCTTCTGGTGTGTGATTGATGAAGAAAAATATTCTAAGAATAAAGTCAAGATTAAAACTTACATTAAAATTAAAACAAACGGTGGTTTTACAGAAAGTTTAACAAAGAAAAAGTGATAAATAAAAATTGGAGTTTAACTGCGATTAAGAATTGAGCTCAAAGAAATAGGAATTCCTAGGCATTTAAGAGAAAAAGAAAACATTAAAATACAAAGTTACATAAACAAATTACGAGTTATCTGCTCTGTGCTCAGAAAAGCAACACGTGGGAGAAGCCTTTGTTCGGACAGTCCTTTGTTCTTCCCAAAGTTCTTTCTTGCTGTGTGTAGACAATGGACAAAAAAAAGGGCAACGAACGGAGGCAAAAGAGGCGTCCAAAGAGAGAGGTGAATGGAGGCGAAAAGAGAGCAGAAAGAGGAAGTAGGCGGGGGTTTTCCTCCTTTTATAAGTTCTGTTGAGCTTTCGCGGACTTCCGGGTTGACCGGAAGGGGAAGGGGGAAGGGGCGCAGGAGAAAATAGGTTGAATTCTTTTAGACTGGTTTTAGCAAAGGAACGGGATTTCAGCTGTGGCCTGGGGGAGAAAATCAGTTCTTGACTGTCTTACTCCTGGGTGAAACAAAATGTCTTTAACCCCTTGCACTCCGGTCAATTTCCCTAAAAACGCCAAAAAATAATGTGCCCAAATTAAATCCAAAGCTGTTCTTCAAACCTTTGCAGCATCTTCATGGGGTTGGTCTCATTTAAAAGAAAACACTTTGAATTTTTTGCCAAAACAGTCATAATCTCTCTAAGTGCTCCGGCCACTGAGTTACAGTCATCTAAACATAGTGAACTTGAAGAAAATAAATTTGGCCTGGGTGTTTTTTTTGGATACAAATGCTTGCAAATAACACACAGCTTCAGATCTGGGCTGGAAAATGCAACAGAAATGTAGAACCAAGTGTTATCCAGCTGAGGTCAAAATATTGTAACAATACCACAAAAAATTAATATATTACACAGCTTTTTCCTCAGGTAGTTCCCAGGCGTTTTGGAACTGTGCCAAATTGTGCCAAATGGCACAGTTTGGAAAAACATCTGTAACTTTTGAATGCTTCAATGTAGAAGCTTCATTTTGGGCTCTAATGAAAGGTCACACTCAGGGCTGTGTCTGTGTGTGTGTGGGGGGGGGTTGTCCCCCCCCCCCGCTACAGAGGATGGACATCGGCCATCGCTACATGACGGATTAGCCTCATGTGGTGATGTGGGACAGCAGCTCAGTCACCGCGGCTTCCCCCCCCCCTCGCTACAGAAGAATAGCGGAGGGGGGCAACGTTCACGGTCTGGACGCGACGAACGAACCGTGTACCGCGGCGCACGAACTTCAGACTTCGTGTGCCGCACAGTTGTAATTTACCGATCGGTCAAAAGTCATTTTGGATTACAATTTTCAGGGATAGAGAATAATTTAGCTTATAACACCTTACCTCTTCACAGCAGCATCGGAGCTGGCGAACTTCTCTTCCTCATTGTCAGACGAACGCGACGCTGGTCCGCTCGTGGTTCTGGTCTCGCGACCCGATCAAAACGTAATTCCATTATTGCGGTTTTGTGCTTCCATGATTGCGGTTTTTGGCGAACGATTTTTCAAAACAAATAACAGTAGTAATTAAAAAAAGACTGGCGAAGGCGTGTGTGTCACTCAGCCTTCATCGACAGCCTCCGTCGGTCTATGATGACCATGGAAGAAAATCATAATGTCTACTCTGCTGGAACAAAAACAAAATAAGCACCGCCTGTGGCCGAACATGCCGATGCGCGAATGCTGTCACACAGGTTGCATTTGTGGGTGGTCTCCGTGCTGCTGGGTCTGTGACGGTTCTTCCAGCGAGTCCTTCCAGCGAGTCCTCCCACGCACCTGTCACCTTCTCGCCTCGTCAGTGTGGAGATTCCACAGCCTCGCTCCCTGAGTCTCATTCCCCCGCTGTCATCCCAGGACATTCGGGCTGGCTCACCGCGGCTGTCACCCCCTTCTCCTCGACGCGTCTCCTGACTACTGTGTGTGCCTGGAACCCCGGCCTGGTGAGCCCTCTCCTGGAGACAACGCGTGCGGTCCCCAGACGATTTCCCAGGGGGTCCTCCGTTATCGCCTGGCGGGGAGAGGAAGAAGCAATGTCCACGACAGCAGGCGCCATCGAACCTCCAGGAGGCAGGCAAGTCTTAGTTTATTTACATCAGTTTTATGATTTGCTCTGTCACACTCCTGGAGGTGGAGTTCGGGGGTCCGCAGCTCCCTGAACTCCCACCACCTGCTGTAACCTGTGCCTTTAATCCTGCATCCTCTTTGTCTCTCTCCGCCGAGCGATCCCCGGCTCCGGGTCAACGTGGTGGGATAAGGAGAGGGCCTGCGGTTCCGCAGCTACGTTGTGGACGGAAGAGGCGGATTGACTGCTACGTGGAGTCTGCGCCGACGACCAAGCGTCCCCGGGTCTCCACGGAGGTGCGGTTCGGTCCAGCGGGACGAGGTTCTCCTGCCATCACGCCGCGTGGACCGTCGGTGTGGTTACCAACGCGGGAGGAGCCTCAAGCTGCACTGACCATCGTGCTGGCTGCGGGGCCCGACGCACGATGGATCCTGGATCTTCGCAGTCCTGGACGGCGTCAGAACCCGAGATCAGGCGAGTGCTCTCCTGTCTTTTCTCCCTCTATTTCTCTGAGCACTTTAGCCTGTCTCTAGGGGGGATGAGCCGGGTGCAGCCGCCCGCTGCATCCGAGCTCGTTTCACCGGGTTCTGGCGCTGCCGGTGATCCTGATCCCGGTTCTGTTTTTTCTCCCGAGCCTTCTTCCAGGGTCACCGGCGAGGAGTTGCTGTTCCTCGTGATGCTGGAGGGTCCAGGTTCAACATTGGAGGTCGGTTCTGGGGCGGTGTCCGACGTGGGTTCACGTAAGACCCAATCGGGGTCCGACGTGGGTGCTGTGCCAGCGTTGTCCAGGTCCAGTGAGGAGGTGGCTATTTCCCATCGGCCTGACGCTCGTTGCCCTCATCATCGGCTCTCCCTTGAGCCTCGTCCACCGGGACCCGCTTTGACCCTTCGTCCGTCTCAACAGTCCTGGTGGTTGAGTGATGCGGGTCGACGGCTCGACCCGCAAGACTTCCGGTTCGGCGATCTGGTCCAACTCCCTGACGAACTTTGTTGCTTCTGGGTGGCCTGGCACGGCTACCGGCGGACTGGTTTCTCAGGATCTGGGTTTGGACTTGGCTGCCCGAACATTTTCCTCTTCCCCGTATATTTAGTGCTGTGTATTGTGGGTTTTTTTTCCCCCTTATTAACCGTACTCAGCATTCTATCTCATTGTTATCCTGTTTCCCTGTCACCGTTATTCCTCTAGGTGACCCCTAGTATATTTAGTGCTGTGTATTGTGTTCCCTCCTTACTAACCAAACCCAGCATCTTATCTCATTGTTCTCCTGTGAACCTGTCACCAGTATTCCCCTAGGTGACCTCCCGTGTATTTAGTGCTGTGTATTGACCATACTCACCATCTCATCTTACTGTTGTCCTGTTACCCTGTCACTGTTACTTTCCTAGGTGTCCTTCTTTGCATATTCAATTCAATTCAATTCAATTCAACTTTATTTATATAGCGCCATTTCACAACAACAGTCATCTCATAGCACTATCAACTGTAGGGAGGACCCCCACAGTTGCAGAAAGACCCCAGCAATCAGGCGATCCCCTGTGAGCAAGCACTTGGCGACGGTGGAGAGGAAAAACTCCCTTATAACAGGAAGAAACCTCCAGCAGAACCAGGCTCAGGGAGGGGCAGTCATCTGCTGCGACTGGCTGGGGGGTGAGGGGACAGAGAAGAAGAAAAGAACAGACATGTAGAGAGCAAACAGCACGATGGGGACTCAATCTATGGGAGAGAACAAACAAATGTTAATGACCAGCAAAAAAAAAATATTTCATAGAGAGTGAGGAAAGGAGTGAGGCCCAGTACATTACTGGAGGTCCCCCGGCTGACTAAACCTATTAGCAGCATAACTAAGGGAGGGTTCAGAAACACATGATCCCTCCCTAATTGTAGGCTATATCAAAAAGGTAGGTTTTAGCCCTATTCTTAAAAACAGAGATCGAGTCTGACTCCCGAATCCAGATTGGCAGCTGATTCCACAGGAGAGGAGCTTGATAACTGAAGGCTCTGCCTCCCATTGTACTTTTGGAGATTCTAGGTATTACAAGTAAACCTGCATTTTGGGAGCGTAGTGCTCTGTTAGGATGATACGGTAGTATCAGATCTTTTAAATAAAAAGGAGCCTGATTGTTTAGAGCTTTGTAAGTAAGAAGAAGGATTTTAAACTTAATTCTAAACTCTGTGGGAAGCCAATGAAGGGAGGCCAGAACCGGAGAGATATGATCTCTCTTTCTAGTACCTGTTAAAACTCTTGCTGCAGCATTTTGGATCAGCTGAAGACTTTTTAAAGATGTTTTAGGACAGCCTGATAATAAAGAATTACAATAATCTAATCTCGAGCTAACAAAAGCGTGGATCAGCTTCTCAGCATCACTCTGAGACAAGATGCTCCTAATCTTGGCAATATTACGCAAATGATAGAAGGCAGTCTTAGAAACAAATTTAATATGTGAATTGAAGGACAAATCCTGATCAAAAATAACTCCAAGGTTCCTCACAGAGCTATTAAGAGAAAGAGTAACTGCATCCAAACTGAAAGTTTGATTTGGAAAGGAATTTCTAAGGTTTTTTGGACCAACAAGAATGACTTCAGTCTTATCTGAATTTAATAGCAGGAAATTACAAGTCATCCAAACTTTGATTTCCTTAAGACAGGCTTCTAACTTGGCTAATTGATTAGTATCATCTGGCTTCATTGACAGGTATAATTGTGTGTCATCTGCATAACAGTGAAAATGTATACAGTGCTTTCTAATAATGTTGCCTAACGGAAGCATATATAAACTAAAAAGAGTAGGGCCAAGCACAGATCCCTGTGGAACTCCATGACTAAGCTTTGAGCTGAGAGAAAACTCATCATTTACATGAACAAACTGGAACCTATCAGATAAATAAGATCTAAACCACTGCAACGAAGTTCCATTAAGTCCAACATAGTGTTCTAATCTATCAAGTAGAATATTATGATCAATAGTATCAAAAGCTGCACTAAGATCTAAAAGGACAAGTACAGAAACTAGTCCATTATCAGATGCAATGAGGAGGTCGTTAGTGACCTTCGCTAAGGCTGTTTCAGTGCTATGATGGATTCTAAACCCAGATTGACACTCCTCAAATAAACCATTTCCCTGCAGGTGGTCAAATAATTGCGTAGCAACAACTCTTTCTAAGATTTTTGAAATGAAAGGGAGATTAGAGATTGGTCTATAGTTAGCTAAAGCTCCTGGATCTAGCGTTGGCTTTTTGAGTAAGGGTTTAATTACAGCCGTTTTAAAAGCCTGCGGTACATGGCCTAAAGTTAATGAAGAATTGATTATATGAAGAATAAAGCTACCAATAAGTGGGAAGACTTCTTTAAATAACCTGGTAGGAATAGGGTCTAAAAGACAAGTTGAAGGTTTGGATGAGGAAACTATTTTGTCTAACTCACAAAGGTCGATTGGAGTAAACTCATCAAGACAGACATCAATAGAAGGAGTTGTAGTAGTTACAGTATTTAAGTTAACTGTGGGAAGAATCTGATTGATTTTATCTCTGATGGATGAAATTTTATTATTGAAAAAGTTCATAAAGTCCTGACTAGTAAGCTCTAAGGGGATGCTAGGATTGACAGAGTCCTGACTCTTTGTCAACCTGGCTACAGTACTGAAAAGAAACCTGGGATTATTCTTGTTCTCTTCTATTAATGCAGAGTAATAACTCGTTCTAGCTTTTCTAAGAGATTTTTTATAAATTAAAAGATGATTTCTCCAAGCTAAATAGATTTCATCTAAATTAGTAGAGCGCCATTTTCTTTCTAATTGACGAGTCTTCTGTTTTAAGCTACGAGTTTCTGTGTTGAACCAAGGAGTTAAAAATCTCTGATTAGACCTTTTCTTTTTTAAGGGGGCCACCAAGTCTAGAGCCTGATGCAGAGAAGCTGAAACACTATCCACCATGTTATCAATTACAGAAGGAGCAAGCTGTCTATAGCTTATTTCCGTGTATGGTATGGTACCGTGTATTTTGTTATCTTTCTACTTACCGGTGCAAGTCATTCCTACTACTTTTGTCCTGGTCTTAGCCCGCTTTTGTTTCATGGAGTAATGTGTTTTGGTTCCTTTTTCAACCATACTCTGTGATCACCGTCCTGTTCTATTTAACGTTGTGTATTGTGTTTGCTATTTATCACTTGTACTCAGCGTTTTTGCTCTGTTACGTTTTGGTGGTTTTTCCTTGCCCTGGGCCACACATTGTTTGTATTCTGAGTAGTGTGTTACCAGTGTCTGACTCAGTTTTCTCCCCATCTGTGCCCTGGGTTAATTATTCCCTGTTTTGTAACATATTGTATTTGGGTTTTTTCTTCTCTCTGCCCTGCTACCCTACATTGTCCATTGGGTTTTTTTTGTCCTTCCCTTTGCATCTCCCCCTCCGGTCCTGCCCCCCTTCCACTCACCCTAGGTGGGGGGGGGGGGAGCTGGGGTGTTCCTGGTCGTTCAGGAGCCCGACCTTGGCGGGGGGCTCTGTCACCATGGGATGAGACGCCGTCTCGGCGCTCAGCCCATGTCTCCTCATCCCTGCCTCTCATTAGGCAGCATCTCTGTCACCATGGGAGGAGACGCCATTTTGGTGCTCAGCCCATGTCTCCTCGTCTCCGCCTCTCATTAGACAGCGTCTCAGCTGGCTCCCAGCTGTCAGTATTACGGGACGGCTGGGGCCAATTAATCCTCATCAGCTGGGGCGCTGCTAATGAGAATAAAAAGGAGCAGCCTCGATCACTCGGGGCTGCGACTTAAAGCACTACAGGCTGAAACCCCTATGTCCGGCGTCAGCCCTTACTCCTCTTGCAGTAACCTTGTGAGTGTTCCCTGCTGTGAGTATTATGCCTTGGTATCCTATTCTCCGGTGCCAGCCCTTTACTCCTGTACCATTCTACTCGTGAGTTTAACCTGTTTGAGTAGCTGTGCTTTGGGTCTACAACAACCGTGTTCCTTACCCCATGTCCTTATCCCTTGTTCCTAACCCTTCCTTATAATAAACATCTCAACTCACTGGCTCGTCCTCGGCTCTCATTGTGTGGCTCCCTAGAGCCACATGTAACATTTAGGGGTAATTTAATATGTAAATAGGGGTTTAAATTATTTATTGTATTATTTATGGTGTATTATTTATTCTGTAAATAGGTGGGAAAATTATTTAATTATTTATGACTTTTTTTAGATGTTATTGGGTATGTGTGGAAAGATGAAAATGTTTATTGTCTTACCTGGAGTTATGGTATGTTCTAATTAACCCTAATTATCACACAGTATATAACAGGTGTTGGTATTTGGTTCTTGAGAGTCGTGTCGGTGTGAAGGTGTCGGATGTTTTTTCGTTGAAGTTATTGCCTGTGAAGACTTTTGTGGAATAAATGACAATTGCTGATTGCAAACTGTCTGGAAGCCTCCTTTTCTGGTCTGGTATGCCTAGGCCGCTCACGCTATGTAACAATGGGTATACACGGGCATGCACAGGTATGCACTAGTAAGGTAAAAAGGATAAAAAAAAAAGGTCTACAGTCTAAGGGCTGCTGATCCTGGCAAGTGTGACATAAATCAGCCCTGGGATCAAGATAGCAGAGGGAAAGAATGGCAGAGCCTCTTCATGTGTTGGACACCACAGGATTTCCCCATTTCTGGATCTCCATGGAGAGGTGCCATCCTTCATTGCCTCTTCCTCCTTCTTCTCTTCCTCATTCTCAACCACATTCACACCACTCTTTTATATCAACCCCAACACACCAAGACCATTTTCATGCTGTTCAGCATTTTTACTGCCACATTTTGCAAGGAAAAAGAACCAGGCCTCCATTTAAACTTTATATAATGAAGTTCTGCTGCTCCTGGTGGATTGGGGGTGGGGTGGGGTCATCACACCGGAAACCTCTTTCCCTGTATTTTAAAGGTAGAAACTTAGATTCATTTGGCAATTATGGGAAAAGCATTGTAATATGTCAGGATTACAGCATGTCAAAAATATGTGGTTATAATGGGAGTCAGTGGGACCAAATTGGGCCTGAGGATAAAGAGTGTAAGCATATATGAAAATCTCCTATTCTATATGTCATATAATGTGATAATTGTGTGTGCTGTGCCTTTAAGACTGTGGTGACGTCACAGGTCAGAGTTGACCTTCACTGAGTGATATGATATGAAAATGGCGATGTGTTGATGTTGCCGCCTGTTAATGTTCCCGCTCCTAGTTTTTAAAAGAGAACTTTGTTGAAACCACTATTCGTGTGGACCTCAGTTCTTTACATGGTGTCAGAAGTGCTTGACGGACGCTCTGCTTCAGTAAGATGGCCAAGTTTAATCCCCCGGAAAGTTTTCCTTTTCATCGTCCAAATGAATGGGCGGGCTGGAAAGAGCGCTTTCTGCGTTTCCGGACGGCTACAAAACTGAATAAAGAGGACGGCGAAATTCAGGTCAGTTCACTGATTTACGCCATGGGCCCCGAAGCTGAAAACATCTTCAAATCATTCTCATTTACTGAGGAAACGGATCAAAAGAAGTTTGACGTTGTGTTAGGAAAATACGACGAGTACTTCTGTCCCAAACGGAACGTGATCCATGAGCGCGCTTGTTTTCACCAGAGGCTGCAGCGGCCTGGTGAGAAAGTGGAAATGTTTATCAGAGCCCTTCATGAGATGTCAGAACACTGTGACTTTGGTGTAAAGAGAGATGAACATATCCGTGACCGAATTGTTGTGGGCATCCTTGATAAAGAGCTGTCACGTAAACTGCAGATGATGGCTGATCTAACGCTTGCCCAAACCATTCAAACAGTTCGCCAGTACGAGGAGGTTGTCCTCCAGGTTCACCAGCAGGGGGAGGCACACGCCACGGTGCAGGAGATCCAGGGAAAAGCAGCAGGCAGAGGAAGATCTCCATTTAAACCAAGGAAAGGAAAAGGTGGAGAGCAAAAAGACTCATGGTAAGATAAGATAAGATAAGATAAGATAAGATAAGATAAGATAAGCCTTTATTAGTCCCACAATGGGGAAATTCCAGGATTGCAACAGCACAGGGATAGCAACACTCAGAGCAATAATCAGAAGGCAAGAAAAAACAACATCTACTAAACATATGTCCATATTACTATAAATATATATATATAGACACACAGTGCAGAGCATTATGGTTGGTTGGTGAATGTGCAGCAGAAAGTCTAAGCTCTCTCTCCGCGGATGGTGTGGAAGATGTGGAAAATTAAAACACAGAGATCCTGAAAAGTGCCCAGCCATGAAGTCAACATGCAACAAGTGTAAAAAGGTGGGTCACTGGGAAAAGAAATGTCACAGTAAATCAGTCAGAGAAGTCACTGAAGAGACAGTTTCCCAGACACCATTTTTTTTGGGCGCAGTCATAAAAACAGACAGAAATGATGACCCATGGACCATACAGCTTACAATCGGAACAACACCAGTCAATTTTAAAATTGATACGGGTGCAGATGCAAACATTATGGGAGAAAAGACATTTAACAAACTAGTTCCTAAGAAGGAATTAGAGCCATCTAATGTCACACTGTGCAGCCCGGGTGGTCAGTTGGACTGTATAGGAAAATTTCAAGCCTTCACAGAATACAAAGAAAAACCATATACTTTTCCTGTGTATGTCATCAGTGGCAATGATGCAAACAATTTGCTGGGCAGAGATACAGCAATGTCGATGGGGCTTGTGAAGCGTGTTGAAGAAGTTCACAAAGCATTTGGTGAGCATGGAACACTTAAAACAGAACCAGTTAAAATCCTGTTAAAAGAGAATGCTCAGCCATACACAGTGCACACTGCCCGTCGTGTCCCTTTGCCACTTTTGCAGAAGGTTAAAGAGGAATTGCAGCGTATGGAGGAGAATAATGTGATTGAAGCTGTGATTGATCCTACAGATTGGTGCGCGCCAATGGTACCAGTCCCAAGGAAAAATGGAAAAGTGCGGATCTGTGTCGATTTAAAGAGGTTAAATGAAGCTGTACGAAGAGAGAGGTATGTTCTTCCTACTGCAGAGGAAATCACTGCAAAACTTAGTGGAGCAACCACATTCACATCATTGGATGCTGCCTCCGGGTTTTGGCAGATTCCTCTCCATCCAGAAAGCAGTAAATTAACAACCTTTATCACACCCTTTGGGAGATATGCATTCAAACGTCTTCCATTTGGGATCACAAGCGCTCCTGAAATTTTTCAGCGCAAAATGACAGAAACCCTCAACGGCCTGGAAGGCGTGGCTATCTACATGGATGACATACTGGTGTACGGCGACACTCCTGAACAGCACGACCAGCGTCTCAGCAAGGTACTGGAAAGGATCGAGTCAGCCGGACTTAAACTGAACAGAGAAAAATGTAAGTTTAGACAAAACAAGCTTCACTTCTTGGGCCAAGAAATTGACAAATCAGGCGTGAGACCCGACCCTGATAAAGTCAAGGCAATCCGCGAGCTCCCTTCACCACAGAACGTGCATGACCTCAAGCGTGTCCTAGGCATGTTTAACTACCTAGGGAAATATATCCCAAATCTGTCGACAGTGGGCCAGCCACTATATGAACTGTTGAAATCCAAGTCAGTGTGGATGTGGGACCATTCTCAGCAGGAGGCATTTCAACGCATCAAAGACATTCTGTCTACTTCTCCAGTTCTGAAATTCTATGATGTGAATCGACCTACTGCCGTATCAGCCGATGCCAGCAGCTATGGTATAGGTGGAGTACCTACTGCAACTGCACGATGGAAACTGGAAACCTGTGGCATACTGCTCACGTCGTCTGTCAGAGGCCGAGACTAGATATGCACAGATAGAGAAGGAGTGTTTGGCGAGTGTCTGGGCATGTGAGAGATTCGAGAAGTACCTCTGTGGTCTGGAAGATTTTAAGTTGGTTACAGATCGATCCAAGATGGCGCCCACAGCGGTCGACATGGTGCTTCGCTGCGCTCTTTGTTTGTTTTTGTTTGTCAATTGTGTGTCTGCTTGCACTTATACCCGTGAAGAACTTTTAAATATCAGGACTTTCACCCCCACGGACCTCCTCCCAGTTTTTCTAGCCCCTGCCGCCGATCTGGTTTATTGTTTGGCTCGGAAAGTGAGACGGCGGAAGAGAGGAAGACAAGCGGGCGCTCTCGTGCGACTTCGCAGGAGAGGCTCGCGAACGGCGCTGCCTGGCATATTTCTGTCCAATACCAACTCTCTCTCTGACAAGGTGGATGAACTGAGACTGCTGATGCGTTTTGAGGACCTCGCCTCCTCAGCTGTCCTCTGCTTTACTGGGACCTGGCTCCGGGAAAATATACCGGACAGCGCGCTGCGCCTCGACGGCTTCCAGCTCTTCCGTGCTGATCGTGACACAGAGCTTTCCGGCAAGACCACAGGAGGCGGAGTCTGCTTCTACATCAACTGCATCTGGTGCTCTGATGTAACGGTAATTTCCAAACACTGTTCTCCTGCCTTGGAATTTCTTGTTATCAATTGCAAGCCCTTCTATTCCCCGCGGGAGTTTGCTTCTTTCATAATGATCGCTGTGTACGCCCCTCCCGACGCGGACACGCGCGAAGCTCAGCGCGTGCTCGCGGATCACATTCAACACACAGAGCGGAGTTTTCCAGACTCGCTGATTATTGTGGCTGGCGACTTTAATCAGTGCAATCTGGGCCACGATCTCCCCCGCTACAGACAGTTTATTAAATGCCCCACCAGAGGATTAAACACACTGGATCACTGTTACACCACAGTGAAAGACGCATATCGCGCTGTCCCTCGAGCTGCGCTGGGATTATCTGATCACGTGATGGTTCACCTCATTCCCACATGCAGACAGAGATTGAAGCTCGCTAAGCCTGTTGTGGGCACTGCGAAGATACGGACCAGTGAAGTTGGGGAGAGGCTGGAGACGTGCATGGAAATGTCTGACTGGGGCATGCTTGGGGGAGCCACGCATGATCTGGATGAGTGCACGGACACTGTGGACTCATATATCCACTTTTGTGAGGAGAGCATTCTTCCATCACGCACCAGGGTGAGTTACTCTAATGACAAACCCTGGTTCACAGCTAAGATCAGACAGATCAGGAAGGAGAAGGAAGCAGCGCTGAAAAGTGGAGACAGGGACTGCTACAGGGAGGTTAAATGCCGGTTTAACAGAGAGCTGAAGAGGGCTAAATCTGTGTACTCAGAGAGACTCCAGCAGCAGTTCACTGCTAATGATTCGGCTTCCGTGTGGAGAGGACTGAGGCAAATCACCAACTATCGACCTAAGGCTCCTAAGGGTCAGGATGACAAAGCCCTTTGTCGGAGACTGTCCCGGCACTATGCCCGTTTTGGCGCCTCGTCATCTGTGTCCAACTCCCCCCCTCCCTCCAGCTCCACAGCCTCCACATTCCCTACTTCATTTGGGGCGCCCCCCCCTCCTCCCCCCCTCCCCTTATCATCAGTGAGCAGGATGTGCTCAGGCAGTTCTCCGGACTGAACCCGCGCAGGGCCCCCGGCCCGGACGGCGTGTCTCCCTCCACCCTGAGACTCTGTGCGAAGCAGCTGGCTCCTGTATTCACAGACATTTTTGGCACCTCCCTTGGGTTATGCCACGTGCCATCCTGCCTCAAATCCTCCACCATCATCCCTGTCCCCAAGAAGCCACGGATCACTGGACTTAATGACTACAGACCTGTAGCGCTCACCTCTGTAGTCATGAAGTCCTTTGAGCGCCTGGTCCTGTCCCACCTCAAGTCCATCACCACCCCTCTCCTGGACCCGCTGCAGTTTGCCTACCGAGCCAACAGGTCTGTAGACGATGCAGTCAACCTGGCCCTCCACTCCATCCTGCAGCACCTGGACTCCCCGGGAACCTGCGCCAGGATCCTGTTTGTGGACTTCAGCTCCGCATTCAACACCATCCGCCCCGCTCTGCTCCGGGACAAGCTGTCCCTGCTCAACGTGCCTGACTCCCTCTGCAGGTGGATCATCGACTTCCTGACGGACCGGAGGCAGCATGTGCGGCTGGGAAAGACTGTCTCAGACTATACTAGCATCAGCACCGGATCACCCCAGGGCTGTGTACTTTCCCCCCTACTCTTCTCCCTTTACACCAACTCCTGCACCTCCAGCCACCAGTCTGTCAAGTTGATCAAGTTTGCGGACGACACCACCCTCATCGGGCTCATCTCCAACGGCGACGAGTCCGCCTACAGGAGAGAGGTGGCCCAGCTGGCGTCCTGGTGCAGCAATAACAACCTGCAGCTGAACGCTCTGAAGACAGTGGAGATGATTGTAGACTTCAGGAAAGTCACTACTCCTCTGCCCCCCCTCACCCTCTCAGGCTCTCCCATCACCACTGCTGATTCCTTCCGCTTCCTAGGCACTACCATCACCAGGGACCTCAAATGGGAGCTGACCATCAGCTCACTCATCAAAAAAGCCCAGCAGAGGATGTTCTTCCTGCGGCAGCTGAGGAAGCTCAAGCTACCCACCAAGATGTTAGTGCAGTTCTACACAGCCATCATCGAGTCCATCCTCACCACCTCCATAACCGTGTGGTACGCAGGAGCCACTGCCAGGGACAGACTAAGGCTGCAGCGCGTCGTGCGCACTGCTGAGAACGTGATCGGCTGCAAGCTCCCATCTCTCCAGGATCTGTACATCTCCAGGACCCGGAGGCGTGCTGGCCGGATCATAGCCGATCCCTCACACCCTGGTCACGTACTGTTTGCCCCCCTCCCCTCTGGTAGAAGACTTCGGTCCATCCAGACTAAAACCTCCCGTCACATGAACAGCTTCTTCCCCTCTGCCATTAGACTGCTGAACACTAAGTGACTCTCGTGCACCATGTACAGCAGCTCAACCAGACTCATGTCAATCATCACTGTTTTCTTCCTGCATTACCGACTGCACTATATAGTTCTCCACAGTATCTGCTGCTGGCTAATATATATTTTAACTGTTGACCAGTATCACTTGATCTTATCCTACACTTTATTACATGTATAGTTTATTTCTCTTATCTTATCATGTTTAATGTTGCAGCATTGTACCGAGACAAATTCCTAGTTTGTGTACTACATGAACAATGGCAATAAACCTGATTCTGATTCTGATTCTGATTCTGATTCTGAGATCACAAACCCTTGGTGCCTCTCATGAACAAAAAGGACCTGGACAATGTGCCAATACGGTGCCAAAGGCTACTTATGAGACTTATGAGGTTCAAACCGACAGCCGAATATGCTCCGGGAAAGACCTTGGTAGTAGCTGATACACTCTCAAGAAGTCCACTACAGTGCGTAGAAAACGAGACTGATTCTCACTCTGATGTAGTGTGCTACATAGCAGCAGTTATTGATAACTTGCCAGCTACTACACATAAAATAGAGACTATAAAGACTGCTACAGCAGCTGACTGTAACCTACAGTTGGTGTTGCGGTACATTAAGTCAGGATGGCCAGAATACATAGGCAATGTCCCAGCAGCTATCAGAGACTATTTTCCCATTAAAAATGAACTGTCTGAATCGATGGAATTATCACCAGAGGAAGCCGCATGTTGATTCCGGATGTGTTCAGAGCAGACATCTTGGATCGAATACATGATGGACATCAAGGTCTGACAAAATGCAGAGAGCGGGCCTGCACATCTGTGTGGTGGCCTGGCATCTCATCTGAAATCAAACGCAAAGTCCAGTCCTGTCAGGTGTGTCGTGAGATGAGACCAGCTCAGCGAAAAGAGCCTCTCTTGTCAACCCCTCTACCTGATCGACCCTGGAAGAGACTTGCTGTTGACCTGTGTGAGCATAACAAGCACACTTACCTTGTTGTGTCAGACTATTTCTCTCGGTTCCTCGAGATACTTCATCTGCCAGTAACCACTGCTTCTCAGATGATCTTAAAGCTGAAGGCAGTGTTCGCGAGGTTTGGTTGTCCAGATGTGGTTGTATCTGACAATGGGCCTCAATTCTCTTGCCAAGAATTTAAAAAGTTTGCAAGGGAGTTTGACTTTTTGCACATCACCTCAAGTCCACACAACCCCCAAGGAAACGGACATGCAGAGAGGGGAGTTCAAACAGCAAAAAGAATCTTAAAGCAGCAAGATCCTTTGCTCGCCCTCATGTGCTTTCGATCAACGCCCTGCACCACCACAGGCGTGAGTCCTGCAGAGCTACTTATGGGTCGAAAGATCAAAACAACTCTTCCTACACTCGAAGTGAATCTTCAGCCCCGATGGCCTGATCTGGAAGTCGTCAGGAATAAGGATGCAATGGAGAAACAGAAACAAGCATTCTACTTCAATCAGCGCCATGGAGCTAAACCCCTACCTTCGTTGAAGCCAGGAGATTCAGTCCTCACAAAGCTGGACCATCAGAAATCCTGGAAAACACCCGCTGTTGTCACAGGAGAAAGCAGCACACCTCGCTCCTTTTTTATTGAAACACCCCAGGGAGCAACCTTGCGACGCAACCGCCGTCACTTGCAACATGATCCTGAATCAGCCAGAGAGATACCCTCTTCAGCTCCAAATGACCTGCAGCCAGAGATTGTCGATCAGCAGCCTGAAACTGCAGCTGCCGCTGACACTATTTTACCAGAATCCAGTGTCAAACCGCCAGACCCAAAGCAAGGACTGTTGTTTACCCGGTTTGGTAGAATGATTAAACCTGTGCAAAGACTAGATTTGTAGAGAAAAAAAAAAATGAATGAATGAAAAAAAGAGAAATTCACGTGTTCACTGTGATAAGTGTGGTTATATGTGGTTCAATGATTAAGCCATGGGCTGTGGGGAAGGGTGAAACGGGAATGAAAAATGTTTGAACTGAAAATTGTTTTGTTCTGAAAAAAAAAAAAAACTAAAAAAGGGGGAGATGTCATATAATGTGATAATTGTGTGTGCTGTGCCTTTAAGACTGTGGTGACGTCACAGGTCAGAGTTGACCTTCACCGAGTGATATGATATGAAAATGGCGATGTGTTGATGTTGCCGCCTGTTAATGTTCCCGCTCCTAGTTTTTAAAAGAGAACTTTGTTGAAACCACTACTCGTGTGGACCTCAGTTCTTTACACTATACACTTTGCAATAGAGGGGGTCATGGAATTTTAAAAGTCATCATAAAAGAAAAAAGCTTGCCGAGTTTCACAGAATTATCCTTTAAACCACTCTTGACCACTAGGGGTTATGTTTACCCCTTAACCGTTCTCTGTCGCCACGCGGCGCCTGGGACAGCTTAAGGGTTAAACTGACTAATATATTAAGAATAATTTTTAAAAAAAAGCAAAATGTACATGTTTGGACCCCAAGGTGCCTCACCCTCGAGGGTTAAATTACTCAAAATCCAAATCAGCGAGGATCTCTCCTGGTCTCACTACTGCCACCAACTCATAAAGAAAGCCCAGCAGAGACTCTGCTTCCAAAGGAGACAGAAATTTGGGATGCCAAACAAAATCCTCAGCAACTTCAACAGATGTACAGTAGAGAGTGTCATCACCAGCTCCATCACAGTGTGGCATGGTGGTTGCACTGCTCAGGACAGGAAGGCTCTCTAGTGTGTGATAAAACTGCACTGTTTATTTTAACTGAAGCATAATTTTTAAGTGTAAATAAATTAGAGGTGTTGAACGATTAACAGTTTTAATCACGATTAATCTTTTGAAATGTTGAGTTAATCGTGATTCATAATGCGTTAATTGCGTATTTTTCCATACAGCTACAGTGTACCTTAAGTCGGTAATTTTTCAAGTTTGTCATACTGTTATGAATATGGGAGTGGACAAATATGCTTGCTGTCTTCACCTGCAGGTTTATTAAAGCTCTCCATACATCCAAAATGACAAAAACTTTCCAGAATATTCTCCAGAAAATTCTCAAAAGTAGACTGTATGTGCAAACAACGGAATGCCAGGGCTCATTAATGTCACTGCAAAACACCTCAGCATCCAACCAGCAGCCACAAATGGAGCTTGCTCTTTCTCCCATAGCAAACATTCACAACTTTTAAGCAGATCAACACAAAACCATGGACCTCATGTGTCACAACAGAAACAATTTCCCTTTTAGCAGAAAAATTGCAAACATAAACAAACAACTATCTTGCCTGTGATGACACCCCACCGTGCTGCAAAAACAGCAGGGGAGCGAATGGACATTATAAACACAGCTTGAGAATTTTTTTAGACTGCTACTCACCAACAGTTGGGCCCAAAGCTATAAGGGTGAAAACAGGCAAATTTCTTTCTGCATCAGCTGCTGGAGGTCAGCTATAACATAGCATGTACAGTAGCTGCTAGCCAGCTAGCTAGCTTCCACAGAAGAAGAACAACCCAACATCCAGGTGAAGTTTTAGAGGAGGCTGCAACAATTATCCAGGTGAGAGCTCCGACAGATAACGTTGTCAACTTAAACATGACAGCACTTTGGGAATTTCATGGCTGTAATCCAGCTTGTTCAACTTTGCAATGTCTGCATGCCACATACAGTGTCTGTGGCCAGAACGGCTTTGGTGTGGAGAACCGCTAGGCCAAAAAGTACTGTTTGCGCTTTCTGCCGTTAACATCCTAAACAATATAGCGCTCACCTCTACATCAGTCAGACAACCAAAATCCCACCCCTGCTTCCAGTTCAATCTGTTTACAAAGTAAATTGGAGAAAACCTTTAGCTGTAAAGTTGCCGTTTTAAGGCAACTATATCCAGTTGAACCTTTTAAGATAAGATAAGATAAGCCTTTATTAGTCCCACAATGGGGAAATTCCAGTATTGCAACAGCACAGGGACAGCAACACTCAGAGCAATAATTTAGAAGATAAGAAAATAAGAGCAGTGAATATACATATGTACACACACACACACACACACACACATATATACATATATATATATATATATATATATATATATATATATATATATATATATATATATATATATATATATATATATATACGCATATTTTTTCATAATTAAAGCACATAAAAAAACAATCCATTCTAATTGTTGAAATGCTATAGAGCTTTTATTTTTGAATAATTTTGGAAGTGTTGAGTTGTGTGATAAAAAAAAAATACATTCACCTCAGAACTTGCATTTTTTTCTTTTCCTTTTTCTAATTGATGGAAATCCATTGTAGCAACAAGGAACTTTAATCCCTGAAATAAAATTTTAACTAAGCTAAATTAACATCTAAGAATGAAGTGTACTGTAAAGTGTTGATCGATGAACAAGGATTCCAGTGGGAGTGAATAGAATTTATTTAAAAAATTGCAATCAAAACTGTCCAGATTGACAATTAAGATAGTGCCAGGTAGCCCTCTCTGTCTCCCCGCAGAGGTGAGCTGTATTCCGTTGCAATCAACTCCACCATCTAGCATGCTAATGTTAATAGTTTAATGTATCACAATGAAAATATAACAAATTAAGCCAGAATGACGCCAGATATGGGGATCAAAAGTGCTTCAGGAGAATAGGTTAGGGCTATTGGGCTTGTTCCTACGAGCTATCTGGTACCTATGTGACTGTTGCGAGAGTTTGGTTCATATTGCCAAACAATCAGTCAAACTCGTTCACAGTAAGAGTTGGACTGCCGCTGCCCTTTGTCACTGATCCTATTCATATCATTTCAGAATCAGAATCAGAATAAAGTTTATTGCCAAGCACATTTACAAGTAAACAAGTAAACATACGAGGAATTTGACTTGACATTGGGCGTGCCTAATAGGCGCTTCCCAATGACGCGGCGAGCCATGGAGGCGCCTGTCAATTTATGAACAGGATTTCTAGGTGCAGCCAAGGAACAGAGGTTGTCATACTTTGTGGCCACAGGATCCCTCTCTGCTGTTTGCTGATGATGTGGTCCTATTAGCTTCATTGAGCAATGACCTACAGGTCTTACTGGGACAGTTTGTTACTAAGTATGAAGCAGCCAGGATAAGAACCAGCACCTCCAAGTCCGAGTCCATGGTGCTCAGCTGGAAAAAGGTGGCTTGTTCTCTATGGGTTGGGGTCAAGCTCCTGCCCCAAATGGCGTCTCTTGAGGTCTCGTTCATGAGTGAGGGGAGAATGGAGTGGGAGGTTGACAGATGGATTGAAGCAGTACAGTATCTGCTGTGATGTGGATGTTATACCGGATTGTTGTGGTGAAGAGGGAGCTGAGCTCTAAAGCAATGCTGTCGATCTACCATTAAATCTATGTTCCCACCAGAGCTTGACATTAACACCCACCAACCCAGCAATGGCGGTGGATTTCATTGGCGCGTTTTAAGACAGTGACTCCCACTAGCCACTTTGGCAGGTTGTAGTTTTCTCAAACACCACCTAAAATAATAAACCTATTGGATTGTGAGACTACAAAACTATAACTCCCAGCACTTTCTGCGCACAATGTGTGTTCATTGGTCCACTGTCTGCACACAGCGCATGCTCACTGGTTCATCCGTGACACCTTCTTGACGTCATGGTAAAAACAAGAAGTGGAGAATATGGTCTAGATTTGAAGCAGTGGAGAGATATGACGGATTATTAGTGATGCGAGAAAAACTGAAGACCAGAGAAAAGACAAGCAAAATCCAGATGAAGGAATGGATGAAAAGTGGAAGTCAGGCTGAGAATGGCTGGCATATGACCCAGGAGAGAAAATCATGTATTGCATCAACTATAGGATATACGGTGGTGAAAAAATGAAGGGGCTCTCTTTTGTGGTTGGGACAAGCAATTTTAAAGTTGAAACAATCAAGGACCATGAACTGTCCGTCAATCATATCAGAAGCACTGCAACTGCAACCAAAAACATGTAGGTTTAGGGCGCTCGCGCACGCAGCGACCAGCAGCCGGTGGCTTGTCACCAGACTGCAAACCAAGTCTACCTACGGGTACAAATAAGTAACAAAAAAAAAAAAAATAAAATAAAAAAAAAAATAAATAGGGAAAAAGAGGGCTGGTTTACTATAAGACAGTGTGGCGGTGAAATCTCTGGCCCTAATGAAGTTGGCTGAGCTCAAGAAGATGTGGGTACTGTTTTGCAATGTGCACGCTATCGGGACGAAAGATCAACCTTTCACTGACTATGTATGGATGTGCGAGTAAGTATTAACATTAAACGTGTATTATTAAGCTAAAATTGTGACTGTTGTAGCATCAGCTTCTCCTCAGGCTAATTCAGGAAATCACTCCTCTTCATCTTAAAGAAACTCTCACTCAACTCTGGTCAAGAATTGCTGTGCTTCTTCATCAGGACCCAGTGTAAACAATTACCCGTTTGTAGAGAAACCTGATAAGGACTTGCTTTTAAAGGATTTAAAAAGTACGTCATGAAATTCTCAAGCTTCCTCCCAAAGCAGATAAGAAGCCTTCGTACCAGGAACTGATACTCTTAAAAAGTCCTCCTTATACTCTTAAAAACTCCTTAAGCTGACAGATATATGGTTGCCTCCTTCTTTTGGACATATAACAGAACCATCTAGGCTCCCCCCTTGTTCACATCTCAAAACCTAAAAATCATCTACAGCTCAACAACGCCTCTTAGTGGACATCTACGGAATATATTTCATTACTTCTGCAATTTGGAACTGCTATTTCTGACTGAACATTCACACTTCTTATAGCCTACATCACAAAGGATAACTCTGGACACTGTGAAGATCATCACCCTTTTGATTGCCAATAAGGGTTTGCAATAATTCATTAATCCTTGATTTAAATGTGAGTGTATGTCTTAGGAATGGCTTTTTCATGAATGTTATTCAAATAAATGTTAAAATTATTAGTAATAGTATAAATGCATTGTGGATGCATGGTCACTGAATATTAGCCTTGAGTCACTTAATTTTGCTAGATTTTATATTGAGTATAATAATGAATTTCATAGGAACTGAATGAACGTTTTCTGAAACTTGTGAGTCAGCTATTTCTGACCAATCCCCCAAGCTGCTTCTCTGTTGGATAACACCCTTGCATTTGATTGGCTGTTCACGTTCACAGACAAAGAATTGTTCCCTCATTGGACAAAAAGCCCATTCAAACTCCCCTTTATGGAAGATAATTGGTCTGTCTTGCTGCCAGTCACACTTTTATGATATCAGAAGTGTGACCCTTTAAAAACAGAGATGGAGCCATCCTAGGCAGTCTTTTGAGTCTTTGAGTTGTTTTTCTGTTGTTTTGCGTTGTCTTAAAGTTGTTTTTGTCTGAGGTGCTCTGTAAGCACGTGTTCTGTGTGTCTGAACCTTGTCAAGTCCTGCGCTAGCTTTCTTAAATCGTCTTTTGATAAGCTTTTGTCTGTTTCTGGTTAACTGAGGAGAAACCATCACTTTTCCTATGAGCTCGCCTTTAAAGACAGTTAAACTCTCAAATCTTTTTTTTTTTTTTCACCTCAGAAGCCATGCTTATTCTGTTGAATGTTTTTCTTGGACTTTTCCGGCAGTTAAAGTGGATTTTTAATTTTCCTGTTTTAAAGTGTACTGATAGAGATTTTTGGACCTTCTTTTCCTGCCTCACCCACATCTGACCACGTTAAGAAACCAGGAGTTGGTGGATGAAACTGACTAAAACATTTTTCCTTCAGCCTTTGGGTTTGTCCTGCGGGCTGGGGACATATTAAATTTCAGACTGGTTGTCAAAGGACATCACACCTGGCCCGGGGCTTAGCCACTAACTCCACCAGCTACACTCTCGCAAGCCCCCCAGTTGAGTCCTGTGTTCTGAACACTGTCTGGAATTGCCGCTGAGCCTCCCCGAACAATACCACCGGCTGGCACTGACCACCGCTGAATACCTGGACCTACAGCTGTTCATAAGTGAGACTCCCATTTTCCTATCTGCTGGGTTTAAATGAGATGTCCTAAATATCAATTATAATTGAACATAACCAATATTCATCATCATCATAGCAGTCTATCGTGGGCGACAATGACTGTTTCATTTAGTTCTGATCAGATTCCTCAACATAGCTCTGTCCTTAGCCTTCCGCTGCCAGGAACTCCTGTCTATGCCCAACTTCTTCAAGTTTCTTTTTACAGTGTCTTTAAATCTGAGCCTCGGTCTACCCTGATTGCTTTTGCCCTCACATAACTGTGAGTAGAGTAACTGCCGAGGGAGACGCTGGTGGTCCATCCTCTCAACATGTCCGAGCCATCTCAGGTTCATCTGTATTAGCATGTCCTCCATTGATGGTAGTCCAGCTCGTTTCAACACCTCTATGTTGGTTATCTTGTCTTTCCATGAGATGTTCATTATGGCTCGAAGGTGTCTCATCATGTACGCGTGGAGTTTCTTCACCTGCACTCTGTAGACAGTCCAAGTTTCAGCACTGTACAATAGAGTAGCCAGTACTGTCACTCTGTACACTTTGCATTTCACACGGATAGACACATGTCGATTGTTCCACAGTCTCTCCCTCAAGTTTCCAAACACAGCGCTCGCTCTTCCCATTCTGAGAGATAGTTCATCCTCCAGCCTAGCATTCTCTGAAACAGTGCTACCTAGGTACTTGAAAGTCTTGCACTTGACTAGTGGCTCTGTACCAATGCTGATCTCTTCTGGTAGTGATGATAATTGGAACTTTGGTGGTTGATAAAGGCACTCTGTCTCTTGATGTTGATTTGGAGGCTGAATTGGCTAGCTGCTCTTGCAAATTTCTCCACTAAAGATTGCATATCTTCCACCCTGTGTGCAACTAGAGCACTGTCGTCGACAAAGAGCATTTCTCTTACTACCTTTATCGATGTCTTGCTCTTGGCTTTAAACTGTGCCACATTGAACAAGTCTGCTTCTTTCCTTGTTTGAATGTATACTCCTTCTCAAGTGTCTTTGAAGGCCACCTCAAGCATGGCTGCCAGATATAGCAACAAGAGTGTAGGTGCCAGCACACACCCTTGTTTCACCCCGTTGCTTACTGAAAAATCTTTAGATACTCAACCACTCATTTCCACGTTTGCTTGCATACCTGTATGGAGTGCCTCGATCAGGCTGTCAAACTTCTCTGTACAACCATATTTCTTGAGTACCTGCCAAAGTCCTTGTCGCGAAACAGTATCGAAGGCTTTACTGAAGTCTATGAAGACTACATAAAGAGGCATGTTCTGTTCGATACACTTTTCTTGAACCTGTTTCAAGCAGAAAATCATGTCTATTGTGCTTATTCCACTTCTAAAGCTGCACTGGGTTTCTGGTAGTACATTCTGCGAGATGTGTTCATTGAGTCTGTTCAGTAGTACATGTGAGAGAATCTTACCAACAGCGGCTAGCAGTGATATACCTCCGTAATTTCCACAATCTTTCCTGTCACCTTTCTTGAACAAAAGCACAATACTTGCATCCTTCCAGTCTTGAGGTACTTTCTGGGCATCCCAAATCTCTTGGATGAGCTTGTGCAGGCAGTTGGTCAGCTGAACACCACCAAATTTCTACACTTCTGCTGGAATTCCATCCCTTCCTGGAGCTTTACCATCCTGTGTTGTCCTGATAGCTTCCATTAGTTCATCAAAGTTTGGTGGTTCATCCAGACTTGATACAGCTGGTCGCTGCACTAGAGCTTCTTTAGCCTCTTCAGTGAGATCTCCAGGGTTGTTTAGTAGTTGGTCAAAGTGGTCTGCAAATCTGTCCAGGATCTTGTCTTTCTCCTGCAAAACCGTTTCACCATCCATAGCCTTTAGTTGGATCCGTCCTCTTGGTTTAGGGCCGTAGATTTCTCTCAAACCTGTGAAGAATGTTTTCATGTCCTTTCTGTCTGCTGCAGTTAGGACATGAAAGCATTCTTCACCTAACCAATAGTACATGGTACAATTAGTCCCTCAGCTGTAGGACAAACCTATAAACTGAAGGAAAATTCTTTTTAATTTTTTATAACCTCCGGTAAATTTTGTAAATTCATAAGTTCCTTTTCAAGATAATCAGCTTATGTATTTTTTCACCATAAAGTTGCGTTCTGATTTTGTTAGATACCTCAGCCTTCCATTGCATTACAGTTGAAACTTAAAATCTGGTTTCCTCTTGGTTCCACAAAGGTTTAACTATAGATTTTATGCTCAGGAATCCATTAACAGTTGATGTGATATCTAACACCTGTTAATCATTAGAATCTGTTTACCCATCATTTGAATGCCATGTCATGTAACCTGAATGAGTTTCATTTAATAAACTTGTAAACGAGAGAAGTTTAAGAATTTTCCTTTGCATATATGCTTTCCTGGGTCATGGCAGTAAAAGAACTCACTAAATTTTGAGACTGAATTCATTAAGTAATTGCAGGTACAGAAATTAATTAATTGAAATTAATTAATTAACAATTTGTTCTTTTAGAAATGGTACACCCTTTTTACGAGTGCTTTTCTATTTTAATTTAGTGAGTGTTAGGGTGACTATTTAACTCTGTCCCCTCAAACACTCATTATTCAATAAAATAAATTATTCCTATACCTAATTACACTATATTTCATTAAATATCGCTTCACTGTTCATTCAAATTTGTGAGAAAGGTAGGCTAGTTATAGGTAACATCAGTTTGTGTTTTCTCAAGGGTAGATGAGAAAAAAAGCCTGAAGACTGGAAGCACTAACAGAAACTCAAATAGAGTAAAGGAGTTATTGTTTTACATTAATGAGACTGAAACAAAAACTGAAAAAAGCTCTAGCCACCACAACGTTCCTGTCAGTAATGCATGACAGTTAGACGGCACAGTGGTCTGAGCTTCTCCGCTTAAACTGCTGCCTCCATGACCTGGACTCTTGGAAAAGGGATGGATGGATGGATGGATGGATGGAAACATTTACAGGCACTGCACCTGTACAGCTTTTCTTTCTAATTTAGGGTGCTTTCACACCTAAATTTGTTTACTTTGGTCCGAATCAGTTGATTAATTTTTTTACATTTTAGCATTTTCTTCTTGGTTCGGCTCCCTTTCACACAGGTAAAAATTCAAGCGGACCAAATTCCATCATGTTAAATCCCGCAATACTTACGTCAGATCATTCTCTGTTCTTATTGAACAGATTGTTTTGCTGCAAGAACAGGAAAGGTAAATACAGGAAGTAGGATGACTACTGTGCATCTATGCATTCCTGGGGAGAAAATCATACAAATCATAGCGTAATCTGGGGGGAGTGAAGTTCATTGCCCTGGTTATCATTTATTACATTATGGACTAAAGTGCACTCCAGTAGGCTAACCACCTGCAGGAGGGACCATGAGGGTCCGGTGCTATGCGGATCAGGTGGTGGTCGAAGGCACAGACCTTGGTGGTCGGAGGCCCAAGCTTCCGAAACTTGCTTTTGGGACGTGGAATGTCACCTCTCTCGTGGCGAAGGAGCCTGAGTTAGTGCACAAGGTTGAGGGATACCGGCTAGATCTAGTCAGCCTCACCTCAACGCACAGCTGCGGTTATGAAACCAGTCTCCTGGAGAGGGGCTGGAGCTTGACCTACTCTGGAGTTGACCCGGGCAAGAGGTGGCGAGCAGGGGTAGGTACTCTTGTATCCCCCCACCTTGCTGCCTCTATATTGGAGTTTTCCCCGGTGGACGAAAGGGTTGTTTCCCTGTGCCTTCGGGTTGGGAAATGGGTCCTGACCATCATTTGTGCCTATGCACCAAATGATGGTTCAGAGTATCCACCCTTTTTGGAGTCTCTGACTAGGGTTCTGGAGAGTGTTCCTCTTGGAGACTCGATTGTCCTACTGGGGGACTTCAATGTGCACGTGGGCAATGACAGTTAAACCTGGGGGGGGGGGGTGATTGGGAGGAACAGCTAGCCCAATCTGAACAGAGGAGATCAGTTATTGGACTTTTGTGCCAACCACAGTTTACCCATAACAAACACCATGTTCAAGGATAAGGGTGTCCATATGTGCACCTGACACCAGGACACCCTAGGTCACAGGTCGATGATTAATTTTGTTATCGTGTCATCAGATCTGCAACCATAGAGTATGTCTTGGACACTCGAGTAAAGAGAGGTGCAGAGCTGTCAAATGATCACCACCTGGTGGTGAGTTGGATCCGATGGCAGGGGAGGATGCCATTCAGACCTGGTAATGCAAACGTATAGTGAGGGTGTGCTGAGAATGTCTGGCTGAGGCCCTTGTCTGGGAGGTTTTCAACTCCCTCCTCCGGGAGAACTTCAACCACATTCCGAGTGAGTCTGGAGACATGGAGTCTGAATGGGCCATGTTTTCCATCTCTGCTGTTGAAGTAGCTGTCCAGAGCTGTGGCCACAAGGTTGTCTGTGCATCCCTCGAACCAAGTGGTGGACACCAGTGGTGAGGGGAGTCATCAAGCTTAAGAAGGAGTTCTATCAAGCTTGGATAGCTTGTGGGACTCCCGAAGCAGTTGAGGTGTACCGGCAGTGCAAGTGGAGTGCAGCTTGGGTAGTTGCTGAAGCAAAAACTCGGGTGTGGGAGGAGTTCGGTGAGGCCATGGAACAAGACTTTTGGTCGGCCTCGAAGACATTCTGGAAAACTGTCCGGAGACTCAGGATGGGGAAGCAGCTCCCTGTCCACACTGTGTATGGTGCAGATGGGGCGCTGCTGACTTCAACTGGGGACATCGTCAGGTGGTGGAAGGAATACTTTGAGGATCGCCTCAATCCCACTGACATGCCTTCCACAGAGGAAGCAGAGCATGAGGACAAGGTGGACAACTCGCCCATCACAGGGGCTGAGGTCTTGGAAGTGGTTAAAAACTCTTCAGTGGTCAGACCCCAAGGGTAGACGAGATTCACCCTGAGTACCTCAAGGATCTGGATGTTGTAGGGCTGTCATGGCTGACACACTTCTGCAACATTGTGTGGAGGTTGGGGACAGCACCTTTGACATGGCAAACCAAGGTGGTGGTTCCTCTCTTTAAGAAGGGGGACCAGAGGGTGTGTTCCAACTTTACTGGGATCACACCACTCAGCCTCCCTGGGAAGGTCTATGCCATAGAACTGGAGAGGAGAGTCCAGCTGTTGGCCGAACCTCGAATTCAGGAAGAGTAATGTGGTTTTCATTTTGGCCGTGGCACACTGGACCAGCTCTTCACCCTCTTGAGAATCTTCATTGGTTTATGGGAGTTTGCCCACCCAGTTTAAATATGTTTTGTGGCCTTGGAGAAGGCATTCGACTGCGTCCCTTGCAGTTTTTTGTGGGGAGTGTTTCAGGAGTATGGGGTATCGGGCTTGTTGTTACGAGCTATCCGGTCTGTATGCGACTTGTGAGAGTTTGGTTCCTCACAGTGAGCGTTGGACTCCACCAGGGCTGCTGTTTGTCACCAATCCTGTTCATAATTTTTATGGACAGGAATTCTAGGTGCAGCCAAGAAACGGAGGTTGGAGGATGGTCCTTAGCCGGAAAAGGGTGGATTGTCTTCTCCAAGTTGGGGATGAGGTCCTGCCCCAAGTGGAGGAATTTA
This sequence comes from Pholidichthys leucotaenia, assembly GCA_020510985.1. Taxonomy (NCBI): domain Eukaryota; kingdom Metazoa; phylum Chordata; class Actinopteri; order Cichliformes; family Pholidichthyidae; genus Pholidichthys; species Pholidichthys leucotaenia. The sequence continues at coordinate 10,204,094 of CM035842.1, forward strand.
AGTATCTCAGGGTCTTATTCACAAGTGAGGGGAGAATGGAACGGGAAATTGACAGATGGATTGGAGTTGCCCCTGCAGTGATGTGGATGTTGTACTGGTGTGTCGTGGTGAAGAGGGATCTACATTCCTACCCTCATCTATGGCCATGAGCTTTGGGTAATGACCTAAAGAATGAGATCGTGGATACAAGCGGCTGAAATGAGCTTTCACCGTAGGATTGCTGGACTCACCCATAGAGATGGGGTGAAGAGCTCAGTCCTCCAGGAGAGGCTCAGAGTAGAACCAGTGCTCCTCCCCATCGAAAGGAGCCAGTTGAGATAGTTTGGGCATCTGATCAGGATGCCTCCTGGACACCTCCCACATGAGGTGTTTCAGAGTCGTCCCACTGGGAGGAGACCCCAGGGCAGACCCAGGATACGCTGTAGAGACTATGTCTCCCAAGTGTCCTGGGAACGTCTTGGTATCCTCTCTGAAGAGCTGGAGCAGGTGGGTGGGGAGAGGGAAGTCTGGGCTTCCCTGCTTGAACTGCTGCCTCTGTGACCCGGACCTCCAGAAAAGCAGTAGAAGATGGATGGATGGATGGATGGATGGATGGATGGATGGATGGACATTACTTGCATATACCACTGTTGGCAAATTGTACAGTTTGAACATGAAGTGCGGCTTCGGATGGAAAATTCATTAATTCTCCAGAACCATGACATGCTCAGCCACAGATATTTTCAAAGATCCATCAGGTGTGTACAGTGGCATAAAATGTTTCACCGTTTACCATCCTGTTTTTGTACGGTCCCTTTCTCACCTGCATAAATGCACCAGAGTTCGCCAGTTGATTCGAATCGAGACCACCTCTTTCACACAGTCTCTACGGTTGTTTTGTTGTGCATCTGAGTGGAATTGCCAAGTTCTCACCAGACAAAATGAACCGCACAAATGGAGAAAACAAACTCGAGTTCGACTGAAACAAACTAAAGCCTCTAGGTGTGAAGATACCCTTAATAAAGATGGAAATCACAGACATGAGTAACCAATAACTGAGTTTCCCTTTTAAGATTAAACAAAAAGCTGGAAAAGAAGCTAGGACTGTAAGAAATGTTCTTTTAACGTCATCCTACTCCTTCTCTTGTTGATGATTTTTGTTGACAGTGTTTGTTTTTATTTTAGTTTCTTGTTTTATTTTTTCTGTTGGTTTAAATGTTAGAAATCAAAGAAATAATAAAAAATAAAATTAAGAATTCACTAAATGTAAAAAAGGCAAGAGATTTATTGATTTCAAAATGAAAGGAGCTGAATGACTCACAAGCTGCTGAATGCAGGATCCATTATCCGACGCTGTTTATACCACACCTCATGATTATGTGCTGTTAGCAGCCCATTGCCCAAGAACCTTGAAAAGAGACAATTTAAAAAAAGATTTTTTAAGTAAATGATATGATTACACAAAACCTTTCTCAATAAAAAATGCATTACAAAGTATTTCAAATATGCCTTTTTTTTCAAATCTATAAGAGGACAGTTTGTCAACAATATAAATTATCATTAAAGTGGCGTTGTCCAATGTTTGCTCTGTTAGATGTAACAGATTCTCATGTCACGTTTGTTTTTATACACCCCCCTGTGTGCGTGAAAATCACCGTACACTGTATTTTTGTATGTGTGCACCATTTATACATGATGCCCCGGGGTTTCTGAGCTTGTGGACATGATGTGGGGCTTTGACTGTCAGCCTGGGCTTGAGAAGGAAGACTTGGAGGCTACAATAATGAAGATGAGACAAGACATGTCCAACAAAGGGTAAACCTCAGAGGACTGCAGTGGAGACAAGTAGTGTTCCGTCTGATACACTCCTGATCAAAATCTTTAGACAGTGGGAAAAATTACAAGTATTGACATTTTGTGCTGGTGGATCACAACTAGAGCTTCAAAATGCAAGAAGAAGAAACAGGAACAAGAGACAAAAAACAGTATGCATTTTATTAAAAACTTCATTTAAGCTCAAACAGACAGTCCATCGACTGAACAAAAGTTTAAGACTGTAGCGCGCCCCCCCCCCCCAAAAAAAGAGAAACAAAACAAAACAAAAACAGAACTAAAAGTGTCAAAACAGGACTCAGTATGGAGTAGCCTGACCATTATTGTTGATCACTTCAAAAACTTGTCTATGAGGGGGGGCTGAAAAGTTCATAGTGGTCAAATATGACCAAATTTGGTTTATTTTTCAAGCGCTGCAACACCGATGGAAGAAGTGTGTTGACCGAAGGGGAGACTATGTTGAAAAATAAACCACATTTGGTCAAATTTTACCACAAGGAACTTTTCAGCTACCCTCGTAGTCATGCTTGATGTAAGTGTTTCCAGGAAGCTGGTGGGATCGTTGCTCCATGTGGTGAAGATGGCTTCACGAAGAACATCGGCAGTCTGGAACTGACAGTCTGTTATTGTAAACTTCCCTTGCCATCCATCCCAAAACATTGTCAGTGGGATTTAGATCAGGGAAACATGCAGGATCGTCCAAAAGAATGACATTACTCTCCTGGTAGAAGTCCTTCAGGCAGGCCTTGTAAACTGCAGCATTGTCCTGTTGAAAGAACCAGTCAATACCCCACAGATGAGGGTCCTCAGTCAAGAGGGATGCCCGCTGCAACATCTCCACATAGCCAGCCGCTGTTTGATGGCCCTGCACAACCTGCAGCACCATTGTTCAATCTCCTTTTCATGCCAGTAATGTTGGAAACCATCAGGATGGTCAAGGTTAAAATTTCTGTCTTTAGACAATAAAACTTTCTTTTAACTTTCAATGTCCCATGTTTGGTGTTCCTTTGCAAAGTCCAAACAGGCAGGTTCTTTAAGCCCTTCTTTTGTAGATGCCGTCTGATGGTTATGGGTTGCAGTCAGCATCAGTAAGGGCCTTAATTTGGGTTGAGGATGGGCCTGCTTCTTCACAGAGAACCTGTCAGATCCTCCAGCTAAGCTCTTTTGGACCATCCTGCATGTTCACCTGATCTTAACCCCATTGAGAACATTTGGGGATGGATGGTAAGGAAAGTTTACAAAAACAGGCGTCAGTTCCAGGCCATAGATGCTCTTCATGAAACACTCATATCAAGAATACCAAAACAGATTTTGAAGTGTCCAACAAGAACGGTGGAGCTACTCATTAATGAGTCCTTTTTTGACACTTTTAGTTCTGTTTTGGGTTTTGGGGGGCTAGGGTCTTAAACTTTTGATCAGTTGATGAACAGCCTGTTTGAGTTTAAATGCAGTTTTCAGTACAGTAAGTTGTCTACTCTCTGTTTTATGTCTCTTGCTTCCTTTTCTTCTTTTTGCATTTCAGAGCTCTACCTACAACCTGGTTATGATCCACCAGTGTGAAATGTGAATACTTGTAATTTTTCCCAGGGTCTTAAGATTTTGGACAGGATGAAGGTCACAGAAATACTCTCCACTGCCTACTTCAAAAAGTGGGCAGCACAGTGGTGCATCATTCTAGTTTGAACGCTAAATTAGCTTTAAAGAGCAATTTGTTAACCACACCAGCTCATGTTGAGAAATTATTGAACAAACAGATATTAAAAGAAGAAATGAGTGTACCAGAGGGACAGCTCAGGTTGAGCAGTTTGGAGACAAAGTAAGAGAGGAAAGACTGAGATTGTTTGGGCATTTGCAGAGGAGGGGTAGCGGACAAAGGATGTTGAAGATGGAGCTGCCAGGTAGAAGGAAAAGATGAAGACCACAAAAAAGATTTATGGATATAGTGAAGGAGCACATTGAGGCAGATGGTCTGCTGTGGTGACCCTAAACAGAGCAGTGGGAAAAAGGAAAATACTTAAAACTGATACCAACAGGGCTTGACATTAATACCCGCCAACCCGCCACTTGTATTTGTAATTCGTAAGGTCATAATCCACTAGTATGGGTCTGCCTGCTCACTGAGAGTATTTATGAGGATTCTCCACAGCTTCCTGTCGCTGGCATAACATCTGACACCTGAGAAATTGCAGCTGTCACCAAACATGTGCTTTATGTCAGCCATGTTTGAGATAAAGTGAGGCGTGGACGACCAACACTTCGATGCCCATGGGATGGTATCCAACCTAGTAGAAAGTGGATAGGCCGGGTGGTACCCAAAGGGCTACGTGCCCAAAGTACTGCAATTGAGTATGACATAATACAGTGCCAAGTTTGCAGGAATCCGTCCTCTCACGTATTTTGCTGTTAGAAATGTGATCTGTTCAAGGCACTTTAAGGAGTCTTCAAAGATACACAGAAGAGTCTTCATCTGTGATAGAAGCTTTCTAGATGATGTAGTTGCCGTTCTCTTAGGGGCCACATCAGTGAGCCATATAGGAGGGTTATTAATATGCCACTTTCAAATATCTTAACCTTGGTCGCAAGGAAGATGCTCGCACTTTTCCAAACATTGTTTAAGGAGTTAAAAGCACCAGACGCTTGATCAGTTCTGATGTTGAGCTCTTTTTCAATTGAGCCATTGCTGGAAATGATGGAGCCAGGGTATCTGAAATGGTTAACCTGTTCCAGTGTTTCGTTGTTTACTACCAGGTCAAGTACCTCATCTTGCTTAAAGGGGCGTTAGTTGTGGAACTAGCTGACTAGTATGCAGTTTGTCTTTTTTGCATTGATCTTCATCCCGGCTTCCTTGCCGACGTCAGAGATATTGGATGTGGCCTCTTGAAGACCATCTCGATTGTTGTCAAGGACAGCAATATCATCGGCATAATCAAGGTAGCTGATGTATATAGCGGAATGATGGGCGCTACATCATTTTTGGAGTAAAAATCCACTGGAAATGGACCTCCCTGACATTCCATGGTAAATGACCCCATTCAGGACAATTTTGAACAAAAGAGAGGGCTTGAAAATCGCCTTGTCCTGTTCCCACCACTGACGGGTGGATTTCACCAGTGGCACGTAAGACAGCCACTCCCACTAGCCACTTTGGCAGGTGTAGATCTCTCAAGCAACATCTACTGTAAATAATAAACCTATCACCGTATGATACTACGAAACTACAACTCCCATAGGAACTATCTGTTCACACACAGTGTGTTCTCATTGGTACACTGTCGCTCACCAGCAGCAACCCGGTACACAGGAGAAGATGTGGGCGGAGTCCATGCTGGTTACAGGTGAAGGCATGGACGGTCTTCTCTGCAGTTTTGTTCATTTTATAGTCTGGAGAAACGGTGATGAACAGACAGCAGCCGTGAGTGAAATTTGGCATGCGATACTCAAATTTGATCATATTAACCTTAATTTTCCAACCACAAAATTGCAGCTAGTGAAAAGACTGAGTGGCTAGTAACTTTGGAAAATCACTAGCCACAGTGGCTGGTGAGCAAAAAAGTTAATGTTAAGCCCTGAATACCAATATCTGATATTGGTATCAATTTGGCTGTGGATCAGTACATTTACAACAAACCAAAACCATCTGGATAATTACCTTTGACCAAAGAGGTTGAAGAGTTTCTTATATAACAGTTTGGCTTTGGGGTACTTTGGGGACATTAAGATTTCCTGAAACCAACATAATAACACATCATCCAGAATGAAAACTGTACATGGATTCCCAAAAAATGAGTTAAAGCAGCTGGTGCTTACCTTGGTGGCTTCTGGACATGACACAATCACCGTTACAAGATGCATAGCATTTATCTTGTAAACAGGCCCATACGTCTCCGCCCTGTAAATTAAAACAAATATATACTGTTGAATCTTTTATAGTGCATAAAATGTATTAATTGACTTTTACTCCATCTCTATTGTCCCCACTGGGCAGCGGGTTGAGTTGCATTAGTCATATATGTTGTATAAGCAGTACACATAAAAAAAAACAACACAGCATGGACTTAAAAAATTATGGCAACACAGTGACACATAATATAACTGTAGATTTAAGTTCTATTTAAAAAGTATTGAATGGATTAAATTGAAACAAATTAAGGCAGTGAGGAAGAAGAATGCTATAGAAACACCTGGTGCAACATCTCACAGCACAGATTCTGCTTGCATAAATTTGCAATTTGTCATTTTTCCCCCCGCCATGGAAGTAATGTGATACAGGTGGTGTTGTGTCCATAATTGTTGAAATGAAGAGTAGGGCGGAAGGCAGTTAACGGTGGTTATTATCAAATATACGAAAAGAACAACAGCGGATTACAATGCTCCCTATCCAGGCGTCAACAGCGAAAAAGAGGACATGCCCCTTCCAGTCGTGGCCTTTAGGTGACGCCAACCCCCTCTGTTCCCCGGTAAAGCCCAGGCCGCCATCTTACCGCGGTTTTCCATCTGTAACATTCCATCCCTCCCCCCCCAAAAAAATCCAGGCATACAGATTGACCCACCCCAATTTATCACCCGACTCACACTAACAGGGGAAAACAGTATGTACAAAACAAATAAATAACCTATCCATTCACACAACCAAGGCTGGGGCTGGGTAGACTACCAGTGCCCCCTAAACGGCCAGGTGGATTATTCTGCCGCCTTGTCCCTAGTAGTCCAAACCAAAAATGTAGCCGTGTATCTAAAAAAAAAAAAATCAATCCCAGATCATTTTGTACAAAATACGTGCACAATAATATCAACAATAAATAGTTCTAATACACAATTTCAACATTCCCTACTGGAGGCTCCCCACCCCAACACACCCACCCCACACTCAGGCACGTCCCAAAATTTACAGTGTTGGAAGGCACCATCAAAAATAATTTCCTTGTATATCCAATTCAAATACAATATCAAAATATCTTCCTTCTCTCATTATTCTATGCATATATAACACACACAATTCCCCAAACCAGATTCACTCAAGTTAATTATACTTCTTGCTTTTGTTTTGTTTTTTTGTTTTTTTACAAACTCAATTCAAACAATTATATCAATTTTATTTTCTTATTGGACATATCCGGGGCACAGACACAGTTGTAGAAAACTATATACACAATGACATGTGGCAAGAAAACACATCAACTAACCAGTCCACAGTCACTATACATACCTCATGGAAAGCCCCACCCCCCTTCCCCCCAGGATTGCCATCCTGTGGTTCCCAGCCAGAATATCTCCATTTCCTTGTTTCTGGTGATGGGCTGCGTTGTCTCCTCTTCTCCACCACCCGACACAGCTCGTTGGGGTGCCTCCACGTCTCATCCGACAGGCCTAGATAGCCATCCCTCTGGGTCGCTTTCACCTTTAGCTGTCCCTGGTCATCATACTGCCCATGACGCCTGTGGATCCCCCTCAACCGAGCTTCTACCCTAGGGCGAACCATGTCACCGACACCCAGGGAGCTATAATCGGTCTTTTCGGATCCTTATGTCATGGGGGGGCTTCCCATTTGGAACTGGTCCAATTACCTGTCCAGCCTGAAGCCCTTTTCAAAGGCCTTCTGCTGGTGCATTTTAAACGCGCACCCATTGGTCTAGCCCCAATGCTGTTCAGCGCTGATGTCCCAGTCCCACCTACCAACCCAGGAGCCCCATTGTGCCGCCCAGTTCCCACACCAAGGGCAGCCTGGGCTCTGGCATCGGGTCCATCCCAGGGAGGCGCCCTGTGATGGTCCTCCTTGCTGTCTTCTCCCAATCCAGACCAATTGGCATCCCACACCGCATCATGGTCCACATCCGGCAGGGATCGGTTCCACAAACCGCCACCCGACCACTCCTCTCTGTTGTCACTGGCGATGGAAAAGCCCAAGCCGTAAAACATGTTGCATCCCATAATGTTTGATACCGTAGCGGTCACCACTACCTGGACATCCACCATGCTCTGCGTCTTGTTCTCTGCCATTAACACGATGTAACCCGATACAGTGATCCTACTCCTTCCATAGCCATAAAGTGGGCCGCTGTCTTCAGGATGCGGTACGGGGGAAACAAACTCTTCACTGTTTGTAGCTTCAATATTGAAGCCACCGCTCCCGTATCCACCAGCATCGATACCTCGACTCCGTCCAGAGATACCGTGCAGTAGATATGGCCACCTGTCTCAGATGCAACCCTATGAATAACAGTGGGAGTCTTCGTGGAGGAGCCCCCTCCCTGTTCACGTTCCTCACACTCAAAGTTTTTACAGGACCGCGCAAAGTGGTGCAGCAGGCCACATTTCCCACAGCGCTTTCCTTTTGCCGGACACTCTCTGGACTTTTATCTATGTCTAGCGGACCTACAGCCATAACATCTCAGCGTTCCCGGGGAAGACCTTGTCCTGACAACGGAGGTGTATTCTTCCTCCTCAACGTCATTGTTGTATCTAGAAATGAGGGAGTCGGAGGCAAGACTACATGCAACATGGAACTCTCTTTATTATAGTGAACTTGGGGTTTATATACAGAGGGGTGGTGTCAACCTCACACTACCCCAGGGGGCGGGCACTGTCACACTTACCCATACACACACATCCAACATTCCCTCCCCCCTTAGGAAAATGGGAAATCACACACACCCTTAACCCCCCAAATTTAAAACCCAAATCGCACGCTAAGAACCAGGGGAACAACATACTGCAACAAAACAAACCAATCACATTCACACAAAATAATTCAAATTGGACCATGTCTCTGTAAAACAAAATAATCCCATATTCATCACATTCACTCCCATGCACGCCAGCAAACACTATATACATATATATAAAAAACACATTATCAAATATATAGTACACAAGTATTTACACAAATAAAATTTTCTCATGTAGCCCCAATGTCCCTGGGCAACCACCACCTTTTAATTAGCCACGGAGGACCTGGGCAACCCCACGGCATATGTGCCTGTAGCCGTTTTCTCCCTCCAGGGTCAATGCCCCCCTCCTTGGCAAAGATGTCTTTAATCAGAGGCCCAGGGCAGCCCCATGGCATCTACACACCCGGCCGCTGGCTGCCCCCATGGTCAAAGTCCCTCTTCTTGACAAAAATGTCATTAATAGCCATAAGGAATTTCTTCCCTCTCGGCTCGCCGTGCCATTCGGTGCGCCGCCTCTCTGTGTCGGACAAGCCGCTCCCTACTGCTTCACGCACTGCTGTCATGGCTCGAGACACTCCGGCCCCCAGTGGCCGCACCGTGGAGAGAAATGAAGTCTGTTCAGCAGTGTCATCTGCTGTCTCGGGCGCCTCACCGTACCGTCCAGCGTCCTCGTCCCAGGCGCAAGGAGCTCCGGCACTGAGGCACTGCCCGAACTCCATGGCGCATGGCTGCTGTTGCTCACTCCCGGAGTCGTCCGTTGCCTTGGTACTCACGGTCCTGGCCTCCCGCTGTTTAACTTTCAACAGCGGGGTTAGTTCCTGCTGCACCTCCCCTCTGCTGTCTTCGCACACCGCGGCGTCCAAACCACCAGCACTGTGGTCCCACACCAGACTGGGCTCCACAGCTGGCCCACTGTCTTCAGCAATCGGGAATATTTCTACAACCTGTCCCGGCCCTTCCACCTGGCAGCTCTCCCCTTGAGAGCGCAGAGTGGGTGCTCCAGTGTCAGTGCTTTGCTGTGTTGTCAACGTACCCAGCTGCGGCTGCTGTCCCTTGGGACCCTCGATGACGTTCCTGTTGGCCCTATCCTCCGACCTGGGCATCTCCTCTCCATTCTCGGCACCTCCTTCAGGACGCACCGCTGCGTTATCATCATATTCGGGTGTGGCTGCTCTCAGTCTGGGCCCTCAGCACCGCTCCCGTTGGTTCCACTGTCTGTTTGTGGCTGTTCTCCCTCTGGGTTCTCAGCACTGCTCTCATTGGCCATACCCTCCGACATGGATGCCACGTCGCCACTGTCAATACTCACGGTACAGGTGTCCCACTGAGTCGTCTCCATGTCCTGTGGTTGTTGCTCTTCCCCGGGGTCTTCAGCCTGCATGGTCTTGCTCTCCTGTTGTGTAGCTTCCACAAGAGACTGCCCACCTAGCATGCCAACCTCCGCTCTCGGCGGGAAATAGCACGTGGTCGGCCCCTCGCTACCTTCATCCAGTGGCCAGCATGGGCCCCAGAACTCCCAATTTTCCACCAACTCCAGCACCTTCTCCATCGATGGCGGTACCCTAGTCAGCCTCCAGCTTCGTCAGATATCATTGGTGCCATGGCCCAATTTATCTATCACCATGCCGTCCTCATACTCTCCAAGCCCGCACTTCCTAGCTAGTTTACGAAGCCTCAATAAAAATGACTTATGGGACTCGCCCGTCTGCTCTTTAATGCCGTAAAACTTGACCCTGTTCTTGGAGCGAGTGTAAGAGTCTCCGCACGCGTTACTCATTTTTAAAACTCCAATTTACCTCATCGCCAAATGTATCTAGAAATGAGGGAGTCAGAGGCGAGACTACATGCAACATTGAACTGTCTTTATTATAGTGAACTTGGGGTTTAAATACAAAGGGGTGGTGCCATCTTCACACCACCCCAGGGGGTGGGCACTGTCACACATACCCATACACACATATCCAACAGTCATCTTCATTGTCAGGGCCTGCTGTCAGCGCCTTTAACCAAGGCTCATTTAGAGTTGAAGGGGATTCTCTGCTGAGGTCCCTCACTAAAACTTCAGCCGCCTTGAACTACTGAACAATCTCAGTAGCGGTAGCAAGCGTCAATTCGCCCAAGTAGATCAGGAGCCATGACTGGGCAGCAGAACAGCGAACGTGCTCCGCCAACTGATCCTAGACCATCTCATCCTGTAGAACTTAAAATTTGCACCCCACCGCCAGCTGACATAGGTCTACCACAAGCCTCTTCACTGACTCTCCCGTCCGCTGGTGGCGCTGTTGAAACTGGATGCGCCGAATGAGGACATTTTCCGACGCGCAAAAGGATCCCGCCATTAGCTCTACTACCTTCTCAAAGCTCTCGGCTCCCCCTAATGTCTCGAGGACCCTTTGCCCTTCCATGCCAAAATTATGGACCAATATTGCCCTTGCCTGCAATTTTTTCAACTCACCGAGGTTGAGGGCCACCAGTTAGTTGCTAAACGCAGCAAATCACCTAGGCCAAGGCACAGGAGGCTCGCCAGGGGCCTCCAGAAATGGTAGAAAACAAGTTGCAGCACAGCATCCTCATTGCCAAATGCTGTGTCCATAATTGTTGAAATGAAGAGTAGGGTGGAAGACAGTTAACAGTGTTTATTATCAAACATAGGAACAGAACAACAGTGAGTTACAGTGCTCCCTATCCAGGCAACAACGGCGAAAAAGAGGACGTGCCCCTTCCAGCTGTGGCCTTTATACCCTGGCTGGTGTCATCACAGGAAAGGTGGGCTGCCAACCCCCTCTATTCCCCGGTAAATCCCAGGCCGCTATCTTACCGCTGTTTTCCATATGTAACAGGCGGTTTATCTGTTTGTTTGCGCATTTGTTATTTTGATGAAATCTGGATGGAATTTTCACCAGAGGTGCCTTTGTGCTCTAGATTAACCCATTAGGTTTTGGAAGTGATCCAAGAGGACTGCACAGATGGACAGAAGGAGGGAAGGACTGTTGGACAGATGGAGCCTTGGCAGAGGTATGCACTCTCCGAGTGGCCTATTGTTTTTAATATTCTCACAAAATACAGTGAAATGGTGAACAACTCCACATCAGGTACACTCTTTAAGTCATGTGGTGTAAACATGCAAGAAATAAGCTTTTGGGATGCAGCCACCTTTGAGTGCAAATATAAATTTCTGGCACATGCATAACAGTAAATCCATACATGCATACATATACTTGAACATAGCTACATTTTTTTAAGATTAAACATCTATTAAGACTTATTTTATACACATATAACAAACACAACCACTCAAATTCTGTACGTTGTCTACCCATTTGAAGGTATGTAGTTCTGCATTGCCAAAATTTTGATGATATAGGGAAATAAACAGCAGAAAATCAGTTACTAAAGCATCAGCAGTTAAAATGTGTTGGATTTAGTAAGAACATGACAAATGATGAGTTATATATGCGGTGGGTGCAAAAGGTCGATTTCTCTGATTTGAATCAATTCATGTTTGAATGAGCTGAAATCAGTTCAAAACATCCGTGGCTCAATTTTTAACATAACACTTCTTACATGTGTGAAACTTGTCAGAGGTCTCAGGACCAGCTGATTCAAAAGCAGCGAGGAGTTTGACAGAGCCAAATAATTCCTTTGAGGGCCTTGTCCTCAGTATTGGGCATTTTAACAATTTTAGGTTAAACCCAATTTTATTTGCCATAGTTTATCGTCCTCCCTCAGCCTACTCAGAATTTTTATCCAAATTTGCTGAGTTTTTAGCTGACTTAGTGCTGGAATCAGATAGAATAATTACAGTAGGGGACTTTAATATACATGTAGATGTAGGTACATTGTAGATGTAGGTAGTTAATATGACATTTAATTCAATGTTAGACTTGATGGGGTTTCCTCAGAAAGGAGGAAATTCTACCCATTATCTCCACCACACGTTGGACCTTGTTCTGAAATATGGCATAGAAATAGAAAATTTGGAAGTGTCTCCTCATAACCCTGTAGTGTCAGACCATTGTCTGTTTACTTTTGGTCTTACTATTTCTGACTATTTGGCTCCTAAAGAAAAATATTACTACAATAGATGTCTCTCAGATGATGCTGTCACCAAATTTAAGCAGATTGTTTCCTCAATGCCATGTGTCAACACAACAGAGATAAGCTATGGAGAGCATGCTCCTTCTGTAATTGATAGCATGGTAGATAGTGTTAGAGCTTATCTGAATCAGACTCTAGACATGGTGGCCCCTTTAAAAAAGAAAAGTCTAATTAGAGATTTCTGACGCCTTGGTTCAACACAGAAACTCGTAGCTTAAAACAGAAGACTCATCAATTAGACAGAAAATGGCGCTCCACTAAATTAGATGAAATCTATTTAGCTTGGAGAAATCATCTTCGAGTTTATAAAAAATCTCTTAGGAAAGCTAGAACAAATTATTTTTCTGCATTAATAGAAGAGAACAAGAATAATCCCAGGTTTCTTTTCAGCACTGTAGCCAGGCTGACAAAGAGTCAGGACCCTGTCAAATCTAGCTTTCCCTTAGAGTTTACTAGTCAGGACTTAATGAACTTATTCAATAATAAAATTTCATCTATTAGACATAAAATCAGTCAGATTCTTGCCACCGTTAACTTAAATACATTAACTACTACAACTCCTTCAAGTGATATGTTTGGATGAGTTTACTCCAATTGACCTTTTATAGTTAGATAAAATAATTTCCTCATCCAAGCCTTCAACTTATCTTTTAGACCCTATTCCTACCAGGTTATTTAAAGAAGTCTTCCCATTTATTGGTAGCTCTATTCAAATAATCAATTCTTCATTAACATTAGGCCATGTACCACAGGCCTTTGAAACTGCAGTAAGTAAACCCTAACTTAAAAAGTCAAAGCTAGATCCAGGAGTTTTAGTGAATGATAGACCAATCTCTAATCTGCCTTTCATTTCAAAAATCTCAGAAAGAGCTGTTGCTATGCAATTATGTGACCACTTGCAGGGAAATGGTTTATTACCTCCGGCAAGGAGGTTATGTTTTCATCGGCGCTGGTTTGTCTGTCTGTCTGTCTGTCTGTTTGTTTGTCTGTCTGTTTTTTAGCAAGATAACTCAAAAAGTTATGGACGGATTTTCATGAAATTTTCACAGATTGTCAGAAATGGGGTATCCTACAGATGATTAGATTTTGGTGGTGATCCGGATCACCGTCCAGAAGAAAACCGCCATTACGGAAAATGCAATTTTCGTGAATAACTACTGAACCACTAATCCTATCATTGTGAATCCAATTGCTAGTCATATGTTTTCATTGTCAAGGAATCTGAAAATGTACACACAAACACTGTATGGGGGGAACTGTGGCGAAAACCGCCATTACGGAAAATGTGATTTTCGTGAATAACTACTAAACCACTAATCCTATCATTGTGAATCCAATTGCTAGTCATATGTTTTGATGATCATGGAATCTGAAAACGTACACACAAACACTGTATGGGGGGAACTGTGGCACTTGGCGGAGGTCTGCGCTCTCCGAGTGCTTTTCTAGTTTGAAGAGTTTCAGTCTGGGTTTAGAATCCATCATAGTACTGAAACAGCTTTAGTGAGGGTCACTAATGACCTTATCACACCTGATAATAGATTTATTTCTGTACTTGTCCTTTTGGACCTTTGTGCAGCTTTTGATACTATCAATGATAATATTTTACTTGATAGACCAGAACAACTGTTAGACTTAATGGAACTTTGCTGCAGTGGTTTAAATCTTATTTATCTGATAGGTTCCAGTTTGTTCATATCAGTAATGAGTTTTCTTCCAACTCAAAGCTCAGTCACGGAGTTCCGTAGGGATCTGTGCTAGGTCCGATTCGTTTTAGTTTATATATGCTTCCGCTAGGCAACATTATTAGAAAGCACTGCATACATTTTCATCGTTATGCAGATGGTGTGGGTGACCCCCACAACAGACTGGGACAAGCAGAGCGCTCAGCTGGAGCAATTGGCAGAACAATGAGATGTGTGTATTGATATCAATAGGCAGCCTCCCTTTGTCTAGCTTTTTCCTGCCAGTAATCTTCCTGTTGTTATGGGTGACTCTCAAATGCAAATGTCTTCCTGTCAGTAATCCTCCTATTGATGTGGGTGACTCTCAAATGCAAATGTCCATGCCTACTGCTGTGAATGCATTGTCTGTAGTGGGGTATTTAAACTGCATCGCTCTGTAACTCTCTCTCTCTCTCTCTGACTACTGCTTCTGACACACGCATTCCGTGTCTCCTGACAAGAGCCTCCGGGCCCGCTCCGGCGCACCTGCACGGCGCTGGAGTGGGTGTTGTGATGGCGGTATGATTAATAAACTCCCTCAAAAACTCTCAGTTCGCTGCTTATTATTTCATGCCGCCACATTGGTGACCCCGAGAAAGCACATGCTTTGTGCAACGCAACCTTCTGGTCTGGACCGCCACACTGGAGACCCGACGACAACGAACGCAGCACCCGGCGGTGATTCTCCGACGGCAAGCGAACACAGCAGCCTGACGCAAATGGACTGCCCTCCCTTCTGCTACAGGGAGACCTCGACACAGAGCCACCACCAGGCAAACTCTCCGGAGATAACCCACGACCGGGAAAGCGGCAGAAAGCTTCATGGTGAGATCTGCATGCCTGAGATCTGCACATCCACGCTGGGACCAGCCGCTCTCACAGCTCCTCCACATGAGAGCGCAAGCACCTCGTCCTCTCTCCACGACGGCGACCTCCAGGGCTGACGGAGAACGCAGCGCGTGGACCTGAACGCACCATGACCGAACTACAGCAACAACCTGAACAGGGATGACCATCGGCGCCGACTACGCTGATCTCCATCAAGCTCCCTGACCCTGACTCGCCTCTCAACAGCGGACCACCCACGCACCGAACCCCTGCGCGCACACCGGGGGGTTACGAGGACAGCGCACCACGCACAGGACAATAACGGCTCCACAGACCGCCACCGTCCTTCGCCGCTGCACACAGAACCTTCAGGGCTGCTCACACACCTGAAGCACGCACGCAGCTTGCTCACAGGATTTTGTACGGGTCTCTGCCACGGCGCACAAGGGAATTCAGCCGTCAGCTGTTCCCGAGGGCTTTAGGGCTGCGCGCGCACCTAAAGTCAACACGCCAAGTCCCACACTGCCGCAGCTCCTTTTTTTCTTCATGGCCGAGAGAGGAGTCAGAGACTAACTTTTCTTCTTACAGCTGCTGTGGACCTCCGCACGTTCAACGGGGCAGCCCCTCAACATCGCGGATCCACAGGCAATTTTTGCACGGCCCAGACACTTTCGCCGTCCCGGGCCGGCACTTGCTACCCCCACCCCCCCCTCCCTCCACTGCCACCTGCAGCGAGTTTTCCCCGCAACTCGCTCCCAAAGCCGGACTATCGAGGCCTCAGCTTCCCGCTGAGCCCTCTGGGGGTGAGTACTGTGAGTGACCCCCACAACAGACTGGGACAAGCAGAGCGCTCAGCTGGAGCAATTGGCAGAACAATGAGATGTGTGTATTGATATCAATAGGCAGCCTCCCTTTGTCTAGCTTTTTCCTGCCAGTAATCTTCCTATTGTTATGGGTGACTCTCAAATGCAAATGTCTTCCTGTCAGTAATCCTCCTATTGATGTGGATGACTCTCAAATGCAAATGTCCATGCCTACTGCTGTGAATGCATTGTCTGTAGTGGGGTATTTAAACTGTATCGCTCTGTAACTCTCTCTCTCTCTCTGACTACTGCTTCTGACACACGCATTCCGTGTCTCCTGACGAGAGGCTCCGGGCCTGCTCCGACGCGCCTGCACGGCGCTGGAGTGGGTGTTGTGATGGCGGTATGATTAATAAACTCCCTCAAAAACTCTCAGTTCGCCGCTTATTATTTCATGCCGCCACAATGGTACACAATTATACTTGTCAATGAAGCCAGGTGACAGTAATCAGGTAGCCAAATTAGAGACTTGTTTTAAGGAAATCAAAGCCTGGATGACTTGTAATATCCTGCTATTAAATTCAGATAAGACTGAAGTCACTCTAGTTTGTTCAAAAAACCTTAGAAATACCTTTCCAAATCAAACTTTTACTTTGGATGCCGTTATTCTTTCTCTGAATAGTTCTGTAAGGAACCTTGGAGTTATTTTTGATCAAGATCTGTTCTTTAATTCACATATTAAACTTGTTTCTAAGACTGCCTTCTATCATTTGCGTAATATTGCCAAGGTTAGGAGCATCTGGTCTCGGAGAGATGCTGAGAAATTAATCCACGCTTTTGTTAGCTCTAGATTAGATTATTGTAACTCTTTATTGTCAGGCTGTCCGAAAACATCTTTAAAAAGTCTTCAGCTGATCCAAAATGCTGCAGCAAGAGTTTTAACAGGGACTAGAAAGAGAGATCACATCTCTCCGGTTCTGGCTTCCCTTCATTGGCTTCCCATAGAATTTAGAATTACGTATGTTTAAAATCCTTGTTCTTATATACAAAGCTCCAAATAATCAGGCCCCTTTTTATTTAAACAACCTGATACTACCCTATCATCCTAACAGAGCACTACGCTCCCAAAATACAGGATTACTTGTAATACCTAGAATTTCCAAAAGTACAATGGGAGGCAGAGCCTTCAGTTATCAAGCTCCTCTCCTGTGGAGCAGCTGCCAATCTGGATTCTAGAGTCAGACTCGATCTCTGTTTTTAAGAATAGAGTTAAAACCTTCCTTTTTGATATAGCCTACAATTAAGGAGGGATCACGTGCCCCTGAACCCTCCCTTAGTTATGCTGCTAATAGGTTTAGACAGCCGGGGGACCTCCAACAATGCACTAGGCTTCACTCTCAATGAAATATTTTTGCTGGTCATTAACATCTGTTTGTTCTCTCCCATAGATTGAGTCTCTGTCCTTCTGTTTGCTTTCTACATGTCTGTTCTTTCTTCTTCTTCTCTATCCCATCACCCCCCAGCCAGTCGCAGCAGATGACTGCCCCTCCCTGATCTTGGTTCTGTAGAAGATTTCTTCTGGCTAAAAGTTTTTTCCTCCACCATCGCCAAGTGCTTGCTCACAGGGGATCGCTTGATTCCTGGGGTCTTTGTGCAATTGTGGGGTTTTCCCCTACAGTAGTGCTATGAGATGACTGTTGCTGTGAAATGGCGCTACAGTGGGGCAAAAAAGTATTTAGTCAGCCACCAATTGTGCAAGTTCTCCCACTTAAAAGATGAGACAGGTCTCCAATTTTCATCATAGGTATACCTCAACTATGAGAGACAAAATGAGAAAAAAAAATCCAGAAAATCACATTGAAGGATTTTTAATGAATTAATTGGTAAATTCCTCAGTAAAATAAGTATTTGGTCACCTACAAACAAGCAAGATTTCTGGCTGTCACAGACCTGTAACTTCTTCTTTAAGAGGCTCCTCTGTCCTCCACTTGTTGCCTGTATTAATGGCACCTGTTTGAACTTGTTATCAATATAAAAGACACCTGTCCACAACCTCAAACAGTCAGACTCCAAACTCCATTATGGCAAGACTAAAGAGCTGTCAAAGGACACCAGAAACAAAATTGTAGACCTGCACCAGGCTGGGAAGACTGAATCTGCAATAGGTAAGCAGCTTGGTGTGAAGAAATCAACTGTGGGAGCAATTATTAGAAAATGGAAGACATACAAGACCACTGATAATCTCCCTCAATCTGGGGCTCCACGCAAGATCTCACCCCGTGGGGTCAAAATGATCACGAGAACGGTAAGCAAAAATCCCAGAACCACATGGGGGGACCTAGTGAATGACCTGCAGAGAGCTGGGACCAAAGTAACAAAGGCTACATAAGAAACACACTACGCCACCAGGGACTCAAATCCTGCAGTGCCAGACGTGTCCCTCTGCTTAAGCCAGTACATGTCCAGGCCCGTCTGAAGTTTGCTAGAGAGCATTTGGATGATCCAGAAGAGGATTGGGAGAATGTCATATGGTCAGATGAAACCAAAATAGAACTTTTTGGTAAAAACTCAACTTGTCGTGTTTGGAAGAGAAAGAACACCATACTTACTGTGAAGCATGGGGGTGGAAACATCATACTTTGGGGCTGTTTTTCTGCAAAGGGACCAGGACGACTGATCCGTGTATAGGAAAGAATGAATGGGGCCATGTATAGTGAAATTTTGAGTGAAAACCTCCTTCCACCAGCAAGGGCATTGAAGATGAAACGTGGCTGGGTCTTTCAGCATGACAATGATCCCAAACACACTGCCCAGGCAATGAAGGAGTGGCTTCGTAAGAAGCATTTCAAGGTCCTGGAGTGGCCTAGCCAGTCTCCAGATCTCAACCCCATAGAAAATCTTTGGAGGGAGTTGAAAGTCTGTGTTGCCCATCGACAGCCCCAAAACATCACTGCTCTAGAGGAGATCTGCATGGAGGAATGGGGCAAAATACCAGCAACAGTGTGTGAAAACCTTGTGAAAACTTACAGAAAACGTTTGACCTCTGTCATTGCCAACAAAGGGTATATAACAAAGAATTGAGATGAACTTTTGTTATTGACCAAATACTTATTTTACCGAGGAATTTACCAATTAATTCATTAAAAATCCTTCAATGTGATTTTCTGGAATTTTTTTTTCTTATTTTGTCTCTCATAGTTGAGGTATACCTATGATGAAAATTGGAGACCTCTCTCATCTTTTAAGTGGGAGAACTTGCACAATTGGTGGCTGACTAAATACTTTTTTACCCCACTGCATATAAATAAAGTTGAACTTAACTGAATTGAATCTTTGTCTAATATTTAAATTTGTTTGATGAAACATTTAAGTGAGACAAACATACAAAAAATGAGAAATTGGGAAGGGGGCAAACACTTTTTCACATCAATGTATGCTTGAACATGGTGTTCATTATAAACAAACTGTGAGTGGCACAGAAATCCAATAACTGAACACCACTCGGGTTGAGATCAAGCAGGCTGTTCCTCCCAATCCCAGCGAATTATCTTATTATTATTTATCAATGATTGTTTTATTTATTTTTTTTTTTATCACCCTGTCCAAGCTCCAGCGTTTCCTCATAGGGAGCCCTACTACAGGGAATTGTGTCTATTTTCTGGCTGCAGGGTGATGGCCTGTGATTGCCGTGGTCTACCTGGCTGAGGGGATTGGACACTGCGTTACCACATCTGTAGTGCTGACCCCTTGGATTGGACTTGGGTGGTCTCTGAGGTGGTGTTCCTGTAACTGTAGACTTGGCACTTTCCCTCCTGGTGATGACTCCGTAGTGATGGTGCTTCCACACTTGGATCCTTGGTGCCCAGCCATAAGCCATAAGTCTTAAACAGACAATAGTTTTTTTGTGTGTGTATGTTCAGGGGGTAATTGTTGTATTTCACTGTGTGAAGCACTCTATGTTACATCTTTTTGTCTGAAAAGTTCTATATAAATAAAGCTTTGACTGATTGAATCACACCCATCCAGGTTTCACTGTCATTGCCCACGTGTGCATTGTGGTCCCCCAGAAGGACAATGGAGTCTCCAAGAGGGGCACTCTCCAGCACCCCAGTCAGAGACTCCAAAAAGGGTGGGTACTCTGAACCATAATTTGGTCCATAGGCACAAATGATGGTCAGGACCCATTTCCTAATCCAAAGGCACAGGGAAACAACCCTTTCATCCACCGGGGAAAACTCCAATGTAGAGACAGCAAGGTGGAGGGATACAAGAATACTCACCCCTGCTTGCCGCCTCTCACCCAGGCAACTCCAGAGCAGGCCAAGCTTCAGTACCTCTCCAGGAGACTGGTTCCAGAACCAGAGCTGTGCACTGAGGTAAGCCCGACTATATCTAGTCGATATCTCTCAACCTCATGCCCCAGCTCAGGCTCCTTTCCCACCAGAGAGGTGACATTTCATGTCCCAATACCCAGTTTAGGAAGCTGGGGATCAGATTGGCAAGGTCTCTGCCTTTTATTGCTCAAAAATCACTTCTTTATATGTTGATTTAAATATATGGATGTTTGGACATTGCCTGTGTTTCTCCCCCAACCTATTCCACAATTTTATCCCACACACAGACACACAAAAACCCTTCCTAGTAGATTGTACTAAGTGCATTTTAAATTTTGTGTTCCCCTGTAAATTATATTTCCCTTCTCTCTCACTGAAAAGATTTTGTATACTGTGTGGCAAAAGGTTTTTACTGACTTTAAACATTAATTGTGCTGTATAATAAAGAACCAGGTCCCGTAATTTCAATAACTTTGAATGTAAAAACAATAAATTAGTACGTTCAAGATACCCGACTTTGTGTATAACACGGACTGCCCTTTTATGTAATATTAGCAATGAATTAAGTGTACTTTTATAATTGTTACCCCAGACCTCTATACAATAGGTCAAGTATGGAAGTACTAATGAGCAATACAAGATATGAAGTGATTTGTAAGCTAGGACCTGCTTAATTTTATTTATAATTGCAATATTTTTTGCAACTTTGTTTTGTATGTATCTGACGTGTGGTTTCCAACTAATTTTATCATCTAGTATTACACCCAAAAACTTGATCTCTTTAACTTTTTCAATAATCACATTATCTATATGAATATGTATATCTTCTTCATTTTTACAATTACCAAATATCATTACCTTAGTGTATCTATATTTAGTGATAATTTATTACAATCCATTTTTTAAGTTTATTTAATCATTATTTAGAGTATGGATTAGTTGATTATAATTATTTCCAGAATAAAATATATTAGTATCATCAGCAAATAATATTATTTTTAATAATTTAGAAACTTGGAATATATCATTTATATATGTTAAATAATTTGGGGCCCAATACTGACCCCTGGGTGACCCCATAGGCAATTCTCATACACCCAGACTGATATTCTCCCATCTTCACAAACTGTTGTCTCTCAGATAGATAACTTGTAACCCAATTCAGAGCCATTCCCCTTATACCATACATTTGCAGTTTATTAAGAAGTATTGAATGGTTTATTTTATCAAATGCTTTTCTAAAACCTATAAATACACCAATTGCATATTTTCCTTGATCTAATGCATTTATTATTTCCTCTTTTACTTCCATTATCGCCGACAATGTTGTAGTCTTGGCTCTAAATCCATATTGGTCCTGATTAAGCACATCGTGTTTTTTTTAAAGAGTTTTCTAATCTGTTGTTGGAAAGTTTTTCAAGAATCTTTGAAAATTGTGGGAGAAGCGATACTGGTCTGTAGTTTGTGTATTGGTGTTTATCTCCTTGTTCGAATAATGGTACTACTTTTGCTATTTCCATTTTCTGTGGGAATGAGCCAGTTTGAAATGATAGATTACAAATATATGTGAATGGTTTTAATATGCCATCAACAGTTCTTTTTACTAGTGCCATATCCATACCATCACAATCAGCAGATAATTTATTTTTACACTTTTCAACAACAGATTTTACCTCTAGTTCATCCACCGCTGTAAAAAAGATTGACCGAGGGTTATTTCCTATCAATGTCTCACTCATGGTGTCTCTTCCTTGGTTTGGAATTTTTGCTGCCAACTCTGGTCCAATATTTACAAAAAAAATTATTCATTTTATTTACTACCATATTCTTATCATAATTATCACCACGATGGTATTGATATTCTCCATCCGCCAACTCCAGGAGAAATGCAGAGAACAGAACATGCCTCTGTACGTCGCCTTCATCGACCTCACCAAAGCGTTCGATCTGGTCAGCAGAGAGGGCCTTTTCAAGATCCTGCCAAAGATAGGATGCCCACCAAAGTTGCAAAGCCTCATCGAATCGTTTCACACCAACATGCAGGGGATAGTGCAGCACGATGGCAACATCTCAGAGCCATTCAACATACGCAGCGGAGTGAAACAGGGCTGTGTACTTGCGCCAACCCTCTTTGGGATTTTCTTTGCTATGCTCCTGAGGCATGCCTTCAGCACAGCAACAGAGGGAATCTACCTGCACACAAGATCTGACGGCAGGCTTTTCAACCTCGCCCGCCTGAAAGCCAGAACCAAAGTACGCAAGGCTCTAATCAGAGACATGCTGTTCGCAGACGACGCTGCAGTCGCAACCCACACACAGCAGGATCTTCAGACCCTGATGGACCGCTTCTCCCAGGCATGCAAGGACTTCGGGCTTACCATCAGCCTGAAGAAGACTAACGTCTTGGCGCAAGGCACGGAAGCACCACCAACCATCACCATTGATGACTACAAGCTGGAGGTCGTGAATCAGTTCACGTACCTGGGGTCCACGATCAGCAACAACCTCTCCCTTGATACAGAGATCAACAAGAGGATTGGAAAATCAGCCTTCACACTCGCTCGCCTCACCACACGAGTGTGGGAGAATCCCAAACTCTCTGTCAAGACGAAGATGGCAGTGTACAACGCCTGCGTCATCAGCACACTGCTCTATGGGAGTGAGACGTGGACAACATACGCCCGGCAGGAAAAGAGACTGAACTCCTTCCACTTGTGCTGCATTCGCCACATCCTGGACATATCCTGGCAGGACAAAGTGCCCAACACAGAAGTTCTGTCCCGCGCCGGCCTTCCCTCCATGTTCACTCTACTCAGGCAGCGCAGGCTCCGCTGGCTAGGCCACGTTCACCGTATGGAGGATGGCAGAATACCCAAAGACGTCCTCTATGGAGAACTGGCAACTGGCAGGAGAGACGTTGGCCGCCCACAGCTGCGCTTTAGAGACGTCTGCAAGAGAGACATGAAGGCCCTGGATATCAACACAGAGCGCTGGGAGGACCTTGCAACGGATCGCTCCAAATGGAGAGGCACCCTGACCAGACAGCTCAAGGCGGGTGAAGAGAGACTGACTGCTGCAGCAGATGAAAAAAGGACCCGCAGGAAGAACCGCCACAGACCCAGCAGCACGGAGACCACCCACAAGTGTGACCTGTGTGACAGGGACTGTCATTCGCGCATCGACCTGTTCAGCCACAGGCGGTGCTGTTCCAGCAGAGTAGACGTTTAGGATTCTCTTCCATGGTCATCATAGACCGACGGAGGCCGACGACTCTAGATTTATGGTTTTCTTAGTTCCATTTTTCCTTAATTTATTTAATATATCCCAGACTCCTTTTATATTATTTTTATTTTCATTTAACATTTTCCTCTAGTATAATTTTTTACTAGTTCGTATTATTTCAGTTAATTTGTTTTTATGTTTTATATCTTTTTTTCAGATTGTTTGGTTCTTAATTTAATGAAATTTTTATAGAGGTAATTTTTCTTTTTACGAGCATTTTGTAGCCCCCTGGTTAACCACAGGCAATTTTTGCATATATCTTTTTTTTTTATTAATTTCTTTAATTGGACAGGTTTTTTTTAAATCATATAATGATTCAAATATATCAATACATTTATCATATGCCAAGTCCACTTTTTTCTCTCTATAGACAACATCCCAATTCTGTAACATTAAGTCTTCTTTTAAAGCATTGATTCTATCTTCTGTTCATATTCTTTTATAGATTTTTTTTTAAC
Source organism: Pholidichthys leucotaenia (assembly GCA_020510985.1). Lineage (NCBI taxonomy): Eukaryota > Metazoa > Chordata > Actinopteri > Cichliformes > Pholidichthyidae > Pholidichthys > Pholidichthys leucotaenia. The sequence goes on from CM035842.1 coordinate 10,228,101, forward strand.
ATGGTGTATTATTGTTCTTACTCTCATTAACCCCATAATTAACATTTAAAGAAACAAATACAGGCAGGTGGTCACTAATGTCATTTATTAGTATACCACTCACCATACTATATTCAATAGCATTGGTTAAAAATGTTGTCTATCAGGGTAGCACAGTGTGTCGTTACTCTCGTATGTTTTGTAATCTTTGGAAATAAGGTTAAGCTATACATTGCATCAAACAAATCTTCAGTTGGTTTATGTTGTTTTGTTTTCATTAAATCTATATTAAAGTCACCACAAATAAAGATATCTTTTTGTCTTATTTTTGTATACATCTTCTCCATCCCATTTCTAAATTTTTCCATATCAGATCCTGGTGCTCTATATATACAACTTACTATTATGTTTTTTCTATTTTCCATCATAATCTCAATTGTTAAACATTTCGTACTTACATTCACTGTTGATGTCATGCTGTCCACTTTTTTACTTTTTAATTTTCTATCAACATACAGTGCTACCCTGCCACCACTTTTACACTTCCTATTTTGTGTGTACATCCCATATCCATGTAGTTCAAAATTTACATCTTTTTCTTCATTAATCCATGTTTCACTTATTGCAATAATCCTAAATGGTGTGTTACATTGATTTAAAAAACTCCTTAATACTATCAAAGTTTGCATAGAGACCCCTACTATTAATATGTATTATTGTCAATGTCTAATCCAAATTCATAATTCCATTTAATTGTTGTTCATCATAATAAACACACTTATTACTAATATGATTAAAATAATTTATTGTCTGGGTCAATATCTCCTAAAATGTCTTGTGGTTGCTGTTCAGTATTGACAAAGATTTCAGCTTCAATTCGCCCTAATACACTTTCATTATTAAATGAGGAAGGATGATTGGTTAAAGTACTAATCATAAGTTATATCAACAATGTACACCAAAAGGAAAAAAGGAAAAAGAACACAAAAATCTCCACTCATAATCTTACTGCACTGTTATTCTTGCATCAGGGCTAAGGTTTAAATTTGTCTAATTCCTCCATTTCTCTAATCATTATAACTTTAGCTTCTTCTGGAGTCCCAAGCAGTTTAATCCACACCTTACAATTCTTTGTCCATGTCAATTGTATTTTTCCCTGTTTTCTGAGAGCCCTGGCTTGTCTAGCTATTTCAGAGTTCTTTTTTGTTAAATGTTCGTTTATACAGACAGCCGTTCCTCTCAGTTTTCTTGCTTGTCGCAGAAGATCAGTTTTTGCTTTCCTGTTGACAAATCGGATGATGATCGCTGGTTTTCCTTTACTGTCTTTTTTAGGTAACATGTGGCAAGCCAAAATAGTGTGACGTTTGCAAGGTTCACACAAAGACAATGGAGCAGATGGTTGTGATCAACCTGATTTATTTTTCACACCCCGACCCCCAACCTGCCTCTGAGCACAGAGAGGAGGGGAGGTCATTCTCCCTGACCTCCGTTTCAATCATGGTTACACACACATGATACATCTTGCCCTAATCCTGCTAAACACTGCTGGGTCATTATAATGCAGTTATAATGACACAGCAGTATAACTCAGAAATAACACATTTAACACACATACAGTAACGTTTCAAACTGGCAAAGCATGCTGGGAAATCCCTGCCCCCCTTAACATGGCCCCGACGTTACACTGCCCCCCCCCCCCCGGACTGGTTTCTGTCCCCAGAAAATTCAAAGTCCACTTTCAGAAATCCAATGTGAGTCAGCCCAGTGCCAGGGCGGCATGCACGGGCCATCTGAGTCTCGGTCGGAGTATCTGGTTGGGGTAGGGTTCCGGTTTGGCCACCAGCGGGCGGATGGACACATCTGACAGCCTCTGTAGGACCACGCACAGTCCATTCCCTGGCAGCGGGAGTCCCAGGCCCGCTCCGGCCGACTCCCACCGCTGTCAGGTCTCCCAGGCGGCCGCTGGCCCGCGTCCATGCGTCCAGCCCTTGCCGCGCCTGGAAAATGGCCGCATCTTCGTCCTGCTCGCTCCGCTGCGTCGCTCCTGCGCCGAGGGCCTCCGTGACGTCACCGAAAGGAAAAGCATCGGGTGGCGGTAGGACACGCACAGTTCCTCCTCTGGCAGCGGGAGTCCCATGACTCCCACCGCTGCCAGGACCTCCCAGTCGGCCGCTGGCCCGCGTCCAGGCGTCCATCCCCTGCCGATCCCGAGAAAAGACCGGATCTGTCCTGCTCGCTCCACTGCTGCTGCGCTCCAAAGGCCTCTGTGACGTCACCTGCCGGGGGAAGCATCTGCAGGAGGCGGCTTTTTCCCCGTCCATGCCACCTCGCTCTAATTTAACGTCGGCGAGGGGCCAGTTTGTCGTGCGCTGTGTGCGGGGCAGTACCATGCCATGTACCCTGGCTCTGTGCAGCGGAAGCCGTCCTTCCTCGCGTCGCCGCGGCTGTCTCCTTCGTGCACGCGCTGCTGTGATCTGCCGTAGCTACTCCTCCACTCGCTCTCAGCACGGTGGTTTCCTCCGATGATCAGCGCGGCAGCCAACTCGACCTGGGCCAGGCAGTCATCCAACAGGTTCTCGCCGTTGTAGCGGGGAATCTTGGCCCGCTGCTGGATGGATGGGACGGTCATCTCCCGGTCGATTGCCGCTCCTAATCGCTCTGGAATCGCCAGCCCGTCCTGCCCTGAAAAGGGCGGGAAACGGGGCCGGTTTGCTCTGCTCCATCCATCGCGGCGAAGCTCTCCGGGGGCTGGCGTCTCAGCTCTACACTCCGTTCCCAGCCGAGCGATGAACCGCTCCGGCCGCTGGACCTCCGCCTGGATCCTCATCTTGCTCCATATCCCACTCCTGACACCAGTGTGACGTTTGCAAGGTTCACACAAAGACAATGGAGCAGATGGTTGTGATCAACCTGATTTATATTCCACACCCCGACCCCCAACCTGCCTCTGAGCACAGAGAGGAGGGGAGGTCATTCTCCCAGACCTCCGTTTCAATCATGGTTACACACACATGATACATCTTGCCCTAATCCTGCTAAACACCGCTGTGTCATTATAATGCAGTTATAATGACACAGCAGTATAACTCAGAAATAACACATTTAACACACATACAGTAACGTTTCAAACTGGCAAAGCATGCTGGGAAATCCCTGCCCCCCTTAACATGGCCCCGACGTTACAATAGTCTGATTGTCCACAACAATGTTTTTAGAGTTGAAAAAATGTAATACCTGCTGCTCAAGAGTGTGTGATTCTGCCAATGTCTCATCCTCCCCATCCTGGTTACCAACTCTTGCTGTCACACGTGCAGAGGAGCAGTGTCTGGTGTTAAGACCGCTCACAATGACATCATCAGAATCAGAATCAGAATCAGAATCAGCTTTATTGGCCAAGTATGCACAACACATACAAGGAATTTGACTTTGGCTAAAAACTTGCTCCCGTTGTTCAGGTGGAGGATTTAAATAAGGATTCAATGACAACAGAGTATGTACAGTAAATTACAGTCTATCCACATTTCTATAAAAGGGTGCAAATATATACAGGAATATATGCAGTTATTTACTCAGACTAACCACACTTTGCAGAAATATATGAAAAAATATACAGTCACACAGTATTTCAATGTGAACTCAGATTCAGTGATATAATGTGAATGAAGTAAAAAGCAGTGTGAGAGTTATGTGCAATGTAATAATGGATGAAAAGTCATGAGTACAGCAACAGGTAGGACTAGGTGAATGTTAGGAGTTCATCAGAGTGATGGCTTGAGGAAAGAAACTGTTCCTGTGACGGGTGGTTTTGACCTTCAGTGATCTGTAACGACGACCAGAAGATTTAAGTTCAAACAGTTTGTGGCCGGGGTGTGATGGGTCAGCACAGATGTTTCCCGCCCATTTCCTGGTTATGGACCGATATAAGTTCTCAATGGAGGGTAGGTCGGTACCAATGATCCTCTCCGCAGACTTAATGATCCGCTGCAGTCTGGTCTTGTCCTGTTTAGTGGCAGATCCAAACCAGACAGTGATGGAAAAGCAGAGGACAGATTGGATGATGGTGGTGTAGAAGACAACCAGCAGCTCCTGAGGCAAATCAAACTTCTTGAGCTGACGCAGAAAAAACAACCTCTGCTGGGCCTTTTTCCGGACAGTGTCTATATGGGAGGACCACTTCAGGTTCCGGGAGATTGTGGTACCCAGAAACTTGAAGGAGTCCACAGTGGACACTGTGCTGTTGAGGATGGTGAGTGGGGGGAATGAAGGGGGGGTGTCGCCTGAAATCCACAGTCATCTCCACCGTTTTGGCTGGGTTAAGTTCAAGATGGTTCTGGCTGCACCAGAGGATCAGCTGCTCCACCTCCCGCCTGTATGCAGACTCATCATCATCCCGGATCAAACCGATGACTGTGGTGTCGTCCGCAAACTTCAGGAGCTTCACCGAAGGGTCCTCTGAGGTGCAGTCGTTGGAGTAGAGGGAGAAGAGCAGTGGGGAAAGGACACATCCTTGGGGGGCGCCAGTACTAATTTTTCGGGAGCTGGATGTAAATCTCCCTAGCTTCACCTGTTGCCACCTGTCAGTCAGAAAGCTGGAGATCCACTGGCAGGTGGAGGGGGGCACCTTGAGCTGGAGGAGTTTCTGATGAAGAATGCCTGAGATGATGGTGTTGAACGCTGAGCTGAAGTCGACAAACAGGATCCTGGCGTACGTCCCTGGGGAGTCGAGGTGTTGCAGGATGTAGTGTAGTCCCATATTCACTGCATCATCCACTGACCTGTTTGACCGATAGGCAAACTGCAGCGGGTCCATCAGGGGGCCTGTGATGACCTTCAGGTGGTTCTGCACCAATCTCTCCAAGGATTTCATGACCACAGAGGTCAGGGCAACAGGTCTGTAGTCGTTTAATCCTGTAACAGAGGGTTTCTTGGGAACTGGAATGATGATGGAGTGTTTGAAGCAGGAAGGCACTTCACGCAGCTCCAGTGATCTGTTAAAGATCTGGGTGAAGATGGGGGCCAACTCGTTGGAGCAGACTCTCACGCAGGATGGAGACACACCATCAGGTCCTGCAGCCTTCTTGATCTTTTGTCTCTGAAAGACCCGGCGCACCTCCTCTTCACAGATCGTTAGTGCTGGTGGGAGGTCAGAGTGGAGGAGGGATGGAGTTCCTGGGGCTGCAGATAATCCTTTTGTGTGGGTGGGAGGTGAGAACTGTAGGTTCTTTTCAAACCTGCAGTAAAAGCTGTTTAGGTCGTTAGCCAGCTGGAGGTTTTCCACAGGGTGGGGGGATGGTCTCCTGTAGTTGGTGATATTCTGCAGGCCTCTCCAGACAGAAGCAGAGTTGTTGGCTGAGAAGTTTTTTTGTAACTACACACTGTAGCTCCTCTTAGCAAGCCTGATCTCCTTCGTCAGCATGTTTCTGGCCCGCTTGTACAGAGTCCAGTCACCAGTCCTGTAGGCCTCCTCCTTGGTCTGACGTAGCTGCTTCAGTTTAGGAATGAACCAGGGTTTATTGTTGTTGTATGTGCAGAAGGTCTTGGTCTGCACACACATGTCCTCGCAGAAACAGATGTATGACGTCACAGTGTCAGTGAGTTCATTTAGGTTAATGGCTGCAGCTTCAAAAACACTCCAATCTGTACAGTCAAAGCAGGCTTGTAACTCCAGCTTTGATTCCTCAGTCCATTTCTTCACAGTCCTTACAACAGACTTGGAAGTTTTTAGTTTCTGTCTGTATGTTGGAATATGATGGAGCAGACAGTGGTCAGAAAAACCCAGAGCTGCACGGGGGACGGCATGATAGGCGTTTCTTAAAACTGTGTAACAGTGGTCAAGTGTATTTGTGTCCCTGGTGGGACATTTAATATGCTGTCTGTATTTAGGAAGCTCATTTGTGAGATTAGCTCTATTGAAATCACCCAGAATGATAAGCAGAGAGTCTGGATGTTTTTCCTCCACCTCTGCTATCTGGTCAGCGAGGAGCTGCAGTGCCTCCGTTGTACAAGCAACAGGCGGGATATAAATTCCGACCAGAATAAACGAGGAGAACTCTCGCGGTGAATAAAAGGGTTTACAGTTTATGAACAGTGACTCTAGGTTAGGGCTACAAAACTTCTTCAACACTGTGACATCAGTACACCAACCTTCGTTTATGTAGAAGCAGATTCCACCACCTTTCCAGAGAATTCTCGGCTGTGATCAGCGCGAAACAGTTGCAATCCATCCAGGCGCACCGCGTTGTCCGGGATGTGTTCACTCAGCCAGGACTCCGTGAAACAAAGGGCGCCAGATCTGCTAAAATCCTGTTTTTTGTGAGTCAGGAGCAGCAGTTCATCCATTTTGTTCACCAAAGAGCAGATATTTGCCAGATGGATCGATGGGAGCGGCGTGCGAAATCCTCGTTTCTTCAGCCTGACTAGCGCACCGGCACGTTTACCACGCCGCCTTCGTTTCCGGCCAGCACCAATAGCCGCTGCTCCCACAGCTAAGATCGACTGAAAAAACTTCAAATCAGCAGCAGAAACTGGCGGAGAAGTTGCATTGGGAGGTAGTCTGAGTGAAAGTAGTTCCTCCCTTGAATAGGTGACTCGGACAGAAGAGCAGAAGTCCAAAAAAACACACAAAATTATCAAAAACATCAGAGAGCAGAAGCCAGTGGCTGCCATCCGTGGCGCCATCTTGGATTTTTTGGAATACATATAGTAAGATCATCCATTCTCGTATACTGTTCTAATTCATCCACGTCTTTCTAAGAAATTAATTTTCTTGTCTTTTTCCATGACTTCAGCCTTTAATTCACGCACTTGGTCCATAAGGCCAATAAGCAAAGTTTGTTGTTTTGCTATCTTGGATATTTCTTCAGTCATAAAATTTAGTGAGAGTTTGAACTCCTCCAACTCCTCTCCATTTATCTGATTCCTTTTCAGAGGCATACTAACTAGACTGATTGGGATCAAAGGCTGCTCACCTGTTGGCTAATACAGGAGGCGAAGCACGTCTGATGGCTAATGGAGGCCGTCAACTGGCCCGCCGTCTCAATTATAGCTGTCACCCGACTGCGAGGTCGAAGCGCTCCCGATGGCCAGTGATGGCTAGTGAAAGTCACCACCGGCGTCACCACCTGACAGCTGAAATCTGCCGGTGAAACCAAGGCTCCTTCGACAGCTAGCGTCGTCCTAGCTAGCGATGAACCCAAAGCAATGAATCCGGTGATAAATCCAAAAAGGTGAAGCACATCCGATGGCTAGTGGAAGCCGCTAGCTGTCCCGCCGTCTCAATTATAGCTGCCACCCGACTGTGAGGTTGAAGTGCTCCCAATGGCCAGTGATGGCTAGTGAAAATCACCAACCGGCGTCACCACCTGACAGCTGAATCCGCCGGTGAAACCAAGGCTCCCTCAGCAGCTAGTGTCGTCCCAGCTAGCGTCATCCTTAATTAATCCGCTTTGGCTCAGCTGAACGTCACAGAGTAGAATCGTCTCTCTCACAGAAAAACACCCGGTTCTTGAAACATGGATTGTGCAAAAAAAGTCCCCAAAAGGAAAAGTCCCCAAACAAGTGGTCCACGTCAGTGTCCTGACAGCAGAATCGCGGTTAGCAGCAGCGCTAATTAGAGTTAACTGAAGTGTCACTCCATTCCCAATGTGAATGACATCCAGGACAAAAAAAAAAAAAATAAATAAATAAATAAATGGCAGTGATTCTCTTCCTTTATGGCAATTTCCCCAAATTCATAAGTTAAAATGGATGGTTGTGGCACAGGTGTAGTGTGGTCGTCCTCTGATTGGAGGGCCAGAGGTTTGATTCCACCTCTCTGTGCAGTCTGCATGTTGCAGTGTCCTTGAGCAAGACACTGAACCCGGAGTTGCTGAGTAGCTCCTGGTGGGGCAGGCAAGCGCCTTGCATGGGCAGCTCTGCCACCATCGGTGTATGAATGTGTGCCATCTATTGCAGGGCTATTCAATTATAAAATCAGTTGGGCCACAATTTGAAATCAAGACATGTAACTGGGCCACATATGCTCAGCGATCCATTGAATATGACAAATCTGAATCCGACACAGATCAGTATGACAAAAAATATGCACTTTTTATTCATTGTCTTGGTTTTAAATAAGATAAGATAAGCCTTTATTAGTGCCACACTGGGGAAATTCCAGGATTGCAACAGCACAGCGATAGCAACACTCAGAGCAATGATTTAGAAGATAAGAAAATAAGAGCAGTGAATATACATATTTTATTATTTAGCGAATGCAAAGTCCTTAAGCCAAGCAGTTGCCTCCTGGTTTGCTGTATGGAGGGTGTGTAATCCTCCTTCCAGTCTTTGGAGCGGGCAAGCCTCTATGATGTGTTCCATAGTTTGCTCCTCTCCACATGCGCACAGTGGGCTAGGGCTACTGCCCCATCTGTGAAGGCTGGCCAAGCAGGGGCCATGTCCAGTCCTGAAGCGATTGAGTGTAGACCACTGTCTCCTTGGGAGGTTGGTGCCCGGGACCTGTTGGTTGGGGTTTATCACCAGCTGTTTGTTTGGGACCTCCTTGGTCTCCCATTCCTCTTGCCAAGCTGTCTGGATGGTAAAGTCAGCTGGGGGAGGGTTTTTCCAAATCGGCCGTCTGGATGAAAGTCGGGCAGTGGGTGGGGTGTAGATATCTGCATGGATTGGTAAGTGAGGAAAATCTTTAACTTTTTGGAGCATCCTTTGAGTTAATGCTGCTCGCCGGATGTGTGGAGGGGCTATGTTTGACAGTACAGAGAGCCAGGGGAGTGGTGTTGAGCGGATTGTTCCAGTTATAGTTCTCATGGTTGAGTTGAGCTGGGTGTCTACATGGTGTGTGTAAGATGACCTGGACCAGACAGGGGCACAATATTCTGCTACAGAGTATGAAAGGGCCAGTGCTGAGGTGCGCAGGGTGGAGACTGCCGCCCCCCATTTTGCACCAGCGAGCTTGCAGAGCAGGTTGTTTCGTACTTTCACCTTAGCAGCCGTCCACTTTAGATGTTCCTTGAAGGATAAGGTCCTATCAAGGGTCACTCCAAGATAAGTTGGATTTGGGGCATGCTTAAGCTTGAGTCCGCTCAGGTGGACATATTACACATATTATATGTACATATTATATGTTATACGTATATTATATGTATTATGTGTACATATGTATATATGTGTACATATGTATACTCGTCATTTGTTGCTGCCAAGTACCGACAAAGTCAGGATGCCTGAACCGGCCAAGTCTGGGCCCAAGAAGGGCTCCAAGAAAGCCGTGACCAAAACCACTGGTAAAGGAGGCAAGAAGAAGAGGAAGACCAGGAGGGAGAGCTACACCATCTACGTTTACAAGGTGCTGAAGCAGGTCCATCCTGACACCGGTATCTCCTCCAAAGCCATGAGCATCATGAACTCCTTTGTCAACGACATCTTTGAGCGCATTGCCTCCGAGGCCTCTCGTCTGGCCCACTACAACAAGCGCTCCACCATCACCTCCAGGGAGATCCAGACCGCAGTGCGCCTCCTGCTGCCCGGTGAGCTGGCCAAGCACGCCGTGTTTGAGGGAACCAAGGCTGTTACCAAGTACATCAGCTCCAAGTAAACTCCTGACTACACTCATATCAATATCAATATCAATAACACATAGAACACATTATATATATATATATATATATATATATACTGTATATATACTGTATATATATATATATACTGTATATATACTGTATATATACTGGATATATATATATATATCTATATATATATATATATATATATATATATACACTACCGTTCAAAAGTTTGGGGTCACCCAAACAATTATTTTGTGTTTTCCATGAAAAGTCACACTTATTTACCACCATGGGTTGTAAAATGAATAGAAAATATAGTCAAGACATTGACATGGTTAGAAATAATGATTTGTATTTGAAATGATATTTTTTTCTTTCAAACTTTGCTTTCGTCAAAGAATCCTCCATTTGCAGCAATTACAGCATTGCAGACCTAACATGATTGCACAAGGGTTTTCTAATCATCCATTAGCCTTCTGACGCAATGAGCAAATACATTGTACCATTAGAACACTGGAGTGATAGTTGCTGGAAATGGGCCTCTATACACCTATGTAGATATTGCACCAAAAACCAGACATTTGCAGCTATAATAGTCATTTACCACATTAGCAATGTATAGAGTGTATTTCTGATTAGTTTAAAGTTATCTTCATTGAAAAAAAGTGCTTTTCTTTCAAAAATAAGGAAATTTCTAAGTGACCCCAAACTTTTGAACGGTAGTGTATATATATATATATATATATATATATATATATATATATATACATACAGTGCAGAGCATAGTAGCTAGATGGAATAAATAGCATAACTGTCTATTTAGTTACCCTGCATGGTATGAATATGTACCCATACATATTGTCACCCTCCATAGCAACTGATATTGTCCTAGTTGAATACTGGAGGGGACCATTTGTGTAAGTCTGTTGCATCTTTTGTATTCAATACTATTAGGTCGTCACATTTTTTTTGCTATCTCTGCGAGCAGCCCTGCTTAGGTTATACAGTCTGACAGCCGTAGGTTGGAAGGACCTGCGAAACCTCTCGGTCGTGCATCTAGGATGATGTAGTCTACTGCTAAATGAGCTCCTTAGTGTGTTCACTATGTCCTGCATAGGGTGGGACTCGGACTCCAGCAGAGATGACAGTTTAGCCACCATCCTTCTCTCTCCTGTCTCCTCCACTGGGTCAAGGCACTGCCCCAGGACAGAGCTAGCTTTCTTGATTAGTTTGTTCAGTCTCTTCCTATCGGCTGCTGTAATGCCGTTGCCCCAGCAGACCACTCCAAAAGTGATGGCTGATGCCACCACCGTGTCGTAGAATGTCTTCAAGAGCACCCCTTGTACACCAAAAGACCTGAGCCTCCTCAGTAGAAACAGCCTGCGCTGTCCCTTCTTGTAGAGTGCGTCGGTATTGTGTGACCAGTCTAGTTTATTGTTCAGATGAACACCCAGGTACTTGTAGGATGTCACCATCTCATTGTCTGTTCCCTGGATATTCACTGGTGCTGTGAGGGTTTGTCCTTGCCTGCGGCAGTCCACCACCAGCTCCTTAGTTTTCCTCGCGTTGATCTGGAGGCAGTTCCGATGGCACCAGTCCACGAAGTCCTGGATAAGTCCTCTGTACTCAGCTTCATCTCCGTTGGAGATGAGGCCGACGATCGCAGAGTCGTCAGAGAACTCTTGTAGATGGCAGTGTGTTATGTTGTGTGAGAAGTCCTCTGTATAAAGGGTGAACAGGAAGGGAGCCAAAACCGTTCCCTGGGGGGCCCCCATGCTGCCAATGATTGTGTCGGACACACAATCCCGGGTTCTCACAAACTGTGGCCGGTTAGTGAGGTAGTCCAGGATCCATGATGACAGGTGCTGGTCCACCCCTGCGCACAGCAGCTTGTCCTTCAGGATCATTGGTTGGATGGTGTTGAAAGCACTGGAGAAATCAAAGAACATGATCCTCACCGCATTCCCGGGCTTCCCCAGGTGGGACAGAGAACGGTGAAGGAGGAAGATCACTGCATCCTCCACCCCAATGTCATGCTGGTAGGCGAACTGGAGTGGATCCATCGCTGGCCCCACCAGGGGGAGGAGGTGAGCAAGGAGCAGTCTCTCCAGGGTCTTCATCATGTGAGACATCAGGGCCACTGGTCTGTAGCTGCTCAGGTCTTTGGGGTGGGAAGTTTTTGGTACAGGTACCACACAAGATGTTTTCCACAACTGTGGTACCCTCCCCTGCTTCAGGCTCAGGTTGAAGATGTGCTCCACAATCCCACACAGCTGGTCTGCGCAGGACTTGAGGAGCTTTGCGCTGATGCCGTCCGGTCCCGAGGCCTTCCTCGCCTTGATCTTCCTCAGCTCCGTCCTCACCAGGATCTTAGTGAGGGTCAGGTTGGGGGGCTGTGTGCTGGGAGTGGGGGGGTGTTGGTGGAGTGGGGTGTGGACAGCAGGTCTCGGTGACTGTAGAGGCAGCAGTGGTTGGTGTGCAGTCGGGCGGGAGGGCGGTTGGTCAAACCTATTAAAAAACAGGTTCAGATTGTTCGCCCACTCCCTGCCCCCCGTGACCTGGGAGGAGGTATTCTGGAGCCCAGAGATGGTTTTGAGGTTTCTCCAGACCCCACTGATGTCACTCTGTTGCAGCTTGTCCTCCATCTTCTTCCTGAAGCTGTCCTTGCCTTCTCTGATCTTCCTCCTCAGCTCCCTCTGTACGGACTTCAGCATCTCCCTGTTCCCCGACCAGAAGATCCTCTTCTTCTCTCTCAGAAGTGTTTTTATCTCAGGGTTGATCCAGGGTTTGTTGTTCAAGCAACACCGTATTGTCTTGGTGGGTTGTCCACACAGAAGTTGATGTAGTCCATGATGGTGTGAGTGAGGCCATCGATGTCCTCACCATGTGGATCGCAGAGCTGCTCCCAGGCAGTGGTTTCAAGGCAGTCCTTTAAAGCATTCATTGCCTCCTCCGACCATATTGTCACCATGCACATGACAGGAGGTTGTCTGTGTACTAGGGGTTTGTACACCAGCAGGAGATGAACCAAGTTGTGATCTGATCTCCCGAGTGGGGGGAGTGGTGATGAGGTGTACGCCTCCTTAGTGTTTGCATAGAATAAGTCCAGTGTTTTATTGTCTCTAGTGTGGCATGTGACATACTGGATGAATGTGGGCAGAATGGAGGACAGTAAAATATGGTTGAAATCACTGGAGATGAGGACAAGAGCATCTGGGTGTTCTGTCAGCAGCCTGCCAGTTACTGAGTGGATGACATCACGCGCTGTCCCCGCGTTCGCCGTCGGATTTGCATAAATAACAATGCAGATCACATGTAAGTATTCCCTCGGGAGATAGGTAGGCCGCATGCTAACAGCTAGCAACTCAATGTCTTTGCTGCAGTGATGTTGTTTAACCGTGATATGTCGCAGTCTGCACCAGCTGTTATTGACATACATTATCACTCCTCCGCCCCTTGCCTTCCCACTGTCTGGTGTCCGGTCTGCCCGTATTGCGCGGAAACCCTCCAGTTCGATGTTAGCATCTGTTGCTAGTTCGGTTAGCCACGTCTCAGTAAACAACATCAAGCTACTCTCTCTGAAGACGCTCTCGTAGCGAGAGATGGCCGCTAGCTTGTCGGTCTTATTGAGTAGCGATCAAACGTTCCCCATAATAACAGATGGATGGACGGGTCTGTACCTTATATTTCTTGCCCGCCGTCTTGCTCCAGCACGGCATCCAAGTCGTTTCTGTCTTATTTCACTCGGTATGTTGAGGTCTTGCGCTAGCATCTTGGTCCGGTTCAATTCAATTCAATTCAATTCAACTTTATTTATATAGCGCCATTTCACAACAACAGTCATCTCATAGCACTATCAACTGTAGGGAGGACCCCCACAGTTGCAGAAAGACCCCAGCAATCAGGCGATCCCCTGTGAGCAAGCACTTGGCGACGGTGGAGAGGAAAAACTCCCTTTTAACAGGAAGAAACCTCCAGCAGAACCAGGCTCAGGGAGGGGCAGTCATCTGCTGCGACTGGCTGGGGGGTGAGGGGACAGAGAAGAAGAAAAGAACAGACATGTAGAGAGCAAACAGCACGATGGGGACTCAATCTATGGGAGAGAACAAACAAATGTTAATGACCAGCAAAAAAAAAATATTTCATAGAGAGTGAGGAAAGGAGTGAGGCCCAGTGCATTACTGGAGGTCCCCCGGCTGACTAAACCTATTAGCAGCATAACTAAGGGAGGGTTCAGAAACACATGATCCCTCCCTAATTGTAGGCTATATCAAAAAGGTAGGTTTTAGCCCTATTCTTAAAAACAGAGATCGAGTCTGACTCCCGAATCCAGATTGGCAGCTGATTCCACAGGAGAGGAGCTTGATAACTGAAGGCTCTGCCTCCCATTGTACTTTTGGAGATTCTAGGTATTACAAGTAAACCTGCATTTTGGGAGCGTAGTGCTCTGTTAGGATAATACGGTAGTATCAGATCTTTTAAATAAAAAGGAGCCTGATTGTTTAGAGCTTTGTAAGTAAGAAGAAGGATTTTAAACTTAATTCTAAACTCTATGGGAAGCCAATGAAGGGAGGCCAGAACCGGAGAGATATGATCTCTCTTTCTAGTACCTGTTAAAACTCTTGCTGCAGCATTTTGGATCAGCTGAAGACTTTTTAAAGATGTTTTAGGACAGCCTGATAATAAAGAATTACAATAATCTAATCTCGAGCTAACAAAAGCGTGGATCAGCTTCTCAGCATCACTCTGAGACAAGATGCTCCTAATCTTGGCAATATTACGCAAATGATAGAAGGCAGTCTTAGAAACAAATTTAATATGTGAATTGAAGGACAAATCCTGATCAAAAATAACTCCAAGGTTCCTCACAGAGCTATTAAGAGAAAGAGTAACTGCATCCAAACTGAAAGTTTGATTTGGAAAGGAATTTCTAAGGTTTTTTGGACCAACATGAATGACTTCAGTCTTATCTGAATTTAATAGCAGGAAATTACAAGTCATCCAAACTTTGATTTCCTTAAGACAGGCTTCTAACTTGGCTAATTGATTAGTATCATCTGGCTTCATTGACAGGTATAATTGTGTGTCATCTGCATAACAGTGAAAATGTATACAGTGCTTTCTAATAATGTTGCCTAACGGAAGCATATATAAACTAAAAAGAGTAGGGCCAAGCACAGATCCCTGTGGAACTCCATGATTAAGCTTTGAGCTGAGAGAAAACTCATCATTTACATGAACAAACTGGAACCTATCAGATAAATAAGATCTAAACCACTGCAACGAAGTTCCATTAAGTCCAACATAGTGTTCTAATCTATCAAGTAGAATATTATGATCAATAGTATCAAAAGCTGCACTAAGATCTAAAAGGAAAAGTACAGAAACTAGTCCATTATCAGATGCAATGAGGAGGTCGTTAGTGACCTTCGCTAAGGCTGTTTCAGTGCTATGATGGATTCTAAACCCAGATTGAAACTCCTCAAATAAACCATTTCCCTGCAGGTGGTCAAATAATTGCGTAGCAACAACTCTTTCTAAGATTTTTGAAATGAAAGGGAGATTAGAGATTGGTCTATAGTTAGCTAAAGCTCCTGGATCTAGCGTTGGCTTTTTGAGTAAGGGTTTAATTACAGCCGTTTTAAAAGCCTGCGGTACATGGCCTAAAGTTAATGAAGAATTGATTATATGAAGAATAAAGCTACCAATAAGTGGGAAGACTTCTTTAAATAACCTGGTAGGAATAGGGTCTAAAAGACAAGTTGAAGGTTTGGATGAGGAAACTATTTTGTCTAACTCACAAAGGTCGATTGGAGTAAACTCATCAAGACAGACATCAATAGAAGGAGTTGTAGTAGTTACAGTATTTAAGTTAACTGTGGGAAGAATCTGATTGATTTTATCTCTGATGGATGAAATTTTATTATTGAAAAAGTTCATAAAGTCCTGACTAGTAAGCTCTAAGGGGATGCTAGGATTGACAGAGTCCTGACTCTTTGTCAACCTGGCTACAGTACTGAAAAGAAACCTGGGATTATTCTTGTTCTCTTCTATTAATGCAGAGTAATAACTCGTTCTAGCTTTTCTAAGAGATTTTTTATAAATTAAAAGATGATTTCTCCAAGCTAAATAGATGTCATCTAAATTAGTAGAGCACCATTTTCTTTCTAATTGACGAGTCTTCTGTTTTAAGCTACGAGTTTCTGTGTTGAACCAAGGAGTTAAAAATCTCTGATTAGACTTTTTCTTTTTTAAGGGGGCCACCAAGTCTAGAGCCTGATGCAGAGAAGCTGAAACACTATCCACCATGTTATCAATTACAGAAGGAGCAAGCTGTCTATAGATTATTTCCGTTGTGTTGACACATGGCATAGAGGAAACAATCTGCATAAATTTGGAAACAGCATCATCTGAGAGGCATCTACTGTGATAATATTTTTCTTTAGGAGCCAAATAGTCAGAAATAGTAAAATCAAAGGTTAACAGACAATGGTCTGACAGTACAGGGTTATGAGGAGACACTACAAGATTTTCTATTTCTATGCCATATGTCAGAACAAGGTCCAATGTATGGTGGAGGTAATGAGTAGAATTTCCTACTTTCTGAGAAAACCCAATCGAGTCTAATATTGAATTAAAAGCCACATTAAGGCAGTCACTATCTACATCCACATGTATATTAAAGTCCCCTACTATAATTATTCTATCAGATTTCAGCACTAAATCAGCTAAGAAATCAGGAAATTCGGATAAAAATTCTGAATAGGTTGATGGGGGACGATAAACTATGGCAAATAAAATTGGGTTTAACCTGGAATTGCTAAAGTGCCCAACACTGAGGACCAGGCCCTCAAAGGAATTATAACATGTTTTTTGCTTTACATTAACTAGTAATTTGGAATGGTAAATTGATGCTACTCCTCCTCCACGACCAGAACTTCTGGGATTTTGACAGTTTAAATAACCAGAGGGAGTTGATTCATTTAAACCAACATAATCCTCTTGTCCTAACCAAGTCTCTGTAAGGGAAATTAAATCAATCTGATGATCAATTAACAGATCATGGACTAACAGAGACTTGGGAGTTAGAGACCTAATATTTAATAAACCACATTTAATTTTTAAATTATGAGGAGGAACAGAGGCCAAATCATTCAATTTAGAGGCTTTATGTTTAATTTGAGTTTTACCAATATTTTGCTTTATCACTTTGGGATGCTTATACATTATATTTTTATTTACTTTGGAGGGAGCAGACAACGATTCTCTGATGGGGAAGACAGGGGCTAAGTTGAGGGGTGGCGGATGAAGAGGAGCTGCAGAGAGGCGTGTAAGACTGTGACTCTGCTTCCTGGTCCCAACTCTGAGTAGTCATGGTTTTGGAAATTTGGATAAAAAAGATGCCAGATTGTTAGATAAATGAGAAGCACCATCCAAAGTGGGATGAATGCTGTCTCGTCTCATAAGACCAGGTTTTCCCCAAAAAGAGCTCCAATTGTCAATGTAGCCCACGTCATTTTTAGGACACCACACAGACAGCCAGCGGTTCAAGGATGACGAGCGACTAAACATGTCATCACTGGTCAGATTGGGGAGGGGCCCAGAGAATACTACAGTGGCTGACATCGTTTTTGCAAACTCACACACCGATTCTATATTAAGTTTCGTGACTTCCGACTGCCGGAGACGGATGTCATTAATGCCGGCGTGAATAACAATTGTGGAATATTTACAGTTACTTTTAGCCAGCATTTTCAAATTTGACTCGATGTCGCCTGCTCTGGCCCCAGGAATGCATGTGACTATGGCCGATGGAGTCTCTAGGTTCACGTTTCTGACTACAGAGTCGCCAATGATCAGAGTTTTTTCCTCAGCGGGTGTGTCGCTGAGCGGGGAAAAACGATTAGAAACGTGAACAGGTTGGTGGTGAACCGGGGCTTTGCGACTAGGCTTCCTTCTCACCGTCACCCACCCAGTCTCCTCGCTGCAGAGGAGAGCCGGGGAACCGGTAACAGGGGGACCTAAGCTAGCTAGCTCCGCTGCAGCTAAGGGGCGTCCGTCGAGATTAACTGGCGCAGACGGTGTTTCAATGCAGCGGAGCCGGGATTCCAAATCAGACAACCTCGCCTCGAGCGCCTCAAAAAGACAACATTTATTACATTTACCGTTATCACTAAAAGAGGCAGAGGTGTAGCTAAACATCTGACAGAGAGAGCACACCAGAGGAGGAGAGGAAAGAGAGCTAGTAGCCATAGCTAGTGGCTCGAGAGCTGGAGAGCAAACCACACAGGCAGACAGCAAAACAGGAAGTGACGATACGTTACCACAAGGAAGTGACGATCCTACTACTTAAGTGCTAGCAGCTGGTCTCTGCTGTAACGTATCCTGCTAAAAACAGTGGCTCCGTCTGCCGGCTCAGGAGACATTTGGGCGATCCGTGTGTCCGTTCGATGTATAAGGTGTACTTTCTTTCCGGATCAGAAAGATTAGCAAGAGAAGCGAGATAGTAAATAGAAATAGGAAGAAATTGATCTGCTGTTGCAAAAAGGCAGCCTACTCATGTGGCGCCGGAAGTGAGCGCTTGGCTCATGACAAAGGCACATACAGGTGCATCTCAATAAATTAGAATGTCATCAAAAAGTTAATTCAATTCAGAAATTCAATTCAGAAAATGAAACTCCTATATTATGTAGATTCATTACACACAGAGTGATGTAGTTCAAGTGTTTATTTCTTTTAATTTTGATGATTATGGCTTACAGTTCAAGAAAACCCAAATTCAGTTTCTCAAAAAACTATAATATTACACAAAATTAATTAAAAAAATGTTTTTTTAATAGAAATGTTGGCCGACTGAAAAGTATGTCCATGTACACACTCAATACTTGGTCGGGGTTCCAAGGTTGTCATAGCCAGGAGCGGCACTGGGGTTAAGCTCCCAGTGCTCATAAAATGCTCCTTACGGCGTGCGTCTCGAAAAGCCTCTGACAACTAAGTCCAACTCCTAGCCTGCCCGTGTGGTTTAGTCTCTAAGCCCGGTGGAACTGCTTTTACTAATAGGAGAAGGGGCGAGGGCGGATCTCTGGCGCCTTAAAACCAGATGCTTCGGGTAGATGGTGGCTCGTCAACCTGGGAAGGCAGCCCATCTAGGGGAAGGTAAACCCTGATTTCAAACCTTCGCTGCCTTGCGGCACACCTGGTCACGGGAAAGGCTTCGGGAGTCAACCCTGAGGAAAAATCCGGAGTCGGAGCCCCTAAGGCAGTTCTCTGTTGTGCTCAACATCGTTCTGGCAGCTCCTGCGACGGCACTGGTGCCAAACTGTAGCAGCCCTGCTGTTCCTTTGGATTCATCAGTGACGTGGAGAGGGGGGACATGCTGCATGGGCAACATCTTGTCCTCCATATCTTCCTTCCCAGGCTTGAATCCTACCAATGCCCAACGCTGGAAGGTAGAACACCGGATCACTGGAGAGGACACTCCAGCTTCGCCTTTGGCGTAGACAAAACACGGGGAATGACAGTTACCGGTTATAAGCCACCGCTCAATTGGCATAGAGTGTGGTGCCAGGGGTTGTTCCCGACGGTGGGAGGGATCATCGGATCTCACTGGACAGCTACCGCCCGCCTCAAGCTGGGCAGCCCCCAGCCAAAAAGGTGTTGTCCCGCCACAGCTTGCTTTCCTCATTGGGTGCATGGGGATGAGGAGAAGTCCGAACAGCAGGCTGAGAACCTGCGCACCAGGCAAGACAAAGAAACAAAAGAGATCAACTCTAAAACTGGGAACTTGGAACGTCCGCACTATGATGACAGGACTCGCTGCTAACCTCAAGGACATCAACGACACCAGGAAGACTGCCATCATCAATAATGAGCTGAAGAGACTGGGAGTGGATATCGCCACTCTCCAGGAAACACGGTTGGCTGACGCAGGCACAATGAGAGAGAAGGACTACACGTTCTACTGGCAGGGAAAGGGCAGTGACGAACACAGGGAACATGGAGTGGGCTTCGCGGTGAAAAACACCTTGCTGAAGATGGTGGAACCGGGCAGCACTGGCTCTGCACGACTCCTCACCCTCCGCCTGAACACCACTCAAGGCCCAGTCACCCTCGTCAGTGTGTATGCCCCAACACTGACAGCCACACCCGAGGAAAAGACAAGTTCTAAGAGAATCTCGCAACAACTGTCAGGATCATCCCCAACTCTGAACAACTCATTCTCCTTGGAGACTTCATTGCCAGAGCGGGTGCTGACCACGACTCCTGGCCCTCCTGTCTTGGACCATTTGGCGTGGGCAGAATGAACGACAACGGACAGCAGCTGCTCAGGTTCTGCACATATCACGATCTGTGCATCACAAACTCGTTCTTCAAGACCAAGCCCCAACACAAGGGTTCCTGGCGACATCCGCGCTCAAAGCACTGGCACCAGCTGGACTTGATCCTGACCAGGCGCACCTCACTGAAGAACGTGCTAATCACCCGTTCGTTCCAGAGTGCAGATTGCGACACAGACCATTCATTGGTGTGTTGCAAGGTCAAGCTGCAGCTGAAGAAATTCCATCGTGCTAGACAGCCTGGAAAGGCACGGATTGACACCAGCAAGATGGCCCAACCAGAACTTGTTGAGCAGTTTGCCTCCACCTTTGAGAAGGAACTTGGTGTACCACAAGAAGGAGAATCTGTAAAGCAGAAGTGGGAAGAGCTGCGAAACACCATCCACCGCACAGCCTTGGCTACCTTTGGGAGGAAGACCTCGAAGTCATAGGACTGGTTTGATGCCAAGTTGACCGAGATGACCCCCGTCATTGAAGCCAAGCGCTCAGCAATTGCTGAGTACAAGAAGTACCGAAACGAGAAGAATCTCCAGATTCTCAGGGCTGTGAGAAGCAAAGTTCAGCAGATTGCTCGTCGCTGTGCCAATGAGTACTGGACTCAGCTCAGCCAAGACATTCAAACCGCTGCCATAACAGGGAACATCCATGGTATGTACGATGGCATCAAGAAAGCACTTGGTCCGGCTCAGAGCAAGACGGCCCCCCTCAAATCCTCCACTGGGGAGATGATCACAGAAAAGAACAAGCAGATGGAGAGATGGGTGGAACACTACTCCGACCTCTACTCCAGACAGAACACCGTGACACCGTCAGCCCTTGATGCCATCGACTGCCTGCCATCCATGGACGAACTTGACGCCGAGCCAACCATCGATGAACTCAGCAAGGCCATTGATAGCTTGGCCGCTGGCAAGGCACCCGGCAACGACGGCATACCCCCCGACCTGATCAAGCACTGCAAGACCACCCTACTGCTGCCATTGCATAACGTCCTCTGCCAGTGCTGGATAGAAGGTGCCGTACCACAGGACATGAGGGACGCCAAGATCATCACCCTCTACAAAAACAAAGGGGAGAGAAGCGACTGCAAAAACTACAGGGGCATCTCCCTTCTCAGCGTTGTTGGCAAAGTCTACGCACGAGTTGTTCTCGTTCGTCTACAGAAGCTTGCCGAACGTGTCTACCCTGAGTCTCAGTGTGGCTTCCGTGCTGAGCGATCAACGGTAGACATGATATTCTCCATCCGCCAACTCAAGGAGAAATGCAGAGAACAGAACATGCCCCTGTACGTCGCCTTCATCGACCTCACCAAAGCGTTCGATCTGGTCAGCAGAGAGGGCCTTTTCAAGATCCTGCCAAAGATAGAATGCCCACCAAAGTTGCAAAGCCTCATCGAATCGTTTAACACCAACATGCAGGGGATAGTGCAGCACAACGGCAATGTCTCAAAGCCATTCAACATACGCAGTGGAGTGAAACAGGGCTGTGTACTTGCGCCAACCCTCTTTGGGATTTTCTTTGCTATGCTCCTGAGGCATGCCTTCAGCACAGCAACAGAGGGAATCTACCTGCACACAAGATCTGATGGCAGGCTTTTCAACCTCGCCCGCCTGAAAGCCAGAACCAAAGTACGTGAGGCTCTAATCAGAGACATGCTGTTTGCAGACAATGCTGCAGTCGCAACCCACACACAACAGGAGCTTCAGACCCTGATGGACCGCCTCTCCCAGGCATGCAAGGACTTCGGGCTTACCATCAGCCTGAAGAAGACTAATGTCTTGGCGCAAGGCACAGAAGCACCACCAACCATCACCATCGACGACTACAAGCTCGAGGTCGTGAATCAGTTCATGTACCTGGGGTCCACGATCAGCAACAACCTCTCCCTTGATACAGAGATCGACAAGAGGATTGGAAAATCAGCCTTCACACTCGCTCGCCTCACCACACGAGTGTGGGAGAATCCCAAACTCTCTGTCAGGACGAAGATGGCAGTGTACAACGCCTGCATCATCAGCACACTGCTCTATGGGAGTGAGACGTGGACAACATACACCTGGCAGGAAAAGAGACTGAACTCCTTCCACTTGCGCTGCATTCGCCACATCCTGGACATATCCTGGCAGGACAAAGTGCCCAACACAGAAGTTCTGTCCCGCGCCGGCCTTCCCTCCATGTTCACTCTACTCAGGCAGCGTAGGCTCCGCTGGCTAGGCCACGTTCACCGTATGGAGGATGGCAGAATCCCCAAAGACGTCCTCTACGGAGAACTGGCGACTGGCAGGAGAGACGTTGGCCACCCACAGCTGCGCTTTAGAGACGTCTGCAAGAGAGACATGAAGGCCCTGGAGATCAACACAGGGCGCTGGGAGGACCTTGCAACGTACCGCTCCAAATGGAGAGGCACCCTGACCAGACAGCTCAAGGCGGGTGAAGAGAGACTGACTGCTGCAGCAGATGAAAATAGGACCCGCAGGAAGAACCGCCTCAGACCCAGCAGCATGGAGACCACCCACAAGTGCGACCTATGTGACAGGGACTGCCATTCGCGCATCGGCCTGTTCAGCCACAGGCGGTGCTGTTCCAGCAGAGTAGACGTTTAGGATTCTTTTCCATGGTCATCATAGACCGATGGAGGCCGACGACGACTGCATCAATGCAGTGTAGCATGGAGGTGATCAGCCTGTGGTACTGCCGAGGTGTTATGGAGGCCCAGGTTGCTTTGATAGCGGCCTTCAGCTCATCTGCATTGTTGGGTTTGGTGTCTCTCATCTTCCTCTTCACAATACTCCATAAATTCTCTATGGAGTTGAAGTCAGGCTAGTTTTCTGGTCAATCAAGCACAGTGATGCCGTGGTCATTTAACCA
This sequence comes from Pholidichthys leucotaenia, assembly GCA_020510985.1. Lineage (NCBI taxonomy): Eukaryota > Metazoa > Chordata > Actinopteri > Cichliformes > Pholidichthyidae > Pholidichthys > Pholidichthys leucotaenia. Next base: position 10,250,845 of record CM035842.1, read on the forward strand.
GGTTTTGGTACTTCTGGCAGTGTGGACAGGCACCAAGTCCTCCGGGAAAATAAAACCAGCATCTCCATAAAGCTTGTCAGCAAAGGGAAGCATAAAGTGCTCTAAAATTTTCTGGTAGATGGCTGCACTGACTTTGGACTTGATAAAACACAGTGGACCAACACCAGCTGATAACACGGCTCCTCAAATCATCACTGACTGTAGAAACTTCACACTGGACCTCAAGTAACTTAGATTTTGTGCTTCTCCACTCTTCCTCCAGACTCTGGCACCTTGATTTCCAAATGAAATGCAAAATTTACTTTCATCTGAAAAGAGGTCATCTGCTGGTGTTGGTCCACTGTTAGGAGTTTCATTTTCTGAATTGAATTGAAGTTTTCAATGACATTCTAATTTATTGAGATGCACCTGTAATGTCATGTCCGCAGCATAATCTCGCAGTGAACATATGAATTGATGCGAGCCCAAAACGCAGGTGAAGTGAACAAGTTTATTAACAGAAGGGGACATCTCAAAAATACACAAAATACAGGGAAATGGTCAGTTGGATGATTCAGTCTGGCACACAATGCACGCCCAAGCTCAGATGGCAGGGAACGCTCCCAGGGCGGAACTAGGCAGTGAATGAAAAATAGAAGGAAGACTTACAGAGGGCGACGGAGCTCAGCAGGCTCTGGGGAAACCACACCATCGAAGTCCATGAGAAAGGATGCCAACAGCTCCAGGGAAACGTAGGCCGGTGACTACAGACTGACTGCGTAGTGAAGACTTGCGCCACGACACTGAATGCCCCCACTGTCACCCAATAAATACCAAGTAGGCTAATGGGTGTAAAGTGGATGCAGATGTATGGCTGGTCTGTGAATGAGTGTGTGTGTGTGTGTGTGTGTGTGTGTGTGTGTGTGTGTGTGTGTGTGTGTGTGTGTGTGCAGGAATAAATGAGAAAATAACTAATAACTGGTGAGTGTCTAGTAGGCTGTTGACTGGCGAGAGCCAAAGCTCAGGGCTCAACCTGCCAGCTGGAACAAATAAACAAAAATCAGAACCTACAGCCACAAGTCATGGGTGGAGCTGAAACACCAGCTCCACGCATGACAGAACCCCCCCCTCCCCAAGGGGTGGAATCCAGACACCCACGTACCATCAAAAAAGAACACAAAACACAGGAGCAAACCTGACCCCCCCCTGCCCAACCCAGAAGGCCAACACGACTAACTAGGGCACGAGGTGGGGGGAAAAGGTCAGCAGGGATCAAAACAAAAAACACCACAACACAAGGGAGCACAAAAATCCCAACCCCAAAACTAAACTAACCCACCCCATCCCAAGAGTCCCACATTTCAGGGAGCCAGCCAGAGTCCAAGGCCCAGCAGACAGCCCGTAGAACAGCATCAGGCAGCCTGCCAGGGCACAGGGGCCACCTGGCTAGGGAACCCAGTCTTTCGGGTGGCCTGCCCACATGATTAAACCACCAGGACCGGAGGGCAAATGAGGCAGTGGCCTAACCACCGGGAGACTGAAAGGTGGGTGGCCGGGCAGAGGAAAGGAAACCCCTGCGGTCACAGATGGTGGAGAAAATAGGACCACAATGGTGCCCAGCAGAAAGAGGAGGAACACCCCAGGGCCTCCAAAAGGGAAGGGAAGACCCCAGTGTCCCCAGACTGTCCAGTAGCACCCTCGGTGGTCCCGACGTGAGACTGGAACTCCGTAGTATCAGCGATGGACCCGGGCTGGGACATGGCTGCATCTGCGGTGGTCCCGGCCTCATTGCTCCCACGGTGAGCCCCGACTGGGCCTGCGTTGCACCCACGATTGATCCCAGCTGAGCCATGGTTACACCCACGGTGGAGTCCGGCTGGACCCCTGCTGCACCCGCGGTGGGACCCGGCTGTGTCACTGCTGACCCCAACGCTGCTTTAACCGTGGGCCAGCCGACCCATTGAGCACCCGAGCCAGAAGGCGATCAATTACGGGCACCCTCGACTGGAGCAGAGCACCCACAATGACCTCCTCGGCAGGGAAGGCTGGACCCACAGTGACCTCCAGCGGCGAACCTGGATCCTCAGACCCGTCTGGCGAGGTTGGACTTTCTCCGGTGAGGACTTAGACAGGGAGAAAGAAGGGTCAGGGTCGCCTGCAGTGGTGAAGCCCAGCGAGGCGAGCTCAGATGCAGGGGTTGGCTGCCCCCGGCTATCCTTACCAAGAGCTAGGCAAAAATGCTCAATAATGGAAAGGAGGAAAACAAAAGAGAGCGCTTGCCTTAGCTCAAGCTCCACCGCTGTCCAGGACTCCGACGATCCAGGTGATGTACTCCCAGGTTCGGCCTCCTGGAGGTTCAGCTTAAGCATAGACTCTGCTGCGGTGACCTCCGCAGCAGGCATGATGGTTACTGCAGTCTTGATCTCCCCAGCTGCCGCGATCCACGCTGGTGACTCCTCTAGCGCAGCGGCTGGGATCTGGTTCACCATTGCTATGGGAGAACAATCCTCCCAGACCTCTGGTTCCTCCTGGTCCTGACTGCTTGGCTCCGGTACCGGCGGACAAACAAAGGAAACAGGAGAAAACAGAGAGAGGGCTGGTGAACAGTTCTTAATAGCAGCAGGTGGGGAAAACTCAGGGGACTGCTTTCCCTGAGCTTCCCTACCGGGAATCAGGCAAGACATTTCATTATTAATAGGAGTCAAATGAAAATTAACTTGCCTGTTTTCCCGGATTAAGGTGTTGGCTGCTGCTGTCATTTGGGCGTCGTCACCCGTCTGTCCGGGAAAGGCGGTGCTTGGCCCCTCTGTAGATAGTTTCGGAGCCGCCCCTCTTGCCACAGGAAAGTGAGTCGCTGGTGAGGAAAGCAAGTGCCCCTCTACTGCCTGTGGATTCACCAAAAGGAGACCTTGCAGCGGATGTGGAGGAGGACTCTGCAGGAGGGACTGCTAAGATTAGAGGATGAGGATCCGCTGTGGGAATAACCAGGCTCGATGTAGGGAGAGAAGCAGTTAGCAGGGCTGGTTTGATCCTCCGGGGATCCGGGGCTGAATGATGTCGACGCCGTCGACCTGGTTGTGGCCATCTTGAAGCAGGAGATGGTGCGGAGGGAAAGATGGCCGCCAGCAGAGAAGAACGCTTCTGTTGCGGCTTAGTGTGGAAAGCCCTTCTCCTCAGGTCAAGAGAAGCCTGTTCAAGAGCGCAGACAGCGGACAGCGGTTCGGAGTATTGGGGGTAATTCCAGAGGCCCTGATGAGCCCCCAGGATCCTTAATGCTCCATTGAGGCAGTCTAGTCTTTCTCCGGGACCGATGGCATCATGAGCATCCTCCAGCAACTTCCAAATCAGCTAGGCTGTCTCCTGCTCCTCTGCACTAGGATGTCCCGCTGCCCATCCACTTCTGCTGGTGTGGGAATGGCTCCTCGAGGACATCACGCTCCAAACAGGTATTTGTGAAAAAAACACAAAAATGAAAAATGACATGCCACTTCACCGCTTGATCTCAATTTGGTCGTGGCATACTGTCATGTCCGCTGCGTAATCTCGCAGCGAACATATGAATTGATGCAAGCCCAAAACGCAGGTGAAGTGAACGAGTTTATTAACAGAATGGGACAACTCAAAATACACAAAATACAGGGAAATGGTCAGTTGGATGATTCCTCGACTCACAGCTCTCGTCTTCTCTCCACAGGCGGATTCCTCTGGCGAGTGACTGTTTCTGTAGCTGTACGTCTATTTTGCAAATTAATAAACTTTCTAATGTGCCCCTTTGTGTGGTTGATTTCCTGTGCTGTTGTATTGTACACGTTAGCTGTCAGCTTATTAACCATGACACTTTGGTAATGACTGGTTGCATTTTGCACACATATAAAAACATACTATAAATCTAAAAGTCAAAGAATATATTACAAATTTGACTCAGTTCAGCAGTGCTGCTGCTTTTTTTTAGTTTAAACTTGGTAACATTAGCAGCATTTCACTGGTCAGGACCATGCAAACATGCATTCTGAAGTTTTAAGTGTAAGTTTACACAAAACTTTAAAGCTGAGAATTATCATGATCTAGACATGGGCTGTGCTTGTTTAAACTTCGTTATTGTTATCATTACTCCTATCCTTGTGTATCATTCCTGTTCTGACTCTTATTTTGACAGCACTCTTATTTCTTGTTGTCATCATTGTCTCCTTAATTGCACGTCATTGTCTCCTCAATTGCCACGGCTGTTCCTTATTTTGATAATTATCTTCATGCCTATTTAGTTGAAGCCACTCTTTACCACAGTGTGGCGATGTCATTTTCATCATTTCTCACCAACCTGTGTTCCAACACATTACTCCACGCCACTGTCTCTGCATTTGCCAGTATTGTTTATTACCTCCGCCAAAGGGGGAGGTTATGTGATCATCGGCGTTGGTTTGTTTGTTTGTTTGTCTGTTTGTTTGTTTGTTAGCAAGATAACTCAAAAAGTTAGGGACGGATTTTCATGAAATTTTCACAGATTGTCAGAAATGGGGTATCCTACAGATGATTAGATTTTGGTGGTGATCCGGATCACCGTCCACAAGAAAACCGCCATTACGCAAAATGCCATTTTCGTGGATAACTACTAAACCACTAATCCTATCATTGTCAATCCAATTGCTTGCCATATGTTTTCATGGTCAAAGAATCTGAAAACGAACACACAAACACTGTATGGGGGGAACTGTGGCACTAAACCACCATTACGGAAAATGCCATTTTCGTCAATAACTGCTGAACCACTAATCCTATCATTGTGAATCCAATTGCTAGTCATATGTTTTCATGGTCAAGGAATCAGAAAACGTACACACAAACACTGTATGGGGGGAACTGTGGCGCTTGGTGGAGGTCTGCGCTCTCCGAGTGCTTTTCTAGTTATATCTGCCATCACAGCTTATTCTGTTTTCAGCCCTCATGCTGCATTTATTACCTCCGCCAGGCCGCAGGCCAGGAGGAGGTTATGTTTTTGCCATTGTTTGTCTGTCTGTCTGTCTGTTTGTTTGTCTGTCTGTTGGTTAGCAAGATAACTCAAAAAGTTTGGGACGGATTTCGATGAAACTTTCAGGCGTTGTTGGAAATGGTACAAGGAAGAACTGATTAAATTTTGGGGATGATCCGCATCACCGTCTGGGTACAGGAATTTTTTAAAGCATTCTTTAACACTGTGACATACGGCCATTTTCAACATGTGCGCAGGCGCAATGGAGGGCAATGGTCGTCGTGTCTGACCAACACAAACTCCGCGTTCTACAACGTTTTAGGCACAAAAGCATGCGGAAAACACTGGTGGACTTCAGGAAAGTCACAACCCCCCTGCCCCCCCTCACCATCACAGGCTGTCCCATCACCTTTGCAGATTCCTTCCGCTTCTTGGGCACCACCATCACCCGAGACCTCAGATGGGAGCCAACCATCAGCTCCCTCATCAAAAAGGCCCAGCAGAGGATGTTCTTTCTGCGGCAGCTGAGGAAGCTCAAGCTACCCACCAAGATGTTAGTGCAGTTCTACACGGCCATCATCGAGTCCATCCTCACCTCCTCCATAACTGTGTGGTATGCAGGAGCCACTGCCAGGGACAGACTAAGGCTGCAGCGCGTCGTGCGCACTGCTGAGAAGGTGATAGGCTGCGAGCTCCCATCTCTCCAGGACCTGTACATCTCCAGGACCCGGAGGCGTGCTGGCCGGATCATAGCCGATCCTTCACATCCTGGTCACGTACTGTTTGCTCCCCTCCCCTCAGGTAGAAGACTTTGGTCCATTCGGACTAAAACCTCCCGGCACATGAACAGCTTTTTCCCCTCTGCCATCAGACTGCTGAACATTAAGTGACTTTTTGACTCTCGTGCACTATGTACAGCAGCTCAACCAGACTCACGTCATTCATCACTGTTTTTCTGTTGCATTATCGACTGCACTATGTGGTACTTCACATTTTCTGCTACTTGCTAATTTTTTAAAACTGCCTTGACTAGTACTACTCATTATTACTATTATTATTATTATTATTATTATTATTATTATTATTATCATTATTACTTATTATTACTTATTTTTCTACACTTATTGCACGTTTTCAGTCCTTTAGTTTTTTAGTTTATCTCTTTTTCTCATCATGTTTTTAATGTTGCAGCATGGCACCGAGACAAATTCCTAGTTTGTGTACTACATGAACAATGGCAATAAATCTGATTCTGATTCTGATTCTGGTGGGCTGGGCCCGCCAGCGTGCCTGTGTTTGCGCGACGCTGCAAAAGCTGAGACAGGCAGCTGTCCGCCGCCGGATTATTTGGCAGAAATTCCCCGGGCAGCCATAGGCGCTGCGCAAAAACGAGCTCTCTGCCGGGGAAGCTTCCAAATCCTCTTTTGCCGCGGAGCGCAACCCCAATATAAAACCCACGGCAACCTGTCTACCCAATTTGCATCCGTCAGTGAAGCCCTGAGTGCTGCTTTCAGTGGAGGAGATGGACACAACAGCAACACTTCAGTTTATTACCTGCGCCAAGGAGGTAATGCTTTTACTACTGAACCACTAATCCTATCACTATCAGATTGATTGTCATTGATTAATTGTCTATGTTTATTGCACTGTCTCTGTCAAATAAACAAATAATCATTGTGAATCCAATTGCTAGTCATATGTTTTCATGGTCAAGGAATCTGAAAACGTACACACAAACACTGTATGGGGGGGAACTGTGGAGCTTGGTGGAGGTCTGCGCTCTCCGAGTGCTTTTCTAGTTTGTTAATAAATCATGTCAAAAGGTTGCCCAGTGTTTGAGTTCTCTTACATGCCTCGGAGGGGCAGTCGTGACAACTATTTAAGCAAACATTCAGATGAAATTCAAAGTGCCACTTTATGCATGAGGTAAAAAAAAAAAAAAATTGCTGTCGCTCTGAAAATAAAGGAGCTAAACCTTTAAGTTGTATTTTTGTCATCCATTATTATTATCATAAGTATTCTCCTGGTCCTTGGTTTATGTAGTAACGTTTCTGATATTATTTTCTGTATGTTTGTAGTTTTTAGGTTTGCTCTTATTTTGAAGTCATTCCTGTTCCATTTTCTGTGGCCTTATTGTTGAAGTCCTGCTTCTAGTTCACCGTTATGATTTGCTATTCACATTTCTGTTACCTAACACTCATCAACTGCTCCACGTTCTCCACCAAAAGGTAAACCCATGTTATGACTTCATTCCTAATCGACTAGATTTAATGTTTAATATTTGCATTCTCTACCCCAACTAGACTAAATTCAAAAAGTGCAGTCTGTGACCAACTTACCATTCCAGAGATTTTTCATACAGAAATCCATTTCTTGTTATCCTTGCCACCGTAGGCACATGTCCAAGAAAAAAGCTATGGGGAGAAAAAACAAACATCAAGCTTCCTTTAATGTTCCTATATTTCTTTTATAACTCCACTTACTTATCCCTCGGTGGTCCTGGGATGTGGTCATATTTCTTGTGAATGTGGTAAATATACAGGCAATAACCCAGAAATGCCAAAAAAAGTAGACCAGACAGATACAAAAGAGCCTGTGCAGCCAAACCTAACAGTACAATGAAGACTTCCATTGCAAGTAATGGAGGTTGCCTGGCAAGTGGAAACTTTACACTCCCTGTTTCCCTTCTGTGTTACAAAAAGAGGTCCGTGATTCACTGATCCAGGTGAAAAGGCATTCCTTATCAACATGTGGGAGGGAGGTTTTGTTGCGCAATCAGGAAAAACATTGCAGGTTAAAGTGAAGCACTGAATTGCTGCTATCAATAAAACACATTTTACTCCACTGCACTGGTCTTCTGGTCTTCACACAATGTTACTCAAAAGTCATTGAAAGATATTTTAATAAGGCACCAACAGATAAAACTTTAGTGTTTTTTTTTTGTTTTTTTTTTAGTATTTCTTTAGCATATGTGCATCTGTTCAGAAGCACATTGCATTCACTTAAAAACATTGTTTTTCTGAATTAATGAGATAAATTTTAAAGGAAAAAAAATTGCTCCGTTTTTTCTGAATTAATGAGTGAGTGAGTGAGTGAGTGAGTGAGCGTTCTTGTTTAGTGCCACGTCAGCATCTATGGCTATTTCATGGCAAAAATAGAACTAATAAGAAAATTGAGTTATAAATGATACAGAGATAGGATGATAAATGAAAGAATAAATAAACAGTGAGATTGATATGTAGATACAATAAAATAGAAAAATTAAATAAGATGCTTCAGATGCACATGTGCAAAAAACCCTAAAAGTTTCTTTGGTGGTGCCTTATTAAAAATATCCTTCAGTGACTTTTGAGTATAAAACATTGTCTTGCTGTCATGAGAACAGGACAGTCAAGTAAAATGTGCTTTACTGATAAAAAATAACTCCGCAAAACTGACAGGATGGTGGGCTTCACCTTTTAATAAAAAGGTGTGCGTAAGCCTTGAGTGGCCAATACGGCATCTAGTGTACACTACCATGAAGTGTCTATGGCTTATGGCAGGTTTAATATCATGCAGTTTATTTGCAGTACATGTGTCCCATTCAGTCTGCCACTTCTTTAAAATATAGGAGGTAATTAGAGGCCTGAGGTCTGAGGCTGGGGTCTGGCATTGACTGACTTCTTGGGTAAGGGCTCTCTTGGCAGCATTGTCTGCCTGCTCGTTACCTGACAGGCCAACATGGCTGGGGATCCAACAGAAGATGATATTAAAATTATGTTTCTGTAAAAACCTAGTTTCTCTAAAATCCGGACAATAATGGGGTGATCAGTCTTTAAAAACCCAAGTGCCTGAAGACAGGATCTGGAGTCAGTAAAAATTAAGGGGCTCTGTTGTTTGGTCTCTCAATGTGTTCCAATGCTAGAAGCAAAGCATGAGCCTCTGCTGTAAAAACTGAACATTGTTTGTTAATCCGCAAACCATACTGATTGTGCCCGGTGACAATTGCAGCAGAGACTAAGCCATCTACTTTAGAGCCATCCGAGTATATGGAAATACGATGAGGAAAAAGGCATTTTATGTCCGAGATCTGCTGCTGGTACACATTTGGGTGAATGTCTTTCTTTTTGTTTTGGCTCAGATCCAGAATGATATTGGGTTTCCTCAAACTCCATGGAGGAATGGGACAAAACTGTGTCTGTGTTACGGTGCTCATATCAGGGTTTAATTTTACCAGGTGAGGTTCTATACGGAGTCCAAAAGGAGTGATGCTCTTAGGTCTGACCTTATACATCTGTAAAAATCGAGGGTGAAAAACTGCAGAGTAGGCTGGATTTCTATGGTCAGCTTTAAGTTTAACCATATACTGGAGAGCCAATTTCAGGCGCCTGTTTTGAAGTGAAGGCTCGTTTGCTTCAACATACACTACCGTTCAAAAGTTTGGGGTCACCCAGACAATTATTTTGTGTTTTCCATGAAAAGTCACACTTATTTACCACCATGAGTTGTAAAATGAATAGAAAATATAGTCAAGACATTGACAAGGTTAGAAATAATGATTTGTATTTGAAATAATAATTTTTTCCTTCAAACTTTGCTTTCGTCAAAGAATCCTCCATTTGCAGCAATTACAGCATTGCAGACCTAACATGATTGCACAAGGGTTTTCTAATCATCCATTAGCCTTCTGACGCAATGAGCAAACACATTGTACCATTAGAACACTGGAGTGATAGTTGCGGGAAATGGGCCTCTATACACCTATGTAGATATTGCACCAAAAACCAGACATTTGCAGCTAGAATAGTCATTTACCACATTAGCAATGTATAGAGTGTATTTCTGATTAGTTTAAAGTTATATTAATTGAAAAAAAGTGCTTTTCTTTCAAAAATAAGGAAATTTCTAAGTGACCCCAAACTTTTGAACGGTAGTGTACAAACTTTTAACAGGAGAGGTTCTGAAAGCCCCCAAGGCAAGCCTTAGCCCCTGGTGATTGATAGTTTCCAGTGTCCTGATGTATGTTTTCCTTGCTGATCCATAAACTATGCTCCCATACTCTAACCGAGATCTTACATGTGCTCTATAGAGACGCAGCAGCACAGTAGAGTCCGCACCCCATTTAGTTTTTGCCAAAACTTTAATAATATCAAGGGCTTTAAAACGTCTGATTCGTAGAAATTTTATACTGTATGTGGAATAAAAGAAAGCTTATTATCAAAAATAAGTCCAAGGAATTTGGTTTCTTTTACCACTTTGACAACTTCTCCATCTATGAAAAGCTCAGGGTTGAGGTGAAGAGACCGCAACAGGCAAAAGTGCATGCAGACAGTTTTTGTTTTTGAAAATTTAAAACCATTACTGACTGACCGCCTATTAATCTTATTTATGCACAGCTGTAGCTGCTTTTCGATTGTGCTCATGTCTTTCCCCCTGTAGCAAATGCAGAGGTCATCTACATAAAGACTACAAAAGGTATTTGGTCTAAGAGCACCAACTACACTATTAATCTTAATGCTAAAAAGAGTAACCGAGAGGATGCTTCCCTGGGGGACTCCTTGTTCTTGCACATGGGGCTCTGAAAGGATATCTCCTACTCGGACTCTGAAGTGTCTATTGGTCAAAAAGTTTGAAATGAAAAGGGGCAAATGTCTCCTAAAACTCATGCCATGTAGGTCTCTTAAAATACCGTATTTCCATGTTGTGTCATATGCTTTTTCTAAATCCAAAAATACAGCAACTACATGTTCTTTTCTAATAAAACTATCACATATATAGGCCTCTAGTGTGATAAGGTAGTCTAAAGTGCTTTTACCACGTCTGAAGCCACACTGGTAATCAGTTAAAAGGCCTTCAGACTCAAGCACCCACACAAGGCGATTGTTTACCATTCTTTCCATGGTTTTACAGATGCAACTTGTCAGAGCGATTGGACGGTAGTTGCTGGTATCAGTATGATCTTTCTCGAGTTTTGGAACAGATATAACTACTGCTTCTTTCCAGCTTTCAGGAAAACTGCCTGACTTCCAGATGTTGTTGAAAACTATCAAGAGAATTGATAGTGCACTGAGGGGTAAGTGTTTTAAAAACTGATAATGAATTTTATCTGGCCCCACAGCAGTGTCATGAGAGTTCCTTTTTAAGAGCAAAAGTTCTTCCATAGTGAAATCTTGTTGTATCTTGTTGTATGGTTCTGAGTTATCTGAAGAAGTTTATTTCTTTTTGTTCTTCTAGTGCTTGTATGATTTGAAACTCAGGACGATAGTTTCCAATAGATGAATTCTTCTCAAACGATTTTGCTAGTTGATTAGCTATTTCATATTTTGTCGAGAGCAGATTACCCCGATGATTAATATGCTGTATTTGAAGTCCATTCTCCTTACCCTTCATCTTTCTAATTAAATCCCAGATCTTTTTGGTAGATGTGTTGGATATGAGGCTTGATACAAATTCCCTCCAGCTCTGTCTCTTTGCTTCATTGATGATCCTGCGTGCTTTAGCTTGACAGATTTTAAATCTGGTCAGGTTTGCTGTTGCTGGATGTTGAACACCCTCTCTGCTTTTCTCCTTGCCTCAATGGTCTTTTTGCAGTCATCATTGAACCATGGGTTGGACCTATGGTGTGGCTTTGCTGATGTTTTTGGGACAGTCTTATCTGCAATTGTAATTAAGGTTTGAGCAAAGCTCTGAACAGAGTGACAGTGTGGTTGAGGTTTTTGGCTGAATTTCTCTTTGCACAGAGAAACAAAGGAAGACCAGTTTGCTTTTTTGAGTTGCCATCGCGGAGTTCTTGATTGCACATCCACTTCTGTAGACGTCAATATTAGTGGAAAGTGGTCACTTCCATAAAGATCATCCAAGACCCACCACGAGAATTCCAGCACGAGCTCAGGATCACATATAGATAGGTCAGTTGCAGTATAGGTTTCATGTCCTGGGTGGAGGTATGTGTAAGACCCATCATTCCAAAGACATAGATCATTTTTAACAATAAAATCCCCCAGTATCTTGAATTTTGCATTTGAACAAATTCCTCTCCACAGAGGATTATGACCATTAAAATCACCCATAAGGATGTATGGGGATGGCAACTGATTATGAAGGTCATCAAGATTTCCCGGTGTCACAATCATATCTGGTGGTATATAGACAGAGCATAAGGTTATCGCTTTATGCAAAGTTAGACAAACTGCCACTGCTTGTAAGTTGGAGACTAAAGCCAAGCGGTTGTGAATTAGGTCATTCCTTACTAAAATTGTTGAACCACCAGATGGAAGATGCACATTTGAACCATATGTATTATACATAGCGATGGACTGGCGATCTGTCCAGGGTGTACCCTGCCTCTCACCCAAAGATGCTGGGATAGGCTCCAGCCCCCCCGTGACCCGAAAAGGATAAAGCCGAAGAGAGATGGATGGATAATGTTTCAGAGACATGGGGTTGGTTGATAGCAGAAGAGTTTCTTGAAGGCAAAAAGCAAGGGGATTAAAACTAGCAGCTAAACGCTGGACTTCAGAGAAATTGGCCTTAAAGCCACAACAGTTCCACTGGATAATGTGGCTACCCACCATCAGGTAGGTAAAACAAAAGCACGCTCCTTATGCTTGCTTTTGGGGGATGGGCTGCGACTACGGCAAGTCATGACTTCAGACATTTCTGCATTTTCTGGATTCCCATTCTTTTGCAATTTATTTTCTTGGCTTGATTTTGCCTGAGTAGAGGAGCTGGATGTGTTTTTTTTCTTTTCTTTTGATGATTGGTTTTGTTCCGTGGACTTGCTTAGACTTTGATTTAAGGGTTGGCTTATTGTAGTCAGGCTTTGAGTGCTCGTTTTACTTTTAACTGGGACTCCAGAATTTTTAATACTACTTAATAACGAGGGCTGATCTTTAATTAACCAGGTCAGATCTGTCTGGCACTCAGCAGGCTGCATCTTAGCTTTCACGACAGAAGAGAGAGTCTGCTGGAATTTGTAATTTGGGAAACCTTCTACCAGTTTACGTGCCTCAGGATAGCTAATTTTCTTAATACATTTGACAGTTTGAATTTATTTTTCCTTGATCCAACAAGGACATTCCTTCGATGATACTGCATGATTGCCTAAACAGTTACTGCATTTGGGAGGTGTTGTGCAGGCCAACTCATGCCTTTCTTCTCCACATTTGTAGCAGACTGGTTTATTCCTACATCCTGCGGAGCCATGGCCAAACTTTTGGCAGTTAAAACATCTCAATGGGTTTGGAATAAAGATATCAACAGTTACACTCAGATATCCTATTTGGATTCTTTCTGGGAGTTGATGCCAGTTGAACATCAGAATGTAAGTGCCAGTTTTTACTCTTCGGTCATCTTTTTTTAATGGTTATCCTCTTCAGATGTGTTACTCCTTGTTGTTGCAGTTCCGAGGCTATTTCATCTTCTTCCATACTGTGGAGTTCTCTAGTACGAATTACTCCTTTGCAGCTGTTTAGAGAAGGGTGAGGAAAACCTTCATTGGAACACCAGCCAGCACATTACACCGTAACAAATTTTCAGAATGGGATTTCTTTAAGCATTCCACCAAAATCTGGCCAGACCTCAGTTTTTTAATATCCTTAACTGACCCTGCAATACCTGAAATTCCTTTCTGTATAGCAAAAGGGGACAGCTTAGAAAGAGGCATATCTGACGACAGCGACTCTAAAACAATAAGTCTCGGCCAATTATCATCATTTGAAAGAGCCATCCTGCTAATTCCTGGGTCATCCACATCATCTTCCAACATTCGTTTTTTAGGGGTTTGTTTAGTAGCCATATTTTATAGAGTATGATTCATCATCCCTGTTCCCCACCCTCCTCAGAGCCCTACAAGGGGATGCACAGAGCCGCAGACTTCCTGCAGGTTTTGCACCAGGGATACAGGGATGGTTTACTCAAGCAATAAAGCACAAAAGTGCAAATTACTCGACTGACCCTCCGCCATAGGCTTCTGGGATTAGGAGATGTTATACTGACAAAAGACATCCCAGAGTAGACCTTGACAAGCCGATTGATTGGACCGGGCCCTTCCAACCTCCCGTCTACGTGAAGTAGGAACCAAAGCACTGTGTTGGACTTGTGAGAGCCGCAGCAGGACACATTCCTCAAGAACCAGGATCTCTTCCTCCACTGACATGGGTCGCAACTCACGGCAAACAAGTTGCCCCATTTGTCACCTCATATGATCAGCAAGGGGATGCTCGGAACCACTTTAACCCTGGGTCCCCTTAGGGGATTATAACACACAAAGTTGTTGGAGAGTTTTACTGTAACCCTGGTAAAGGAGGCTAACAGGTACTAGTCCTTGCCTAAGGGACACCTGGGAGTATCACTGAGGGTTAAGAGGCACTCCATCATCCTCCTAGTCCAACAGACCCCCTCGCCCGGATGCAGTTTAACGTCATATCCAGGACGTTCTGAATTAATGAGATAAGTGTTCACAAAAAACTTCTTTTACCATCAACCAGCAGATATGGATGAAATAATTAAAGGACGTACAGAGCAGAGTAACCCAGATGATATTGTAGCAGTTGGAGAAGGCTTGTGGGCGCAGGACAAAGGTAATAGTGACTGGATTTCAGCTATTACATGTAATGTCGATGTTTCACATGAATTGGCCCCTGAATGTGAAAACACAGTTCAACCAATACCTGTATAAAGTATTCAAGCAGTTCAGAGAGACGATGAGGTGATACATGTGGTGTCGGGTTCAGACACCTTATTGTGAAGTGCGGTGCAGTGACGTGCACTTCCTGTCACGTCACTGCACCGCCCTATAAATACCAGAGGACGTCCATCTTATGGTCTCTTTGCTGGATGATCCTGCTGGTGCATACCGTGTCACTGCTTGTATACTGTTTATTCAATAAAGCTATGTTCACCAACCATCATCCTGCCTCATCCTTCACCCAGGTATTTCCATACATAACATTTGGCGATCGAGGATTAACTCATGAAGGCGTGCATCACCCAGCTTTGTGCCTTTCTCGAGCTCCCGGGCAAACCACCGGTTTCTTGGCTGCATTGGTGGGAGGCCTGTTGGACATATGATACGGCCCTGGGCCTCGGGGAACTCGATAAGGTGAGAGAGCGGGAACTTCTCATTAACAACCAGGGTATGGAGGGCCGGAGGGTCCTGTGGACGCTCGGCACAGCGAACTCATGTGAGGACATTGTGAAGCTGTTAGCTAAATGTTTCTCCACCCCAGACAATGTGACTGTCCAGAGGATTTGTTTTCGGCAGCGATATCAGTGGGTAGGTGAGCCTTTCCGCCAATATGTCATTGACTTGAAGGAGCTAGCCAGCAAGTGTTGTTTTGAATCACTTGAAGATGAAATGGTATGCGATCAACTAGCAGAGCAGATGCGTAATGCTGAGCTGCATGCTAGGCTATTAATGGCGCCTAATGACTTAATGTTAGCTAAAGAAATGGAGCTAGCTCTCCGGTGGGAAGCCATTGTTAAGCTAGCTGTGGAGCTACACTACCGTTCAAAAGTTTGGGGTCACTTAGAAATTTCCTTATTTTTGAAAGAAAAGCACTTTTTTTCAATTAATATAACTTTAAACTAATCAGAAATACACTCTATACATTGCTAATGTGGTAAATGACTATTCTAGCTGCAAATGTCTGGTTTTTGGTGCAATATCTACATAGGTGTATAGAGGCCCATTTCCTGCAACTATCACTCCAGTGTTCTAATGGTACAATGTGTTTGCTCATTGCGTCAGAAGGCTAATGGATGATTAGAAAACCCTTGTGCAATCATGTTAGGTCTGCAATGCTGTAATTGCTGCAAATGGAGGATTCTTTGACGAAAGCAAAGTTTGAAGGAAAAAATTATTATTTCAAATACAAATCATTATTTCTAACCTTGTCAATGTCTTGACTATATTTTCTATTCATTTTACAACTCATGGTGGTAAATAAGTGTGACTTTTCATGGAAAACACAAAATAATTGTCTGGGTGACCCCAAACTTTTGAACGGTAGTGTAAATTGGCGCCAGCCACAAAAGCAGCCGGAGCCGCTTGCCTCAGCTAATGTTGCAGACCCTGATAGCGAGGATGAAAATTTTTGGCAAGCCAGCCAAAGGTCTGCTCTGGGAAATTCCCATTGCAGGGGTCATAAAGCTAAGAAATGTCCGGCTAGAGGAAAATGTTGTGGTAGATGTGGACGCTTGAATCATTATGCCAGGGTGTGCCGTTTGTTGTACCCGGGGAACCCACGGGAGAAATCACCCCGCTCACCCCCGACAGACACTGGGAGTGAACAGTACGAAGAGCTAACGGACACCACGGTGGTCAAGTCGACCAGCTTTCGCCCAGGGTTGGTACCCATGCTGACAAGTGACACCATGCTAGCTCCAGATGCTTCCAGTACTTGGCCACAGTTGACCTGGGGGGTCTGCAGCTACAACGGTGAACACTACAATGTTTATAGAAGAGGATGGAGCCAGATCGACGAGCATGGAGTTACCGCATGCTCAGCAGCAGCACATCGGGCCAAGTAAAATTCCACTCTGGGTTATGGCCTTGATGTGGGTTGGGGGTGAAGGACATTCATGGCGAAGATGGGCCGAATGACAGCCAGCAAAACACCGAGAGTGTCTGCGCATTGTGGCTGAGCTGGGCGCAGCATGGTTCAGGTTGTCTGACAGCTCGTCAAGACATGCCAGTCAGCTTCGGCGTGTCTGGGGAGATGCTCCATGTGGCGAGACTGGACAGAAGTCGGTGATGGCGGTGTGGGATCCAGACTCCGCCATCCAGAAGATCGGCCATCACTCCGGGGGTCTGCGGTCTCCAGGGGAGCGCCTGCTAAGTGGTTGCCCTGGATCCCCATGTAGGTTCCAGTTTTTTCACCCAAATGACTGTAGCACTTTATTTATAGTTCTGATGCTTTAATGCATGCATGTTGTGATATGGGGTTATTTTTTGTGTTTTGTTTTTAGTTTGGAGTATGGCTGTGATTTTTAGTTTCAGTAAAGACTTTGTCTTTACCAGTGGCAGAATAATCCACTGCGCCGTGTGGGCTGTACGGTAGTCCACCCATCAGCCCTATTTTAGGTGATTTTGAGCGAGTGTGATAGGCCAGTTTGGCACATTGTTTTTCAATATTTTCGTGCGTGATTCAAGTCCCAAATTGGTTGAGGTTTTTAATTGTGTGCATTGTTTTGGACTTTTCTAAGGGGGGGGGGGGATGTGGTTTTGGGTTCCAACACATTATTGTGAAGTGCAGTGTAGTGAGTGACCACTTCCTGTCATGTCACTGCACTACCCTATAAATGCCAGAGGACGTCCATCTTATGGTCTCTTTGCCGGATGATCCTGCTGGTGCATACCGTGTCACTGCTTATATAGAGTTCAATAAAGCTGTGTTTGCCAACCATCATCCTGCCTCATCCTTCACCCAGATATTTCCATACATAACAATACACAAAGTAATCATTCTAAAACAGCAGAATGAACATCTGAAATACAAAGACAAGATTAAAGAGTCAACAACAGTGAAATGCCTTCTATGTATGAATTCTCGTTCCAAGTGGCAGTGCATGGTGACAACATCATGGGATGCGGCCTCTTCTACAGACTTGGCTTCACCATTAGGGGCAGCGCGGGGTTTGAATGGTCCAGATGTGGCAGCTGGTGCACAGTGGACCTTGAGGATGATGACGTCCTGTGGGACGAGGCAATTACAAGCAACACCCATACCAAAGCGTCCACTGCGCACTCTCAGGAGGAGAGCCGCCCTGAGAGGGGGCTGCTGGACTCGCCTACATCTCTTGCTCAGCCAGAACGAGAACTGAAGACGGAGGTAAGGGAGCCCGAGCATGCAGAGAGCCCTGAAATACAACGACAACAACCGGGCATGAACGATGCTCCCGACACGACACAGCACAGCTCTTCAGATGGAAAAGAGGAGAAACTGGACGACTTCTGTACCCATGATCAATGAACCACAACTGAGCTGACGGGTGAGGAGTCTGCCTCAGCAACAGACACTAGAGAGGCTCCTGACACCTTCTGTCCCCACGACAAGCCTCAACTGACGACGGAGACAATGGGTGAGTTGTCTGCAATGAACAGGGTGACTACTGAACCGCCCAAACTGAACCAGCACACTGAGCCACCGGGAGCACAACAACGCATCAAACCAAGTAAGGCGCTGTTCTAGGTCATAGACTGGGTTTGGGTCTGCACCGACAAGAGACCAGAATGACAAGTGACTGGGCCACAGCCAACAAAACTCCGGACACCGCTGAAGATCGTGGCGACGCTGGGAACAGTGTGCTTCAGGCTGACAGACGGTTCAGTTCGGCATGCAAACCAACTACGGCGTGTCCAGGTGGCTGCTCCAGATGGCGAGGCTTCACAGAAGTCAGCTACCGCAGTGTGGGATCCGGGACCTAACATCAGGAACATTGGCCCTGGCCCTGGGGATCCAATAGTTCCATGGATGAGGCAGCCACGGGCCCGCCACAAAGCCCCTAAGCCAGAACGGTTCTCTCCGTGGAAGACTGTCCGCAAAAAGAATGTTCAGGCAGGAGCGCGGCTGACATGGTGGCAGAATAACCCACCCAGCCACGTTGGGTCCCGCGGTGGTCTACCCACGGACCCCAGTCGTTTGGCTTTGGTTCAGGTTCATGTAAAAAAAAAAAAAAAAAAAACTAATGAGAATGTTCTTTATAAAAGTAATAAAAGTAAGTAATAAAAAGTAAGTAATAAAAGTAATAAAAGTAATAAAGTAATAAAAGTAAAACCCAGTGCTACAAAAACAGCTTTGTTCCTGCTGCTGTCAAAGAGTTGAACAAGCTGTAACAATATATTGCACATAATTTAGGTACCTATTTATTAACTCCATTTTATATTCACTTATTTTTGTAGGATGTTACTTGGGTTCTAAATATTTTATTGGGTTTTAGACCATTGAGTTTTTAACCTCTGACTAGTTTTTAGCTTTTTATATGACCCTTCTCTCTTACCTCTGGTTTTTCTCCCATCTCTTTGTCTTTTTATACCCTGATTGATGGAGCCTTGAGTATTTTTATCATGTTTATAGTCAGCTTCATGTGTGCCTGTGTTTGTGTCTATGTTGAATGTAATTTGTGGCTTGTAAATATGGATGTCACCAGACTGCAAAACAAATCTACCTACGGGTGCAAATAAAGTAACCTGAACCTGATAAAACAAGTGTGTTCTTTTATAATATGTTCTTTGGATAACTATAATCAGTGTGTCATATATAACCAATACTTAAAGTTTAAGTTTGCCTAATGCAATTATAAGTTGAACCATTTATTGCCTGACCAGCTAAGTTTAAATTTGTGAATCATTCATTTTGTTTGAATAGCCATATTTAGTAAGGTGTGATGTGTGTGAATCATAGTGATTAGTAACATTTACTTATGTGTGTTTGATTAGCGGGATTCATGTACAAATTGGGGAGGGCACGTCTGCTAAAATTAATCATAGTTTTTCAATTTTGCAAGGAGGGAGGAGAATGTTGTGGAGGGATACCAGGTATTCAGGGAGTGGTGCGGCATCTTACACATGACGTCGCCACATCTCATATATATTGGGCGACCCGCCATTTCACCATGAAGTTGTACAAGAGTTGTGCAGGAGATGGTATGTGAGTCGCAGAGCTGTATGGTAGACACTCAGTGGTAGGCAGTTAGCCCTTGTACACGTGCCTGTATTCTTCATACCAAACTGTAATAAAGTTCAGTAAACGGCAGCATCCTTGTCGGTCATCATCGTCAGGTTTGTGGTCATAACAGTAGGCAATTAGTCCCTCACAGAAGGAGCACAGAAAAAGGCAGAAAAGACACAAGAAGGGGTGCAATAGACTGTAGCTGTAATCCATTAGTCCATTTTTCAGAAATTAATTTCTTGGGACTAAATGTAAATTGAATAGAGGTTATACATATGAGATAAACTGGTTTATTTACAGAAGAGTGTGTGCTGCTGTATGACAGAACAGTAAAAGTCTGTAAATAAGAGTACTACACATCAAAGCATGTACAGTGTTATTACACATTAAACATGGTTGAATGGTAGCTATTGCAATGTCACTTAATGGACCTGGGAGGCCAACCAATGTACCCACAGATTAAGACAAGATGACCAAGCAGGAAAAAGAAAGTCATAATCTGTCCTGCAGTCATGCTGTTGTTGTCATGATTTATTTAGCCAGAGGCTCAAATGCAGCGCAAACAGCACCAGAGGAACAAACAGACACAGGCAGAAATGTTTAACGCAATTTATTGAACAACAGAAATTAATGAGCACGCTGGAGGAAGCACACAGCCTGTGGTTAAGAGAAAAAGGGGAAACAATTGAATCGGTGAATTCCAAAAGGGCCCAAGTCCACACTTTTTCAAAACCCAGATATTACATGTTTAATGAACTTTAAGAGACAAGCTATCTGATTATGTACAAAAACTTCCCAAGTCAACTTTAATGCATTGACTATTCACAGCATTGTTTATGCATTGAGTTCAAGAGAGACCCAAGTCCAGGACTTGGGCCCTTCCTGCATGGATTAAACTTAAAGTCATAGGTGGCAGCACCAGTCATCCAAGATGTTCAGAAATTGGCGAAATATCTTTCACCAGAGGCTCAGCAGTTCCTCAGTAATTTAACAGTTTGTGATGCTAGGCATGAAGATGAGTCTGACTTTGACGATTAGTTACCAGTAGATGGACCTCTATGTTAATCTGCCCACTTTTAGATGAAAATCCCATTTGCTGGCAGTTATCAAAACAATAGTTTGAATATAAAGTGATCATAAAAGGTGTTCAAAACATGGCATAATTAAAAAAAATGCTTTCAACATGTGAGAAATAGATGTTATGCGCTTCTTTTCATATGTTCTTATTGTTTAATTCAAGAAGGGCCCAAGTCCAGGGACTTTAGTTTGCCAATCCTCTGAAATTAAAAAAGTGAAATGCTTCATATTATAGCATTTCTAAGCTATGGCCTTGTGCTATAGCTGAGTAAAGTATAAACCATCTGGCATAGACTACCTTTGAGATATGCAATTTATTTGATTTCCTGCAAAAACATATTTCTTGGACTTGGGCCCCTTTTGAATTCACCGATTCAATTAATGAGGGATTATTTGAGGGGGAGGAAAGAAAAAAGAGAGAAGAAGAGAGGCTTACTACAATAAGCAGAGGCCCCAGCTGTGGAACCCAGTGTGCGGTGGTGAAGGAGCTGGTGGGGATGAACCAGAGGGATGAACAGGTGAGGGGAATGATGGCAGGATGGAGCAGGGTTGTTGGATGACCAGGTAGAGTAGGAGTAGTCCAGATGAGAAGGTGGAGGTTCAGGTGAGCGTGCGCAGCCCCGGAGTGATAGACACCACTGAGATGGCAGCAACCTGGAGAGGAAAAGAGAAGAGGGTCAACCAACAGGTACGACAAAAAGCACAATTCAATTTAACTTTAGTTGACAGCAGCAATATCCAACGGTCCAGTGAAGAGACCTTCACAGACTGGCTCTTTTAAGGCTGGCAAATAAGGTAACAGCAGGTGTACGCAATCACGCAGGTGAGCGTAATCACCTCGGGAGCCGAGAGACAAGCAGGAGGAAAAAACACAGAAGGGGAGGGAGAGCACGCTCACCTGATCATCACAGTGCCCCCCCCCCTTCAAGGGGCACCTCCTGTCACCCCTCCAGGCTTGTTGGGATGAGCCCGGTGGAATGCCTGAACCACGCCCTTGTTGTGGAAGTACGATCCAGGAATCAACAACCTCTCCTCCAGTCCATAGCCTTTCCAATGGACCAGGTATTGTAGACCCCGATGATGGATGTCCAGGATCCTCTTGACTGTGTAGGTGGTATGGCTGTCGAGAACCTGGGGAGGAGGAGGAGGCTTTGGGGGAGGACAGAGAGGACTGGCGGAGAGGGGTTTAATCCGGGAGATGTGAATGGTAGGAAGTGGAGTGATGGAGGCAGCTTGAGCCAAACTGTGACATTGCTTATGATCCATTAGATGGGGAATGGACCCAGAAAATGTGGTGACAATTTCCTTGACTCTGTCTTCAGCGGAATCTGTTCGGCTGACAACCACACCATCTAGCCGACGGTGTATCTGGGCACCAGCGCACATCTGCAATTGGCGTAGAGATGGTTCCGCTTGGATGAGCGGGGAAGGGCAGCCCAAGTTGACTTCCAAAGACAGTGGCAGTGGCGAGCGTGGGCCTCTACAGACAGAACAGCTACCTCCCTCACTGCCATTGGTAAAAGAGGAGGGCTGTATCCCACAGAGGCCTTGAAGGGCATCAGGCCAATAGCAGAGGAGACGACGGTGTTGTGTGCATAGTCCACCCAGGTCAGATGGGAGTCAGTCACTAAAAAACTCATTGCAGTAGTTTAACAGTCCAAGAGGTATCAGGGTGACAAGCAAAAAAACTGGTGTGCCCCCACTGGATTACTTCACTACGGAGGGCAGAGGGGACATACAGACGGTTAGTTGGGCCTCCCTCAGGGATGGGTTCAGAGGGCTGGGCCTGCCAGACCCTCTGTTCGATTTCCCAAGAGAGGGTTCCTGCTTTGCAGGAAGAAGGGAGGATAGGTTCAAGGGAAGGAGAAGCAGCAAGTGGGAGAGAGGATGGTGATCGTGGGTGGTCGGTGGAGAACTGGTGAGAGAGAGCATCAGGTTTCATATTGCGGGTGCCAGGGCGGTAAGTAATGGAGAGGTTAAATCTAAGAAAAAACAGCCCAACAGGCTTGTCTAGAATTCAACCTTCTGGCAGATCTTAAATATTCTAAGTTTTTGTGATCTGTCCAGATGATGATAGGTTGGGTGGCTCCCTCTAGCCAGTGTCTCCATTCCTCTAATGCCAGTTTAATAGCCAGCAGCTCACAGTCCCCTACTTCGTAGTTCCTCTCGGCTGGGGTCAGCCGCCAAGAGAAATACGTGCACGGATATAACTTCTGATCGGATCCAGGGCGCTGAGGGAGGACCGTGCCCACCCTCGAATCAGATGCGTCAACCTCAACCACAAACTGTGATTGAGGGTCGACCTGAGCCAAGATGGATATCTGAGAAAAAAAAAAAGAGCTTTTAACTTGTAGAAGGCCTGTTCCACTGCTTCAGACCATTTAAATGGGACCTTTATCAAGGTCAGCTGGGTTAATGGCAGGGCTACTTTACTGTAATCCCAAATAAAGCAGCAGTAGAAATTTGCAAAGCCCAGGAAGCAGTAGGGGGGCTTCCTGGACTGGGGGTGGGCCAGTCTTTGACCGCCTTAACTCTAGCTGTGTCGGCTTTTAACTCGCCCTCGGCTACAATAAACTCCAGAAAAGAAGTGGAGCGGGAGGAGAACTCACACTTATCTGCCTTCACGTAAAGTTGATTTTCAAGCAGTCATTGCAAAACTGCCTGGACATGGACTGTGTGCTCCTCCAGAATGTAGGAAAAAATAAGAATATCGTCCAGGTAGACAAAAACGAACTGGTTCACCATGTCCCGGAGAACGTCATTAATCATATGCTGGAAGACAGCGGGTGCGTTGGTCAGCCCAAAGGGCATCACTAGGTATTCAAACTGCCCCAGGTCTGTCTTAAATGACATCTTCCACTCGTCACCCTTGCGCATGCAAACCAGATGGTATGTGTTACAGAGATTGAGTTTGGTGAACACTCACACATGCTGAAGAAGCTCAAAGGCTGAGTTAATGAGTGGTAAAAGGTATTTATCTTTGATGGTGATGGCGTTCAGCTCATGGTAACCAATGCAGGGCTGCAAAGATCTGTCTTTTTTCCCCACAAAAAAGAACCTGGCACTGAGAGGAGCGGACGAGGGACGAATGAAGCCGGCATTAAGGGAGTCTTTAATATAACTCTCTATCACCTCCATCTCCGCCCCAGACAAGCTGTAGAGCCGACTGGATGGCACTCGCGCGCCTGGGAGGAGGTCTATAGCACCGGTCATAGGACCAATGAGGTGGCAAAGAGAGTACCTTAGACTTACTTAAGACCTCCCCAAGGTCATGATAGACCTCGGGCACGAGACTGAGGTCCAGCAGCTTGGCTGGAAGGGAGGAGATAGGGAGAGCGGGCAAACACACGGCTGAATGGAGGTACGACAAAAGACAAAAAGGGCTCCAGGATGAAATGGAATTTTGGCCACAATTAACTATAGGGTTATGTTGGAGAATCCAAGGATAAACCAGAGTCATGGGGGTAGATGAATTGGGCAGAATGAAAAATTGAAGGAATTCACGGTGTTTACCAGACAAAAGAACAGAAACTGGTTCGGATTGACGCATAACTGCGGCTAGTCTACAGCCGGAAAGGGCTGAGACATTTAAAGGGGTCGGTAGGGCCCTTGTGGGAATCTTCAGTTTCTGAACTAGCCCTTGTGAAATGAAATTTTGCTCAGCTCCGGAATCGATTAGAGCTGAGATTTGAAGCTCAGCCCCTGGTAGTTGAATCAGGGCTGGTAGCGTAAAATTACCAGGGGGATTTGTTGAAGATCCGCCCGCCAGAACCCCCACAGCTACTGACGGGCCGGATCTTTTGGCCAAATGGAGCACTTCAGCAACCTGTGTTCTGTGGAGCCACAGTAAATGCAGACCCCCACTTTCTTCCGACGTCAGTGTTCCTCCGGAGTCAACTGGGCCCGGCAAAGGACCATCGATTCCGGAGAGTGAGGATGGGGGGACAGCCCTGGCGCAGATGAAGAGGCAGAGTCCCTCTGCTCCCTGGTAGGCCGTGAGCAGCTGCCACTTTTCATTCAGTTTCGTGGCACCCAACGGGAAACTAAAATTTTAGTGTTTCTAAATTAAGATTACATTATTGTAAGACAAAATATCGATGTTCCCACTTCCAAAGGTGTGGATAGCTGTATGAAAAATGCGATTGAAGTCAGTCAGTAATAATTGTCTGGCTACCTTAAACATGGCCCAGTCCGGGACGTTTTAACCAATCAGCGTCGTCCCTTTGGTCATGTGACAACAAAATGGCAGCGCCCACAGGGGTAGCGTGTGCTGAAAGCCTCTCCTGTGTTATTCACATTTCCGATAAGTTTTCGGGCAGTATCACAGGTTTTACTGAAGCATCGTGGGCAAAAGTACGTGAGTGTGCCCAAAAATGGCTTGTACTTGACGGACCCCAACAGAAAGTAGCAGAACAACCTCGCGACTTGTTCGAGAAAGGTGAGTGGCAGCCATTGTTTATGGTTGTACTGCGTGTGCCCTGGAGTCGTTTGGCTCCGATCATTTGTAACTCTAAATATGAACTAAAATGGAACCCTAGATGTCTAAAACCTTTGTCAACCTCTCACAGGGTGACCTAGTCCTGGTCTAAGACTCCAAGTAGGCCGATCTGGGGGTGTGGAGGCTAATAACCAAGGGACTCTGGGTGCCAGGTAACATAGTCCTAGTATAGATCTAGATGATGCAGATCGACTCACTCTGATGATGCATCTATCCCCAGAACCCACCCTGGGCCTGAATTATAGTCAAAATATACCACTACCACAAAGTAGCTCAAATGGGAAAAAGGTAACAATCCCAATGAGCTTAACTCTGAGTCTGAGGGTTGTTTGTACTTCTCAGCCCAAGCCCAAGGGGTGCAGTGTACTAGTAGGTGAGGGAGGAACAAGTTTGGGCATACATTTATATAGTTTGCACATAGTCACACCCATACTATCAAGCCTTAGGTGGATGGAAAATGGCCTGTTAAGGAAAGCCCATATGTTTGTGATGTGTCACCCAAGAAAGGTTAAACTCATGGCAGCAGCAGTCGCCTGTATACTTTATGCTCTCAATAAATATGGGCACACGGTCTGTGCTTGCCATTTTGCAAGTTTACATTGAGCAGTGACTAGGTTGCACAAGGTCCCTATTATAAGGTCGCTGTTAATGTGAAAATTATCTGCAATCTATATATGTTTTATATCTATATGGGTACAAGGTAGGCCTAATGTTATAATACCCTATGGTCCATATAATATGTTTTCAGATCTAAACAACCTTGATCCAACATTTGGCTACCATCGTGTGTGCTATAGCCGTTTTACGGACAAAACAAGAGTGGAACGTGCTGAAGCTCGTTAAAAACGACTGGCCGAAGCCCACATTCCTGAGCCTCAGGAGCAAAGCGGACCAGAACTTAGTCCCTCAACAGCATCTCCTAAAAAGCGACTGCGATCTCACTAAGCTGCAGCAACCATCAGCCAAGCATCTGCAAGGTCAAGCAATGTGTCGCCAAACATCTGCATCATCTGCAAGAGGGAAACGCTCAGAGAAGGGCCACGGACAAATCGTGTCACTGTAAAACTGATGCAAGCTGAGACATGTGATGCTGGTAAGAAAATTGGTAGATCTTATAATTTGGAGTGGTGAAAGTTTAAAGAAAAATAATGTCTATTTAATCTTAACACATATTTTATTACTGGTATGTTATTTCTCATATATTTGATACTGAAATACTTGTGAGCCATTAGTGATGGAATAGAACAGGGAGGTTGACTGAGTTTTACTATTAATTTAATGTCTTTTGATTTATTTGCACACAGGTCTTTTAAGACAAGCAGCTACTGAGAAAGCAGATGAAACCATTCTCAGACACATAAGAGACCGTGATTGTGCTGCCATTGAGGTCAAATACCATGGCAGCCGCTATCGTCAGCATACAAGATTTCTACGGAGTCAGTCTGAATCCTCCAGGTTGTAATTTATTCCTTTTAATTTTCAAATATATGAATTCAGAGATCCTTTGGGGCTATACAAATTCTTACAAATGAGTAAAGTCATGGTTGTCAAAATGTCAAAAGGGAAAATGTCATAGGTCTCTGCTAAATCAAACTCACTGAAACACTAGTTTTATATTTTTATATAATATTGTGTAGTTTTACTCCAGATAGCATTATTTTTTATTTTATTTCCAGATCATCGAGCAGTGAGAGACTTGGTTTCCAGAAAACCTTTGACCTATATTGTGAGGAGGCGGTTAAGCAGCGCATCATCCAAAACCAAGAAATCCTAAGACTGAACAGGCTGTTGGACATTTTTGTGTCAATGGCCAAAAAGCATGAAAGTCTTGATGCATCAAGCTACAGGTACGGGACAGATTTCCATGGCTTACATATATACAATTTCAACCGAAGATGTTTAAAAAAATCTTGAGATTCTTACCAATAAAGAAGATTTAAATGACAAAAACTGGCAATAATCATATATTTAGTGACAAATCAAAATTACCTGAAGAACTTTGCATATTGGCGGTGTCTACATGAAATGGAAGCCAAGATTTCTCTGTTAAAGCTAATTTTTCTTTGTTCCACAGGTCCAGCAGATTAAAGGAGCGGCTTAAGCAAAGATTCCCTCAACTGAAATTACATTCACTGTCAAAGAAATCAGCAAGTGAGATAGTATTTGTTGAGAATATTGCCACTGGTGATGTTGCTGAACAACTGTCAATGTCAACAACAGACACAGAAACATCAAGCGCCTGTAGTGACGTTGCACTGCCAGCTCCACCTACAAGCACAGACGCGTCTCTGTATTCCCTTTACACCTCAGCTCTGATGATTCGCAGGGAACTTTCATCTTGCCAAGGTATGCAAGGACCTTGGCCACCCACATCAAAAGATTTCACCATTGAAAAGGCAAAGGAACTCATCCCAGTTGCCCTTTTCAATATGCTTACCTGGATCATCGGTGCCTCTGATGACGCAACACTGGCTGACTACGTGGAGGTGTCTGATGCATTCCACTTGAAAATGTTGTCAATACTACAAGACGTCATTTATTTGCAGTCCAACGGCTCGAAGCAGACCCCGAAGTCATTGTGTCTGGGTCTGACCATGAGGCACCTCACAAGATCTTCACAAGTGTTGCAGCTGCTCAGCAGTTTGGGACACTGTGCATCCTACCACAGTATCTTACGATTTGATACGGCCCTTGCTTCCTGCGGCAGCTGAGGAAGCTCAAGCTACCCACCAAGATGTTAGTGCAGTTCTACACAGCCATCATCGAGTCCATCCTCACCACCTCCATAACCGTGTGGTACGCAGGAGCCACTGCCAGGGACAGACTAAGGCTGCAGCGCGTCGTGCGCACTGCTGAGAAGGCGATCGGCTGCAAGCTCCCATCTCTCCAGGACCTGTACATCTCCAGGACCCGGAGGCGTGCAGGCCGGATCATAGCCGATCCTTCACACCCTGGTCACGTACTGTTTGCCCCCCTCCCCTCAGGTAGAAGACTTCGGTCCATTCAGACTAAAACCTCCCGGCACATGAACAGCTTCTTCCCCTCTGCCATCAGACTGCTGAACACTAAGTGACTTATTGACTCTCGTGCACTAAGTACAGCAGCTCAACCAGACTCATGTCAATCATCACTGTTTCTGTTGCATTACCGTCTGCACTATGTGGTACTCCACAATATCTGCTGCTCGATAATATATTTAAAAACTGCTTTGACTAGTATTACTCATTCTTATTCTACACTTATTCCATGTATAGTTTTTTTTTAATTTCTTTTATCTTATCATGTTTAATGTTGCAGCATTGCACCGAGACAAATTCCTAGTTTGTGTACTACATGAACAATGGCAATAAATCTGATTCTGATTCTGATTCTGCTCAGCTGCAGCTCGTACAGGGAGAAATTTCCATCCCAGCAGGAATCCAGAAGTCAGTGCCTATAATCCTTCTTTGGGATAATATAGATTTTGGTGAGGAGACAACCTCAGGACATGGAACCATTCACCATACAAATGGCATCCTTATACAAGAGTCAAGTGGTGACCTTCCTTCAAACATTGAGTACAGTCAACGGCCAACAATAAAGAAGAGCCAGCGAACCCTGGATGTACCTCCATCAACCCTTGTCCACTATCATCCAATAAAGAGGACTGGTCCCACCACGAGGGTGATTTCTGCTGAACAGATTGACGTGAAGATGTATGCCAAGTTCCATCGATCAGCTCACCTTTCAGATATGGCTTATGTCTTTGTCAAGTTCGTGGATGGAGGAGAACATAAATTGCCTGGATGGACAAGATTCAACACACAACTACATGACTGTGATGAACTTCATCTGTCTCACGTGGCCTACTTACCGACCATAGAGGCCTCTCCAACAGAGCTGGATACCGTCAACACTATCTTGAGCCGAAGCTTACAGATGGCTGACAAGCTGGATCTGAATACCGTGACACTTGTCTTTGATCAGGCAATTTATGCCAAGGCCCAAGAAATACGTTGGAAGAACGATACCTATCGTGATCGTATTGTTGTGAGATTGGGTGCATTTCACACCTGCATGTCATTCCTGTCTGTTCCGGGGAAGCGCTTCCGCGACGCAGGCCTCATGGATATTCTGGTAGAATCGGGAGTTGTGGCAGCAGGTTCAATCCATCGTGTAATGGAGGGAAAACATTACAACAGATCGGTGCGCACTCACAAGTTGATGTTTGAGGCCCTGCATCGCCTACTCTTCACGTGCTTCACCGAAACATTGTCTCCCGAGATGAGTGACAAGTTGCAAACTTTCATCAACCATATGAGTCAGGCCTACCCATCTCAGCTCTTCCGAGACTTATGTTTAGGCCCAGAACTCAGTGACGTTGTAGCACTGTATGAGGAATTCCGACGCAACCAGTCTCAGAAGAGCCCAACGTTTGCCTTGTGGTCTTCGTATCTTGACATGGTGGAGTTGCTTCTGTGGTTCATTCGAGCTACAAGGGAATCCAATTGGGATCTCCACCTTGCTGCTGTTCGTTCCATGTTGCCGTGGTTCTTCACCTATGATAAGACACATTACTCTCGCTATCTGTCAGCATACTGGATTGAGATGATGAGCCTGTCGCACACACATCCTGCCATTTTTGACCAGTTTGTTTCTGGCAAATGGACCGTCCAACAGCAGGATCGCAATGGATTCTCAGGAACGGCATGTGACCAGGTGATTGAACAGACCTGCAACAGGGACTGCAAAACCATGGGAGGAATCACAGGATTGACACTTGGGAGGAATGCTGTGAATCGATGGGTGCTATCACAAAGCGAACGAGCGGGCATTACAAGACAGTGTGAAGTTATGGCTGGTTGTAGGCAAGATGGAAGGACGAGGAAAGACCTCGACCACACAAGGCGTGCAAAGGATGAGGAAGGTGTCCAGGCCATCATGGATTGCATGAATGAAATGTTAAATCCATTCTCCCATGAAGGCGACGAGTTGCTGAACATCAGTAACGGGGTTGTGGCTACTACAGAAGTAAGGACTGACTTGCTTGGAGCAAGAGATGTTGGAGAATCTGCAGCAGCTGAATTTCTGACAGCTAGATTGATAAACCACACAACTGGATTTCACGAACCAATCAAACAGTCAAAGCTCAAAACATTTTCAAATCCCTGCAAACCAAAGACAACAACGAAAACAGGAAAGGAGGTTATCTTGAAGAGTGACCGGAAGTTGTTTGCCCGGTTGGTGATCATTAGCCGGAGTCGATCAGTAGACATGAAAGAAGTCTTGTCGTATCCCTTAAGCGTTGTACCTTCCTCATTGGCTTCACCTGATGGATCACTGGCAACAACAAACAAAGCCATGCTGCTACAGTACATTGAGTCCAAATGCCCATCTATCATGGTGGACCACATCCCGGCCAAATCAGCACTGGTCATTGAGGGCATGGGTGTTGTACACGGCCTATCAAGGCCACTCCCAGCCACATTCAGACAACTTGAAGAGTATGTTCTTCGTCATATCGTGTGCCTGGCAAAAATGCTGAAGTGTAGCCGTGTCGACTTCATTGGTGACAGATATCCCCCCGTCAGCATCAAGGGAGGAGAACATGCAAGAAGGACAGCAGCGGGAAGCCAGTTGCGCAGAATTTTGTCTGAGGAACAGGAAATCCCAATTCAGTGGAACAGTTTCCTCAATCATGGAAAGAATAAGGAGGAGCTGATCGAGTTCTTCTTCTGTGCTTGGTCTACTATGTCAGTAGATCTGGAAGGCATTGATCTCTACATGGCACATGGCGAATCCTGTCACCTGATCTCTGTTGCATCAGTGATGTCAGTACCAGAGTTGACCTGCGACCATGAGGAAGCTGATACCAGGATTGCACTCTACTGCTGTCATGCCAGTAACACCTATGTGAACATTGCAGTCAAATGTTCGGATACTGATGTGGCCATCATCCTTCTGTCTCTGATGGCAGACATTGGATCAGACATTTACTTTCTGACTGGTACCAAAAAAAGAAGAAGGATTCTTGCTCTACAAAATGTGCGGGAGTCACTTGGTGACACTGTCTGTCGGTCATTGATAGGGTTACATGTCTTTACAGGACGCGACTCCACAAGTGTCTTTCATGGAAAAGGGAAACGCCGTCCACTGGACCTTGTCCTGAAAAACACTGAATACCAGGAGGTATTCACACAGCTTGGGAGAGACTTTGATGTGGCTTCTTCTCTTCAGTCTTCACTCGAAAAGTTTGTATGTGATCTGTACGGTCAAAATACAAATGATGTGAATGAGGCTTGCTACCGTCTGTTCTGCATCAATGCCTCCTGCGATGATGCATTACCACCCAACCAGGATGCTCTTTGAAAACATGTGGAGAGGTCAAATTATCAAGCAACCATTCATTACCGTGCCGTTCAGCAAACAATATCTGCCCCCAGTCCAGTGGGCCATGGCTGGATTTTGTTGCAGGAAGAACTGGCTGTAGACTGGATGGCAACTGGTCCGGCGCCTGAAGAGATCTTGAACTATGTGCACTGTTCATGCAAGCGGAGTAGGTGCGAGGCCAGCAGATGTACATGCAAGGCATTGGATCTCAGCTGCACTGATCTATGCGCCTGCATCGATTGCGTGAATCGTGTTCTTACAGAATCTGAAAGATCTGTGGAAGCAGAGGAGGAAGAAAATGAGGGAGATGATTCTGGTGATGAATAAGGTGGAGGTTGAATACAGGTTGTATCAGGATATGACAGCTATACATGTGGGATTTATGTAAATTAGCAGAGTTCTTTGACATTCAATCACATAACTGACCAGGAATCGATTTCTCGGGTCAACGTTATTTGGAAAAGATGTATCAAACGTGATTCTAGGTAGAGTGGTTAAGAAGTTAGTCTATCCATGCCTATGATGGCCATCTTGGATTTATTTAAATGAGTGGAGTTCTTTGACCCTCAATCACACAAGTGACCTCAGAAATCGATTCCTGGGCATAACATTATTAAAAAATGATGTCTCAAACGTGATTCTAGGTGGACTGATTAAAAAGTTCATCCATCCATGACGGCCATTTTTGATTTATGCAAATAAGCCGAGTTCTTTGCCTCAATCACATATTTGACCTCAGAAATCGATTCCTCGGGTCAACATTATGCAGAAAAGACGTCTCAAACGTGATTCTAGGTAGAATGGTTAAGAAGTTGTACTATCCATGCATGTGGCGGCCATCTTGGATTTATGCAAATGAGTGGAGTTCTTTGAGCCTCAATCACAAAAGTGACCTCAGAAATCGATTCCTGGGCATAACATTATCGGAAAATGATGTCTCAAACGTGATTCTAGTTGTACTGATAAAAAAGTTAGGCCATTCATGGCAGCCATCTTGGATTTATGAAAATTAGTGGATCCCTCAATCACATGTCTGACCTCAGAAATCGATTCCTCGGGTCAACATTATCCGAAAAAGACGTCTCAAACGTGATTATAGGTAGAGTGGTTCAAAATATAGTCCATCCACACCCATGGTGGCCATCTTGGATTTATGCAAATTAGTGGGGTTCTTTGACCCTCAGTCACACTAATGACCTCGGAAATCAATTCCTCGGGTTAACATTAGCCGAAAAGGACGTCTCCAACGTGATTCTAGGTAGAATGGCTAAAAAGTTAGTCCATCCATGGCAGCCATCTTGGATTTATGCAAATTAGCGTGGTTCTTTGACCCTCAATCACACAGTTGACCTCAGAAATCGATTCCTCAGCTCAACATTATCCGAAAAAGAGGCATCAAACGTGTTTCTAGGTAGACTGGTTGAAATGTTAGGCCATTCATTCCCTTGGTTAGTCGTGGCAGCCATCTTGGATTTATGCAAATTTGACATAGCTATCCACACCTTTGACAGTGGGAACATCGATTTTCAGATTCAGCAGGGGTTTTTTTACATAGAAATCATCAAAGATCCCGTAGTTCCCAGTTGGGTGCCACGAAAATAATTTTCTAGCCACATTTTGAGGGAGCTGCTCACGGCCTAATTTGTTAAACAGGTCTTTTAAACGTACATAAAGTTCATGGAGGGTTTCATCCTGATGAATGTCCAGGGCGCAAAACCTTCTCCTATAGGTGTCAGGTGTTATTTAATGCTTAGTTAAAACTGCTTCTTTCACTTTGTCATAGTCTTCTGTGTCTGCAATGTCTATGAGCATATACGCACCACGTGCTTTACCTGTGAGCAGAGGAACCAACTGAATAGCCCACTCTTCTTTATGCCAGCGGCAGACCGTAGCGATCCTCTCAAACGTCGCCAGATAATGCTCGATATCGTCGTAGGGAGAGAGCAGATTCAGCCTGGGCTCGAGGTGCATCTGCATTGTCCTCGGCTGCACCTGCAGTGGTTGCTCCTCCTC
Organism: Pholidichthys leucotaenia; assembly: GCA_020510985.1. Lineage (NCBI taxonomy): Eukaryota > Metazoa > Chordata > Actinopteri > Cichliformes > Pholidichthyidae > Pholidichthys > Pholidichthys leucotaenia. Next base: position 10,284,398 of record CM035842.1, read on the forward strand.
CTGCGGGCCGACCCGACTGGCTGCCACCCTGGGATCTCCCCCCAAAGCGCTGTCGTCACCGCTGTGTTCAGCCCAGCTCCCATACTCCTCTCTCAGCTCCGTCACTTGTGACTGCATCTGGCGAACTTGATGCTGCACAGTCTGCCACCTTTGTTCTTGCAGAGAGGCTTCTTCCTCCATCTGACAGTCTCTGACTGTCAGTGAACGCACCATGGACTTCACCAAGCTCGTCAATTTTCCCAGCTTGTCTAGTCCACTGGTCCCCTGCTCCTCAGTTGCTATACTGATTTCAACGTCCTCTGCTTGCTCTTGTTGTTTCTTCATGTTCCTTTTGGCCATTGTTCCTCCTGTCCCATGTTATCACTTCTTACTTTTGACAACACTTTCTTGACCAAACGTCACATAGTCCGCTTAATTTGACCCCATTGTCATAACTAACTAACTACTAACTAACCTGCACTTGTATAGCGCTTTTCTAGTCACAAAGACCACTCAAAGCGCTTTCACTAGTACTAACTCTCTATTCTAAGGGCCTATAGGAAACAGATATCGAGGGACAATTTAGAACAGCCAATTAACCTAACATGCATGTCTTTGGATTGTGGGGGGAAACCGGAGCCCCCGGAGTAAACCCACGCAGCACAGGGAGAACATGCAAACTCCACACAGAAAGGTTCCAACCCCTGCCAGCCTGGGGATTCGAACCAGGAACCTTCTAGCTGTAAGGCAACAGTGCTAACCACTGCACCACTGTGCTACCCCAATACCTTCTGCTTTCGTTCCTCCATAACCGCGGTGGGAGTGGAAAATTTCTGACACCACTCGTCAGGCTGCATTTCTTTCATCACCACAGCCGTGAAAACGGACCACTTCTGTCACCATTTGTCAGGAAATGGACCACTTCTGATATCAAATGTCAGATTGCCGAGTGGTCAAGGCACCAGAGAAAGAACGGAGGCTTCCAAACAGTTTGTAATCAGCAATTTTCCATTTATTCCAATAATCTTCACAGGCAATAATTCCAATGCACATCCGACACCCCACCAACAAACCAAATGACAAACACCTGTTATATACTTAGTGAGATAATCAACTTAATTGGCACATACCATAATCCCAAGTAAGACAATAAATATTTTCATCTTCCCACATACAGTGGGGCAAAAAAGTATTTAGTCAGCCACCAATTGTGCAAGTGCTCCCGCTTAAAAGATGAGAGAGGTCTCCAATTTTCATCATAGGTATATCTCAACTATGAGAGACAAAATGAGAAAAAAAAAATCCAGAAAATCACATTAAAGGATTTTTAATGAATTAATTGGTAAATTCCTCAGTAAAATTTGGTCACCTACAAACAAAAAAGATTTCTGGCTCTCACAGACCTGTAACTTCTTCTTTAAGAGGCTCCTCTGTCCTCCACTCGTTACCTGTATTAATGGCACCTGTTTGAACTCGTTATCAGTATAAAAGACACCTGTGCACAACCTCAAACAGTCAGACTCCAAACTCCACTATGGCCAAGACCAAAGAGCTGTCAAAGGACACCAGAAACAAAATTGTAGACCTGCACCAGGCTGGGAAGACTGAATCTGCAATAGGTAAGCAGCTTGGTGTGAAGAAATCAACTGTGGGAGCAATTATTAGAAAATGGAAGACATACAAGACCACTGATAATCTCCCTCAATCTGGGGCTCCACGCAAGATCTCACCCCATGGGGTCAAAATGATCACGAGAACGGTGAGCAAAAATCCCAGAACCACACGGGGGGACCTAGTGAATGACCTGCAGAGAGCTGGGACCAAAGTAACAAAGGCTACCATCAGTAACACACTACGCCACCAAGGACTCAAATCCTGCAGTGCCAGACGTATCCCCTTGCTTAAGCCAGTACATGTCCAGGCCCGTCCAAAGTTTGCTAGAGAGCATTTGGATGATCCAGAAGAGGATTGGGAGAATGTCATATGGTCAGATGAAACCAAAATAGAACTTTTTGGTAAAAACTCAACTTGTCGTGTTTGGAGGAGAAAGAACACCATACCTACTGTGAAGCATGGGGGTGGAAACATCATGCTTTGGGGCTGTTTTTCTGCAAAGGGACCAGGATGACTGATCCGTGTAAAGGAAAGAATGAATGGTGCCATGTAGCTTGAGATTTTGAGTGAAAACCTCCTTCCATCAGCAAGGGCATTGAAGATGAAACGTGGCTGGGTCTTTCAGCATGGCAATGATCCCAAACACACCGCCCGGGCAATGAAGAAGCATTTCAAGGTCGGGCTAGGAAGCCCGGGCTTCGTAAGAAGCATTTCAAGGTCCTGGAGTGGCCTAGCCAGTCTCCAGATCTCAACCCCATAGAAAATCTTTGGAGGGAGTTGAAAGTCTGTGTTGCCCAGCGGCAGCCCCAAAACATCACTGCTCTAGAGGAGATCTGCATGGAGGAATGGGCCAAAATACCAGCAACAGTATGTGAAAACCTTGTGAAAACTTACAGAAAACGTTTGACCTCTGTCATTGCCAACAAAGGGTATATAACAAAGTATTGAGATGAACTTTTGTTATTGACCAAATACTTATTTTACTGAGGAATTTACCAATTAATTCATTAAAAATCCTTCAGTGTGATTTTCTGGATTTTTTTTTTCTCATTTTGTTTCTCATAGTTGAGGTATACCTATGATGAAAATTGGAGACCTCTCTCATCTTTTAAGTGGGAGAACTTGCACAATTGGTGGATGACTAAATACTTTTTTGCCCCACTGTATACCCAATAATATCAAAAAGAACATAAATACATAAATACTTTCCCCAATATTTACAGAATAAATAACACCAATAAATATACCACAAATAGTACAATAAATAATTTAAACCCCTAGTTACATATTAAATACCCCATTTACTCAACCACCCTATACTTCTTCCTGCTGGTATCCTTTAACAGGCCCTCAAACCCCTGAGGAGTCTTTTGCCCGGACACCACCAGGAAGCATGCTGGCAAAGATACATGGTTTTAAGATTGATCAATTACCTCACCCAGTTAACATAATTAACATTAACAATTATCTCACAAAAGGGATTCAATTCACTCAAACAGATTCTGAAATTATATGTGCATTTTTACAATACATGTTGACATTTGCAAATATAAATCCTTCTACACATATAATATAATATTCAATTACACAAACCATAACAGTGGTGACACTCCGTCGTCACAAGGCAGATAATGACAGATTGGGATCACCTGTCAGCAGCAGACAGGAGAGGAAGGCATAGCCACTGGAAATAAATAACATCAACCCAATATGGAACTCAAAAGGATGCATGAAACACTACTAACCAAGAACAGAAAGATGCCATGAAACCGGGCCAGCCCGGTTCATGACAAGGAGGAGTTGCTGTTTTGCTTAATGATTCCCTCCAATGTAAGCAGATGTCTTATGATAAGTTTACTTCATTTGAATATGTGGCTCTTTTAGCTGAATTCCTCCTCCCGTGTGTGGTTTCTCAATGTTTACAGACCACCTGGATACCATGCAACCTTTTTTAATGATTTTACAAAGCTGCTGTCAATTATCTGTGTTGACTTTGACTGTGTAGTTATTGTTGGTGATTTTAACATCCATGTTGACAACCCTCAGGACAGAGGGACCAAAGAATTGTGTTGTGTCCTTGATAACTTTGGATTGACTCAGCATGTAACAGAAAGAACACACAACAAAGGACACAGCCTGGACTCAGTCATTTCCAAAGGTCTGAACATCTCTAAGGTTACGGTGATGGATGTTGCTCTGTCCAACCATTCTTGTGTTTTCTTTGAGAGTGCTATTAATGTGAACAGAAATGTCCAGACAGAGGTCATCAAAAAATGGTACATCAGTGATAATACCAGTGAAACATTCATCCACGCTTTTTCTTCCCCCTACCCCCACCCCACTTCACCTTCAGTAAATGAGCTTGTGGAAAATTTCAACGGTAAAATTACAAATATTATCAGTGCCGTTGCTCCCATCAAGGTGAAGGTGGTCACTATTAAAAAGAAACCTCCATGGAGAAATGCCAAACTAGTAAGAGCTGAAAAAAGAGAGTGTTGAAAAGATGAACGCAGGTGGCGAAAAACTAAATTATAGGTTCATTATGAAATCTGTAATGAGAGATTGAGCATTTATAATTTGGAGCTGAGAAATGCAAGGCAAGCATATTTTTCTGACATCATTGCTAAAAACAACAATAATGCACACACCTTGTTCACGACTGTTGACAGGCTAACAAACCCCCGTGTCAGTAGCTCCTGAACTTCTATCCAGCCATGCCTGCAGTGACTTTGCCTTTTTCTTAACTGACAAAATTCAGAAAATTAGACAGTTAGTCAATGCTCCTATGCCAGGTGCTGGACTTGTGCTTCCTCTGTGTCCATGTAGAGAAGATGTAAACACCACGAAAACTTTTTTTTTCCCCCAATCAATCATAAAATCTTGACTGACATCATACACCACCTGAAATGTTTGACCTACTGCCTTGATACCCTCCCAACAGTGTTTTTTTTAAAAAAACGTTTCATATTGTATGGCCTCAGATCTACTCCAGATCACAAATATGTCTCTGCATTCAGGTGGCTTCCCTCAGTGCTTAAAAACAGCTGTTATCAAACCTTTTTTGATGTTTTTACAAAGCTGCTGTCTATTACGGATTTGTCTTGACTTTGACTGTGTAGTTATCGTTGGTGATTTTAACATCCATGTTGACAACCCTCAGGACAGAGGGACCGAAGAATCGTGTTGTGTCCTTGATAACTTTGGACTGACTCAGCATGCAATGGAAAAAAGGACACAGGAGGACACACTCTGGACTTGGTCATCTCCAAAGGTCTGAACATCTCTAAGATTATGGTGATGGGCGTTGCTATATCTAACCATTCTTGTGTTTTCTTTGAGAGTGCTATTAATGTCAACAGAAATATCCAGACAGAGGTAATAAAAAAAAAAAAAAAAACGGTACATCAGTGATAATACCAATGAAACATTTATCCAAGCTCCCCCCACTTCACCTTCAGTAAATGAGCTTGTGGAAAATTTCAGTGGTAAAATTACAAATATCAGTGCCTTTGCTCCCATTAAGGTGAAGGTGGTCACTATTAAAAAGAAACCTCCATGGAGAAATGCCAAACTAGAAAGAGCTGATAAAAGAGTGTCGAAAAGCTGAATGCAGGTGGTGAAAAACTAAATTATAGGTTCATTATGAAATCTGTAATGAGAGATTGAGCATTTATAATTTGGAGCTGAGAAATGCAAGGCAAGCATATTTTTCTGACATCACTGCTAAAAGCAACAATAATGCACTCACCTTCTTCACAACTGTTGACAGGCTAACAAATCCCCCTGTGTCAGTAGCTCCTGAACTTCTATCCAACTGTGCCTGCAATTGTGGTGATCTGCTCTGCGTGCCTGCTGCCCATCTGCAGCCTGCAGCTCATCAGGGACTTCCACCGGATGCACCCGGGTAGGTTGGCTCGGCCGCTGAGAGGCTTCCCATAGGGGGGGAGTACTGTGGTGATCTGCTCTGCGTGTCTGCTGCCCTAATTGCCTCCACAGCTGTGCGCGCACCTGGTTCACTCATTAGACAACCTTCTTAAGCCGCGCTGCCTCTTGGTCTGCATGGAGACATCAACGCTCCTTCGGTCTGGAAAGACCTCCTCATCCTACCTCATCATCCTGCTCTGGAGTTTCTCCTTTCTTGCCTCATCCTGCTCCGTCGGGTCTTCTGGGAGCCTGAACTCTCCAACTCCAAGTAAGCCTGCGGGATTCAATCCCTTCTCCGCTTCACCTCTTCTCCCCTGTGCACAGGTGGTAACCTCCTCCTCCTGGAGGCGGATCAGGACTCTGACCCACAAGCTGCATGAGCACCGTTTACTCACCTGCACATCTTCATCTCACTCTTTGGCGACAGCTCGGACACGGATTGGACTGCAGCAGGTTCGGAACTTCTGGAAGCTCTTCAGTGCCTCAGCCCTTCGCCCATCCTGTAAGACTGAACATTCACCTGTTTATTCACCCTGGTCTTAGTGAACTCATTTGCCTGTCTGTTCTCTCTCTTAGGGTTGCCAGTTCAAACCGTGCTCTGCTCGCCCAGCTGTACACTTCTTCACTCACACATACACACACTCTGCAAAAAAGGATAATTGTGTTTATTCTGAGTCTGAGTCTGCTTCTGGGTTTTACCAAACATGTCAGCAATGACTTTGCCTTTTTCTTGACTGACAAAATTCAGAAAATTAGACAGTCAGTGCTCCTATGCCAGGTGCGGGGCATGCACGTCCTCTGTGTCCACATAGAGAAGATGTAAGCACCATGGCGAAATTTTTTGCTATCATAAAATCTTGGATGACATCATACGCTACCTGAAATCAAGTGCCTGCTTCCTTGATACCTTCCCAACAGGGTTTTAAAAAAAAAATCATACTGTATTTTGTGGCCTCAGATCTACTACAGATCATAAATATGTCTGCCTTCAAGTGTCTTCCCTCAGTCCCTTAAAACAGCTGTTACCAAGCCACTTCTAAAAAAGAGCAACCCATACACCTTACTCATTGATGGAAAAATTCTATTGTAGCATCAACGTCCCCTCAGGCCAATCCAGAAGATCACTTTTCTTCATTCTACAGGAATCTCACTTTTCTTCATATTCAAGGTTAACTCTTGACTCACAACTTTAGCTATAATCAACTAATCAATTTCAAGCTAAGCATTACACAAACGGTCAAACATGTCGAGTCCACTTGATGAATTGAATGACCTTCAAGTAACATTAGAAGAGTTGGCTTCCGACCTTATACCCGGTTTCTCCAAACAAGTTCAGGATACTCCACCCAAAGATTTGAAGCAAATCACGAAAAAACTTTTGGATGAATACGAAACCAACCCACCGAAAGCAAAGGAAATCCCTGGTGTGTTAGGAAAGTTTGCACTAGCATTAGCTGCAAGGTTGAGATTAGCTAAATCCCAAGTACTCTATGCTGGAAAGGAACTGGCGAAACAACAATCAACCATCCTTTCTCTCCAGGAAGAGAACAAATCACTTATGAAAAAGCAGGAACAAGCTCACATAGAGCAAGAAGATACCCAAGCTACGCTTGATCAGACGTTGCTAAATTTGGAACAAGTAAAGCAAGAAAAGCAATGACTGGAAGACGACAATACCTCATTTCGGCAAGAAAAATGAGGAATTGGGAACCGCCCTTCTTCACAAAGAGAACCAACTCAAGGAAGTTGAAGGTCAATTGGACAACACAAACTCTGACTATAGGAAATGTAAACTGCTCCTACGAGAAGCACAACAAGGCCTTCAGGACGGGGACTCCCTCGGCGCACACTTACCTGACCCGTTCGGACCCGAACGGCAACACGAAAGACGTTTGTAAGTCCCATCCGATGGAGACCTCAATAAGATCGCTCGCCACGTCACAAAATTTGACCCCTCAACCAGTGGGTCACCTGATACCAGGGCTTATTTGCAAGACATTGACTACTACTTGCGTAAATACCCTGATGCAATGGTCGACGATCACATTTATTTGATCAAGTTGACATCCAACAGGTTGGTATCAAAATTTATCGATCGGCAACCATTTGACATCAAGATGAACCACCGGAAACTCTATGAAGCCATTGAAAAGGAGTTCTCCGACGACTGCCTACAGTCAGGACTAGCGACAGCCCTAGCTGTGAAACAGGGTCGCTTAGAGCCCCCACAGGTATACTACCAGCGACTCCTGCGTGCATATTTCAGATCTGAAAACACCCCTGGGATGGAAGAAGACCACAATTTCAAGGCTCTTTTCATTCAGAATCTCCATCCCACGGTCGGACACCACCTTGGAGTCATGGCTAACCCAAGGTCAAACTCAATAAACCAGCTAAGAGAGTTTTTTTTTTGTTTTTGTACTTATTTTGTACCCGTAGGTAGATTTGTTTTGCAGTCTGGTGACAAGCCACCAGCTGCCAGTCGCTGCATGCGCAAGCGCCCCTTAACTCCCTAACCTGCATGTTTTTTTAGCATGTGGGAGGAAACCGGAGAAATCCCGTAGTAAACCCATGCAACACGGGGAGAACATGCAAACTCCACACAGATCACTGTTGGCCAGGGGCAGGGATCGAACCCACGATCTCATGATCCCCGCGATCCCCCGGTCGAGGGTAAAACTGTGCTGCCGCAGTGCTAACCACTGCACCACCGTGCAGCCCAGTTCACACATTATGCATTCCAGAAACAGCGACAAAGCAATCAGAAGCATACCGAGCCTACCACAGTGCTAGCTGTCAACACCGCATCGGACACCCTGGACCTAGAGGGTGCCCCAAGGCCAGCCCCTGTTCCAGTACCTCGGTCACAAGTAAAACTACGGCAGTCCTCTAGCCAAGCTAAGTCAAGTCAGAACCCGACCAAATTTTCTACACCAAGCTCCAAGCCAACATCACCAAAGCCTGACTTTGGTGATGTTGGCTTGGAAAGGTTAGGTTAATTGGAGACTCTAAATTGGCCCTTTGTGTGAATGTGTGTGTGAATGGTTAAAAAGGGATGGCGCCGTATTGTGGCTGCTTCATCCATCCTAGGTGGTGGATGATCCTTAATTTCTGTAAAGCGTCTTTGAGTGTCTATGATAAAGCGCTATATAAATCTGATGCATTGATTGATTGATTGATTGACTACCGTCGGAGGCTAAGCCCACCAGGTAAGTCACGAGAATACGGTACGGATACCCGGGATGACAGATATCGATTTCGAGACTCGTGTAACTGCGGGAGATGGTCAGCTCCCTCATACCGCCGGAAAAACTTTGACAGGGAAGCAAGACCTCCCCCTGGTAAGTTTAGCTCCAAACCCTGGGAGAAGAAAAAAAAAGCCCATTTTCAGCCGAGAAGACATGGAAACTCTTCAGTGTATACTTGACGAACTGAACAGAAAAAAGGAGAAGAAAGAGGACAAGAAGCCAGATGTCCTAGCCATAAATATTGTGACCACCCCAAACGATCCTTTAGGGTTGCCACAACTCAACCCTGAGGAACCTCCTACTACAAAAGGGGGGATACCAAAGACACAACTGAGCATCCTCCACCTGAAACTTTGCAGGGGCCTGAAAACGCAATGCCACCCAGTGCCATTTTGGTAGTCCAGCTACCTGGGAAACCTCACTCGCCTGAAACAGGCAACTCCTTAATCTGCGTTGAACCACCGGTCCAACAATTTCTGTGTGATTTGACTGAATGGGGGTTGCACGAAAATTTTTCCTTTCATTGACCCTGGAAGATGTGATGACACATGAAGCTCTATTGGATACCGCAACGGACATCACACTCATGTAGCAGGACCTTTTCGAGCACCTACGTATCGCTGCTAACTGCGCACACAAAGACTTGAAACTAAGACCTTGCTCCTTAGCTATTCAACCTTATGCAGTTACCTGATGCTGTTACCAAATTTATGCAGATTGTTTCCTCTATGCCATGTGTCAACACAACGGAAATAAGCTATAGACAGCTTGCTCCTTCTGTAATTGATAGCATGGTGGATAGTGTTTCAGCTTCTCTGCATCAGACTCTAGACTTGGCGGCCCCCTTATAAAAGAAAAAGTCTAATCAGAGATTTCTAACTCCTTGGTTCAACACAGAAACTCGTAGCTTAAAACAGAAGACTCGTCAATTAGAAAGAAAATGGTGCTCCACTAATTTAGATGAAATCTATTTAGCTTGGAGAAATCATATTTTAATTTATAAAAAAAATGTCTTAGAAAAGCTAGAACGAGTTATTACTCTGCATTAATAGAAGAGAACAAGAATAATCCCAGGTTTCTTTTCAGTACTGTAGCCAGGTTGACAAAGAGTCAGGACTCTGTCAATCCTAGCATTCCCTTAGAGCTTACTAGTCAGGACTTTATGAACTTTTTCAATAATAAAATTTCATCCATCAGAGATAAAATCAATCAGATTCTTCCCACAGTTAACTTAAACACTGTAACTACTACAACTCCTTCTATTGATGTCTGTCTTGATGAGTTTACTCCAATCGACCTTTGTGAGTTAGACAAAATAGTTTCCTCATCCAAACCTTCAACTTGTCTTTTAGACCCTATTCCTACCAGGTTATTTAAAGAAGTCATCCCACTTATTGGTAGCTTTATTCTTCATATAATCAATTCTTCATTAACTTTAGGCCATGTACCGCAGGCTTTTAAAACGGCTGTAATTAAACCCTTACTCAAAAAGCCAACGCTGGATCCAGGAGCTTTAGCTAACTATAGACCAATCTCTAATCTCCCTTTCATTTCAAAAATCTTAGAAAGAGTTGTTGCTACGCAATTATTTGACCACCTGCAGGGAAATGGTTTACTTGAAGAGTTTCAGTCTGGGTTTAGAATCCATCATAGTACTGAAACAGCCTTAGTGAAGGTCACTAACGACCTCCTCATTGCATCTGATAATGGACTAGTTTCTGTACTTTTCCTTTTAGACCTTAGTGCAGCTTTTGATACTATCGATCATAATATTCTACTTGATAGATTAGAACACTATGTTGGACTTAATGGAACTTCGTTGCAGTGGTTTAGATCTTATTTATCTGATAGGTTCAAGTTTGTTCATGTAAATAATGAGTTTTCTTTCAACTCAAAGCTTAGTCATGGAGTTCCACAGGGATCTGTGCTAGGCCCTACTCTTTTTAGTTTATATATGCTTCCGTTAGGCAACATTATTAGAAAGCACTGTATACATTTTCATTGTTATGCAGATGACACACAATTATACCTGTCAATGAAGCCAGATGATAGTAATCAATTAGCCAAGTTAGAAGCCTGTCTTAAGGAAATCAAAGCTTGGATGACTTGTAATTTCCTGCTATTAAATTAGATAAGACTGAAGTCATTCTTGTTGGTCCAAAAAACCTTAGAAATTCCTTTCCAAATCAAACTTTCAGTTTGGATGCAGTTACTCTTTCTCTTAATAGCTCTGTGAGGAACCTTGGAGTTATTTTTGATCAGGATTTGTCCTTCAATTCACATATTAAATTTGTTTCTAAGACTGCCTTCTATCATTTGCGTAATATTGCCAAGATTAGGAGCATTTTGTCTCAGAGTGATGCTGAGAAACTGATCCACGCTTTTGTTAGCTCGAGATTAGATTATTGTAATTCTTTATTATCAGGCTGTCCTAAAACATCTTTAAAAAGTTTTCAGCTGATCCAAAATGCTGCAGCAAGAGTTTTAACAGGTACTAGAAAGAGAGATCATATCTCTCCGGTTCTGGCCTCCCTTCATTGGCTTCCCATAGAGTTTAGAATTAAGTTTAAAATCCTTCTTCTTACCTACAAAGCTCTAAACAATCAGGCTCCTTTTTATTTAAAAGATCTGATACTACCGTATTATCCTAACAGAGCACTACACTCCTAAAATGCAGGATTACTTGTAATACCTAGAATCTCCAAAAGTACAATGGGAGGCAAAGCCTTCAGTTATCAAGCTCCTCTCCTGTGGAATCAGCTGCCAATCTGGATTCGGGAGTCAGACTTGATCTCTGTTTTTAAGAATAGGGCTAAAACCTACCTTTTTGATATAGCCTACAATTAGGGAGGGATCATGTGTTTCTGAACCCTCCCTTAGTTATGCTGCTAATAGGTTTAGTTAGCCGGGGGACCTCCAGTAATGCACTGGGCCTCACTCCTTTCCTCACTCTCAATGAAATATTTTTTTTTGCTGGTCATTAACATTTGTTTGTTCTCTCCCATAGATTGAGTCCCCATCGTGCTGTTTGCTCTCTACATGTCTGTTCTTTTCTTCTTCTCTATCCCCTCACCCCCCAGCCAGTCGCAGCAGATGACTGCCCCTCCCTGAGCCTGGTTCTGCTGGAGGTTTCTTCCTGTTAAAAGGGAGTTTTTCCTCTCCACCGTCGCCAAGTGTTTGCTCACAGGGGATCGCCTGATTGCTGGGGTCTTTCTGCAACTGTGGGGGTCCCCCCCTACAGTTGATAGTGCTATGAGATGACTGTTGTTGTGAAATGGCGCTATATAAATAAAGTTGAATTGAATTGAATTGAATTGAAACTTCGCAGGGGCCTGAAAACGCAATGCCACCCAGTGCCATTTTGGTAGTCCAGCTACCTGGGAAACCTCACTCACCTGAAACAGGCAACTCCTTAATCTGCGTTGAACCACCAGTCCAACAATTTTTGTGTGATTTGACCGAAAGGGGGTTGCACGAAAATTTTTCCTTTTATTGACCCTGGAAGATGTGATGACGCATGAAGTTCTACTGGATACCGCAGCGGACATCACACTCATGTCGCAGGACCTTTTCGAGCACCTACGTATCGCTGCTAACTGCGCACACAAAGACTTGAAACTAAGACCTTGCTCCTTAGCTATTCAACCTTATGCACCCTCAAACACGACTGTGTCACACATGTCATTGGTAAAGATCTCCATTGGACCCATGACCTTGATCCATCCGGTCTATGTGTCCAATCTCAACTCAATTCCATTGCTGATAGGCAAGGATCTGCTTAATCGCTTTGAGCCTCTGATAGACTTCAAGAATCTCAAACTATGGGCTTAAGTTCGACAGCCTCACCCAACCACTCTACCTGAAGCCACCAGAACACAGTGCTACACTCTTGACACCTTGGATGTTCAAGGAGTCACTCCACTCGCACTGCTGACCCCAAAAAGTTTGACGGAAGGTGACCTTGGGGACCGGGGTGAAACAGGCACCCCTTCCCATGTCACCACATCCGACAACCCAACCTTAAATGAACATAGTTCATTCCTTTGCACCCTAAAACCAGGGTCAGCCAATGACGAGTACTGCCCCTAAATGGTCAAAAGACTGGTTATCCAGAGCTCCCATGTAGAAGACGTGGTACTGGCTCTCTGGGCTGATAAATCCGCGATCAGCCAGAAACTTTTTGACTCCCTGCATGAAAAATGCCCTGACCTTATGGTCACTAACAAGTCTTTTCGTTTCCCTGCTGAGACCAAATCAAACAAAACATTGGTCACCACAAGTATCTGCGCCCTCCACCTTCAGTGGAACCACAGACTGCTAATTCATCCTTTCTTGGTCATTCCTGACCTGCCACATGCAGTCTACATCGGCAGTGATCTTCTTGTGAGACTCGGAGCCCAGGTTGATACCATAAACAATGCTTTATGGTCTGTCACCCCAGTCTGAGATGCTCACTGTACACCAGATCTCGACACTCTAAAGTCAGGCCAGACCATCCCTGAGGCCTGCCAAGTACTGAACACTCAACACTGTCTCATACCTGCTAATGTCATGTGCTACCTGGTCCAACTATGCATTCAGACCGGGCAGAAACTCATGCATCCCCAAGCATTTTTCCAACCGGCTCCTTTGCTTGACAATCTAGGCTTAACTCTGGAGGCCACGCCCCTTTTAAGTCTAGAATATAGAACCACCATGTTGCCGGTAAACAATCCCACGGCAGAGACCATCATCCTGCCCAAGGCCACTCCTCTCGGCTGGCTCATCACCACTAATTTTCACGATTTCGAACTGACTGTTCCCGTGCTAGGCAGCCTCCCTGATTCTCTTTGGGCCTACTCTCTTGAATCTACAGTCATATACACTAAGCTTTCTAAGGCCATCACTCTTGTGTCAATGCCAACCCCTGACAAAGAGTCAGTGGGACGGATTGACTTGACCAACAATAACCAAATGCTTGTCCAAGCCATTGAACTCCTTCCATCGGCGTCCAATCAGCAGACCAATGACAATCCCAGCGATCCTCCACCGAAATCGGTCCTCACTATCGCTGAAGAGATTGCACAGGTGGTAGCTGATGCTGATGCCCTAACCTCTGATGAAGAATGTGAAGAACTTCACCAGCTTCTTCTTAAGTATGAACAATCCTTCTCCAAAGACTCCTTGGACTGTGGACTAACCACAATCCACTCTGTACGCATCCCTACACCACCTGACGCTCCTTCCACCTACATCAGGCAGTACAAGATTCCCTTGGCCTCATACGGCCCAGTACAAGAAATAATCGTTGACCTACTGGACCGTGACATAATTAGGCCATGCAACAGTACCTACTCGGCCCCCTTATGGCCTGTGCTAAAGCCCAATGGTAAGTGGCGACTCACCATTGACTACAGGAAATTGAACACTCAAGTTCCTCTCTCTAGGTGGCCTATGACTCAACTGGACCAAGAACTCCCTAGAGTCAAAGATGCCAAATACTTCTCAACACTGGACATTGCTTCTGGTTTCTGGACTGTTCCTGTCCAAGCTGAAGACCAACACAAACTGGCCTTCACGTTCGCGAATCGCCAATATACATTCACCAGATGCCTTTTCGGTTATGCCAACTCTCCTGCAGAGTTCAACATTTTCTTGAACAAAGCATGTCCAGACGCCCGAGACAGAGGTAACCTCATCTATGTTGACAACATTCTCATTCGGAGTCCAACTCCGGACACCCACCTGACTGAAATCGACCATGTCCTTGGCCAGCTCACCCGAGCAGGAGCCAAAATTTCTCTTTCCAAGTGCCAATGGTGCAAAACCAAAGTCAACTATGTTGGTGTCTTGGTAGAATCCAAAGGGGTCCTACCACAAACAGCATGAATTCAAGGTGTCTTAAACATCAAGGCCCCTACTAACATCTCTGAACTCCGGAGCTTCCTAGGGGTAGGCAAATACTCACGTCAGTTCATTGAGGATTATGCAAACTTGACAAAACCCCTTACAGACCTCCTACGAAAGGACACCCCTTTCATTTGGCCTGAGGCTCAAGAACAGGCTGTGCTAGCGTTGAAGCAAAAATTATGCACAGCACCATGTCTGGCCTATCCCAACTGCGACCAGCCATTCTTCCTACAAATGGGGTTCTCTGCCAGCTGCTTAAGTGCTGGATAATACCAAATCTATGACCATGACAAACGAGTCATGGCCTATGCCAGCAAAATCCTCTCTGGTCCAGAATTGAAGTACTCGGACTGTGAAAAAGCCCTTCTGGCCACTGTATGGCAGTCAAACATTTCTCCAACTATGTAGGTGGCCAGAGAATCACAGTTGAGACTCACCACCAACCAGTGTTTTTTCTTAACAGTCAACGCATCAGAGAAGGCGTTGTAACAAATGCCAGAATAGCCTTCTGGTTGATGGCTCTACAAAGGTTTGACGTGGAGGTCCGCTACGCACAGAAGCTGAGAAGCCCTCTCTGCACAGACTTGGCTGCCTGCCAACGGTGCTCTGAGGACACTCCAGGACCATCCATTCATGCAGAGCCACCTACAGTCACTGAAGACCTGAACCATCACTACTTTGACCAGAACATCTGACAAGATATGGTCACCGCTTATGTCGATGGTTGTTCTTTCCACCATGAAACTCACATCCGTGCTGGTGTGGGAGTGGCATGGTTGAACAGTCAGCCTTGTGAACCCCACAACTTTCAACTGGGTTCCCAATCATCCCAGTATGCGGAAATCGCAGGTGTGGTCATTACACTGCAACTTGCCGTAGACCACGGCATTTACACATTGGTCATCTGCACTGACTCCAACTACACACACCTCAGTTTCACTTGTCATTCAGCACTCTGGAAGGCCAAAGGTTCTGTAACCTCCAACCGCAAACCGGTTAAACATCAAGACCTTTTCAAGGCATGTGATCACCTGGTCACCTCCAACAACCTCCAGGTGTACTGGAAAAAGGTCAGAGGTCACTCGCGCACACCAGGTCAGGACAAAGAATGGAATGACCTTGTGGACTCACTTGCAAAACAAGGAGCCATATAAGGCATGCCCTGGTCCTTTGATTCTACTCTGGTTCCAACTTCACAGCCCCACCCACCCACCCCTACAGTCTGTGCAGTCACCAGGGCCCAGACAAACAGGGCCCAAGACCCGACACAAACCACAGGTCCCCTCGCAGTTGATCCTGTTTTCACTGACGCTGACATTATCTCTCTTCAAACCCCTGACCCTGCAATCCATAAAATGATACAATATCTCTCGGATCCTGCACTCAGTGCACCATCCAACTTGGATCTCGCTGACATTGCAGACTTGAAACCGGTTTATGCCGCACAATCGTCCTTGCAGCTGCGCAATGGCATTCTTGTTCATGTTTCCGATGAACTCCCTGCGCCTGCACTTGTGGTGCCTCGTAACCAGAGGAGGGTGATAATTGTTCATGCCCACGATCTCCCAACTGCAGGACACAAAGGCGTCAAAGCGACGTACAATGCGCTCAAACAAGTGGCATATTGGCCATACATGTGAAAGGATGTAGCGGACTACATCAAGGGATGTCTCGTATCAAGGCGAGGAAGATCAAGATCAAGGCGAGGAAGGCGTCGAGACCGGACGGCATCAGTGCAAAGCTCCTCAAGTCCTGTGCAGACCAGCTGTGTGGGATTGTGGAGTACATCTTCAACCTGAGCCTGAAGCTGGGAGGGTACCACAGTTGTGGAAAACATCTTGTGTGGTACCTGTACCAAAGAATTCCCACCCCAAAGATCTGAACAGCTACAGACCAGTGGCCTTGACGTCCCACATGATGAAGACCCTGGAGAGACTGCTCCTTGCTCACCTCCGCCCCCTGGTGGGTCCAGCGATGGATCCACTCCAGTTCGCCTACCAGCATGGTATTGGGGTGGAGGATGTGGTCATCTTCCTCCTTCACCGTTCTCTGTTCCACCTGGAGAAGCCCGGGAATACAGTGAAGATCATGTTCTTTGACTTCTCCAGTGCTTTCAACACCATCCAACCGATGATCCTGAAGGACAAGCTGCTGTGCGCAGGGGTGGACCAGCACCTGTCATCATGGATCCTGGACTACCTCACAAACCGGCTACAGTTTGTGAGAACCCGGGACTGTGTGTCCGACACGATCATCGGTAGCACGGGGGCCCCACAGGGAACGGTTTTGGCTCCCTTCCTGTTCACCCTTTATACTGCGGACTTCTCACACAACACAACACACTGCCATCTACAGAAGTTCTCTGACGACTCTGCGATCGTTGGCCTCATCTCCAACGGAGATGAAGCTGAGTACAGAGGGCTTATCCAGGACTTTGTGGACTGCCTCCAGATCAACGCGAGGAAAACTAAGGAGCTGGTGGTGGACTGCCGCAGGCAAGGACAACCCCTCACAGCACCAGTAAACATCCAGGGAACAGACATTGAGATGGTGACATCCTACAAGTACCTGGGTGTTCATCTGAACAATAAACTAGACTGGTCACACAATACTGACGCACTCTACAAGAAGGGACAGTGCAGGCTGTTCCTACTGAGGAGACTCAGGTCTTTTGGTGTACAAGGGGCACTGCTGAAGACATTCTATGACACGGTGGTGGCGTCAGCCATCACTTTTGGAGTGGTCTGCTGGGGCAGTGGCATTACAGCAGCCGATAGGAAGAGACTGAACAAACTGATCAAGAAAGCTAGCTCTGTCCTGGGGCAGCGCCTTGACCCAGTGGAGGAGATAGGAGAGAGAAGGATAAGATAAGATAAGATAAGATAAGATAAGCCTTTATTAGTCCCACAACGGGGAAATTCCAGGATTGCAACAGCACAGGGATAGCAACACTCAGAGCAACAATCAGAAGGCAAGAAAAAAAACAAGCAAGCAAGAGCAGCTAATATACATATGTACATATTACTATAAAATATATATATACACACACACACACACAGACACACAGTGCAGAGCATTGTAGCTGGATGGAATAAATATATGAATATATGAACACACAGTGCAGAGCATTGTAGCTAGATGGAATAAATATGTAAATATATAAACACCCACAGTACGGAGCATTGCAGCTAGGTGGAATAAATATGCAAGTATATAAACACACACAGTGCGGAGCAATGTAGCTAGATGGAATAATATGTAGATATATAAAAACACAGTGCGGAGCATTGTAGCTAGATGGAATAAATATATAGATATATAAATATAAACACACCCAGTGCAGAGCATTGTAGCTAGATGGAATAAATATGTAAATATATAAACACACACAGTGCAGAGCATTGTTGCTAGGTGGGATGAAACAGCATAACCGTCTATTTAGTTATCCTACATGGTATGATTATGTGCCCATACATATTCTCACCCTCCATAGCGACCGGTATGTTCCTAGTTGTATGCCGGAGAGGACCATTGTGTAAGTCTATTGCATCTTTTGCATTCAAAAAAAACTATTAGTTTGTTACGTCTTTTTGCTATCTCTGCGAGCAGCCCTGCTTAGGTTGTACAGTCTGACAGCCGTTGGTAGGAAGGACCTACGAAACCTCTCGGTTGTGCACCTGGGATGATGTAGTCTGCTGCTAAATGAGCTCCTCAGTGCATCCAGTATGTCCTGCATAGGGTGGAACTCGGACTCCAGCAGAGATGACAGTTTAGCCACCGTCCTTCTCTCTCCTATCTCCTCCATCGGATCAAGGCGTTGCCCCAGGACAGAGCTAGCTTTCTTAATCAGCTTGTTCAGTCTCTTCCTATCGGCTGCAGTAATGCCACTGCCCCAGCAGACCACTCCAATGGTGGACTCCAATGGATGGTGGCTAAACTGTCATCTCTGCTGGAGTCTGAGTTCCACCCTATGCAGGACACACTGAATGCATTAAGGAGCTCATTTAGCAGCAGACTACATCATCCTAGGTGCACAACCGAGAGGTTTCGCAGGTCCTTCCTACCAACGGCTGTCAGACTGTATAACCTAAGCAGGGCTGCTCGCAGATATAGCAAAAAGACGTGACAGCCTAATAGTATTGAATGCAAAAGACGCAATAGACTTACACAATGGTCCCCTCCGGCCGGTAGCTACGGAGGGTGACAATATGTATGGGTACATAATCATACCATGTAGGATAACTAAGTAGACGGTTATGCTGTTTTATTCCATCTAGCTGCAATGCTCCGCACTGTGTGTGTTTGTTTGTATATTTATATATTTATTCCATCTAGCGACAATGCTCCACACTGTGTGTTTATATATTTACATATTTATTCCATCTAGCTACAGTGCTCCGCACTGTGTGTTTATATATTTACATATTTATTCCATCTAGCTACGGTGCTCCGCACTGTGTGTGTTTATGTGTTTGCATATTTGTTCCATCTAGCTGCAATGCTCCACACTGTGTGTGTTTATATACAGTAGGGCAAAAAAGTATTTAGTCAGCCACCAATTATGCAAGTTCTCCCACTTAAAAGATGAGAGAGGTCTCCAATTTTCATCATAGGTATACCTCAACTATGAGAGACAAAATGAGAAAAAAAAATCCAGAAAATCACATTGTCTGATTTGTGACACAGTCACATGTGCTTTCACCAAATAGGTTGAGTGCTTGCCTGCTCCTAATGACACGGCAGAAACTACGGCCTACTTGTTGATGAACCATGTATTCTCCAGATTCAGTCTGCCAAGCCAAATCAACTCTGACCGCGGCACTCATTTCACCGCCGAAGTCATGCGACAACTGTGGGGAAACCTTGGAAGTTAACGCTAGCTTTCATATTAGCCACCACCCACAATCCTCCGGACAGGTTGAAAGAACCCACCGAACTGTGATCAACATACTGAAGAAGTATGTTTCACCACACCAGAAAGACTGGGATCTAAAACTTCCGCTGGTCTTGATGGCCATCCGAGCCACACCCCATGAAGCTACTGGGGTCTCACCTTTTGAAATGATGACAGGCCGGCAAATGACTTTGTCCCTGCATTTACTCTACCAACCTGGAGAGGCCAGTGTTGCCACAGCTTACACTACTCACCAGTACATGACTGACCTGACCAAACATCTCCAACAGACTTTTGCCTTTGCCCAAAAACATTTAGACCGATCAGCTGAAGGACGCAAAGCCTACTACGACCAGAAAGCCTCACATGACGAACTCCAAGTGGGAGACAAAATTTTCTACTATTCCTTCATCCCTCAAACAGGACAGACCAACGCACGGGCAGGAAAACTCGCTCAGAAGTTCCTCCCCAGGTGGACGGGTCCATACATGATCACAGATAAACTCTCACCGGTCGTTTACCAAATCAAAATACGCAAAGGTCGCCAGGACCCCATTTCCAAATGAGTCCATCGTAATCAAATCAAAGCTCACAAAAACCCCATGGGACTTGTCAGGGACAACACTGTTCCGTTAAGTCAGTAAACAAACTTAAAATCTTGTTTGCGTCCAATAGATAACTGTTAGCTAACTATCAGTCTCAAGTATACTCGGTCGCATTTCTCTCCCTCAATCAGGTAACCGCATTAAACCTCCAAAGGGAAGAGTTAACCTAAACTAACTGACTTCATTAAAACGTAACTTCAAAAGACCCTGCAAAGTTTCATTCAGTGTCATCAACTTACTATTTCAAAATAGTACACACAAAACCTCCAATATCACTAGCTTAAGTCAATAATCACAAAACCCCACTAAAGGTGATAAAACACTAAAAGCCTAGAGCTCAGTCTCTCACAAAGTTGTTCCACCTCTGAGAATAATTTTCAGCTACCACTCAGGTACCTCAAGAAAAAGAAAACCAACGAGAAGCTCAAAATTAAAATCACTCACTTCCATTTGTTTGCCAGGACGATGGCCCTCCTGTTTTTCAGTTTAGCCCTATGCCTAGCATTCTCACCTACTTTTGCCCAGTTAGAACTGGACAGAGCCAAGACAAAAAGTCAACAGTCCTTAGGTAGATTCTCAACAACAACCTCATCATTAGAGCCTCTTGCTAGCCTTAGCACATCTACTGTTAAATTGGTCAACACCGCTACACCAAAACGCCAGGTAGTTGAACCACAAACCCTTACCAAAACTTTGCAAGATACTGTGCTGGTTTTGAATGTTTGTTCCAAAGCCTCATTCAAACTCAACAAGGTCTTGAACTTGTCGCTCTTCATGTTAGAGGTTGACCATGCTCATGCACACCTAATGTCTATCCATCCATCCATCCATCTTCTTCCGCTTAATCCTTTTTGGGTCGCGGGGGGGGGGGGCTGGAGCCTATCCCAGCATCTTTGGGTGAGAGGTAGGGTACACCCTGGACAGATCGCCAGTCCATTGTAGGGCCAACACAGAGAGACAGACAACCATTCACTCTCACATTCATGCCTAATGTCTATGTTCCTTCAAAAGGTAGCTAGAAACATTAGCTTTTCAGCTTACACTTTAACAATGAGCCTGCCTTCACCTCCTCTTGCCCCTGTTTCAGTTGTTACAAATTTACTCCTCATTGCCACTCAAAGAACAATGATGACCTTCCATGTTCGCTCAGTCTTCCAGAACAAAGGTCTCAAACACCCTCTGAGTCAGACCTCTGTGGAACCATGGTTTAGTCCAGCTAAACCAATTCAATTCGAACCTCCTTGAGTGACCTTAATATTGCTTAACCTAAAACATAACATCTACCTCAAATAAGCTCTCTCTCTATATATATATATATATATATATATACAGTATATATATATATATATATATATATATATGCCCAATTCAAACTATGTTTGAGCAATTATAATAGCTGTTTCATCATAAACCAAAACTCCTACCTCAGGTATGTAAAACTACGTACTTTGTATCTTTTTACTTTTGTAATTTTTGAGTAATTTCAAAACATATACCTTAACTTACTACTCAGTCAATTTTATAATCTACATTTGTCCATATTCAAATTATTTTTGGAAATTCCTGGAAGTCTTTCCAATAAACCAAAGTCAAAGATTTCTACTGAGTAACAGATACTGTTTACATGTTAGTGTGTATGGACATCAAAATCTTCAACCCAGTATTTAGGTCAAGTGTTGCCAAGGAGACGAAGCTGCCATGGATGTGTACCAACGCTGACCGAAGCTCACCATCGCTACAAAGGGGGAAATATGTAGCGTTAACGCCCCCTCAGGCCAATCCAGAAGATCACTTTTCTTCATTCTACAAGAATCTCACTTTTCTTCATATTAAGATAAGATAAGATAAGATAAGCCTTTATTAGTCCCACAATGGGGAAATTCCAGGATTGCAACAGCACAGGGACAGCAACACTCAGAGCAACAATCAGAAGGCAAGAAAAAAAAAAACAAGCAAGCAAGAGCAGCTAATATACATATGTACGTATTACTATAAAATATATATATACACACACACACACAGACACACAGTGCAGAGCATTGTAGCTGGATGGAATAAATATATGAATATATGAACACACAGTGCAGAGCATTGTAGCTAGATGGAATAAATATGTAAATATATAAACACCCACAGTACGGAGCTTTGCAGCTAGGTGGAATAAATATGCAAGTATATAAACACACACAGTGCGGAGCAATGTAGCTAGATAGAATAATATGTAGATATATAAATATATAAACACACCCAGTGCTGAGCATTGTAGCTAGATGGAATAAATATGTAAATATATAAACACACACAGTGCAGAGCATTGTTGCTAGATGGAATGAAACAGCACAACCGTCTACCCAGTTATCCTACATGGTATGATTATGTGCCCATACATATTCTCACCCTCCATAGCGACCGGTAAGTTCCTAGTTGTATGCCGGAGGGGACCATTGTGTAAGTCTATTGCATCTTTTGCATTCAAAAAACTATTAGTTTGTTACGTCTTTTTGCTATCTCTGCGAGCAGCCCTGCTTAGGTTGTACAGTCTGACAGCCGTTGGTAGGAAGGACCTACGAAACCTCTCGGTTGTGCACCTGGGATGATGTAGTCTGCTGCTAAATGAGCTCCTCAGTGCATTCAGTATGTCCTGCATAGGGTGGAACTCGGACTCCAGCAGAGATGACAGTTTAGCCACCGTCCTTCTCTCTCCTATCTCCTCCATCGGATCAAGGCGCTGCCCCAGGACAGAGCTAGCTTTCTTAATCAGTTTGTTCAGTCTCTTCCTATCGGCTGCAGTAATGCCACTGCCCCAGCAGACCACTCCAAAAGTGATGGCTGATGCCACCACCGTGTCATAGAATGACTTCAGCAGCGCCCCTTGTACACCAAAAGACCTGAGTCTCCTCAGCAGGAACAGCCTGCGCTGTCCCTTCTTGTAGAGTGCATCAGTATTGTGTGACCAGTCTAGTTTATTGTTCAGATGAATACCCAGGTACTTATAGGATGTCACCATCTCAATGTCTGTTCCCTGTATATTTACTGGTACTGTGAGGGGCTGCCCATGCCTGCGGCAGTCCACCACCAGCTCCTTAGTTTTCCTCGCGTTGATCTGGAGGCAGTTCCGATGGCACCAGTCCACGAAGTCCTGGATAAGCCCTCTGTACTCAGCTTCATCTCCATTGGAGATGAGGCCAACGATCGCAGAGTCATCAGAGAACTTCTGTAGATGGCAGTGTGTTGTGTTGTGTGAGAAGTCCGCAGTATAAAGAGTGAACAGGAAGGGAGCCAGCACCGTTCCCTGGGGGGCCCCCGTGCTACTGATGATCGTGTCGGACACACAGTCCCGGGTTCTCACAAACTGAGGCCGGTTCGTGAGGTAGTCCAGGATCCATGATGACAGGTGCTGGTCCACCCCTGCGCGCAGCAGCTTGTCCTTCAGGATCATCGGTTGGATGGTGTTGAAAGCACTGGAGAAGTCAAAGAACATGATCCTCACCATATTCCCGGGCTTCTCCAGGTGGGACAGAGAACGGTGAAGGAGGAAGATCACCGCATCCTCCACCCCAATGCCATGCTGGTAGGCGAACTGGAGTGGATCCATCGCTGGTTCCACCAGGGGGCGGAGGTGAGCAAGGAGCAGTCTCTCCAGGGTCTTCATCAAGTGGGACGTCAAGGCCACCGATCTGTAGCTGTTCAGGTCTTTGGGGTGGGAAGTTTTTGGTACAGGTACCACACAAGATGTTTTCCACAGCTGTGGTACCCTCCCCAGTTTCAGGCTCATGTTGAAGATATACGTCACAATCCCACACAGCTGGTCTGCACAGGACTTGAGGAGCTTTGCGCTGATGCCGTCCGGTCCCGGCGCCTTCCTCGCCTTGATCTTCCTCAGCTCCGTCCTCACCTGGGTCCTGGTCAGGGTCAGGATGGGGGGCTGTGTGTTGGGAGTGGGGGGGTGTTGGTGGAGTGGGGAGTGGGCAGCAGGACTTGATTTCTTTAGAGGCAGCAGTGGTTGTTGTGCAGTCAGGGGGGAGGGCGGTTGGTCAAATCTATTGAAAAACAGATTCAGGTTGTTCGCCCACTCCCTGCCCCCTGTGGCCTGGGGGGAGGTATTCTGGAGCCCCGAGATGGTTTTGAGGTTTCTCCAGACCCCGCTGATGTCGCTCTGTTGCAGCTTGTCCTCCATCTTCTTCCTGAAGCTGTCCTTGCCTTCTCTGATCTTTCTCCTCAGCTCCCTCTGTATGGACTTCAGCATCTCCCTGTTCCCTGACCTGAAGATCCTCTTCTTCTCTCTCAGAAGTGTTTTTATCTCAGGGTTGATCCAGGGTTTGTTGTTTGAGTGACGCCGTATGGTCTTGGTGGGAACGGATTTGTCCACACAGAAGCTGAGGTAGCCCGTGAAGGTGTGAATGAGGCCATCGATGTCCTCACCATGTGGATCGCAGAGCTGCTTCCAGGCGGTGGCTTCAAAACAGCCCTTTAGGGTGTCCATTGTCTCCTCAGACCATAACTCCACAGTGTGCATGGCCGGAGGTTGTCTGTGCACTAGGGGTTTGTACACCGGCCGGAGATGAACCAAGTTGTGATCCGATCTCCCGAGTGGGGGGAGTTGTGATGAGGTGTACGCCTCCTTAGTGTTTGCGTAGAATAAATCCAGTGTTTTATTGTCTCTAGTGTGGCATGTGACATACTGGGTGAACGTGGGTAGAATGGGAGACAGTGAAACATGGTTGAAATCGCCTGAGATGAGGAGAAGAGCATCTGGGTGTTCTGTCTGCAGCCTGCTGGTTACTGAATGGATGACGTCACGTGCTATCCCAGCGTTCGCCGTCGGATTTGCATAAACAACAATGCAGATCACGTGTGAGTGTTCTCTCGGGAGATATGTAGGCCTCATGCTAACAGCTAGCAACTCAATGTCTTTGCTGCAGTGTCGTTGTTTAACAGTGATATGTCCCGGTCTGCACCAGTTGTTGTTAACATACATTATCACTCCACCGCCCCTAGCCTTGCCACTGTCTGGTGTTCGGTCAGCTCGTATCATGTGAAAACCCTCCAGCTCAATGTTAGCATCTGCTGCTAGTTCAGTTAGCCACGTCTCAGTAAACAAAAGGAGAGAGCACTCCCGGTATGTGCTATCATAACGGGAGATAGCCGCTAGCTCATCTAACTTTCCCAGTATCGACCGTACATTTCCCATGACAACAGATGGAAGGGAGGGTCTGTACCTTATATTTTTTGTCCTCCGCCTTACTCCAGCCCGGCAGCCGCGGCGTTTTCGCCTCAGTTCTCTCGGTATGTCGAGTTTTTCCAATGGGACCGGGTGGCGGTTGAATGCTAGCAGCTGTTCTCTGCTGTATCGTATCCTGCTATAAACAGTGGCTCCGTCCACCGGCTCAGGAGACATTTAGGACGATCTGTGTGTCCGTGATATAAGTGGGGTGAAAAAAAAAGACGGATCAAAAGAGAGAGGAAGGGAAAAAGACTCGGAATCGAGCCGCTGTTGCAAAAGGCAGCCGACTGGTGTGGCGCCGAGAGAAAAAAAAAAAAAAAAAAAAAAAAAATTTCTGGTTACTGAGGAGAAACCATCTTTTTCTTACAAGCTCACCTTAAAGAGAGTCAAACTCTCAAAATCCTTTTTTTCTTCACCTCAGAAGCCATTCTTATCCTAGTTGAATGTTTTTCTTAGTTTTTTTCCCCTGACTTTTTATGCCATTAAAGTGGACCTTTAATTTTCCTATTTTAAGTGAACAGAGATTGTGCTATGGACTTCTTTTCGGCCTCATCCACGCCTGACTGAGACGTCCTCCTTCAGTTTTTTTGTTTATTCCGCTGCCAGAGACATCATCAATTTGGGCTGGTTGCCAAAAGGATGCTTCACGCCGCTTCAAGACAGCCATCTGCTGCTGCTCGCTGTCCGTATGTGAGCCCCCAGGCTGGGTCTGCACTTCTTACAGTTGTCAAGAAGCCTTGCAGCAGTCGCTTCTCCCTCGGTCCCAACCTTAAAACCCCAGCTGACACTGACCCGCTGAACACGTGGACCTACAGCTGTTTGTAAGTAAGACTCCCATTTTCCTATCTGCTGGGTTAAACGTGATGTCCTCAAAATCTCAATTACAATTGAACATAACCAGTATTTCATGGTGCAGTTAGTCTCTCAGCCATAGGACAAATCTATAAACTGAAGGAAGATTCTTGTTCATTTTTAAGTAACCTCCTTTCATTTTAAGATAAGATAAGATAAGATAAGATAAGATAAGCCTTTATTAGTCCCACAACGGGGAAATTCCAGGATTGCAACAGCACAGGGATAGCAACACTCAGAGCAACAATCAGAAGGCAAGAAAAAAAAAAAAAAAAAAAAAACAAGCAAGCAAGAGCAGCTAATATACATATGTACGTATTACTATAAAATATATATATATATATACACACACACACAGACACACAGTGCAGAGCATTGTAGCTGGATGGAATAAATATATGAATATATGAACACACAGTGCAGAGCATTGTAGCTAGATGGAATAAATATGTAAATATATAAACACCCACAGTACGGAGCATTGCAGCTAGGTGGAATAAATATGCAAGTATATAAACACACACAGTGCGGAGCAATGTAGCTAGATGGAATAATATGTAGATATATAAATATATAAACACACCCAGTGCTGAGCATTGTAGCTAGATGGAATAAATATGTAAATATATAAACACACACAGTGCAGAGCATTGTTGCTAGATGGAATGAAACAGCATAACCGTCTACTTAGTTATCCTACATGGTATGATTATGTGCCCATACATATTCTCACCCTCCATAGCGACCGGTAAGTTCCTAGTTGTATGCCGGAGGGGAACATTGTGTAAGTCTATTGCATCTTTTGCATTCAAAAAACTATTAGTTTGTTACGTCTTTTTGCTATCTCTGCGAGCAGCCCTGCTTAGGTTGTACAGTCTGACAGCCGTTGGTAGGAAGGACCTACGAAACCTCTCGGTTGTGCACCTGGGATGATGTAGTCTGCTGCTAAATGAGCTCCTCAGTGCATTCAGTATGTCCTGCATAGGGTGGAACTCGGACTCCAGCAGAGATGACAGTTTAGCCACCGTCCTTCTCTCTCCTATCTCCTCCATCGGATCAAGGTGCTGCCCCAGGACAGAGCTAGCTTTCTTAATCAGTTTGTTCAGTCTCTTCCTATCGGCTGCAGTAATGCCACAGCCCCAGCAGACCACTCCAAAAGTGATGGCTGATGCCACCACCGTGTCATAGAATGACTTCAGCAGCGCCCCTTGTACACCAAAAGACCTGAGTCTCCTCAGCAGGAACAGCCTGCGCTGTCCCTTCTTGTAGAGTGCATCAGTATTGTGTGACCAGTCTAGTTTATTGTTCAGATGAATACCCAGGTACTTATAGGATGTCACCATCTCGATGTCTGTTCCCTGTATATTTACTGGTACTGTGAGGAGCTGCCCATGCCTGCGGCAGTCCACCACCAGCTCCTTAGTTTTCCTCGCGTTGATCTGGAGGCAGTTCCGATGGCACCAGTCCACGAAGTCCTGGATAAGCCCTCTGTACTCAGCTTTTTATAGATTAATTCAGAAGTTCATTTTTAGATAATCAGCTTATGAATTTTCCCCATAAAATTGTGTTCTGTTTTTGTTAGACATTTCAGCCTTCCGTTACCGTTGAAACATAAAGTCTGGTTTCTCCTTTGTTCCACAAAGGTTTAACGCTAGATTTTATGATCAGGAATCCACTAACAGTTGATGTGATCTTAGACACCTGTTTATCATTTGAATCTGTTTATCCATCATTTGAATGCCATATCATGTAACCTGAATGAGTTTAATAAAAGGATGAATGAGAGAGGTTGAAACATTTTCCTTTCACATATATGTTTCCTAGATCACGGCAGGAAAAGAACTCCCTTAAATTTTGAGACTGATCCATTAAGTAATTGAAGGTACGGAAATTAATTGAAATTAAGTTAATAATACAAGTTGTTCTTTTAGAACTGGTGCCCCCTTTTCACAAGTGCTTTCCTATTTTATTTAGCGAGTGTAGAGGTGACAGTTTAACTCTGTCCCCTCGCACACCCACTATTAAATAAAATAAATAATTCCTGTACCTTATTACACTATATTTTATTAAATATCACTACACTATGTTATACTGAGATATGTATATGAATATGAATTTTTCTTCATAAAGCTTAATGTGTATACCTAGGAAATCCTGTTACCATATTTGGAGTTGTTGAGTAGTGGAAAAACAGACTGAAGGATGCTGATGTGACTGTGAACGTTCAGTTCTATCACTGACTTTTTAGCTTATCACTAGTGTTTTCTGCATGGACCCAGCAGATACAGTCTTAGTCATGAATGAAATAATAAAGCAGCTCGGCAAACTTTATCAATTGAGTTATGAATGAACTATCAAGATGTGACCTCACCCCGACGGTCTCTTGAATATATATAGCCAGAATCACTCTGTTAGTTAAGCCAATGCACTGCAGTAGTCTGTGAGAGCTGTACTCTGTATTGTCTTCTGCTGATCAGTGCAATTAAATTTGCTGAAACTCTGATCCAGCCTGGTTTTTGACTGAAGGTCTTCAAGGATTTTTTCTAGCATACTTGGCGCCCGAACTACAGGGACTCCATATATCTCTCCATTTCCAGCGTTTTCGGACCAAGGATTGCTGTGCACAGCTGCGGAGAAGTCCTCCCCTGACTGGGACCAACGACCTGGTTTTCGTGAAGTAGAGGCACGGTCCTGAGGTGCTGGTGGTTGGAGAGTGACGGAGGCAACCCGCAAGTGGATCACAGTGAGTAAACTTAATTGGTAAATAGACACCCAGTTCAAGCCCTGGTGGGTTTGAGAATACGTGTAAAAAGTTGTAAACCAAGTGTTTGATACCGCAAAGTCCAAATAGGTTTGGACAAGGTAGAGGCTTGGAGGTGCCGGTTCGAGGCTGCAACGGGAATGTGCATTTCCACTGCGTAAGTGGACCTGATAGACGCGTGAAAAATCAATGTAAGATCTTCTTAAAATCCTGAGTGAGCATTGATTAAAAGTCATTGTGAGATCTTCTAAGCATCATGAGTGAGTAATTGACTAAGAAAACTATCAATGTGCGATTTTCGTAACAGCATGAGTGAGCTTTGATAAAAGGGTTATCCTTTAAATAAGGTAAATAACGCTAATATCACAAGGATAAAATCCAGTGTGGTGATAAGGATCAAAATACCTTAAGACATAATTCAAAACAGGTCTAAAATTAAATAAAGAAAATAACTCTTTAAAAAACATATACACGATAAAATGACCTCAAATTATAATAAAATAAAATAAATACATCAAATAAATAACTGCAGTTTGTTTGTCCGGTTGTTCACGTGCTTGTTCGTGCGTGTTTTTAATGTTTTATGGGTTTACTTTGTGATAAAAAGAGAGAAAAATGAATGTTTTCAGAGAGGCAGAAAATGATTGATGATGAGAACCTTGGGTTGCCAGATCTGCTTATTATAAGTAGCTTTGGGATCGCTACTAACGCATGTGTTCATTTGAGCTTGCTATGTGTGTATGTGAGGACTAACTTGTGTGTCACACTGAACTGGGGATTTTGATAAGATGAAATGTATTAGATATCTCAAGATAATCTAACAGTAATTTCTTTTGTTGTGCAATTTCTGTGGGATTTTGCTTGTTTTATGATATGTTTTTATTTGTGTTAAGCAATTTAATCTTGCTTTGCTGGGAGATGTTTATGTTATATTTTTAACTTACATTATCTATTGCCAGAACTTTATTGCTTATTTTAAGTAAAATTACCTGCCAGCAGAGCAGGAAAATTGATCTTTTTTTTTTTTGGTTGCTTGTTTTTGGGCTGATTTGAAGCTTGTGATGGGATGGAATACGGGAAACATCTCAAAGTAAGAGTATGAGCCCTTACAGCAATTCCCGTATGTAAAAATATATGAGGCAAAAATATGGTGATGAAAGTGTTTGCTGGTGCCTATCTGGTCTGAAATGGGTTTTCCAGATGGAGGATCATTTAAGGCCCTTTTCCACTAGGGTCAGTACGGTATGGTTCGGTATAGTATGGTACAGTTCGGCCCACTTGTATTTCTACTGCACATGGAGTCCCACTTGACGTGGGTGGGAACAGTTACAGGGAGGCAGCGCAACCCTCTCCCTCCCGTTTCGTAAAACAAGCGTAACGTTACGCAAAACACAAGCTGGCAGGATACGAGGTGTCTGCGTTCTCTGGCTTTTTTTTTTTTTTTGCCAGAATAAAGGCAAAAAAGGAGAATAGAAGGCAACGGCGGTGATACGACACACTCTGGAAAAGTACTGGAGCATTTAGGAAACCATAGAGCAGTATAAAGGGGAAGACATGACAAACTACATTACGTATGATGGTAATCTAATGATTGCTAATGCTACTTTGCTTTTAAGTCCGCCGTACAACACTGCAATGTCGGCAAGTAATCGGTATTAGGTACTAAAATATGTATTCTCTGTGTGTGTGTGTGTGTGTGTGTGTGTGTGTGTGTGTGTGTGTGTGTGTGTGTGTGTGTGTGTTTCAGATGGCTCTCTTGTGGCAAAAATATTGCTTCAAACCGTCGGTCTGAACGTTCAACACAGTGACGTCACCCCAGCTTCAGGAATCCAAAGTGGTTACAGAACTGCATAATGTCTGTAGGAATGTTTAGCTTCCTCTGCAACAAGTCGCTCTGATCTGTGTCAAAATCATGGAGAGACTGTTGAGACATCATGGGATTTACCTGCTCCAGCCAGTGGTATCGTGGCAAAATGTCATGCTGCTGTTACACTGTAATTTCCCAGTTTGGGATCAATAAAGTACATCTATCTATCTATCTATCTAAAACATGGATCAGTTGCCAAACTTGATCGCCAGGTGCCATATTGTAGTATATGAGCCACAAAACATACATTTCAACAGGTAAACAGTACTGAGTTAGGTATTATAAGATATATTATAAGATATAACAATTATGATGCATTTTAAGCCAAAACAAATGGATCTAGGGTTAAAAGCAATTAAAATAATGCAGTTACAAGGTTACACCGAGAAATACATGGATTAACTGGATATATATCATATTGCATATTGCTGACTACATGTAGATACTGTATAAATATATATTCTCTGCATCAACAGTGAACTATACATGTATTCATGGAGCATTGCCCTGGGAATTTTGACAATAAACTTTTGTATGTTTTACAGATCTGTCTCAACTTTTACGTATTGTTACCACCAAGTGACATAAATTAAATACAGAGATTGGAAAAGCTGTCTAAGAACAATCCAGCAGTTTGAGAAATCACTTTTGGTTTGGTGTAAGTCTGCCAACAGAATTATGAACCATAAAGCAGTTTGTGTTAAAATGTTAAATCCCATTAAACCCAGACTCAGGGGTGTCCAATCACGTGCCATGGAGGGCCAAAACCCTGCAGGATCTCTCTTCTATCCCATTATTGGGAAATACAGATGCTAATATGGCCCAGAATTCCTCCATATACTGGTACTATCACAAAAGTATGCAGTGTCTTCTGCACTGGCACATCCAACAATGCAGTCTTCTGCAAATAATTGTTTTGGTTACTTTTTCTTAAAAATTAGCCATTATTTTCAACGTCACTGATAAATGGTCTGTACTGTTGACTCTTTCCCACCGGTGTCTTAACAGACAAAATAGAAAATCATGATGTAAACACATAAGTCACGAAATTGTTTATTACAATCAGCAGCAAGTTCCAGATTATTTAGAATGTGCAAAATTCTGTAAAACTGTAAAAAAACAAAAACAAAATTGGAATGGATCACATACGCCGGCCATGCTGCCTCACTGAGCAGCAACTGGATCGGCCCCTCGCATTGGTCCCGGTTCAGCAGATCTTCAGCTTGCATCTCTGTAAATAGTGAGGTGAGGTCCGGTTTTGGTGGATCATTTTCCTCTTGCCTAGATGAAAGACAGAAATGGGTGGTGGATAAATAAAGCAAGTTTAAGACATATTTGAGAAATAACACTGTTATCAATAAAAGTTTAGCCACCGATGTGTCGCCCTGGTTTCAAGTGTGGGTGGTGGTTTGTGCTTGTATTGCTAAAATGTAAAACAAACCACTACAATGGGTCTCAAATATTTGTAATGTGTTCTTTTACTGGATGAGTTTAAAGACGAAATACTATAAAC
Source organism: Pholidichthys leucotaenia (assembly GCA_020510985.1). NCBI lineage: Eukaryota > Metazoa > Chordata > Actinopteri > Cichliformes > Pholidichthyidae > Pholidichthys > Pholidichthys leucotaenia. The sequence goes on from CM035842.1 coordinate 10,316,768, forward strand.
TACACATATAAACAAAATTCTAATGGTCGCTGAACAACTCCCATTCCCTAAAGTGCAAGATACACTATTATGACTATAACTCCTAAAGGATCACAGAAGTGATCTGATTAAAAAAAAAAAAAAAAAAAAAAAAAAAAACAAGCAGTTTATTTTCCGGTGGCTAATATTGGATGTGCCATTCATTTTCAATTACTCTGTAATTAATATTCACACAAATAAATCTCAGTTCAGTCCCTTTCATATTAAGTGGAAATTGTGCTGCTTTAAATTTGGCACTTTACCTATACTTTAACTTAAAAAGCAAAAGATTTGACTATAAATAAGATGTGCAGCTTACCAGTCAGAACACATTGCTGTGTGGTGCCATTCAGAGCAAATGCTGGTCAGACTCTACAACGAAAATACATACAACTTAAGTACATGCACAGCACGAAAGAGCAACATGTAAAAACACTTTTTTTTTTTTTTTTACCAGGATTACAGCTAGTTTATTTCATCAGATACTGTCTACACAAAGGCAACATACAAGGACGGACGTAGCATTGATGGTTAACTAGCTAGCTCATCGTTTAAACACGAGCAAGTTGTCGTCTGTCCAAACTGAACTTTCCACTGCTGGGATAAATAATGTAAAAGATGCATATAACATCACTTACCGTCCTCTATATCCTAATAGCATGGCTTCAACTGCTGAAGTTGGGTGCTCCCGCAGCCGTACATTCAATTCAGTTCGGGCGGCTCTGTCTACTTCCCAGGACGGCTCCGTCTGCTTCCCTCTGGATTCTCTCATCAGCCGAAATGCACAGAAAACTCTGCTGGACTGCAGTGTTGATTTTTGTGAAGCCATTCTATTGTTGTTTATATCAATCACTTGTTAGCTGGCTCACGGACGAATCATTGCAAATGGCGAATCATGAGCAATTCTGTAAAGTCAGCGTTACGTCCACTCTCATGACGTTACGCCCGGACCAATCAGTGGCTTGCAGTGTTTTTACGTCACCGGGATGGTACCCTTGGAACCTCAATCGAGCGGTTCTGAAAAAAAAAGGAACTGTTCTGAAAAAAGGGAACTGAAAGTAGTTACAGTCCCTAATGGAAAAGCGGACAAACTGTACCGTACCGAACCATATGTACTGATCCTAGTGGAAAAGGGCCTTTAGTCTCCATCAATTGCATTAAAAGTTAGATGAGAAAAAGCAGAAAATAAGAATGTATGATGAATAAAAGAGAACTCCTTCCATCTAAATAAATTTTGACATTATGTACCGTAAAACGGGGCTATAAGGGATGGCTGGGTAATAAGGGACACTTTTCTGGGAAATGTTTTAAATGTAATTCTGCTCTTTTTATTTTGAGCAGGACGCTGAGTTGTGTTGTTATTGTCAAATATCCATGAATCCTTAAACAAATCATGGTATGTTGCATATTTCTTTTTGCTTTCCTGTAGATAGATAGATAGATATTAGTTTTAAGAAATTTGTCGAATTTTCCTTAAATATAACGGCATCCTATCTTCCTCATTTCCAGTCAGACCGTGGTACGGATGGGATGAAAAACCATTTTCCTCGATGGACAATGGTATCCTGTAAGTGTGTAAGTATTTAAGGAAAATTCGACAAATTTCTTAAAACTAATATCTATCTACAGGAAAGCAAAAAGAAATATGCAACATACCATGATTTGTTTAAGGATTCATGGATATTTGACAATAACAACACAACTCAGCGTCCTGCTCAAAATAAAAAAAGCAGAATTACATTTAAAACATTTCCCAGAAAAGTGTCCCTTATTACCCAGCCGTCCCTTATAGCCCCGTTTACATGGAAAGTAAATTAGTTTCATAGGGCATTGTGTGAGAATGTGTTTGTATGAAAATGTGTGAGAACTTGTACACAAGAAGGTATAAAAGTGTAAAAAAAAGCTTATTTGCTAACTATATAGTTGAAAATTTATTTTGCCAATAGTATCTGGTTTGAATCAGTTAGAGGTGTGGGCTATTAAAATGTTCGTATGACCCCAAGTATTAGAGCAAAGTCAGAAGGATATGAAAAAAAACTGAAACTAGGGTCCTATGGCTGAGGGGCAAAAAAATGGACAAAGACAACGATAAGATGGACATTCTCTGGGTGCTGAAAAGAGGGACGAATGGACACTGTTTGCCATAGTTTACTAGCCCAACAGATAAGCAAAAAAAAAACCTGTGGTAAAACGCACCATTACTCTTATTTCTATTTTATATTACATCATTACATTTTATCATTAAGATTATTGTTTTGCTTTTATTGTTTGTTTTACCTTTTAAGTCATCTTTTAAGGTTGTTTTCATATATGCTGCAATGACACATCACTACAACACACATATACCCTTTATTTGTTTGTTTGTTTTGTTGTTTCTTTTACCTGTCAACATATATTTTTTATACGTAGGACAATAGTCAAAGTACATACACATCTGACATTTAGTTTACAGTTAGGAGTATGCAAATGTACTAGTACACAGTAATAAGTATTTCTTAAGTAATCACACCTTTACTAGCACAAAAGAATAATAATGGTAAGAATAATGCCCTCACGCCTAATTGATTACACGCCAGACAGATTACAGACCAGAACTGGAATAGACAGATGAGTGAATGAGTGAATGAATGCTTGATGAGCTGCAAACCAGAGAGAGAAAAGTGTTTAAACCACCAGTGTTGATAAATTTTTATCAAAAGTTATGTGCAACATTATTCAAATGGCAGCCAACAAGTTTGAGATAATGGTTAACCTTTTAACATCTAAATATACTTTGGAAATGTAAAAGTGTAAAAGTATATGCTTCTTTCTGAATTTCCAAAATGACAGTTACTATCTAAACCATGCATGGAATAAATATATTTTGAGATCAAAATAACAAAAATAGAAACTGAAGAGCTCTTCCATTGCCTGAAAATTAAGAATCTTACTCATACCCTTCTGAGGTTTCTGCCTTCAAGGGTGACTACAAAATAAATTTAGAAAAATGACTGTTTTACTCATTACAGGACAAACTTGAGCATGGATTATGGAGAAAAGCTTGAAAATTGGCATCCAGAGGAAGCAGTCCTGTGAACTGTATGATTAATTGATTTCATAAAATGTTGATCAACAAAATAGAAACTATAAAGTCTAACAAGTAATTAGAGTATTTTGACTACATGGCCATAATTGAAATAAGTAAATTATAATTTGATTTGTGAAGCAAAGATTAATCTGAACTATGTGATCATATTAGATTAGATTAGATTCAACTTTATTGTCATTACACATGCATGAATACAAAGTAACGAAACACAGTTTAGCATCCAATCAGAAGTGCAAAGGACAGCAGTGCAGTATATACAGTAATTGACAGTATGTGCAATTTAAGCAGATATATGCAAATACACTACCGTTCAAAAGTTTGGGGTCACCCAGACAATTATTTTGTGTTTTCCATGAAAAGTCACACTTATTTACCACCATGAGTTGTAAAATGAATAGAAAATATAGTCAAGACATTGACAAGGTTAGAAATAATGATTTGTATTTGAAATAATAATTTTTTTCCAGATACTCATCCTGCTCAAAGGAAGGTCAGTTTTATAGCTTCTCTAACCAGCTAAACTGTTTTCAGCTGTGCTAACATGATTGCACAAGAGTTTTCTAATCATCCATTAGCCTTCTGACACAATGAGCAAACACATTGTACCATTAGAACACTGGAGTGATAGTTGGTGGAAATGGGCCTCTATACACCTATGTAGATATTGCACCAAAAACCAGACATTTGCAGCTAGAATAGTCATTTACCACATTAGCAATGTATATTAGATATTAGAGTGTATTTCTGATTAGTTTAAAGTTATCTTTATTGAAAAAAACAGTGCTTTTCTTTCAAAAATAAGGAAATTTCTAAGTGACCCCAAACTTTTGAACGGTAGTGTATATGCAGCAGTGCAGAAAGTTAAGAGTACTGTTATGTGCAAATAATGTACAATAAGTTAGGTGGGCAGTTATGTACAGGTGAGGATGGTAAGAGATGATGGTAAGAGAGTCAGTGGGGAACTAAGTTCAATAACGTGACAGCTGTTGGAAAGAAACTGTTCCTAAACCTGCTGGTTCTAGTCCGAAGGCTTCTGAAATGCCTTCCGGAGGGGAGAAGCTGGAACAGTCCATGAGCAGGATGGTTGGAGTCCCTAAGAATGCTGCGTGCCCGGCGCAGACATCTTTTCCTGTAGACGTCCTCTATAACTGGAAGTGGAGTCCCTGTGATGCGTTGGGCGGTTTTCACCACCTGCTGCAGCGCCTTACGGTCAGCAACAGAGCAGATCCTATACCAGACTGTGACACAGTTGGTCAGGGTGCTCTCTATCATGCAGCGGTAGAAGTTGCTCAGGATGTCAATTGGCAGATGGTTCTTCTTCAGTGTCCTCAAGAAGAAGAGGAACTGATGGGCCTTCTTGATCAGGCTGGTGGTGTTAACTGACCAGGACAGGTCCTCCGAGATGTGGGTCCCCAGAAATTTGAAGCTGGGGACACGTTCAACAGCTATGCCATTGATATGGATGGGGTCATGTGTCTCTCCCCTCTCCTTCCTGTAGTCCACTATGAGCTCCTAGGTTTTGCTGGTGTTGAGGAGCAGGTTATTGTCAGCACACCAAGTAGCCAAGTGCTCAACCTCTGCCCTGTAATCTGACTCATCGTTGTCCCTGATGAGTCCGATCACCGTGGTGTCATCTGCGAACTTTATGATGGAATTGGATCCATACATAGGCCTGCAGTCATGGGTGAAGAGGGAGTAGAGGAATGGGCTGAGCACACAGCCCTGTGGTACACCAGTGTTGAGTGTGATGATGGAAGAACATATACGTACAAAATTTAAAAGAAAACGATTATTAAACGACTGTATTTCAATTTTTTAAGATAGATAAAATTATGTCATAACAACAACAACAAGTATGACACTTGGATACAATAATAATGCTTTTTTTTTTCTTTTTGAGACACTGAGACCTTAGTTCTATTAAAATTCACGTCCAAAGTGACAGTGATATTCAGTGTTTCCCAAGATGTTTGACACCATGGTTAAGTAAAGATAATATTGACGAAGGATCCTTTCTCTCAGCATGCTTCATTAAAATAAAGGCACCCCTGATGGCACACCGTCAGTGGGAGAAGGCCTCAAGACAATCTGAATGAAATATAGTCTGACCCTAAAGCAAACTGTCAACTGACATTTTGAAGTTTGATATTTAGAGAATGGACTTAGATGACCTGATTATTATGTTCAGAATGACTTCAGATGACACTGAAAATCTACCTTCTGCTACCTTTTCTGTTTGATGTTTGTTTGTTTTGTCCTGAATTGTTTATGTTTGTCTACTTCCCCTTGGGGTGATGTATCGGATAAAAAGGGAAGACGGTGGGGGGGGGCAATATCTGGAATATACTTTAGGAACAGCTTCCTTATTTTTTGGCAATTTCTTTTCTTCATTCTTCCCTATATATTCACTTTCAGATAATATTATAAGTTTGGCAAATCTTATTAATTTAGAGACAAAACTGATTAAATTTTGGTTGGTTTACGATGCAATGTTACAAAAGAAGAAACTTAATATTTAAAGAATAAAAGTTATTGGGGATTAACAATTATTGATATAGGTTAAATTATTTGGCAAGAAAACAAATTAAATTATAGCTAATTTAACTTGTATATATATATATATATATATATATATATATATATATATATATATATATATATATATATATATATATATATATATATATATATATATATATATATATATATATATGGCTGCACGGTGGCGCAGTGGTTTAGCACTGTGGCAGCACAGTTTTACCCTCGGCCGGGGGATCGCGGGGATCATGAGATCGTGGGTTCGATCCCTGCCCCCGACCAACAGTGAGCTGTGTGGAGTTTGCATGTTCTCCCCGTGTTGCGTGGGTTTACTCCGGGATTTCTCCGGTTTCCTCCCGCATACCAAAAACATGTAGGTTTAGGGCACTCGCGCACGCAGCGACCAGCAGCCGGTGGCTTGTCACCAGACTGCAAACCAAGTCTACCTACGGGTACAAATAAGTAACCAAAAAAACAAACAAACAAAAAAAAAAAAAAAAAAATATATATATATATATATACACTGTATATATATATATATATATATATATATTTTTTTTTTTTTTTTGTTACTTATTTGTACCCGTAGGTAGACTTGGTTTGCAGTCTGGTGACAAGCCACCGGCTGCTGGTCGCTGCGTGCGCGAGCGCCCTAAACCTACATGTTTTTGGTGTGCGGGAGGAAACCGGAGAAATCCCGGATTAAACCTGCGCAACACGGGGAGAACATGCAAACTCCACACAGCTCACTGTTGGTCGGGGGCTGGGATCGAACCCACGATCTCATAATATATATATATAATTTTTTAAAATTTTTTAAGGAATTTTTGTATGCCTGATAATGGGAATTTCTAAATTAATAAATCAGTGAGATACAGACGTGGACAAAATTGTTGGTACCCCTCTGTTAATGAAAGAAAAACCCACAATAGTCACAGAAATAACTTGAATCTGACAAAAGTGGTAATAAATAAAAATTCTATGAAAATTAACCAATCAAAATCAGACAATACTTTTGAATTGTGGTTCATCAGAATTATTTTTAAAAACAAACTCATGAAACAGGCCTGGACAAAAATGATGGTACCCTTAACTTAATATTTTGTTGCACAACCTTTTGAGGCAATCACTGCAATCAAACGATTTCTGTAACTGTCAATGAGACTTCTGCACCTCTCAGCAGGTATTTTGGCCCACTCCTCATGAGCAAACTGCTCTAGTTGTCTCAGGTTTGAAGGGTGCCTTCTCCAGACGGCATGTTTCAGCTCCTTCCACAGATGTTCAATAGGATTTAGATCAGGGCTCATAGAAGTCCACTTTAGAATAGTCTAGTGTTTCACTCTTAGCCATTCTTGGGTGTTTTTAGCTGTGTTTTGGGTCATTATCCTGTTGCAAGACCCGTGACCTGCAACTGAGACCAAGCTGTCTGACACTGGGCAGCACATTTCTCTCTAGAATACCTTGATAGTCTGGAGATTTCATTGTACCCTGCACAGATTCAAGACACCCTGTGCCAGATGCAGCAAAGCAGCCCAAGAACATAACAGAACTTCCTCCATGTTTCACAGTAGGGACAGTGTTCTTTTCTTGGTTTGCTTCATTTTTGCCTCTGTGAACATAGCGCTGATCTGCCTTGCCAAAAAGTTCCAGTTTTGTCTCGTATGTCCATAGGACATTCTCCTAGAAGCTTTGTGGCTTGTCAACATGCAGTTTGGCAAATTCCAGTCTGGCTTTTTTATGATTTGTTTTCAACAGTGGTGTCCTCCTTGGTCGTCTCCCATGAAGTCCACTTTGGCTCAAACAACGACAGATGGTGCAATCTGACACTGATGTACCTTGACCTTGGAGTTCACCTTGAATGTGTTTAGAGATTGTTCTGGGCTCTTTTGTTATCATTCGTATTATCCATCTCCTCCTGTGGCTACGTCCAGGGAGGTTGGCTACAGCCCCATGGATCTTAAATTTCTGAATAATATGTGCAACTGTAGTCACAGGAACATCAAGCTGCTTGAAGATGGTCTTATAGCCTTTACCTTTAACATGCTTGTATATAATTTTCTTTCTAATCTCCTGAGACAACTCTCTCCTTTGCTTCCTCTGGTCCATGTTTAGTGTGGTAAACACCATGTCACCAAACAGCACAGTGACTACTTGTCACCCTTTAAATAGGCCAACTGACTGATTACAAGTTTGTAGACACCTGTGATGTTAATTAGAGGACACATCTTGGTTGAACATGTCCCTATGGTCACATTATTTTCAATCTTTTCTAGGGGTACCATCATTTTTGTCCAGGCCTTTTTCATGAGTTTGTTTTTTAAAATAATTCTGTTGAACCACAATTCAAAAGCATTGTCTTATTTTGATTGGTTTATTTTCATAGAATTTTTATTTATTTCCACTTTTGTCAGATTCAAGTTATTTCTGTGACCATTGTGGGCTTTTCTTTCATTAACAGAGGGGTACCAACAATTTTGCCCACGTCTGTAAAAGGGTACTTTCTGAATCCATTGATAAGCTGGTAGGATGAATGAGCTACTTTGTGTCATGTCTGCTGTGTAACTGCGCAGCAAAAAAATAATTTAGTACAGGCCCAACGTGCAGTAGAGTAAGCGTGTTTATTAACAAAAAAAGGGAAAAACACAACATATCCATGTAACAGTCCAAACGGGGCAACAATGAAGAGACAGCCGGATTCAAACTTCGTTGACTAGGAAGAGATGCCCCACGTGCTCCAGGCGGAACCGGAGCGTAGAGGAAGGGCATAAATTAAAAGGACGACTTACATGAATGTCGGAGCGGAAAAGCTCTGAAATGAACAACACCATACAGTTCAAAGGGAAGGAAGCCAACAATAAGCGAGCCTGGATGTCCAATGTTGACTAAGCCGCCACAATGACTGATCACACTGCCCCACATAAGTACACAGATCGCTAATGAGAGCAAGTGGATACAGCAGTGTGGCTGAGCAGGTGCATGAGTGACTGAATGTGTGTGTGTGTGTGTGTGTGTGTGTGTGTGTGTGTGTGTGTGTGTGTGTGTGTGTGTGTGTGTGTGTGTGTGTGTGTGTGAAAGGGTGTGGAAATGTGTGTGATGATGACACACAGCCAGTGAATGTCTGGCAAGGGGAGAGCGAGGGGAGGAGAAGTGGGTGTAGAACTGGCAGAGAGCCAGGCTCAAATAATCTGCCAGCTGGAAATAATAAGCAACAATCAAGACCTACAGCCACAGATCATGGGCGGGGTTGAGAACAACCCTGCACCTGACAGAGAGCCCCCCTCCCAAGGGGTGGATACCAGACACCCACCGTGTGTCTACCAGGTAGACACCGTACCTGGTAGACACCAGACACTCACCGTACCATCACAAAAAGGAAACAAAACACAAGAGAAAACCTGCCCCCCCCTCTCAGAAGGCCAACACAATTAACTAGAGTGGGAGGTGGGGGAAACAGGTCAGGAGGGATTAACCAAGGAGAAAACACCACAATACAACACAAGGAGCACAAAAATTCCCAACCTCAAAATTACAGTAAACCCCTCTCCAAAACCCAAGAGTCCCCAAGTTCTGGGAGCCGGCCAAAGTCCCAAGGCCCACGAATGGCCGTAAGTTCAGCGGGCTGGCCAACGTCCCAGAGCCCATGAACGGTCATTAGTTCAGGGGCCTGGCCAAAGTCCCAGGGCCCACGAACGGCCATAAGTTCAGGTGGCCGGCCAAAGTCCCAGGGCCAGCAGGCGGCCTGCAGAACGGCATCAGGTGGACTGCCAGAGAAAAAGGGCCACCTGGCCCAGGAAGACAATCCTTCAGGTGGCCGGCCTGCATAGTTGAGCCACCAGGCCTGAAGGGATAGATGAGGTGGTGGCCTACCCACCGGAAGGCTGAGAGGTGGGTTGCCGGACTGAAGAAGGGGAACCCCTGCGATTCCTGGTGGCAGGACCAAGCGGACCACGGTGGAGCCTGGCAGAGGAGGAAGGGACACACCGAGGCCTCTGAAAGGGAGGAAGAGACCTCAGTGTCCCCAAGCTGGCCGGCTGCACCCTCGGTGGTCTCGGCTTGGGACTGGAGCTTGGCTGCACCTGCGGCAGGCCCGGGCTGGACCATGGCTGCACCCGCGATGGTCCCATCCTGAGACCTCATTGCTCCCACGGTAAGCCCCAACTGGGCCAGCATTGCACCCAAGGTGGACCCCAACTGAGCCATTGTTGCACCATTGATGGAACCCAGCTGGGTCCCTGCTGCCCCCACGGTGGGACCCGGCTGTGTCACTGCTGCACCCTCGGTGGACCTCGGGCTGAGGCACGGTGCCCATGGCAGACCAAGGCTGGAGCGCAGCACCCACATGGGACTGACGTTGGGGTGTGGCACCCATGATGGTCCCTGACCAGGACACAGCACCCACGGAGGCTCAAACTGAGGTGGAACCCAGACAACGGCCTCAGGCAGGAGGGGAGCTGGACCCATGGTCACCTCAGCGGGAGTGGCAGCAGCCCCGATGACCTCCAGCAATAAGCCTGGGTCCTCAGCCTCATCCAGCAAAGTGGACCTCTCTCCAGTGACCCTAGAAGAAAACTCGGACACAGAGGAGGAAGGGTCAGGGTCGCCGGCAGCGGCGGAGCCCGGCGAGGCAAGCTCAGGTGCAGCGTGCGGCTGCAGCTGGCTCTCCTCACCTAGAGCTAGGTAAAAATGCTCCATTATGGAAAGGATGAAGGCAAAAGGAGCACTTGCCTTAGCTCGAGCTCCACCGCCATCCAGGACTCCGACAATTCAGGCGATGTTTCCATGGTCTTGGCCTCCTGGAGGTGCAGCTCGGGCACTGAATCTGCTGTGGTGGCCTCCGCAGCAGGCATGATGGTCTCAGCAGTCTTTTTTTTCCCCAGATGTCATAACTCATGCTGGTGACTCCTCCGGCAGGGCAGCTGAGGATTGGCTCACCATTTCTACAGGGGAAGGATCCTCCAGGACCCCTGACTCCTCCCGGTCCTGACGGTGCAGCCCCAGAGCACCCTCGGAGAGAGGAAGGAATGAGCAGAGAGAGGGCTGGTGAACAGTTCAAAACAGCAGCAGGTGGGGAGAACTCAGGGGACTGCTTTCCCTGAGTCTTCCTACTGGGAATCAGGCAAGACATTTCGTCATTTATCGGAGTAAAATGAAAATTGACTTGCCTGTCTCCCTGGGTAATGACGTTGACTGCTGCTGTTTGGATGTCGTCATCCCCCCGTCTGGGAAAGGTGGTGCTTGGCCCCTCTGTAGACTATTTGGGAGCCACCCATCTCGCCACAGGAACGGAAGCTGCTGGTGAAGAAATCAAACACATTTTGACCATCTGAAGATGCACCGAGGGGGAAGGTCTCACAGTGGCAGTGGAGGAAGATTTGGCAGACGGGACTGCCCGTGAATAAGGATCCGCAGTGGAGCTAGCCGAGGATGGTGTGAGGGGAAAGACAGTCAAAGGGGCTGGATTATTCTTCCAAGAAACCGGGACAGAATGGTGGTGTTTTGGTGAAGCAGGAATGGTCTTGGTTGGAGCGGGAACGGGCGTTGAGGACAGGCGAGGAGTGGAGACAGCTGGGCCCCGGGAGCGCTCCTCCCTCAGCGTGAGCCAGGGTTTCTTCGGGAACTTCCTCATCCTTCCACTCTTCTCGCGTCGCAGCGCTGCCATCAGGGAAATCCTCTCAACTCCCTCAGGGTACCTCGAGAGCTGAGAGCATCGGCGAGCCTCTGCCTCCGCCTGATCCAGGTACCATAACACGTCCCTCGGGGTGGAATAAGTGCGTGCCACGGAAATTAGCCCGTCAATTTGCATTAAGGCTCAGCAGCACTCCCACCCGAGACGTGTGGGCTAACTCCGTCCAGCCACATCCATAACGAACTTCAACCAGGTGGGTGGAAACACACACACAAAAAATGAAAGTAACACACTACTTCACTGCTTGGGCTCTTTGTTATGGTGGCGGCTTACTGTCATGGCCGCAGCGTAATTGCACAATGAACAAATAATTTAGTACAAGCCCAACGTGCAGTGGAGTAAGCGTGTTTATTAACAAAAAAAAGGGAAAAGCACAACATGTCCATGTAACAGTCCGAACAGGGCAATAGTGATGAGACAACCGGCTTCAAACTTCGTTGACTAGGAAGAGATACCCCACACGCTCCAGACGGAACCGGAGCGGAGAGGAAGGGCATAAATTAAAAGGACGACTTACATGAATTTCGGAGCGGAAAAGCTCTGGAATGAAAAACACCATACAGTCCAAAGGTAAGGGAACCAACAACAAGCGAGCCTGGACGTCCAATGTTGACTAAGCCGCCACACTGACTGATCACACTGCCCCACATAAGTACACAGATCGCTAATGAGGGCAAGTGGATACAGCAGTGTGGCTGAGCAGGTGCATGAGTGACTGAATGTGTGTGTGTGTGTGTGTGTGTGTGTGTGTGTGTGTGTGTGTGTGTGTGTGTGTGTGTGTGTGTGTGAAAGGGTGTGCCGAGTGCGTGCATGCATGTGTGTAAATGTGTGTGATGATAACACACAGCCGGTGAATGTCTGGCAAGGGGAGAGCGAGAGGAGGAGGTGTGGGTGTAGAACTGGCAGAAAGCCAGGCTCAAATAATCTGCCAGCTGGAAATAATAAGCAACAATCAAGACCTACAGCCTCAGATCATGGGCAGGGTTGAGAACAACCTCACACATGGCACTTTGTTGAATTTAAACCAAAGTTGATGAATTTAATGACCTTTTAACAGATTGGTAAACACAGGAAAAAACGAAGCTGAAGAAAATTAAATATTCACTTAAAAGGTGAATATATTTAGGGTCAATGAAATCTAGAAAATTACTGGTTTAAACATTCATTATAGGTCTGAGGAAAATGCAGACCAAGGGTCCATCAAGCAGGTAATTGTCTATTTTTTCTTTGAATTACATGAACACTGACTGGAATCATGAGCTTAATCTGCCCCGTCATAGACACAACTAATAATGATGACTAACCTATAAGCTTGCCTTGTCATGTCTACCATCGAAACATAACATTGTTTGCACATTAACACATTTCAAATGAATTGGGTTTAGGTTGTATACAGGTAAGTGTTAAGTATTTGGAGATATGGTTGTTTTTGTTTTGCTTTCTCCATAGGTAAAAGCACTACTAAGAAGATGCTTCTTCTATTGGTGAGTTAAATTTTAATTTCTACAAGATTAAAGTGAGTGTCACAACTCACTCTCGCCTGTCTCCTGTCTCAGCTGTGCACACACCTGCGCCTCATCAAGCTCGGGCTATAAAGCCCGCTTTGCCCTGAGCCTCGGTCTGGAGCCGTCTGCTCATCCATGCTTTACTCTCCAGAGCTTGCCTATTCCTCAATGGCCTGCACTCTTCTGATGCCATTCATCCTGGCACGTAAGATAACCTCACTCACCTTCTCTCCAGTCTCTCCCCTGTGCACAGGTGGATCCTCTGGCGGTGGACATCACTCTCTCGTCCCCACCATCACTCTCCTCGTCACGCCGAGCGCGCAGCTGGACGCTGTCTTCCAGGCAGGAGACCTGCGATGTTATACAACGCCAGCCACCTTTCCCACCTGCAAGTAAGCACCAGCATAAATACCCATTCCACTGAGTGTCTGCATGCTGCTAACCTCTGTGTGCTCTGCGCATAGGGTTGCCTGGCTGTACGGCGCTCCTCTCTGCTCTCGGCGCACCCCGTCCTCCAGCACTACATAACACCTCACACTCACGCACTCATACACTAATCACTGTTCAATAAAATCATTGAATCTTGCTCGAGCCTTGTGTGCGTGTTCCCTGGGTCTGGACTTATGTCAGTATGGCTCCAGCAGAGCGGCCCAGCGGACAGCGGGCTCGCATACCGCTTAAACATCCTCTAGGCTCGAGTAGACCAGATTACTCACCAGCAGCAGGTGATTTTGAATCAGTTGACCCTAATTAATCGCTGGTTGGACCGTCTGGATCCCCCACAGGCATTTCCTCCGGCTCAGCGTAGTGCTCCAGCTCCCGGCGTTCTCCCAACTAGCCAGGCTAGCCTGGGGCCGCCCAACTGGCTCACTCCCATTCCTACACCCACGCGCTTCAGCGGCAAGCTCGGTGAAGCACAGGGGTTCCTTCTCCAATGCAAGTCAGTGTTTCAGCGCATCCCCGGGGACTTCCCGACTGATCACTGCCTAATTGGGTACATCGCCAACCTCCTGGAAGGGCGAGCGTTAGCCTGGGCCTACGTCGTAATGGCGAGGCACAGCTACACGAACCTGACCTACGCCCAATTCGTCCGTGATTTTAATGAGGTCTTTGATCACTCGGATCAAGACAGTGTATTAACCACCCGGCTGCTTAACCTTCGTCAGGGTAGCCGGTCGGCCGCCGACTACGCTGTCGACTTCCGGGTGGTGGCGGCGGAAGTTGGGTGGGGAGATGCTGCCCTCTGCAGCATTTTCGCCCATAGCCTGAATCCTAGCCTCCGGTATGAATTGGCCAGCCGGGATCTGCCGGAGCGTCTTTCTGAATTCATTTCCCTGGTTATTAGCCTTGATAACAGGTTAAGGGAGCGGGCTGCCGAGTGGAAGTCGTTTAGCCGCTCGAGCGGAGCTTCCTCCCGCGCCTCTCAATCTCGCCCCCTGGTGTTGCCCGAGCCAGAGTCCGCCGACGATCCAGAGGCAATGCTGATAGGGCGGACCAAGCTTCCGCAGGCGGAGAAACAGCACCGCAGGGAGTTGGGTCTCTGCATGTATTGTGGAGATGACCAACACCCTGTGGAATCCTGCCCGGTTAAGCCAAAAGGGGGAGTCTGTGAGTCGCTGTAGGGGGCCTCGCGGACTCAACCCAGTCAAATCCCCTATCAAAATGCCTCCTCCCTATCAGATTCTGCCATAACCTCAGGGAGCATTTCACTCACGCACTGGTGGACTCGGGGGTGGAACAAAGCTTCATTTCCAAAAGCCTGGCAACCCGCTTGGGCATCCCCTGCCAAGCCCTGCCAGTCCCCCTCAACCTAGTAACTCTCTCACGGACTCCCCTGGAGATAGGTCACTCACCGGACCGTTCCCGTTTCTGTCATTGTCTCTGACAACCACAGGGAGGACTTGAGTTTGTATGTACTGCCCACCTCTGCTGTGCCCGTGATCCTAGGCTACCCCTGGCTACGCCTCCACAACCCGGCCTTCGATTGACGATCTGGGAGCGTCCTCTCCTGGAGCACCTTCTGCATGAGCATCTGTCTCCAGTCAGCTGCCTGCGCCCCCTAGCTGCCTCTCTCTCCTCCTGACGCTCCTCCCCCGGACCTCTCCAAGGTACCTCCGGAGTTCCACGACCTGGGGTTGGTTTTCAGTAGATCCAAAGCGCTGTCCTCCCCCCCCCACCGCACGTATGACTGCGCCATAAACCTCCGCCCAGGGGCCCCCTTGCCATCGGGTCGTTTATAAAGCCTATTGGCCTCGGAGCGGGAGGCCATGGACGTCTACATAAAGGAGTCACTCAGTGCGGACATCATCCGCCCCTCCTCATCCCCAGTCGAGGCAGGATTCTTCTTCGTGGCCAAGAAGGATGTGTCCCTTCGGCCGTGTATTGACTTTCGGGCCCTAAACGACATCACAGTTAAAGATAAGTACATGCTGCCGTTGATGGACTCCGCCTTTGACTCCCTCCAGGGGGTCACCTGGTTTACGAAGCTGGACCTCCGCAGTGCATACCACCTCGTTCGGATCCGGGAGGGTGACGAGTGGAAGACAGGGTTCTGGATGCCCAGCGGCCATTTTGAGTATCTGGTCATGCCGTTTGGGCTCACCAACGCTCCGGCCATCTTCCAACGGCTCATTAACGATGTTCTGCGAGATTTCCTGGGTCTGTTCATCTTCGTCTACCTGGACGGCATCCTGATCTTCTCCCGGTCTCGGGAGGAGCATCTGGTCCACGTGAGGCGGGTCCTTCAGCGTCTTCTCGAGAACAGGCTCTACGTTAAAGCTGAGAAGTGTGAGTTTTTTACCGACAAGACCTCCTTCTTGGGCTTCATCATATCACGCAACCAGATCATCCTGGACCCGGCAAAGATTAAGGTGGTAGTCGATCCCCCCCCCCCCCCGCCGGTCCAAGAAACAGGTCCAGCAGTTTCTGGGGTTTGCCAACTTCTACCGCTGTTTCGTCCCGAACTACAGCTCGATCGCTGCTCCTCTGACCCGCCTCACCTCCCCCAAGGTGCCATTCCGGTGGACTGAGGAGACTGCGTCGGCCTTTGCAACGCTGAAGAGGGAGTTCTCCTCCTCCCGGGTCCTGACTCAGATGGACCCCACGCTTCAATGCCTCGTCGAGGTGGATGCCTCTGACACAGGGGTGGGAGCAGTGTTGTCTCAGCGCTCTCCGGTGGATGGGGTGGTGCGTCCTTGCACCTTTTTCTCCCGGCGCCTGTCTGCAGCAGAGAGAAATTATGACGTCGGTGACCGTGAACGCCTTGCGGTTAAGCTCGTGCTGCAGGAGTGGCGTCACTGGCTGGAGGGGGCAGCGCAATCATTCGTGGTCTTGACAGATCACAAGAACCTAGAGTACCTGAGGACAGCCAAGCGCCTGAATGCCCGCCAGGCACATTGGTCCCTGTTCTTTGGTTGCTTCAGATTTTCCATCACCTACCGCCCCGGCTCTAAAAATGGTAAACCGGACGCGTTGTCCCGGCAGTTCGCCCCGGAGGTCGCTGAAGAACTGGGGCACACCATCCTACCGGCCTTGTGCATCGTGGGTGCCATTTCGTGGTCCATCAGGGACAAGGTCAAGAGGGCACAGGAGGCTGAACCTCAGAATCAGAATCAGAAAGGATTTATTGCCAAGTACATTAACAGAACACTGATAACATACGAGAGAATTTGACTTGACACAGTAATGACCTGCATTTCCGTGCCGCGGCGCATCTGAAACGCGCCTATCAGCAGGAGGATACAGGAAGCATAAAGATAATACAATGGGAAGGAGCAAAAAAATCATTGATTCAAAATACTGGTTACATACTTAATCAATATTAAGAGTTCAAGGAAAAAAAAAAGCTCTCATGCACATACATTCGCTACACTCAGAATTTCACAAGACACAAGAGAGCAGTGTACAGTATATCTTTATTCAGTTCATGAATCAATGTGTGTGCGGTGTTGAGCAGTGTTGATGATAATAAGAGAGACCCAAGGACCCTTGGCAGAAGATGTTTTGTCTGTCTGGCGCCCAGTCTTATCTGGCGCTGCAGCTGGCTGTCCAAGGCCTTGTGCTCATGATTTTGAAAAAACACAGTCTGCAGACAGCCAGGAGGAATTTTCATGGGGAATAATAATGCCAAATAGGACTGATCACAGAGAAGACTTGTATTTCTTCTGTAGATTCAGTACATTAATCCTTCATTGCGCAGCTTTGAATTCATCGTGGTAAGACCTGAGCGAACCCATGATGTAATCCACCTTACGAGACAGTTCTCCAGTAGTCGCTATCAGGGTCTTCTCCAGTTTTTCAATTTGTTGGATGCACCTCGCCTGGCCAGCATTTTGATAGGTTGAATCCATCTTCAGCAATTTGCGGTAAACCAAGACAATTCCCGTCCCAATCAGAATTATCCCAATCACCAAGATTACGAAGATAAACAAATCTTCAATATCTTCGATAGAGAGATTAGAGAGACACAGCATTTTCCAATTACCTGTGTCACATAAATAGCCCACTGGAGCCGTTCCAGCGGGGCAGACAGCTTCCCCCGGAGCACTTTTCCTTGTTGAAAAAATAGTGTCAATTGTGTTCAAAGCCCAGCTTATTAACTCCATAATTTCTTTTCGGCGGTCGCAGTTAGACGCAGACAGACAACAGCAAGCTGGGATCCAGTAGTAGGAGGGGAGGAAAAAGTCAGCAGGAGAGAAGAAAAAAGCGTCTACTCTCTTGGGAGGGCGGAAGTGAAGTCAGAAAAGATTTATTGCCAAGTACATTCACAGTAAACAACTGATAAACATACGAGGGATTTGACTTGACACTGAAAACGACATAGTTGACATTTTCGGTGACGCGGCAGCATCAGTAACGCGACTGTCAGCAGACTGAGAACAGGAAGCATGAGGGAGGAAAAGGATAAACACAATAGGAGAGAGAAAAAAAGCATTCTTTGTCAGAATACCGGTCATTAAATGATCAATATTATGATTACAAGAAAAAAAGCTCTCAATGCACAAGTAGCAGACAATAGAATCTATACAAGGACACAAAGAGAGCAGTGAATGAATAATCTTCTCATCAGTTTATTGAGTCAGTGTGAGTGTGGTGTTGAGTGAGGGTGTTTATATCAGTTAAGAACAACAAAGTCTCTTCAGCAGGAGATGTTGTGTCTAGTGTCTGGCGCTTGTGTCCTTGCACAGCAGATGGTAAAGTTTGCCAGACAGCTGGCTGTCCATGAGAGTCAATGCTGCTCACATGTTTTGAACACAAAAACTGCAGATAATCTGGAGGACTCTGATTGTAAGGGCAGGTCAAATGAGTCGAATAGTACTGACTTCAGAGAAAAAAGCTTCAGAAAAAAAAGCCGGGCCACCTGATCCTGGCGGTGGCCCGGCTGGGAGGTTATTCATGCCATCAGCTGTCAAGGGGTGACGTCATCCACTGGGCGCACACCTCGAAGCTCGCCTATCACCCAGGGGCCTCCCGTCTTATTGAGCTCCTCCAGAGGTCCTTTTGGTGGCCGGGTTTATGAGACGTCGCCAATTACGTCCGTGCCTGCCCCCAGTGCGCTACGGGTAAGACCTTGACCTCCCCCCACTCAGGGCTCCTCCATCCCCTGCCGGTCCAGGAAGGCCCTGGTCCCACGTAGACTTGGACTTCGTCACCGGTCTCCCGACGTCCAACTCCTTTAATACCATCCTGACCCTTGTGGACTGGTTCTCCAAGGCCACACACTTCGTGCAGCTCCGCGGCCTCCCTACGGCGTGGGAGACAGCAGAATTGTTGGTCCAGCAGGTCATGAGGCTGCATGGGATCCCTGTGGATGTTGTCTCCGATCGGGGGCCCCAGTTTGTGTCCAAGGTTTGGAAGAGCTTCTGCAACGCCTTGGGGGCCACGGTGAGCTTATCCTCTGGTTACCACCACCAGACCAACGGGCAGTGCGAGCGTACGAACCAGAAGCTGGAGGCTGCTCTGCGCTGCATCACCTTGTCCAGTCCTTCCTCCTGGAGCATCCATCTACCCTGGGTAGAGAACGCCCACAACTCTACCCTGTCATCAGCCACTGGGATGTCTTCCTTCCGGGCGTTTCTGGGTTATGACCCCCCGCTGTTCCCTGAGGAAGAGGAGGAGGTGGCAGTACCATCCATCCAGGCCAACCTGAGGCGCTGCCGGCGCATTTGGACCGTTATGCGCCAAGCGCTATTACGCACGGCTGCGTGTAACTCCAAGACGGCAAATCATCATAGGAAGGCCGCTCCCCACTATCAAGTGAGCCAGCAGGTCTGGCTGTCGACCAGGGACATCAATTTAAAGGCCGAGAAGAAGAAGCTGGCGCAGCGCTTTATTGGGCTTTACCCCATTGTCAAGATTGTTAATCCGGTGGCTGTGCGTTTGGCTCTTCCCCCCTCCCTCCAGGTTTGTCCGACGTTTCACGTCTCCCGGATTAAACTTCTCATAGCCAATCCTCTCTGTCCCCCCCTAGGTCTCCCCCCCTCCTGTGGTGATCAACGGCGACCCAGCGTAGACTGTCAACTCCGTCCTGGATTCCCGCCGCCGGGGTCGCGGTCTCCAATATCTGGTGGACTGGTAGGGGTATGGCCCCGAATGGAGGTCCTGGGTACACCCATCGTTTGTGCTGGACAAGCGCCTCATCACAAAGTTCCACCGGGCGTACCCAAGTAAGCCAGCGCCGGGAGGCGCTGCTCGGGGGGGGGGGGGGGTACTGTCACAACTCACTCTCGCCTGTCTCTCGTCTCAGCTGTGCGCACACCTGCGCCTCATCAAGCTCGGGCTATAAAGCCCGCTTTGCCCTGAGCCTCGGTCTGGAGCCGTCTGCTCGTCCATGCTTTACTCTCCAGAGCTCGCCTATTCCTCAACGGCCTGCACTCTTCTGATGCCATTCGTCCCGGCACGTAAGATAACCTCACTCAGATTCTCTCCAGTTTCTCCCCTGTGCACAGGTGGATCCTCTGGCGGCGGACATCACTCCCTCGTTCCCGCCATCACTCTCCTCGTCACGCCGAGCGCGCAGCTGGACGCTGTCTTCCAGGCAGGAGACCTGCGACGTTATACAACGCCAGCCACCTTTCCCACCTGCAGGTAAGCACCAGCATAAATACCCATTCCACTGAGTGTCTGCCCGCTGCTAACCTCTCTGTGTGCTCTGCCCATAGGGTTGCCTGGCTGTACGGCGCTCCTCTCTGCCCTCGGCGCACCCCGTCCTCCAGCACTACATAACACCTCGCACTCACGCACTCATGCACTAATCACTGTTCAATAAAATCATTGAATCTTGCTCGAGCCTTGTGTGCGTGTTCTCTGGGTCTGGACTTATGTCAGTGAGAGAAGACAGAAAATGAAAGAAATATGGTTTTACAATGTTAAATGCTCTTGTCTTAATCCTAATGATCTGTTATCTATTATGCACCCCGAGTTTCAGTTTTTGTCTGGAAAAGAGCTATATAAATATAGCCTTGATTGACTGATTAGCCGATACGACCTGATAATACATTTGCAAATCTGGTCAAGTTTGGAGTAAAGCCTGACTATCGCCTGAATGAGTGTGTGTTTCAAGAGGAGTGACCCTAGCTTAATGTGTATACCTAGGAAATCCTGTTACCATATTTGGAGTTGTTGAGTAGTGGAAAAAACAGATTGAAGGATGCTGATGTAACTGTGAACGTTCAGTTCTATCACTGACTGTTCAGCTTATCATTAGTGTTTTCTGCATGAACCCAGCAGATACAGTCTTAGTCATGAATGAAATAATAAAGCAGCTCAGCAAACTTTATCAAGTGAGTCATGAATGAACTATCAAGAAGTGACCTAACCCCGACGGCCCCTTGGATATATATAGCCAGAATCACTCTGTTAAGCCAATGCACTGCAGCAGTCTGTGAGTGCTATGATTTCCTGCCATTCTGAGGCAGAAATGACAAAACCCACACGGAGGAGGACATTGTGTGTAATTTATTGTGTAAAAGGTGAAGAAACAGTCCAAAACAAACAAACAGACGATGATGAGCAATGATGAAACACTGGGATTATGCGCCGGACACCCCTCAGCTACAGGTGAGTACAAACAGGAAAAGCCCAGGTCGCAGACAAAACTGCACGGCTGGAAAAAAGAGAAAAACCCAATTTGCTTCCAGGCGAGACTGGAATGCAGGGGGAAGCAGACGGTTCTCACCGAGCCGGGAACAGGGTGGACCGAAGCGTTAATCCCATCCATCAATCCATCCATCTTCTTCCGCTTAATCCTTTTTTCGGGTCGCGGGGGTGCTGGAGCCTATCCCAGCATCTTTGGGCGAGAGGCAGAGTACACTCTGGACAGATCGTCAGTCCATCGCAGGGCCAACACAGAGAGACAGACAGCCATTCACTCTCACAGTCATACCTAAGGACAACTTAGAATCCCCGGTCTGATGCCAATTAACCTAATTTGCATGTTTTTGGCATGTGGGAGGAAACCGGAGAAATCCCGGAGTAAACTCACGCAGACACGGGGAGAACATGCAAACTCCACACAGATCACTGTTGGTCGGGGGCTGGGATCGAACCCGGGATCCCCCGGCCAAGGGTAAGTTGCTGTGCTGCCGCAGTGCTAACCACTCCACCACCGCGCTGCCCAGCGTTAATCCCAGGACGAAAAACGTTTCTGTAGGCAGAGCAGGCAAAGCTTTGGTTTTTGTCATGGGGAAAGAAGATGTTCATGGAGGGCACCTCTACAAGAAAGCTTTTCAGATGGCTGAATACCTGAGAAAGTCCTGATACTAAAGCAGCCTGGAGCCAACTACCTAGCAGCATTAATCCCAGGACGAAAAAACACAAAGTGAAGCTGAACTCAAGCAGGTCAAACAGAACAGTACAGTTCAGTGCAGTGCAGTACAATAATCCAACAATTCACCAGAGTGGACACAGGGCTTAAATAATTCCAACATAATGAGGCGAGTGATTGCCAGTGTAATGTGAGCAGGTGAGTGATGATGAATGAATGAATGTGTGTGTGTATGTGTGCAAGAGTGTGCATGAGTGCAAGAATGAGGGCATGCATGTCACACATGGACAAAATTGTTGGTACCCCTCTGTTAATGAAAGAAAAACCCACAATGGTCACAGAAATAACTTGAATCTGACAAAAGTGCTAATAAATAAAAATTCTATGAAAATTAACCAATGAAAATCAGACAATGCTTTTGAATTGTGGTTCAACAGAATTATTTTAAAAAACAAACTCAGGAAACAGGCCTGGACAAAAATGATGGTACCCTTAACTTAATATTTTGTTGCACAACTTTTTGAGGCAATCACTGCAATCAAACGATTTCTGTAACTGTCAATGAGACTTCTGCACCTCTCAGCAGGTATTCTGGCCCACTCCTCATGAGCAAACTGCTCCAGTTATCTCAGGTTTGAAGGGTGCCTTCTCCAGACGGCATATTTCAGCTCCTTCCACAGATGTTCAATAGGATTTAGATCAGGGCTCATAGAAGGCTACTCTAGAATAGTCCAATGTTTCGCTCTTAGCCATTCTTGGCTGTTTTTAGCTGTGTGTTTTGGCTCATTATCCTGTTGCAAGACCCATGATCTGCGACTGAGACCAAGCTGTCTGACACTGGGCAGCACATTTCTCTCGAGAATACCTTGATAGTCTGGAGATTTCATTGTACCCTGCACAGATTCAAGACACCCTGTGCCAGATGCAGCAAAGCAGCCCAAAAACATAACAGAACTTCCTCCATGTTTCACAGTAGGGACAGTGTTCTTTTCTTAGTATGCTTCATTTTTGCATCTGTGAACATAGAGCTGATGTGCCTTGCCAAAAAGTTCCAGCTTTGTCTCGTCTGTCCATAGGACATTCTCCCAGAAGCTTTGTGGCTTGTCAACATGCAGTCTGGCAAATTCCAGTCTGGCTTTTTTATGATTTGTTTTCAACAGTGGTGTCCTCCTTGGTCATCTCCCATGAAGTCCACTTGAATGAATGAATGAATTAATTAATTAATTAATCTTTGAATGAATGAATCTTTATTTCGGATAGATTAAAAGTAAATATTAAAAGGAAACAGAATAATATAACAAAGGGGAAAAAAATCCAACAAGGTCAACTTAAACAATAACTCATCTGATTATACAGTTCGACATAAGTTATCCGAAATGGGTGATGGCTGAAGCCGCAGCTTATATTGCCCACCCATATTCCATCCAAGAATTCAAAAGAAAAACAAAACAAGAGCGATTACAGTTCGGAACAAACTTAAGACAAAATGTGACAAAAAAAACTAGGCAGCAACACAATGCAGACTGGATATGACAATCCTTATGTGATTTTACATGTCATCTTGTATATATGTTTGGAGTATTTCTTCCTTTAATTTTTGTTTAAATTGTCCAAGCATTGTACATGATTTTAATTCAGGTCCAAAATCGTTCCATAATCTGACTCCTTGCACTGAAACACAGTGTTGCTTGGTGGTAGTTCTCACTGAAGGTTTTTGAAATATATATGTTCCTCTACCTCCTTTTCAACAGTGGTGTCCTCCTTGGTCATCTCCCATGAAGTCCACTTGAATGAATGAATGAATGAATGAATGAATGAATGAATGAATCTTTGAATGAATGAATCTTTATTTCTTTAAATCCATTTTTTCCGAGACTTTACATATATCTTTGGCTCAAACAACAACGGATGGTGAGATTTGACACTGATGTACCTTGACCTTGGAGTTCACCTTGAATGTGTTTAGAGGTTGTTCTGGGCTCTTTTGTTACCATTCGTATTATCCGTCTCTTCCATTTTTCATCAAGTTTCCTCCTGTGGCCACGTCCAGGGAGGTTGGCTACAGTCCTGTGGATCTTAAATTTCTGAATAATATGTACAACTGTAGTCACAGGAACATCAAGCTGCTTGAAGATGGTCTTATAGCCTTTATCTTTAACATGCTTGTCTATAATTTTCTTTCTAATCTCCTGAGACAACTCTCTCCTTTGCTTCCTCTGGTCCATGTTTAGTGTGGTACACACCATGTCACCAAACAGCACAGTGACTACTTGTCACCCTTTAAATAGGCCAACTGACTGATTACACGTTTGTAGACACCTGTGATGTTAATTAGAGGATGCATCGTGGTTGAACATGTCCCTATGGTCACATTATTTTCAATCTTTCTAGGGGTACCATCATTTTTGTCCAGGCCTTTTTCATGAGTTTGTTTTTTAAAATAATTCTGTTGAACCACAATTCAAAAGCATTGTCCATTCATGTAGGCACGCGCGCGTGTGCATACATGAATGAACAGGGCAGTAAACACAAACGATTATGACAAGCAGCTGTCACATACTGACAGGAAGGGGGAGGCGTGGCTGTGAGCAGGCAGAGAGCCGGGCAGACCCCAGAGGCTCTCAATGAACTGCCTGAACAATAAATGCTGAAAAACACTGGAGAATAAACAGCCACGATGCCATGGAGCTGGATTGGGAAAAAGTCCAATCCAGTCTATGACAGTGAGAGCTGTACTCTGTATTGTCTTCCGCTGATCAGTGCAATTAAATTTGCTGAAACTCTGATCCAGCCTGGTTTTTGACTGAAGGTCTTCAAGAATTTTTCAAACGCTCATGAACAGCTATAGGCCCATATCAAATCTCCCCATTCTTAGTAAAATAATTGAGGAAGCTGTTTTTCAACAATTATACAACTTCCTGACATTAAATAACTGTTTTGATGTCTTCCAGTCAG
The DNA here is from genome assembly GCA_020510985.1 of Pholidichthys leucotaenia. Classification (NCBI taxonomy): domain Eukaryota; kingdom Metazoa; phylum Chordata; class Actinopteri; order Cichliformes; family Pholidichthyidae; genus Pholidichthys; species Pholidichthys leucotaenia. The sequence goes on from CM035842.1 coordinate 10,341,322, forward strand.
GTTTTCGGCCACACCACAGCACTGAGGCAGCTCTAGTTAAGGTCTTTAATGATATTCACTCCAATACAGATAATGGCAACATTTCACTCTTGGTTCTACTGGACCTCAGTGCTGCATTCGACATGGTCGACCATAACATCTTTGTAGACCGGTTGAAAAACTTTGGGCTTTCTGGTACAGCACTTGGCTAGTTTGAGTCCTATTTAAAAGACGGGGATTATTTTGTGTCAATAGGTAACTACAAATCCAAGCGAACAAAAATAACCTATGGAGTTCCCCAAGGTTCCATTTTGGGACCTTTGCTCTTCAATATCTATATGCTCCCACTAGCTCGAATCATAAAAAACAAAAACATATATTACCATAATTATGCAGATGAAAGCTTGGGGAAAAAAAAGGGGGGGACCGGCGGGTGTGCTCCAACTTTAGAGGGATCACACTTCTCAGCCTCCCTGGGAAGGTCTATGCCAAGGTACTGGAGTGGAGAGTCCGGCCGTTGGTCGAACCTCGGATTCAGGAGGAGCAATGTGGTTTTCGTCCTGGCCGTGGCACATCGGACCAGCTCTTTACCCTCTCGAGAATTCTTGAGGGTTCGTGGGAGTTTGCCCAACCAGTTTACATGTGTTTTGTGGACTTGGAGAAGGCATTTGACCGCGTCCCCCGTGGATTTTTGTGGGGGGTGCTTCGGGAGTATGGGGTATCGGGCTAGTTGTTACGAGCTATTTGATCTCTGTACGACCGTTGTGACAGTTTGGTTCGTATTGCCAACACTCGGTCGGAGTCATTCCCAGTGAGAGTTGGACTCCGCCAGGGCTGCCCTTTGTCACTGATCCTGTTCATAATTTTTATGGACAGGATTTCTAGGCACAGCCAGGGAATGGAGGGTGTCATGCTTGGTGACCATAGGATCTCATCTCTGTTGTTTGCAGATGACGTTGTCCTGTTGGCTTCATCCAGCAATGACCTACAGCTCTTGCTGGGACGGTTTGCCGCTGAGTGTGATGCAGCTGGGATGAGAATCAGCACCTCCAAGTCCGAGTCCATGGTCCTCAGCCGGAAAAAGGTGGATTGTCCTCTCCGGGTTGGGGACAGGCTCCTGCCCCAAGTGGAGGAGTTTAAGTATCTTGGGGTCTTGTTCACGAGTGAGGGGAAAATGGAGCGAGAGATCGACAGACGGATTGGAGCAGCATCTGCAGTGATGCGGACATTGTACCGGTCTGTTGTGGTGAAGAGGGAGCTTAGTTCTAAGGCAAAGCTGTCGATTTACCAGTCAATCTACGTTCCTACTCTCACCTATGGTCACGAGCTTTGGGTAATGACCGAAAGAACAAAACTGCAGATACAAGTGGCTGAAATGAGCTTTCTCCGTAGGATTGCTGGACTCACCCTCAGAGATAGAGTGAGGAGCTCAGTCATCCGGGAGAGGCTCAGAGTAGAACCGCTGCTCCTCCACATTGAAAGGAGTCAGTTGAGGTGGTATGGGCATCTGATTAGGATGCCTCCTGGACACCTCCCACTTGAGATGTTTCAGGCACGTCCCACTGGGAGGAGACCCCGGGGCAGACCCAGGACTCGGTGGAGAGACTATGTCTCCCAGCTAGTCTGGGAACGCCTTGGTATCCCCTCTGAAGAGCTGGAGCAGGTGGCTGGGGAGAGGGAAGTCTTGGCTTCTCTGCTTGAACTGCTGCCTCCGCGACCCGGACCTCCGGAAAAGTGGTAGAAGATGGATGGATGGATGGATGGAATTATGCAGATGATATACAAATCTGCATAACCATCTGACCAGGAGACTATAGTCCAATTAAAACCCTGCATTGGTCAAATTAAAAAGTGGATGTGCCAGAATTTTCTTCAGTTAAAGGATGAAAAAAAACAAAAATAATAGTTGTTTTTTTTTTGAGCCAAAGAAAGCCTCAAAGTTAGTGCTCAGAATCCAATAGCCAAACCAGAAATCTGGGTATGGTTCTGGACTCAGTCCTGAATTTTAACAGCCACATTAAGACAGTAGTGAAATCAGCTTGTTATAACTTAAAGAACATAGCAAGGATTAAAGGTCTAATGTCTCAGCAGGATCTAGAAAAACTTGTCCATGCATTTATCTTCAGTAAACTGGACTACTGTAACGCTGTCCTCACAGGTCTCCCTAAAAAGTCCATCAGACAGTTACAGTTGGTTCAGAACGCTGCAGCTCAAGTCCTCACTAAAACCAAGAAAGTGGATCATATAAATCCAATTTTCAAATCTTTACACTGTCTTCCTGTCTGTCAAAGAATAGATTTCAAAATCCTGCTGTTGGTTCATAAAGTTCTGAATGGTTTAGGGCCAAAATACATTTCAGATCTGTTAGTCCATTAGGAACCACCCAGAGCTCTCAGATCATCAGGGTCAGGCCTACTATTTGTGCCCAAAGTTAGAACCAAACATGGTGAGGCAGCATTTAGTTTTTATGCCCCTCACATATGGAACAAACTCCCAGAAAGCATCAGGGCTGCTGAAACTTTCAGCTGCTTTAAATCCAGTTTAAAAACTTTCCTCTCTGTCGTGGCCTTTCAGTAGAACTATTGTTAATGTCCTACAATGAACTGTAATTTTTTATTTCTGTTGTATTCTATTTTAGCTTGTTTTTGTTTCTTTTTTTAATTTACTTTTGAGTTTGCTTTTAAATTCTTAGGTAGTCCTTTTGCAACTTGCTGTAATGCTTTTATGTTTTGATGTAAAGCACTTTGAATTGTCTTGTACACGAAATGTGCTGTACAAATAAACTTGCCTTGCCTTGCTGCTGGGCTTTCTTCACCAGGGCCTTGGTGTTGAAATCATGTCCAATCAACTTAATCTACTACAGGTGGACTCCAATTAAGCTGTAGAAACATCTTAAGGATGGCTGCAACATAAAATGTAGCAAAAGTGAAGTGCTGTTAATACTTTCCAGATGCCACTGTATTTTATATTCTTTGTTTTTTTGTTTTGTTCAAATGTCCAGTTAAAATTTTTGCCTCTAAAAAGTGTAATGATGTTATTTTTGCAGGATGTGACTATTTCTGTCTGCATATTTTATATTGCACTTCCCACTTGAAGAAGTGAACACTTTCCCTTTAAGATACACACAAGCAGCATGAGCAGTATGTGTGTGGAAAACGGAGAAGAGAGAAACAAAACTGTGCTTCTGCTGAACTGTGCCTCAAGAATCTGCCCACTGGACAGATTGTAATGAGAGTAAGAACCCATTACATGGACTGAATTCTTCTTTTAGATTTGACTGGTGGTTGGCAACCAGCTTACAGGTGTACTTTGCCTTGATACTCTATATATAATTCAAGAAATCTGTCAACTCTAACGTATCATCACTTCACTCTAAATATATAATTCAAGAAATCTCTGTCTGTCTGTGTCACAACCATAGGACTCACTAAAAGATCATAGGATCACCTATGATGTTCCTATGACCTCAACATGATATGATATATCCCTACTGGCCAGCCGGTCGATGCCTCCGAGGACACAGTCCAAGGACGAATAATTTTTCACACATAAGGAGTTGTTCAGAACTCCTGAAAAGAACTCCTTATACAAAGATATAGAGTGATGATAATCAAGTCAGTGGCGGTAATGCACCTGTAAGCTGGTTGCCAACCGCCAATCAAATCTAAAAGAAGAATAAGAAGAAGACATGAAAGATCAAAGGCAGGCATCACTCACAATCGGAGGACATCAAAGATCAAACACAGGCATCACTCACAATCCTAGGACTCGCTATGACATCATCAAAGATCATAGTACTTGCTATGACATCATCAAAGAGCAATTCCAGGCATCATAGCTGATCTGAGAGCTCTGAGTTGTTCATAATGGACTAGCAGATCTGAAATGTATTTTGGCCCTAAACCATTCAGAGCTTTATAAACCAACAGCAGGATTTTGAAATCTATTCTTTGACAGACAGGAAGACAGTGTAAAGATTTGAGAATTGGATTTATATGATCCACTTTCTTGGTTTTAGTGAGGACTTGAGCTGCAGTGTTCTGAACCAACTGCAGTGGTCTGATGGACTTTTTAGGGAGACCTGTGAGGACAGCGTTACAGTAGTCCAGTTTACTGAAGATAAATGCATGGACACGTTTTTCTAGATCCTGCTGAGACATTAGACCTTTAATCCTCGCTATGTTCTTTAAGTTATAATAAGCTGATTTCATTACTGTCTTAATGTGGCTGTTAAAATTCAGGACTGAGTCCAGAACCATACCCAGATTTCTGGTTTGGCTATTGGATTTTAGCATCATTGATTGAAGCTGAGCACTAACTTTGAGTCTTTCTTTGGCTCAAAAAAAAAAAAAAAACTATTATTTTTGTTTTTTCTTCCTTTAACTAAAGAAAATTCTGGCACATCCACTTTTTAATTTGACCAATGCATTTGATCAGGGTTTTAATTGGACCATAGTCCCCTTTTCAGACGGTTCTGTAGATTTGTGTATAATCTGCATAATTATGATAATATATTTTGTTGTTTTTTATGATTCGAGCTAGTGGGAGCATATAGGTGTTCAAAAGCAAAGGCCAAAAAATGGAACCTGGGGAACTCCACAGGTTATTTTTGTTCGCTCGGATTTGTAGTTACCTATTGATATAAAATAGTCCCTGTCTTTTAAATAGGACTCAAACCATCTAAGTGCTGTAACAGAAAGTCCCAACCAGATTTTTAGCTGGTCTACAAAGATGTTATGGTCGACCATGTTGAATGCAGCACTGAGGTCCAGTAGAACCAAGACTGAAATGTTGCCATTATCTATATTGGAGTGGATGTCATTAAGGACCTTAACTAGAGCTGTCTCAGTGCTGTGGTGTGGCCGAAAACCTGACTGAAATACATTAAAACAGTTATTTAATGTCAGGAAGTTGTACAATTGTTGAAAAACAGCTTTTTTTTAAATTATTTTACTAAGAAAAAGGAGATTTGATATCAGCCTATAGCTGTTCATGAGTTAGGTGTCTACGTTGCTCTTTTTTAGAAGTGGTTTGATAACAGCTGTTTTTACGCACTGAGGGAAGACACCTGAATACAGAGATATATTTATGATCTGTAGTAGATCTGAGGTCATACAACACAAAACATTAAAAAAAACACTGTTGGGAGGGTATCAAGGCAGCAGGTTGTGGATTTCAGGCGGTGTATGATGTCAGTCAAGATTTTATGATTGATTGGAAAAAAGTTATCATGGTGTTTACATCTTCTCTACATGGAGACACGGGAAGCACAAGTCCAGCACCTGGCACAGGAGCACTGACTGACTGTCTAATTTTCTGAATTTTGTCAGTCAAGGAAGAGACAAAGTCACTGCAGGCACGGCTGGATAGAAGTTCAGGAGCTACTGACACAGGGGGATTTGTTAGCCTGTCAACAGTCGTGAACAAGGGGCGTGCATTATTGTTGTTTTTAGCAATGATGTCAGAAAACTATGCTTGCCTTGTTTTTCTCAGCTCCAAATTATAAATTTAAATGCTCAATCTCTCATTATAGATTTCATAATGAACCTGTAATTTAGTTTTTTGCCACCTGCGTTCAGCTTTTCGACACTCTCTTTTTTCAGCTCTTAATAGTTTGGCATTTCTCCATGGAGGTTTATTATTAATAGTAACCACTTTCACCTTGATGGGAGCAATGGCAGGGAAAATATTTGTAATTTTACCACTGAAATTTTCCACAAGCTCATTTACTGAAGGTGAAGAGGGGGATGAGGAGGCGAAAGCTTGGATGAATGTTTCACTGGTATTATCACTGATGTACCATTTTTTGATGACCTCTGTCTATATATTTCTGTTGACATTAATAGCACTCTCCAAGAAAACACAAGAATGGTCCGACAGAGCAACATCCATCACCATAACCTTAGAGATGTTCAGATGCAGTCTGTCTTCTGTTTGTTTTAGTTGTTGGTTTGTCTTTTTGTCTGTTCCCCTCCCTTTTCATTTCCCTTCCACACACTTCTTTTCCCTCTTTCCCATCCTGCCGGGTCCTTCATGGGTAAAATAATTTAAACTAGAAAAGCACTCATAGAGCGCATACCTCCACCAAGGCTCCTTCCGTTTCTCATGGATCATCTCCAAAATGTAATGGGTTTGTGTGTAGGGCTATAGCCACTTGTGGTGAAAATTGCATCAAAGTCTGTCCATCCGTTTTGGAGTATTGTTGCTAACACACTGTGAGAAGATAAGAGCCTTGGCTGAGGTATGCATTCTCAGATCATCACCAAAATATAATGGGCTCCTCTGTCGGCCAAGAACCACCTCTGGTAAAAATGTCATCCAAATCCATGCAATAGTTTTTGTGTAATCCTGCTGCACAAATACAATCAAAGCCCTTGGTGGAGGTATGCACTGTCAGATCATCACCAAAATCTAATCATCTCTAGGATATCCCATTTCTGACAATCTCTGAAAATTTCATGAAAATCCGTCCATAACTTTTTGCGTTATCTTGCTAACAAACAAACAAACAAACAGACAGACAGACAGACAGACAGACAAACCAATGCCGATGAAAACATAACCTCCTTGGCGGAGGTAATAAAGTATTAAAAGTTATTACAAGAGGAGTTTACAGCAATGTACAGTACACCATTAGGTACTGTATAAGCTCCTCTTGGCAAAGTAAATCTGTTTTGGCACAATAAGGTTGACAGATCCCTGTTCTGCTTATCTAGCTGCCTGACAGGAGAACTGGGAAAAAAGAGAGATTTTCAGACCTTTGGAGATGACCAAGTTCAGACTGTTTCCTCTGTTGTGTGTTTTTTTTTCTGTTACATGCTGAGTCAGTCCAAAGTTATCAATGACACAACACAGTTCTTTGGTCCCTCTGTCCTGAGGGTTGTCGACACGAATGTTAAAATCACCAACAAAAACTGCACAGTCAGAGTCAACACAAATAATAGACAGCAGATTTGTAAAATCATCACAAAATAAAATCCAGTTTTCATTTTATAATGAGATCATTAAAAATGTTTTTCCTGCCAAAGTGGCTCAGGAGGTAGAGCAGGTCTTCCAATAACCACATGGTTGGCAGTTCGAATCCCGCTCTCCCCGGGTATCCTGCCGTTGTGTCCCTGGGCAAGACACTTCACCCCAATTGCTCCTGGTGGGTCTGGAAGCGCCATGTTAGGTAGCATGCCACCATCAGTGTGTGAATGTGTGTGTGAATGGGTGGATAGCAGGATCTGTAAAGCGCTTTGGTCATCAAGAGATGAGAATAAAAAATGCTATATAAGTGAATGCCATTTAATAAGTTAGTTTTAGTGTGTTGAGAACATCATCTTCAAATTTTTAATTTGCTTAGGCTGTGACTGGTGAGACATGAACACTAGAGTTAATAAATTTACAGGATGTGTAAGATGGATTTTGTTTCTCTGTAAATTTATCAACCTTTTTTCTGCTACTTATTAAAACAGGAATTAAGGAAACTACTTCCATACCGGGCCCCAGCTTGTCTTGGAAAGAGCCATTGAGTACTTGTGGTATCAAAGCCTGGACCCAGTACATCAAATCCAGCTTGTGTTATTATTAGGCTGTGGATTTTGATTCAGCTGTGAGGGTTGGGTTGGTGTTGGGCGCTTGGGCTTCAGCTGTGGCGGTGGGCACCGGGCTTTGGGAGATTGTGTCAGAGCTCGCTGGGGAATTGCTGAAGGTGGGAGATGGGGGCGATCAAGTGGGAGGTTTCGGGGTGAGAAAATTGGACTAGGGCATGGGGTCAGTTTTGTGGGCACAGTGACCAGCTCCTTCATCTGGTCAGTGAAGTCGAGGAGTGGGAAGTATGGGGAAGAGGAAGCTGAGGAGGAGGAGGTATGCACTGGTAGTGGGGGTGGGTCCTCACTGGTGACTTTTGGTGGTGGATTGGTCTGTACAAGTGGGGGCTGAGGTGGCTTTATCTCACAGTTTCTGCTGGGCTGTATCTTATCCTGGTGTTTTGGTTCCTCTTGTCTCTTGTCCTGGGGAACAGAATGGTGATGCAGAAAATAGAACAGTATGGAGGTAAACAGCCTCGTGCCTGACCTGCTTAGGCTCAGTCCATCTCCCTTAAAAAATTGCCTGCAGTCCCAGAAAAAGTTGAAGTTGTCAATAAAATGAAGTGATTTGTTTGTACAAGCTTCTGATAGCCCTCAATTTAAATTAAACAGTCTGCTGAATCTCTCCACTACTCTGAGTATGGAAGTTGGGGGAGCCTACTCCTCCTCCAAACTTATGGCTCTCGGCCGAACCCGTCTGGCTCCGGAACAGCACCAGCGACGGAGGAGGACCGGTGCATGCATATATTGTGGCTCTATGGAGCACACACTGCCGAAATGCCACCTGAAGCCAAAAGACGTGGTCTTTCAGTAGCTGTGGAGGGTCTGACAGGTGGGAATTCTTTTCATCCCCCCAGTAACTTCTCCATTTTGGCCTTCATCCAGCTGCCAGGGGTCGAAAGGAGGGTTATGGCTTTAGTGGTTTCAGGAGCAGAACAAAATTTTATTTCCTCACGGCTCGTGCGGGAAGTAGGCATCCCCACAATCAAATTGCCCGCATCCCTTAACATCACCGCTCTCTTGGGCGGTAAAGTAGTTTCTGTTACCGAGAGCACAATGCTGGTCTCTGTCCTTCTTTCTGGGAACCACCAGGAGTCACTTTTCGTTTCTTATTCTCCCCAAATCATCACACCCGGTGGTCCTGGGATTCCCGTCGCTCTGGAAGCATAACCCCATTATTAATTGGGCAAAATAATTCCATCTCTTCCTGGAGTCTATATTGTCTGGCATTCTGTCTCAGCTCAGCCGAGTGTTCACCTTCGTGACCCATCTCCTCCCCTCCGGTAGAGTCGCTGGGCCTCGGCCTTGTACCTGAGGTCTATCAAGACCTCGGAGAGTTCTTTAGCAAGTCGAGAGCGCTTTCTTTACCTCCCCATCGCTCTTACAACTGTGCTATAGACCTTCTCCTGGGTGCGCGGCTGCCATCCAGACGACTCTACAGTACTTCTGGACTGGAGAGGGAGGTGATGGAAAGCTATATTAAACACTCTTTGAACGGTGGCCTCATTCGGCCCTCCTCGGCCACGCTTGGGGCAGGATTCTTTTTTGTCGAGAAGAAGGAGGGATCATTGTGCCTGTGCATAGACTACCGTGAGCTGAATGCTATAACTGTCAGGGACAAATATCCTCTGCCCCTGATAAACTCCGCATTTGAGCTCCTTCAGCGTGCATGAGTATTTACCAAATTGGATTTGCATAATGCCTACCATCTGGTTTGCATTCACGATGGGGACGAGTGGAAGACGGCCTTTTAAACACACTTGGGGCAATTTGAATATCTGGTTATGCCATTCGGTCTCACCAATGCCCCTGCCATCTTCCAGCGTATGATCAATGATGTCCTTCGGGACATGGTAAATCAATTTGTTTTTGTCTACTTAGATGACATTTTGATTTTTTCCCGCACGCCAGAGGAGCACGCAGTCCATGTCAGGGCGATTCTACAATGGCTCCTGGAAAACCAGTTTTACATTAAAGCTGAGAAGTGCAAGTTTTCCACCCTCTCCACTTCGTTCCTCTGTTTTATTGTAGCTGAGGGGGAGCTGAGGGCTGACCCGGCCAAGGTGAAGGGTGTGCTAGATTGGCCTACACTCCACTCCTGCAAGGAGCTCCAGCGCTTCTAGAAATGATAGTGGGGTAGCACAGCCTCTTACCCAGCTGACCTCAGTTAAAGTGCCCTTCAGTTGGTCCAAGGCAGCTGAACAGGCTTTTTCCAAATTGAAGGGCCTGTTCTCCAATGCCCCCATCTTGGCCCAGGTCGACCCCCAGCTCCAGTTTATTCTAGATGTAGATGCTTCTGACTCGGGGGTGGGCGCTGTCCTATCACAGCACTCAGCTTCAGATCAGAAGCTCCATCAATGCGCGTATTTCTCTCGGCGGCTCACGCCTGCCAAGAGGAATTACAACATGAAGGACCAAGAGCTCTTGGCCATTAAGTTGGCTTTCGAGGAGTGGAGACACTGGCTGGAGGGAGCGACCCAGCCCGTCATTGTGTGGACCGACCACAAAAATTTAGAAGATCTTCGGTCGGCCCACAGGCTGAATGCCTGGCAGGTCCGTTGGACCTTATTTTTCGCTAGATTTATTCTCACCATCACTTACAGGCCTGGCTCCCGCAATGTTAAACCGGACGCTCTCTTAAGCCAGTTCTGCCCCGACCCTCCTACCCTTTAATTCAATTCAATTCAATTTCAATTTCAATTCAATTCAATTCAATTCAGCTTTATTTATATAGCACCATTTCACAACAACAGTCATCTCATAGCACTATCAACTGTAGGGGGAACCCCCACAGTTGCAGAAAGACCCCAGCAATCAGGCGATCCCCTGTGAGCAAGCACTTGGCGACAGTGGGAGGAAAAACTCCCTTTTAACAGGAAGAAACCTCCAGCAGAACAAGGCTCAGGGAGGGGCAGTCATCTGCTGCGACTGGCTGGGGGGTGAGGGGATAGAGAAGAAGAAAAGAACAGACATGTAGAGAGCAAACAGCATGATGGGGACTCAATCTATGGGAGAGAACAAACAAATGTTAATGACCAGCAAAAAAATATATTTCATTGAGAGTGAGGAAAGGAGTGAGGCCCAGTGCATTACTGGAGGTCCCCCGGCTGACTAAACCTATTTAGCAGCATAACTAAGGGAGGGTTCAGAAACACATGATCCCTCCCTAATTGTAGGCTATATCAAAAAGGTAGGTTTTAGCCCTATTCTTAAAAACAGAGATCGAGTCTGACTCCCGAATCCAGATTGGCAGCTGATTCCACAGGAGAGGAGCTTGATAACTGAAGTCTCTGCCTCCCATTGTACTTTTGGAGATTCTAGGTATTACAAGTAATCCTGCATTTTGGGAGCATAGTGCTCTGTTAGGATAATACGGTAGTATCAGATCCTTTAAATAAAAAGGAGCCTGATTGTTTAGAGCTTTGTAAGTAAGAAGAAGAATTTTAAACTTAATTCTAAACTCTATGGGAAGCCAATGAAGGGAGGCCAGAACCGGAGAGATATGATCTCTCTTTCTAGTACCTGTTAAAACTCTTGCTGCAGCATTTTGGATCAGCTGAAGACTTTTTAAAGATGTTTTAGGACAGCCTGATAATAAAGAATTACAATAATCTAATCTCGAGCTAACAAAAGCGTGGATCAGTTTCTCAGCATCACTCTGAGACAAGATGCTCCTAATCTTGGCAATATTACGCAAATGATAGAAGGCAGTCTTAGAAACAAATTTAATATGTGAATTGAAGGACAAATCCTGATCAAAAATAACTCCAAGGTTCCTCACAGAGCTATTAAGAGAAAGAGTAACCGCATCCAAACTGAAAGTTTGATTTGGAAAGGAATTTCTAAGGTTTTTTGGACCAACAAGAATGACTTCAGTCTTATCTGAATTTAATAGCAGGAAATTACAAGTCATCCAAGCTTTGATTTCCTTAAGACAGGCTTCTATCTTGGCTAATTGATTACTATCATCTGGCTTCATTGACGGGTATAATTGTGTGTCATCAGCATAACAATGAAAATGTATACAGTGCTTTCTAATAATGTTGCCTAACGGAAGCATATATAAACTAAAAAAAGTAGGGCCTGGCACAGATCCCTGTGGAACTCCATGACTAAGCTTTGAGTTGAAAGAAAACTCATTATTTACATGAACAAACTTGAACCTATCAGATAAATAAGATCTAAACCACTGCAACGAAGTTCCATTAAGTCCAACATAGTGTTCTAATCTATCAAGTAGAATATTATGATCGATAGTATCAAAAGCTGCACTAAGGTCTAAAAGGACAAGTACAGCAACTAGTCCATTATCAGATGCGATGAGGAGGTCGTTAGTGACCTTCGCTAAGGCTGTTTCAGTACTATGATGGATTCTAAACCCAGACTGAAACTCTTCAAGTAAACCATTTCCCTGCAGGTGGTCAAATAATTGCGAAGCAACAACTCTTTCTAAGATTTTTGAAATGAAAGGGAGATTAGAGATTGGTCTATAGTTAGCTAAAGCTCCTGGATCTAGCGTTGGCTTTTTGAGTAAGGGTTTAATTACAGCTGTTTTAAAAGCCTGCGGTACATGGCCTAAAGTTAATGAAGAATTGATTATATGAAGAATAAAGCTACCAATAAGTGGGAAGACTTCTTTAAATAACCTGGCAGGAATAGGGTCTAAAAGACAAGTTGAAGGTTTGGATAAGGAAATTATTTTGTCTAACTCACAAAGGTCGATTGGAATAAACTCATCAAGACAGACATCAATAGAAGGAGTTGTAGTAGTTACAGTATTTAAGTTAACTGTGGGAAGAATCTGATTGATTTTATCTCTGATGGATGAAATTTTATTATTGAAAAAGTTCATAAAGTCCTGACTAGTAAGCTCTAAGGGAATGCTAGGATTGACAGAGTCCTGACTCTTTGTCAACCTGGCTACAGTGCTGAAAAGAAACTTGGGATTATTCTTGTTCTCTTCTATTAATGCAGAGTAATAACTCGTTCTAGCTTTTCTAAGAGATTTTTTATAAATTAAAAGATGATTTCTCCAAGCTAAATAGATTTCATCTAAATTAGTGGAGAGCCATTTTCTTTCTAATTGACGAGTCTTCTGTTTTAAGCTACGAGTTTCTGCGTTGAACCAAGGAGTTAGAAATCTCTGATTAGACTTTTTCTTTTTTAAGGGGGCTACCAAGTCTAGAGTCTGATGCAGAGAAGCTGAAACACTATCCACCATGTTATCAATTACAGAAGGAGCAAGCTGTCTATAGCTTATTTCCGTTGTGTTGACACATGGCATAGAGGGAACAATCTGCATAAATTCGGTAACAGCATCATCTGAGAGGCATGTACTGTAATAATATTTTTATTTAGGAGCCAAATAGTCAGAAATAGTAAAATCAAAGGTTAACAGACAATGGTCTGACAGTACAGGGTTATGAGGAGATACTACAAGATTTTCTATTTCTATCCCATATGTCAGAACAAGGTCCAATGTATGGTGGAGGTAATGAGTAGAATTTCCTACTTTCTGAGAAAACCCAATCGAGTCTAATATTGAATTAAATGCCACATTAAGGCAGTCACTATCTACATCCACATGTATATTAAAGTCCCCTACTATAATTATTCTATCAGATTTCAGCACTAAATCAGCTAAGAAATCAGCAAATTCGGATAAAAATTCTGAGTAGGTTGATGGGGGACGATAAACTATGGCAAATAAAATTGGGTTTAACCTAAAATTGCTAAAGTGCCCAATACTGAGGACCAGGCCCTCAAAGGAATTATAACATGTTTTTTGCTTTACATTAACTAGTAATTTGGAATGGTAAATTGTTGCTGCTCCTCCTCCACGACCAGAACTTCTGGGATTTTGACAGTTTAAATAACCAGAGGGAGTTGATTCATTTAAACCAACATAATCCTCTTGCCCTAACCAAGTCTCTGTAAGGGAAATTAAATCAACCTGATGATCAATTAACAGATCATGGACTAACAGAAACTTGGGATTTAGAGACCTAATATTTAATAAACCACATTTAATTTTTAAATTATGAGGAGGAACAGAGGCCAATTCATTCAATTTAGAGGCTTTATGTTTAATTTGAGTTTTACCAATATTTTGCTTTATCACTTTGGGATGCTTATACATTATATTTTTATTTACTTTGGAGAGAGCAGACAACGATTCTCTGATGGGGAAGACAGGGGCTAAGCTGAGGGGTGGCGGATGAAGAGGAGCTGCAGAGAGATAGATCCAGGAGCTTTAGCTAAATATAGACCAATCTCTAATCTCCCTTTCATTTCAAAAATCTTAGAAAGAGTTGTTGCTACGCAATTATTTGACCACCTGCAGGGAAATGGTTTAATGGAAGAGTTTCAGTCTGGGTTTAGAATCCATCATAGTACTGAAACAGCCTTAGCGAAGGTCACTAATGACCTCCTCATTGCATCTGATAATGGACTTGTTTCTGTACTTGTCCTTTTAGACCTTAGTGCAGCTTTTGATGCTATCGATCATAATATTCTACTTGATAGATTAGAACACTATGTTGGACTTAATTGAACTCCGTTGCAGTGGTTTAGATCTTATTTATCTGATAGGTTCCAGTTTGTTCATGTAAATAATGAGTTTTCTTTCAACTCAAAGCTCAGTCATGGAGTTCCACAGGGATCTGTGCTAGGCCCTACTCTTTTTAGTTTATATATGCTTCCGTTAGGCAACATTATTAGAAAGCACTGTATACATTTTCACTGTTATGCTGATGACACACAATTATACCTGTCAATGAAGCCAGATGATAGTAATCAATTAGCCAAGTTAGAAGCCTGTCTTAAGGAAATCAAAGCATGGATGACTTGTAATTTCCTGCTATTAAATTCAGATAAGACTGAAGTCATTCTTGTTGGTCCAAAAAACCTTAGAAATTCCTTTCCAAATCAAACTTTCAGTTTGGATGCGGTTACTCTTTCTCTTAATAGCTCTGTGAGGAACCTTGGAGTTATTTTTGATCAGGATTTGTCCTTCAATTCACATATTAAATTTGTTTCTAAGACTGCCTTCTATCATTTGCGTAATATTGCCAAGATTAGGAGCATCTTGTCTCAGAGTGATGCTGAGAAACTGATCCACGCTTTTGTTAGCTCGAGATTAGATTATTGTAATTCTTTATTATCAGGCTGTCCTAAAACATCTTTAAAAAGTCTTCAGCTGATCCAAAATGCTGCAGCAAGAGTTTTAACAGGTACTAGAAAGAGAGATCATATCTCTCCGGTTCTGGCCTCCCTTCATTGGCTTCCCATAGAGTTTAGAATTAAGTTTAAAATCCTTCTTCTTACTTACAAAGCTCTAAACAATCAGGCTCCTTTTTATTTAAAAGATCTGATACTACCGTATTGTCCTAACAGAGCACTACGCTCCCAAAATGCAGGATTACTTGTAATACCTAGAATCTCCAAAAGTACAATGGGAGGCAGAGCCTTCAGTTATCAAGCTCCTCTCCTGTGGAATCAGCTGCCAATCTGGATTCGGGAGTCAGACTTGATCTCTGTTTTTAAGAATAGGGCTAAAACCTACCTTTTTGATATAGCCTACAATTAGGGAGGGATCATGTGTTTCTGAACCCTCCCTTTGTTATGCTGCTAATAGGTTTAGTCAGCCGGGGGACCTCCAGTAATACACTGGGCCTCACTCCTTTCCTCACTCTCAATGAAATATTTTTTTTGCTGGTCATTAACATTTGTTTGTTCTCTCCCATAGATTGAGTCCCCATCGTGCTGTTTGCTCTCTACATGTCTGTTATTTTCTTCTTCTCTATCCCCTCACCCCCCAGCCAGTCGCAGCAGATGACTGCCCCTCCCTGAGCCTGGTTCTGCTGGAGGTTTCTTCCTGTTAAAAGGGAGTTTTTCCTCTCCACCGTCGCCAAGTGCTTGCTCACAGGGGATCGCCTGATTGCTGGGGTCTTTCTGCAACTGTGGGGGTTCTCCCTACAGCTGATAGTGCTATGAGATGACTGTTGTTGTGAAATGGAGCTATATAAATAAAGTTGAATTGAATTGAATTGAGAGAGGCATGTAAGACTGCAACTCTGCTTCCTGGTCTCAACTCTGAGTAGTCAGGGTTTTGGAAATTTGGATAAAAAAGATGCCAGATTGTTAGATAAATGAGAAGCACCATCCAAAGTGGTATGAATGCTGTCTCGTCTCATAAGACCAGGTTTTCCCCAAAAAGAGCTCCAATTGTCAATGTAGCCCACGTCATTTTTAGGACACCACACAGACAGACAGCGGTTCCTCCCTTCTCCAACTTCCTTCTCCCTTCTCCCTGACTCCCTTCTCCAACCCATTGTCCGACCATCTTGCATCCTTGGAGCTCTTACATGGGACATTGAGCAGAGGGTCCAGCGGGCTCAATCCTCTGAACCCAAGCCTGAGGGGGTCCCCCATAACCGTCTGTTTGTCCCAGCCGCCCTCTGCAGTGACATCATCAAGTGGGGCAACACTAGCCATTTTGCCAGCCACCCTGGTGTCTAATGGACCATCAACCTCATCTGGCGGGTGTTTTGGTGTCCCACTCTGCGGACAGATGTCCAGGACTACGTCAAGGCCTGCCAAACCTGCACCCACAATAAATCTGACTCCTCAACCCCTGCAGGCCTCCTTCACCCACTACCCATTCCCAATTACCTTGGTCTCATATTGCACTGGACTTCCTCACTGGACTTCACCCTTTCAAGGCACAACAGTCATTCTCACCATCGTAGATCGCTTCTCAAAGGCAATCCATCTGTTCCCTTCCCCAAACTGCCTTCCGCCACTTAAACTGCAAACCTCCTCACCACCCACGTCATCCGCCTGTCTGGCATTCCTGTGGACATTGTGTCTGACCGAGGCCCTCAGTTCACCTCCCAGGTACTGAAATCCTTTTACTGTTCCTTGGGTTACACTGTCAGTCTCACATCTGGTTACCAACCACAAAGTAACAGGCAGGCTGAGCACGCCAACTAATCCCTGGAGGCCGCCCTTAGGTGCGTAGCAGCCTCGAATCAGAGTACTTGAAGCACACATCTGACCTGGGTGGAATATTCGCTCAACTCCGCAGTCTCAGTGGCTACTGGACGCACGGTGTTTGAGGCTTCCATGTGGCATCCCCCCTCCTCCCCATTGCCTATGGCGAAGAGGGAGTTGGCTGTTCCATTGGTGAGGGCTCACGCACGCCGCTGCCGCTGGCTCTGGAGAGCCACTCGAGCTGCCCTCACCCGCTCGGCCAAGTGGAAGCGCCAGTACGCAGACTGCATGCAGACCCTGGTGCCCAAATACTGCCAGGCAGCACGTGTGGTTGTCGGCGGACCAGGTGCCCCTCTAGACGGACTCCAAGAAACTCTCATCTCGCTTCCTAGGCCCATTCCCCATCTGCCGGGTCATAAATGACATCACGTTCTGCCTGAAGGTCCCACAGACGCTTTGGATTCACCCCACCTTCCATGTTTCCAAGATCAAGCCCCTCTCTGCCAGCCCTCTCTGAACCCCCACCCAAAGCCACCTCCTCCACCTCGGGTCCTCAACGGCCACACCATCTATACAGTCTAGAGGATACTGGATGTTTGCCATCGGGGCTGGGGGCTACAATACCTAGTCCACTGGAAGGGCTATGGACCAGAAGAAAGATTCTGGATCCCCAGTCCGAACTTACATGACAAGGGGATGATCCAGGCCTTCCATAGGGCTCATCCCCACAAGCCCAGTGGACTACCAGGAGGCACCCTTTGGGGAGAGGTGGGCACTGTCATATTCATGTGAGCGTACACTCTCCCTCCCTTCCTGCAAGACTTTCCCTGGCTCCACAGACAATCACTGCACCTGCGTGATGAGACACACCTGCCACCTCTTCCCTGCCAGTGCTTATAAGGACCAATTTGTCGATGCTTCAGCACTGGCTTGTTGGGTATACTGCCTTTAAAGCAAGCAAGTAACTGATTATTCACTTATTCACTCCAAGGAATTATTATTAAGATTCCTTTTCTCTTCTCTCCTCCACGTTGCTGCCATCTTTGTAGTGTGTCTCTCCAGGGTTTGTTGTGCGCTCACCTGCCCCACCATCATCATCATTACTTCAGCTGCCTCATTGCACCCGGTCAGACACCTCTCCAGTCTCTACTCCTGCCCACCAGCATCCTCACCTGGTTTGCAGTTTCAAGCAGGGTTCGACTGCCAGGCTCTCAGCTTATCCCACGTGAGTGCTGTCCTATTTTCCCTTTACTCGTCTCCCTCCTGCTCTAACTTGGTCTCATCTCCCATTACAGGCTGTGTCCTCCTATGGCGAGTGGTGTCTTTCATTAATGAAGCTCCCTTTATGGAATCAATAAATTGTGAAAACTAGTTTCACTGTGTGTTTCGTGTGTTTACTTTAGTGTCGTTCCCTGTACATGAGCTGTTTAATTCTTCCAATCAAGACAAAACCTAAAACTCAAATGATGACAAGAAATTCCAAACTCAGATGATAACATGGGGATCTCAAATTCTGCAAGTACCAACATGGACACTTTCACCTCAGGATGTGACAACATGGACACCCTTAACTCAGAAGGAAACACAGGAGCTCCAGGCCTAGAAAACAACACAGGAGCTTTAGGCTTTAAAAAATAACACAGGAACTATAAACTTAGAAAACAACACAGGACCTTTAGACTTTGAAAACAACACAGGAACTCAGACTCAGAAAACTACAAAGGAGCTCTCAACTCAGAAAACTACATAGGAGCTCTCAACTCAGAAAACAACTCAGGAGCTCTGAACTTAGAAGTTAACTCAGAAGCTCCTAGCTCAAAAGGTAACACAAGAGTTCTTAACTCAGCAGCTAATGCAGGGGCTCTTAGCTCAGTAGCTAACAGATGGGCTCTTAGCTCAGAAGCAAACACAGGAACACAATACTCGGGGAAAGTAACATGAAAACTTAACTCCCAGAAACTCCAATCTCAGACGGTCACAACAAAAACCTTTCAAGTTCAGGAAGTGAAAATAAAACACCACCAAACTCAGGAGATATCACTGGAGCCCTTAGCTCAAAAGAAAACAACATGGGGGCGTCAAACCTCATAAGAGTTTCTGGATCAGGCAGCAACACAAAACCCCCACACACTGGAAATAATACAGAGGGTCTAAACTCAGGAGATACCCCAGATGCAGAAATTTCTAGCTCGTGGGACATAAATGAAGAAATTTCTGGCACAGGGGACACAAAAGCAGAAATCTCTAGTTTTGGAGACAGACACAGGAATCTTCAACTTCAGGGACACAGATATGGAATTCTTTTGCTCAGGGGACTCAGGTGCAGAAATTCCCTTCCCAGGGGCTAGTGAAACAGAAATTGCTAACTCAGGGGCACAAATACAGAATTTCCTGGGACCGGACTCACAAACGCAGAGATTTCTGGCCGAGGACACACACAGGCAAAAATTTTAAGCTCTTTTGTCCCAATCTGGCATTTCTTTACAAGTAAATTTGCAGCTTGTCTTGCACAAACTTGCTTCTTCTTCATGAATTTGCAGTTTCTCTTGTTTCCTTTTCTCTCTCTCTCTCTGATTAATTTGTGACCTTTTCATATAAACTTGAATTTTTCCTTTTAAAATTTGCATTTCTTACAAATTTGTGTTTTGGTGTTTCAGCCCCTGATTTTGGACAGCAACCTCCAGGCTGGGAATCTGAAGTTCAGATTTCACCCACAAAGTGTCACTCAACCCCCAAAACCTTGAACCTTTAAAGAAAGAACCCTTACCCAGAGAATACATTCAAACATGAAACACAGCCAGACATTTTCTTTGTTGTTTTACTTTCTTTTTTCTTTTTTCTCTTTCCAAAATTTAAAAACAAAACAAAACAAAACAAAAAATTCAGCAGAAGTAGCACAGATACACCCGTGGGCAAGGTAACTCCATTCTAACCGTTCCCCCACAGAGTACAGGGTATTGTTAGCGATACAAACAAAATTCCAAGGCTCCAAGCTTAATCAAAAAGGAATCAGGTGGTCTACCATCAACCCAGAGCCATCGGGCCGGGAGATAAAATGGATCTGGGGGCCTACCCAAGTCCATGGGTCCCCAAACCAGGGTACGTAGTGGATCTGGTGGCCTACCAAAGTCCCTAGGACACCAGACTACAGGACAAAGAAGATCAGGGATACTGAGCTAGGGACACAGCAACGATAGAGCCTTTAGCTCTAGGGGTGACAATCCAGGGGCTTGTAGTTCAGGAACCAAGAATGCTGGGGTCTTTTGATCAGGAGACATGAAGTCAGGGGTTATTAATTCAGAAGAAAATAAGTAAGTTTCACGTTCAGGGAACAACTCAGGGATTCCTAGTTCAGAAGGCATCAGTACAAGATTCTCTCATTCAAAAGACTTCAATACAGAATTTTCGAGGTCCAAAGACAGTACCAGAGGGACTTTCAGCACAGGAACCAACAGCAGCTGAGGAGCGATGACCTCGGGCAAGGTGGAGTGGACTGCTTTATCTCTTGGACAATGGATAGAGGTCTCCAGACCTCTTGGGCATTGGGTGGAGGTCCCACGACCTCTGGCTCAGCGGTAGGTGGTGCAGGGAAATCCATACTTGATGCCTGGGGAATTACCTCCGCTGCAGTCACCTCGGATGGGGAAGAAAGGTTGGGGGTAAGTGAGGCATCACCACAATCACCAGGAGCTAGGAAAGATCTTACTAATATTGATGTTAAAAAAGTATAGAAAAGTACTTGTCTGATCTCCTGGTCCACTTCTGCTGGGGTGACTGGCTCAGGATGAACCACAGGCACTAGAGCATGCACCATGGGATCAGCTGGAGCTGTGGCATGCACCTCAGAATCAGCTGGAGCTGTGGCGTGCACCTCTGGGATAGTGGGAGTCATTGTGCACACCACAGGGACAGCAGGAGCCTTTGCGCATGCCTCAGAGACAGCTGGAGCTGCTGCGCACACCTTGAGGATTGCTGGGGCTGTCTGGTGAGGAGCCGGTACTACTGGAGTGTGCGCCATGGAGAGAGCTGGTGCTGGAGGTGGTGCATGGTGTCGAGAGGAGCAGCATCTCCAAGAGCCCTCCTTCCATCCGAGCAAGCCGAACGCCAGTCTTGATCCTCAAATCTGCTCTCTCTCACTGGCAGAGATCTCCTAAGGCACCCATAGTGCTGTAGGCTGCTGCTTGGGAGGTGGAATGGGACTGGATCTGATATACGGCATGGTGGGAAAGACGCTGAAGCCAAGAAGCGCTCCCTCGTAGCCTCCAACTTTGGCACAGCTGGAATGACCTCCACCATCTCCTGATACATGCACTGGAGGTTCTGGACAGACATCAGCAGCCCAAACAGGTTGGGGTAGCTCCACAAGCTGGGGGTAGTTTTTGTGATTGCGGCTGCCATGTCCAAAAATCCCAGGTCCCCCTCTGGTGTGTGGGAGGTGCGGACATCCGAGACATAACTCTCAATTGTCTGTGCTGCCCACACCTCATTTACATCCAGTCCCAAACAACTAAAGTCCAAGCTCGCAACGTCCTCGGGTACTGGCATTATTCTATCAAGGATCTGCCCACCGGGTAGATTGTCGTGAGAGTTAAAACCCAAGACATGGACTGAACTGCAACATAACATATTTATTAAAGAACAGAAATACTGAGAACTCAAATCAACAACTGCACAGGGGCAGAAAAGAATGCAGGCAAAACTAAACTTACTTTGAATGATAAAAAAGATCACAGGGAAAACACTGAGATAACATGACAATGACGCCAGACAAAACACAAGTACAAACTCATATTAATAGGGAGACTAATCATGAACTATATGCGAGACACCTGAGACTAATTATCAGGGCAGCAGGTGAACACAGGACGGGCGGAGCTGCACACACACTCACAGACAAGGAATACATAGAAGGCATGACAAAGACATGCAGGGCACAATACAGAGAGTAATACAAAAGGGCAGTGGCCAGGGATACAGAAAACATGGGGAATTGGAACAACAGGTAACAAATATACACACAGACCAAGGACAAAACAGGGAATGACACAGTATACAAATAACGGAGGATTCATGGGAACACAGAGGGCAATAACTGCAAAGTTATTGCAATAACTGCAAAATAATTGAGCCAAAACTCAAACCCAAACTATGACACTATGGGCATTTTTCTAAAAATAAAGTTGCCAGAAAATTAGATGGACGTATTTTTGGCCGTTCATTTGAAGGGTGCAACAAATACAGATGAAACTGCATTACATGAAAAAAACAGATTAGTACTAACATTGACAGCACTTGAGCAACAAAGTACCAAAAATAGCAATTCCTGAAAAAATCAGATCATTACAGAAAAACAGTCAGAAAAGCAAACCAAAAAACCAGAAGTAGCAGCAGTCCTTGGCTTGACGAGAGTCCAGCAGGATCCTCGCTTTATGGCCGAAGTCCCCCTGAAAGTGGGCATCTTGAAACTTGTCCCCAGGTTTTATGGGTGCTGGATTCATGCCACCACACCATAGGCTGGCTGATACAACTTCAGTCCTGAATGATGCAACTCTCAGAGGAAGTCTTTCCACATTTGGATTCCAAGTCTTGTCCTGAATGATGTGGTCATCTCTCCGGCTGGAACTGTCTCCAACTGGTCTGGGTCCAAGATGGCTGACGAGTCTTTTCAGGAAGTTGACCATACATGGCTGTTGGTCAGAGCGGGGCTTCCCAACTGGTGTTTCTAGGGTGGCAGTTATAAATTAATTGATTAATTGGAAACATTTTTTTGTGTCTTTTTTTACTTTTGATTGAAGACCTTTCGACAAATATCTTGCTGTTTATGAGGCCATTCCCTCCTGGTCTGATACCCCTTTTTAGGGAAGAAGGTTCCACACAGATTGGTCAGTGCAAGTTTGCTTAATGCATAAACAGCAAGATTTTGGTCAAAAGGTCTTCAATCAAAAGAAAAAAAGACAGAAAAAGCTTATCCGATTAATTGATAGCTGCAGCCCTAATTGTTTCCCACAGTAGCTGGACAGTGAGTCCTTTGTTTGAGGTGTCCTTGAAGGCTTGGATGCAGCAGAGTGAGGACAGAGTGTGAAGTGGAGGTAACTTGAGTTCACAGTGAGGCCTTATTGTCACAAAGCCATAGAAAGTTTTCATCAAATGCCACTCACTCAACAGTCACCCATGGATTTTATTCGAAGACAGGTTGGTCTCACCTCGATAGCAGCTGGAGACAGAGCAACTGTAGACTCCAAAGGAGTTGAATGAAAAGCGATACTCTTAAAAGAAACCTCTCACTCTCTGCTGCTGTGATATTTATGTAATTCTGACACACACAGTTTTCTGCTGCAGCTTCAATATTAATGTAATTTGTCACAATAACAACAGACAGTCTCCACATTCTTGTCCACTTTGTCTTTGCTGTGATGTGATGATGGTGACACCTACTTCATCTCTGCATTGTCCTATTCAAATATCCGCCAAGGTGAGGTGAGGTAGGCAGCAATCCATATCACTAGCAGGGTCAATTACCTCGCGTAACCCTATTCAGACAAAAGAGGGAACCTGGATCGTGTTGGCTTTGCCTGGATTGACGGGGTAGTTTGAAAGTTCAGGCTGTGTTGAAAAGTAAAAATGGGCAGGCCAAATATTGACTTTTAAGCTTGCTAGAATTGTACAAACACTATTTTTGCCTGACGAAGGCTGCAGCGAACAGTCAAAACATGTAAAGAAGGTAAAAACATCTCCTTTCTATTTTTGTCTTTAACAAGAACAAAAAGGTAAACTATTTTTGCCTTGTACTATACTGTAGTCCCAGTTATGGTTGCACATTTCAAGAAATCATTGCACCTATTTCCCATTTTTCCAAGAAAAAATAAAAATGAGGGGTTGAGGACCTCCGGTTGAGCAATGAACAGATAACGCGCATGTACTGATGGCTTCTACAGGTTTTTAAATGGTGAACTACATTAATATACAAAGCAAACCCATGTAAATTGATGGGCGACTGTGGGATCTTGGTCAATTCCTCTGAAAATGCCTACAAAAAGAACCCAAAAGACTGTTCTGACAACAGAGGAGGTAGGCCTTGACAGGACCATGGCAGTATGTATGAGCATGCTGTAGCATCATCTCACTTTGGCTCAGCAATAATTATTCTTCTGCTTAAAGACATTTTTGTTTCACCCAGGAGTAAGACAAAGAAATGGATTTTCTCCCCTTCCTTTGTTAAAAACCAGCCTAAGGAATTTCCCCAATGTCCGGCTTTGCTTTTATTGCCCCCATAAAATGTGCAACAGACCTGGCCTACACAGATCCACAACTCAGTTAATTTCCTTAAACTCTGGGAAATGCTGGATTTAACCAGTGAATTTTAAAGTACATTATTACAAACTCAATTCTAAACCTTCTTCTTTTTAGGACTATGAAAGGCAAATGGACTCTGATGTCTTTAATGTGGAAAATCAATAATATGTGTGAAATGCATTAATCTGTGATTTTATATATATGCATGTTAAAAATGTTTAAATGAATGTTTATTCCTGCATGTTGATTTAGAAGCACTGCTTACAATTTATACTAATCACTAAAGTTATCTTAGTTTAATACATAAGGGGAAATATTAACTTCCAGTATGTATCAAAGTTTGGCCTCTAAAACCATGTGACTCCAGCAGCCAATCTCGGCATGACAGCAATTCTTCATCCCAGAGCTCCAGACAATAGACTGTTTGTTCATTGGATGGAAAGTTCATCGGGCCTCCCACGAAGGACACTCATTGGCTGAGATCCCGGAAGCCCGCGAAGCTCAACAGAACTTATGAATAACAGAGGGACCCCTGCTTCTTTCTCTTTTTTTCGCTTTTCTCTTTTGGCTGTCTTTTGCTCTCTTCCCGGCTCCCCCTTTCACTGATCATCTTCTCCATTGTCTACACACAGCAAGGAAGAACAAAGGACCGTCTGAAAAGACTTCGACCACGTGTCGCTTTTCTGAACACAGAGCAGATAACTCGTAATTTGTTTATGTAACTTTGTATCTTAATGTTTCTTTTTCTCTTAAATGCCTAGGAATTCCTATTTCTTTGAGCTCAATTCTTAATCGGAGTTAAACTCCAATTTTTATTCATCACTTTTTCTTTGTTAAACTTTCTGTAAAATCACCGTTTGTTTAATTTTAATGTAAACTTTAATCTTGACTTTATTTTTTTAATATTTTTCTTGACCAACCACACACCAGAAGCTATAATTTTTATCTAAAGTCCAAAAGTTTTCTTTTCTAATTTGAAATTGGATTAGATATCTTCAATTATTCCCGAAGACCTCTGCAGCCGTTTGTCTACCAGGAAGAAAAACGCAGCTCCCACATCGCACAGCTGAGGAATCAGCGCGCTTCTGCAGGATTTCAACCATCGAGATCCAACTTACGATCTCATGAATATCATTCATCGTCAAGAGAATATTTGCGGGACAAATATTCTGGGTTTTGCCCCTGAACAACAATTCAAAACTTCATGAGGACGACGCCGAACGAGGATCACGTGAGCTGCAACTTTCATTCATCTGCTGAATTAAACGTCTGAGGTCCGGTAATAATTTGTGTATCTAATCAGATGCAAATTAAGAAGCCCTTAACATAACTCTTCTTTTCATTAAAATTCCGTTTTTATTTTCTTAAGATCAATCAAGGACTTTTCATATAATTAGTAAACTTTCTCCATAAATTTGTGTTGTTTCCATAATCTGTTAACTCAAACTGATAGAAATTGGTTTCTCAGTTTAACCCTGGTTCCGAAAATATTGACATTGTTAATCTATCATTTACAAGATTGATTCTATGATTAATGAAATTACTGCAATGTCTGTTAATCATTTCGTTTAATAAATCTGTAAAAATGAGAGGAGTTGTTGAGAATTTATTTCATTCTGAGTCTGTTTCAAGCACAGGTATCGAATTCACGGAAAAATGTTGAGACTGATTATTGATTAATTTATTGAATGATTAAATAGGTATAAAGTGAAATTAAAGATTAAATTGCTTCTTAAAGATAGAAGCTGGTGCCCCTTACGAGTGTTATTAACTTTTCTGATGTATATGAAATGAGATTTGATCTCAGATTCCAATACATCAATATAAATTAAATAATTCATACCTGATCATATTCATATTTATTAATATCCCATATATCCCATATATCTTTCCGGTTCCGGTTCCGCCGGACCGGCGGCGCCACACGAGTCGGCTGCCTGTTGCAACAGCCTTTTTTTTAATCTTCCTTCTTCTTTCTACACCTTTCACTCTGTATATATATCACGGACGCACGGATCACCCCGGGGGTCTCCCGGGTCGGCGGACGGAGCCACGGTTTGCAGCGGGAGACGTTACAGCGGGGAGGAGCTAGTGCTAGCTAGCACTTGGCCGCCGCCCGGTGCTAATGGGAAACTCAACATACCGGGAGCTGTAGCGAAAATGACGCGGGTGCCGGGCTGGAGTTTAGGCGGCGTGAAAGAAATATAAGACAGAATAATAAAGAGCGATGGCAAGAACCAAGCAGACCGCCCGTAAAATCTACTGGAGGAAGAAGCCCCCCCCCCGCCCCCCAGGAGACAGCTAGCCACCAGGGCTGCTCGGAGAGGCGCTCCGGCCACCGGCAGAGTGAAGAGGCCTCGCCGTCACAGGCCCGTGGCTCTGAGAGAGATCTGTCGCTGCCAGTAATCCACGGAGCTGCTCATCCGTAAGCTGCCCGTCCAGCGCCTGGTGAGGGAGATCGCTCAGGACTTCAAGACCGTCCTGCGTTTCCTGAGCTTCGCCGTCATGGCTCTGCAGGAGACCAGCGAGGCCCACCTGGTGGTCTCTTCTTCGCTAAGGGGGTCACCATCATGCCCAAAGACTTCCAGCTGGCCCGCTGCATCCGCGAAGAGAGAGCTTAGACTTTCTGCTGCACATTCACCAGCCATAATGCTCTGCACTGTGTGTCTATATATATATACATTTATAGTAATATGGACATATGTTTACTAGATGTTGTTTTTTCTTGCCTTCTGATTGTTGCTCTGAGTGTTGCTATCCCTATGCTGTTGCAATCCTGGAATTTCCCCATTGTGGGACTAATAAAGGCTTATCTTATCTTATCTTATCTTATATTTCCTCCTATAATGCTGACCCCAAGAGAGCGCTTCAGAAGCAGTGTCACAAGCGAGGCAAGGCGGGGGGAGGGGCTACATGCTAGACTAAAAGCTCGTGTTAGCCGCCTACCACTACCTAACCTCTTTCTAGCCAATGTACAGTCTCTGGAAAACAGACTGGACTAGCTAAGAGTAAGGACTGAAGACCAGTGAGAGATAAGAGAGTGCTGCGCTCTAATTTTCTGTGCGACCAGGTTCTCAGACAAAGTTCTTGAGTGTGCCATTCAGCTACAGACCCACTCCGTACATCGGGCAGACCGGACATCAGCAACGGGGGGAAGGGTCTGTGTGTGTGTGTGTGTGTGTGTGTGTTTATAAACAACTTGTGGTGTTGAGATGTACAAACTGTTTACAAGCACTGTTCGCCCAATGTGGATTTTTTACTGCTGAAATGCTGTCCCTATTATCTACTGAGGGAATTCACTACTGTGTTTTTGGCCGCTGCTTACATTCTCCCACAAAGCAACTACACAGCAGCGCTCCACAAACTCCATGACGTCATCAGCACATTAGAGACGTCCCATCCCGATGTTGTTTTTATTCTTGCTGGTGACTTTAACCAGTGCAATTTAAGGACTGTACTTCCCAAATATTACCAACATGTGGACATTCCCACCCGTGATAAGAACACACCGTACCATGTTTACACAAACATACGCAGTGCATACAACGTGGCACCCCGCCCCAACTTCAGACAGTCAGATCACTATTGCAGGCCTTCAGAGAACAGAGTGCAGTAATCGTGCATTTTTAGATGGTTTTAATTTAGACACAGAGCTGGCTAATGCGCTTAATTGTTTTTATGGTTGTTTTGATTCTTTTGATTTTAGCACAGAAACCCAAGGTTTGAAACAGAAACTCAAAGGCAATCAGCACTTTAATATTGAGTTGCAGGATGTTAAAAGGGAATTCTGTGCTGTAAAAGTGAACAAAAGTCAGGGCCCTGATAATATATGTTGACACTTGGTAAAGTCCTGTGCATATGAATTGAGTCCTGTGTTTCTCTACATTTTTAATAAGTCCTTACAGACACAACATGTGCCTAAGATCTGGAAAGATGCTGTGGTTGTCCCTCTTCCAAAATCCAGCTGTCCTAAAATGGTAAATGATTTTAGACCAGTTGCCTTGACATCAATTTTAATGAAAATTTTTGAAAAACTGGTCAGATGTGAGGTCCTAAAGCAGATTGAGCATGCATTGAATCCTTTGCAGTTTGCCTATAGGCCTCACAGAGGAGTGGGGGATGCCACTGTCACTCTGCTTAACATGCTTTTTGAACATCTGGATTTTAATGGGACACACGCCAGGCTTTTATTTGTGGACTTTTCTTCTGTTTTTAATACAATCCAACCTCATATTTTAGTTGAAAGGCTTCTGCAATAATTTGATTTGAGTAATAATCTGGTGGGTTGGATTCTGGATTTTTTAACCAACAGGACACTGAGAGTAAGGGTCAATGGTACATTGTCTGACCAAAAGTGTTCTTCTACTGGCTCTCCTCAGGGGTGTGTGTTGTCACCACTACTCTTCATCCTGTACACAAACATGTGTCGGAGCAGACATGACAACAGACACATTATAAAGTATGCTGATGATTCAGTTATTGTCAGTCTCCTTCAGGATGGTGAGAGTGGCCACAGCCCAGTAGTTGATGATTTTATTCACTGGTGTGAGGATTCCTGCCTGCAGCTGAATACGACAAAAACTAAAGATATGATTATTGACTTTAGGAGGAAAACTCCCAGGTACAAAGTCACTGTACTAAAAGGCCAGACCACTGAATGTGTACAATCCTACAAATATCTTGAGACGATTATTGATAGTAATTTAAACTTTGAAGAGAACTGTGAAAGGGTGTGCAAAAAGGGTCAGCAACATTTGCATTGTTTAAGGAAACTCGCACACTTCCAAACTGACCGAACCATAATGACAATGTTTTATCAGGCTTTTATTGAATCTGTTTTATCTTTTTCTTTAGTGTTATGGTTTGGTCAGATAAAACTGAAACCGAGGAAATCCTTAGACCAGGTGGTTAGATGGTCCAGTCGTTTGCTTGGTGAGTCACAGCTGAGCCTGACATCCCTGTACACCAGACAGGTACAGAGGATTGCTACCTCCATTTTAAATGATGACTCCCACCCTTTGCACTGCCACTTTCAGCTTCTTCCCTCCAGACAGAGGTTTGTTGTCCCAAAATGTAAAACCCAGCACTACAAAAACAGCTTTTTTCCTGCTGCTGTCAAAGATGTAACAATATATTACACATAATTTAGTTATCTATTTATCAATTTTTATTTTATATTTATTTATTTTTGTAGTTTTTTTTATTTGGGTTTTAAATCTTTTTTTGGGTTTTAGACTTTTATTGAGTTTTTAATCTCTTTGACTTAGTTTTTAACTTTTTTTAATATGACCCTTCTCTCTTCTCTCTTTGTTTTTTCTCTTATCTCTTTGTCTTATGTCCTGATTGGTGGAGCCTTGAATACTTTTATTGTGTTTATAGTTAGCTTCATGTGTGCCTGTGTTTGTGTTCATGTTGAATGTAATTGTGGTTTGTAAATATGTGTCTAAAAGGATGTCACCTGGGGACTTCCGGTTATGGCGGCCATGTAGGGAGACGTGTTTCACACTGCTCTGCTCCTAAAAATAAAAAGTTTACTTAAACTCTCTTAATTGGAACAAAAACCCATCCCAGCATTTAGGTGCGGATATGGTAAAGACCAAGGCTGGGAAATTAGGTGGCGGAAAAAGCAATTCGACAAAAAAACCCAAGCTAACAGACTTCCACGCTCAAGGCAAAACAGGGAAAACCCCAGAGACTATGGCGGAGGATGTAGCCAGCGGCGGAGCGGGAGCTGCTGAAGAGGGGACAAATGCAGTGCTCACTGCCATCAACTCTATGAGAACAGAGTTTTCGTCTAAATTTGATGGTATCATAGCAGCGATAGAAGGAATGAGAAAGGAAATAAGCGACTGTATGGAACGAGTGTCACAGGCGGAGCTCCGAATTTCAAGCGCTGAAGATGACGTCACCAGCCTACAATCAAAGTTGCAAACACTGGAATTAAAATGGAAACGTCTGAAAGATAACGTCCTGGACTTGGAATCCCACTTGCGACAGGAATAATTTGAGGCTGGTGGGCCTCCCGGAGGGAGCAGAGGGACGGGACTCATGTTCCTTTTTGGAAAAGTGGATTCCAGAAGTGCTGAACAACGCGGACCTGCGGTCATCGGTCGTCTTATAGAGAGCTCACCGAAACGGCCCACCGAGAGATAATAAGACACCACCGAGGATGCTGATTATGAAGTTCCTCAACTACAGGGACAAGATGACGGTCACCAATGCGGCGCAAGCTAAAGGGGAAATTAAATACCAGGATCAACAGGTGCGGTTCTACCCAGATTTGGCCACAGAAATTCAACAATTAAAGAGGCAGTCGACCCCGCCTGCAAAGAGCTGCGCAACCTCGGGATTCGTCACGGAGTGATTCACCCGGCAAGACTGCTGGTCACATATAAGGGGAGAACCCATATCTTCAAGACCCCTCAAGAGGTGCAGGAGCTCATTAAGCAGATCCAAAAGGAAACTGGTGGGAGCTAAGCATGAATATGACAAAGGTAGAACATTTAAGCATTTGTACAGGCATCTGATTGATCTGAAACATATAACATGTCTACAAAATACAGACTGTATTAATAAAAAGCTATGATGTACAAAGTTGCCATAAAACTTTGAAGTTATGTTGAAAAAACTACAGAAGAGAGTTAATGTCATTAAAAATAATAGTAGAGTCAGGGTGATTGAGAGGAGAAAAAGAGAGTGGTTTGACTGATCCTCGCAGGTGTGGAACAGTCACTAGCTATAACGGGAGACGGATTTTTTTTTTTTGGGGGGGGGGGGGATTACCACAAATGTGGGGAAAGGGAATTTGTTTTTGTGTAGTTTGTGGAATGAATGTTCAATCATCCATGTTTTTGCTTCTCTGTATGAGCATGTTCATATTGCAAGGTAATCTCAAACTCCTTATTGATCATAGATCAAAGCGTTAAGCTTAATTTAACTACATGGAATTGCAGAGGTCTACAAAATTTAAAAAAACTTAAACAAGTTATGAATAAAATAAAAGACATAGATTCAAAAATTGTATTTTTACAAGAAACTCATCTAATAGAGGAGGATGTAAAAAGAATTAGGAGAAGATGGCAAGGTAATGTGTTCACCTCATCATTTTCATCCTGAGCTAGGGGAGTTATGATTCTCATACACAAAACAGTTCCATTTCAAGTGAAAAATGTAATTTGAGACAAATTTGGAAGATATCTAATCATCCAAGGATCTTTGTTATTAGAAAATATAAATCTGTGAACTTAACGGCCCCAATATTGATGATCAAAACTTCTTGTTAATTATTTTCCTTACTTCATCATCACTTACATGGCAACATATAATAGCAGGGGATTTTAATTGTACATTGAATCCCAGTATAGATAGGTCAACAGGACTGGACTGTACGCACAATGGATGCAGGATGACCATTAATCATTTTATGAAAGAATTGAGATTGCTAGATATATGGAGAGAAATGAAACCACAAGTCAAAGCTTATTCTTGTTATTCTAATACCTATAAGTTCCAAGGTTCCAAGGTTGTCACAGCCAGGAGCGGCACTGGGGTTAAGCTCCCAGTGCTCATAAAATGCTCCTTATGGCGTGCATCTCGAAAAGCCTCTGACAACTAAGTCCAACTCCTAGCCTGCCCGTGTGGTTTAGTCTCTAAGCCTGGTGGAACTGCTTTTACTAATAGGAGAAGGAGCGAGGGCGGATCTCTGGCGCCTTAAAACCAGATGCTTCGGGTAGATGGTGGCTCGTCAACCTGGGAAGGTAGCCCATCTAGGGGAAGGTAAACCCTGATTTCAAACCTCCGCTGCCTTGCGGCATACCCGGTCAAGGGAAAGGCTTCGGAAGTCAAGCCTGAGGAAAAATCCTGAGTCGGAGCCCCTAAGGCAGTTCTATGTTGTGCTCAACATCGTTCTGGCAGCTCCTGCAATGGCGCTGGTGCCAAACTGTAGAAGCCTTGCTGTTCCTTTGGATTCATCAGTGACGTGGAGAGGGGGGACATGCTGCATGGGCAACATCTTGTCCTCCATATCTTCCTGCCCAGGCTTGAATCCTACCAACGCCAATGCTGGAAGGTAGAACACCGGATCACTGGAGAGGATACTCCAGCTTCGCCTTTGGCGTAGAAAAAACACGGGGAATGACAGTTACCGGTTATAAGCCACCGCTCAATTGGCGTAGAGCGCGGCACCAGGGGTTGTTCCCGACGGTGGGAGGGATCATCGGATCTCACTGGACAGCTACCGCCCGCCTCAAGCTGGGCAACCGCAGCCAATAAGGTGTTGTTCCGCCACAGCTTGCTTTCCTCATTGGGTGTATGGGGATGAGGAGAAGTCCGAACAGCAGGCTGAGAACCTTCGCACCAGGCAAGATAATAAAACAAAAGAGACCAACTCTAAAACTGGGAACTTGGAACGTCTGCACTATGATGACAGGACTCGCTGCTAACCTCAAGGACATCAACGACACCAGGAAGACTGCCCTCATCAATAATGAGCTGAAGAGACTGGGAGTAGATATCGTCACTCTCCAGGAAACACGGTTGGCTGATGCAGGCACACTGAGAGAGAAGGACTACACGTTCTACTGGCAGGGAAAGGGCAGCGACGAACACAGGAAACACGGAGTGGGCTTCACAGAGAAGAACACCTTGCTGAAGATGGTGGAACTGGGCAGCACTGGCTCTGCACGACTCCTCACCCTCCGCCTGAACACCACTCAAGGCCCAGTCACCCTCGTCAGTGTGTATGCCCCAACACTCACAGCCACACCAGAGGCAAAAAACGAGTTCTACGAGAATCTCGCAACAACTGTCAGGACCATCCCCAACTCTGAACAACTCATTCTTCTTGGAGACTTCAATGCCAGAGTGGGTGCTGACCACGACTCCTGGCCCTCCAGTCTTGGACCTTTTGGCGTGGGCAGAATGAACGACAACGGACAGCGGCTGCTCGAGTTCTGCACATATCACGATCTGTGCATCACAAACTCATTCTTCAAGACCAAGCCCCAACACAAGGTTTCCTGGCAACATCCACGCTCAAAGCACTGGCACCAGCTGGACTTGATCCTGACCAGGCGCACCTCACTGAAGAACGTGCTAATCACCCGTTCGTTCCAGAGTGCAGATTGCGACACAGACCATTCATTGGTGTGTTGCAAGGTCAAGCTGCAGCTGAAGAAATTCCAAGCAAGATGGCTCAACAGAACGTGTTGAGCAGTTTGCCTCCACCTTTGAGAAGGAACTTGGTGTACCGCAAGAAGGAGAATCTGCAAAGCAGAAGTGGGAAGTGCTGCAAACACATTCACCGCACAGCCTTGGCTACCTTTGGGAGGAAGACCTCAAAGTCACAGGACTGGTTTGATGCCAAGTTGACCGAGATGACCCCCGTCATTGAAGCCAAGTGCTCAGCACTTGCTGAGTACAAGAAGTACCCAAACGAGAAGAATCTCCAGATTCTCAGGGCTGCGAGAAGCAAAGTTCAGCAGACTGCTCGGCACTGTGCCAACGAGTACTGGACTCAGCTCAGCCAAGACATTCAAACCGCTGCCATAACAGGGAACATCCGTGGTATGTACGATGGCATCAAGAAAGCACTTGGTCTGGCTCAGAGCAAGACGGCCCCCCTCAAATCCTCCACTGGGGTGATGATCACAGAAAAGTACAAGCAGATGGAAAGATGGGTGGAACACTACTCCGACCTCTACTCCAGAGAGAACACCGTGACACCATCAGCCCTTGATGCCATCGACTGCCTGCCATCCATGGACGAACTTGATGCCGAGCCAACCATCGACGAACTCAGCAAGGCCATTGATAGCTTGGCCGCTGGCAAGGCACCCGGCAACGACGGCATACCCCCTGACCTGATCAAGCACTGCAAGACCGCCCTACTGCTGCCATTGCATGACGTCCTCTGCCAGTGTTGGAAGGAAGGTGCCGTACCACAGGACATGAGGGACGCCAAGATCATCACCCTCTACAAAAACAAAGGGGAAAGAAGCGACTGCAACAACTACAGGGGCATCTCCCTCCTCAGCGTTGTTGGTAAAGTCTACGCATGAGTTGTTCTCGTTCGTCTACAGAAGCTTGCCGAACGTGTTTACCCCGAGTCTCAGTGTGGCTTCCGCGCTGCGCGATCGACGGTAGACATGATATTCTCCATCCGCCAACTCCAGGAGAAATGCAGAGAACAGAACATGCCCCTGTACGTCGCCTTCATCGACCTCACCAAAGCGTTCGATTTGCTCAGCAGAGAGGGCCTTTTCAAGATCCTGCCAAAGATAGGATGCCCACCAAAGTTGCAAAACCTCATCGAATCGTTTCACACCAACATGCAGGGGATAGTGCAGCACGATGGCAACGTCTTAGAGCCATTCAACATACGCAGCGGAGTGAAACAGGGCTGTGTACTTGCGCCAACCCTCTTTGGGATTTTCTTTGCTATGCTCCTGAGGCATGCCTTCAGCACAGCAACAGAGGGAATCTACCTGCACACAAGACCTGACGGCAGGCTTTTCAACCTCGCCCGCCTGAAAGCCAGAACCAAAGTACGCGAGGCTCTAATCAGAGACATGCTGTTTGCAGACGACGCTGCAGTCACAACCCACACACAGCAGGAGCTTCAGACCCTGATGGACCACTTCTCCCAGGCACGCAAGGACTTCAGGCTTACCATCAGCCTGAAGAAGACTAACGTCTTGGCGCAAGGCACGGAAGCACCACCAACCATCACCATCGACGACTACAAGCTGGAGGTCGTGAATCAGTTCACGTACCTGGGGTCCACGATCAGCAACAACCTCTCCCTTGATACAGAGATCAACAAGAGGATTGGAAAATCAGCCTTCACACTCGCTCGCCTCACCACACGAGTGTGGGAGAATCCCAAACTCTCTGTCAAGACGAAGATGGCAGTGTACAACGCCTGCGTCATCAGCACACTGCTCTATGGGAGTGAGACGTGGACAACATACTCCCGGCAGGAAAAGAGACTGAACTCCTTCCACTTGCGCTGCATTCGCCACATCCTGGACATATCCTGGCAGGACAAAGTGCCCAACACAGAACTTCTGTCCTGCACCGGCCTTCCCTCCATGTTCACTCTACTCAGGCAGTGCAGGCTCCGCTGGCTAGGCCACGTTCACCGTATGGAGGATGGCAGAATCCCAAAAGACGTCCTCTACGGAGAACTGGCAACTGGCAGGAGAGACGTTGGCCGCCCACAGCTGCGCTTTAGAGACATCTGCAAGAGAGACATGAAGGCCCTGGAGATCAACACAGCGTGCTGGGAGGACCTTGCAACGGACCGCTCCACATGGAGAGGCACCCTGACCAGACAGCTCAAGGCGGGTGAAGAGAGACTCACTGCTGCAGCAGATGAAAAAATGACCCACAGGAAGAACCGCCACAGACCCAGCAGCACGGAGACCAGCCACAAGTGCGACCTGTGTGACAGGGACTGCCATTCACGCATTGGCCTGTTCAGCCACAGGCGGTGCTGTTCCAGCAGAGTAGATGTTTAGGATTCTCTTCCATGGTCATCATAGACCGACGGAGGCCGACGAATACCTATAAGGCATTCTCACATATTGACTACTTTTTGATCTCCACAGAATTAAGGTCCAAGATTCAAAACTGTTTCTATGATAACATTGTGATATCTGATCATGCACCCTGCGGTCTAATATATGTAGATAAGAAATTGACAAAGGATCCAGGTCGGTGGCATTTTCAGCATAAATGGCTTCAGGATGAGGAATTTGTTAAGTACATAGAAAAACAGATAGATGAGTTCTTTGATATTAATACTACACAAACAATGGCATGTATGAAGTGGGAGGCTTTCAAAGCTTTTATTGGGGGGCATATTATTAGTTATACAGGTTCAAAATCTAAGAAGACTCGAGAGGAGAGAGTCCAACTGGAACGTAAAATAAAAATTCTTCAAGAAAATGTGTATGCAGGAAGTAACCCACAGTTAGAGAACAAATTACTGATTCTGAGAGCTGAATATGATAAAAAAAAAAAATCAGCAAATAGAGCTGCCTCGAGTCTTCTAAGATTGAAGCAAACTTTTTATGAACAAGGTGAAAAATCAGGGAAATTATTGGCATGGCAGATTAAACAATTAGAATTTAAAACACCAATTACCAGTATTATAAGTAATGGACAGGTAGTTATAGATCCTTTACAAATTAATAGTGCCTTTAGAGATTATTATGAAAAACTATATGGTACAAAAAATGAAACTGACTTAACAAAACTGAATGGGTTTTTGGGTGGATTATCTATACCGTGTATTCCAAATGAAAACAGGGAGATACTGGAGTCTAAAATTAGTCAAGAAGAAGTTGGGCAAGCCATTGATAATATGAAATCAGGAAAAAGAGCAGGACTAGATGGTCTTCCAGTTGACCTCTATAAAAAATTTAAGAATAAATTAATAAAACCACTTTTGGAAATGGTTTTAGAAACATTTCAAAATGGTAATTTACCACCATACATGAATAATGCCTTAATTATACTGTTGCCAAAACCAGGTAAACCCCCTAATAAATGTGAAAACATGAGCCCAATAAGCCTATTAAATGCTGATCTTAAGATAATCTGTAAAATTTTAGCAAAACGACTACAAGAAATATTACCAAATATTATTAACCGAGATCAGAATGGCTTTATAATGGGAAGACAAGGCTTCCATAATGTAAGAAGACTATTTAATATTATTTATTCCAATAAAGAAGCACTGGATACAGCTCTCCTATCACTGGACGCCGAAAAGGCCTTTGATAGGGTTGAATGGCCCTATCTTTTTGAAATCCTACAAAGGTTTGGACTTGGAAATAATTTCATAAAATGGGTCCAGATAATATACAATAATGCTACAGCAGAAATCCTAACAAACAGCAATATCTTAAAATCAATAAAACTCAATAGAGGATGTCGACAAAGCTGTCCACTTTCACCCTTATTGTTTACTATGGCAATTGAACCTTTAGCAATGGCAGTACATTTACATCCACAAATATATGGAATTAAAGTAGGACCAACAGAACATAAAATCTCCCTGTATGCCGATGACATAATTTTGTTTATGTCGAATTTTAAAAAATCAATTCCGACCTTGTTAAATTTAATAAAGAACTTTTGGGGAAATATCAGGATATAAAATAAATAAAACAAAATCTTCAATATTAATGCTAAATGAGAACCAGGGAAATCACCCAGCTCTTGAGGTAAATCAATTCAATGTTGTAAATCAATTTAAATATTTAGGAATTCAAATTTTGCCTAAGCTAGAATCAGTCGCCAGTGCCAACTATGAAGCCTTAATGACAGATATTAATGAGTTACTTCAGAGATGTCACTACCAATGTCGATGATCAGGAGAATTAATACACTTAAAAGTAATATCTTACCAAAAATACTTTATTTATTTCAAACCATTCCTTTACCACCACCTTCAGATCTATTCTCAAGAATTAAAAAAAAGTTAGTGGAATTTATATGGAACAATAGGAAGGCTCGATTACGTTTGTCCTTACTATATTTACCATTTGATCGTGGAGGTCTGAAATGCCCAAACTTTATGTTGTATTACTGGTCAGCACAACTGAGGTCTATGACATATTATTTTTCATCAAATGATCTCCCTCACTGGACTGAAATGGAATCATACAATTTACCTTCACCAGTTCCCTTATTCATATATTCAGACTCGGCTAAAAAATTACAGAAACAAGTTAAAAATCCAATTGTAAAGCACATGATCAAAATATGGTGTGAAACCAAAAAAATATTTAAAAGAACCACACTTACTGTCACAATTTAGCCCAATATGGGTAATCAATATTTTACACCAGGGAGAGCGGATGCTGTATTTAAAGTATGGAATTTAAAAGGGATTCAAAAGATTCAAGACTTATATTTGTCACGTTCAGATAACATAATGTCTTTTGAAGAACTGAGGATTAAATTCAATCTTAATAGAACACATTTTTTTAAAATATCTTCAGCTTAGAAATTTTATTCGATCAAATTAAAATAATGCTCTCACCTGACCTACTTATTCATCCTTGGAAAAAATTTTGACGAAAGATAGTAAGAGAAAGGGTATTATTTCAGAGTTTTATAACTCATTGACACTATTCTCAAGTGAAAACTCACAGAAAAGACTGAATTATTGGAAAGAAGACATGCAAATTGAAATTTCAGAGGAACAATGGGAAATGGCTTGTACAGAAGCTCAAACCAAATCAATAAATGTATGTCTTAAATTGATACATTTTAAATGGTTAATGCGGATGTATGTTACACCAGTGGAGTTAAATAGATATAACAAAAACATACCAGATACATGCACAAAATGGGAATGTAGAAAAATCAGAATGTTTTGGGAAGAGGTGAGGGTAACAATTGAAAAAACAATTTTAAAACAATTCACATTGAACCCTAAACTGTTTTTGTTGGGTCTGTATCCAGAAAAACATAACTTTAATAAGAGTGAAAGAGCATTCATAGACCTCGGTTTGCTTAATGCCAAACCTTCCACTAGAAAGAATAACATACATCATGAAATCAAAGGAAAATGTGTTTGAGAATATATGGAGACCTTTCATTGATTATGTAAAGAAATTAAACATAACTTCTGAAGAAGAAGGTGAATGATATGTGTGGACCTTACAAATTCCAAACTGGTGAATGTACTGTATATTATGTATACTTATGTAATAGATTACCTAGACTGAACAGAGGAGCATTGTTGTTGATTTGCTTTTGTTAATGGTTGTTGTTGTTTTTAGTACATTTTTGTTGTTGTTGTTGTTAGTGTTTTTTTTTAATTTTTAAATTACTTTAGTGTTAGTGTTTGACTGTCTGTGCCATGTTTGTAAAAAAAAGGTTCAATAAAAAAATATTGTGGAAAAAAAAAAGGATGTCACCTGACTGCAAAACAAATCTACCTGCGGGTACAAATAAAGTAACCTGAACATCTCCCTGTTTATGTACCCAGCCAACAGACAAAGACTGAAACTGTCATATGCAGGTGAGCATGCGCCCCCTCCTTCCTGTTAAACTTTCCCCAGCTCTGCAGGCAATTAGCTCACCTGCATGAGTGGACGCACCTGCCGCCTCTTCCTCGCCAATGCTTATAAGGGCCATCAAGTGGAAGCTTCAGCGCTGGCTCGTTGGGTATGCTGTCTCACCAACAGCAAGTAAGTTGATTAATCTGTTGAGGAAAATATTACTCACGTTCCTCTCTCCTCTTCCTTTTTCCAAGTTGCTGCCATCTGTGCGGTGCGTCTCCAGGGGATTGTTGTGTGCTCACCTGCTCCATCATCCTCACCCCGCCTCAGCTTCCCGTCTCCACCTGGTCAGACTCCACTCAGCCCATTCCCCGACCAGCTTCATCCTGCTGGTTTGTCTATTCATGCTGGTGCTCTGTCGGGTTCTCTGCTCAGTGCATGTAAGTGGCAGTTTGTCTTCCCACTTCACTGCCTCCCTTCTCTTACTAATTGCTCTCATCTCTCCCCACAGGCTGAGTCTTCCTCTGGTGAGTGACGTTTTTTCTAACAGTGCTCTTCTTTTTGAAATTTATAAAAAACATTTAAACGTTGCTTCTCTGTGTTGTGAGTGTTTTCTCTGGTGTTGCTCCCTGCACGCGAGCTGTTCATTCTATCAATATGACAGAACGAGCCAGCCACAACACAAGCTCAGCGGGGGGCTGCATCAGCGGAACACTCCACTCTTCACCACCTAGACGCCACAGAGAGGCAGGTGACCATGCTCACGCAGCAGCTGGAAACAATTAAGCAGCAGCTGAGCATGGTCACTGAGCATTTGACCCCCTTTTCTCGCTCGGGTCCTGCCACTCCACCTGTTGTGCCCATTTCTTCCACTGTACGCCGCACTACTTCCATTCCCTCACCTGCCCTATACGTGGGGGAGGTGGGGAAATGCAAGGATTTTCTTTGTCATGTGCGGCTTTATTTGGGCCAGTTGGGGGGGAGAGTATCCAACGACATTGCAAAAATTCATTTTATGACCCTCCTGCTGTGTAACCAGGCTCTCAGTTGGGCCCAGTCAGTTCTTGACAGCCCAGAGGGTCCACACTACACATTTGATCTTTTTGTCACCGAATTCACCCGTACTTTTGATCGTACAGAAAGTGAGGGTAACATTATGAGCCACCTCTTGTCTCTCCGCCAAGGTAGTCGGTCTTTAGCCGACTACTCGGTGGAGTTTCAGGTCGAAGCGGTGGACTCTGGATGGAATGACGTTTCGCTACGAAGCGCCTTCCTCCAGGGTTTGAACTGCAACCTCCATGACGACCTAGCGGTTCATGCTGTTCCCTCCTCCTTGGAGGGTCTAACTGATCAGGCTGTCAGCTTGGATAACCGGTACCGCGAGCATGCAAATGAGCGCAAATTCTCTTTTTGCTCATCCTTCACGCATGTGCGCCCCCCAGGCTACTGACACAGGCGGAGCCGACAAATCCTCCA
Organism: Pholidichthys leucotaenia; assembly: GCA_020510985.1. Lineage (NCBI taxonomy): Eukaryota > Metazoa > Chordata > Actinopteri > Cichliformes > Pholidichthyidae > Pholidichthys > Pholidichthys leucotaenia. The sequence goes on from CM035842.1 coordinate 10,381,655, forward strand.
AACCTATGGTGCTTGGCTGGTCTCGGTAGACTCCGGAAGAGCACCAGTGGTGGAGGAGAGTTGGTGCGTGCTTGTACTGTGGTTCTTTGAAGCATAGATTTGACGAGTGTCACCTGAAGCCAAAAGACACGGCCTGTCAGTAGCCATGTTGGGTCTGACGGGCAGGACTCATTCTCATCTCCCCAGTAATTTCTTTATTTTGGCCCTGGTCCAATTGTCGGGGGTCGAGAGGAGGGTTACGGCATTGATAGATTCAGGGGCGGAGCAGAATTTCATCTCCTCCCAACTCGTACAGGAAATAGTTATTCCCACTACCAAATTGTCCACCGCATTAAACGTCACTACTCTATCTGGCCAGAGTGTGGCGTCAGTCTTGGAAAGCATGACACCTATTTCCGTCCTTCTTTCCGGGAACCACCGGGAGGAATTATTGTTTCTAGTCTTCCCAAATTCATTCTCCCCGATGGTTTTGGGGAACCCTTGGCTCCAGAGGCATATCCCTATTATAAAATGGGCACATAATTCCATTTTCTCCTGGAGCCCATATTGTTTGGCTTCCTGTTTGAGTTCGGCCGAGTGTTCACCATCTCTTCCCATCTCCTCCCCTCCGGTGGAGCTCCACCCTCATACCCAACCTCTATCACGAACTTGGGGATATCTTTAGTAAGTCGAGAGCGCTCTCTTTACCACCTCACCACTCATATGACTGTGCTATAGACCTCCTCTTGGGTGTGTGGCTGCCGGCCGGCCGGCTTTATAACATTTCTGGTCAGAAGAGGGAGGCAATGGAGAGATATATTAAAGACTCATTGAATGCTGGCCTCTTTCGACCTTCCTCAGCTCCTTTTGGGGCAGGGTTCTTTTTTGTTGGTAAGAAGGACGGATCTCTGCGCCTGTATATTGACTACAGGGAGCTGAATGCTATTACCACCAAAGGCAAATATCCTCTACCCCTGATAAACTCCGCATTCGAGCTCCTTCAGTGCATGCAGGTGTTCACCAAGCTCGATCTACGCAATGTGTGTCATTAAATCTGTATTCGTGAGGAGGACAAATGGAAGATGGCATTTAAAACACACAGGGCAGTTTGAGTATCTGGTTATGCCTTTTGCGTTGACCAACACTCCTGCCGTCTTCCAGCGTCTCATTAATGATATCCTCCGCGATATGGTGAACCAATTTGTCTTTGTTTATTTAGTCAACATTCTCATTTTTTCTGGCATGCCGGAGGAACACAAGGTCCATGTCAGGGTCGTGTTACAATGACTCCTGGAAAACCAACTTTTTGTGAAGGCTAAAAAGTGTGTTTTCCACCAGCTCCACTTCCTTCGTGGGATTTATTGTGGCGAAGGGGGAGCTGAGAGCTGACCCGGCTAAGGTGAAGGCTGTGCTGGATTGGCCTACACCCCACTCACGCAAGGAGCTCCAGCACTTCTTGGGGTTTGCAAATTTTTATTGCAGGTTCATCAGGAACTACAGTGGGGTAGCACAGCCTTTTACACAGCTGACCTCCGTTAAAGTGCCATTTTTCTGGTCCGAGGCAGCCGAGCAGGCTTTTTCCAAATTAAAAAGCCTGTTCTCCAATACACCCATCTTGGCTCAGGTCAACCCTCAGCTCCAGTTTACCCTAGAGGTGGACGCTTCCGATTTGGGGGTGGGTGCTGTCCTTTGACAGCACTAAACCTCTGATCAAAAGCTCCACCCGTGCACGTTTTTCTCTCAGTGGCTCACCCCAGCCGAGAGAAAGTAGGAGATTGTGAACTCCTAGCCATTAATTTGGCGTTAGAGGAGTGGAGACACTGGTTGGAGGGAGCAGTCCATCTTTTAGTCATGTGAACTGACCACAAGAATTTAGAATACCTCCGGTCGGCCCGTCAACTTAACGCCAGGCAATCAAGCTGGGTCTTATTTTTTCTCAGATTCAATTTTACCATGACTTATAGGCCTGGCTGATGCAACATCAAAACAGACACTCTCTCCTGACAATTCTGTGCCAACCAGTCAGCCCCTCCGTTCCTCTCCCAGCCAATTGTCTCACCTTCATGCATCCTAGGAGCCCTTACATGGGAAATTGAGCAGAGGGTCCGACAGGCCCAGTCCCTGGAGCCAGAACCAGCAGGGTGCCCCAAATATTGCCTATTTATTCCTGCCACCCTCTGCAGTGATGTCATCCAGTGGGGCCACTCCAGCCACTTCGCCTGTCATCCCGGGGTAATTCAGACAATAGACCTGGTCCGACAAGTGTTCTGGTGGCCCACCTTGCAGAGGGATGTTCAAGACTTTGTGAAGAGTTGTCAGACCTGCACCCATAACAATTCCGACTCCTCACCCCGTGCTGGCCTGCTCCATCCTTTACCCATCCCCAGTTGACCTCGGTCCATATCGCCTTAGACTTTGTCACAGGACTTCCCCCCTCTCATGGCAAGACCGTCATCCTCACCATCATCGACTGATTCTCCAAATCTATCCACCTGGTCCACCTCCCCAAATTACCCTCTGCCTCCGAAACCGCCAATCTCCTCACCACTCATGTGATTTGCCTACATGGCATCCCTATGGACATTGTGTCTGACCGGGGCCCTCAGTTCACATCACAAGTTTGGAAATCCTTCTGTTGATCACTTGGAACCACTGCTAGCCTCATGTCTGGTTATCATCCTCAGAGCAACGGGCAGGCTGAGCGTACTAACCAGTCCCTGAAAGCTGCCCTCAGATGTGTAGCAGCCGAAAACTCATCTTCCTGGAGCACGCATCTGATCTGGGTGGAATACATTGACAACTCCGCTGTCTCAGTTGCTACGGGGCTCACACCTTTTGAGGCCTCGATGGGTTACACCCCCCGTTGCCCACGGCGGAGAGGGAAGTCACGGTGCTGTCCATGGGAGCTCATGCACGCTGCTGCTGTCAGATCTGGAAGGCCACCCAAGCTGCCCTCCTCCACTCTACAGAGCGTAACAGTAAGTATGCGGACCGGAAGCGGACCCCAGACCCTGAGTACAAGGTCAGGCAGCACCTGTGGCTATCAGCGGACCAGATACCCTTGAAAGCGGAATCAAGGAAGTTATCACCTCACTTCTTGGGTTCGTTCCTCATCACCAGGATCGTCAATGGTGCCATTGTCCGCCTCCAGCTCCTACTGACCCTCCGTGTCCACCAGACTTTCCATGTCTCCCAAATCAAACCCCTCTCAACCACCCCCCCACTCCCCGAAGCCGCCTCCTCCTCCTCGGATCCTTGACGGCCAAACCACCTATACCGTCCGAACAATTCTGGACATTCGCCGCCGAGGCTGAGGCTTACAATATCTTGTCCACTGGGAGGCCAACGGCCCTGAAGAAAGGTCATGGATCCCTATTTCCACGACAAGGGGATGGTTCGGGCTTTCCACCCAGTGGACCGCCAGGAGGCATCCCTTGGGGGGGGGGGGGCACTGTCATATGCAGGTGAGCGCATGCCCCCTCCTTCCTGTTAAACTTTCCCCAGCTCTGCAGGCAATCAGCTCACCTGCATGAGTGGATGCACCTGCCGCCTCTTCCTCGCCAATGCTTATAAGGACGATCAAGTGGAAGCTTCAGCACTGGCTCATTGGGTATACTGCCTTACCAACAGCAAGTAAGTTGATTAATCTGTTGAGGAAAATATTACTCACGTTCCTCTCTCCTCTTCCTTTTTCCAGGTTGCTGCCATCTGTGCGGTGCGTCTCCGGGGATTGTTGTGCGCTCACCTGCTCCATCATCCTCACCCCGTCTCAGCTTCCCATCTCCACCTGGTCAGACTCCACTCAGCCCACTCCCCGACCAGCTTGATCCTGCTGGTTCGTCTATTCATGCTGGTGCTCTGTCGGGTTCTCTGCTCGGTGCACGTAAGTGGCATTTTGTCTTCCCACTTCACTGCCTCCCTTCTCTTGCTAATTGCTTTTGTCTCTCCCCACAGGCTGAGTCTTCCTTTGGCGAGTAACATTTCCTCTAACAGTGCTCTTCTTTTTGAAATTTATAAAAACCATTTAAACGTTGCTTCTCTGTGTCGTGAGAGTTTTCTCTGGTTTTGTTCCCTGCATGTGTACTGTTCATTCTATCAATATGACAGAAACAAACAAACCCTGTTATTAACCAAATTAAATGCTGGACTCCAAAGGGTGAGAACACCCTGCAAGACTGTTTTGCCCGGACAGACTGGGATGTGTTTAAAGCTGCAGCCACCTGGGAGGACTCTTCTGTAAACATGAAGGACTATGCTGAGTATGTGACTGGATACATCAGTACTTCGTTACAATGCTCCGCACTTTCAGGTTCAGGTTACTTTATTTGTACCCATAGGCAGATTTGTTTTGCCGTCTGGTGACATCCATATTTACAAGCCACAAATTACATTCAACATAGACACAAACACAGGCACATATGAAGCCGACTATAAACATGATAAGAATACTCAAGGCTCCATCAATCAGGGTATAAAAAGACAAAGAGATGGGAGAAAAACCAGAGGTAAGAGAGAAGGGTCATATTAAAAGTTAAAAACTAGTCAAAAAGGTTAAAAACTCAAAGGTCTAAAACCCAATAAAATATTTAGAACCCAAGTGACATCCTACAAAAATAAGTAAATATAAAATGGAGTTAATAAATAGGTACCTAAATTATGTGCAATATATTGTTACAACTTGTTCAACTCTTTGACAGCAGCAGGGACTGCTTTTTTTTTGTTACTTATTTGTACCCGTAGGTAGATTTGGTTTGCAGTCTGGTGACAAGCCACTGGCTGCTGGTCGCTGCGTGCGCGAGCGCCCTAAACCTAAATTATGTGCAATATATTGTTACAACTTGTTCAACTCTTTGACAGCAGCAGGGACAAAGCTGTTTTTCAAATCAAACTTTATTGTCATATTGCTGTACATACAACTGTAGTGCAGGCAAGATGAAATTGCGTTTCTCTCGGCATCCATATAAGAAGCAGCATGATTAAGACACACTCCCACATAGCTCCACCCCCCATCCATTCACACATCCCTGAGACATACTTGGGGAAAAAGAATAACTAACTATAATATACAAAATGTCCATAGGTGCAGTAGTGTGTATGTGAGATTCCGGGTCAGCTGTTCAGCATCCTGACAGCTTGTGGGAGGAAGCTGTTGATCAGTTTGGTGGTTCTGCCTCTGATGCTCCAGAATCGTTTACCAGATGGAAGAAGTTCAAAGTGTTTATGCAGAGGGTGAGAACGGTCCTTGACAATGTTCAGTGCCCTGTTCCTACAACGGTTCTGAAAAAGTTCTTGGACAGAGGGGAGGGAGACTCCAATTACCCTCTCCGCCCCCTTGACTATCCTCTGCAGGGATTTTTTGTCTGACATACTGCAGCTGGAGTACAATGTAGCAATGCAGTACGTCAGAACACTCTCCACCACACCTCTGTAGAAGGTCCTGAAGATGCAGATGGGGAGAGAGGCCTGTTTGAGTTTCCTCAAGAAGTGTAGTCTCTGCTGAGCCTGCTTCCTGATCTCCAAGGAATTCTTGCTCCAGGTCAGGTCCTGCGAGATCTGCACTCCGAGGAACTTGATGTTCTCTACTCTCTCCACTAAACGGCCGCCGATGCTGAGGGGGATGTGCTCAGGCTGTGACCGCCGGAAGTCGATAATCATCTCCTTCGTTTTGTCCACGTTGAGCACCAGATTGTTCTCCCTGCACCAGCCCTCCAGGTCTCTCACTTCTTCCCTGTACATTGATTCCTCATCCCTCTGAATAAGTCCCACCGCCGTGGTGTCATCTGCAAACTTAATAATCTGGTTCCCCTCGTGTTTGGATACACAGTCATGTGTTAGAAGTGTAAACAACAGTGGACTGAGTATACAGCCTTGAGGGGTTCCGGTACTCAGCTTGACAGAGTTGGAGATGTTGTTTCCAACCCGGACAGACTGAGGTCTCTCAGTCAGGAAATCCAGGATCCAGAGACATGTGGCGGTGTTCAGACCGAGAAGGAGTAATTTCTCTATCAGTCTCTGGGGAATAATGGTGTTGAATGCTGAACTGAAATCAATGTACAGGAGTCTGACGTAGGTGTCTTTCTGGTCCAGGTGGGTGATGACAGAGTGTAGGGTGGTGACTATAGCATCCTCCGTGGAGCGGTTTGAACGATATGCAAACTGGAGCGGGTCGTGTGATGCAGGGAGGTAGGCTGTGATGTGTGGTTTGACAAGCCATTCAAAACACTTCATCACAATTGGTGTAAGTGCAACAGGACGATAGTCATTCAAACAGGACACCACTGGTTTCTTTGCCACCGGTACAATGATAGAGGTCTTGAAGCATCTGGGAACGATGGCCTGACTCAGGGAGATGTTATAAATGTCAGTCAGGACATCCGCCAACTCGCTCACGCAGTCTCGGAGCACACGTCCCTTTTGTAGCCCTGGGTTCTACTTTTTGGGACAGCAAACCTCCGTCTTGAGGGAAGAAGCTGAAAGTTGCAGTGCAAAGGGTGGGAGTCATCATTTAAAATGGAGGTAGCAATCCTCTGCACTTGTCTGGTGTACAGGGATGTCAGGCTCAGCTGTGGCTCACCAAGCAAACGACTGGACCATCTAACTACCTGATCCAAGGATTTCCTCTGTTTCAGTTTTATCTGGCCAAACCATGACACTAAAGAAAAGGATAAAACAGATTCAATAAAAGCCCGATAAAACATTGTCATTATGGTTCGGTCAACTTGGAAGCATGCAAGTTTTCTCAAGCAATGCAAATGTTGCTGACCCTTTTTGCACACCCTTTCACAGTTCTCTTCAAAGTTTAAATTACTATCAATAATTGTCCCAAGATATTTGTAGGATTGTGCACATTCGGTGGTCTGGCCTTTTAGTATGGTGACTTTGTGCCTGGGATTTTTCCTCCTAAAGTCAATAATCATGTCTTTAGTTTTTGTCGTATTCAGCTGCAGGTAGGAATCCTCACACCAGTGAACAAAATCATCAACTACTGGGCCGTGGCCACTCTCACCATCCTGGAGGAGACTGACAATAACTGAGTCATCAGCATACTTTATAATGTGTCTGTTGTCATGTCTGCTCCGACACATGTTTGTGTACAGGATGAAGAGTAGTGGTGACAACACACACCCCTGAGGAGAGCCAGTAGAAGAGCACTTTAGGTCAGACAATGTACCATTGACCCTTACTCTCTGCGTCTTGTTGGTTAAGAAATCCAGAATCCAACCCACAGAGATTATTGCTCAAATCAAATTGCTGCAGGAGCCTTTCAACTAAGATACTGCTGCGCGCACACCTGCGCCTCGTCAGCGATGAGGTATTTAACTCACTCTGCCCTGGGCTTCGGCCTGAAGCTGTCTGTTCTCATTGGCATCTCTTGCTGCAAGGAACCCCCTTCTCCAAGCAAGGAAATCTGAGTAAGCTTCCCTCACCTCTTTTTCTCCCAGTCTTCTCCCCTGTGCACAGGTGGATTCCCCGGCGGCGGACCTCGTCTCCTCGCCGCTGCCTCCTCGCTGCTGCTGCGGCGCTCCAGGTTGCTGTCTCCCGGGCTACGCCCTTGTTAACGCCAGCCACCTGCCCAAACCAAGTAAGCCAGCAAACTGTCTTAGTCTTCTGTATTGGTGTGGTGCCCGTTACCCTTCTCCCTCTGCTTCCTCCCTTAGGGTTGTCCAGCTGAACGGCTTCCTGCCCCCGTGCCTGACGCAGACGCCCACCACCAATACATTCTTATCCCACAGACACGCAGCCACGCACTCTTGTTGTTCAATAAAGCTATTAAATCTACTCTGAGCCTGCGTGTGTGTCTCCTGAGCCGTGCGTTATGTCAGATATGAGGTTGGATTGTATTAAAGGCGGAGGAAAAGTCCACAAATAAAAGTCTGGCGTGTGTCCCATTAAAATCCAGATGTTTAAAAAGCATGTTAAACAGAGTGACAGTGGCATCCTCCACTCCTCTGTGAGGCCTATAGGCAAATTGCAGAGGATCCAATGCATGTTCAGTCTGCTTTAGGACCTCACATCTGACCAGTTTTTCAAAAATTTTCATTAAAATTGAAGTCAAAGCAACTGGTCTAAAGTCGTTTACCGTTTTAGGACAGCTGGATTTTGGAACGGGAGCAACCACGGCTTCTTTCCAGATCTTAGGCACATGTTGTGTCTGTAAGGACTTATTGAAAATGTAATGAAATATAGGACTCAGTTCATGTGCACAGGACTTTACCAAGCGCCCACATATATTATCAGGGCCCTGACTTTTGTTCACTTTTACAGCGCAGAACTCCCTTTTAACATCCTGCACCTCAATATTAAAGTGCTGATTGTCTTTGAGTTTCTGTTTCAAATCTTGGGTTTCTGTGCTAAAATCAAAGGAGTCAAAACGACCATAAAAACAATTAACAGCATTAGCCAGCTCTGTGTCTGAATTAAAACCATCTAAAAACACACGATTACTGTGCTCTGTGCTCTGAAGGCCTGTAATTGTTTTCATACTGGCCCAGGCTGAACCAAGTTTCTTTGTTGCCATCTTTTTCCAACTCTGATTTATAATTCTGTTTTGCTCTTTAAATTTCGGACTTTAGCTCTTTTGTGGCAACCTGTAGCTCGGAAACAGACCCCTGTTTAAAGGCAAGTGCTTTCCTCTGTAAGCAGGATTTAACTGATTTTGTAACCCATGGTTTGTTGTTGGGATATATTTTGACATGTTTACGTGGAACAATCTTATTTTTACAGAAAGCCATGTATGAGCATGTGACGTCCACCAAAGAGTCAAAATCATCCCCGCAGGCCAGTGTGAACATCTCCCAGTCTGTACAGTCAAAGCATTCCTGGAGGCTGTGCACTGAATCTTCCGTCCACACATCAATGTCTCTCCTCTCCACCTTGTCTCTTCTGAGAGCAGTTTTATATGTGGGCAGCAAATGTACACAGTTGTGATCTGAGGATCCTAAAGGAGGAAGGGGGAGTGATTTATAGGCCCTCTCTATGGATCCATAGCACAGGTCCAATGTCTTTTTCCGCCTGGTTGGGCAGGAGACATACCAATAAAAGTTTTTAAGTGTCTTCTTTAAAGAAACATGGTTAAAATCCCCAAGAATGAAGTTTGGCGCCTCTGGAGAAATTGATTGCAGCTGCTGGATCACATCAAAGATAGTGCTGCAGGCGGACTCAGCATCTGCCCTCGGGTGAATATACACAGTTGTGATGAAAAGTTGGGGGAACTCGCGAGGCAAATAAAAGGGGCGTAGTGACACAGACAGCAGCTCCAGATTGGGTGTACAGATGCACTCTCTGACCGTGACAGATGTGCAATACTGCTTATTAATGTATAAACATACGCCACCCCCCTGACGTTTCCCCATTACCTCTTCCTGCCTATCCGAGCGCAGCGGGGCTCCAAAGCCGTCAATCCACAGGTCTGTGTCTCGGTCATGCGCAGTAAGCCAAGATTCGGTGAATGCCATGACACAGCAGTTCTTAAAGTCCTTCTGGTAGCGTACATTCCCTTGAATTTCATCCACCTTGTTTCTCAGAGACTGTACGTTCCCAAAAATCATAGAAGGAAGAGGAATGTTACCAAACTGACGTCTTCTCAGGTGCAATTTCACACCTCCACACCTTCCGCGCTTCCTTCTGCCATCTCTCTTTTCACCGCTATGTCCGTCTCTCAAAATAAAGTCCGGCAGTTGCGGCTTAGGCTCAATCACAGCCGCTGCATCAACCGTGTTTAAATGCAGCAATATGTCCCTGGAATAATGTATCCTGCCCGCCATGTTGCCGAACGCGTTTACTTCAGAGACAAAGAGCCAGAGGACAAGTAGCAGCGATACAAAAAAGGGGAGGTAGTCCATGTTGATAGAACCAGGGAGCTCTTCACCATACAGTCCACAAACATTCCAGGACAGAAACGACACAGAGAATATCGTAAAAACACATTAACGTGCATAAAACAAGACACACAGATGACGGACCTTTTTCACCAGCTGCCGGTCGCTGTGTGTGCATGCGCCCCAAAGTTTTGTATATATACTTATATATTGATGTGTATGTATGTTATCCACTGCTCTTATTTATATCTTCCGTATCTTCTTAATTATTGCTCTGAGTGTTGCTATCCTTGTGCTATTGCAATCCTGGAATTTCCCCATTGTGGGACTAATAAAGGCTTATCTTATCTTATCTTATCTTACTTGTGTTGATACCATCATACCCACCATACAAGTCAGGAAGTTCCCCAACCAGAAGCCCTGGATCAACAGTCAGGTACGTCAGATGCTGCTTTCTCACTCTCTTGCATTTAAATCAGGCAATGAGGCCGAGTACAAAGCTGCAAAGTATGGACTGAGGAAGGCTACAACAACAGCCAAGAGGCAGTACAGAGAAAAGCTGGACAGCCTCTACTCCACTCCTGACCCTGGGTGCATGTGGCAAGGCCTGCAGCACAACACAGACTACAAGAGAACCAACAGCACAACCACTAGCTCCACAAACAACAAACAGCCTGCTGGATGATCTCAACATTTTTTACACCCACTTTGAGACCTCCAGCTACAATGCAGAGAGGAGACACACAGACACATGCACCCTCCCCTCCACGAAAAGTATCATCAGGCCAGGTAAACAAAGGACTGAGGAACATCAACCCCAGCAAGGCAGCAGGACCAGACAACATCCATGGGCGGGCTCTCAGAGCATGTGCTGCCGAGCTGACTGATGTTCTCACATCCATCTTTAACATCTCCCTCAACCAGAACATAGTCCCCTACTGCTTCAAAACCACAACCATTGTCCCCCTCCCCAAAAAGAGCCCACCGACCTGCCTGAATGATTACAGGCCAGTAGCACTCACTTCAATCATCATAAAGTATTTCAAAAGAGTGGTGCTGGCCCTCATTCAGGACAGTATACCGGATGCCCTGGACCCCCTGCAGTATGCCTACCAGCCCAACAGGTCCAACTCAGATGCCATTGCTGCTGCACTCCATTATTCTCTCTCCCACCTTGAAGATAAAGACTCCTACAACAGGATGCGCTATGTCGACTACAGCTCCGCCTTCAACATGGTCATCCCCCACAAACTCACCTACAAGCTGTCTTTATTTGGCCTGCACCCCACCCTCTGTGACTGGCAACTGGACTTTCTGACTGGCAGGCCTCGGTCTGTCAGAATCAGAATCAGATTTATTGCCATTGTTCATGTAGTACACAAACTAGGAAATTGCCTCGGTGCAATGCTGCAACATTAAACATGATAAAATAAAAGAAATAATTGTCAGGATGGGTAACAGGACCTCAGCCAGCATCACCACGAACACAGGCATCCCACAGGGTTGTGTTCTCAGCCCCATCTTCTACAGCCTCTTCACCCATGACTGTGTTGCCTCCCACAAGGACAATGTCATCTTAAAGTTTGTGGATGACACAGCCGTGATAGGACGCATCACTGGTGGTGATGAAACATTCTACAGGAGGGAGGTGGCTAGCCTGGTGTCATGGTGTGAGGACAACAACGTCACCCTCAACACAGACAAGATGAAGGAGATGATAGTGGACATGAGGAAGGGGAGGAGACCGCATTGGCTGCTGTTCATCCGGGAGCTTGAGGTGGAGAGGGTGAGCAGCTTAAAATACCTTGGCATCCACAGCAGCGAGGGCCTTACATGGACACTCAACACCACAGAGTTAGTTAAGAGAGCTCAATAGTGGCAGTACTTTCTGAGGAGGCTGAAGAAGTTTGGCATGTCCCCCAAGATCCTCAACAAGTTCTACAGCTGCATCATCGAGACTATCTTGACCAACTGCATCACTGCGTGGTACGGCGGCACTGCTGCTTTGGACCGCAAACACCTGCAGAGAGTGGTGAAAACAGCGGAGAAAACCATCAGGACTCCACCCCCCTCTCTGCAGAGCATCTACCACCGCAGAGTCCAAAGGAGAGCTGCCTCCATCCTTCAGGACCCCACCCACCCCCAACATGGCATGTTCACACTTCTACCCTCAGGCCGGAGGTACAGAAGTGTGAAATCCAGGACCCGGAGGCGTGCTGGCCGGATCATAGCCGATCCCTCACACCCTGGTCACGTACTGTTTGCCCCCCTCCCCTCTGGTAGAAGACTTCGGTCCATCCAGACTAAAACCTCCCGTCACATGAACAGCTTCTTCCCCTCTGCCATTAGACTGCTGAACACTAAGTGACTCTCGTGCACCATGTACAGCAGCTCAACCAGACTCATGTCAATCATCACTGTTTTCTTCCTGCATTACCGACTGCACTATATAGTTCTCCACAGTATCTGCTGCTGACTAATATATATTTTAACTGTTGACCAGTATCACTTAATCTTATCCTACACTTTATTACATGTATAGTTTATTTCTCTTATCTTATCATGTTTAATGTTGCAGCATTGTACCGAGACAAATTCCTAGTTTGTGTACTACATGAACAATGGCAATAAACCTGATTCTGATTCTGATTCTGAAATGCAGGACATCCAGAATGAAAAACTCCTTCTTTCCCACTGCCATCAGACTCCTGAATAAATAACAAATTCTGGACACAGCTTTGCAAATAGGAATTCACAAACTGGAGGGGAGGTGAGTTGAGACTTCAGCTTAGCGACCATTGCTGAGCAGGCTGGGGTCCACAGCCATGGTGCATCTTGTTTCAGAAGAGCCCGGAGTGGTTTGATTGTCTCTGAATAATGGGGAATAAAATATCCGTAAAAGTTCACCATGCCCAAGAACAAGGAAATTTGTGCAGGTGTTGTGTGATCTGGAAGACGCAGGACCGCCTCCACGTTCCAGTTCAGGGGCCTCAGACCCTTGGCTGCAAGACGAAATCCCACAAACTCGATGGAGTCCACCACGAAAATGCACTTTTCCCCATTCAATGTGACTCCGTGCTCCTGTAGCACCTCCATCACCCGTCCCAAACGACCATCATGCTCTTCCCACAATGAGCCATGGACCACGATGTCACCCAGATACACCACTACACCCTTGAGGCCGGCCATAATTGTGGACATGATCTTCTGAAAGCAGCTAGGTGCTGAGCTCCCAGTCCCAATCAGACCTATAGGTCATTGCTGGATGAAGCCAACAGGACAACATCATCTGCAAACAACAGAGATGAGATCCTGTGGTCACCAAGCATGACACCCTCCGTTCTCTGACTGTGCCTAGAAATCCTGTCCATAAAATTATGAAGAGGATTGGTGGCAAAGGGCAGCCCTGGCGGAGTCCAGCTGTCACTGGGAATGAGTCTGATCGAGTGTTGGCAATACGAACCAAACTCTCACAATGGTCGTATAGAGACCAGATAGCTCGTAACAACAAACCCGATACCCCATTCTCCCGAAGCACCCCCCACAAAAAACCATGAGGGACGCAGTCGAATGCCTTCTCCAAGTCCACAAAAAACATGTAAACTGGTTGGGCAAACTCCCACGAACCCTTGAGGATTCTTGGGAAGGTAAAGAGTTGATCCAATGTGCCACGGCCAGGACGAAAACTACATTGCTCCTCCTGAATCCAAGGTTCGACCAGCAGCCAGACTTTCCTCTCTAGTACCTTGGCATAGACCTTCCCAGAGAGGCTGAGGAGTGTGATCCCTCTAAAGTTGCAGCACACCCTCGGGTCCCTTTTCTTGTAGAGAGGAACCACCACCACGGTTTGCCATGCCAAAGTCACTGTCCCCAACCACCACGCGATGTTGCAGAGGCGTGTCAACCTTGACAGCCTTACAACATCCAGGGCCTTGAGGTACTCAGGGCGAATTTTGACCACCCACGGGGCCCTGCCACTAAGGAGCTTTTTAACCACCTTCATGACATATGCCTTTATGATTGGCTGACCAAACCACTCCACTAGGCCTTCAGACACTCAGATTCAGGGTGCTTTGACACCTAAAGGCTTTAGTTCATTTCAATTGAACTCAAGTTCATTTTCTCCATTAGTGCAGTTCGTTTTGTCTGATGGGAACACAGTAATCGCATTCAGGTGCACACCAAAGGAACCGTACCAAGACCACCTAAAAGAGGTGGTCTCGATTCGAATCAAATGGTGAACTCTGGTGCAGTCCTGCAGGTGAGAAAGGGGCCCTACTAAAACGACCAGCAACAAATGGGAAAATATTTTATGCCACTGTACATACCTGATGGATCTTTGAAAATATCTGTGGCTGAGCATGTCACGGTTCTGAAGGATTAACGAATATTAACGTGCTATTTTCCATCCATAGCCATGTTTCATTTTCAAACAGTACAATCTGCCAAAAGAGGCATATGAACGTATGTAATAAACGATAACCTGGGCGATGAAAGCCCCGGTAGATTACTTTACGATTTGTATTATTTTCTCACTAGAAATGCTTAAATGCACAGTAGCCACCCTACTTCCTGTATTTACCTTTCCTGTTCTCGTGGCAACAAATTCTGACCAATAAAAACAGAGAACATTCTGACATAAGTCTTGTGGGATTTAACATGATGCAGTTTGGTCCACTTGAATTTTTGCCTGTTTGAAAGGGTACCGAATCAAGGAAAAAAATGATACAAAGTAACAAACTTGTCAACTGATTCAGACCAAATTAAATTAATTTAGGTGTGAAAGGACCCTCAATTACTCTGATTTTTATCTTATATAGAACATGTTACTCATGTTTTACCATCTTAAACCACCTGACTTTCTTCCATAGCAAATTTTCTATTCTCACTTAAGTGTACAGTTTTAACCCAAGCCCTGCTGTTTTCCTCAAGTCAGCAGTTTCTATTGCTCTGCATCTGTCCAAACAGGAACCACCTTTTTCCTGTCAGCTATTCAACCCTATGGAATAAGGCTTGAGCCAGCAGGAACTGAATTTGAATTTTAATTATTTGAATAACTGAATTTGAACCTGAATTAATCAGTTTGAATAATTGCTTTTAAAATCTGAATCTGAATTGCCTAAACTGAAATTGAATCTATTGGTTTGAATGTGTATTGCAATAAAATTGAAACTGTATTTCATTTACTTGAAAAATTTGGCTCCCTAATTAATTATCAAAGTTCAGTATCACTTCTTGTCATAAAAATTCAGTTTTTTATTTCAGGTTTTTGTGCCACAAACCCGGGACCTAGCCTCAGTCAAAACTAGTCGAGCACAGATAGAAAGAACTCTGTTTTATGTCCACAATTCTCCCGTTACGTGCTGTTTACCTGTTAAAGCCTGCACGGACTTGAGGGGTTAGTTCAAAGTAATGTCCAGCAGCCACATGCCAGGTTTGAAAAATAAAAATAATGATGTCATGTATGAGAAGAACCAGTGGTGAGGGGGACCATTAAGCTGAAGAAGGAGTCCTATCAAGCTTTGTTGGCTTGTGGGACTCACGAAGCAGTTGAGGTGTACCGGCAGGCCAATAGTTAGGGCATTTTAGAAAATCTCTGGACCATCTGTGAAAAAATTGCTTACCAATAGCTTTCTTCACCAATGTGTTCATATAGGTGTCTACTAACACCTCTCAATTAGTTCCAACCCAAATCCTTGTGGAAAATTCTGGGGAGCCAGTTAAACTTAGGCACCCAAAGGGGGGGGGGGGGGGGGGGTGTCAAAAAATTGAAAAATATTTTTTTTTCCAGTATTAGCGTGTGAGATGTCTAATTAGGGGTTTCTGGGGGTGCTCATCGATTCCAAACATTAGTTTTGAGTAAAAACTACTACCTGACCATTAAAATAGGCCACGCCTACTTTTTTGCACCCGCCGAAATATGTAATATTGGTATTTTTATACGTATCTCACTGGGTTTATATAGTGAGTTTTTTAGAATGCTGAATTGAGTACTATCATTGAATTTGAGCTATACCCACTCTAAAAACAGTGTACAAAACACTGCAACATAAGTGTGCAATGGGAAGTAGTTGTTCCCACTTCTCTTACTTCCATTATGCCCCATTATAATGTCCAACAGAAATGTATCTCAATATTAAAACCTTGGTACTTTACCCTACTCCCCGGCATCTCCCTCACTGCTCTCATCATCTCTTTGGTTGATGTTCTGGCAAGAGTTACCATGACATTTGCCGCAAGCAGAAATACACTTGACTCCTTGCTTTTTACAACAGCACCTAAGTGTGCTACAGTCCCCCTCACAGTTGCAGCTGACAAACTTCAGAAGATAGTCAGGTGCGATGGGGTCTGTTGAAGGGACCGGTGCATAACCTTGGTCACCGAGCTTCCATCCATACTCCAAGACATCCAATGATGGAGTTTGCAACAGCAGCCAATCTCTAGTTTGGAGATAAGCTCATAGAGAGTGCTGCGCTGCAGCTTCTGTTGTTGGGGGCAGTTTCTCAGGTTTGATGCTCTCAGCAGCAGCCCGCTTGCTGAAGATGTCAAATCTCAAGTCCCCCAAGTCTATGGGTGGTTTTCCATGGAACATGAGCTTAAATAATTCACAGCCGGCTTTAATGATATCATCTTTCTTGGCTCGGATGTCCAGAAACACATCCATGGCCCTTTCCGCCTTGTCAGTCTTGCAGAGCTTGTTTACCAAAGTTGATTTGCTAAACCCAGAAATCGCTGACACTGTATCGCAGCCGGAGAAGCTGTGCAAGAAGATCAAATACTTCTGGTATCTCTCTGGGAGGGCCTCCCTGATCTTTGCGACATCATAAGATGTTTCTTTGGCTGTTGTGAGGAAGATGGGGTGGTCTGCCGCATGATGAATCAGCAAAACCATGATGTCGGTGTCCTCAGCCCTCACCTCAACAGGAGAATCTTTTGCCTCATCTAGAGCTGCCCGGACTATAGCAGTGTCTGCATCATCGTGGCATTGCTGTACACTGATCCCATTTCTACTGAATGTCTCAGCAAGTAGCAGAATGAGCTGGGCCTTGTTGCTCTTGTTGTCGAGGAACTTTTCTCTTGGAATGAAGCTTTTGATGTCTGGGCGAATCAGAATGTTGCAGCATGCATTCTTTGTTCGTCTCAGGTGATCGTGGTCCTTAGTGGAGCTGCCGTATCCATCAAAGACCACAGTGATTCGGAGACACCTGCTCCCCATGGACTTCACAAACTGGAGGTAGCTCTCGGCGATGCCCTTCCAGGTGAGGTTAGCCTCCCACTTGACGTTGTGCAGGAGCCACCCACCATCAATCACCAGACTCATGCAGGGGGTTTGTTCAACGGGTTCCACAAATGCCTTCAGAAATCTTGCTAGGGCAGCCTTGTCTGGCTTTCGCATCTTCTGGTCTTTGTCAAATAGAGACATCGGTGTTGGCGTCAACTCAAATCGCAGAGCTTCTTTGGTCTTGACTTCACGCTCACTGATGATGATTAGACGGTTGAAGAGCTTGAGTGAGTCAATAACCAGCTTCTTCCCATTGACTTTGGGTCCACTTCTGAGGCTCTCTAATGACTTCACCTTGTGCTTAGTTTCCATTGAATCCAGAACAGTTCGTCCATTCATCTTGGCCTGGATGGCTCTGCCAACCTCCTCTGCCTGATCAGCGTTGACTGGGCCCTCGGGAGTGCTGCTGAATCCTGTTGAAAAGGATACTAGGGTCTTCTTGTCCCGTGTTGCATCGAAGGGGTTGACCTCCTCCAACCATCCGACAATGGCATTGACAGCATCTTCGTCATTCTTCATCTGTGCTTTTGTGACGTCTGTGTGGTCAGGTACCCCACGCTTGTTCATACCTCGTTCAAGTTCCTGGTGAATGCACGAGAAGTGGTTTAGCGTCTGAACCCAACACTTGTGAGCAGATTCATTCCGGAAGCGTCCTCTGTTTAGACCGCCTGAGGACTTGGCCTCATGCATGAGTATGTACTACAGTATGAGTATGCTGTACTATAGTACAGCAGTAATAGGATTATATGTGGAGTAATGGAAATAAGACAAATGGGAACGACTACTTCCCATCGCACACAAATGTTGTCAGTGCACCCTAAAAACCCACTATATAAACCCAGTGAGATACGTATAAAAATACCAATATTTACGTATTTCGGCGGGCGCAAAAAAGTAGGCGTGGCCTATTTTATGGTCAGGTAGTAGTTTTTACTCAAAACTAATGGTTGGAATCAATTCAGCACCCCCAGAAACCCCTAGTTAGACATCTCACACGCTAATACTGGGAAAAAAAATATTTTTCCATTCCCCCCTCCCCCCGGGTGCCCAAGTTTGATTGGCTCCCCAGAATTTTCCTCAAGGATTTGGGTTGGAACTAATTGAGAGGTGTTAGTAAACACCTATATGAACACGTTGGTGAAGAAAGCTATTGGTAAGCAATTTTTTCACAGATGGTCCAGAGATTTTCTAAAATGCCCTAACTACAAGCAGAGTGCAGCTCGGGTGGTTGCTGAAGCAAAAACTCGGGTATGGGAGGAGTTCCGTGAGGCTGTGGAACAAGACTTTCGGTCGGCCTTGAGATTCTGGCAAACTGTCCGGTGACTCAGGAGGGGGAAGCAGCTCCCTGTCCACACTGTGTATGGTGCAGATGAGGCACTGTTGACTTCAACTGGTGATATCGTCGGGCGGTGGAAGGAATACTTCGAGGATCTCCTCAATCCCACTGATATGCCTTCCACAGTGGAAGCAGGGCTTGTGGACGAGGGGGACAACTTGCCTATCACAGGGGCTGAGGTCACCAAGGTGGTTAACAATCTCTTTGGTGGCTGGGTCCCAGGGGTGGACGAGATTCGCCCTGAGTACCTCAAGGCCCTGGATGTTGTAGGGCTGTCATGGTTGACATGCCTCTGCAACATTGTGTGGAGGTCGGGGGCAGTGCCTTTGGCATGGCAAACGGAGGTGGTGGTTCCTCTCTTCAAGAAAGGGGACCGGAGGGTGTGCTCCAACTTTAGAGGGATCACACTCCTCAGCCTCCATGGGAAAGTCTATGCCAAAGTACTGGAGAGGAGAGTCCAGCCGTTCGTTGAACCTCGGATTCAGGAGGAACAATGTAGTTTTCGTCCTGGCCGTGGCACATCGGACCAGCTCTTTACCCTCTCGACAATCCTCAAGGGCTCGTGGGAGTTTGCCCAACCAGTTTACATGTGTTTTGTGGACTTGGAGAAGGCATTTGACTGCGTCCCTCGTGGTTTTTTGTGGGGGGTACTTTGGGAGAATGGGGTATCGGGCTTGTTGTTACGAGCTATCCGGGCTCTGTACGACCGTTGTGACAGTTTGGTTCGTATTGCCAACACTTGATTGAACTCATTCCCAGTGAGAGTTGGACTCAGCCAGGGGTGTCCTTTGTCACCGATCCTGTTCGTAATTTTTATGGACAGGATTTCTAGGCGCAGCCAGGGAACGGAGGGTGTCATGCTTGGTGACCACAGGATCTTATCTCTGTTGTTTGCAGATGATGTTGTCCTGCTAATGACTGAAAGAACAAGATTGCGGATACAAGCAGCTGAAATGAGCTTTCTTCATAGGATAGCTGGACTCACCCTCAGAGATAGGGTGAGGAGCTCAGTCACCCGGGAGAGGCTCAGAGTAGAACCGCTGCTCCTCCACATTGAAAGGAACCAGTTGACCCTGGGGCAGAGCGTCTTGGTATCCTCTCTGAAGAGCTGGATCAGGTGGCTGGGGAGAGGGAAGTCTGGACTTCTCTGCTTGAACTGCTGCCTCCGTGACCCGGACCTCTGGAAAAGAGGTAGAAGATGGATGGATGGACGTATGAGAAGAGGTGTCATGCCCAGGGCAACAGATTAGCAGAGATTAACAGCAGAGCCTCCATTCAGGTGTTGGAGGTGTAGCAGCCCAGGGGGAGGTGATCTGCTGTCAGGACACTGATCTTTCAAGAACCAGAGGCTTTCTGTCAGACATGTTTCTTCTACACACAGTTCAGTAGAGTCAGAAAGTGGACAAAGGTCAGTAACTTGTGCCAATATTGGCTATTTAGCATCATAGAAGACATAATTATGAAATTTAAAAAAAAAAAAAAATTGGTACTTATTTTGTACCCGTAGGTAGATTTGTTTTGCAGTCTGGTGACAAGCCACCAGCTGCCGGTCGCTGCATGCGCAACCGCCCCGTATCCCTAACCTGCATGTTTTTAGCATGTGGGAGGAAACCGGAGAAATCCCGGAGTAAACCCACGCAACACGAGGAGAACATGCAAACTCCACACAGATCACTGTTGGCCGGGGGCAGGGATCAAACCCACGATCTCATGATCCCCGCGATCCCCCGGCCAAGGGTAAAACTGTGCTGCCGCAGTGCTAACCACTGTTCCACCGTGCAGCCCGAAATGATAATAAGAATGAAGCATTCTGCCTTCTGTGAGTTGCTAAGAGGATGGAGACTGTAGTTACAGTGGTTGTCTGGCCTTTAAAATTAGATTTCAAACTAATAAAGCTGTTAGTAGGTTGGCAAGTAAATTAATAGTGTTGTTAGCTTGATAACTAGCCACAGTCAGCTGGTATGATGCAAAGGTCAGAAATCAGCACTTAAAATGACTTTAGAAATAATGTATACATTATCCATCAAAACTGCCACACTTTAGATTTGTAACAGCCTAATATTGCATTTAATGTATTGATAAAAAACACTGCCATAAAGCTTATTGTCATATTTGCCATGTGACAGCAGATGATCAATAACTGTCCAGTTTTGTCTGTTTCATTATTAACTACACAGAGCTCATCCACAATATTAGTGCAGTATTGTTTGCATGATCATTTATAATCTGCAACATATCACATGATGTACAGAAACATGATTGTATTAACATGATGAGCATATTCAGAGTATACTTAGAGTTTAAGCAGAATAAATTATTCTATATTTTCATGTCAGGTCAGTAAATCTCACTAAATATAAGCAAAAATCTGTGACATGTAAACTGCATTTTATTTTTTCAACAAATGTGGAGTACATGTGAAGAGTAGACTGCTGTGGTAAAGTTTCAGCCATACATATATTAAACTTAATTATTTTTGAAAGATAACATCAATCAACTTATTTGTGAGATTTTTTTAAAACCTAGCACTGATTTATACTGGAACTCACCGCTTTATATCAACTTCATAGACTACGAGAAGGCCTTCAACAGTGTTGACCATGAGATGCTGTGGAAGTTGTTGAGGCATTATGGAGTTCCCGAGAAGATCATCTCCCTCATCCAGTGCATCTACCAGGACATGAGCTGCAGGGTCACACACACTGGTCAGCTGTCAGAAAGCTTGGAGGTGAAGACCAAAGTCCACCAGGGGTGCTCGCTGTCACATTCCTCTTCCTCTTGGTCATCAATTACATCATGATGATTACGACAACAGGCAAGATAAACGGGATACAGTGGACATTCTGGACGCAGCTGGATGACCTCAACTTTGCTGACGACGTGGCACCCCTGTCACATTTGTTATGTTACAGCCTTATTCCAAAAGGGATTAAATTCATTTTTTTCCCTCAAAATTCTACACGCAATACCCCATAATGACAACGTGAAAAAAGTTTGAGATTTTTGCAAATTTATTAAAAATAAAAAACTAAGAAATCACATGTACTGTACATCAGTATTCACAGCCGTTGCTATGAAGCTCAAAATTGAGCTCAGGTGCATCCTAATTCCACTGTTTCATCCTTGAGATGTTTTTACAGCTTCACTGGACTCCACCTGTTGTAAATTCAGTTGATTGGACATGATTTGGAAAGGCACACACCTGTCTATATAAGGCCCCACAGTTGACAGTGCATGTCACAGCACAAGGATAATGTCCCACAGTGCATGTCACACCCCAGGGATAATTGGGCGCGTGCGATAATTGGGCGTATGCGCACGCAGCGACTGGCAGCTTGTGAAAAAGTCCGTCATCTGTGTGTCTGTTTTTATGCACTTTAATGTGTTTTTACAAAATTCTCTGTGTCGTTTCTGTCCTGGAATATTTGTGGACTGTATGGCGAAGAGCTCCCTGGTTCCATCAATATGGACTTCCTCCCCGTTTTTGCACTGCTGCTACTTTTCCTCCGGCTCTTTGTCTCTGAGGTAAACGTGATCGGCATCATGCCGGGCAGAATACATTATTCCAGGGACATGTTGCTGCATTTAAACACGGTTGATGCAGTGTCTGTGATTGAGTCTAAGCCGCAACTGCCGGACTTTATTTTGAGAGACGTTCATGGACACAGCGGTGAAAAGAGAGACGGGAGAAGGAAACGCGGAAAGCGTGGAGGCGTGAAATTGCGCCTGAGAAGACGTCAGTTTGGTAACATTCCTCTTCCTTCTATGATTTTTGGGAACGTACAATCTCTGAGGAACAAGTTGGATGAAATTCAAGGGAATGTACGCTACCAGAAGGACTTTAAGAACTGCTGTGTCATGGCTTATACCGAGTCTTGGCTTACTGCGCATGATCGTGACGCGGACCTGTGGATTGATGGCTTTGGAGCCCCACTGCGCTCTGATCGGCAGGAAGAGGTAATAGGGAAACGTCAGGGGAGCGGCGTATGTTTATATATTAATAAGCAGTACTGTACATCTGTCACGGTCAGAGAGCGCATCTGTACAC
This sequence comes from Pholidichthys leucotaenia, assembly GCA_020510985.1. NCBI lineage: Eukaryota > Metazoa > Chordata > Actinopteri > Cichliformes > Pholidichthyidae > Pholidichthys > Pholidichthys leucotaenia. The sequence goes on from CM035842.1 coordinate 10,404,118, forward strand.
CCGATGTGGAGCTGCTGTCTGTGTCACTACACTCCTTTTATTTGCCTCGTGAGTTCTCCCAACTTTTTATCATGACTGTGTACATTCACCCGAGGGCAGACGCTGACTCCGCCTCCAGCACCATCTTTGATGTGGTCCAGCGGCTGCAGTCAATTCCTCCAGAGGCGCCAAACTTTATTCTTGGGGATTTTAACCATGTTTCTTTAAAGAAGACACTTAAAAACTTTTACCAGTTTGTCTCCTGCCCAACCAGGCGAAAAAAGACATTGGACCTGTGCTATGGATCCATAGAGAGGGCCTATGAGGGCCTATGAGGGCCTATTAGTTATCTTAGCCTATGAGGGCCTATTAGTTATCCTACCATGTAGAATAACTAAGTAGACGGTTATGCTGTTTCATCCCATCTAGCAACAATGCTCTGCACTGTGTGTGTTTATATATTTACATATTTATTCCATCTAGCTACAATGCTCAGCACTGGGTGTGTTTATATTTATATATCTATATATTTATTCCATCTAGCTACAATGATCCGCACTGTGTTTTTATATATCTACATATTATTCCATCTAGCTACATTGCTCCGTACTGTGGGTGTTTATATATTTACATATTTATTCCATCTAGCTACAATGCTCTGCACTGTGTGTTCATATATTCATATATTTATTCCATCCAGCTACAATGCTCTGCACTGTGTGTCTGTGTGTGTATATATATATTTTATAGTAATATGTACATATGTATATTAGCTGCTCTTGCTTGCTTGTTTTTTTCTTGCCTTCTGATTGTTGCTCTGAGTGTTGCTATCCCTGTGCTGTTGCAATCCTGGAATTTCCCCGTTGTGGGACTAATAAAGACTTATCTTATCTTATCTTATCTTATAAATCACTCCCCCTTCCTCCTTTAGGATCCTCAGATCACAACTGTGTACATTTGCTGCCCACATATAAAAGTGCTCTCAGAAGAGGCAAGGTGGAGAGGAGAGACATTGATGTGTGGACGGAAGATTCAGTGCACAGCCTCCAGGAATGCTTTGACTGTACAGACTGGGAGATGTTCACACTGTCCTGCGGGGATGATTTGGACTCTTTGGTGGACGTCACATGCTCATACATGGCTTTCTGTAAAAATACAATCATTCCACGTAAACGTGTCAAAATAAATCCCAACAACAAGCCATGGGTTACAAAATCAGTTAAATCCTGCTTACAGAGGAAAGCACTTGCCTTTAAACAGGGGTCTGTTTCTGAGCTACAGGTTGCCTCAAAAGAGCTGAAGGCCGAAATTTTAAGAGCAAAACAGAATTATAAATCAGAGTTGGAAAGCAAGATGGTAACAAAGAAACTTGGTTCAGCCTGGGCCAGTATGAAAACTATTGCAGGCCTTCAGAGCACAGAACGCAGTAATTGTGTGTTTTTAGATGGTTTTAATTCAGACACAGAGCTGGCTAATGATCTTAATTGTTTTTATGGTCGTTTTGACTCCTTTGATTTTAGCACAGAAACCCAAGATTTGAAACAGAAACTCAAAGACAATCAGCACTTTAATATTGAGGTGCAGGATATTAAAAGGGAGTTCTGTGCTGTAAAAGTGAACAAAAGTCAGGGCCCTGATAATATATGTGGGCGCTTGGTAAAGTACTGTGCACATGAACTGAGTCCTATATTTCATTACATTTTCAATAAGTCCTGACAGACACAACATGTGCCTAAGATCTGGAAGGATGCTGTGGTTTTCCCCGTTCCAAAATCCAGCTGTCCTAAAACGGTAAACGACTTTAGACCAGTTGCTTTGACTTCAATTTTAATGAAAATTTTTGAAAAACTGGTCAGATGTGAGGTCCTAAAGCAGACTGAGCATGCATTGGATCCTCTGCAGTTTGCCTATAGGCCTCACAGAGGAGTGGAGGATGCCACTGTCACTCTGTTTAACATGCTTTTTAAACATCTGGATTTTAATGGGACACACGCCAGGCTTTTATTTGTGGACTTTTCCTCCGCCTTTAGTACAATCCAACCTCATATTTTAGTTGAAAGGCTCCTGCAACAATTTGATTTGAGCAATAATCTGGTGGGTTGGATTCTGGATTCCTTAACCAACAGGACGCAGAGAGTAAGGGTCAATGGTACATTGTCTGACCTAAAGTGCTCTTCTACTGGCTCTCCTCAGGGGTGTGTGTTGTCACCACTACTCTTCATCCTGTACACAAACATGTGTCGGAGCAGACATGACAACAGACACATTATAAAGTATGCTGATGACTCAGTTATTGTCAGTCTCCTCCAGGATGGTGAGAGTGGCCACGGCCCAGTAGTTGATGATTTTGTTCACTGGTGTGAGGATTCCTACCTGCAGCTGAATACGACAAAAACTAAAGACATGATTATTGACTTTAGGAGGAAAACTCCCAGGCACAAAGTCACCGTACTAAAAGGCCAGACCACTGAATGTGTACAATCCTACAAATATCTTGGGACGATTATTGATAGTAATTTAAACTTTGAAGAGAACTGTGAAAGGGTGTGCAAAAAGGGTCAGCAACATTTGCATTGCTTGAGAAAACTTGCACGCTTCCAAATTGACCGAACCATAATTACAATGTTTTATCGGGCTTTTAATGAATCTGTTTTATCCTTTTCTTTAGTGTCATGGTTTGGTCAGAAAAAACTGAAACAGAGGAAATCCTTGGATCAGGTAGTTAGATGGTCCAGTCGTTTGCTTGGTGAGCCACAGCTGAGCCTGACATCCCTGTACACCAGACAAGTACAGAGGATGGCTACCTCCATTTTAAATGATGACTCCCACCCTTTGCACTGCAACTTTCAGCTTCTTCCCTCAAGACGGAGGTTTGCTGTCCCAAAAAGTAAAACCCAGCGCTACAAAAACAGCTTTGTCCCTGCTGCTGTCAAAGAGTTGAACAAGTTGTAACAATATATTGCACATAATTTAGGTACCTATTTATTAACTCCATTTTATATTTACTTATTTTTGTAGGATGTTATTTGGGTTCTAAATATTTTACTGGGTTTTAGACCTTTGAGTTTTTAACCTCTTTGACTAGTTTTTAACTTTTTAATATGACCCTTCTCTCTTACCTCTGGTTTTTCTCTCATCTCTTTGTCTTTATACCCTGATTGATGGAGCCTTGAGTATTTTTATCATGTTTATAGTCAGCTTCATGTGTGCCTGTGTTTGTGTCTATGTTGAATGTAATTTGTGGCTTGTAAATATGGATGTCACCAGACTGCAAAACAAATCTACCTACGGGTACAAATAAAGTAACCTGAACCTGAACCTGAACTTTATGGTGGCCTGCGAGGGTCACCGCATGACAGTATAATTAAATTAAAATCACCCTTTATTGTCATTCAACTGTACAACCAATCATGTACAGTAGAACAAGATTGTGCTTTACCTATCTACTGTGTTAATCACACACACCCCAAGTGAAGAATCAGAGGGCCGCTGCCATGCAAGGCGCCGCCACAAATTTCCCTCCTCCATTCCATTATTACTCCAGCCAGGTCATCTAAACGGAGACGCCACACCGAGACGCCTTTTCACCGTGAGTTTTTGCCGTAGGGTGGAGTTTTCACCGTAAGTTGGACTTGGTAGAGAGATGCCCGCCTGCGAGTGTGGTTTTTGCCCGGAGTGGCTAGAGGAGACTGACGGCTATCTAGCAGAAGCCGCCCGTCTCATGCCCTCTGAGGCGGCCGACTACCACTTATGCCTCGCCCAGCGGGCCCTGCGTAGTTACCACCTTACCTCTACTCCGGAGGGGAGCGAGAGGTTATCATGGATTGTGGCACAGCACGAAGTGATGGCAAGAGCACTCCAGGGAACCCCTCCACCTCCCGCGAGGACAGCGTCCCTGGCGAGAGTGGGGATTCTCAGGCTGGAGGGAAAACCTGGCAGGAGACCTGCGGATCGGAATCCAGCTCCTGTCACCCGTCCAATCCCAGCGCCATGTGTTCCTGGGTCCCGCGCCGCACCGTTGGCCAGTTGGCCTCATCGCCATGCTCCTACCAAGTCCCAAGGAGAATCCCGTCCGGATCCAGCTCCGGGTCGTTGGAGGAACCCAGCCTCCCAGTTGGCCGCATTCCTTACGTCACGACAGGAGGGAACCCCTGCAGTTGCCGCCCCCGGGTCATCTGTTCCAGCTGCGCTGTCAGCTCCTCGTGCCCATGTCGCCCCGGCTGTCATGCCCTCCTCTGCGATGTCATCCCCAGTGCCTGGGAGTGAGGTGAGTCATACTTCGGCGAGGTCCGTCAGCTATTTTTCCCGAGCGGCTCCTCCTCGTCGCCCTGAGGGGCCCGCCGGTACCTCCCGGAGGGATAGAAGGAGATCTCCACCCACTGCAGCAGGCACCATCTTCTCCCCAGGACGCAGGCAAGTGCAAGTTCATTCATTCCACCACAATTATGATCTGCCTTGTCTGACTTCTGGGGGCAGAGTTTGGGGTTTGCAGCCCCCCGAGCTCCTGCCACCTGCTGTACCTGTGATAACCAAAACTGCTGCCTCTGTGTCTCCCTCTGCTGAGTGGTCCGTGACGCTAGGTCTACGTCACGGGGTGAGGAGGGGGCCTGCGGTGCTGGAAAGCCTGGATCTGGCCCTGCAGCCACGTCATGGACAGAGGAGAAGAGCGGACTGTGGCCCGGAACCTGAGCCGGCGATGAAGCGTCCCCAGGTTTCCTCGCTGGAGCAGTCCGAACCAGTGGGTCGAGGGTCCCCTGCCTCCACGCCATACGGGTCATCGGCGTGGGCATCAGTGCGAGAGGAACCTCAGGCTGTGAAACCCATCTTGCCAGCTGCGGAGCATGACACAGCTGAGTTGGAGCCTGCGCACGAACTTCTTCGTCCTGAGCTTGGATCGGCGGAGTCCTGGACAGCAACAGAACCCCAGTGCAGGCAAGTGCTCCCTCTTGTGTCTCTGTCCCTGGTGTTGGAGCATTTTTGCCTGCCTCTTGGGGAGGCGAGCGAGGGGCAGCTTCCTGCTGCGCCCGAACTCGTCTCGCTGGGTTCTGTTGCTGCCGGTGACACTGTTCCCGGTTTTTCTCTGTGTTCTGAGCCTCCTTGCAGTGTCACCGGCGCGGAGCCAGTCAGGGTCGTCGAGTTGGAGGTTCCAGGTTCGGGGGTGGAGGTCATCGGCAGAGCTGCACCGACCCAGTCGGGGTCCGTTGTGGAGGCTGCCGTGGCCCAATCGGGGTCTGACATGGGTGTGCCCGAGACCCAATCGGGATCCATCGCAGGAGCTGCTTTGGCCCAATCGGGGTCTGACGTGGGTGTAGCCGGGACCCAATCGGGGTCCAGCGGAGGTGTAGCGCCGGTGTGGTCCACGTTGAATGGAGGAGCTGCAGACCCTTCGCCGCCTGACCCAGTTCGGGCTCATCCTTGTTTTCTGTCCCCTCTACAGAGTCATCGCCCCTGCGCATCATCGCCGGGGGCCATGGGGGTCCCTTTTCGCTCGCCCCGGCTCTCCCGTGTTTTGTCCTCACCAGGGAGGCCGCCGCGGGCTGTTTTCCCCCGGTACTGGTGGCTGAGGGACGCGGGTTGGCCGCCTGAGGAACTGTTTCGCCGGTTCGGCACCTCGGGTTGGCCACCTGACTTCTTGTGTGTCTCTGGGCGATCTGGTTTGGTCACCGGAAGAGTGGACTTTCCGGGCCTGGGACTGTGGTAAGCCGCCCGGTCATGTTCCACCCCCTATGACCACCCGTCGGCCGTTGTACGCAGGGAGACAGCCTGAACTGTTCCTGTGGCGTTTGGTCTCCGCTGGTCAGCAGGAACTGTCGGGGGTAGAGGTCATTCCTGGTGGTGGTTTAGCCCTGAAATTGTTCTGTTTTTTTTTTTTGTTGTTTTTTTTTTCTCCCTGTCCTGTGTTGTATCTGTTTTTTTGACTTGAGAGCGTGGTATTTTTGTTTTTGGGTCTGGGCAATTCTGTTAATGTATTTTGGAGGGTAGTCTAGCCCTGAAATTGTTCTGTGTGTTTTTTTTTTTCTTGACCTGTGATGTATTTGCTTCTTGACCTGAGAATTTGGTATTTTTGTTTTTGTGCCTGGGCAAATGTGTTCATGTATTTTGGAGGGTAGTCTAGCCCTGAAATTGTTCTGTGTTTTTTTGTTTTTTTTCTGACCTGTGTTGTATTTGCTTCTTGACCTGAGAATTTAGTATTTTTGTTTTTGTCCCTGGGTAATTGGGGTTCATGTATCTTGGAATATAGTCTGGTTCTGTAATTGTTCTGTTGTTTTTTTTTTTCTCTGTCCTGTGCTGTGTTTGCTTTTTGACCTGAGAGTGTCGGGGTTTTTTTGGGGGGGGGGTTTGTTGTTTTTGTGCCTGGGTAATGACATTTCATGTATTTTGGAGTATAGTCTGGTCCTGTAACTGTTTCATGTATTTTGAGTTGGGTTTTTTTTTTGTTTTGTTTTTTTCCTGTCTGTGCTCTGGTTCTCTGTGGTTTGATCCTCTCCTGCCCCATTCGCCCACCCTGGAGGGGGTGGGGGGAGTGGGATTGCATGTCTATGGGGGGTCAGGAGCCCGCCCTCAGAGGGAAGGTACTGTCATGACCCGAGCGCCGATCTCGTCCGCGCTCAGGCTATGGATCATCTCTGCTGGCCTTGACAGCTGTGGATTACATTCTGGCTCCACCAGGCTCTTATTGTGACAGCGCTCAGTGGAGTTTCTGGCTGTGAAGATCGATCTGCTGTTCGGCATCACAGCTCGTTAGCTGCCAGCTTTATTAGCCGGCGCTGACAGCTGGTGGATGCTGGAGTATCACCTAAACATCCTGAGAGATCCCTGGTGTGTCAGCACGCTCATGTCAGGTTTGTGTCTAGTTCATGTCTTAGTTAAGGTCGTAGTGGCTGGGGTTAGCCCTACGATCCCTCATATTCTTTATCGTGGGTCCATGTCATAGTTTAGGTCATAGTGGCTGGGGTTGGCCCTACGATCACTTGTATCCTGTGTAGTGTATGTTTGCCCACAGTGGCTCATAGTTTTATGTCTCGTCTCGCCTTGTTAAATAAACATCAAATGCAAAACTCACTGGTGACTTTTGCCGTCTTATGGTGGCCCGCAAGGGTCACCGCATGACAGATGTAGTAGTTACTGTATTTAGGTTAACTGTGGGAAGAATCTGATTTTATTTCTGATGGATAAAATTTTAATATTGAAAAAGTTCATAAAGTCCTGACTAGTAAGCTCTAAGGGAATGCTAGGATTGACACAGTCCTGACTCTTTGTCAGCCTGGCTACAGTACTGAAAAGAAACCTAGGATTATTCTTGTTCTCTTCTATTAAAGCAGAATAATAACTCGTTCTAGCTTTTCTAAGAGATTTTTTATAAATTAAAAGATGATTTCTCCAAGCTAAATAGATTTCATCTAAATTAGTGGAGAGCCATTTTCTTTCTAATTGACGAGTCTTCTGTTTTAAGCTACGAGTTTCTGTATTGAACCATCCATCCATCCATCCATCCATCTTCTACCGATTTTCTGGAGGTCCGGGTCGCGGAGGCAGCAGTTCAAGCAGAGAAGCCCAGACTTCCCTCTCCCCAGCCACCTGCTCCAGCTCTTCAGAGGGGATACCAAGGCGTTCCCAGACCAGCTGGGAGACATAGTCTCTCCACCGAGTCCTGGGTCTGCCCCGGGGTCTCCTCCCAGTGGGACTTGCCTGAAACACCTCAAGTGAGAGGCGTCCAGGAGGCATCCTAATCAAATGCCCGTACCACCTCAACTGACTCCTTTCAATGTGGAGGAGCAGCGGTTCTACTCTGAGCCTCTCCCGGTTGACTGAGCTCCTCACCCTATCTCTGAGGGTGAGTCCAGCAATCCTACGGAGAAAGCTCATTTCAGCCGCTTGTATCCGCGATCTCGTTCTTTCGGTCATTACCCAAAGCTCGTGACCATAGGTGAGAGTAGGAACGTAGATTGACTGGTAAATCGACAGCTTTGCCTTAGAACTAAGCTTCCTCTTCACCACAACAGACCGGTACAATGTCCGCATCACTGCAGATGCTGCTCCAATCCGTCTGTCAATCTCTCGCTCCATTCTCCCCTCACTCGTGAACAAGACCCCAAGATACTTAAACTCCTCCACTTGGGGCAGGAGCCTGTCCCCAACCCGGAGACGACAATCCACCTTTTTCCGGCTGAGGACCATGGACTCGGACTTGGAGGTGCTGATTCTCATCCCAGCCGCTTCACACTCAGCGGCAAACCGTCCCAGCAAGAGCTGTAGGTCATTGCTGGATGAAGCCAACAGGACAACATCATCTGCAAACAACAGAGATGAGATCCTGTGGTCACCAAGCATGACACCCTCCATTCCCTGGCTGCGCCTAGAAATCCTGTCCATAAAAATTATGAACAGGATCGGTGACAAAGGGCAGCCCTGGCGGAGTCCAGCTCTCACTGGGAATGACTCCGACCGAGTGTTGGCAATATGAACCAAACTCTCACAACGGTTGTACAGAGACCGAATAACTCGTAACAACAAGCCCGATACCCCATACTCCCGAAGCACCCCCCACAAAAATCCACGAGGGACGCGGTCAAATGCCTTCTCCAAGTCCACAAAACACATGTAAACATGTAAACTGGTCCCCCTCATGGATCGTCACCCCCTCATGGATTGTCACCTTATCGTGGTGGTGGTGGTGGTGGGGGGGGGGGGGGGTTGCGTGCCCCAGTGATCCCAGGAGCTATGTTGTCTGGTGGAATTTGCCTCTGATAGGGTCTCCCAAGACAAACTGGTCCTGGGTGAAGGGCCAGACTAAGAACGATCCAACAGACTCTCATGAATTGTATATCAAGGATTCAGTGTACCCCGCCCGGTATGGGGTTACTGGGGCCCCACCCTGGAGCCAGGCCTGGGGGAGGGGCTCGAAGGCTAGCGTCTGGTGGCTGGGTTTCCGCCCATGGGACCCGGCCGGGCTCAGCCCGAAGGAGTTACATGGGTCCGCCCTCCAGTGGGCTCACCACCTGCAGGAGGGATCATGGGGGTCCGGTACTATGTGGATCAGGTGGCGGTCAAAGGTGGAGACCTTGGCAGACTGATCCCAAGCTTTCTAAGCTGGCTTTTGGTACGTGAAATGTCACCTCTCTGGTGGGGAAGGAGCCTGAGCTGGTGTACGAGGTTGAGAGATACCGCCTAGATATAGTCGGCCTCACTTCAACACACAGCTCCGGTTCCGGAACCAGTCTCCTGGAGAGGGGCTGGAGCTTGGCCTTTTCTGGAGTTGCCACGGGCGAGAGGCGACGAGCAGGGGTGGGTATTCTTGTATCACCCCACCTTGCTGCCTCTATATTGGAGTTTTCCCCAGTGGACGAAAGGGTTGCTTCCCTGCGCCTTCGGGTTGGGAAACGGGTCCTGACCATCATTTGTGCCTATGCACCAAATGATGTTTCAGAGTACCCACCCTTTTTGGAGTCTGTGACTGGGGTGCTGGAAGGTGCTCCTCTTGGAGACTCCATTGTCCTACTGGGGGACTTCAATGCGCACGTGGGCAATGACAGTGAAACCTGGAGGGGGTGATTGGGAGGAACGGCCTGCCCAATCTGAACCCGAGTGGTGTTCAGTTATTGGACTTCTGTGCTAACCACAGTCTGTCCATAACGAACACCATGTTCAAGCATAAGGGTGTCCATATGCGCACCTGGCACCAGGACACCCTAGGTCGCAGGTCGATGATCAATTTTGTTATCGTATCATCAGACCTGCGACCGTATGTCTTGGACACCCGAGTAAAGAGAGGTGCAGAGCTGTCAACTGATCACCACCTGGTGGTGAGTTGGATCCGATGGCAGGGGAGGAAGCCATTCAGACCTGGTAGACCCAAACGTATAGTGAGGGTGTGCTGGGAGCATCTGGCTGAGTCCCCTGTCCGGGAGGTCTTCAACTCCCACCTCCGGAAGAACTTCAACCACATTCCGAGGGAGTCTGGAGACATGGAGTCTGAATGGGCCAGGTTCTCCACCTCTTTTGTTGAAGCGACGGCCCAGAGCTGCGGCCGCAAGGTGGTCGGTGCATCTCGTGGTGGCAACCCTCAAACCAAGTGGTGGACACCAGTGGTGAGGGGGGCCATTAAGCTGAAGAAGGAGTCCTATCAAGCTTGGTTGGCTTGTGGGACTCCCGAAGCAGCTGAGGTGTACCAGCAGGCCAAGCGGAGTGCAGTTCGGGTGGTTGCTGAAGCAAAAACCCGGGTATGGGAGGAGTTCGGTGAGGCCATGGAACAAGACTTTCGGTAGGCCTCAAAGAAATTCTGGCAAACTGTCCGGCGGCTCAGGAGGGGAAAGCAGCTCCCCGTCCACGCTGTGTATGGTGCGGATGGGACACTGTTGAGTTCGACTGGGGACATCGTCGGGCGGTGGAAGGAATACTTCGAGGATCTCCTCAATCCCACTGATAAGCCTTCCACAGTGGAAGCAGGGTTTGGGGACGAGGGGGATGACTTGCCTATCACAGGGGCTGAGGTCGCCAAGGTGGTTCAAAATCTCCTTGGTGGCCGGGCCCCGGGGGTGGACGAGATTCGCCCTGAGTACCTCAAGGCCCTAGATGTTGTTGGGTTGTCATGGTTGACACGCCTCTGCAACATTGCGTGGAGGTCAGGGGCAGTGCCTTTGGCATGGCAAACCGGGGTGGTGGTTCCTCTCTTTAAAAAAGGGGACCGGAGGGTGTGCTCCAACTTTAGAGGGATCACACTCCTCAGCCTCCCTGGGAAGGTCTATGCCAAGGTACTGGAGAGGAGAGTCGGGCCGTTGGTCGAACCTCGGATTCAGGAGGAGCAATGTGGTTTTCGTCCTGGCCGTGGCACATCGGACCAGCTCTTTACCCTCTCGAGAATTCTCGAGGGTTCGTGGGAGTTTGCCAAACCTGTATTGAACCAAGGAGTTAGAAATCTCTGATTAGACTTTTTCTTTTTTAAGGGCGTCACCAAGTCTAGAGTCTGATGCAGAGAAGCTGTAACACTATCTACCATACTATCAATTACAGAAGGAGCAAGCTGTCTATAGCTTATTTCCGTTGTGTTGACACATGGCATAGAGGAAACAATCTGCATAAATTTGGTAACAGCATCATCTGAGAGGCATCTACTGTAGTAATATTTTTCTTTAGGAGCCAAATAGTCAGAAATAGTAAAATCAAAGGTTAACAGACAATGGTCTAACAGTACAGGGTTATGAGGAGACACTACAAGATTTTCTATTTCTATGCCATTTGGCAGAACAAGGTCCAACGTATGGTGGAGATAATGAGTAGAATTTCTTACTTTCTGAGAAAACTCCATCGAGTCTAATATTGAATTAAATGCCACATTAAGGCAGTCACTATCTATATCTACATGTATATTAAAGTCCCCTACTATAATTATTCTATCTGATTTCAGCACTAAATCAGCTAAGAATTCAGTAAATTCGGATAAAAATTCTGAGTAGGTTGATGGAGGACGATAAACTATGGCAAATAAAATTGGGTTTAGCCTAAAATTGCTAAAGTGCCCAATACTGAGGACCAGGCCCTCAAAGGAATTATAACATGTTTTTTGCTTTACATTAACTAGTAATTTGGAATGGTAAATTGTTGCTTCTCCTCCTCCACGACCAGATCTTGTGGGATTTTGACAGTTTAAATAACCAGAGGGAGTTGATTCATTTAAACCTCTTGTCCTAACTAAGTCTCTGTAAGGGATATTAAATCAATCTGATGATCAATTAACAGATCATGGACTAACAGAGACTTGGGAGTTAGAGACCTAATATTTAACAAACCGCATTTAATTTTTAAATTATGAGGAGGAACAGAGGCCAAATCATTCAATTTAGAGGCTTCATGTTTAATTTGAGTTTTACCAACTTTTTGTTTAATCACTTCGGGATGCTTATACATTATATTTTTATTTACTTTGGAGGGAGCAGACAATGATTCTCTGATGGGGAAGACAGGGGCTAAGTTGAGGGGTGGCGGATGAAGAGGAGCTGCAGAGAGGCGTGTAAGACTGCAACTCTGCTTCCTGGTCCCAACTCTGAGTTGTCAAGATTTTGGAAATTTGGATAAAAAAGATGCCAGATTGTTAGATCAATGAGACACACCATCCAAAGTGGGATGGACGCCGTTTCGTCTAATAAGACCAGGTTTTCCCCAAAATGAACTCCAATTGCCAATGTAGCCCACGTTGTTTGCAGGACACCACACAGACAGCCAGCAGTTGAAGGATGACGAGCGGCTAAACAGAAGACTCGTCAATTAGAAAGAAAATGGCGCTCCACTAATTTAGATGAAATCTATTTAGCTTGGAGAAATCATCTTTTAATTTATAAAAAAATCTCTTAGAAAAGCTAGAACGAGTTATTATTCTGCATTAATAGAAGAGAACAAGAATAATCCCAGGTTTCTTTTCAGCACTGTAGCCAGGTTGACAAAGAGTCAGGACTCTGTCAATCCTAGCATTCCCTTAGAGCTTACTAGTCAGGACTTTATGAACTTTTTCAATAATAAAATTTCATCCATCAGAGATAAAATCAATCAGATTCTTCCCACAGTTAACTTAAATACTGTAACTACTACAACTCCTTCTATTGATGTCTGTCTTGATGAGTTTACTCCAATCGACCTTTGTGAGTTAGACAAAATAGTTTCCTCATCCAAACCTTCAACTTGTCTTTTAGACCCTATTCCTACCAGGTTATTTAAAGAACTTCTTCCCACTTATTGGTAGCTTTATTCTTCATATAATCAATTCTTCATTAACTTTAGGCCATGTACCGCAGGCTTTTAAAATGGCTGTAATTAAACCCTTACTCAAAAAGCCAACGCTAGATCCAGGAGCTTTAGCTAACTATAGACCAATCTCTAATCTCCCTTTCATTTCAAAAATCTTAGAAAGAGTTGTTGCTACGGAATTATTTGACCACCTGCAGGGAAATGGTTTACTTGAAGAGTTTCAATCTGGGTTTAGAATCCATCATAGTACTGAAACAGCCTTAGCGAAGGTCACTAACGACCTCCTCATCGCATCTGATAATGGACTGGTTTTTGTACTTGTCCTTTTAGACCTTAGTGCAGCTTTTGATACTATCGATCATAATATTCTACTTGATAGATTAGAACACTATGTTGGACTTAATGGAACTTTGTTGCAGTGGTTTAGATCTTATTTATCTGATAGGTTCCAGTTTGTTCATGTAAATAACGAGTTTTCTTTCAACTCAAAGCTTAATCATGGAGTTCCACAGGGATCTGTGCTAGGCCCTACTCTTTTTAGTTTATATATGCTTCCATTAGGCAACATTATTAGAAAGCACCGTATACATTTTCATTGTTAAGCAGATGACACACAATTATACCTGTCAATGAAGCCAGATGATAGTAATCAATTAGCCAAGTTAGAAGCCTGTCTTACGGAAATCAAAGCTTGGATGACTTGTAATTTCCTGCTATTAAATTCAGATAAGACTGAGGTCATTCTTGTTGGTCCAAAAAACCTTAGAAATACCTTTCCAAATCAAACGTTCAGTTTGGATGCGGTTACTCTTTCTCTTAATAGCTCTGTGAGGAACCTTGGAATTATTTTTGATCAAGAGCTGTCCTTCAATTCACATATTAAATTTGTTTCTAAGACTGCCTTCTATCATTTGCGTAATATTGTCAAGATTAGGAGCATCTTGTCTCAGAGTGATGCTGAGAAACTGATCCACGCTTTTGTTAGCTCGAGATTAGATTATTGTAATTCTTTATTATCAGGCTGTCCTAAAACATCTTTAAAAAGTCTTCAGTTGATCCAAAATGCTGCAGCAAGAGTTTTAACAGGTACTAGAAAGAGAGATCATATCTCTCCGGTTCTGGCCTCCCTTCATTGGCTTCCCATAGAGTTTAGAATTAAGTTTAAAATCCTTCTTCTTGCTTACAAAGCTCTAAACAATCAGGCTCCTTTTTATTTAAAAGATCTGATACTACCGTATTATCCTAACAGAGCACTACGCTCCCAAAATGCAGGATTACTTGTAATACCTAGAATCTCCAAAAGTACAATGGGAGGCAGAGCCTTCAGTTATCAAGCTCCTCTCCTGTGGAACCAGCTGCCAATCTGGATTCGGGAGTCAGACTCGATCTCTGTTTTTAAGAATAGGGCTAAAACCTACCTTTTTGATATAGCCTACAATTAGGGAGGGATCATGTGTTTCTGAACCCTCCCTTAGTTATGCTGCTAATAGGTTTAGTCAGCCGGGTGACCTCCAATAATGCACTGGGCCTCACTCCTTTCTTCACTCTCAATGAAATATTTTTTTTTTTTTGCTGGTCATTAACATCTGCTTGTTCTCTCCCATAGATTGAGTCCCCATCGTGCTGTTTGCTCTCTACATGTCTGTTCTTTTCATCTTCTCTGTCCCCTCACCCCCCAGCCAGTCGCAGCAAATGACTGCCCCTCCCTGAGCCTGGTTCTGCTGGAGGTTTCTTCCTGTTAAAAGGGAGTTTTTCCTCTCCACCGTCGCCAAGTGCTTGCTCACAGGGGATCGCCTGATTGCTGGGGTCTTTCTGAAACTGTGGGGGTTCCCCCTACAGTTGATAGTGCTATGAGATGACTGTTGTTGTGAAATGGCACTATATAAATAAAGTTGAATTGAATTGAATTGAATTAAACATGTCATCACTGGTCAGATTGGGGAGGGGCCCAGAGAATAGTACAGAGGCAGACATTGTTTTGGCAAAGTCACACACCGATTCTACATTAAGTTTTGTGACTTCCGAGTGCCGGAGACAGATGTCATTAATGCTGGCGTGGATAACAACTGTGGAGTATTTACAGTTACTGTTAGCCAGCATTTTCAAATTTGACTCGATGTCGCCTGCTCTGGCCCCAGGAATGCATCTGACTATGGCCACTGGAGTCTCTAGGTTCACGTTTCTGACTACAGAGTTGCCAATGATCAGAGTTTTTTCCTCAGCGGGTGTGTTGCTGAGCGGGGAAAAATGATTAGAAACGTGAACAGGTTGGTGGTGAACCGGGGCTTTGCGACTAGGCTTCCTTCTCACCGTCACCCACCCAGTCTCCTCGCTGCTAAGGAGAGCCGGAGGACCGCCAACGGGTCGCCCTATGCTAGCGAGCTCCGCTGCAGCTAGGGGATATCCGTCAAGCTTAACTGGCGCAGACGGTGTTTCAATGCAGCGGAGCCAGGATTCCAAATCAGACAACATTGCCTCGAGCGCCTCAAAAAGACAACATTTATTACATTTACCGTTATCACTAAAAGAGGAAGAGGTGTAGCTAAACATCCGACAGAGAGAGCACACCAGAGGAGGAGAGGAAGGAGAGCTAGTAGCCATAGCTAGTGGCTAACCCAAAGCTAACAAAAACACAGATGAAAGGTGAACAGAAGGCTAAAGAGGGTGATTAGGTGACACTGAGTGCGCACACAGGTGCAAGAGGCTTGATAAACAGAAATGAGGACTAACGGTAGATGGAAAAAAGTGGTTAAAATACAATTAAAAGCAAAAATCTCAGGACAGTGAGGAGACTAACCACACGGACAGACAGCAATACAGGAAGTGACGATACGTTACCACAAGTGACGTTCACCAATCTGAGCCAAGTCACCTATCTTTGGAACTGTCCAAAGATAGGTGTGCCAAGCTTGTGGCCTCATATTCAAAAAGACTTGAGGCTGCAATTGCTGCCGAAGGTGCATCAACAAAGTATTGAGCAAAGGCTGTGAAAACTTATGTACATGTGATTTCTTAGTTTGTTTTTTTTATTTTTAATATTTTTTTCAAAAATCTAAAAAAAAAACAAGAAAAATTTCACATCGTCATTATGGGGTATTTGTAGAATTTTGAGGTGAAAAAATGAAGTTAATCCCTTTTGAAATAAGGCTGTAACATAAAATGTGGAAAAAGTGAAGTGCTGTGAATATTTTCCAGATGCACTGTAACCACAGCCAGATGCAGGACAAGACTACTCACCTGGGGACTACATCAGCTGGGACAGGACTCCAGATCAATAAGAAGAAGATGGAGCTGATGAAGATTAACACTACTGCCACCACACCAGTCTCATTTGGAGAAAAGCCCATCAGAGAGGTGGAGCCCTTTGTCTACCTGGGAAGTGTGGTGGATTGACAGGGGCCCACAGACTGAGGCGTCACAGCCAGGATCAGTAAGGCAAGAGCAGCTTTTGTTATACTGAAGAATATCTGGGCATCAAGAAATCTGCACGAGAACAAAACTTTGCATCTTCAACTCTAACATCAAGTCTGTTCTACTTTATGGATGTGAGACCTGGAGGATGACAAAGACGATGCAGCAGAAGATCCAGACTTTCTTTAACACACAGCTGAGGCGCATCTTTAACATCAGGTGGCCGGAGAAGATCAGGAATGAAGACCTTTTGGAGCGAGTGGGACAGAAACCAGTGGCAGAACAGATTCTGTGGAGGAAGTGGGACTGGATTGGACACATCCTCAGGAAACCAGCATCCAGCATCACACACCAAGTCCTGACCTGGAACCCGCAGGGGAAGAGAAAGAGAGGCCGGCCTCGAAACAGCTGGGGACGAGAGACTGAGGCGGAGCTGAAACAGCAGAGAAGCAACTGGAGGGGAGTAGAGAGAGCAGCCCAGAACCGAGTGCAATGGCGAGGGTCATCGATAGCCTATGCTCCATGGCGAGCTATGGGTTTAACTAACTACTAATTACTGATTTACAGGTACAGGAGCAGAGTCAGTGTCCAGTGTCAGTAGATTAGGAACATTCAACAGTTTGTAAAACAAGAAAAAAATGAAACAGCTTTTATTGTGTACTAATTTATTGTATTTAGTTCAGTAAATACCATTTTTTTTTCTCTCCCGGCGCCACACGAGTCGGCTGCCTTTTGCAACAGCGGCTCGATTCCGAGTCTTTTTCCCTTCCTCTCTCTTTTTGATCCGTCCTTTTTTTCACTCCATTTATATCACGGACACACAGATCGTCCCAAATGTCTCCTGAGCCGGTGGACGGAGCCACTGTTTATAGCAGGATACGATACAGCAGGGAAGAGCTGCTAGCATTCAACCGCCACCCGGTCCCATTGGAAAAACTCGACATACCGAGAGAACTGAGGCGAAAACGCCGCGGCTGCCGGGCTGGAGTAAGGCGGAGGACAAAAAATATAAGGTACAGACCCTCCCTTCCATCTGTTGTCATGGGAAATGTACGCTCTATACTGGGAAAGGCAGATGAGCTAGCGGCTATCTGCCGTTATGATAGCACATATCGCGAGTGCTCTCTCCTTTTGTTTACTGAGACGTGGCTAACTGAACTAGCAGCAGATGCTAACATTGAGCTGGAGGGTTTCCACATGATACGGGCTGACCGAACACCAGACAGTGGCAAAGCAAGGGGCGGTGGAGTGATAATGTATGTTAACAACAACTGGTGCAGACCGGGACATATCACTGTTAAACAACGACACTGCAGCAAAGACATTGAGTTGCTAGCTGTTAGCATGAGGCCTACATATCTCCCGAGAGAACACTCACACGTGATCTGCATTGTTGTTTATGCAAATCCGACGGCGAACGCTGGGACAGCGCGTGACGTCATCCATTCAGTAACCAGCAGGCTGCAGACAGAACACCCAGATGCTCTTCTCCTCATCTCAGGCGATTTCAACCATGTTTCACTGTCTCCCATTCTACCCACGTTCACCCAGTATGTCACATGCCACACTAGAGACAATAAAACACTGGACTTATTCTACGCAAACACTAAGGAGGTGTACACCTCATCACAACTCCCCCCACTCAGGAGATCGGATCACAACTTGGTTCATCTCCGGCCGGTGTACAAACCCCTAGTGCACAGACAACGTCCGGCCATGCACACTGTGGAGTTATGGTCTGAGGAGACAATGGACACCCTAAAGGGCTGTTTTGAAGCCACCGCCTGGAAGCAGCTCTGCGATCCACATGGTGAGGACATCGATGGCCTCATTCACACCTTCACGGGCTACCTCAGCTTCTGTGTGGACAAATCCATTCCCACCAAGACCATACAGTGTTGCTCAAACAACAAACCCTGGATCAACCCTGAGATTAAAACACTTCTGAGAGAGAACTAACTAACTAACTAACCTGCACTTATATAGCGCTTTTCTAGTCACAAAGACCACTCAAAGCGCTTTCATTAATACTAACCCTCTATTCTAAGGGCCTATAGGAAACAGATATCTAGGGACAATTTAGAACAGCCAATTAACCTAACATGCATGTTTTTGGCATGTGGGAGGAAACCGGAGAAATCCCGGAGTAAACCCACGCAACACGGGGAGAACATGCAAACTCCACACAGATCACTGTTGGTCGGGGGCTGGGATCGAAGAGAGAAGAAGAGGATCTTCAGGTCGGGGAATAGGGAGATGCTGAAGTCCGTACAGAGGGAGCTGAGGAGAAAGATCAGAGAAGGCAAGGACAGCTTCAGGAAGAAGATGGAGGACAAGTTGCAACAGAGCGACATCAGCGGGGTCTGGAGAAACCTCAAAACCATCTCTGGGCTCCAGAATACCTCCCCCCAGGCCACGGGGGGCAGGGAGTGGGCGAACAACCTGAATCTGTTTTTCAATAGGTTTGACCAACCGCCCTCCCCCCTGACTGCACAACAACCACTGCTGCCTCTAAAGAATCAAGTCCTGCTGCCCACTCCCCACTCCACCAACACCCCCCCCCACCCCCAACACACAGCCCCCCATCCTGACCCTGACCAGGACCCAGGTGAGGACGGAGCTGAGGAAGATCAAGGCGAGGAAGGCGTCGGGACCGGACGGCATCAGCGCAAAGCTCCTCAAGTCCTGTGCAGACCAGCTGTGTGGGATTGTGACGTACATCTTCAACCTGAGCCTGAAGCTGGGGAGGGTACCACAGCTGTGGAAAACATCTTGTGTGGTACCTGTACCAAAAACTTCCCACCCCACAGACCTGAACAGCTACAGACTGGTGGCCTTGACGTCCCACTTGATGAAGACCCTGGAGAGACTGCTCCTTGCTCACCTCCGCCCCCTGGTGGAACCAGCGATGGATCCACTCCAGTTCGCCTACCAGCATGGCATTGGGGTGGAGGATGCGGTGATCTTCCTCCTTCACCGTTCTCTGTCCCACATGGAGAAGCCCGGGAATATGGTGAGGATCATGTTCTTTGACTTCTCCAGTGCTTTCAACACCATCCAACCGATGATCCTGAAGGACAAGCTGCTGCGCGCAGGGGTGGACCAGCACCTGTCATCATGGATCCTGGACTACCTCACGAACCGGCCTCAGTTTGTGAGAACCCGGGACTGTGTGTCCGACACGATCATCAGTAGCACGGGGGCCCCCCAGGGAACGGTGCTGGCTCCCTTCCTGTTCACTCTTTATACTGCGGACTTCTCACACAACACAACACACTGCCATCTACAGAAGTTCTCTGATGACTCTGCGATCGTTGGCCTCATCTCCAATGGAGATGAAGCTGAGTACAGAGGGCTTATCCAGGACTTTGTAGACTGGTGCCATCGGAACTGCCTCCAGATCAACGCAAGGAAAACTAAGGAGTTGGTGGTGGACTGCCGCAGGCATGGGCAGCCCCTCACAGCACCAGTAAATATACAGGGAACAGACATCGAGATGGTGACATCCTATAAGTACCTGGGTGTTCATCTGAACAATAAACTAGACTGGTCACACAATACTGACGCACTCTACAAGAAGGGACAGCGCAGGCTGTTCCTGCTGAGGAGACTCAGGTCTTTTGGTGTACAAGGGGTGCTGCTGAAGTCATTCTATGACACGGTGGTGGCTTCAGCCATCACTTTTGGAGTGGTCTGCTGGGGCAGTGGCATTACTGCAGCCGATAGGAAGAGACTGAACAAACTGATTAAGAAAGCTAGCTCTGTCCTGGGGCAGCGCCTTGATCCGGTGGAGGAGATAGGAGAGAGAAGGACGGTGGCTAAACTGTCATCTCTGCTGGAGTCCGAGTTCCACCCTATGCAGGACGTACTGAATGCACTGAGGAGCTCATTTAGCAGCAGACTACATCATCCCAGGTGCACAACCGAGAGGTTTCGTAGGTCCTTCCTACCAACGGCTGTCAGACTGTACAACCTAAGCAGGGCTGCTCGCAGAGATAGCAAAAAGACGTAACAAACTAATAGTTTTTAAATGCAAAAGATGCAATAGACTTACACAATGGTCCCCTCCGGCATACAACTAGGAAAATACCGGTCGCTATGGAGGGTGAGAATATGTATGGGCACATAATCATACCATGTAGGATAACTAAGTAGAGGGTTATGCTGTTTCATCCCACCTAGCAACAATGCTCTGCACTGTGTGTGTTTATATATTTACATATTTATTCCATCTAGCTACAATGCTCAGCACTGGGTGTGTTCATATTTATATATCTATATATTTATTCCATCTAGCTACAATGCTCCGCACTGTGTTTTTATATATCTATATATTTATTCCACCTAGCTACAATGCTCTGCACTGTGTGTCTGTGTGTGTGTATATATACTGTATATTTTATAGTAATATGTACATATGTATATTAGCTGCTCTTGCTTGCTTGCTTGTTTTTTTTTTCTTGCCTTCTGATTGTTGCTCTGAGTGTTGCTATCCCTGTGCTGTTGCAATCCTGGAATTTCCCCGTTGTGGGACTAATAAAGGCTTATCTTATCTTATCTTATCTTATATTTGCATTATGTCTTATATTTATTTACGGCTCTTTTTTTAAACAGGAAAGGTCCATAGATGAGCTCGATCTCCTGTTTTAACATTCAAGCACATCCTGGTCTTCAGAAGAATTGGTGATGAAGTTACGAGAGAACAGCATCTGCTCCAGGAGGAAGTTCAACGTTATTAATGATCTGAGCACTATGAGCTATAAGCAGCCTGGGAATTGGGAATACTAGATGGCTAATAAATTATGTGGGCCTTTTTTCTAAATCTCATAGTGTCAGTCATTTTTTACACATTTCAACACTTTTAGCATATTTTACTATGATTTTTTTTATTTCAAATTAGTTATTTCAAATACTTGTAGTTTTTTAAGCAATCCATTTAATCTTACCCAATCCAATAAATCTTTGAATTTATTGTTTAAACCTTTATACAGTTCCCATTGAATCAATGAGATTTGTTCTGAGAAGTGCAGTTTAAATACAGCGTCACTGCTCGATACATTGATAGTATCACAGAAACTGGCTCAAACTTTTTTCTGCTAAACTGCTGTGAGGGACTGTATGTTGCTTTGAATGAGACACCCCACAATATTTTTGTAATTTGTTTTGGCATCTTATTTTTTTTTTTTTTTTGTTACTTATTTGTACCCGTAGGTAGACTTGGTTTGCAGTCTGGTGACAAGCCACCGGCTGCTGGTCGCTGCGTGCGCGAGCGCCCTAAACCTACATGTTTTTGGTATATTATTTGGTATATTATTTGGTTATTTGACCTGCAGATTATAATGGAGTTCTGATCTGTAAGTACAAACATGTTGTTGCACCTTTTACCCACATGGTGTCATTTTTGCTCTGATTGTGAGCTAAGGAATACAGGTACATCTCAAAACATTAGAATATCATGAGAAAGTTCAATATTTTTGTCACTCATTTCAGAAAGTGAAACCCATATATTGTATAGATTCATTGCACAGACAGTGATATATTTCAAGAGTTTATTTTAATTTTAATGATTATGGCTTACAGCCCCTGAAAACTCCAAATTCAGTTTCTCAAAAAATTAGAATATTACATCAAATTTATTTTATGTAAACTTCTAAAGAGATGTGATGGTGTTAAGGGTGCTAAAACTTAACTCCCAATGGCACTTATGTGAACCATGTGACTCCAGCAACATCTCCTTATTTACAGAGGTGGATAGAATAGCTAAAATATGTACTCAAGTAAAAGTAGCTTTACCTTATATGTTCAGCTTGCTTACATACAAGAGTAGTCCCCAAAAAACTCTTTCAATAAGAAAGTATTAGTGTGTAAGACCGTCACTCTTGCTTTATTTTTTTCATCTACATTTAACTGTTTTAATGTTTGCAACTCATTTTTTTAATTTTGCAGCTTTGCAATTTGACGAGTGTTTTCTGTTTCAAAAACTAAAACATGAACTACCTACATGTGCCCTCTATTATAGTAAAATCATATGTAGAAACAGTCAGTATTCACTGAGCCAGAATATACAAGCAATTAGAAAATAATTTCACACAATGAGAAAAACTCTGCTCCCATTTATTTAGAATCAGTGAAACAGAGATACTGAAAGAGTACAGTCACATGTACTTGAGTAAAAGCATCAGGATTTCTTTCTAATTGTTTTTCTTTTTTGGTTCAGTGAATACTTATTACTGTTATTTAGTTAATTAAATTTAGCATATCAAGTAATTTTGAGGGATCACTGGTTTACTCCATTTTCTTTAAATAACTTCCTGAGTTGAATCTGCTGAAAACTGATAGTTAGTATGGTTAGACATGATCCCAAAATAAGTTTACATTAATATTAAGAAAAATTTAATCACACATTTAAAGGGTTGGTCTGGCCATTGGTCGAACCTCGGATTTAGAAGGAGCGATGTGGTTTTCGTCCTGGCCGTGGCACATCAGACCTCTTTACCATCTTGAGAATCCTCGAGGGTTCATGGGAGTTTGCCCAACCAGTTTACATGTGTTTTGTGGACTTGGAGAAGGCATTCGACCGCATCCCTTGTGGTTTTTTGTGGGGGGGTGCTTCGGGAGTATGGGGTATCAGCCTTGTTGTTGCGAGCTATCCGGGCTCTATATGACCATTGTGAGATTTTGGTTCGTATTGCCAACACTCGGTCGGACTCATTCCCAGTGAGATTTGGATTCCGTCAGGGCTGCCCTTTGTCACCAATCCTGTTCATAATTTTTATGGACAGGATTTCTAGGTGCAGCCAGGGAATGGAGGGTATCATGCTTGGTGACCACAGGATCTCATCTCTGTTGTTTGCAGATGATGTTGTCCTGTTGGCTTCATCCAGCAATGACCTACAGGTCTTACTGGGACGGTTTGCTGCTGAGTTTGAAGCAGCTGGGATGAGAATCAGCACCTCCAAGTCTGAGTCCCTGGTCCTCAGCTGAAAAAAGGTGGATTGTCCTCTCCAGGTTGGGGACAGGCTCCTGCCCTAAGTGGAGAAGTTTAAGTATCTCAGGGTCTTATTCACGAGTGAAAGGAGAATGGAGCGAGAGATTGACAGATGGATCGGAGCAGCATCTGCAGTGATGCGGATGTTGTACCAGTCTGTTGTGGTGAAGAGGGAGCTGAGTTCTCAGGCAAAGCTGTCGATTTACCAGTCAACCTACATTCCTACCCCCACCTATGGTCATGAGCTTTGGGTAATGACCAAAAGAATGAGATCAGGGATACAAGTGGCTGAAATGAGCTTTCTATGTAGGATTGCTGGACTTACCCTTAGAGATAGGGTGAGGAGCTCAGTCACCCGGGAGAGGCTCAGAGTAGAACCGCTGTTCCTCCACTTTGAAAGGAACCAGTTGAGGTGGTTTGGGCATCTGATCAGGATGCCTCCTGGACACCGCCCACTTGAGGTGTGTTGGGCACGTCCCACTGGGAGGAGACCCTGGGGCAGACCCAGGACTCGCTGGAGAGACTATGTCTCCCAGCTGGTCTGGGAACGTCTTGGTATCCTCTCTGAAGAGCTGGAGCAGGTGGCTGGGGAGAGGGAAGTTTGGGCTTCTCTGCTTGAACTGCTGCCTCCGACTAGGATCTTCGGAAAAGCAATAAAAGATGGATGGATGGATGAATTTTAAGGGTTTCAGTAATACTGTATGACCTACAGCACACATCAAACCATCTCAGAATTAAATGAAATAAATATGGTTGCATTTTCTAAAGGTTCCTTATTTTTAAACTCAAGTTGAACAAGAATTTACATGATTTTATATCACTTATTTTAAATGTTGGATCCTTTTTCCTCAGCCACCCCTCCTCTTAGTAACTCAGAGAAGGCAGAAAGCTTCATTCTTATTATCATTTCAAAATTATGTCTTCTTTGATGCTAAATAGCCAATATTGGCACAAGTTACTGACCTTTGTCCACTTTCTGACTCTACTGAACTTTGTGTAGAAGAAACATGTCTGACAGAAAGCCTCTGGTTCTTGAAAGCTCAGTGTCCTGACAGCAGGATCACCTCCTCCTGGGCTGCTACACCTCCAACACCTGAATGGAGGCTCTGCTGTTAATCTCTGCTAATCTGTTGCCCTGGGCATGACGCCTCTTCTCATACATGACATCATTATTATTATTTTTACAAACCTGGCGTGTGGCTGCTGGACATCACTTTGAATTAACCACTTCCTCTTCTTTTAGATTTCATTGGCGATTGGCCCGTACAGGCTTTAACAGGTAAACAGCATGTAATGCAAGAACTGTGGACGAAAAACAGAGTTCTTTCTATCTGTGTTCAACTACTTTTGACTGAGCCTAGGTCCCAGATGTGTGGCACAAAAACCTGAAATAAAAAACTGAATTTTTATGACAAATAGTGCAACTGAACTCTGATAATGAATTAGGGAGCCAAATTTTTCAAGTAAATGAAATACAGTTTCAATTTTATTGCAATACACATTCAAACCAGTAGATTCAATTTCAAATTAGGCAATTCAGATTCAAATTTTAAAAGCAATTATTCAAACTAATTAATTCAGGTTCAAATTCAGTTATTTAAATTCAAATAATTAAAATTCAAATTCAGTTCCTGCTGGCTCAAGCCTTATTCCATGCAACCCTTTCACACAATTAAACAGTGTCATATACACATGATTACAGTTACTTCAGTACATTGATTTTACAGTGATCTTCCCAATACATTTAATACAACACTGCAAATGCATACATGTTTCATTAATATATGCATTTTACTATGCTTTGTCCTACCAGTGTCTGTCCATTTTGCTGTTGTAAGAGGTAATTTTGAGACAACAGGCAGTTCTTTATTTGAGAAGTAATTTTCATGATTATTCAAATTGATTAGTTTAAATGTTATCATTTTAATGAATAATTTAGGTTTGTTTATCCTGTTTTTGCTCTTTTGTGGTGTTAGTCTGGCAAGAGAAGGTACACAGAATGGAAAAGACTTTTATTGTGAAGGAAGAGTGATGGAAGTCAAGTGAGGCGGATGTATGGTAAAAAGAATGGTGGATATTGGATATGGCTGGATATTAAAGTTATGGGAAGAGCTCAAATGCTCTCGTTCTTGTGGCAGAAGTAAGAACCTTCAGCTATTACCCACGCAAGCTTACACTGTTGTTGTGACAGAAATGCTTTTGATGACCTTCAAATTGACCCCTTGGTCTCTCCTGTGTGGGGTGAACTGGGTAGCCTGTATTTTTATCACATGGCTGAAACTGTTGGGCATGATGGTTCTCTGGCCAATGCCTCCGGTCGTCACGGCCACATCGTGAGGCCTCTTGACACCGTCTATCCATGGTTCTTCCTGTGACTAACAAAGCACTCTACTCCACTCTTGGGTTTGAGTGTGAAAGAGTCCAGGATCTCAAAGGTCTGTCCTGGGACGAGGTTGAAATCAAACCTCTGCAGCAGCTTGGCCATTACTACCTTCGCCTCCATCTGCAAACACCACCACACCACCCACTGAGTTCAGTTTCTGATCAGGTATGCTGTTCGACTTCTTTTATTATACTGACCTGAGCAAAGTTCTGTCCAAGGCAGGAGCGGGGGCCAAGAGCAAAGGGGTAGTAGCAGTAATAAGGCCTTGTGAAACAGATAAGAAGAAGCTCAAAACACTGACATGAGGTCCAAACTAAAACCTGTTATTTTCTGAAGAATTTGAGTCCTTACTTGGGAGCGTCTGGGTGAAATCTGTCTGGATCAAACGTGAGAGGGTCCTTGAAGAATTTGTCCAATCTACCAGTCACATAAGAGCTGAACTGAAAATCAAATTTATTTGATATTTTCATAGTTGTGAATAACTCTTGATTGTTGTGTTTTCATGTGTTTCTTTTTATGTAAAATACAATACTTCATATATTTTCTTTGTAACTAGACATACAGTATATGCCAAATGTGGTAACTTACTATAGCACTAAATCCTCCAGGAATACGGATGCCATCAATGACAACATCTTCCAGAATATCACGGGACGTGCCTGGAGCTGTTGGGTAAAGTCTCAGAGTCTCTTTGAGCACCTGGGGGAAGGTCACAGTTTTGAAAAATAAGTTACTCTTCTTGTGTAGGTAACAAAATATAATACAGAGAAACAAATCAGGAAAGCACTTTGTCCCAGTTTGGCATGTATGTGGAGGGAGACAGTAAAATGATGGTTTGATCTGTTTGAAATCTCTTCCAATAGTCATAAGTAGATGAATTGGAGGAATGTCTGTGGTCAGGTAAAGAGAGAAAAGAGATAGTGGCTCTTTAAAAAAAATGTGTCAGACAGAGTTCTGTGCCAGATCGCTGGGGAAGGAAAGAAAACAAGGAGAAGGAGCAGAGAGACAGGAATTTTTCATCGAGATTCACAATCTCAGCCCCTTAAGGACGAGATTGGAAGGACCAAGGGGTCGTTTTGCCACTCTTGGAGAATAAGATCTATGGCCAAGAAGAAGGAAGAAAATACTGGGTCAAAGCTTAGGTTTATTCATGGAAAGAATGACACTGAATTTCAACAAGCTAAAGCTCAAATTTCCTTTACTGAAGATTATTCCAGTATTCATGACGAGAGTGGTATAACCCCAAAAGTTACAAGCAGCACTGTTCATCAACTTTCCATTTAGTTGTGAATTAAATTTGGGGACAAAGAATCTCCTGGGACTCCATGTCTACAAAGGTATTGAAGCTGAAAAGACCTTGACCCTGGTGCGTGAGTGGCTGATCTCTGACTTGTAGCCAAACCTCACCAGGAAAGAAAAAAAACAGTGAAGTTGCCAACCATCTTTCTCTTCTCCTTATAAAAATTATCTAGCCCACCCCGCTTCAGATTGATTGGTAAAGTAATTTCAAGTTATTTTACTCTTTTATACTCATGAAGTCAAAGTTGGTATGTGATTGATTTAATGCTCATTCTAACTGTAAAAAAGTTAAGTTGTTGAGTGCATAAAATCTATAGAGTTGTCAAGTGTATACCATGCTATATCGGAGGAAGCAGGACAGGCACTTGGATGAAGGTAGTTAAGAGTAGCTAGACAAATACCTAGGCAGCTGTGGCATATTTAAAATATTGCAAAAAAAATACTCTCCTGTATAGCTCTTGTTCAAATAATGAGCATATTGCTTCAGCCTCAAGGAAGATGGGTTAATGCTAATTAAAAAAAAAAAATCAATCTATGATGGAAAATTGGCCCCGCCCACCAGCAGGGCCATCTCTCTCGGGGTGGAGGTGCGCCGGGCCTGGTCACCAGGCCGTCCCTTGGCCTCCCTCCTAGGGCAGGTGCCTGGCTGTCCTGGGGTTTAGTGGCCTCAGGACATCCTCTGCAGGGGCTGTGGGTGGCCCAGAGATGGGGCGTGTTGTCTTGCTTGCTCACGGCCCCGGGGGGCATTGCTGCAGCCTGCTACCCTCTCTCTTTTTTTGTATGTTTCCTTGCAAACCACACACACTCTCTACACTAGGCCTATTTAATTAGTGGCCCGCTGGCCACATGCAGCCCAGAAGCAACCTCCAAGTTGCCCCCGGGCCCAGGCCATGCTAAGGAAATATAAATTCAAGAAAAAAGTATGAAGGAATGAGAGCTACATGGGGAGTGATAGTCCGCAACCGCGCACACGAACAACACGTGTGACCGTCATCCACGCGGAGCTCAGAGGCGCCCTGCCCGCGTGACAGTTCCAGTCAAAGAGAGGCAGAGCAAACCTTCCAGGCAGCGCGTCTCCCTAGTGTTGCTGTTCAAGAGAAGCATGAGCTTATTAAAGTACTTTAAACACGGAAAAAATCAGAAGCGGTACATAAGCAGTGAAAGCATTTATGGTGGTTTTAACCCGCTGGTAACGGGAACGTGGTTAGACTTCATATGCAGGGAAAGAGGCAAGAGTGACTGAATCGCTGAGGATTTACTTCACCAGCCATTACAATAATTTATGTTCATTACTATGTACCTGGCAAGTTAAGATGACCAAAATTCACAAAGTCAATGACTTTAATCCATCAGCAGCCTTGAGACAAAGTAAATGTGCCAACATTTGGATTTCAAAATAAGGGAGGTTTTTCCTGCTGTCTGGTTGGTGAGGAGATTATGTCCACAAACCCGGAATGAGGCACAGAGAGTGGTGTCCTCTTTGAACACAAACTTTATTACATGTGGTTCAGTAATATACAGTACACATCTACCATCATACTGAGCAAACTGGGAAGAGGCCCTAAGATGGTGGCTCTCCCTTATATGTGGTTTGGTGTGATGACGTCTCCCTTATATGTGGTTCGGCGTGATGACCGGCTGCGTCATCAAGCTGATGCTGATTAACTCCTCGAGGTATCCTAATACCACATTCATTCCCCCCTGAAAAAAAAAAAAAAACGAACTCTTTAATAATCATAACCCTCCCCAGTTTGGCATAAACAACAATATAACAACAATGTTAACTAGGGTTAGAGGGTGGACCACCACTCAACCCGACACAGCTGAGTGGGTCGCTCAGTGTTCGCCAGCCACGCTCCTATCTAAGCAGTCCCTTTTTTTTTACAGTCTTCCATGGGGAAGGTAGTTCAATTCAATTCAATTCAATTCAGCTTTATTTATACTGCACCACATCACAACAGAGGCCATCTCATGGAACCAGAGTGCAGAGAAAAACTCCACAGTCTCAGAAAAACCCAGCACTCAGACAATCCCCTATGAGCAAGCACTAAGCGACAGTGGAAAGGAAAAACTTCCATTTGGCAGGAAGAAATCTCTAGCAGAACCAGGCTCAGGGAGGGGCAGTCATCTGCTGCGACTGGCTGGGGGTGAGGGGATAGGGAGGATGGAGAGGGCAGACATAAGAACAGAACAGTATGGTGCCAAGTACATTATTGGAGGTCAACCAGCACTATGGATCAAATAACAACAGAACAAAAGTGGGGATAAAAGACACAAAATCCCTCCTTAAACGTAAGCTATATTAAAAAAGAAGGATTTTACCCTGTTCTTAAAAACAGAGACCGAGTCTGACTCCCAGACCCAGAGTGGTAACTGGTTCCAGAAAGAAGGAGCTTGGTAGCAGAAGGTTCTGCTGGAGGGGTTTTGTAGCAGGCCCGTGGCGGCCGCTTCCCTGGAGCTGTTGGTCCCCTGAAGCCAATCCTCATGACGCCAGAGCCCGGGTCTCACACTGTGACAGCCAACTCCCGTGAAGCCCCACCACCTGGAGCCACCACCTGGACAGGACACGCCATAGTCTGTTCAGGTGCCGAACCGAATCGTCCATCAGCCAAAAGCATGTTGTTCTCACTGGTGCCCGTTGTTTCACTGGCTGCGGCCCGGTCAGTCACCATCCCGGTCTCCCCCCAGTGCAAACCCAAACTCAGTCCATGACGTGGAGCAGTGCCTTACTTTGTTTGCTGTACCACTGCGTTTTTGGCAGCTCCATGCTCACCTTTGGTCTGGCGCCTTCGTTACACTGTGGCAATACAGCAGTCACCGTTGTCGCAGCGGACCGCTCACCCATCGCCAGCCAAAACATCAACATGAGTACTGAAAGTGTCCGGTGCCTCCCTGGTGTTGCTCGTTGAAACAGACCCTCCACCTGCTAACTCGGTCACTCCTCCTACAGCCGGCCGAGTGCAGGTACTGAAGCCGTCTGGTTCCTCCACTGAGCTGCTCTCCTCCCAAGAGCATGAAGTGTGCGCTTCGGTGTCAGTCACTGAAGCAGACTCTTCACCCATCTGCTCGGTCGTAGCCTCTGTGTCATGTTTGCTTTCCGTGTCGTGTTCACCCACTATGCTGTGGTCACTCTCCGTACAGAATTCTCCCTTTTCACTACACTCACTCTCTGTGCTGTGCTCTTCGGCTGGCTTGTTGTTCTTGATGGGCACGGGCTCCCTCTCCTGTGGCTCCAGTTCCACCGTGTTAGCTAGCGTGTAGCTTGTAGCGTGTAGCTTCTGTGTTTGGCGCCCATTTAGCTCCATGGCTAACTTCTCCGTTGCTACTAGCTGGGACATTAGCTCCCCTGTGCTAGCTAGCGTTGTGTCTTTTGGCGCCATTAGCATCTCAACCCACAGCTTCGTGCTACGTGTGTGTTCGGCAAAGTAGCTAGTAAGAATTTTAACAGCATCCATTTTTGACTCTGTCTCCCCTAACGTGTGAAAAATTCTCTGGCCTTCTACGCCGAGTTTGTAAACAAGAAGTGCTTGTTACCTTACTTTGTCGAGTTTACCCAGGCCCAACGCTGCAATGTACGTCTCGAACGCGGCCAGCCAACAAGGCCACCGGACTGCTGGTTCTCCTGGGTACTCAAGAAACGGCCGTAGTGGTGTTCCACACACCTCCATGAGTTAATTCTCAGTCACCAAATGCTATGTCCACAAACTTGGAATGGGGCACAGAGAGTGGCGTCCTCTTTGAACACAAGCTTTATTACATGTCGTTCAATAATATACAGTACACATCTACCATCATACTGAGCTAGCCGGGAAGAGGCCCTAAGATGGTGGCTGTCCCTTATATGTGGTTCGGCGTGATGACGCAGCCAGCTGGTGATGTCATCACGCCGATGTCGATTAACCCCTTGTGATATCCCAATACCACAGAGATTTCTAAAAAACTATAAATATATACAAATATTTTAACAGAAATAACTGAATCTTTGATCATTTAAGTTAATTTATTTCATTAAATGTAATTTTATAAATATTTTTTCTTTGAAATCAGAGTTAAATTATTGTTCTGTTCTGGCTCTGCAAAATTATGGTCAAAAGTGTAAATTATATAAGATAAAAAAAAGTCAAATTTTTACCACAATCTGCTTCAAATTTATAAAAAAAAACCAACAGTAATTTTATTTAAAAATAGACGAAAAATTAGTCATAAAATAATCCACAAATGTATAATAAAGTCTCAGATGTACAAGAAAAGTCAATTTTACAAGAGGAAATTACAAATTTGAGGAAAACGGTTTCAAATTTAGATAAATTTATAGGAAAAGTAGAAAATTATAAGAAAATTGTTATAAATTTTGGAGACAAACCTCAAACCTTCAAGACTGAAGTCATTACTCAGGTTTTTAAGTGGGTGCTGTTTGCATCCTTAACTCTACTAGAAATTTTTGGTTGACTGATATGTGTTTGTAATGGAATGTGTAGTTATAAAAAGAGGTTCCTACTCACATGTGGTGATTTGAAACAAAACAAACCACAATGGTGGATATGCAATGTTTGTTAATGTTATCAGTCTTTTCTTCAGGGGTTTGTGCACTTAAGTGTTTGACAGTTCATTTTTTTATTCAGCTAAATGCATTTTGTGATGTGCCAAAGTCAGTTATTACCAGGATGTAGTATATTTGATTTCAAAATGGAAACAAATGTTCATTCTACTGACAGTGCACATTGAGTTTTTATGCACTTTGAGATATGGCTGAGTAAGATGTGACCAAAATGGTTATTGTCACGTTCTCCCTGTGCACTTTTATGCAGCGCACTGAGGAGTAGAAGGAAGGACGGATTTAGGCACAGGGTTACACCACAAACACATTTATTAACAAAAAAAGCAAACAGTTCCAAAAGAGCAGACGTACAAAAAAACGGTAACAGGGTACACTAAATGGCTTCATGACGTTGCCGTGAAGCGGGCAGACCACAGTGTACAGTGGCAGAGAATAAACAGTTCAAAAACAAGGCTGACATACAAAAAGGTGAAAGGGTTCACTTACTGACTCACACAATGGGACGTGCAGTGGGCAGACCACAGTGAACAGTGGCACAACACAAACGTTAGACAATACAGTAGTCCAGCAATGCTTGACTGGCAAGTACAAGCATTGCTGGCAACAAAAGATTGGGTGCACCTGGGCGAAGTGCAGGAAATGCAATTACGGGAGTGGAACCAGCTGACTGTCATGAGAGAGGGGGCGTGGTCAGACCGACAAGTGCCAGACAGCGCCCACACGAGTGTGGGCCAAAGGAGGCTGCCTCACAGCTGCCGGCTAGAATGCAGTGGCTACAGGTAGGGAAATAAACAAGGGGAAATTAGAAACTACAAGAAACTCAAAAGCTAACATAATACATAACTACAC
Organism: Pholidichthys leucotaenia; assembly: GCA_020510985.1. Taxonomy (NCBI): domain Eukaryota; kingdom Metazoa; phylum Chordata; class Actinopteri; order Cichliformes; family Pholidichthyidae; genus Pholidichthys; species Pholidichthys leucotaenia. The sequence continues at coordinate 10,436,323 of CM035842.1, forward strand.
AGATAAACCTGAGCCACAGCGGGTCAGAACCAAGCCCGAAGAACAACCTGGCTCGGTTCATGACAGAGCCCCCCCCCCCCCCCAACCGCCAAGGGGTGGACTCCAGACAACTACGGTAACATCAGAAAAGAAAGCCCCCTGCCCTGCCCCCCCTTCAGGAACAACAACTAACGAACCCGGGTGGGAGGTAGGGGAACAGGCAAGGAGGGAACAAAATACACCCCGCCCAGGGCCCACAATAGAAAACACACTTAACCCCCCCCCCCCGCCAAGTCCAAAGGCATGGAGGCTCAGGAGGCCACCCAGAGTCCCAGGTCCAGGAGACAGTCTGGCGAATAGAGTCTGGTGGCCTGCCGAAAAACACCTGACCCAGAGGCTCAGTCCTTCCAGCGGTCGGCCAGCGCTGTTGAGCCACCAGGACCGGAGGGGTGAAGAAGGAGACGGCCTTCCTACCGGGAGGCTCGCTGGTGGGTGGCCAGGCCATAGGAAGGGAACCCCCACGGCATCAGACAGGGAGGAGGAGGGGCCACAACAGCATCAGGCTGGGGAATGGGGCCCCAGCGTCCTCAGGCTGACCAGCAGCACCCTCGGCGGTTCCAGCTTGGGACACAGCTGCACCCACGGTGGACTCTGGCCGAAGCTCAGTGGCACTCACGGTGGACCCCAGCTGGAGCTCTGCGGCACCCGCGGTGGACTCCAGCCGGAGCTCTGCAGCACCCGTGGTAGACTCTGGCCGGAGCTCTGCGGCACCCACGGTGGACTCCGGCTGGAGTTCTGCAGCACCCCCGGTGGACCCCGATCGGGCCAACACTGCACCCCCGTTGGACCCCGACCGGACCAATGCTTCACCCTCGGTGGACTCTGGGCTGGAGTGTGCCGCCCATGACGGGTCCATGCAGGAGCGCAGCACCCACGTTGGGCTAACACTGGGGCGCAGCCCCCACGAGGGTCCCAGACCAGAACCCCACACCCACGGAGACTCAGCCTGCGGAGTGACCCACACAACGGCTTCAGGCAGCAGGGGAGGCGGACCCGTGATGTCGTCAGACAGAGAGACCGGACCCACAGAGACCCGTGGTGATGTTGGATCTTCTCCGGTGGCCCTAAGAGGAAGCTCAGGGGCAACAGAGGGAGGAGAGTGGTTTGGGTCGCCGGCAGCGGCGGAGCCCAGTGAGGGGAGTTCAGATGCAGCTGAGGGCTGCACCTGACTCTCTTCCCCTAGAGCCAGGCAAGATCTGTCCAACACAGACATAAGGAAAATGAGAGAGAAAACTTGCCTGAGCTCGAGCTCCACCTCAGCCCAGGACTCCGTTGATCCTGGTGATGAAGACTCGGGCCCGGCCTCTAGGAGGTCCAGCTCTTGCTCCCAATCTGCTGCGATCATCTCCGCAGCTGGAAAGATGGTAGTGGCAGTCCCAATGTCCTCAGGTGAAATACCCCTCGCTGGAGATGAATCCAGCACGGAAGCTGCGGGTTGGCTCTGTGGACTTCGGAGCAGGATCCTCCAGGGCCCCAGGCTCCTCCATCATCTGGCGGCTTAGTTCCAGGGCCGGCGGACACTCAGGGAAGATTGAAGGAGACATGACGAGGACAGAAAGAGAGTAAACGTTTGCAGCTGGGGGAGAGGACCCAGCGGACTGCTGAGACTGGGCCTCTCCCTCGGGAGACAGACAAGATTCATTGTTATTTAATTGAATGGAATGAAAAAACACTTGTTGGTCATCCTGGTGTCTGGTGTTAACAGCTGCAGGGTAGACAGTCATTCCTCTCCGTGTCAACGGTGATTTGGGCCCCTTCGAAGGATTGCGGAGGAGCCGTCTCCACGACGACGGAGGAGGGCGTAGCTGGAGCAAGCCTGGAGGATCTCTTGACAGCGGGAGGACTCGTCGCTGTGACCGGGAGCGCTGCAGCGGCGGAGAGCACTGGCACGAAGACGGCCCTGCAGCGGGAGTGGTCTGAGCCGATGAGGGGGACGTGGCTGTCGAAGAGGAGGAGGTCCTCCTCCCGTGTTTGGATGCAGGATGACGCCGTTTCTGGGGAGCTGGAGAGGCACGGCCTGATGTTGGCGAAGAGGGAGAGGGAACGGCTGCAGGCTGTGGAGCACGTCCCCGCTTAGGCTCCGCGATGAACGCCACTCTCCCCACTCCAGAAAATGCCTGCTGGAGTGTGCAGACCGAGGCGATCAAGCCTGCGTACTGAGGGTAATCCCAGTGTCCAGATTGCACTTCCAGAATACCCTTGATCCGTGGGCTTCGTGGGCCTCATCCATAAAGTCTTGGATAAAGGCCGCCGTCCACTCTTCCTCCACAGTCAGAGTCCTGGATGTCAAATTCCTCCTGCTGATGTGAACACGGCATGCTGGAGGTGCCGAGGAGGAAGCCGATGGCAGAGATGGTAGTCGGGGAAGACTGAGCGCGATCTCCCGGGGATGGTAGCGCAGACTGGGACTAATCTCCAGTTGGTTCGCCACTCCACCCCAGCACAACCTCTCGTCCTCACGGGATCTGCATCTCTGAGCCCCTCTCACCAGATCCTCAATAACGGAGATGCGCTGCAGCTCCTCCCAACTCCACCTCTTCCCTGCTCCGATACGATTGCCTGCTGGACCCATGATGAAAAAGCTCCCACAGGCAGGTGAGTGAAAAAGAAAACAGTTCAAAAATGAAAAAGTATGTGTGGGTGTAATTCGCTAAATCCTTTTCTGGATGGACTATTCTGTCACGTTCTCCCCGTGCACTTTTATGCAGCGCACAGAGGAGTAGAAGGAGGGACGGATTTAGGCGCAAGGTTACACCACAAACACATTTATTAACAAAAAGGCAAACAGTTCCAAAAGAGCAGACATATAAAAAACGGTAACAGGGTACACTAAATGGCTTCATGACGGGCCGTGAAGCGGGCAGACCACAGTGTACAGTGGCAGAGAATAAACAGTTCAAAAACAAGGCTGACATACAAAAAGGCGAAAGGGTTCACTTACTGACTCACACGATGGGACGTTCAGTCGGCAGACCACAGTGAACAGTGGCACAACACAAACGTTAGACAATACAGTAGTCCAGCAATGCTTGACTGGCCAAAAGCTGCTTAAGTACAAGCATTGCTGGCAACGAAAGATTGGGTGCACCTGGGTGAAGTGCGGGAAAAGCAATTACTGGAGTAGAACCAGCTGGCTGTCATGAGAGAGGGGGCGTGGTCGGACTGACAAGTGTCAGACAGTGCCCACACGAGTGTAGGCCAAAGGAGGCTGCCTCATAGCTGCCAGCCAGAATGCAGTGGCTACAGGTAGGGAAATAAACAAGGGGAAAATAGAAACTACAAGAAACTCAAAAGATAACATAATACTACACAGATAAACCTGAGCCACAGCGGGTCAGAACCGAGCCTGAAGAACAACCCGGCTTGGTTCATGACAGTTATTTAGAGTTTTATTTTTTTCATTCCATTTATTTGTTGTTCAAGAGAAAAAATATTTCTACTACTTCAAGTTCTGCTCAACCCCAGCACTGTTATTGTGTTTTTATGCACGTTTGATGTGCCTCTGTCATGTGCCAAACACACATTTGAAACCACGACAATGAATAAAAAGTGCATATTTTTCATCATACTGATCTGTGTTGGTTTGACATTTGTCATATGCAACGGTTCGCTGAGCATGTGTGGCCCAGTTACATGTCTTGATTTCGAATTGTGGCCCAATTGATTTTGTAATTGAATAGCCCTCCTCTACACACACGTCTGTCTGTTCTCTTTCAGGTGCAGATATCAGGCCTTTGTGGAGATCTTCTCAGAAGCAGCAACTGATTCTTGTGTTTTCTCTTCATTTGTTTTTCTTTCTTTCTCTCTCCCCTCTCCTTCACCCCCACTGCTTCAGACCACTTCCCTCTGCTGCTCCTCCCTGTCAGGTCCAGCATAAGTAAGACAATATAAAGTATTAAAGTTATTATATAGCAAGATGAGTCTATAAATAATTTTATTTACAGCACATATCACACATGAGCAGAGCTCCTTTTGGTAAAGTAAATCTGTTTGGCAAAACAAGGCAAGCAGATATCTCTTTTGCTTTCGAAGCTACTGGACAGGACAGGTTAATAAAAAAAATAAAAAAGAAGGAGATGTGTATAACAAAAGGAATGCCAATAATTCTGTAATGGCCTTGTGTGTCTAGGAGAGAGACGCCATGTTATCTAAACAGAAGCAGGTTTACATATTTGGGTGCACAAAGATAGCACACTGTTGCAAGCTGACTATGTGCTTCACCTCTAAGAGTAGAATAGAATAGAATAGAATAGAATAGAATAGAACAGGCTTTATTTGTCATGTTCAGGGTCGTCACCCTGAGTATGATTGTCGGCTGTGGGTTTAATTGTCCCTCGTTTTCTCCAGCTGGCGGGTTGAGCTTTGCTCTCGGCCAGTCCCACAGCCACGTTCCCCCTTTGCCAGGCATTCATCGGCATTCGGCTTGCCACACACACACATACATTCACTTGCACACGCGCACACACACTCACACACACACACACACACACACACACACACACTCACATGCATACATCACTTCATCAGTCACGCACCTGTCGCCACAGCTGTGTCCACTTGCTCCCACTTAAGCTCTGGTATTTATAGAGCTGAGTGCTATCAGTGGACGCGGCAGCTTCAAGAGTCAACACTGGACTTTCCGGCTCGCTACTGTTGGCTTCCTCCCCTGACTGCACTGTGTTGTTCTCCAGAGTCACTTCCCTCCAACATTTACAAAGTCATTTCCCATCCATGCCTTCTCTCTCCGCTCCTCCCTTCCCTGGAGCGTGTTGGGCATTTAATCCTAGCCACATAGCTGGAGCTGGTTGTCGTGCTAACGCCCTTTGAGACTGTGAACTGAACTTGTGTGTATATTCACTCCATTGTAAATAAAGCACGTTACATTACTGCACGTTGGGCTCACTGCTATTTTATATGTTCGCTGCTGTTTATGCAGCGGAACATGACATTATTGTCATTGTACAGTTGTACAGCACAACGAAATTACGGGTGCTCCACCAGGCTACTGCACAAGAAAATAAGTGAAAAGAATTTGAAATAAAACAGTTACAGAACACACAATTAACCATACAACTGAGGTAAAGGTAAAAGTAAAAATAACAAGTAGCCCATTGGTATAAAGTATACACAGGTACAGTAGTGGCTTCGTGGGTGGAACTAAAGTATGTACATAGGAGTGCGAAGTGCAAAACACATAATAGAGTAAAATGGCCCAAGGATTATGGAGAATATATACAGGAGTGATTTCACGGATGGGCCAATATACAAGACGGATATCTACTTCCGGCGCCACACGAGTAGGCTGCCTTTTTGCAACAGCGGATCAATTTCTGCCTATTTCTATTTACTATCTGGCTCTCTTGCCATCTTTCTGATCCAGCGACACCTTTATTCCATCCAAACACGTAGATCGCCCAAATGTCTCCTGAGCCAGCAGACGGAGCCACTGTTTCTTGCAGGAGGCAATACAATAGATACCAGCTGTTAGCACTTAACTGGCCCATGATGCTAAAGAAAAAACTCAACATACCGGGAGAAATAAGACGGAAACGGCATGGATGTCAAGCTGGAGTAAGACGGCGGGCGAGGAATATAAGGTACAGACCCGTCTTCCCATCTGTCATTATGGGGAATGTTCGATCGCTACTCAATAAAACTGATGAGCTAGCGGCTATCTCCCGCTACAAGAGCATGTACAGAGAGAGTGGCCTGTTTGTTGTTTACCGAGACGTGGCTAACAGAACTAGCAACAGATGCTAACATCGAACTGGAGGGTTTCCACACAATATGGGCAGACCGGATACCAGACAGTGGGAAGGCAAGAGGCGGGGGAGTGATAATGTATGTCAATAACAACTGGTGCAGACCGGGGCATATCACGGTTAAGGAACAGCACTGTAGCAAAGACATCGAGTTGCTAGCTGTTAGCATGCGGCCTACCGATCTCCCAAGGGAATACTCACACGTGATCTGCATTGTTATTTATGCAAATCCGACGGCGAACACTTGGACAGCGTGTGACGTCATCCACTCAGTAACTGGCAGGCTGCAGACAGAACACCCAGATGCTCTTCTCCTCATCTCAGGTGATTTCAACCATATTTCACTGTCCTCCATTCTACCCACGTTCACCCAGTATGTCACATGCCACACTAGAGACAATAAAACACTGGACTTGTTCTATGCAAATACTAAGGAGGCGTACACCTCATCACCACTCCCTCCCACTCGGGAGATCGGATCACAACTTGGTTCATCTCTGGCCGGTGTACAAACCCCCAGTACACAGACAACCTCCGGTCATGCGCACAGTGAAGTTATGGTCTTAGGAGACAATGGACGCTCTAAAGGACTGTTTTGAAATCACTGCCTGGGAGCAGCTCTGCAAGCCACATGGTGAGGACATCGATGGCCTCACTCACACCATCACAGACTACATCAGCTTCTGTGTGGACAACACCATACCCACCAAGATCATACGGTGCTGCTCGAACAACAAACCCTGGATCAACCCTGAGATAAAAACACTTCTGAGAGAAAAGAAGAGGATCTTCAGGTCGGGGAACAGGAAGATCAGAGAAGGCAAGGACAGCTACAGGAAGAAGATGGAGGACAAGCTGCAACAGAGTGACATCGGCAGGGTCTGGAGAAACCTTAAAACCATCTCTGGGCTCCAGAATACCTCCCCCCAGGACACGGGGGGCAGGGAGTGGGTGAACAATCTGAACCTGTTTTTTTAATAGGTTTGACCAATCGCCCTCCCCCCGACTGCACAACAACCACTGCTGCCTCTAAAGTCATTGAGACCTGCTGTCCCCACCCCACTCCACCAACCCCCCCCCCCCCCACTCCTAGCACACAGCCCCCCAACCTGACCCTCACTAAGACCCAGGTGAGGACGGAGCTGAGGAAGATAAAGGCGAGGAAGGCCTTGGGACCGGACGGCATCAGCGCAAAGCTCCTCAAGTCCTGTGCAGACCAGCTGTGTGGGATTGTGGAGCACATCTTCAACCTGAGCCTGAAGCTGGGGAGGGTACCACAGTTGTGGAAAACATCTTGTGTGGTACCTGTACCCAAGACTTCCCACCCCAAAGATCTGAACAGCTACAGATCAGTGGCCCTGACGTCTCACTTGATGAAGACCCTGGAGAGACTGCTCCATGCTCACCTCCGCCCCCTGGTGGGACCAGCAATGGATCCACTCTAGTTCGCTTACCAGTATGGCATTGGGGTGGAGGATGCAGTGATCTTCCTCCTTCACCGTTCTCTGTCCCACCTGGAGAAGCCCGGGAATGCAATGAGGATCATGTTCTTTGACTTCTCCAGTGCTTTCAACACCATCCAACTGATGATCCTGCAGGACAAGCTGCTGTGCGCAGGGGTGGACCAGCACCTGTCAGCATGGATCCTGGACTACCTCACTAACCGGCCACAGTTTGTGAGAACCCGAGATTGTGTGTCCGACATGATCATCGGTAGCACGGGGGCCCCCCAGGGAACAGTTTTGGCTCCCTTCCTGTTCACCCTTTATACTGTGGGCTTCTCACACAACACAACACACTGCCATCTACAGAAGTTCTCTGACTACTCTGCGATTGTCGGCCTCATCTCCAACGGAGATGAAGTTCAGTACGGAGGACTTATCCAGGACTTCGTGGACTGGTGCCATCGGAACTGTCTCCAGATCAATGTGAGGAAAACTAAGGAGCTAGTGGTGGACTACCGCAGGCAAGGACAACCTCTCACAGCACCAGTAAACATACAGGGAACGGACATTGAGATGGTGACATCCTACAAGTACCTTGGTGTTCATCTGAACAATAAACTAGACTGGTCACACAATACCGACGCACTCTACAAGAAGGGACAGTGCAGGCTGTTCCTACTGAGGAGGCTCAGGTCTTTTGGTGTACAAGGGGCGCTGGTGAAGACATTCTATGACACGGTGGTGGTATCAGCCATCACTTTTGGAGTGGTCTGCTGGGGCAACAGCATTACAACAGCCGATAGGAAGAGACTGAACAAACTGATCAAGAAAGTTAGATCTGTCCTGGGGCAACGCCTTGACCCAGTGGAGGAGATGGGAGAGAGAAGGATGGTGGCTAAACTGTCATCTCTGCTGGAGTCTGAGTCCCACCCTAAGCAGGGCATACTGAATGCACTGAGGAGCTCATTTAGCAGTAGACTACATCATCCTAGATGTGTGACAGAGAGGTTTCGCAGGTCCTTCCTACCTACGGCTGTCAGACTGTAAAACCTAAGCAGGACTGCTCGCAGAGATAGCAAAAAAACGTGACGACCTAAGAGTATTGAATGCAAAGGACGCAACAGACTTACACAAATGGTCCCCTCCAGTATACAACTAGGACAATATCAGTCGCTACGGAGGATGACAATATGTATGGGTACATATTCATACTATGTAGGATAACTAAGTAGACAGTTACGCTGTTTATTCCATCTTGCTACACTGCTCCGCACTTTGTATATATATTTAAATATTTATGTGTACGTATGTACACTACCGTTCAAAAGTTTGGGGTCCCTTAGAAATTTCCTTATTTTTGAAAGAAAAGCATGTCACCATGGGATGACGCCGGGCCCCGGCGCTCAGACCATGTCCCTTATCCCTGCCTCTCATTGGACAGCGTCTCAGCAGGCTCCCAGCTGTCAGTGTTACGGGACGGCTGGGGCCAATTAATCCTCATCAGCTGGGGCGCTGCCAATGAGGATAAAATGGAGCAGCCTCGATCACTCGGGGCTGCGACATAAGCACTGCTAGTCTGGAGCCCCTTCGTCTGGTGCCAGCCCCTGCCTTATCTTCAGCACAACTCGTAAGTGTTTCCGTAAGGAGTTTTGTGCCTTTGTACCCCCATGTCCAGTGCTAGCCCGCTACTTGCCTTACCGTATCACTTGGGAGTACCACCCTGTAAGAGTGTCCTGTGTATTGGAGTCTTTTGCCCAGTGCCAGCTCTCTACCCTTCTGGCTGCTTAACCCGTGAGTGTTACCCGCTGTGAGCTCTCTTGTTGTGTACCCCTACGCCCGGTGCCAACGGTTTTCTCTGTCGCTGTACTGCTCATGAGTGTTCTGTGTATGAGCATCTGTGCTTTTCTCGTCCCTCACCCTTACCTTCAATAAAACATCACAACTCACTGGCTCGCCCTTGGCTCTCATTGTGTGGCTCCCCAGAGCCACACGTAACAAAGCACTTTTTTTCAATGAAGATAACTTTAAACTAATCAGAAATACACTCTATACATTGCTAATGTGGTAAATGACTATTATAGCTGCAAATGTCTGGTTTTTGGTGCAATATGCCGGTTCATACACCCGTGAAGAACTACTAAATATCAGGACTCTCACCCCCATGGACCTTCTTCCAGTTTTTTTAGCTCCTGCCGCTGATCTGATCCATTGTTTGGCCAAAAAAGCAAGACGGCGGAAAAGAGGGAAGAGAGGAGGGATTCTCGCTCGGCTACGAAAAAGAGGCTCGCGAACAGCCTTGCCTGGCATATTTCTATCCAATGCCAATTCTCTCCTGAACAAGGTAGAAGAATTAAGACTGCTGATGCGTTTCAAGGACCTCGCTTCCTCGTCTGTCATCTGCTTCTCTGAGACCTGGCTTAATGAGAACATTCCAGATAGCGCGATCAGCCTCGAGGGTTTCCAGCTGATTCGTGCTGACCGCGTCACAGAGCTGTCCTGTAAGTCTATCGGAGGAGGAGTGTGCTTCTATATTAACAACAGCTGGTGCTCTGATGTAACGGTGATTTCCAAACACTGTTCTCCCGCCCTGGAATTTCTTTTCATTAACTGCAAGCCATTTTATTCCCCGCGGGAGTTTGCCTCATTCATTCTCGTCGCTGTGTACGCCCCTCCTGACGCGGACACGCGCGAAGCTCAGCGCGTGCTCGCAGATCACATTCAACTTACGGAGCGGAACTTTCCAGACTCCCTGGTTATCGTGGTGGGCGATTTTAACCAGAGCAATCTGAGTCACGAGCTCCCCCGCTACAAACAGTGTATTAAATGTCCAACCAGAGGAAATAACATGCTAGATCACTGTTATACTTCAGTAAAGGACGCATATCGCGCTGTTCCCCGCGCTGCGCTGGGACTATCTGATCACGTGATGGTTCACCTCATCCCCACATACAAACAAAGACTGAAACTCACTAAACCTGTTGTGACCACCACAAAGAAACTGACCAGTGAAGCTGGAGAGAAACTGAACACATGCATGGAAATAACTGACTGGGACATGTTTAAAAGAGCCACACATGATCTTAATGAGTACACATACACTGTGAACTCATATATCAACTTCTGTGAAGAGCACATTCTCCCATCGCGCACCAGGATAAGATATTCTAATGACAAGCCTTGGTTCACAGCTAAGCTCAGATGGATCAGGAAGGAGAAGGAAGCAGCGTTGAAAAGTGGAGACAGGGACTGCTACAGGGAGGTCAAATATCGGTTTAACAGAGAGCTGAGGAGAGCTAAATCTGTATATTCTGAGAGACTCCAGCAGCAGTTCACTGCTAATGACTCGGCTTCTGTGTGGAGAGGACTGAGGCAAATCACCAACTATCGGCCTCAGGCTTCTAAAGGTCAGGATGACAAAGCCCTTTGTCAAAGACTGTCCCAACACTAGGCCCGTCTTGACACCTCGTCAGCTGTGTCCAACTCACCCACTCCACCCAGCTCCTCTGCCTCCTCAGCCCCTAATTCATCAAGAGCGGTCCCCCCCTCCTCCTCCTCCTCCTCCCCCCCTCCCCTTGTCATCAGTGAGCAGGACTTGCACAGACAGTTCTCCAGACTGAACCCGCGCAAGGCCCCCGGGCCGGACGGTGTGTCTCCCTCCACCCTGAGACACTGTGCGAAAGAGCTGGCTCCTGTCTTCACAGACATTTTTAACACCTCCCTTAAGCAATGTCACGTGCCGACCTGCCTCAAATCCTCCACCATCATCCCTGTCCCCAAGAAGCCACGGATTACTGGACTTAACGACTACAGACCTGTAGCGCTCACCTCTGTAGTCATGAAGTCCTTTGAGCGCCTGGTCCTGTCTCACCTCAAGTCCATCACCACACCCCTCCTAGACCCGCTGCAGTTTGCCTACCGTGCTAACAGGTCTGTGGACGACGCAGTCAACCTGGCCCTCCACTCCATCCTGCAGCACCTGGACTCCACGGGAACCTACGCCAGGATTCTGTTTGTGGACTTCAGCTCCGCATTCAACACCATCCGCCCCGATCTGCTCCAGGACAAGCTGTCCCTGCTCAACGTGCCTGACTCCCTCTGCAGGTGGATCACCGACTTCCTGACGGACCGGAGACAGCATGTGCGGCTGGGGAAGTCTGTCTCAGACTCTGTTAGCATCAGCATTGGATCACCCCAGGGCTGTGTACTTTCCCCCCTACTCTTCTCCCTTTATACCAACTCCTGCACCTCCTCCCACCAGTCTGTTAAGCTGATTAAGTTTGTGGACGACACCACCCTCATCGGGCTCATCTCCAACGGTGACGAGTCCGCCTACAGGGAAGAGGTGGCCCAGCTGGTGTCCTGGTGCAGCCACAACAACCTGCAGCTGAATGCTCTGAAGACAGCGGAGATGATTGTGGACTTCAGGAAAGTCACATCCCCCCTGCCCCCCCTCACCATCACAGGCTCTCCCATCACCTTTGCAGACTCCTTCCGCTTCTTGGGCACCACCATCACCCGAGACCTCAAATGGGAGCCAACCATCAGCTCCCTCATCAAAAAGGCCCAGCAGAGGATGTTCTTTCTGCGGCAGCTGAGGAAGCTCAAGCTACCCACCAAGATGTTAGTGCAGTTCTACACGGCCATCATCGAGTCCATCCTCACCTCCTCCATAACTGTGTGGTACGCAGGAGCCACTGCCAGGGACAGACTAAGGCTGCAGCGCGTCGTGCGCACTGCTGAGAAGGTGATAGGCTGCAAGCTCCCATCTCTCCAGGACCTGTACATCTCCAGGACCCGGAGGCGTGCTGGCCGGATCATAGCCGATCCTTCACATCCTGGTCACGTGCCGTTTGCCCCCCTCCCCTCAGGTAGAAGGCTTCGGTCCATTCGGACTAAAACCTCCCGGCACATGAACAGCTTTTTCCCCTCTGCCATCAGACTGCTGAACACTAAGTGACTTTTGACTCTCGTGCACTATGTACAGCAGCTCAACCAGACTCATGTCAATCATCACTGTTTTTCTGTTGCATTATTGACTGCACTATGTGGTACTTCACATTATCTGCTACATGCTAATTTTTTAAAACTGCCTTGACTAGTACTACTCATTATTACTAGTATTATTATTATTATTACTTATTATTACTTATTTTTCTACACTTATTGCACGTTTCTAGTCCTTTAGTTTTTTAGTTTATCCCTTTTTCTCATTATGTTTTTAATGTTGCAGCATGGCACCGAGACAAATTCCTAGTTTGTGTATCACATGAACAATGGCAATAAACCTGATTCTGATTCTGATTCTGATTCTGAGGTGTATAGAGGCCCATTTCCAGCAACTATCACTCCGGTGTTCTAATGGTACAATGTGTTTGCTTGTTGTGTCAGAAGGCTAATGGATGATTAGAAAACCCTTGTGCAATCATGTTAGGTCTGCAATGCTGTAATTGCTGCAAATGGAGGATTCTTTGACGAAAGCAAAGTTTGAAGGAAAAAATTATTATTTCAAATACAAATCATTATTTCTAACCTCGTCAATGTCTTGACTATATTTTCTATTCATTTTACAACTCATGGGGGGTAAATAAGTGTGACTTTTCATGGAAAACACAAAATTGTCTGAGGTGACCCCAAACTTTTGAATGGTAGTGTATATTCACTGCTCTTATTTTTATTTTTCGTATCTTCTTAATTATTGCTCTGAGTGTTGCTATCCCTGTGTTGTTGCAATCCTGGAATTTCCCCATTGTGGGACTAATAAAGGCTTATCTTATCTTATCTTATCTTAAGAAAGTGAGGAGTGCAAAGACAGGTGAGTTATTGTGATAATTAAAAGATCCTCATTTCTGTGCATGTGAGCATTCAGAGGGAGGGGTGGGGCCTCTGATTGTTTGCAGTTTGGATGGCCCAGGGGAACAAGCTTTTTGTCAGTCTGGAGGTGTGGGACCTGATCGATCTGAACCATCGTCCAGAGGGAAGCAGGTCAAACAGGTGGTGGGCGGAATGTGAGGGATCTCCTGTGATGGCCTTGATCCTTTTGAGACAAGAAGCTCTGGAGATATTTTCCAGGGAGGGCAAAGGGCTGCCTATAATTTTTTGGGCGGTGTTGATGACCCTCTGCATAGCCTTCCTGTTCTCGGCTGTGGAGCCGGCGTACCACACACCCAGACAGTAGGTGAGCACGCTCTCCACTGAGCAGCGATAGAAGGTCAGCAGCAGCTTCTGGTCCAGGATGTGCTTCCTCAGGACGTGGAGGAAGTGCAGCCGCTGCTGGGCTTTCTTCACCAGGGCCTTGGCGTTGACAGTCCAGGAGAGGTAAAAGGAGATGTGGGTGCCCAGGAACCTGAAGGCGGGGACGTTTTCTATGTGGTTGCCATCTACAGTGCATCCAGAAAGTATTCACAGCGTTTCACTTTTTCAACATTTTGTTTTGTTACAGCTTTATTTCAAAACGGATTAAATTCATTTTTTTTCCTTAAAATTCTACACACAAAACCCATAATGACAACGTGAAAAAAGTTTTTTGAAATTTTTGCAAATTTATTAAAAATAAAAAACTAAGAAGGGCAGCGCGGTGGCGGAGTGGTTAGCACTGCAGCAGCACAGCAACTCACCCTTGGCCGGGGGATCCTGGGTTCGATCCCAGCTCCTGACCAACAGTGATCTATGTGGAGTTTGCATGTTCTCCCCTTGTCTGCGTGGGTTTACTCCGGGATTTCTCCAGTTTCCTCCCACAAGCCAAAAACATGCAAGTTAGGTTAATTGGCATCAAACTGGGGATTCTAAATTGTCCTTAGATATGACTGTGAGAGTGAATGGTTGTCTGTCTCTCTCTGTTGGCCCTGCAATGGACTGGCGATCTGTCCAGGGTGTACCCTGCCTCTCGCCCAAAGATGCTGGGATAGGCTCCAGCCCCCCCCCCCCCGTGACCCGAAAAGGATTAAGTGGAAGAAGATGGATTGATATAAAAAACAAAGAAATCATATGTACATAAATATTCACAGCCTTTGCTCCATACTTTGTTGATGCACCTTTGGCAGCAATTACAGCCTCAAGATCTCTCCAGAGATGTTCAATTGGATTCAAGTCTGGGCTCTGGCTAGGCCACTCAAGGACTTTGAAAGAGTTGTCCTGAAGCCACTCCTTTGATATCTTGGCTGTGTGCTTTGGGTTGTTGTCCTGCTGAAAGATGAACCGTGGCCCCTGTCTGAGGTCAAGAGTGCTCCGGAGCAGGTTTTCATCCAGGATGTCTCTGTACATTGCTGCATTCATCTTTCCCTCTATCCTGACTAGTCTCCCAGTTCCTGCCGCTGAAAAACATCGCCACAGCATGATGCTGCCACCACCATTGGCATGGTTATGAGTGGTGCCTGGTTTCCTCCAAACATGACACCTGGCATTCACGCCAAAGAGGTCAATCTTTGTCTCATCAGACCGACAAGAGAATTTTGTTTCTCATGGTCTGAGAGTCCTTCAGGTGCCTTTTGGCAAACTCCAGGTGGGCTGCCATGTGCCTTTTACTAAGGAGTGGCTTCACATCTGGCCACTCAACCATACAGGCCTGATTGGTGGATTGCTGCAGAGAAGGTTGTCATTCTGGAAGGTTCTCCTCACTTCACAGATGAACGCTGGAGCTCTGATAGAGTGACCATCGGGTTCTTGGTCACCTCCCTGACTAGGGCCCTTCTCCCCCGATCACTCAGATTATACAGCCGGCCAGCTCTAGGAAGAGTCCTGGTGGTTCCAAACTTCTTCCATTTACGGATTATGGAGGCCACTGTGCTCATTGGGACCTTCCTCCCTGTGGGGGAGCCATTTCCTGGGTAACCCCTCCGGCCCTGGTGGCTAAAGAACTCAGGCCGGCCACCCGACAGACTGAGCCGCTATGTTGGGTGGCCCATATTCTCCGGCAGGCCACCCGACTCATTCCACCTTGCCATCTGTTTGGCCTGGGACTTCGGCCGGCCACCCAAACAGCCGAGTTCTTTGGCCTACGGGGCCCAGGGCCCTGGCATAGCGTGGGTCCTGAGTAGGCTCCTTGTTTTTTCTCTCCTAACCTGTTTCTCCCACCTCCCACCCAGGTTGAAATTTGGCTGTACCCTTTTTATTTTGGGGGGGGGGGTCCCTTTTGGCGTTGCCTGCAGGGGTCTGGTGTCCACCCCTTTGGGGAGGGGGGTCTGTCATGAGTCTTAAGCTTAGACTCTCAATTTATTTTTGACTTTTGAATGTCTTTTATTATTATGTTGTCTGTTTTTTGTATATATTTTGTTTTTTTGTCATTTATGAGCCCTCCTCTCTCAGACACTCCCACTTGCTGTTCACAGTCTGTTTCCCAGCTGTGAGCAGTTGGATAATTAAGGCCACCTGTCTGCTCAGCTCACACCTGCTCCTCATCTGCCTGCTGCTATCTGTTGCCCACTATTTAAGGACTGCTGTTTTGTCTCTCAGTGCAGCAGCATTGCCTATTGTAGCATGTCTAATGTCTAGGGACTACTCTTCTCCTCTCATCTCCTCCAGAGCTCTCCCTCCTCTGGAGCATCACTCTAGTAAGTTCCTCTGTCTGTATTTTTATGTTGGTGCACTGTTCAAGATCTTTTGGTAATAAATGTCACAATGCAATTCAGCGCGTGGGTTTGCCTTTCTGCTCCAGAGGAGGCCAATTCTTGACAGAATGCTGCCACCAGTTTAAGACCCAGCTGTTGCAATAGTGCACATTTTTCACCTTTTTTGTGTTTTTTCTTTTTCACTCAGCTGTTCGGTGGAGCCGTCATGTCTCCCTCAGGCGAGCCAGACCGGAGGAGGAGGAAGTGGAGTTGGAATGAGCTGGAGTTCGTCTTCATGATCGAGGGCATGGCGATAGGTGCTCGGAACTGTTCATCCCGCAAGGATGAGATGTTGTGCTGGGGTAGAGTACCCAACTTGCTGGAAGTCAAACCCAGCATGTGCTTCCATCCTCGGGTGATAAGACTCTCCCTTCCTCCACTCCCACGAATTCCATCTGCCTCCTCCTTGCCTTCTCCATCACCTCCATGGTGGCGACGTAATCCCACTCCGGATCGCCGGAGATATTCCCCCTCCTCTTTGGCAGCCATTTCCCTGACTCTGAGCCCAACAATTCCCGCAGCAGTTCCTCTCTCTTCTCCTTCTTCGCCGGCTGTTCCATCAGCCCAATCTCCCTCCGTCGCTGCTGCTACCTCCGTCCCCTCGATGTCCTGCTGCCGAGAGGTCTTCCAGGTTTTCCCTGGCTATGCTCACTTCCGTGTCTACAGGGGCATCTCCTTCGCAATCCACAGAAGGGCCCAGGCTCACCAGAGACACGGAGAGGGATGACTGTCCACCAGCTGCAGCAGATAATATTGTACACCGGGATGACAGGCAAGTTTCATTTCATTCAATGTCAATTTATGATGATATGCCTTGCCTGATTTCCGGTAGGAAGGCTCAGGAGATGCAGTCCCCTGAGTTCTCCCCACCTGCTGCAGCAAATAATTTCTCACCTGCTCTCTCTCTGTGTGCTCCTGTTATTCCTGGGTGTCTGCTGGCTCCGGAACTGAGCCACTGGATGATGGAGGAGCCTGTGGCCCTGGAGGACCCAACTCCAGTGCCAGCACGGAGCCGACCCCCAGCTGCCACGCAGGGCAAGCCAACAGCATGGGCCACTTCGTCTGGGGAGACTAGGACTGCAACCGCCATCATGCCTGCTGCGGAGGCCGCTACAGCAGAGTGAACAGCAGAGCTGGACTTCCAATGGACCGAGCCCAAGACATTGTCGTTGTCTGGATTGACAGAGTCCTGGATGGCGGTGGAGTTTGAGCTCAGGCAAGTGCTCTCTCTTGTTTATCTTTATTCAGTTTTGGAGAGGTCTTGCCTGGCGTTTGGTGAGGAGAGTGGGATGCAGCCACCAGCCGCACCTGAGCTCACCTCGCCGGGCTCCGCCGCTGCCGGTGACCCTGTCCCTGTCCTTCAATCTGTCTTCTCTGAACCTTCTCCCAGGGTCACCGAAGTTGTTCCAGTGATGCCAGAGGTCTCCGTGGGTCCAGGTTCGCCACCCGAGGTCGTCCAGGGTCCAGCTTCACCACTGTGGAAAGCGTTGCAGGTGCTCAGTCCCAGCCTGGGACCTCCGCGGGTGCAGCTTCCCCTTGTCCTTCGTGTGGGTCCCTCCTCCTATGTCCAGGTCTCCGTGGGTGCTACACCCCAGCCTCAATCTGACGTGGGTTCTGTGCTCCGGTATGGGCCCACCATGGGCGCTATGCCCCAGCCCGGGGTCCACCATGGGTGCAGCATTGGCCCAGCCCGGATCCACCGCGGGTGCTGCAGTGCTCCGCCTGGAGCCACCGCGGGTGCTGCAATGCTCTACCTGGAGCCACCGGGGGTGCTGCAATGCTCTGCCTGGAGCCACCACGGGTGCTGCAATGCTCTGGCCCGGAGCCTCCATGGATGCTACAGTCTTTCAGCCCAAGACCACTAAGGACGTCGTCGCCTCTCCTTCTCCTCCACCAGATGCCATTGTTGTCCCTCCTTCTCCCACACCGGAAACCGTGGTGATTCCTCCTCCGCCACCAGACACCATAGGGGCTCCTCCCCATCAGCCCTCCTTTCCGGTGTTGGGCCTCCCTGTGGGAGAGCCACCTCCTGGGTCACCCCTCCGATCCTGGTGGCTAAAGAACTCAGGCCAGCCACCCAACAGACTGAGCCGCTGGGTTGGGTGGCCCATATTCTCTGACAGGCCACCCGACTCATTCCACCTTGCCGTCTGTTTGGCTTGGGACTTCGGCCGGCCACCCAAACAGCCAAGTTCTTTGGCCTACGGGGCCCAGGGGCCTGGCGTAGCATGGGTGTGGGTCCTGAGCAGGCTCCTTGTTTCTTCTCGAATAATTCTCGAATCCCCAGGCTGGCAGGGGTTGGAACCTTTCTGTGTGGAGTTTGCATGTTCTCCCTGTGCTGCGTGGGTTTACTCCGGGGGCTCCGGTTTCCTCCCACAATCCAATGGCATGCATGTTAGGTTAATTGGCTGTTCTAAATTGTCCCTAGATATCTGTTTCCTATAGGCCCTTAGAATAGAGGGTTAGTACTAGTGAAAGCACTTTGAGTGGTCTTTGTGACTAGAAAAGTGCTATATAAGTGCAGGTTAGTTAGTTAGTTAGTTAGTTAGTAGTTCTCTCCTAATATGTTTCCCCCACCTCTCACCAGGTTGAAATTTGGCTATACCCTTTTTTTGGGGGGAGGGGTTCCTTTTGGTGTTGCAGGGGCTGTCTGGTGTCCACCCCTTGGGGGGGGGGGGGCTCTGTCATGAGTCTGAGCTCAGAGTTCAGATTCTAAATTTATTTTTGCTTTGTATGTCTTATTATTATGTTGTCAGTTTTCTGTATATATTTTGGGGTTTTTTTGTCATTTATGAGCCCTCCTCTCTCAGACACTTCCACTTGCTGCCTTCAGTCTGTTTCACAGCTGTGAGCAGTTGGGTAGTTAAGGCCACCTGTCTGCTCAGCTCACGCCTGCTGCTCCTCTGCCTGCTACTATCTGCTGCCCACTATTTAAGGACTGCTGTTTTGTCTCTCAGTGTGGCAGCATTGTCTACTAGAGTATGTCTAATGTCTAAGGACTACTCTTCGCCTCTCATCTCCTCCAGAGCTCTTCCTGCTCTGGAGCATCACTCTAGTAAGTAACTTTGTCTGTCTTTTTATGTTGGTGCACTGTTCAAGAGCTTTTGTTAATAAATGTCACAATGCAATTCAGCACGTGTGTCTGCCTTTCTGCCCCGGAGGGGCCAATTCTTCACAGATTATGGCTTACAGCCAATGAAAACCCCAAACTCAGTTTGAAATTAGAATATCACATAAAATGAATTTTTAAAATTTTTTTTAAATAGAAATGTTGGCCGACTGAAAAGTATGTCCATGTACACACTCAATACTTGGTCAGGGCTCTGACATAACGTTCGGCTCAGGAGACGCACACACACAGGTTCAGAGTAGTTCAAACTGTTTATTAACAGCAGGGGTGTATGGGTGTGTGTCAGCGGAATGTTAATGTATTGGTGGTGGCGTCTGCTTCGGGCACAGAGGCAGGAGACCGTTCAGCCGGCAACCCTATGGGAAAGAACAGACACAGGGTGACAGGCACACACCAATACAGGAGGAGAATAGGCGAGGGAGAGAAGCTTACTTGAGTTTGACAGATGGCAGGCACTACAAGGACGGAACCCCGGGAGACAGTCACCTGCAGGACTCGGTGCAGCAGCGAGGAAGGACGAGGGACGGAGTTGTCCGCCGCCGAGGAATCCACCTGTGCACAGGGGAGCAGACTGGGAGAGGTAAGGAAAGGAATCTTCTTACCACTAGCTTGACGCTGAAGAGTGAGTTGACGCTTCGCATAGAAGGCGATGAAGTCTAACGGCTTCAGGCCGAAGCTCAGGGCGAGGCGGCTTTTATCCCTCGCCGCTGATGAGTAGCAGGTGCGTGAGCAGGTGGCGCCGCTGATTAATGGCGCGGCGTGACAGTACTCCCCCCTCTAGCAGTGCCTCCTGGTGATGGCTTATCCGGGTGCGCTCGGTGGAAGTCCGCGATGAGCGATGGGTCCAACACAAACGACGGAGGCACCCACTGTCGATGCTCGGGCCCATAGCCCTCCCAGTCCACCAAGTATTGCAACCCACGACCCCGGCGCCGGGAGTCCAGGATGGAGGAGGCGGACCAGGCCGGATGGCCACCAATCATCCGGGGCGCGGGTTGCGCTGCAGGAGGAGGGCAAAGGGGGTCAGTGACTGCCAGTTTCACCTTCGACATGCGGAAAGTAGGATGAATGCGGAGGGAGGGGGGAATAGCCACGCGCACAGCCACCGGGTTGATGATCCGGGTGATGGGATAGGGACCCATGAAGCGCTGTGCCAGCTTTCTCCTCTCGCCTTTTAAAGTGACGTCCTGGGTGGAAATGTAAACAAGCTGCCCAACTCTGTACGCCGGGGCAGGTCTTCTACGCCGGTCCGCCACAGTCCTGTTGCGCTCCGCTGTGCGTAATAGCGCATTGCGCGCGGCAGTCCAGGTGGAGCGGAACTGCCTGAGATGGGCCCTAACTGACGGGACAGTTACTTCACTCTCCTGCTCCGGAAACAGCGGGGGGTCGTAACCCAGGGACGCTTTGAAGGGGGACATCCCTGTAGCAGAAGAGCGAGCGGTGTTGTGGGCATATTCAACCCAGGCAAGATGGTTGCTCCAGGACGTGGGTTTGGATCTGGACACACAGCGGAGCGCAGCCTCCAGCTCCTGGTTGGTCCTCTCACACTGCCCGTTGGATTGGGGGTGATGGCCGGAGGAGAGGCTCACCTTGGCTCCGATGGTGTTGCAGAAAGTCCTCCAAACCTCGGATGAAAACTGGGGGCCCCGGTCCGAGACCACGTCCACCGGAATCCCGTGCAGCCTGACCACATGTTGGACGAGGAGGTCCGCCGTCTCCAGGGCAGTAGGGAGGCCTCGCAGGGGGACGAAGTGCACGGCCTTGGAGAAGCGGTCCACGATGGTCAGGATGGTGTCATAGGAGTTGGAGACAGGGAGTCCGGTGACGAAATCCAACGCGATGTGCGACCAGGGCCTGCCAGGGACGGGCAGGGGCTGGAGCAGACCCGCTGGAGGGGCATTTCCCGACTTGCAGGTGGCACAGATTGGGCAAGCCCGGGCGTAGCGGGCTGCATCCCTCCGCAGGCCTGGCCACCAAAAGGACCGTTGGAGGAGATCTATCATCCGGGAGGTGCCAGGGTGACAGGTGAGCTTGGAGGTGTGGAGCCAGTGGATGACCTCTCCTCGGACCGCGGATGGCACGAACAGCCTCCCCTCCGGTCCGCCGCCAGGGTCAGGTTCCACCTCCTGTGCCTTCCGGATCTTGCTCTCGATGTCCCACGAGATGGCACCCACGACGCACGACCTGGGCAGGATGGAGTGGGGCGCCTCCTCCGACTCCACGGGGGCGAACTGCCTGGAGAGGGCGTCAGGCAGGACGTTCCTAGAGCCAGGCCTGAAGGTGATAGAAAATTGGAACCTGGCGAAGAACAGGGACCAGCGCGCCTGGCGGGCGTTCAGGCACTTGGCAGATCGTAAATATTCCAAGTTCTTGTGGTCCGTGAGGACCACAAATGGCAGGTTCGCCCCCTCTAACCAGTGGCGCCACTCCTGCAGGGCGAGCTTGATGGCCAAGAGCTCTCTCTTTTTTTTTTTTTTTTTTTTTTGTTACTTATTTGTACCCGTAGGTAGACTTGGTTTGCAGTCTGGTGACAAGCCACCGGCTGCTGGTCGCTGCGTGCGCGAGCGCCCTAAACCTACATGTTTTTGGTGTGCGGGAGGAAACCGGAGAAATCCCGGAGTAAACCCGCGCAACACGGGGAGAACATGCAAACTCCACACAGCTCACTGTTGGTCGGGGGCTGGGATCGAACCCACGATCTCATGATCCCCGCGGTCCCCCGGCCGAGGGTAAAACTGTGCTGCCACAGTGCTAAACCACTGCGCCACCGTGCAGCCCACATCGTAGTTCCTCTCCGCCGGGGACAAGCGCCGGGAGAAGAAGGCGCACGGTCGTTTGGCGCCATCGTCCGGTGACCGCTGGGACAGCACTGCTCCCACTCCCGTGTCCGAAGCGTCTACCTCTACGATGCACTGCAGCGTGGGGTCGACCTGGCGAAGGACCCGGGAGGAGGAGAATTCCGCCTTCAGCGCCTCAAAGGCGGCAGCGACCTCTTCGGTCCACCGGAATGGGACCTTCGGGGACGTGAGGCGGGTCAGAGGTCCAACGATGGCACTGAAGTTGGGGACAAAGCGGCGGTAGAAATTGGCGAAGCCAACAAATTGCTGCACCTGTTTCCGGGATGCAGGTATAGGCCATTCCACCACTGCCTTTACCTTCTCTGGGTCGGGGAGCACCTTATCGTGGGCGATGATGAACCCCAGGAAGGACGTACTCCTGGCGTAAAATTCACACTTTTCTGGCTTTACGTACAGACGATTCTCCAGCAGCCTTTGGAGGACCCGCCTCACGTGGACCTGGTGCTCATCCCTGGACTTGGAGAAGATGAGAATATCGTCCAGGTAGACAAACACGAAAAGGCCAATGAAGTCCCGGAGGACGTCATTAATGAGGCGCTGGAAGACTGCAGGAGCGTTGGTCAACCCGAACGGCATCACCAGGTATTCAAAGTGGCCGTTCGGGGTACGGAAGGCCGTTTTCCACTCATCTCCCTCCCGGATCCGGACGAGGTGGTAAGCGCTGCGTAGGTCCAGCTTGGTGAACCAGGACGCCCCCTGGAGGGAGTGGAAAGCAGTGTCCATGAGAGGCAGGGTGTAACGGTCCTTCTCCGTGATATTATTGAGGGCCCGGTAGTCGATACAAGGGCGGAGGGACCCATCCTTCTTTCCCACGAAGAACCCTGCCCCCACGGGTGACGATGATGGGCAGATTATCCCAGCACTTAATGACTCCTTCAGGTAGGCGTTCATCGTCTCCTTCTCCGGCGCAGACAGGCTGTAAAGGCGACCAGAAGGTAAGGGAGCCCCCTGGCGGAGGTTGATGGCACAGTCATAGGGCCGATGAGGGGGGAGAGACATAGCTTTCGCTTTGCTGAACACCATACCCAGGTCGTGAAATTCTGGGGGCACCAGAGACAAGTCCGGGGGTGCAGCGTCCGTCGCAGGGGGAGGAGCGGACGGAGAGCAGGCAGCGGACTGAAGGCAGGTGCCCATACAGAATGTACTCCATGCCGATATCCCAGCTGATTTCCAATCCAGGACCGGGTTGTGAAGGCGAAGCCAGGGATACCCCAGGATGACGGGCGACACAGAGTTGGGAAGGACGTAGAAGGTCATCTCCTCCCGGTGATTTCCCGAGATGATGACCGGAACGGGGATGGTTTGGTGTGATACTCTCCCCAAGGGAGGCACGGGAGAGATTAACAAGGGAGATGGGATTCTTCAGTGCCTGACAGCGAATGCCCAAACGGGTTGCCAGGCTTTGTGAAATAAAGCTGCCTTCTGCACCCGAATCCACCAGTGTGTGGGTGAGATGCCCAGTGGGATTGTGGCAAAAACGGATGGGCAGCTTCAATTGGGTAAGGGGACTTAACCGATTGACGTCCGCGAGGCCCCCTACAGTGACTCGCGGACCCCGCCGTTTGGCTTATGTGGACAAAGCTCCACCGTGTGTTGATTATCTCCGCAATACATGCAGAGATTCAACTCACGGCGGCGTTGTCTCTCTGCCGGGGAGAGCTTTGTCCAGCCCGTCACCATCGGCTGCGACTCCTCGGAGTGCGATGGTGGCGGCGTCGCCAGGGGGCGAGCTTGGGGCAGGCGCAACGAGGCTCCCCGAGGGCGAGAAGAAGACGACTTCCGCCCAGAGGAGCGCTCACGCAGCCTGTTATCCAAGCTGATGGCGAGAGAAGTTAGCTCAGCTAGCGTCCCAGGGATGTCCCGACCAGCCAGTTCATCCCTCAGATCATCATTCAGGCTGCGGAGAAACAGGCCACAGAGGGAGCGTTCGTCCCAGCCCAGTTCCTCCGCCGCTACCCGGTAGTCAACCGCATAGTCCGCTGCCGACCGGCTTCCCTGCTGGAGAGCGAGAAGCCGATCGACTTGGACCGTCTCGGTTCGGGAATGGTCAAAGACCTCCAGGAAGCGTGCCACGAACTGGTCATAGGTGAGGGTGGCGTAACTGGGCTTCGCCATTATGGCGTAGGTCCAAGTTAACGCGCGCCCCTCCAGGAGATTCCCTATGTAGCCAATTCGGCTGTGATCCGAGGGGAAGTCTCCGGGCACACGGTGGAATACGGACTCACACTGCATAATGAACCCCCGCGCTCCGCCGAGCTTTCCGCTAAAGCGGGCGGGGGTTGGAATCGGCGTGAGCCGAGCCGGTGCCGCAGGCGCCGGCTGGACGGCCGCTGGGACAGCAGGAGCTGCGCCACCCTGGTGAGCCGGGGGGAACGGCTGTTGGGGGTCCAGGCGGTCCAATCGGTTAGTGATGTTAATAAGTTGATTTAAAATCACCTGCTGCTGATAAGCAATTTGATCCACCCGAACCTCGAGAGTGGTAAGCCGGTGCGCGAGCCCGCCGTATGGTGAGCCGCTCTGCTGAAGCCGTACTGACATAACGTTCGGCTCAGGAGACGCACACACACAGGTTCAGAGTAGTTCAAACTGTTTATTAACGGCAGGGGTGTATGGGTGTCTGTCAGCGGAATGTTAATGTATTGGTGGTGGCGTCTGCTTCGGGCACAGAGGCAGGAGACCGTTCAGCCGGCAACCCTATGGGAAAGAACAGACACAGGGTGACAGGCACACACCAATACAGGAGGAGAATAGGCGAGGGAGAGAAGCTTACTTGAGTTTGACAGATGGCAGGCACTACAAGGACGGAACCCCGGGAGACAGTCACCTGCAGGACTCGGTGCAGCAGCGAGGAAGGACAAGGGACGGAGTTGTCCGCCGCCGAGGAATCCACCTGTGCACAGGGGAGCAGACTGGGAGAGGTAAGGAAAGGAATCTTCTTACCACTAGCTTGACGCTGAAGAGTGAGTTGACGCTTCGCATAGAAGGCGATGAAGTCTAACGGCTTCAGGCCGAAGCTCAGGGCGAGGCGGCTTTTATCCCTCGCCGCTGACGAGTAGCAGGTGCGTGAGCAGGTGGCGCCGCTGATGAATGGCACGGCGTGACAGGCTCCTTTTTGATTAATTACTGTATCAATGTGGCGTGGCATGGAGGTGATCAGCCTGTGGCACTGCTGAGGTGATATGAAGGTCCAGGTTGTTTTGATCGTGACCTTCAGCTCATCTGCATTGTTGGGTCTGGTGTTTCTCATCTTCCTCTTGACAATACTCCATAGATTGTCTATGGGGTTTATGTCAGGAGAGTTTGCTGGCCAATCAAGCACAGTGATGCCATGGTCATTAAACCAGGTTTAATGGCCTCATCATCTTATCTTCAAAGTATATGAACAAGGAATCAGTACAATATTTAAAAAAAAGAAATTTGTCACTTACCAGCGGATAACAGGACTCGCTCGCTGCCGTGGTCACTGTGTTTTCACCCATCGTGGTCGTTATTTTGCTTTCTGTCTGTCATTTATGCTCTCTACCACATCTACAAAGTCTTATGATTATCCCACATAAATTTTGCTTGTATCCTGCGGCTATTTCCCATGTACAACCCCGTCTAAGTGATGGTGACGATGATGGATCATGGCCATATTAGCTTTCTCAGCTAAAAGAAGGGAATACAGGAAAAGGAAATGAGGAGTTCTTCTTCTTTGGTGTATTATGTGTCATCCATTGAGTCCTCCAACAAATGTCTGCCACCTTCTGAAACTGGCAGAACAGTACAAATCCCCAATGGAGCCAGCGATGTCAGAGTGAGATGACAGGCACAGACCCGCGCTCTGCCACTAGGGGCACGCGAAATCTCACACTCTAAGGGTTCATTTGTGCTTTCCTTCTAAAAATTTATGTCAGTCATCTGACTGGTACCAGCCAATCACCAGCCAGTCTCTTTTGGACAATGCCCCCTTTCATTCTATTGGTCAGTTATAGACAAAGGACTGTTTTCTGATTGGACCAGCGTTCATTTGATTCTCCCGTGATGGGAGACAACTGGTTTCCTCTCATGTCAGTCAAGTTTTTCCCCTGAAAAATTTACTTAGTTTAAGGGAGAATGCCCTTGTTCAAAGTTGTTCTTTCTGAAAGTTGTCTAGGTCTGTGTGTCCTGCCTTGAATTCTCTTTCCTTTAAGCATCTGGGGAAAATACTTTTTCTTCTGTTTTGAGCTCAGACTTCTCTTTTATATCGAATGAAACTTCATGTTCACAGACCTTTTTCTATTTTATTCTGTTAAACTTTTTCTATTGATTTTCCTTAACTCACCACGTTTAAAAGTGGACTGATCATTTTTTCTCACACTGGAAGCTGTTTTCGCCAATTCGCACGACATTTGAAGAACTTGGATTTCGTGGATTAAATGATTTTTTTTTTTTTTGTCTCTTCAATTCTGTGCCTTTGATCAGACTGAACTATCTCATCGATTTATTTGGACCCAGGAGAGCCGCTGGGGGGGGGGGGGACCCTCTCATGTTCTCCCACATGGCATACTGCATCAGCGGCCAGCAGCCTCATCGTCACCAGATCTCAGCTCCTGACTGACTGACTGAGTACAAAGACAAGTGTGTCTTGCCTACAGTCAAGCATGGTGGTGGGAGTGTCATGGTTTGGGACTGCATGAGTGCTGCTGGCACTGTGGAGCTACAGTTCATTGAGGGAACCATGAATGCCAACATGTACTGTGACATACTGAAGCAGAGCATGATCCCCTCCTTTCAGAAACTGGGTCACAGGGCAGTATTCCAACATGATAACAACCCCAAACACACCTTCAAGATGACCACTGCCTTGCTAAAGAAACTGAGGGTAAAGGTGATGGACTGGCCAAGCACGTCTCCAGACCTAAACCCTATAGAGCATCTGTGGGGCATCCTCAAACAGAAGGTGGAGGAGCACAAGGTCTCCAACATCCACCAGCTCCGTGATGTCGTCATGGAGGAGTGGAAGAGGATTCCAGTGGCAACCTGTGAAGCTCTTGTGAACTCCATGCCCAAGAGAGTTAAGGCAGTGCTGGAAAATAATGGTTGCCACACAAAATGTTGACTCTTTGGGCACAATTTGGACATTTTCACTTAGGGATGTACTCACTTTTGTTGCCAGCAGTTTAGGCATTAATGGCTGTGTGTTGAGATATTTTGAGGGGACAGCAAATTTACACTGTTATACAAGCTGTACACTGACTACTTTACATTATATCAAAATGTCATATCTTCATTGTTGTCCCATGAAAAGATATAATAAAATATACTGCTCAAAAAAATTAAAGGAACACTTTTTAATATGAGTAAGCTGGACTAGCCTGCCACAATTTATTCACTTTAAGTTTTGGAGTGTTTTCATTTCCATCAAAAGACGTGGAATCTTTTCATTCTTAACACATTATCCAGTCCATATCAGTGTAGATATCCAGCTTATTTTTTCCCATTAAAATCTGATGTGTTTTCAAAGTGTTCCTTTAATTTTTTTGAGCAGTATATTTACAAAACTGTGAGGGGTGTACCTACTTTTGTGAGATACTGTATTTCAGTCTCCATTTCCATCACAGTTACAAATTCATACTAAGGTTTCCTTTCTTTCAAAGGTCTTTTTATTATTATTAATTGAAGTATCAATACAATACAAAGTACTAGAAATTTTCATTTTTGTTTTAACCAAACAGTGCAAAACTAGAATTTAAAGCTAACAAATGTGGATGCTTCAAAACACAAAAACCTTTAAATAAACAATAATAAAAAAATACAAAAACAAAATGTGTGTGTGAGGTGGGGGTGGGGTAAAGGGGATATGAGCTACTCAGAAACTATAATGGTGGGTCTTTCAAAGAAATCAAGAAACGAGCGCCATAATTTATAGAATTTGTTTTCAGAGCCACGAACTGTATATCTGATTTTTTCTAAATCCAAACAGGACATTATATCTTTTATCCACTGTAAATGTGAAGGGGGCGAAGAGTCTTTCCACTTCAGTAATACAGCACGTCTAGCCAATAATAATGAAAATTTGAATACTTTTAATTTGGAATTTGGCAAGACAAGTTCTGGAGCCACACCAAAAATGGCGCATAATGGATCAGGTTTAATTTGATATTGCAGGCCTTCAGACATAGTGATAAAAACAGAATGCCAAAAATTCATGAATGAAGGGCAGGACCAATACATGTGAAGCAAAGTGCTAGGAGCGCTACCACACTTTTCACAAGTTGGGTCTATATCCGAGTAAATACGTGCTAACTTAATCTTGGACAGGTGCACCCGGTGTACAATCTTAAATTGAATAAGAGCGTGATGAGCACACATTGATGCAGTGTGAACCTGGCCAAGAATAGAGTCCCACAGTTCATCAGTAAAAGTAAAATTAAGATCTTGTTCCCAATTCAATTTAATAGCGGCCAGAGAAGAAGATTGTAAATTTGAAATTAAATTATATTAAACTGATATTACCCCCTTAGAAGTTGGTTTAACTAATAAAAAAATCATCTAGAGGATTATCAGAAGGTTTTTGAGGGAATTGTTTTGTCATGGTTTGCACATAATGTCTGACCTGGAGGAAGCGGAAAAAATGTGTAGAAGTGATGTCGAATTTAGTGGAAAGTTGAGAAAAACTTGCAAATTGACCATTAAAATATAAATCCGCAAAAGATTTACATGTACATATAGTATGCACATGTACATATAGTAATATGTACAAGTACATATGTACATAGATGTACATATAGTAATATGTACATATGTATACTAGCTGTTCTTGTTTTTTTTTCTTGCCTTCTGATTGTTGGTCTGAGTGTTGCTATCCCTGTGCTGTTGCAATCCTGGAATTTCCCCATTGTGGGACTAATAAAGGCTTATTTTATCTTATCTTATTTTAAACCTTTTCTGTGCCATATATGAAATGCACTATCAATAGTTGATGGGGTAAATAAATGATTTGCAGCAATTGGACTTCTAATGGAGAAAAACTGAAGACCGAAATTTTTCCTGAATTGAGACCAAATTCTAAGAGACTGACGAACTATTTTATTATTACCCAGTGTAGACAAAGCAAGGGGAAGTGGTGAACCTAAAATTGCCGGTAGGGAGGTTTGATTGTCCACATGTGACTCCATAAGATCCAAATGGGTGATTTGGGTTCCAGATAGAAATA
The DNA here is from genome assembly GCA_020510985.1 of Pholidichthys leucotaenia. NCBI lineage: Eukaryota > Metazoa > Chordata > Actinopteri > Cichliformes > Pholidichthyidae > Pholidichthys > Pholidichthys leucotaenia. The sequence goes on from CM035842.1 coordinate 10,465,337, forward strand.
TTTCCAATATAACATGCACCTGATATTTGCTGCCCAGTAGTAATATTGAAAGTTAGGCAGAGCCATGCCACCCACTGATTTGGGTCTTTGAAGAAAAACTTTCCTCAATCTCGGATGTTTACCATTCCAAATAAATGAGGTAATCAGAGAGTCCAAAGACTTAAAAAAGGATTTAGGAATAAAAATGGGGAGACACTGAAACAAATATAAAAACTTTGGAAGTAACATCATTTTTACAGAATTGATTCTGCCAATTAAGGACAAGGATAATGGGGACCATTTGGAAAGTATTAGCTTGCACTGGTCAAATAAGGGGAGAAAATTATTTTTAAACAAGTAATTAAGTTGTTTAGTGACACATATCCCAAGATAATTAAAATGATCAATAACAACCTTGAAAGGAAAATTTTCAAGATCCTGAACTTGAATCTTTTAATTAATCGGAAACAATTCACTCTTATTAAGATTAATTTTATAACCAGAAAACCTACTAAAACTATCCAAAATGTTGAGTATAGTGGGTAATGAAGTAAGTGGGTTGGAGAGAAATAGTAAAAGATCGTCGGCATAGAGTGAAACCCTATGCTCGATGCCACCCCTATGAATGCCTAGAAAGTCCCGGCTCCCACGGATTGCAATAGCTAACGGCTCAATTGCCAAGGCAAAGAGCAACGGGCTCAAAGGACAGCCTTGCCTCGTACCACGGTAAAGTCTAAAATAGTCAGAATAGCAACAATTAGTTAACACTGAAGCGAAAGGACTAGCATAGAGAAGTTTAATCCAGGAACAGAAGGAAGGACCAAAACCGAACCTCTCCAAAGTAAAAAACAAATACTCCCACTCAACCCTATCGAATGCCTTTTCAGCATCCAAACTAATAAGACATTCAGGTATGTTGTGGTGAGGAGTATAAATAATATTAAACAACCGCCGCAAGTTAAAAAAAGAATGGCGATTTTTAATGAAACCGGTTTGGTCTTGTGAAATTATAAAAGGAAGAATCTTTTCCAACCTTGAAGCTAACAACTTTGACAAAATTTTAACATCAGTATTTAACAAGGAAATAGGCCTGTAAGAAGCACAATCAACAGGATACTTATCTTTTTTAAGCAATACAGTGATACAGGCCTGATAACATGAAGGAGGAAGTGTACTGGAGTCAAGTGACTCTGTAAAAACTTGACAAAGGAAAGGGGCAAGGTCGTCAGAGAATTTTTTGAAAAAATCAGCGGAAAACCCATCAGGTCCTGGAGATTTTCCTGATTGCATGGATGATATTGCCAGCTGAATTTCTTCTTTTGTGATGGGAGCTTCTAGAATTTGCTGAGATTCTGAGGAAATCGAAGGGATATCAATAGAATCAAAAAGATTTTTCAAATCCTTCAAGTTTGTTGTATATTCTGAGGTATATAATTTGGAATAAAATGACCTGAAAATATCATTAATCACTTGTTGGTCAGATGTCACCTCTCCTTTATCTGTCCTAACTCCAGTAATAAGTTGCTTAGCTCTAATACCACGCAGTTGATTAGCTAGAAGTTTACTGGTTTTTTCGCCATGTTCATAAAATTCACTCTTGTTCCTTATTAAACAACCTTCAATTTTTCGAGTAGAAAGTAAATTAAGTTTAGTTTGTAATGTCATACGTTCCTTGTACAGAGCAGGTGATGGAGATTGAGCATATTGTCTGTCAATGTCCAAGATTTGATCTAAAATAGCCTTCTGTTCCTGTATTATGGATCGTCTTTTAAATGCTGCCAATGAGATAAATTCCCCCCCAAGAAATGCCTTCATGGCCTCCCATATCGTTTTGTTTGGCATACCAGGAGTTTTATTTTCTTTCAAAAAAAAATTAATTTTGAAGAAATATTTGCAACCAATTTTTCATCTGTAAGTAATAATGGATCCAATCTCCAATGTTTTCTCATGGAGTCACATCCATGGAGGATCATTTTAAATACAAGAGGGGCATGATCAGAAACCGAGATGCTATCATAACTGCAAGAGCAAAGGTTATTAATTAATAAATTGTCAACAAAAAAATAATCTATTCTGGTATAAGTATGGTGTACTTGAGAGAAAAAAGAATAGTCCCTGCCATTAGGATGTAAAAAACGCCAAGGGTCTGTAAGGCTATATTCCTCAAGAAAAGACTTAACATAAGTTGCAGATTTATTAAGACTAGCAGGTTTTGAGGATGAGCGGTCTAAGATTGGATCCATATACAAATTAAAGTCACCCCAAGAATTAGAGAATGAGTATTTAAATCTAGAAGTTGCGAAAAAAGGTTGCGAAAAAAGTGTGCATCATCAAAATTCGGCGCATACAGATTAGCCAAGGTGACATGTTTATTGCCAAGTTTACCTGATACTATTACAAATCATCCATTTTTATCTAATACAACATTAGAAGGAATAAATGGGATATTTCGATCAATAAGAATAGCAGCGCCCCTGGCCTTAGCTTTAAAATTTGAATGAAAAAATTGTCCTGACCAACATTTTGACAAGCGCAAGTGGTCAGAATCCTGCAAATGGGTTTCCTGCAAAAACAGTACCCCAGGCTTAAGTTGCTTTAGACGTGACATGACTCTCTTTCGTTTAATTGGGTGGTTCAACCCCTTCACATTCCAGCTTACCAAAGTAAGATTACTATTCATTCAAAGAGTAAAATTTATATATTGTGTTGTGTAGCCCAAAAAAGAATAGGGTGAGGTACAGGTAAAAAAAAGGGGGGGGTAAGGGGGTGTAAATAAATCCATAACAAAAAAAAAAATAAAAAAATTCAACAACCAAACCTATAACAACACTCCAGCCGGTTGCAAAAAACAGCAACCGCTCCATCTCCTGCTCTATTCTCATCCTAACAAAATACTCCCATACAACTGGCTTCAATCTTGCATAGTATGAACATTTTACCCTAAAAAAAAAAAAAAAAAAAATGAAGTAAACAACAACGTATAGGGAGCCAATTTTACCTTGTTTTTGAACATCTAAAAATGCATCAATGTCCAGTCAGTGAAGCTTTAATGAAGTAGTAATCAAGTAGTCCAGTGTGGTAGTTGGTCAACCCAGGAATGTCCAGTTCAGGGCGAAAATCGCTGGTTTCTCTCCATGGTTTGCATGAAGCGGGTGGCCTCCGGAATGGACGCCAGCCACTGATTTTTGCCGTCTGGAAGAGTTATCCGGATCCTGGCGGGGAAGAGAAGAGAAGGACGAAAACCTCTCTTGTACAATTCGGACATAACCTCCTTATATTCAGCTCGTTGCTTCTGAACGTCGGCGTTATAATCCTCGTAGAACTGGAGTTTATGTCCACGATATTCCAAAGTCCCACGGTATCTCCGCGCTTCTCTCATCACCAAGTCTTTGGTCCGAAACCGGTGGAAACAAATAATGACAGCGCGCGGCTTCCCGTTCGGACCCGGCTTGAGCGTGAGGCTGCGGTGGGCTCTATCCAGCTCTGGGGGAGATGGCAAAGTTTGTGTGCCAAAGACGTCCACCAACAGCTGAGAAAAAAATTCAGATGGCCGTGGACCCACATCAAAGGACTCCGGCAGACCCACCAGACGAATATTCAGCCTCCTGCTTCTTCCCTCCAGGTCAGAAAGTTTGTTTTTCAAAAGCTTGTTCTCCTCCTGCATTGACTCCCACGTAACTTCAAGGGTTACGTGGCTGATGTCCTCCGCGTTACTTTCAAGGTCGCCAATGCGTTGCTCCTGGTTCACCACATCTGCTTGAATCTTGTCCAGCTTACCTTTAATAAGTTCAAATGAAGCTTTAAAGTCAGCAGCTATGGACATTCTGTGTTGCTCAAGCAAGGCAACAAGTGCAGGGTTAAGGCTTATATTAGCATCCTCAGCTAAGCTGGTGTTAGCATTGTTCACTGCTGCCTCCTTTTCAGTCTGCTTTCTTGTTTTGGACATATTTCTCAACTCAAAACAGATTCCGCATGTATTAAATGTCCAAAACGTTGACAGCTTACAGCAAAGTAGGGTTTAAAAAGTAAGACTGAAAAAAAAATATAGCAGGAGCCAGCAACGCACACACCTACTCCATTGCTAGCACACCTGATGCCAATCCATACTAAGGTTTCCTTGGTTCCACAAATGTGATTACACTCTTTTGCTCAATAATCAGTTACAAGTTGAATGTGATGCTTAAAACTTGATCATTTCACCTTACCAACAAGTCAGTTGAATGTAATGTCATTTAATCTGAGTCTGATCATTAAAACTGTAAACGGTACATAAAAGTTTCTGTTTGATTTTTTTTTCCCTCTGTCTGTTTATGAAGTCACCCAGGAGAATTCACAAATATTTGAGACTGATTGATTGAAGGTATAAAGATTAGTTATTAATAAATTGTCCAAGTTTTGGACTGGTGCCCCAAAAACAAGTTTTTTTTTTCTTTTGTTTTTTTTTGTTTTTTTTTTCTGGCGTGTGTGTGGACCCTAAGCAAACCTTCATTTATACACACACCTCTAAGTATACATTAAATAATATTTGTACTGTATAATCAATTTTCCCTACAGCTGTAACATCACAAAATGTGGAGCGCTGTGGATACTTTCCAGATGCACTGTATGGGGGGGGGGGGGTCCTGTCTGTTATTCCTGAAGTCCAGGATGAGTTCTTTGATTTTTTTGGACATTCAGTTCCAGGTTGTTTGCTTGGCACCACAGCAGCAGATCCTCTACCTCCGCCCTGTATGCCTTCTCATTGTCTTCGGTGATTAGCCCAACCAAGGCAGTGTCGTCCACGTATTTCACAATGATGGTGGCTGGGTGGATTGGGATACAGTCAAAGTTGTACAAGGAGTACAGCAGAAGGCAGTAGCATCATCTGGCTTTGGCTCGTCAATAAAATTATCCTTCATCTTAAAGACACTGCTTCACCCAGGAAAAGTCTGGTCAAAGAATTACTTTTCTTCACAGGACCACAGCTGAACCAACATTCCTTTGTAAAGCAAACATAAGGAATGCTTTCAACGGATTAACTTACATCATAAATAAACTGGAAACATCCCCCAACTAAAACAGTTATATTGGTTATCAGTTATCTGACATTTACCAGGCATCCCATAAACTTTAAATGCATTTCATAAGGCCCTAGGAATATCCACAGCTCAACATTGCTACCTTATGAAAAAACTCAGGGACATGTCGGATTTAACCAGCCTTGAAACTTTGTGTATATCTGTGACTAAAATCTGCTCTCTCTTCAAAGTTTCATTCCTCAGGATAATTTCCAGGACACCATGGAAAAGTGAGTGGGACTCTTAACATACCATTCTGTTAGACAATCAATAATGGGTTTGAAATAATTTATATTAATCCTTGATTTTAAATGTGTGCATGAATGTTTTAATGCTTCAATATATCTTATTTTATTCTTGCATGTTAATTTATAAGTACCAGTTTAAAAGTGCATGAATCACTGATATTGCTTAAACTTTATACATAAGTATGTTAAGGAATCTTCAGTATTAAAATGGGTGTCATCCTGTGAAAATACCAAGTCATATACTTGCTCCACCAATCACAGGTCAGCTTCTGCGGGACAAAACTGCTTTCATTCTATTGGTGAAAGAAAGAGAGTTTATTTATAACTGGGGATAAAAAAAACTATTTTTTAAAATTAATTTTATGTAATATTCTAATTTTTTGAGAAACTGAATTTGGGGTTTTCATGGGCTGTAAGCCATAATCATCAAAATTAAAATAAATAAATGCTTGAAATGTATCACTCTCTGTGTAATGACTCTATATAATATATGGGTTTCATTTTCTGAAATGAGTGAAAAAAATATTGAACTTTTTCCATGATATTCTAATTTTTTGAGATGTACCTGTATATGTATATTTGCATTTCCTGTGTTTGAATAACATATTCAGTGTCATTTTAATAAGACTGTGTGTCCATCCATCCAACCATCCATCTATCTTCTACCGGTTTTCCAGAGGTCCGGGTCGTGGAGGCAGCAGTTCAAGCAGAGAAGCCCAGACTTCCCTCTCCCCAGCCACCTGCCCGAGCTCTTCAGAGAGGATACCAAGGCGTTCCCAGACCAGCTGGGAGATATAGTCTCTCCAGCGAGTTCTGGGTCTGCCCCAGGGTCTCCTCGAAGTGGGACGTGCCTGAAACACCTCAAGTGGGACGCGTCCAGGAGATATCCTGATCAGATGCCCAAACCAACTCAACTGGATCCTTTCAATGTGGAGGAGCAGACGTTCTACTCTGAGCCTCTCCCGGGTGACTGAGCTCCGCACCCTATCTCTAAGGGTGAGTCCAGCAATACTAAGAAGAAAGCTCACTTAAGTTGCTTGTATCCGCAATCTCATTCTTTCGGTCATTACCAAAAGCTCATGACCATAGGTGAGGGTAGGAATGTAGATTGACCGGTAAATCGACAGCTTTGCTGAAGAGCTTAGCTTCCTCTTCACCACAAAAGACTGGTAGAACGTCCGCATCACTACAGATGCTGCTCCGATCTGTCCGTCAATCTCTCGCTCCATTTTCCCATTCTCCCCTCACTCATAAATAAGACCCCAAGATACTTAAACTCCTCCACTTAGAGCAGGAGCTTGTCCCCAACCTGGAAAGGACAATCCACCTTTTTCCAGATGAGGATCATGAACTCGGACTTGGAGGTGCTGATTCTAATCCCAGTTGCTTCACACTCAGCGGCAAACCGTCCCAGTAAAAGCTGTAGGTCATTGCTAAATGAAGCCAACAGGACAACAACACCTGCAAACAACAGAGATGAGATCCTGTGGTCACCAAGCATGACACCCTCTGTTCCCTGGCTGTGCCTACAAATCCTGTCCATAAGAATTATGAACAGGATCAGTGACAAAGGGCAGCCCTGGCAGAGTCCAACTCTCACTGGGAATGAGTCCGACCGAGTGTTGGCAATACAAACCAAACTCTCACAACAGTTGCATGGAGACTGAATAGCTTGTAATAACAAGCCCGATACCCCATACTCCCGAAGCACCCCCCACAAAAAACCATGAGGGACGCAATCGAATGCCTTCTCCAAGTTCACAAAACACATGTAAACTTGTTGGGCAAACTCCCGTGAATCATCAAGGATTCTTGAGAAAGTAACGAACTGGTCTGATGTGCCACAGCCAGGATGAAAACCACATTGCTCCTCCTGAATCTGAGGTTTGACCAACGGCTGGACTTTCCTCTCCAGTACCTGGGCATTGATCTTCCCAGGGAGGCTGAGGAGTGTGAGCCCTCTAAAATTGGAGCACACCCTCCAGTCCCCATTTTTGAAGACAGGAACCACAACCCCTGTTTGCCATGCCAAAGGCACTGTCCCCAACCTCCACACAATGCTGCAGAGGCGTGTCAACCATGACAGCCCAACAACATCCAGGGCCTTGAGGTACTCAGGGCAAATCTCTTCCAACCCCAGGGGCCGGCCACCAAAGAGATTTTTAATCACTTCAGCAACCTCAGCCCCTGTGATGGGCCAGTCGTCCCCTTCATCCACAAGCCCTGCTTGTTCTGTGGAAGGCATGTCAGTGGGATTGAGGAAATCCTTGAAGTATTCCTTCCACTGCCCGACGATATCCTCAGTTGAAGTCAGCAGCACCCTATCCACACCATACACAGTGTGGACAGGGAGCTGCTTCCCCTCCTGAGCCGCCGGACAGTTTGCCAGAATCTCTTTGAAGCTGACCGAAAGTCTTGTTCCATGGCCTCACTGAACGCCTCCCACACCCGAGTTTTTGCTTCAGCAACCATCCGAGCTGCACTCCGCTTGCCCTGCCAGTACACCTCAGCTGCATCAGGAGTCCCACAAGCCAATCAAGCTTGATAGGACTCCTTCTTCAGCTTAATGGCCCTCCTTCCCACTGGTGTACACCACTTGGTTCGGGGGTTGCCACCACAAAATGCACCGACGACTTTGAGGCCGCAGCTCTGGAAAGCCGCTTCAACAATGGAGGTGGAGAACATGGCCCATTCAGACTCCATGTCTCCAGACTCCCTCGGAATGTGGTCAAAGTTCTTCCGGAGGTGGGAGCTGAAGACCTCCCGGACAGGGGACTCAGCCAGACGTTCCCAGCACACCCTCACTATATGTTTGCGTCTACCAAGTTTGAATGGCATCCTCCCCTGCCATTGGATCCAACTCACCACCAGGTGGTGATCAGTTGACAGCTCTGCGCCTCTCTTTCCCTGAGTGTCCAAGACATACGGTCGCAGGTCTGATGACACGATAACAAAATCGATCATCGACATGCGGTCTAGGGTGTCCTGGTGCCAGATGCACATATGGACACCCTTATGCTTGAACATGGTGTTCGTTATGGACAAACTGTGGTTAGCACAGAAGTCCAATAACTGAACACCACTTGGGTTCATATCGGGCAGGTCGTTCCTCCCAATCACCCCCCACTAGGTTTCACTGTCATTGCCCACATGTCCATTGAAGTCCCCCAGGACAATGGAGTCTCCAAGACGAGCACTCTCCAGAACCCCAGTCACAGACTCCAAAAAGGGTGGGTACTCTGACCCATCATTTGGTGCATAGGCACAAATGATGGTCAGGACACGTTTCCCAACCCGAAGGCGCAGGGAAACAACCCTATCATCCACTGGGGAAATCTCCAATATAGAAGCAGCAAGGTGAGAGGATACAAGAATACCCACCCCTGCTCGTCGCCTCTCACCCGGGGAAATTCCAGAGTAGACCAAGCTCCACCCCCTCTCCAGGAGACTGGTTCCGGAACTGAAGCTGTGTGTTGAGGTGAGGCTGACTATATCTAGTCGGTATGTCTCAACCTCATGCACCTGCTCAGGCTCCTTCCCCACCAGAGAGGTGACATTCCACGCCCCCAGCTTGGGATCAGACCACCAAGGTTTGCGCCTTCGATCACCACCTGATCCACACCGGACTGGACCAGGCCCCTGCACCGGACCCCTATGGTCCCTCCTGCAGGTAGTGAGCCCACTGGAGGGTGGACCCATGCAACTCCTTCGGGCTGAGCCCGGCCAGGTCCCATGGGTGGAAACCCGGCCACCAGGCACTAGCCATTGAGCCCCTCCCCCAGGCCGGGCTCCAGGGTGGGGCCCCGGTAACCCCATACCAGGCGGGGTACACTGAATCCTTGTTCTAGCACTTATCACGAGAGTCTGTTGGATCGTTCTTTGTCTTGCCCTCCATCCAGGACCAGTTTGTCTTGGGTGACCCTACCAAAGACAGATTGCCCCGGACAACATAGCTCCTGGGATCACTAAGGCACGTAAACCCCCCCACCACAGGAAGGTGATGATCCATGAGGGGTAAGGCTGTGTGTCCACAGGGAAAGTAAAAATGCTCTCAACCTGTTTTCCTGATCGCTTTTCATGCGCTTGTTAAAAAAAGCACTCTGCCTGGTATCCTGGCAACCGTTTGACCTGTCACTCAAAGCGTGCCAGGGATTTCAGATTTTGCTCTGAAATGCTTCGTCAGCCTCCGTCGGTCTATGATGACCATGGAAGAGAATCCTAAACGTCTACTCTTCTGGAACAGCACCACCTGTGGCTGAACAGGCCGATGCACACTGGTGTTCTACCTTCCAGCGTTGGGCGTTGGGAGGAATCAAGCCTGGGCAGGAAGATATGGAGGATAAGATGTTACCCATGCAGCATGTCCCCCCTCTCCATGTCACTGATGAATCCAAAGGAACAGCAGGGCTGCTACAGTTTGACACCAGTGCCATCGCAGGAGCTGCCAGAACGATGTTGAGCACAACAGAAAACTGTCTTAGGGGCTCCGACTCCGGATTTTTCCTCAGGGTTGACTCCTGAAGCCTTTCCCGTGACCGGGTGTGCCGCAAGGCAGCGGAGGTTTGAAATCAGGGTTTACCTTCCCCTAGATGGGCTACCTTCCCAGGTTGACGAGCCACCATCTACCCGAAGCATCTGGTTTTAAGGTGCCAGAGATCCGCCCTCGCCCCTTCTCCTATTAGTAAAAGCAGTTCTGCCGGGCTTAGAGACTAAACCACATGGGCAGGCTAGGAGTTGGACTTAGTTGTCAGAGGCTTTTCGAGACGCACGCCGTAAGGAGCATTTTATGAGCACTGGTGTGGTCTATATTAATCATATATTCCATAACCTACATATGTTTAAGCATGTGAGAATGTTTGGGATTACATATGTAAGGCGTCTTCACACCTCAGAACAGGACAAAGAGTCTCAACCGCCAGTGAAGATCAAAGAGCATCCGAGGCACTGCGGTGGAGAACGGATGGGTTGCCCTGACCCCCCAGGGCCAGGCAGAGGAGTACGAAGACAATGGGGGGATTAAGATAATGAGGGATGACAGCTTTTGATATGCATGTCTTTTGTTATGTGCGAGTATAAGTTCGTAGAGCCGAAGGTGTTCGCTCTCTTTCCTTCTTCTGCTGCTGCACCTAGATGAGACTTGTTAGAGGAGCTGATAATAAACTTTGGTTTATATATCACATCGCCTCGTTCTTTCAAGCTCTTCTACACTGGTGACCCTGACGCGAGCATGGACCAGAGGGGTTCCCCCGCGATCGACTCATCTGTGGCGACCCAGGCAGACGCCGGCGCCCACGCAGACAGGGGAACAGATGGACGACATTCCCCCTCGGCAGAAGTGATAGAGAGGGCTCAACCGAGCACCAGCACCGCTGAGAGAGCCGAAGCAAGGCACTCTCACCCTGCGGACACATCAATGACGGTCCACACAAACGCCGTCACTGTCAAGCTGCCGGACTTCTGGCAGGAAGACCCCGCCTCATGGTTTCAGCAAGCTGAAGCTCAGTTTACACTGGCGGGCATCACGGCTGACGATACGAAGTTCTATCACATCATCGCCAAACTCGACGCTGCCACTTCGAGGTGTGTGTGGAGCATTATCCAGCAGCCGCCAGCCCAAGACAAATATAAAGTACTGAAAGCAACCATCGTGGCAAATTACGTCCCCTCAGCCGAAGAGACAGCCGAGAGGATCCTGGCGGTCTACGGCCACAGAGGATGCAGACCCAAGGCCCTCATGGAGGACTTACTGCAGCTTAAAGAAGAGGACAATGACAACTTCCTCTTCCAATTCATATTCCTCAGTACGCTGCCGCCACACATGAGAGGGACGCTTGCCAACATGCGATGCAGCACCCAGCAAGACTCCCGCGTGCTAGCTCACGAAGCTCAACGGCTCGTCAACGCCTGCAAGGAGCAGACACCCACAGCAGCATGCGCAGACTTCAACGCTGATGCCTGGAGCCACGGGGAGCCACAAACCACCGAGCAGAACCAGCCCGCGGTGAAAGCGACACGGCCAAAACGTAACAGATGGCGCGACGTTTGTTATTACCACCACCGCTTCGCCGAGAAGGCTCACAAATGCGTTCCCCCCCTACAAATTCATGATTTCGGGAAACGCCAAAGCCGAGAGCCGTTAACAGCAGCGGTTCTCGGCGAAAAAAGCAAGCTGTTATATGTGACGGACGGACACACCGGCAAGCAGTTCCTTATTGACACGGGAGCTCAACTAAGTTTTGTCATGCCCTCCCAAGCAGATCGGGCCATGGGCACCCGGGGCAATGGAGAGGTGGCAGCCAACGGCTCAAGCATCGACACTTTTGGCGAAAAGAGCCTGCACCTCCGCATCCACGGCCGCAACTACAGATGGACATTTGTTGTAGCGGCGGTGAGTTTTAACTTGTTGGGCGCAGATTTTTTGTGTGCACATGGGTTATTAGTTGATCTAGCGAACAGACGCTTGGTTAATGCACTGCCCTTTGCTTCTATTCCCTGCGCAGCTCGAGTTTCTCCACCACCCGTGCAGGCCAGCATCACCACAGCAGGAAGTAAGTTTGATCAACTCCTCACCCAATTTCCAGCACTCACAATTCCCAAATTCTCAGCCACAGTGGCTAAACATGGGGTCGAACACTTCAGAATCAGAATCAGAATCAGAATCAGCTTTATTGCCAAGTATATTTACAAGTAAACACACAAGGAATTTGACTTGACATTGGGCGCGCACATTAGGCGCATCCAATGACACGGCAGCCATAGAGGCGCCTGTCTGCAGTGAGGGTAAAGGGGGGAGGGGGGGGGGGAAAACACAATAGGCAGAGAGAAAAAACATAGTTATCAGAATCACGCTCGTATAAGCTCATATAAGCTTATGAGCCAAATTTTGATTACACAGAAAAAAACCCTCTATGCACATTAGCAGACGATAGATACAATCACACAGCAGAGGGAGGGAGAGCAGTGAACACTTCATTCCCACAACGGGTCCACCCGTATTCACCAAAGCTCGGCGCTTAGATGCGACCAAGCTCGCCATAGCTCGGGACGAGTTTACTACCCTCGAAAAATTAGGCATTATCAGACGCTCGAAAAGCCCCTGGGCATCACCACTTCACATGGTCCCGAAATCCGACGGTTCTTGGAGACCGTGCGGCGATTACCGCAGATTAAACAATGCGACAGCGCATGACCTCTACCCAGTTCCTCACATTCAAGATTTTTCACTACATCTGGCGGGTGCGCGCATTTTTTCAAAAATAGACCTGCTCCGAAGTTATTATCAAGTCCCAGTTCGAGCAGAGGACATTCCTAAAAAAGCTGTAATAACCCCCTTCGGCCTTTTTGAATTTTTGCGGATGCCTTTTGGCCTCAAAGGCGCTGATCAAACCTTTCAGCGGATGATGGACGCAGTATTACGCGACCTCCCTTTTGTTTTCGTCTACCTCGACGATATGCTGGTATCCAGCCCGTCTGAGGAAGAACACGAGCGGCATCTCACTATGGTTTTTCAGAGGCTAGAAGAGCATGGGTTAATAATCAATCCAGCCAAATGCAAATTCGGCTTGTCACAAATTGATTTTTTAGGACACAGAGTTTCTCCGAAGGGGGCAGTCCCACTGCCAGACAAAGTTCACGCAATAAAAAGTTTCCCACGGCCACAAATTGTCAAATCGCTGCAAGAATTTTTAGGAATGGTTAATTTTTACAACCGTTTCCTCCCCCACGTAGCTCAGCTCATGCAGCCCCTATATGACGTGCTCAGAAAACAAAAAGCTTCCAACGCGGTCGAATGGACCCCGGAGCGCGAACGCGCCTTCGCGGAAGTAAAAAGTGCACTAGCTAATGCCACATTGTTGGTTCACCCCGATCCGTCAGCCCGCATTGTGCTAACCACAGACGCTTCGGACCTGGCCATAGGGGCAGTTGTAGAACAACACGTCAGCGGAATCTGGCAACCTTTGACATTCTTCAGCAAATCGCTAAACAAAACTGAGCGTTAATACAGCACTTTTGACAGGGAGCTGCTAGCGCTTCATTTATCCATCCGCCATTTCCAGTTCTGGTTAGAAGGGCAGCGTTTCACGGCTTTTATAGACCACAAACCGCTCACCTTTGCCATGGCTAAAATTTCCGAACCGTGGTCAGGCAGGCAACAAAGACAGCTAGCTGTGATTCAGAGTTCACCACAGACATTCGACATGTGGCAGGCAAACTTAACGTGGTAGCAGACTGCCCCTCTCGCGCTGTGACATCGCCAGAGTGCGAGGAGACAGATTATACTACCGCAGCTGCAGAGCTTTTCACCAACACGGACACATACGCAGCACCAATCCACACAGGGATAGATTATGCAGCCATGGCAGAGGAGCAAAGTAGTGACACGGACGTGCGCGCACTCTTGTCTGGACCAACAGGGTTAAGGCTGGAGGAAAGGGGTTTACGCGACGGTGTGCCCCCCCCAATATGCGATATCTCAACCGGCTGACCTCGCCCGTTAGTCCCAGCTGCATGGCGCCGCCGTATTTTCAACTCGATTCACTCCCTCGTGCACCCAGGTGTGCGCGCTTCAGTTAAAATGGTCGCTGAAAAGTTTGTGTGGCCTGGCCTGCGCAAAAACGTAAAAGAATGGGCAAAAACTTGCATTTCTTGTCAGCGCGCCAAAATACACAAACACACAAAAGCCCCTCTGGAGCCTTTTCCAATCCCTGCTAGAAGGTTCGACCACGTTCATGTCGACCTTGTGGGGCCGCTACCTTCCTCCCAAGGTTTCACACATCTGTTAACAATGATAGACCGCACCACACGCTGGCCAGAGGCAGTCCCTCTGGCGTCAACCACAGCGGAGGAAGACGCTCGCGTTTTTTTGACAAACTGGGTGGCACGTTTCGGCGTCCCATCGGACATCACGTCCGATAGGGGGCCTCAATTTGTCTCGGAGCTTTGGTCAGCCATGGCCAGCAGCTTAGGGGCGACAATTCACCGCACCACCGCTTATCACCCTCAGGCTAATGGGTTATGCGAGCGTTTTCACAGATCTTTAAAGGCCGCCCTCAGACCCTCACTAAAGGATACAAATTGGGTAAATAAACTTCCCTGGGTTTTATTGGGGTTGCGTGCTGCACCCAAAGAGGATCTAGACGCCTCTCCAGCAGAATTAGTTTTTGCACAACCTCTCAGGCTGCCGGGTGAATTTTTACCAGAGAACCCAGAGCCAGGGCATCTCCCTGCCCCGAGGTTTTTAGGCAGCATCGGACCGGACTCTCTCCCCGGACCGGCACATCACTCTTTTCCACGGGTTTTTGTCCCACAAGCTTTAAAGAACGCTGAATTCATTTTTGTTAGGCATGAAGCTTTAAAACCAACTTTCCGCCCAGCATACGATCAGCTCAGCAGATCTGTCAGATCCGCCGAGCCGGCCCCGCCTACGAAAATCAGCTGATAAATGTCACCTGGCAGCAATCAGCTGACTCTTCTGATGAAGGCTGCAGTGCAGTTGAAACATGTAAAGAAGGTAAAAGACATCTTTCTATTTTACTTTTGTCTTTCAAAGGGAAAAAAAAAAAAGGATAAATAATTGAAAGAAGACAAAATGAACCTGTTTGACGTATTACGTGGAAGTTATGGACAAGTTTGCATTAAAGACTTCCGCCGGCTGGAGAAATTGGAGGAAAACACGGGCACGCTTCAGAAACCACCTACGATTCACCCTCCGTTGCAGAGATGAGGAGGTCACACACCCAAAGCCTCAATATAAGAAATCCAATCCCGACCAAGAACCAGAAAAAAATCATCAACAAAGCACGGAAAGACCTTATAAAAGAACGTATAAGAATAACTGCAAATAAAGTAGACAAAATATAACAACCAAATCAAAGAGGAAACGGACATGTTTAAGCAACGCTACCCGACGGACCAGAAAACGCAGGAGCAGATAAAAGCACAACTGAAACACGCACACGAACAAGAATTTCATCACAACGAAAAACCGCCAATTGAAAAAAATTAAAAAACTCACAGAAAGAAAGAACGGACCGAAGACAAACACACACGGAAAAGAACAATAAGTAAGGTCAAAAACCTATCACAACGCACACTCACGGACACGGAGAAAACAGTGCTGAACAGAGGACTGAACTTCGCCATCACACCAGCCAGAATCCCCCATGAAGAATACATCCTCGCAACAGAACTGGCATGTGAAAAAAATCCAGGACCAAGGAGAAAAAGCAGCACTCCGGAACGCAGTCGCAGGAATCCTCAAAACGGCCAAATTACCACAAAGCAATGTTACAAGAAAAGAAGAAAAAGCATTAAACTCACTCAAGACAGATAAAACGATCACAATACTCCCAGCAGATAAGGCAGAACAACAGTAATTTTGACACGGGAAACATACGAAATACAGATGGAAACCATGTTGGCAGACAGTAACACATACGAAATCATTAAAACAAACCCGACAGAAGAAAAGAAAAAAATGCTCAAAGGCCCTTCTAAAACCTCTATTAGAAAGCAATAAAATCACAAAGGACGCATATGATCACCTGATCCCCACAGCCAGCATCACCCCTCGGATTTATGGAACACCGAAAATACATAAAAAGGATATCCCACTGCGGCCAATAATAGACAGCATTGGATCAGTCACATACAACTTATCAAAAGCCCTAGCTGAAATCAACAACCCCTCCTTGGACTATCAGACTTTCACTGTAAAAATTCAAAAGAGCTGGCACAAGAACTCAAAGACATAAAAATAGAATCAGACGAGATCCTCATCTCACATGACGTCATCTCTTTATTCACAAAGACTCCTATTGACGTCACAACTACATATAGTGCAAGAACGCCTCAACAAGGACAGTACCCTAAAAAGACGCACCAACCTCACAGTCCATGACATATCCAAATTACTACAGTTTGTTGCAAAATCCACTTATTTTCAATTCAGAGGAAAAATCTACAAACAAAAAGAAGGATTTGCAATGGGAGACCCACTATCAGCCATCATGGAGCAGTTTTTTATGGAGGATCTGGAAAATAAAGCCATCAACACAGCACCCACAATATGCAAACCCACCTTTGGAAGAGATACGTAGATGACATTCTGGAAAAAATAAGGAAAGGACATGCACAAGAACTCACTGACCATCTGAACAGTACAGACAGTACGGGGAACATAAAATTCACACACGAAGAGGAGGAAAATGGCACCATAGCCTTTCTGGACATGAAAATCCACCACAACGAGGATGGCAGCATAAAAATCACAGTCTACAGGAAACCAACCCACACAGATCAATACCTGCTTTGGACATCGGAACACCCCACAGCACACAAGCTATCAGTCGTCAGGACATTATATGAACGAGCCACCATCATCACGGAACAAGAAGACAGACAGGAAGAGGAAAACCACATAAAACATGCACTTATTACGCTGCCAATATCCAGTATGGGCCATAAACAAAGGGAAACAGCAAGTCTAAAAACAAAGTAAATAAACAGGACACAAGACACAGAACAAAAGCTGAAATCAAAAACAAGGAAACCATAACTAATACCATACATACGAGGGGATCACGGAACCAATTCAAAAGGATCATGAAAAATACAAAATAAACACAGCAGTCAAACCACACAAAAATTAAGACAGTTATTAGTACACCCCAAGGACAGAATAGAACAAGACAATAAAATGCAATGTATTAGTATGAAATATCATGCAGATCATGTAACAAAACCTACATTGGAGAAACGGAAGATTATTCACCACAAGAAACAAAGAACACCAAAAGGAATGTGAGAAGGAAAACGCAAGGACGACTCACAAGATCACAAAAAGAAAAAGCAGAACAAAGAACATTAAAATCAGCTATATCGGACCACTGCAAAAGAAATAATCACATCATGGACTGGGACAACACAAAAATTATTGGATCGGAGAGCAACAGACACAAACGTTGGATCAAGGAGGCAATAGAGATCAGAAGCGGGGAAAAGACACCATGAACCGAGATGAGGGGGCCTTTATGCTTTCTCACACCTGGGACCCACATTCTCCAGAGACCATCTGACAGCGGGAGGCGGGGCCGGCTCGGCGGATCTGACAGATCTGCTGAGCTGGCCCCGCCTACGAAAATCAGCTGATAAATGTCACCTGGCAGCAATCAGCTGACTCTTCTGATGAAGGCTGCAGTGCAGTTGAAACATGTAAAGAAGGTAAAGACATCTTTCTATTTACTTTTGTCTTTCAAAGGAAAAAAAAAAAAAAAAAAAAAAAAAAAAAAAAAAGGATACATAGAAAACGAGCAGAAAACAGTCGCCCACAGCTGAAAAAAAACGCATTTGGTGGACAGGCAACCTATCCGCATTCATTGCTCACTACCTAGCCCAGACAGGCAGAACACTTTTTCCCAATTCCTTGCTTTTTTTCTGTCAGGTGACGTCACACGCCCATTCTCTATTGCAGCCTTTTTGGGGATGGGGATGATGGTGGAGGCCTTGAGGCAGGAGGAGACGGTGGCATGCATCAGAGAGTGACTTAACAACTTGGTGAGGATCTCTGCCAGCTGGTCTGCACATTCTTTGACCACCACTCTTGGGATGCCGTCTGGACCCACAGCTTTGTGGGGGTTCACTGCTCTCAGTTGCCTCCTCACCTCATGCACCTGTAGAGAGAGGGGGGAAGGGGAGGGGGAGAGAGGGGAGGAGGGGGATGGGCTTTGGGGGGGAAGTGTGGTCAAACCGGGCAAAGAAGCTGTTACGCTCCTCTGCCAGACTGAGGCTGCTGTCTGATGCTGGGGTGCCCTAGCCCTTGTAGTTGGTGAGGACCTGGATGCCTATCCATATCTGTCGGGGGTGGTTGTCTGAGAAGAAGCCCTCCACCTTCCTCCTATCGGCATTCTTAGCGAGTTTTATGCCTCTCCTCAGGTTGGCTATAGCAATGCTCTACAGAGAGCTGTTCCTCTGTCTGAAGGCTGAGTTGCAGGCTCTGATCAGAGCCTGGACTTCACTGGTCATACAGTGTTTGCGGTTTAGAAATAGCCGGATGTGTTTGGTGACTGTCACATTTTCTACACAGCATTTGATGTAGAACAGGACAGATTTGGTGTAGGAGTCCAGGTCCTGCTGTTCAAAGATGCTCCAGTCAGTGCAGGTAAAACAGTCTTGTAGTGGAGAAGAGCGTTTTCAGGCCAGGTTTTAATTGTTTGCTTGGTTGGGGGGGGGGGGGGGGCTCTTCCTAAGAGGGGTGTAGGCAGGAATCAGTAACAGAGAGAGATGGTCTGATTGTCCAAGGTGGGAGGGGGTGACTCTGAAGGCATGCTTAATGTTGCTGTAAACATGATCCAGTGTTCTTTCCCTTCTTGTGGGACACTTAACATGTTTGTAGAATTTGAGGACGACAGGCTTGAAGCATGCTTTGTTAAAATCCCCTGCAATAATGTGGACTGCGCCGTGGTGATATCTTTGCTGCCTGCTGACATTGTGGTGGAGGTGAAATTTCTGCAGTTAGCTCGCGGGGGAGATGAAAAGACCTGCATAGGAAGGACATGGCCTCTTAATCCAGTGAACAGTGGCTATGAATGATTCTGCTGTTTTTACACCAAGTCTGAAGCACATAAACACAGAGCCCCACCACCCCACCCCCACCCCACCTTCCCTTACCAGAATCAGCATTGCGATCCAAATGGTGTGTAGTTCGGCCAGGTAATTCCACAGCTCTCACGATACTGAGCACGGATGGAGAGCTGTGCTCAGGTCTTAAGTTTAATTAGTATAATTTTCTGTATTTCTTTATCTTGGGTTAATTAGTATTTGAGTTTGTATTGTCTGTAGTTTGGGATTTGAGGTTGTCATTTGTTCTGTGTGTTTTGTTATCATTATTTCTGCTTTGTATTTAACATATATGTTATTTGTGTTTCCTTTTGTTTTTGTTTTTCTAGTCTCTGCTCCTGGTTAGTTATTATTATTATGTCTTTGATGTCATCTGTCCTTTACCATCCAGTTTAGTATCGTAATTATTCACCTGTTTTGACATAAGTCTATCTTCATCTTTAACTCTCAGTCCCCTGTTTGTATTTATCTGGTCTGTGTTCATTTTGTAGTATTTCCATATTTTTTAATCAGTCTCCTTTTGCTATTTCCTCCGGTGCTCTTATTTTGACAGCGTGGTGTGTTGACTTCCTGTACTAGCTCAAGTTCGTGGTCTAGCACAGCTGTCATCATTTTGGTTTAATTACTCCGCACTTATGTGACCACGGTTCCAAGGTTGTCATAGCCAGGAGCGGCACTGGGGTTAAGCTCCCAGTGCTCATTAAATGCTCCTTATGGCGTGCGTCTCGAAAAGCCTCTGGCAACTAAGTCCAACTCCTAGCCTGCCCATGTGGTTTAGTCTCTAAGCCCGGCGGAATTGCTTTTACTAATAGGAGAACGGGCGAGGGCGGATCTCTGGTGCCTTAAAACCAGATGCTTCAGATAGATGGTGGCTCGTCAACCTGGGAAGGTAGCCCATCTAGGGGAAGGTAAACCCTGATTTCAAACCTCCGCTGCTTTGCGGCACACCCGGTCACGGGAAAGGCTTCGGGAGTCATCCCTGAGGAAAAATCCGGAGTCGGAGTCCCTGAGGCAGTTCTCTGTTGTGCTCAACATCGTTCTGGCAGCTCCTGCGATGGTGCTGGTGCCAAACTGTACCAGCCCTGCTGTTCCTTTGGATTCATCAGTGACGTGGAGAGGGGGGACATGCTGCATGGGCAACATCTTGTCCTCCATATCTTCCTGCCCAGGTTTGAATCCTACCAACGCCTAACGCTGGAAGGTAGAACAACGGATCACTGGAGAGGACACTCCAGCTTCGCCTTTGGCGTAGACAAAACACCGGGAATGACAGTTACCGGTTATAAGCCACCGCTCAATTGGCGTAGAGCGCGACGCCAGGGGTTGTTCCCAACGGTGGGAGGGATCATCGGATCTCACTGGACAGCTACCGCCCGCCTCAAGCTGGGCAGCCCCCAGCCAATAAGGTGTTGTCCCGCCACAGCTTGCTTTCCTCATTGGGTGCATGGGGATGAGTAGAAGTCCAAACGGCAGGCTGAGAACCTTCGCACCAGGCAAGACAAAAAAACAAAAGAGACCAACTCTAAAACTGGGAACTTGGAACGTCCACACTATGATGACAGGACTCGCTGCTAACCTCAAGGACATCAACGACACCAGGAAGACTGCCATCATCAATAATGAGCTGAAGAGACTGGAAGTGGATATCGCCACTCTCCAGGAAACGCGGTTGGCTGACGCAGGCACACTGAGAGAGAAGGACTACACGTTCTACTGGCAGGGAAAGGGCAGGGACGAACACAGAGAACACGGAGTGGGCTTCGCAGTGAAGAACACCTTGCTGAAGAACACCTTGCTGAAGATGGTGGAACCGGGCAGCACTGGCTCTGCACGACTCCTTACCTTCTGCCTGAACACCACTCAAGGCCCAGTCACCCTCGTCAGTGTGTATGCCACAACACTGACAGCCACACCAGAGGCAAAAGACGAGTTCTACGAGAATCTCGCAACAACTGTCAGGATCATCCCCAACTCTGAACAACTCATTCTCCTTGGAGACTTCAATGCCAGAGTGGGTGCTGACCACAACTCCTGGCCCTCCTGTCTTGGACCATTTGGTGTGGGCAGAATGAACAACAACGGACAGCGGCTGCTCGAGTTCTGCACATATCACGAACTGTGCATCACAAACTCGTTCTTCAAGACCAAGCCCCAACACAAGGTTTCCTGGCAACATCCGCGCTCAAAGCACTGGCACCAGCTGGACTTGATCCTAACCAGGTGCACCTCACTGAAGAACATGCTAATCACCAGTTCGTTCCAGAGTGCAGATTGCGACACAGACCATTCATTGGTGTGTTGCAAGGTCAAGCTGCAGCTGAAGAAATTCCATCGTGCTAGACAGCCTGGAAAGGCACGGATTGACACCAGCAAGATGGCCCAACCAGAACTTGTTGAGCAGTTTGCCTCCACCTTTGAGAAGGAACTTGGTGTACCACAAGAAGGAGAATCTGCAAAGCAGAAGTGGGAAGAGCTGTGAAACACCATCCACCGCACAGCCTTGGCAACCTTTGGGAGGAAGACCTTGAAGTCACAGGACTGGTTTGATGCCAAGTTGACCGAGATGACCCCCGTCATTGAAGCCAAGCGCTCAGCACTTGCTGAGTACAAGAAGTACCCAAACGAGAAGAATCTCCAGATTCTCAGGGCTGTGAGAAGCAAAGTTCAGCAGACTGCTCGGCGCCGTGTCAACGAGTACTGGACTCAGCTCAGCTAAGACATTCAAACCGCTGCCATAACAGGGAACATCCGTGGTATGTACGATGGCATCAAGAAATCACTTGATCCGGCTCAGAGCAAGACGGCCCCCCTCAAATCCTCCACTGGGGAGATGATCACAGAAAAGAACTAGCAGATGGAGAGATGGGTGGAACACTACTCTGACCTCTACTCCAGACAGAACTCCGTGACACCGTCAGCCCTTGATGTCATCGACTGCCTGCCATCCATGGATGAACTTGACGCCGAGTCAACCATCGACGAACTCAGCAAGGCCATTGATAGCTTGGCCACTGGCAAGGCACCCGGCAACGACGGCATACCCCTCGACCTGATCAAGTACTGCAAGACCGTTCTACTGCTGCCATTGCATGACGTCCTCTGCCAGTGCTGGAAGGAAGGTGCCATACCACAGGACATGAGGGACGCCAAGATCATCACCCTCTACAAAAACAAAGGGGAGAGAAGCGACTGCAACAACTACAGGGGCATCTCCCTCCTCAGCGTTGTTGGCAAAGTCTACGCACGAGTTGTTCTCGTTCGTCTACAGAAGCTTGCCAAACGTGTTTACCCCGAGTCTCAGCGTGGCTTCCGCGCTGAGCGATTGACAGTAGACATGATATTCTCCATCCGCCAACTCCAGGAGAAATGCAGAGAACAGAACATGCCCCTGTACGTCGCCTTCATCGACCTCACCAAAGCGTTCGATCTGGTTAGCAGAGAGGGCCTTTTCAAGATCCTGCCAAAGATAGGATGCCCACCAAAGTTGCAAAGCCTCATTGAATCATTTCACACCAACATGCAGGGGATAATGCAGCACGACGGCAACGCCTCAGAGCCATTCAACATACGCAGCGGAGTGAAACAGGGCTGTGTACTTGTGCCAGCCCTCTTTGGGATTTTCTTTGCTATGCTCCTGAGGCATGCCTTCAGCACAGCAACAGAGGGAATCTACCTGCACACAAGATCTGACGGCAGGCTTTTCAACCTCGCCCGCCTGAAAGCCAGAACCAAAGTACGCGAGGCTCCAATCAGAGACATGCTGTTCGCAGATGACGCTGCAGTCGCAACCCACACACAGCAGGAGCTTCAGACCCTGATGGACCGCTTCTCCCAGGCATGCAAGGACTTCGGGCTTAACATCAGCCTGAAGAAGACTAACGTCTTGGCACAAGGCACAGAAGCACCACCAACCATCACCATCGACGACTACGAGCTGGAGGTCGTGAATCAGTTCACGTACCTGGGGTCCACGATCAGCAACAACCTCTCTCTTGATACAGAGATCGACAAGAGGATTGGAAAATCAGCCTTCACACTTGCTCGCCTCACCACACGAGTGTGGGAGAATCCCAAACTCTCTGTCAAGACGAAGATGGCAGTGTACAATGCCTGCGTCATCAGCACACTGCTCTATGGGAGTGAGACATGGACAACATACGCCCGGCAGGAAAAGAGACTGAACTCCTTCCACTTGCACTGCATTCGCCGCATCCTGGACATATTCTGGCAGGACAAAGTGCCCAACACGGAAGTTCTGTCCCGCGCCGGCCTTCCCTCCATGTTCACTCTACTCAGGCAGCGCAGGCTCCGCTGGCTAGGCCACGTTCACCGTATGGAGGATGGCAGAATCCCCAAAGACGTCCTCTACGGAGAACTGGAAACTGGCAGGACAGATGTTGGCTGCCCACAGCTGCGCTTTAGAGACGTCTGCAAGAGAGACATGAAGGCCCTGGAGATCAACACAGAGCACTGGGAGGACCTTGCAACGGACCGCTCCAAATGGAGAGGCACCCTGACCAGACAGCTCAAGGCGGGTGAAGAGAGACTGACTGCTGCAGCAGATGAAAAAAGGACCCGCAGGAAGAACCTCCACAGACCCAGCAGCACGGAGACCACCCACAAGTGTGACCTGTGTGACAGGGACTGCCATTCGCGCATCGGCCTGCTCAGCCATAGGCGGTGCTGTTCCAGCAGAGTAGACGTTTAGGATTCTCTTCAGAACTCAGAAAGGATTTATTGCCAAGTACATTAACAGTAAACAACTGATAACATACGAGGGATTTGACTTGACACAGAAAACAACCTGCATTTCTGGTGACGCGGCAGCGTCTGAAAACGCGCCTGTCATCAGATGGGTACAGGATGCATAGGGAAGAAAAGGATAACACAATAGGAAAGAGCAAAAAAACCATTGATTGTCAGAATACCGGTCATATATGATCATATTATGATTACAAGAAAAAAAGCCCTCAGATGCACAATTAGCAACAAGATGGTACACATAGACACAAAGGGAGCAGTGAAGTTGAATGATCTTTTCATCAGTTTATTTGAGTCAGGTTGGTGTAGTATTGAGTGTAGGTGTTGTATCAGTTAAGAAGCAACAAAGTCTCTTTGGCAGGAGATGTTTTGGTCTTAGCGGCTGCATTTTGTCCTTGAGCCAGGCAGCTGGCTGTCCGTAGAGGTCAATGCAGCTCAAATGTTTTGGAAACAAAAAACTGCAGATTATCTGTGGACTTGGGGGGGGGGGGGGTGTGTGGGTCAGATTAGTCGAATAGTACTGAATCCCAGAGAAAATAAACTTTATATTCTCTTACAGCTTCAGTACTTAATCCTTCAGTGCTGGACGTTGAATTCTTCATGGACGGCTCTCCGCGTGATCATGATGTAATCCTTTTCCTAGACAGTTCTCCATTAGCCGCTGTCAGAGTCCTCTCTCCATTTTTTCAATTTGATGGTTAAGCCTCGCCTGGCCAGCATTTTGATAGGCTACGTCCATCTTCATCATTTACGGTACACCAGGACAATCCAGATCCAATCAGAACGATCCCGATGACCATTACTACAAGACGTACAAATTCTTCGACATCTTCGATAGAAAGATCAGACAGGCACAAGAGTTTTCAATTACTTGTGTCCCTCAAATAGCCCCAGCCGCAGTTCCTGTGGGGCAAACAACCTCCCCCGGGGCACTTTTCCTCGTTGAAAAAATAGTGTCAATTGCGTTCAAAGCCCAGCTTATTAAATCCATAATTTTGTTCGATAATCAGCAGTAGAGACACGCAGACAGACGATAGCAAGCTGGGATCCAGTTAGTTAGAGGAGGAAGGAGATAAAAAGTCAGAGCTGGAGAGAAGGAAAAAGCGTCTGCTCTCTTTGGGAGGTGGAAGTGAGTCCGCCATGGTCATCATACTGTAGACCGACGGAGGCCGACGATGTGACCACACCTGTATTCTGTTGTTAATTTCCCCTGTGCCTTATAAATGGGGCATTGCAACACTTCTCGTTGCAGCGCCCTTCTCAGTGTACAGTGGGGAATCCCCCGTCTGATTCCTCAGTTTAAATCCTGCTGTCATGGGGCTGAGTGCATTGTGTCACCGTGCTCAGGCTCTTAAATTATGTCTGAGCATTGCCTGTATTTTTCCAGTGCTGTGTGTTATTTTACTGTGTGATGGTTTAAGATTTGTTTAGTTGTCAGTTATTCTATGTTATCCATCCATCCATCCATCTTCTACCGCTTTTCCGAAGGTCCGGGTCGCGGAGGGCAGCAGTTCAAGCAGAGAAGCCCAGACTTCCCTCTCCCCCGCCACCTGCTCCAGCTCTTCAGAGAGGATACCAAGGCGTTCCCAAACCAGCTGGGAGACATAGTCTCTCCACCGAGTCCTGGGTCTGCCCCAGGGTCTCCTCCCAGTGGGACGTGCCTGAAACACCTCAAGTGGGAGGCGTCCAGGAGGCATCCTAATGAGATGTCCATACCACCTCAACTGACTCCTTTCAATGTGGAGGAGCAGCGGTTCTACTCTGAGCCTCTCCCAGATGACTAAGCTCCTCACCCTATCTCTGAGGATGAGTCCAGCAATCCTACGGAAAAAGCTCATTTCAGCCGCTTGTATTCGCGATCTCATTCTTTCGGTCTATACCCAAAGCTCGTGACCATAGTTGAGAGTAGAAACGTAGACTGACTGGAAAACTGACAGCTTTGCCTTAGAACTCAGCTCCCTCTTCACCACAACAGACCAGTACAACGTCCGCATCACTGCAGATGCTGCTCTGATCCGTCTGTCACTCTTTCGCTCCATTTTCCCCTCACTCGTCAATAAGACCCCGAGATACTTAAACTCCTCCACTTGGGGCAGGAGCCTGTCCACAACCCAGAGAAGACAATCCACCTTTTTCCGGCTTAGGACCATGGACTCGGACTTGGAGGTGCTGATTCTTATCCCAGCTGCTTCACACTCAGCGGCAAACCGTCCCAGTAAGAGCTGTAGGTCATTGCTGGATGAAGCCAACAGAACAACATCATCTGCAAACAACAGAGATGAGATCCTGTGGTCACCAAGCATGATGCCCTCCGTTCCCTGGCTGCGCCTAGAAATCCTGTCCATAAAAATTATGAACAGGATGGGTGACAAAGGGCAGCCCTGGCGGAGTCCAACTCTCACTGGGAATGAGTCCGACCGAGTGTTGGCAATACGAACCAAACTCTCACAACGGTCGTACAGAGACCGAATAGCTCGTAACAACAAGCCCAATACCCCATACTCCCAAAGCACCCCCCACAAAAAACCACGAGGGACGTGGTCGAATGCCTTCTCCAAGTCCACAAAACACATGTAAACTGGTTGGGCAAACTCCTACGAACCCTCGAGAATTCTCGAGAGGGTAAACAGCTGGTCCGATGTGCCATGGCCAGGACGAAAACCACATTACTCCTCCTGAATCTGAGGTTCGACCAACGCCCAGACTTTCCTCTCCAGTACCTTGGCATAGACCTTCCCAGGGAGGCTGAGGAGTGTGATCCTTCTAAAGTTGGAGCACACCCTCCAGTCCCCTTTTTTGAAAAGAGGAACCACCACCCCGGTTTGCCATGCCAAAGGCACTGTCCACAACCTCCATGCAATGTTGTAGAGGCGTGTCAACCATGACAGCCCTACAACATCCGGGGCCTTGAGGTACTCAGGGCAAATCTCGTCCACGCCCGGGGCCCAGCTACCAAGGAGATTTTTAACCACCTTGGCGACCTCAGCCCCTGTGATAGGCGAGTCATCCCCCTCATCCACAAACACTGCTTCCTCTGTGGAAGGCGTATCAGTGGGATTGAGGAGATCCTCGAAGTATTCCTTCCACCGCACAACGACATCCCCAATCGAAGTCAACAACGCCCCATCCGCACCATACATAGTGTGGACAGGGAGCTGCTTCCCCCTCCTGAGCTGCCGGACAGTTTGCCAGAATCTCTTTGAGGCCGACTGAAAGTCTTGTTCCATGGCCTCACCAAACTCCTCCCATACCCGGGTTTTTGCTTCAGCAACCACTCGAGCTGTACTCCGCTTGGCCTGCCTGTACACCTCAGCTGCTTCAGGAGTCCCACAAGCCAACCAAGCTTGATAGGACTCCTTTTTCAGCTTAATGGCCCCCCTCATCACTGGTGTCCACCACTTGGTTTGGGGGTTGCCACCACGAGATGCACCGACCACCTTGCGGCCGCAGCTCTGAGCCACCACTTCAACAACAGAGGTGGAGAACATGGCACACTCAGACTCCATGTCTCCAGACTCCCTTGGAATGTGGTTGAAGTTCTTCCGGAGGTGGGAGTTAAAGACCTCCCGGACAGGGGACTCAGCCAGACATTCCCAGCACACCCTCACTATATGTTTGGGTCTACCAGGTCTGAATGGCTTCCTCCCCTGCCATCGGATCCAACTCACCACCAGGTGGTGATCAGTTGACATCTCTGCACCTCTCTTTACCCAAGTGTCCAAGATATACGGTTGCAGGTCTGATGACACGATAACAAAATCGATCACTGACCTGCGACCTAGGATGTCCTGGTGCCAGGTGCACATATGGACACCCTTATGCTTGAACATGGTGTTCGCTATGGACAAACTGTGGTTAGCACAGAAATCCAGCGCCGAGCAGTCTGCTGAACTTTGCTTCTCGCAGCCCTGAGAATCTGGAGATTCTTCTAGTTTGGGTACTTCTTGTACTCAGCAAGTGCTGAGTGCTTGTCTTCAATGACAGGGGTCATCTCGGTCAACTTGGCATCAAACCAGTCCTGTGACTTCGAGGTCTTCCTCCCAAAGGTAACCAAGGCTGTGCGGTGGATGGTGTTTCGCATCTCTTCCCACTTCTGCTTTGCAGATTCTCCTTCTTGTGGTACACCAAGTTCCTTCTCAAAGGTGGAGGCAAACTGCTCAACAAGTACTGGTTGAGCCATCTTGCTGGTGTCAATCCATGCCTTTCCAGGCTGTCTAGCACGATGGAATTTCTTCAGCTGCAGCTTGACCTTGCAACACACCAATGAATGGTCTGTGCCACAATCTGCACTCTGGAACGAACGGGTGATTAGCACGTTCTTCAGTGAGGTGCACCTGGTCAGGATCAAGTCCAGCTGGTGCCAGTGCTTTGAGCGCAGATGTTGCCAGGAAACCTTGTGTTGGGGATTGGTCTTGAAGAACGAGTTTGTGATGCACAGATCGTGATATGTGCAGAACTCGAGCAACCGCTGTCCGTTGTCGTTCATTCTGCCCACGCCAAAAGGTCCAAGACAGGAGGGCCAGGAGTCATGGTCAGCACCCACTCTGGCATTGAAGTCTCCAAGGAGAATGAGTTGTTCAGAGTTGGGGATGATCCTGACAGTTGTTGCGAGATTCTCGTAGAACTCGTCTTTTGCCTCTGATGTGGCTGTCAGTGTTGGGGCATACACACTGACGAGGGTGACTGGGCCTTGAGTGGTGTTCAGGCGGAGGGTGAGGAGTCGTGCAGAGCCAGTGCTGCCCGGTTCCACCATCTTCAGCAAGGTGTCCTTCACTGCGAAGCCCACTCCGTGTTCCCTGTGTTCGTCACTGTCCTTTCCCTGCCAGTAGAACGTGTTGTCCTTCTCTCTCAGTGTGCCTGAGTCAGCCAACCGCATTTCCTGGAGAGTGGCGATATCCACTCCCAGTCTCTTCAGCTCATTATTGATGATGGCAGTCTTCCTGGTGTCGTTGATGTCCTTGAGGTTAGCAGTGAGTCCTTTCATCATAGTGCGGACGTTCCAAGTTCCCAGTTTTAGAGTTGGTCTCTTTTGTTTTATTGTCTTGCCTGGTGCGAAGGTTCTCAGCCTGCTGTTCGGACTTCTACTCATCCCCATGCACCCAATGAGGAAAGCAAGCTGTGGCGGGACAACACCTTATTGGCTGGGGGCTGCCCAGCTTGAGGCGGGCGGTAGCTGTCCAGTGAGATCCGATGATCCCTCCCACCGTCGGGAACAACCCCTGACGCCGCGCTTTACGCCAATTGAGCGGTGGCTTATAACCGGTAACTGTCATTCCCCGTGTTTTGTCTACGCCAAAGGCAAAGCTGGAGTGTCCTCTCCAGTGATCCGGTGTTCTACCTTCCAGCGTTGGGCGTTGGTAGGATTCAAGCCTGGGCAGGAAGATATGGAGGACAAGATGTTGCCCATGCAGCATGTCCCCCCTCTCCACGTCACTGATGAATCCAAAGGAACAGCAGGGCTGCTACAGTTTGGCACCAGCGCCGTTGCCTCTTGCCTGCCACTCTTTCCCTTTATGTTGGTGCATCGTGGACCCACAACCCCTGCAACGGGAGTTTCCCAGGGCAGACCTTCGGCTGGCAGCATTGGTTCCCCAATAATCTTTGTTCAAGCTATCCTCGCTATCAGGGTCCACAGCATTAGCTGAGCCAGGTGGCTCCAGCAGCTTCTGTGACTGGTGCCAATTTAGCTCCACAGCTAGCTTATCAATGGCCTCCAACCAGAGAGGTAGCTCAACCGCTTTAGCTAATGTGAAGTCATTAGGCGCCATTAATAGGCTAGCAAGCAGCTCAGCGATGCACGTGTGCTCTGCTAATTGGTCGCGTACCATCTCATCTTAAAGCAGTCCAAAACGACACTCACTAGCTAGCTGCCGCAAATCAATAACATACTAGCGGATATGGCTCACCGACATGCTGGCATCTCTGATGAAAGCGGATTCTCCGAACAGTTAGCTAGCAGCTCCACAACGTCCTCGTACGAATCTGATGTGCTGAGCGTCCATAGGACCATCTGGCCTTCAATAACCAGGTTGTGGACGAGAAGCACATGTGCCTTCACCTTACTGAGCTTCCCAAGGTCCAGTGCCATAATGTACGTTTGATAGGCCTCCAACCAATGCGGCCATGGCACCGGTGTCTCACCCGGGAGCTCAAGGAAGGGATGGAGTGGTGTAATGCACACCTTCATACGTTAATCCTCAGTCACCAAATGTTATGTATGCAAACCTGGTGATGTATGATGCGGAGATGGTGGTAGCGTTGAACACAGCTTTATTATAAGATAGAGGTTAGCAGTACACGGCATGCACCTGTGGGGGCATCCGACACAAGAGGAGGTGCTATGGCGGCTCGCCCCACTGTATAGGGCAGTGCGGTGACGTGACAGGAAGTCGACGTCACCACACTGCACTTCACAATAAGGTGCCGTCATAACACCGGCGACTGTAGGTAGTTAGTCCATCACAGACGGAGCACACAAAAAGGCAGAAAAAAACACAAGAAGGGGTCCAGTAGACCGGAGTGTCCAGCTACTGCATGTGAACGCATCGCCATATTGCTTGCTTATTCCCATCTTGCTTGCTTAGAGGGAAAAACTGCATATGACCATCATTTGAGCATGAGATATCTGTCACAATAGGGGCACGGCCAGGGACGGTGTCCATGCTTTATGTTCATTTTAGTCTTTGCTTTTCACAATATCATTATTATTCTGATTATGATTATTATTAAGTGCCCCCGTGTTCCCTGATCCTTGTCTGTCATGTCTTCTCCTGTTGTCTGTGTCTTATGGTTGTCTTTGTGTATCTGATTATATTTTGTCAACCCTGTTTCTTTTTTTACTCTTTAGTATTGTTGTCCTGCATGTCTACTGTCATGTCTCCTGTGCATCCTCTGTCTGAGTGTCAGTAAAGCCCCGCCCATCCTGTTTTCCTCACCTGATGCCCTTGATTGTCTGCTCAGCTGTCTGACGTTTAGTTGATTATCTGTTCCCCTATTTATGTGACTTTGTACTTGTGCTCTGTCTGGCATCCTCATTGTTCCTCTCTGTGATTAGTCTGTGTCCCTCGTTCCCCGTGAGTTTATTTTTTCTGCAACTTCTGTGTTATTTTTCCAGCTCTTATACTGCACCTTTCGCTTGCCTCAGTGCTTTTCTATTAATAAATTATTTTTGCATCATACCTCTGCCTGTGCCCATGAGTCCTGCTTCCAAACCCTCATCTGCTTGGAGGGCAGATCATGACAATATCCATGATGGTTGCTGCCTCCTTTCAGCACCCTCCCCCTGGTCTGTCCATATCACAGCCTGAAGAAGTTTGAATTCATCCACTCTGTGGTTCTGGCCGCTGCCATGCTGAGCTGAGACCGAGCGACAAGATAAAATTAGTCACACCGCTGTTATCTCCCTAAATGCTATGGGACAAATGGAATCCTTTCCTACAAAAAGACAAGCCCAGCAGCAGCAGCAGCAGCAGCCAGACCAGATCCAGGGTGAGCCAGGCCCGGCAGAAGCAGTAGCAGCAGCCAGACCAACTCCAAGTGAACCAAAACGTGGATGGAATAAAACCTTCAGATTGACATGCCTCCACCCATGCGCTGCACATCACACTGGAATATACACATGCTCCCTGTTCATTCATTCATTAACCTAAAAGAAATCTTACATTAATGCCTAATATACAGACTCTAATGGTAAGTCCGCAATTAAAATGAGAGTGTGGATGGAATAAAAAAATACTGTGCGATCATAATATAATTAAAATGATGAGCAATTATATCATGACTGTTACAACCCTCTTCTTTAAAATAAACTAGCGCATTGCCTGTAGAACGCAAGAATTCCTGTCTGAAACAGGGATCCAAATCAGGCTTTACAGGCCCAAGTGTAGGCTGTGTTTGAAAGTGGAATACAAAGAGGTGTAGCCTACTGTAGATGTAGGCAATCACATGTTAGACTTTAACAAATATAAAAGGGAGTAAATGCACAAAGATTTATTTGATTGTGTGAATATTAATTACAGAATACCTAAATATTGAAAATGTATGGGACAACCAATATTAGCAAATGTTTCAGATCCCTTGTTTATTTGATTGTCACATCACTTATTTGTCTGATATTTTATCACTTAGTCAAGATAATAGTGTATCTTGCACCTTGGGGAATAGGAGTTGTTCAGTCACCATTATAACTATTTAATTTATATCACTGTTCAGTGATGGAGTTCAGAGTAATACTGGATGTTTTCTGTGTATCATCAATAAACTCATGCAATGCTATAACAGGACACGTTTACAAATATTTGAGACCCATTGTAGTGCATCATTTCAGATTTTAGCAATATTTTGTTATTTAAAGGTTTTTTAAAACTTTAATGCTAAGATTGAGGCAGTGCTCATATTGTCGCGCTGGGGCCATACTGAGGCCAAATAATGATCTGAACATTGAGGACATGACTGTCAAAGACCAGCATTGTGCCACTGCTCTATTGTAAGTGCTTTTATTTTTTTTGATGCAAGAAGATTATGAATTATTATTATTATTATGAATTACTATTATTATTATTATTATTATGAATTATTATTATTATTATTATTATTATTATTATTATTATTATTATTATTATTATTATTATTATTGTATAATGTCAGTCAGGCACTGGCTTGTTTGCTACTGGATAACCATGAAAACCGGTACTACCTGTCTCATGGGTCGGGACATCAGTGACTCAACTGGCAACCCCGCCCTTCCGAGGGCGTGGAGGGCGAAACTGGGCATCCTGGCAGAACTAAAAACAATATCTGTCACAGGTCTATGGTGAACCAATCCCAGTTGCACGGAGTGAGACTAGACATCCTGACAGAGAAGCACATCTGTCGCAAGGTCTGTGGTGGACTTTTGCCAGTCGGTGCATCACGACATGCACTACACAAAGAGCAGAGATAAACAAACCTATCGTCTGGTCAGTCACTGCAACAGATACTGGAGTCAGTTTGTCTTGGCCTGTCCTTGCCACTGGTTACACCTCTATCTGCCAAGAATGTGCTGCTAGTCCAGCAAAAACTAGCAGTACTCAAATACTTTGCAAGCAGTTTCATGAAATGGTCAGTCAGATAGCAACTCATACCAGCTCGGACGTCGCCTGGGTTAACAAGGTCAGGAGTTCATGGCAGTGGAAGGTGAAGGACAGAGCTGCGTGGAGGAATCTGATCAGACATAAATGAAACGGTCATTGTTGCCCCCGACAGACCGCTATATTATTATTATTATTAGAATTGCTATTACTATTATGCCTAAACGATGGCATTTTTGACCCTCTAAACGTGAACCAAAACGCAATATTTTTTTTTCCCCACACACATCTCAGACCCGGTGAAAAATTTTATAAACTGGAAAAAATATGTGCCCCATGCTGGAAATGTATCCAACGTATGGTTGATACATCCCACATTCGTGGAGCAAAGGTTGTAGGGCCTTCCCCCATGTTTTTTTGTTTTCCCTTTGCAGTTTGTACCAGTCAGAACACTGGAGGAGGAAGATCCAATCAGCTGATTGCTTGAACCACAGAGTTCAACTGTTTTCCATGATAAATCATCAGGGCAAAAGTACACTCCATGCATTATCTTTTTTTTTCACTTTATTGAAAATAACTTTTTTTATTGCCATCAGTTAGCTTGCCTTTGAGCCAGGTTGTGTCTGGCTGCTGCTTCTCCCAGCATGTTCTGTGTTG
The DNA here is from genome assembly GCA_020510985.1 of Pholidichthys leucotaenia. NCBI lineage: Eukaryota > Metazoa > Chordata > Actinopteri > Cichliformes > Pholidichthyidae > Pholidichthys > Pholidichthys leucotaenia. The sequence goes on from CM035842.1 coordinate 10,498,724, forward strand.
ATTTGTCAGACCCGGTCCCTTTCAGTGTTGCCCATTTGTCAGTAAATATTTAAATAAAAATTATTTATTTCATTATTTGAGCGTTTTTGTGTCCAGTTTGTGGACATACGTATATGATATGCAGTTGATCTGGGGCATTCTTCCGGTTCCGGCGCCACACGAGTTGGCTGCCTTTTGCAACAGCGGCTCAATTCTGAGTCTTTTTATCTTCCTTCTTCTTTCTGATCCGGTGATAACTTTCTGATCCGGCACACCTTTCACTCTATATATATCACGGACACACAGTTATCGCCCCAAAGGTCTCCCGAGTCGGCGGACAGAGCCTCTGTTAACAGCAGGAGACGATACAGCAGGGAAGAGCTAGCTAGCACTCAACCGCCACCCGGTGCTAACGGAGAAACTCGACATACCGGGAGAAACAAGCGAAAACGATGCGGGTGCTGGGCTGGAGTTTAGCCGGCGTGCATGAAATATAAGACAGAATAATAAAGAGCGATGGCAAGAACCAAGCAGACCGCCCGTAAATCTACTGGAGGAAAAGCCCCCAGGAAGCAACTGGCCACCAAGGCTGCTCGAAAAAGCGCTCCGGCCACCGGCAGAGTGAAGAAGCCTCACCGTTACAGGCCCGGTACCGTGGCTCTGAGAGAGATCCGTTGCTACCAGAAATCCACGGAGCTGCTCATCCATAAGCTGCCCTTCCAGCGCCTGGTGAGGGAGATCGCTCAGGACTTCAAGATGGACCTGCGCTTCCAGAGCTCCGCCGTCATGGCTCTACAGGAGGCCAGCGAGGCCTACCTGGTGGGTCTCTTCGAGGACACCAACCTGTGCGTCATCCACGCCAAGAGGGTCACCATCATGCCCAAAGACATCCAGCTCGCCCGCCGCATCCGCAGAGAGAGAGAGCTTAGACTTTCTGCTGCACATCCACCAACCACAATGCTCTGCACTGTGTGTCTATATATATATATATATATATATATATATATATATATATATATATATATATATATATATAGTAATATGTACATGTGTATACTAGCTGCTCTTGTTTTTTCTTGCCTTCTGATTGTTGCTCTGAGTGTTGCTATCCCTGTGCTGTTGCAATCCTGGAATTTCCCCATTGTGGGACTAATAAAGGCTTATCTTCTGCTCTACAATTATTAACTTTATTTTTTAGATAGCCATGTGAGCACACCGAGAGGAGCGCCATCGGCAACGGCAAGTCATGGTCCTGCAAAGGGACTCCCGTCTACCGCTGACTGGGCGGGCTGGGCTTGCTTCAGTGCAAAGGACCGCGTTCCGCCCACTATGTTGGAGAAGGCAGACCCTGGGTCCCTGCTGACATTCCCCAAATTATCCTTTAGACATACACTACCATTCAAAAGTTTGGGGTCACCCAGACAATTATTTTGTGTTTTCCATGAAAAGTCACACTTATTTAGCACCATGAGTTGTAAAATGAATAGAAAATATAGTCAAGACATTGACAAGGTTAGAAATAATGATTTGTATTTGAAATAATAATTTTTTCCAGATACTCAACCTGCTCAAAGGAAGGTCAGTTTTATAGCTTCTCTAACCAGCTAAACTGTTTTCAGCTGTACTAACATGATTACACAAGGGTTTTCTAATCATCCATTAGCCTTCTGACGCAATGAGCAAACACATTGTACCATTAGAACACTGGAGTGATAGTTGCTGGAAATGGGCCTCTATACACCTATGTAGATATTGCACCAAAAACCAGACATTTGCAGCTAGAATAGTCATTTACCACATTAGCAATGTAGATTAGATATTAGAGTGTATTTCTGATTAGTTTAAAGTTATCTTCATTGAAAAAAACAGTGCTTTTCTTTCAAAAATAAGGACATTTCTAAGTGACCCCAAACTTTTGAACGGTAGTGTACGTAATCATGGCAACATTACAGTATATTTTTTTTTAAGCATTACATCTTCACCATTCTTTCTTTCTTGTTAATCTTGTCACTTTTCACTTCCTTGTTTTGTCCAAGGAACACTGTGGTGACTGACTGGTCATCATGCAGTGTATTATCCAATCAGCATGGTCGTGATGGCTGCGTATTATTCAGTCAGGACGGAGTCAATCCGACACCCCGCACACACTGAAGGGCATGAAGAGACACAGTGGTGACAGAGTGGTGGCTAAACTTTTATTAATAAAAATTGCATATTTTGACTGAACAACTCCATACTCAGGGATGCACACCCTCGTAACCTCAGCAAAGCTCTTATAAAATCTGAGGCTGGTCTGACGGAGGGTTCAAGAGATAGGCGTAGAACAGACACACACACAGATGCACACACACACACACACAGATTTTGTGCATTTATAGATAGAAGATCCCAGCACATACCATTTCTTCATGAGCTCCAGAGCTGCGTGATTTCAAAACACGCCACTGAAATAGCAGTAATGTGCCTGTGACGATAGACCTCCTTTTTCCTGTTCAAAAGCGGATTGTCATGATGTGCACCATAATAGTAATGCACATTAGATTGCGCGCCACCACACCTCTTTGAAATGGGCCTCCGCCTGTCAGTATCATTGCGGGTGCACTGTCTACTAGTAATTAATGGTGTGATGCAAAGTGTAAAAAACAGACAATGCGCTGACAGAAACTGACAAAAACACTGGCATATGGCAGAAAGTCTGGGGGAAAGTCCACTGATGATCGTCAAAATAGGGCCCTTGATGTTTTCTTGGTTCTCTTGTCAATAAAATTGTGTTTTATGAGATTTGCAAACTGTTGTGTTTTTAATCAGATTTCACAAAATGTCATAACCTTTTTTGAAATGAAGTTGTACCACTCAGTAAAATGTGTTCACTGTACCTCATTCATTGACAAGCCTACCCAGTCTGTTGAAGTAGCCAACTCTTCTTCAGTCTTTAAGCAAGCAGTCGTTGATATCAAATGGGATTCACCAACATAACAGCTTATTTTGTGGCTTAAATGTTTACAGGAACACTTGTTTGCTGCTTTCTTTTCAAGATATCCCAAAAAGTTTATTGCCAAGGGAGCATGATAAGATAAGATAAGATAAGATAAGATAAGATAAGATAAGATAAGATATTATTCGTCCCACAATGGGAAAATTCCATGTTGGACTGATTTTTGATTACTAAAAAGCTTGCCTAAGGTTTTACATGGTTTAGTACTGGGTTAGCTACCTCAGTGGAGTCATATTGCATTGCTCAATCAATCACTTGTTATAACTGTCTGGTTACATAGCCATGAATGCCTGAGGGCCTGCACTGAGCTCCAATATAAGCAATAATTTAAAATTTTGAATGATCCAACGGTGCTTGAGTCCAAGACTAAAAAGATTGTGTTAGAAGTGAACCCTTAAGCCAACATTTTCATACACACCTGTGACAGGTAGCTCAGTTTCCCCAGGTCATCATAGCTTATGTCACGTTTCATCCCAATGACATCATCCACTTCTTTCTTTGCTCTAAGAAATATAAACATAATATAAGCAAGCTGTAGAAGCATACTGTAAATCATTGCACAGAAAATTTTCTTACCTCTCCAGTATATCAGGATGTCGTGCAAGTTCCATGATACAGAAAGCAAGCTGATTGGCCGTTGTTTCTTGCCCTACGGTAACACAAATTTGGCAAAACAGAACTAGATCATTACTGTATATACAGAGAACATATTTGAGAGGTTGTGTTTCTTATATCTGCATTTTAAAAAAGTGGTCTTAAAAATGTGTGGAAATTTTGCCAAATAAAAATGTGATAAAATATGGCAATACAATGATACAAGGCTTTATGTATCATGGCAGCTATGTTGGGCAGCTATGTCGCAATCAGTGTGTGAATGTGTGTGTGAATGGGTAGATAGCAGGATCTGTAAAGCGCTTTGGTCATCTACAGATGAGAATAAAAGCGCTATCTAAGTGAATGCCATTTACCATTCACCATTTTTAGTTCCACTTGATTTTGACTAGGCGAGCTGAAAAGCGGGTAGCAAACAGACAGACAGATACACGCAGAGATGCATGTAGTGATTATGGTATGCCTATGCATGTTGTTTTGCACCAAGGTATAATTAATGTAACCAAGCAGCCCCCAGTATGGAAAAAATAGGACACTGGAAGAAAAATAATGTGATTTAACTGTCAGGGCGTGGACTGGGCCCCAGGTCCTCACTTTGATTCATTGTTGCTATTCTCCCCACCTGTGCTGTGTTGTCTTGATTGTCCCCTTGTCTATTTAAGTTCTGTTCCACCTCGGTTCTGCTCAGGTTCCTGTAATCATGTTGGCGTGATTACATACTTCTGCCTTGTCCATCCTGTATTCTGCCTGATCTGCCATGTTTTTGTGAGTCTTTTATTCCAATTTCTGAGCTGAGCTTTTTTTTCTGTTTGAGCCCTCGAACTGCGTCTGGGCAACCAGCTCTCAATAAATTAATTTAAACGCATGTCCTGCATTTGGGTCCAATTTCTACCGCAGCCATGACAGTAACACACAGTAAGCTTTAAGAATCAAATGTTGCAGTTGTAGGAGTTATTAGTGTTTTAATATTGAAATTGCTACATAATTTAAGCACAAAACTTACTTTGAAAGTGTTTTTGGCTTTCCTCAGCTGTTGTGGTCCACCATGTTTTAGAGGTGAGGAGTGTGGGACTTGTAGTTTTTATCAATGAAAAAAAATAATGTGACACAACATAAACTTTAAAGAGGACATGAAACACTCCATGTAAGATTCAAGACTCAAAGATTTTATTGTCAATACTACTATACATGCAGGACATACAGGAGAACTGAAATGGTGTCTCTCTCTCTCTCTTCACTGGTGTGCATAATATGAAAGGAAAAGGAATAAGGCTGGAAAAAAGAAAACAACAACAGTCTATGTACAGTAATGCAACCCGTAGTGCAAAGGGCGACAAGAAAGACCCAGACCTCCCATAGTGCAAATAGAGATAAACGATAAACAATGATAAAACCCAGCAACCATATATACAGACAACTGGAGATGAATACCCGTAGTTGCAATTCAATGCGGCAGTGTAGGTGCAGATAGAAACAGATAGGACTGCACGTGATCAGTATTGCAGTGAGAGACAGACAGCAGCAGATATGGCATTTGTGCAAATGGTTGCGGTTAATGTGCAGAGACATACAGCACCAAAAGTATTTCTGTGCCAACAGCTGAGGTAGTTATTGTGTGGGTGATTATGTTACCGTCCGGGGGTGGGGGTGGGGGGTGGGAGTGCACAGAGTTCAGGGTCCTGATGGTCTGATGAATGAAGCTGTTCAGCAATCTTTTGGAGTGGGCCCAGAGGCTTTGGTACCTTTTCCCCGAGGGCAGGGGGCAGAAGAGGAAGTGTGAGGGGTGGGAGGGGTCACCTGTGATGCTGATGGCTCTGCGGGTGAGGCGGGTGAAGTAAATGTCTAAGACGGGGGGCAGAGGGGCAGCGATGATCTTGCTGGCTGCTTTCACTGTGCATTGTAGTGTCTTCCAGCAGGCGGCAGTGCAGCTTCCATACCACACAGTGATGCAGCTGGTGAGGATGCTCTTGATGGTGCCCCAGTAGAGAGAACACATGATGGGGGGTGGGAGTCATGCTCTCCACAGTTTGCAGAGGAAATGGAAGCGAGTTTGGGCCTTCTTGGCCAGTGATGTGGTGTTGTTGGACGAGGAGAGGTTCTCAGAGATGTGCACCCCCAGGAACTTGGTGCTGCTCACCCTCTCCACAGCTGCACCATCGATGATCAGAGGGGGGTGCTGTGTGTGACCCCTCCTGAAGTTGACCACAATCTCCTTGGTTTTTCCCACATTTAGGAAGAGATTATTGTCTTTGCACCACTAGACCAGTTGGCTCACCTCATTTCTGTAGTTGGCCTCCTCGTTGTTGGTGATGAGGCTCACCACCGTCGTGTCATCCGCAAACTTGATGATGTGGTTGGTGTTGTAGGCTGGTACGCAGTCATGGGTCAGCAGGGTGAAGAGCAACGGGCTGAGCACACACCCTCGTGTGGACCCTGTGCTCAGTGTGATGGTCTGGGAGGTGTTGCTGCCAACCCGCACGTTCTGTGGCCCCCCTGTGAGAAAGTCCAGCACTCAGTTACAGAGAGAGGTTTTGAGTCCCAAGTATCTGAGTTTTTGTATCAGGTGCTGCAGGATGATTGTGTTGAATGCTGAGGTGAAGTCCAAGGACAGTATTCGCACGCAGTTTTTTGAGTCCAGGTGGGTGAGGGCTGGATGGACAGCAGCAGCAATGGCATCTTCTGTGGATCTATTTGACCTGTATGCAAACTGGGATGGGTCGTGGGAGGGAGGCAGGATGGACTTGATGTCCTGTATGACCAGCCACTCGAAGTTGTGCAGCTGTGGTTTCGCAGCTGTGTCTATTTGCTAAACCCATCAGAAGGAGAATTATTTAGAGTTAAATTGTGAAGGGAGACTAAGTTAAAAGTATGGTGAGTTTTACAGACACTTGACAGACTGTATCTTTAAACCAGTGAGGAGAACAGTGTTAGGCTGGAGGTTTACAGCAGCCGCCTCCTTCATTTGGGTGTGTTGAGACTAGGGTGTGGATCAGTGCTGCTGCTACCATGATTCTGCTGTCAGGACATCGATGTGAACCACTTGTTTGTGGATGTTTCCTACATCATCCATGTTTCAAGAACCAGGTGTTTTTCTGTGAGAGACACGATTCTACTCTGACGTTGAGCTGAGCTGAAGCGGACTAATGAAGGTAATTAATGGAGTTAATGTGAGCTATTTAGTTTCAACAGGGAGGAAATTCACTTGTGAAAATGTGAGAATCAAAGCTTCTGCCTTCACTGAGTCACTAATCTAACTGGAGAATGTAGTTATAGCAGTTGATTTGTCTGATAAAATGAGACTGAAAGCCACTACAGCTAGTTAGCATGCTAATATTGCCGCTGCTAACAAGCTGCAATCAGCCGATGAGACGATAAATGTTTAGATGACCCATTTCAATCTGACACACTTTTACAGCCTAACATTACATTTTATGTTTTTGTAAGTGTCAATAATTGTGGTTTTATATTTATGTGACATCAGATTTTCAATAATGTGGTTGCTTTTGTCTAACACTATACACAGTTAATCTGCAATAGTAACTTTTATTCCTGTACTTACTTCTTTTAGTGAATACCACAGTTGCAGTATGTTGTATTTTTATTAATGTCTGTTTTCTTTTTAACAAGACGGATCCAAAGACAACTCCATCCCTCATCATCCCTCATCATCCCTCATCCTGAGCCCCTGACTTCCCCATCAGAGAATCGTTGTCTGCTCCCTCCAAAGTAAATAAAAATATAATGTATAAGTATCCCAAAGTGATAAAGCAAAATATTGGTAAAACTCAAATTAAACATAAAGCCTCTAAATTGAATGATTTGGCCTCTGTTCCTCCTCATAATTTAAAAATTAAATGTGGTTTATTAAATATTAGGTCTCTAACTCCCAAGTCTCTGTTAGTCCATGATTTGTTAATTGATCATCAGATTGATTTAATTTCCCTTACAAAGACTTGATTAGGGCAAGAGGATTATGTTGGTGTAAATGAATCAACTCCCTCTGGTTATTTAAACTGTCAAAATCCCAGAAGTTCTGGTCGTGGAGGAGGAGTAGCAACAATTTACCATTCCAAATTACTAGTTAATGTAAAGCAAAAAACACGTTATAATTCCTTTGAGGGCCTGGTCCTCAGTATTGGGCACTTTAGCAATTTTAGGTTAAACCCAATTTTATTTGCCATAGTTTATCGTCCCCCATCAACCTACTCAGAATTTTTATCCGAATTTGCTGATTTCTTAGCTGATTTAGTGCTGAAATCTGATAGAATAATTATAGTAGGGGACTTTAATATACATGTGGATGTAGATAGTGACTGCCTTAATGTGACATTCAATTCAATATTAGACTCGATTGGGTTTTCTCAGAAAGTAGGAAATTCTACTCATTACCTCCACCATACATTGGACCTTGTTTTGACATATGGCATAGAAATAGAAAATCTTGTAGTGTCTCCTCATAACCCTGTACTGTCAGACCATTGTCTGTTAACCTTTGATTTTACTATTTCTGACTATTTGGCTCCTAAAGAAAAATATTTTTACAGTAGATGCCTCTCAGATGATGCTGTTTCCAAATTTATGCAGATTGTGTCCTCTATGCCATGTGTCAACACAACGGAAATAAGCTATAGACAGCTTGCTCCTTCTGTAATTGATAACATGGTGGATAGTGTTTCAGCTTCTCTGCATCAGACTCTAGACTTGGTGGCCCCCTTAAAAAAGAAAAAGTCTAATCAGAGATTTCTAACTCCTTGGTTCAACACAGAAACTCGTAGCTTAAAACAGAAGACTCGTCAATTAGAAAGAAAATGGCGCTCTACTAATTTAGATGAAATCTATTTAGCTTGGAGAAATCATCTTTTAATTTATAAAAAAATCTCTTAGAAAAGCTAGAACGAGTTATTACTCTGCATTAATAGAAGAGAACAAGAATAATCCCAGGTTTCTTTTCAGTACTGTAGCCAGGTTGACAAAGAGTCAGGACTCTGTCAATCCTAGCATTCCCTTAGAGCTTACTAGTCAGGACTTTATGAACTTTTTCAATAATAAAATTTCATCCATCACAGATAAAATCAATCAGATTCTTCCCACAGTTAACTTAAATACTGTAACTACTACAACTCCTTCTATTGATGTCTGTCTTCATGAGTTTACTCCAATCGACCTTTGTGAGTTAGACAAAATAGTTTCCTCATCCAAACCTTCAACTTGTCTTTTAGACCCTATTCCTACCAGGTTATTTAAAGAAGACTTCCCACTTATTGGTAGCTTTATTCTTCATATAATCAATTCTTCATTAACTTTAGGCCATGTACCGCAGGCTTTTAAAACGGCTGTAATTAAACCCTTACTCAAAAAGCCAACGCTAGATCCAGGAGCTTTAGCTAACTATAGACCAATCTCTAATCTCCCTTTCATTTCAAAAATCTTAGAAAGAGTTGTTGCGACGCAATTATTTGACCACCTGCAGGGAAATGGTTTACTTGAAGAGTTTCAATCTGGGTTTAGAATCCATCATAGTACTGAAACAGCCTTAGCGAAGGTCACTAACGACCTCCTCATTGCATCTGATAATGGACTAGTTTCTGTACTTGTCCTTTTAGACCTTAGTGCAGCTTTTGATACTATCGGTCATAATATTCTACTTGATAGATTAGAACACTATGTTGGACTTAATGGAACTTCGTTGCAATGGTTTAGATCTTATTTATCTGATAGGTTCCAGTTTGTTCATGTAAATAATGAGTTTTCTTTTAACTCAAAGCTTAGTCATGGAGTTCCACAGGGATCTGTGCTAGGCCCTACTCTTTTTAGTTTATATATGCTTCCGTTAGGCAACATTATTAGAAAGCACTGTATACATTTTCATTGTTATGCAGATGACACACAATTATACCTGTCAATGAAGCCAGACAATAGTAATCAATTAGCCAAGTTAGAAGCCTGTCTTAAGGAAATCAAAGCTTGGATGACTTGTAATTTCCTGCTATTAAATTCAGATAAGACTGAAGTCATTCTTGTTGGTCCAAAAAACCTTAGAAATTCCTTTCCAAATCAAACTTTCAGTTTGGATGCAGTTACTCTTTCTCTTAATAGCTCTGTGAGGAACCTTGGAGTTATTTTTGATCAGGATTTGTCCTTCAATTCACATATTAAATTTGTTTCTAAGACTGCCTTCTATCATTTGCGTAATATTGCCAAGATTAGGAGCATCTTGTCTCAGAGTGATGCTGAGAAGCTGATCCACGCTTTTGTTAGCTCGAGATTAGATTATTGTAATTCTTTATTATCAGGCTGTCCTAAAACATCTTTAAAAAGTCTTCAGCTGATCCAAAATGCTGCAGCAAGAGTTTTAACAGGTACTAGAAAGAGAGATCATATCTCTCCGGTTCTGGCCTCCCTTCATTGGCTTCCCATAGAGTTTAGAATTAAGTTTAAAATCCTTCTTCTTACTTACAAAGCTCTAAACAATCAGGCTCCTTTTTATTTAAAAGATCTGATTCTACCGTATTATCCTAACAGAGCAATACGCTCCCAAAATGCAGGATTACTTGTAATACCTAGAATCTCCAAAAGTACAATGGGAGGCAGAGCCTTCAGTTATCAAGCTCCTCTCCTGTGGAATCAGCTGCCAATCTGGATTTCGGAGTCAGACTCGATCTCTGTTTTTAAGAATAGGGCTAAAACCTACCTTTTTGATATAGCCTACAATTAGGGAGGGATCATGTGTTTCTGAACCCTCCCTTAGTTATGCTGCTAATAGGTTTAGTCAGCTGGGGGACCTCCAGTGATGCACTGGGCCTCACTCCTTTCCTCACTCTCTATGAAATATTTTTTTTTTTGCTGGTCATTAACATTTGTTTGTTCTCTCCCATAGATTGAGTCCCCATCGTGCTGTTTGCTCTCTACATGTCTGTTCTTTTCTTCTTCTCTATCCCCTCACCCCCCAGCCAGTCGCAGCAGATGACTGCCCCTCCCTGAGCCTGGTTCTGCTGGAGGTTTCTTCCTGTTAAAAGGGAGTTTTTCCTCTCCACCGTCGCCAAGTGCTTGCTCACAGGGGATCGCCTGATTGCTGGGGTCTTTCTGCAACTGTGGGGGTTCCCCCCTACAGTTGATAATGCTATGAGATGACTGTTGTTGTGAAATGGCGCTATATAAATAAAGTTGAATTGAATTGAATTGAATCATGGAGACAAGCCTTGTGATGATCTTCATATAATAAAGTCTGAAAAAAATGTGGTGTTTCTATTGAAAATGTTTTCCACTTTAAATAAGTTCAGTCCTCATGAATCAATAGAACAATGACCAGACTTGATCTGTTAAATTTTGTTCAGGACTTACAACAGTTTAGGATGTATGAAGTTTAATGTAGCTACAGAAATGTTTTAACATTCTGCAGATCCAGGTGTTCAAGAGGACCAGTGAAGAAAAAATGGAGAGAGACTGAGACCCAAGCTGAAAGGGTTTTTAAACTTTTTTACTCATGTTTTTTTTTTAAATTCACTCATGATTTGAGCCTCTTATTTATAAGCTGCATGAGGAGTAATGTTCTGCTAGAAATAACTAATAAAACCTGATGGGAAGTCCTTTTTCCCAAATTTATTGCAGTCTATTATCTTTGAATTGATAACTGAAGCTAAACAAAGTGTGGTCATTCAAATAGTAATGGGCATTTTTTTTCTCCTGTAAGAATAATACAATGGGTTTTAATCATTTTCTCTCACTGTCTTCTTCATTTTTTTTTTTAAATTTGTAAGTAACATATCTTGCACATACCAAAGAAAAATATAGAATGATTTAAAAATTAGTTACAGCACATAAAGTGAAATGAAATAAATTGTGATACAAATTGTGAACAGACATGTGAAAATATGATATTAACAATCAAAGAAATTATCTATCCATCCATCCATCTTCTACCGCTTAATCCTTTCGGGTCGCGGGGGGGCTGGAGCCTATCCCATCATCTTTGGGCGAGAGGCAGGGTACACCCTGGACAGATCGCCAGTCCATCGCAGGGCCAACACAGACAGACAGACAACCATTTACTCTCGCATCCATACCTAATGACAATTTAGAATCCCCAGTTTTGATCCCAATTAACCTAACTTGCATGTTTTTGGCATGTGGGAGGAAACCGGAGTGCCCGGAGTAAACCCACGCAGACACGGGGAGAACATGCAAACTCCACACAGAAGGGTCACCGATGGTCTGGGGGTGGGATCGAACCCACGATGGTCAAGGGTGGAATCGATCCCATGACCTTCTTGCTGTGCTGCCACTGTGCTAACCACTGCGCCACCATGCTGCCCAAGAAATTATCTCAAAACATAAAATAACAACACTAAGCACAAGAGAAAACAGGATCTACCTTGACTAAATGAAAAATTATGGAGTCTCGTGAAAAAAAAGTGACTTAGCTCTTAAAAAAATAGAAAAATAGCAAAAAACTGACTTGGGTACAGATAGGCTGATTTTTAAAAGCCTCAGAAATGAAGTCACCATGCAGCTCTGTAAAGCAAAAGCAAATTTTCTTCTTAGACATAATCAAAAATGCAAAAGGGAACAACAAAAAACTTTGGAAATATATTGATAAACTTACAGGGAAAAAATGCAGAAAATAATGAAGTCATACAACTCCATTTGAATGGAGAACTTCATTCAGATAGCTTAGTTATAGCCAGCAATTTGAATGAGCATTTTATCAAATCGGTACAGGAACTGGGTCTGAATTTTACCCAAACATACCCACACCAAATTAAAATAAATCATGAAAGTGATCTAAACCTTAAACCCACAAATGAGCTCAAGCTTAACAAAATTTTATCATCTCTATCAAGTTCCAGAGCTAAGGATATTCATGGACTAGACACTGTATTCTTGAAAAAACAAAGATATTTTAATAATTCCAATTACAGAATTAATAAATCAATCAATACATGGAAATATCTTTCCTGATCTATTGAAACCTGCCATTGTAACCCCCACACACAAAGCCAGAGAAAAACAGGAAATTAGTAATTACTGTATACTTGCTGTTTTGTCAAAAAGTCATTGAAAAGGTAGTAGTAGACCAACTGGTTGAACATCTCAAATCTGCCCAGCTGCTGCATCCCATGCAGTTTAGTTTTGGGCTGAACCACTCAATGGAGACTGCATTTTGTCACTTTATTAAAACAATTTAAGAAAATCAGGACGGGGGGTGGGTGGGTGGCAAGATCCATCTTTTTAGACTTACCTAAAGCCTTTGATATGGTCAGTCATTCAAGATTCATGATTCAAAGGCTTTATTATCATGTGCACAGTTAAGAAATGCTACATTTCCTGAGCAATGAACTTTGCTCTCCGAACAAATGCCAAGGTAATAGGTACAGAAACAACAATTCTAATAGGTCATGACACACTAACACAGTAACTCAGTCCTCATACTAATGGATGCTAATAACACACACGCCAACACAGTTAGGCAGTAGAGGAATGAAACTGAAAATTCACTGGATGGCTAAAGTGATAGTGGTATATTGATATTAGAGATGATGTGAACCTGAGAGGCATGAACTGGAGAACTGCTAGACCGACTATAAAGAACATCACAATATAGCCTGAGGGAGCTCTCTCTCAGCTGCAGGACTGTTTTTCAAACACTTTATGGGATTTATTCAAGAATCAGGATCTGGAAATGTACACGCAGACTGTATTATGCTACATTACCTCCTGTATCAACCAGGTGACTGTGGAAAAATGCATGAGGGTTTTTCCTAACCAGAAGCCTTGGATGACAAAAGAAGTCCAGGCACTTCTCAGAGCCCATGATACAGCCTTCAGGTCAGGGGATACAGATCTGTATAGCACCGCCCGGGCTAATCTGAAGAAAGGCATTAAGGAGGCCAAACAGGCCTATAAGAGGAAAGTTGACGACCATTTTTTCTGATAATGATTCGAGACGAGTATGGCAAGGCTTTCACCATATCACAAACTATACGGGCAGCAGCATCATTTCTAGTGACATCAACGCCTCACTGGCAGAAGAATTGAACTGCTTTTTTGCATGATTTGAGACAAATACACCTTGCCCAGACCCACTGACGTTATTGAATGCCAGCTCTGATGTGCTCACCCTGCAGGATCATGAGGTGAGACAGACACTTAGAGCAGCTCACCCGAGAAAGGCTACTGGTCCCGATTGAGTGCCAGGAAAGGTGCTCAAAGCATGTGCAGATCAGCTATGCTTTGTTTTGACTGACATTTTTAATTTGTCTCTTAAGGCAGTCTTTGTTCCACAGTGTTTAAAATCTGCAGTCATTATTCCTGTGCCTAAAAAACATATCAGCAGTCTGAATGACTATCAACTGGTAGCATTAACACCCATTGTTATGAAGTGCTTTGAGAAAATGGTATTGAAACATCTTTTGCCTAGTCTCTCCCCAGACTTTGATCGGTACCAGTTTGCCAACAGGCGGAGCAGATCCACTGAAGATGCTATTGCTATAACTCTCCACTCAGCATTCAGCCATTTAGAAGACCAGGGGAGCTATGCAAGAATGTTGTTTGTGGACTATAGCTTGCTACTGTAGCATCATCTTACTTTGGCTCGTCAATAAAATTATTCTTCAGCTTAAAGACATTGTTTCACCCAGGAAAAGGACAGTCAACAACTGCTCTTTCATCCCCAGACCACAACTGAACTCACATTCCTTTGTTAAACCAGTCTCAGAAATTCACCCTAATGCACTTCCTTTTGAAGTTATGGCCCATAAACGTGGAGACATAGAACAGACTTCTGTGGGGTACCTCATGGCCTACAAAGATCCACAGCTCAACACTGCCCTCTACTGGCAACTCTGGAACATGCTGGAGTTAACCAGTGAAGTTTTTAATCACATCTGTGTTAACCACTTGCGCTCCGTTGTTCCGCGGGCGGGCAAGTCTCTGCGTCCTAAGACGCACGAGGGCACACTCGTGCGCACTCTGACGCATAGACCAGATTGTGGTGATGTAGGTGATGATGGTGATGTAGTGGCGTCCAAGTGCCACTAAAAAAAAAAAACTGCAGAGACAGCCGCGAACAGATTAGTTCATCTGATTGACCTCTCATTCGACTAATAAGAGCCTTGAATTGGGTTTCTGAAACCTTGAAGAGCCAATGAATGAAAACCTAGGAAGGAGGACCCACCTACTGTGAACGCAGGAGCCAACTGAAGCACAGAAATTCAGGCTGGGTGAAGAGAGATTTACTGCTGCAGCAGATGAAAACAAAGGACGCTGGACGAATCTACTACAGACCCCGCAGCATGGAGACCACCCACAAGTGGGACCTGCACTCATTCCAGCAGAATAGACGTTTAGGATTCTCTTCCGTCATCATAGACCGATGGAGGCCGACGACAAAGGTCGTAAATCATTCACCAAAACCGCAATAATGGAATTATGTTTTGATCGGGATCCACGAGCCGAGCAGCGTCGCGATCGTCTTACAATGGGGAAGAGAAGTTCGCCACGACTCTGCTGCTGTGAAGAGGTAAGGTGTTATAAGCTAAATTATTATTTATCCCTGAAAACTGAAATCCAAAAATGACTTTTGACCGATCGGTAAATTACAACTGTGCTGCGCACGAAGTACGAAGTGCGTGCGCCGCGATAAATGATTCATTTGCCGTGTTCGGACTGTGAACGCCCCCCCCCCCCGCTGCAGAAGAGGAGCGGGGAGGGGCGTTCACGGTCCGAATGCCCCCGGTCCGCGGGGGGAAGCATATGAGTCTATTCCTTCATGTAGCGATGGCCGTCTTCTGCAGTGAGGGGGGGGGGACAACCCCCCCACACACACACAGTAGCGAGGGGGGGGGGCGCTGTGAAAACATGCAAGGAGTGTAATCCATCATGTAGCGAGGGCCGAACTCCGTCTTTTTTAGCGGGGGGGGGGACAACCCCCCCCCCACACACACACACACAGACCTGAGTGTGACCTTTCATTAGAGCCCAAAATGAAGATTCTACATTGAATTATTCAAAAGTTACAGATGTTTTTCCAAATTGTGCCATTTGGCACAATTTGGCACAGTTCCAAAATGCCTGGGAACTACCTGAGAACAAAGCTGTGTAAAATATTCATTTTTTGTGGTATTGTTACCAAATTTGGATCTCAGCTTGATAACACTTGGTTCTACATTTCTGTTGCATTTTCCAGCCGGATCGGACAGCTGTGTGTTATTTGTAAGCATTTGTATCCAAAAAAACACTGTGTCCAAATTTATTTTCTTCAAGTTCAGTATGTTTAGATGACTGTAACTCAGTGGCCGGAGCACGTAGAGAGATTATGTTTTTTTTGCCAAAAAATTCAAAGTGTTTTCTTTTAAATGAGACCAACCCCATGAAGATGCTGCAAAGGGTTGAATAACAGCTTTCGATTTACTTTGGGCACGTTATTTTTTGGCATTTTTAGGAAAATTGTCCGGAGTGCAAGGGGTTAACTCACTTCTCAACATCTTCTTTTTCCAGGACACCAGGAAAAGCAAATGGACTATGATGTTTAATCGGGACAATCAATAATGGGTTTGAAACATATTAATCCTTGATTTTAAATATGTTCATGCTAAAATGTTTCAATTAATGTTTATTCTTGCATATTAATTTAGCAGCATTGGTCATAAGTTGCATGAATCACTAAAGGCTAGTTTAGATTTATACGTAAGGTATAGAGTAATAGTCCAGTACTAAAACTTGTGTATTAATTTTGTAAAATGTGTCTCAAATCGTGTGACCGCCAGCAGCCAAACTCTGCTTGACAACAGTTGTCTCAAAGTTCAGACAAAAGACTGTTTGTTTATTGGACTGATGTTCGTAAAGCCCGCCCATGAAGGAAGCCTATTGGCTGAGCTCCTGTCAACCCGGAAGCCCGCAAAAACTCGACTGAAGTTATAAAAGGAGGGAGACCCCTCGCTTCTTCCTCTTTCGGCTCTTACTCTTTTTGTCTTCGTCGGCTCCACTTTGTCTACACAGCAGAGATCTTTTCGGGAGAACAAAAGACTGCTGAACAAAGACGCCTTCTCCCACGTGTTTCTTTTCTACGATCATAGAGCCTGACGTATCATGGTTTTTTGTAACCTCTTTGTATCTTAATGTTTCTTTAAACATCGGGAATTCATTCTTTTCTTAAGCTCAATTCTAATTAGGAGTTAAAAACTCCAATCCTAGACGTCTCTATTCCTACAATTTTCCATCTGTTAAACTTTCTGTAAAACCACCGTTTTAATTCTAATTTAAGTTTTAATCTTGACTTTATTTTTATATAATTTTTAATGACCACTCCCACACCAGAAGTTCTTTTATCTAAAGTCCAAAACGCTTTTTGATTTGATATCGGATTAGATATTACAAATTATCCCTCAAATTCCCGGGAAGAGCTTGCCAACGGAGAAGAAAGAAGACGCCTCGTTACCCAGTGCTGAAGGAACCATCATCGCCATCTTTGTTCGACCTAAGCTCCAACTGTGAGTCATACAGTCAAAATCCAGCCTGTTTGACCGCTTGACTATAAAGGTCGAACTGTGGACCCTGAAATATCGGCGGGCAGATATTTCCCTTTAACATCCACAAAAGCTTCACGAGGACGACAGAAGAACTCAACTTCAACCATCATGCCAGTCACGTGAGCCATATTCTGATTCATGTGCTGAGTTAAACGTCTGAGGTTTGAAAATAATTGAGTATCTAATCAGATGCAAATTAAAGAACCATTAACATAACTCCTCTTTTCAATAAAATTCAGTTTTTATTTTCTAAAGAGTAATCCAGAATTTTCCATATAATTAATTTAATTTTCCCCATAAATTTGCGTTATGTTTTCCATAATCTGTTAACTTCAAACTGATCTAAATTTAGCTCACATTTTAACCCTGGTTCTGCAAACATTCACAGTGTTATTCTACCATTTACAAGTTTAATTTTATGGTTAACGAAATCAAGGCAATGTCTTTTAATCATCATTTCACTTAATAAATATGTGAAAATGAGAGAAGTTATTGAGAATTTATTTCATTCCGAGTCTGGTCAAAGTCCCCAGTATCAAATTCACTAAAATTTTGAGACTGATTATTAATTTATTGAGTGATTAAACAGGTATAAAGTGAAGTTAAAGATTAAAATTGCTCCTTAGAGAGAGGAGCTGGTGCCCCACGAGTGTATATTAATTGTTCCTGTGTGTATGACCCGAGAATTCATCTCAGGTTCCAATACATTAATACAAATTAAATAATTTTATACCTGATCATAATTACTAATCACCATATTGTTACACCATTTAATACAATTATTCCCAATATTCGCATCACTAAATTGCTTCAGCTTGGTCTGCCTACTCATACTTGCAGCTGGATTAAGGACTTTCTAACAAATCGAACACAGACTGTTAGACTCGGATCCTATTTCTCCTCTACATTCATGCTTAACACAGGCTCGCCACAGGGCTGTGTGCTGAGCCCCACTTTGTATTCATTGTACACATATGACTGCATACCTGTTCATCCCACAAACATTATAGAGAAGTTTGCGGATGATGCAACAGTGGTGGGGCTCATATCAGGAGGAGATGAGTCTGCATACAGAGGTGAGGTCCAGAGACTGGTGAGATGGTGCTCAGATAATAATCTGCTATTGAATACAAAAAAAAAAAAAAAAAGAACTCATTATTGATTTTAGGAAGCATAGTAGTGAGCGGCCTCCTCTACTGTATATATAGGCAAGTAGTGTGTGGAGAGGGTGGAAGCTTTTAAGTTTCTGGGTGTTCATATTTCTCACAACCTTACCTGGGCAGTTAACACCATAGCTATGATAAAAAAGGCTCAACAATGTCTACACTTTCTGAGGCTCCTCATGAGGAATGGCCTGAATGCACAGTTGCTGGTTTTATTTTATCGCTCTGCTATTGAGAGCATTTTGTCATATGGCATCACGGTTTGGTATGGGGGCTGTTCAGCTGCAGATCGCAAAGCCTTGCAGAGAGTGATCGAGACTGCGCAAAAAATCACTGGCTGTTCTCTCCCTTCTCTGGAAGAGATTTCCAGGTCTCGGTACCTCAGCAGAGCTACTGCCATTATTAAGGATTGCACTCATCCAGGTCATGATTTCTTTCACTTGCTCCCCTCAGGAAAGCGGTACAGATCCCATAAAACCCGGACTACCAGGTTTAATCATAGTTTTTTTTTTCCCAACAGCAGTACGTATTTTGAATGGATTTATATAATACATACAGACTGCTGATGTTATTTTAGGCTGTTTTGTGTCAAAAACCTTGTGTATAAGCTGGTCTTATTAATTTATTGCTCAGTATGTTTTTATTATTGCTATGTACATATTGTATTTAACTTTTTTAGGTATCATTGTTTTAGGTATTATTTATTGTCGTAATTATGAGAATGTTAAATTCATAAATGAACTGTGAGTGTAATAGTTTGTTTTAGGGAACAGTATCTCAATCTCGTTGTATTGTTTTTTAGCAATGGAATGACAATAAAGGCACTTTGACTTTGATGAACCTATGTACAGTGTGCAAATGAGCACAAATTACAAATTATTTCTGTAACAATAGTACCAGTAGACTGTGCATGATAAGTAGCAGCAGAGATGATAAAGACATCAAACGGGTGAGACTATATCTACTGTACAGGTGAGCAGTGTGCAAATTTAGCAGCCGGTGTATGAGTTCCTATATGCAAAGCTGTGTTACGGAATTTTGGGAGTTATCTGTTCAGGAGTCTGATGGCAGTGGGAAAGAAGGATTTCTTCAGTCTGGTTGTCCTGCATTTCACACTTCTGTACCTCCGGCCTGAGGGTAGAAGTGTGAACAGTCTGTGCTGAGGGTGGGTGGGGTCCAGAGGATGATGTCAGCTCTCTTTTGGACTCTGCAGTGGTAGATGCTCTGCAGAGAGGGGAGTGGAGTCCTGATGTTCTTCTCCACTGTCTTCACCACTCTCTGCATGTGTTTGTGCTCCAGGGCAGTGGTGCTGCCATACCACGCAGTGATGCAGTTGGTCAAGATGTTCTCAATGATGCAGCTGTAGAAATTGTTGAAGATCCTGGAAGACATGCCAAATTTCTTCAGCCTCCTCAGAAAGTACAGTTGTTGTTGAGCTCTCTTAACCAGTTCTGTGGTGTTGTGTGTCCACTTAAGATCCTCGCTGATGTGGATGTCCAGGTATTTAAAGCTGCTCACCCTCTCCACCTCAAGCTTCCGGATGAATAGCGGCCAATGGGGTCTCCTCCTCCCTTTCCTCATGTCCACTATCATCTCCTTCATCTTGTCCGTGTTGAGGGTGAGGTTGTTGTCCTCCCACCATGACAGGTTGGCCACCTCCCTCCTGTAGGATGCTTCGTCATCACCAGTGATGCATCCTATCACTGCTGTGTCATCCGCAAACTTTAGGATGATATTGCCCTTGTGGGAGGTGACACAGTCATGGGTGAAGAGGCTGTAGAGGATGGGGCTGAGAACACAACCCTGTGGAACACCTGTGTTTGTAATGATGCTGGCTGAGGTCCTGTTACCCATCCTGAAAGACTGGGGCCTGCCAGTTAGAAAGTCCAGTAGCCAGTCACAGAGGGTGGGATGCAGGCCAAGTGAAGATAGTTTGTCAGTGAGTTTGTGGGGGATGACCGTGTTGAAGGCGGAGCTGTAGTGAACATAGAGCATCCTAATGTAGGACTCTATCTTCCAGGTGGGAGAGAGGACAATGGAGTGCTGCAGCAATGGCATCTGAGGTGGACCTGTTGGGCCGGTAGGCATACTGCAGGGGGTCCACGGTGCCCGGTATACTGTCCTGAATGAGGGCCAGCACCACTCTCTTGAAGCACTTCATGATGATTGGCGTAAGTGCTACCGGTCTGTAATCATTCAGACAGGTCGGTGGGCTCCTTTTGGGGAGGGGGATGATGGTTGTGGTTTTGAAGTAGGAGGGGACTATGTTCGGGTTGAGGGAGAGGTTGAAGATTGCTGTGAGAACATCAGTCAGCCCTGCAGCACATGCTCTGAGGGCCCGCCCAGGTATGCTGTCTGGTCCCGATGCCTTGCGGGGGTTGATGTTCATTAGTGCTTTGTTTACCTGGCCTGGTGAGACTCTTATGGCCCTTTTCCACTAGTGTCCATTTGGCCCAGTTCGGTTCGGTACGGTACACTTTGTAGGCTTTTCCATTAGGGACTGTAACGGTTACCGTCCTGATTTTTCAGACCTGCTGGAGAGTGGTTCTAACCATACTGTACCAACATGAAAATGTGATGTAAAAACACTGCAGGCCACCGACTGGTCTGGGCGTAACGTCATGAGAGCGCCATTCTTCTGCTGAATGTACAACTGCCATTTGCAAAAACTCTACAGCGAGTAATAACTGCAAACCATGGAGATGGCTTCAGATTCAAACAAGTCTTCTACACCGTGCTCCCACAAGGAGGTGCAGGCTTTTCTTTGCATTGTGGCTGACAATAGGATCCAGATAGAGTAGACGGAGCACACCGCAATGAGATTTTCCATGAGGTCACGGAGCAGTTGTCCGCCCGCAGATACAACAAGACAATTAAACAATGTCGGGATAAGCTTAAAAATTGAAATGCGATTACCGTGCCATCAATGACCACAACTGTTGAAGTGGGGCGAACCGAAAGCAGTGGAAGTGGTTCAACCAGATGGACACCATTTACGGCAATCGACCAGCCAGTAATGGGAGGGAGATGGGAGTCAACCCGGCAATGACATTGTTACAAACTGGATGGTGAGTGTTTTGTGATATTATGCATCTTTTTGCTCTATCCAGCCTATTGGTGCCACGCTAACTTTTGTGAGCAATCACAACGCCGTTCTCTCGTGGCTCACGAGTGTTGTTGCCAGGAGTGATAGCAACGCTACCTATCTAGCCATGATTCGCGCTGGCTCTGTCCAATTTATTCACGTGTGAGAGCAAAATGACGAAATATGCTAATCCTGGTTAAAAAGTTTAATTTACGTGTTGCACTTTCGTGCTGTACATTAAAGTTGTGTGTGCACTTTCTTTCTAGAATCTCATTCCACATGTCCGGGGTCCCCTTCCCTCGGCATGAATCCCTCGGGCTCTTTTGCATCCGTTGCAGATCTTGTGTCGGATCTGCAACTGGTGACACCAGTACCAGCCCCAGCTCCATCAACGTGTGGCACGAATCCATCAGTGTGTGACATGGCACATTCACGTACAGGCAAAGCGCAACAAACAAAGGATTAACACACTGTTTTATTTATGGATACAGGTCAAGTGGAGCCAAAATCTCAACATATACAAGTGCATTTTAAAACCAGTAATTTATAAAGTGATTCAATAATTTCATAAAGCCTCATTATAGACCCACATACCTATTCTGTGTATTTTCCCACTACAGTGTTGCCGTGCTGTTTCTTTTCCACCATAAATCACTGGCTTGAAAAATGTACATGTACAAAGTGGATCCTGGGCTGCTCACTTGTCAGCAGTGGACACCTGGTCCCATTGTTTTAGCTGTAGTGGAGGAAGTAGTGATAAAATTCTTGTTTTTGAAAAGCTGATGTAGCACAAAAACTCACTTTTGAATGTGCTGGCAATCAACTTGCTTCATTCAAATGATTGAAGTCAGCTCACTGTATTAACTCATTCACATTTCTGAAGCCACAACAAAACCAAGTTATTTTAAACATAAACCTTAAGCTCGCAAAATCTGCTGTACTGACGCACATTGCTTATATACAACAATGAAGCATTTTTGTCACACCCTACCACTTGGCTTTCACAAGTGCATTTCCCGTATATATGTTTTGCACTTGCTTTAACTAACCACCGCCCATTTCTGTCTTTCGTGTAGGCAAGAAGAAAAGGAGCCACCCCACAGCGGAGCTTGTCACTGTGTTTACCGAGATGCATGGTGATGAGGTGCAGCTCCAAGAACAGCAGCTTGAACACCACCGTTAACAGCTGGACCTGCAGCCATGAACAGCTGGACCTGCACCATAAACAGCTTGAACAGTGGGGTGAAGCATTTTCTTAGCAAATGCAGACCATCAACCGGCTTGCTGAGGAAGCTCATGAAGCAAGGGAGCAAGAAGCAGCCTTACGAAGGGAGGAGATGGATCAAAGTGCTTCCTTCTATCAGGCTTTCCTGGCTGTACTGGGCAACCTCACAACGGGTGGCCGGCATGTGTGACCCAGTCTTCCCACAAGTCTCTTTTAACATATACACAAGTAAAACAAAACTATGACTAATTTTGCTGAAACTTGTAATAAACCAGTGACCGTTGGCATCATGATTGTGTTTTGTCTGTTATTACCAATTTTTTCCAGATCTTTCCCCAAACAAGTGTTGGAAGACTGTGCCATTGGAGTGTGTTATGGAGTCTAATAATTACTTATACATACTTTAAAAGTAAGTAGGTCAAGCTCAAGGTTTACAGTCATGTGAAATAATTAAGACACCATGAAATAGTCATTTCTGTATAAAGAAATGTTCATGTCTATGTCTAACCCTGGTTATGTTTTTATTTGCATAAAATATTTACTTTAGCCATTTTAGGTGGGAATGAATGTGGGGGTGTCCTAAAAAAGCTGGGGGGGGGTCCTAATTTTTTCCTCACCATTTACAGTTACATTTTACAGAAAATTTGGAAAAAGTCTTCATTTTTAATTGTTTAGTTGTATTACACATGAATCTCCCAGTACTTTTAACAGTGATATTAAATATCTACATAACCAAATTCCTCACAAAAAAATCACACAGACCAATACAGCGTGTCCTAATTTTTTCACATGACTGTAGGTTGTGGGGGCAGTTTGGACCAACAAAATCTTGTGATGCAGTCTATCCTGACATTGTGGTTACAAAATGTTTAGATACATTTTGGAAATCCAGCCGTGCAATGTTTTCATGCTATCTGTGTGTAAGGGGGAATAATGACAGTTCTTTCTCAACCAAAAGTCTATTTTTCCACACTGGAAAATTGCCAGGAATGCCATGGGGTAAGAAAAGGTGAACAAAACATTTAAGTTTTTCAGTACAATGGGATAAGGTTACGTGGGATTTAACTTGTTTCAACACGATGCATAATTCTGTTAACACACTTGCTGCACACCAAAAGTGATATATGGAACTTCTGGATTATTTGTAGACGGCTTCCCCTGTCTTTTAGCATTTAATCACTCTTACCTTCATAATTAACCCTTATTAACAACAGAGAAGACGTATCTGAAAAGGGCAAAAAAAATTTATTTTAATAACAGTTGGACATGTGTAGGCACATGAATGGGAAGGCACTCAGTGTTTAGTCTGGGCCATATTAGCATCTGTATTTTCTAATAATGGGTTAGGGCAGGGGTGTCCAATCATGTGCCATGGAGGGCCAAGACCCTGCAGGCTTTACCTCCAACCAGTGTCTTCAACAGCAGATTCCACTGAATGTCTTCTACCGACTGCTGATCAGTGAAAACACGAGGTGGTGATCCCTCCGCAGGGACCTGCGCTCATGAAACTAATGTGCCCCCCCCCAACTTTCCCTCCACAGACTGACGTGCCCTCCAGTACACCTTGCCAGCAGGGCGTTCGACTGGATCGGCGACCTCACACTACAGCCGCTATGGGCGCTGGCTAAAGCCCAAAGGATGTTGGGGGTTAGTGCCCCTTCTGGGCGTTCGGTGGGGGGGCTGTATGGGGGCATGGTGTGGGGGTTTTCTCCAGCCAGAGAAGGCAAGGCAAAGGAGAGAACAATGGACCGAAGGAGGAGGAGGAGTCACTGGGGGGTATCAGACAGGACTGTTGGGTCTATGCGGCCCCCGGGGAGAGTAAGAGCTGTCGGTGCCACTGAAGAGAAGAA
This sequence comes from Pholidichthys leucotaenia, assembly GCA_020510985.1. Taxonomy (NCBI): domain Eukaryota; kingdom Metazoa; phylum Chordata; class Actinopteri; order Cichliformes; family Pholidichthyidae; genus Pholidichthys; species Pholidichthys leucotaenia. The sequence goes on from CM035842.1 coordinate 10,523,159, forward strand.
GGGGGTTGGAGTGGTGCCGGCGTTATGTTAATGTGCCACACAATTCTTTGTTGAAACAACAATGGTTATGGTCGGAAGTGCCGGGTCTCGATGCATGGGAAAAAAGATCCATCCATTCATCCATTTTCTACCGCTTTTCCGGAGGTCCAGGTCGCAGAGGCAGCAGTTCAAGCAGAGAAGCCCAGACTTCTCTCTCCCCAGCCACCTGCTCCAGCTCTTCAGAGAGGATACCAAGGCGTTCCCAGACCAACTGGGAGACATAGCCTCTCCACCGAGTCCTGGGTCTGCCCCAGGGTCTCCTCCCAGTGGGACGTGCCCAAAACACCTCAGGTGGGAGGCGTCCAGGAGGCATCCTAATCAGATGCCCATACCACCTCAACTGACTCCTTTCAATGTGGAGGGGCAGCGGTTCTACTCTGAGCCTCTCCCGGATGACTGATCTCCTCACCCTATCTCTGAGGGTGAGTCCAGCAATCCTACAGAGAAAGCTCATTTCAGCCACTTGTCTCTGCGATCTCGTTCTTTCGGTCATTACCCAAAGCTCGTGACCATAGGTGAGAGTAGGAATGTAGATTGACTGGTAAATCGACAGCTTTGCCTTAGAACTCAGCTCTCGCTTCACCACAACGGACTGGTACAACATCCACATCACTGCAGAGGCAGCTCCAATCCATCTGCCAATTTCCCTCTCCATTCTCCTCACACTTGTGAATAAGACCCCGAGACACTTAAACTCCTCCACTTGGGGCAGGAGCCTGTCCCCAACCCGGAGAGGACAATCCACCTTTTTCCGGCTGAGGACCATGGACTTCGACTTGGAGGTGCTCATTCTCATCCCAGCCACTTCACACTCAGTGGAAAACCGTCCCAGCAAGAACTGTAGGTCATTGCTGGATGAAGCCAACAGAACAACATCATCTGCAAACAACAGAGATGAGATCCTGTGGTCACCAAGCATGACACCCTCCGTTTCCTGGCTGCGCCTAGAAATCCTGTCCATAAAAATTATGAACAGGATGGGTGACAAAGGGCAGCCCTGGCGGAGTCCAACTCTCACTGGGAATGAGTCCGACCGAGTGTTGGCAATACGAACCAAACTCTCACAACGGTCGTACAGAGACCGAATGGCTCGTAACAACAAGCCCAAAACCCCATACTCCCGTAGCACCCCCCCACAAAAATCCATGAGGGACGCGGTCGAATGCCTTCTCCAAGTCCACAAAACACATGTAAACTGGTTGGGCAAACTCCCACGAATCCTCGAGAATTCTCGAGAGGGTAAAGAGCTGGTCCGATGTGCCACGGCCAGGATGAAAACCACATTGCTCCTCCTGAATCCGCGGTTCGACCAACAGCCGGACTCTCCTCTCCAATAGCTTGGCATAGCCCTTCCCAGGGAGGCTGAGGAGTGCGATCCCTCTAAAGTTGGAGCACACCCTCCAGTCCCCTTTTTTGAAAAGAGGAACCACCACCCCGGTTTGCCATGCCAAAGGCACTGCCCCCAACCTCCACGCAATGTTGCAGAGGCGTGTCAACCATGACAGCCCTACAACATCCAGGGCCTTGAGGTACTCAGGGTGAATCTCGTCCACCCCTGGGGCCCGGCCACCAAGGAGATTTTTAATGACCTTGGTGACCTCAGCCCGTGATAGGCGAGTCATCCCCCTTGTCCACAAGCCCTGCTTCCTCTGTGGAAGGCATATCAGTGGGATTGAGGAGATCCTCAAAGTATTCCTTCCACCACTCAACGATATCCCCAGTTGAAGTCAACAGCACCCCATCCTCACCATACACAGTGTAGACAGGGAGCTGCTTCCCCCTCCTGAGCCTCCAGATAGTTTGCCAGAATCTCTTCAAGGCCGACCAAAAGTCTTGTTCCATGGCCTCACCGAACTCCTCCCATACCCGGGTTTTTGTTTCAGCAACCACCCGAGCTGTACTCTGCTTGGCCTGCCGGTACACCTCATCTGCTTCAGGAGTCCCACAAGCCAACCAACCCTGATAGGACTCCTTCTTCAGCTTAATGGCCCCCTCACCACTGGTGTCCACCACTTGGTTCGGGGGTTGCCACCACGAGATGCACCGACCACCTTGCGGCCGCAGCTCTGGGCAGCCGCTTCAACAACAGAGGTGGAGAACATGGCCCATTCAGACTCCATGTCTCCAGACTCCATCGGAATGTGGTCGAAGTTCTTCCGGAGGTGGGAGTTGAAGACCTCCCGGACAGGGGCCTCAGCCAGACGTTCCCAGCACACCCTCACTATACGTTTGGGTCTACCAGGTCTGAATGGCTTCCTTCCCTGCCATCAGATCCAACTCACCACCAGGTGGTGATCAGTTGACAGCTTTGCACCTCTCTTTACCCAAGTGTCCAAGACATACGGTCGCAGGTCTGATGACACAATAACAAAATCGATCATCGACCTGCGACCTAGGGTGTCCTGGTGCCAGGTGCACATATGGACACCCTTATGCTTGCACATGGTGTTTGTTATGAACAAATTGTGGTTAGCACAGAAGTCCAATAACTGAACACCACTCCGGTTCAGATCGGGCAGGCCGTTCCTCCCAATCACCCCTTTCAGGTTTCACTGTCGTTGCCCACGTGCGCATTGAAGTCCCCCAGTAGGACAATGGAGTCTCCAAGAGGAGCACCCTCCAGCACCCCAGTCACAGACTCCAAAAAGGGTGGGTACTCTGAAACATCGTTTGGAGCATAGGCACAAATGATGGTCAGGACCCGTTTCCCAACCCTAAGGCGCAGGGAAGCAACCCTTTCATCCACTGGGGAAAACTCCAATATAGAGGCAGCAAGGTGGGGGGATACAAGAATACCCACCCCTGCTCGTCTCGCCTCTCGCCTGGGGAAACTCCAGAAAAGGCCAAACTTCAGCCCCTCTCCAGGAGACTGGTTCCGGAAACGGAGCTGTGTGTTGAGGTGAGGCCGACTATATCTAGCCGGTATTTCTCAACCTCGTACACCAGCTCAGGCTCCTTCCCCACCAGAGAGGTGACATTCCACATACCAAAAGCTAGCTTAGAAAGCCTGGGATCAGTCCGCCAAGGTCTCCGCCTTTGACCGCCACCTAATCCACATAGCACCAGACCCCCATGATTCCTTCCTGCAGGTGGTGAACCCACTGGAGGGCGGACCCATGTAACTCCTTCGGGCTGAGCCCGGCCGGGTCCCATGGGTGGAAACCCGGTCACCAGACGCTAGCCATCGAGCCCCTCCCCCAGGCCTGGCTCCAGGGTGGGGCAACCCCATACTGGGCGGGGTACACTGAATCCTTGATCTAGAATTTATCATCAGAGTCTGTTGGATCGTTCTTAGTCTGGCCCTTCACCCAGGACCAGTTTGTCTTGGGTGACCCAATCAGAGGTAAATTGCCCTGGACAACATAGTTCCTGGGATCACTGGGGCACGCAAACCCCCCACCACGATAAGGTGACGATCCATGAGGGGGGGAATAAAGAAATGCACTTAGTCCCGGGACTCTCTTTTGCTGTAAAATATGTTGGAGAAAGAATAAAGTAACTGTGTTGTCCAGCTCATTGTCTCGCCTGCCTCCTTTCTCCACAATATATTATTATTATTTAATTAGTAGGGATTTTGAACTGGAAATTACACCAGAAACAGTTAAGGAAAAACTCATGAAATTAAATCCAGCTAAATCCCCGGGCCTGATGCAATTCATCCCTGAGTTTTAAAGGAATTGGGAGACATTCTGAATATACCCTTGAGCATATTATTCAATGCATTGTTGGCCACAGGAGAATTACCAGACATTTGGAAAACAGCAACCATTTCAGCAATATATAAGGTGATAAAAAAATTTACAGGAAATTATAGACCAGTCAGTTTAACTTGTATTTGTTGTAATATTTTAGAATCGTTATTGAAGGATTCCATTATGGATTATCTTTTGGATAATAAATTTATAGTAAATAAGCAGTTTGGATTCATTCCCAAATGCTTGACAGTGTTACAGCTATTAAATATAATGGAAGACTGGACTGAAATACTTGACAAGGGTGGAGAAATTGATGCAATATATTGTGATTTTCTTAAAGCATTCAATAAGGTACCACATTTGAGATTAATAAATAAACTGAGTTCTTATAGGATTCCAGATATAGTAATAAATTGGATGAAAGCATTCTTATTAAATAGAAAGCAGAGTGGTTATTCAAGGTACATGCTCAGAGTAGAAAGATGTGTTGAGTGGGATACCTGAAGGGTCAGTTCTTGGACCACTTGTTTGTGCTATATATAAATGATTTACTTGAAGTGGCATGACAGGGATCCTTAGTATACCTATTTGCTGATGATACTAAGATATACAGACCTATTTATAACAACGAGGACTGTGTAAAACTTCAGGATGATCTTTATTCCATCATAAACTGGACAGATTCATCTCTTTTAAAATTACACCTAAATAAATGTAAGCATATGAGGATAACTAACAAAAAAAATGGAGAATGCAACTGCATTTTATGAGTTAGGACATGGAGGGGAATTTATTAGCCAGGTTAGGGAAGAAAAGGATCTTGGAGTAATTATAGATAATGAGTTAAACTTCAGTCAACACATCAATGAGAAGATTAATAAAGCCAATAAAATGTTAGGTATCATTAGAAGAAATTTTGAATATCTGTATCAGAACAACTTTAAATTATTATATAAAGCATTGGTGAGACCTCATCTGGAATACGCTAATCAAATCTGGGCACCCGACTTCAATTCAACTTCAATTCAACTTTATTTATATAGCACCATTTCACAGCAACAGTCATCTCATAGCACATTCAACTGTAGTGGAAACCCCCACAATTGCAGAAAGACCCCAGCAATCAGGCTACTTAAAGAAACATATACATGCTATTGAGAATGTTCAGCGGAGAGCAACAAAATATGTGCCAGGACTTAACGATTTGCCTTACTCAGAACGTTTTTAAAAAATTGAATTTACCATCATTATCTTACCGCAGACTATGAGGCGATGATTGAATTATAAAAAAATTTGATGAGGAAATATGACCTTGATGTGACAGATTTTAACAAACTGAATACACAGAATAGGACAACTAGGGGACACACCCTAAAAATAGAGAAGATCAGACCAAGAACTCTTAAGACAGAATGCATTTACTGTGAGATCTGCAGATATATGAATTAAACTTCAGGATTATGTTATAAATGCTCCAAGTGCCAATAGTTTTAAAAGCAGGCTGGACAAATAGTGGAGTAAGACGTCAATATACTTTAACTTTGAGGAACCTTTTAACCCTAGAGAAGTAGTGATGGTCCCTGAGGATAGGCTGGATGCTGCCATGGCAGAAGGACTAGATATATAATTCTTAGGACTGACAGTAGAGGTCCTTGGACCTATTGTCAGCAATACTCGATATATGTCAGATCCAGTTCATTTTAGGTTGTAAATGTGTTTTGTTTTTGTTGTTTTAAAATAAACAATCTCTGTTGTTTGCAGATGATGTTGTCCTGTTGGCTTCATCCAGCAATGACCTACAGTTCTTACTGGGACAGTTTGCCGCTGAGTGTGAAGTGGCTGGGATGAGAATGAGCACCTCCAAGTCGAAGTCCATGGTCCTCAGCCGGAAAAAGGTGGATTGTCCTCTCCGGGTTGGGGACAGGCTCCTGCCCCAAGTGGAGGAGTTTAAGTATCTCGGGGTCTCATTCACAAGTGTGAGGAGAATGGAGAGGGAAATTGGCAGATGGATTGGAGCTGCCTCTGCAGTGATGTGGATGTTGTACCAGTCTGTCGTGGTGAAGAGAGAGCTGAGCTCTAACGCAAAGCTGTCGGTTTACCAGTCAATCTACATTCCTACCCTCACCTATGGCCATGAGCTTTGGGTAATGACCAAAAGAATGAGATCGCGGATACAAGTGGCTGAAATGAGCTTTCTTCGTAGGATTGCTGGACTCACCCTTAGAGATAGGGTGAGGAGCTCAGTCATCCGGGAGAGGTTCAGAGTAGACACTGCTGCTCCTCCACATTGAAAGGGGCCAGTTGAGGTGGTATGGGCATCTGATTAGGATGCCTCCTGGACGCCTCCCACTTGAGATGTTCCGGGCACGTCCCACTGGGAGGAGACCCCGGGGCAGACCCAGGACTCGGTGGAGAGACTATGTCTCCCAGCTGGTCTGGGAACACCTTGGTATCCTCTCTGAAGGGCTGGAGCAGGTGGATGGGGGGAGAGGGAAGTCTGGGCTTCTCTGCTTGAACTGCTGCCTCCGTGACCCGGACCTCCAGAAAAGCGGTAGATGATGGATGGATGGATGGATGAATTTGGATTCCTGTTTATCAGCTCATCAAAGATTGTTCTGGTTATACCTTAGTCAGGAATTTTTTCTGCCAGATCTGGACCAACACTGACAAAACAAATTGTTAAAACTATTCTGGAAGTCTGGGCTTCTCTGCGTGAACTGCTGCCTCCGTGACCCGGACCTCCGGAAAAGCGGTAGAAGATGGATGGATGGATGTTTTAAAAAATATAAATAAATGTTGTGAAACATTGGATGCCTGAATTCATTTGTGCCATTTCAGTTACTGTACCTGTAGAAGATGAAATCTATTGTTTATTCAGTATGACAGATTCACAAAGTAATAGTTTACCTCACCTCTGCAAAACTATTTTCAACCTCTTATAACGTAAAAAAAAAACAAGAACCTAAAATATACTGTACATATTAGATATATACATAACATTCTAATCAATAATCCTTAGTGAAGTTGGAAATAATTTATGGTGGAATAATAATCTTCCTTTCCTCCCACATGCCAAAAACATGCAGGTTAGGTTAATTGGCATCAACTGGGGATTCTAAATTGTCCTTAGGTATGACTGTGAGAGTGAATGGTCGTCTGTCTCTCTGTGTTGGCCCTGCGATGGAGTGGCGATGTGTCCAGGGTGGACCCTGCCTCTCGGCCAAAGATGCTGCAACAGGCTCCAGTCACCACCCCCAGCGACCCGAAAAGGATTGAGCAGAAGAAGATGGATGGATGGATGGATGGATGGTGTTATGATCCCTCGTGCGCCATTACACAGTGCACGAAGGAAGGAATTAAAACCTACATGCAAGGATAGTAGCGTGCAATTAATTGAACAAAAATAATAAGTTCAGTCCAGCAAAAACAATTACGACGAATACTGCAGGATGAGTAAACAGTCATGGAAGGCTCCAGGAGAGCAGGGATGTCTCTAGGATGCTCAACAGCCCGAGGGAGAGAATGCCTAGTGCTGCTGAATGGCACGGGGAGAAAGGCAAATGACCTTACGGGCTGGAACTGTCATGTCCGCTGCGTAACTTTGCAGTGAACAACTGAATTAATTCGAGCCCAAAATGCAGATGAAGACGACGTGTTTATTAACAGAAAGGGGTAACACAAAATTACAAAAATACAACAAAATGTTCAGTAGGAAGATAGTCTGTCACACAAGCAATGGATGTCCGAGCTCAGATGGCAGGGGGGAAGCCCCACTCACTCCCAGGGCAGAACTGGGCAGCAGGAAAGAAGGGCAGTTAAAAACAGAGGAAGACATACATAGGGCATTGGAGCTCAGCGGGCTCTGGGAAAAAACAGCACCGTAGTAGTCCAAAGGGAAAAGGGAACCCAACAGCTCCAGGACATCAACATAGGCCAGTGACTACTGGATGAACTGTGTAATGCTGACTTACACTGCAACACTGAATGCCCCCACTGTCACCCAATAAATACCAAGCAGACTAATGAGTGACAAGTGGATACAGGTGTGCGGCGGGAGTCTGTGTAAGAGTGCGTGTCAGGATGTGTGAGTGTGAATGAGTGTGTGTGTGTGTGTGTGTGTGTGTGTGTGTGTGTGTGTGTGTGTGTGTGTGTGTGTGTGTGTGTGTGTGCGCATCCCAGGTGATGGCAATCCGCTGATAGGTGCCTGGCAGAGAGAGGTGAGAGGAGGGCTGTGGCTGAGGACTGAGAGAACAAACAACCTGCCAGCTGGAAATAACTGCAATCAGAGGCTAGAGCCACAGGTCATGAAACGGGCAGGAAACAACAGCCCCATACATGACAGGAGCAGTCCGAGGCAGTCCATGCTGTCCGAAGTGCAGGAAACCAGGAACAGCTGCTCACATCAGCTAACAAACAGGCTTCAGGTAAAATAAGATGAAGACTAAATAGTCAGGCTGAATATACAATGCAGGGAGAGGAAAATAAAGACGCATGCCACCCAGTGCGAAGTGGTACCGAATAAAACTAGGCAGGGCTTCTAGACATGGGTGGAGGCCACAACACAGAAGGGAACAGCAACTGTGTAGATTCGCAATGATACAGCAATCTCTTTCCACAACTACAGAGCTTAAGTAATGACAATACTAATGAGGAAAGAGATCACCGGTGTGCGTACTGAGAGTAATCAGAGGGAGTGCGTGAGCTGGACTGAATGGAAAACAGGTGTGCATGAGTGAGTGTCTGAGCATGTGAATGAGGATGAACGGAAGCGTGTGTGTGTGTGTGCAGGAGTGTGTGCATGGGAAAGAATGTAAACACACTAAATGAGAAACAGCTGATCACACTGACAAAAGGAGGAGGCGTGGCTGAGCTGTCAGGGAGCAAAGGACCCAAGAGGATTCTAAGACAGCGCCTGATGGAAAATAACAGCACAAAGGGCAAAACAGCCACAGCATCAAAGAACTGGGTTTGGAACGCCAAACCCAAGTTCATGACAGATGGATGGATGGATGAAATAATAATCTTTTTTCAAATAATATTGTGTAAAAACAGTACCGCATCTCTAAAATTAGCACATCACCATTCAGATCTATATCAAAGAGCTTAGACATATTCATCCAAATTTCAAACAAAAAAATCTTAAAAGAGCTAAATTTATATGGGATTGTTGTAAAATATGAAAGTTTTACTTTTTAGATTTGAGTTATTTCTAAAAATAAATTCACCACAATATTCAACTTTTGGAGGTGGATGAGTAGAATGTACAAGAAAATCAACCTCAAATGAAGTGAGTCAACAGATAAACTGAAATTTATTTGGGGAACAATATTTATTAAAAAATAAACAGTCCAGATGCAGGGTCTATGGGGCAGACCAGGGAGAGCAATAGAGAAATGAATTAAATCAGGATTAGGACAATGAAAAGCTTTTGTTGTCCCCATAGTCAGTGTTGACCTTTTTTACTATAATCAGGGACAAACTGTTGATGTAAAAAAGGACATTCTCTAAGAAAGTGTTCACAGACTAACAGCATTAAAACATGACAGTATGTGAACTACGAGACAGTTTTAGGACTACAGCAGTGCTGCAATGAGTTTGGTTAGTCTACATAATGTGAATTACAATATACTGCAGATGAAGGAAAGAGCAGATACAGAAATTGAATTACTTTTTATATGTGTATTGTGGGAGGAGGGAGGAGACCTCGGGGCAGACCCAGGGGTTTATTCACCTCGTGATGGAAGAAGTCCTCACCGAGGGTGAAAACATGTTATGGTTTATTACTTGATAGTCAAAAATCTGACATAAATTTCTACATACATAATTTCTGCTACTTCAAGTACTCAAGAAATCCCGTGGCTAATGCTGTGCAGTAACATTAGTTAGTAAAAAATAAACCTGTTTATTATTATTATTATTATTATTATTATTATTATTATTATTATTATTACTGATTAAGACCTGTTTATTCTACTATTAGAACTTAAACTATTTTTAAGTTTTACATTATCTTTAACAATAAACAACTAACTTTTTTCACTGTTCACCAAATTATAAGACTGAGCAGCTGCACATCAAAGCTGATAATTAAAAGAAAATGTAGAACAGCCACACAATTAGTGTGGCTAATTGTAGCCACACTAATTGTGGCTACAATTAATGTAGACTGCTGCACAATTAGTATGTGTTGTTACATTCATAAATGCAAACGATAATCATATAAACCTGTCAAACATGTCAGCTTGGTAAGGAGCAGAGAGTGGGGTTTATTCCACTCCATATATTGGCTGACATCATCATATACTCATAATAATATGAACATGTCAGAAACAAAATTTAGTTGCTTACACAGATTTTAGATGGCTGCCTCCTTTACCCCATGTGGTCGTGCCCACCAGATTAGCAGCAAAAGATGAATGAGCTAGTTAGTATCATACCTTGCACTGGTTACCTTACCTGTCAGAAGAAAAGTGGTGAGCTTGGTGAAAAGTGTGTGACTTTTCAGCCCTCTGATGCTTTTCAGCAGACATCGGCCATCAAAAGCAGAACCCATATTATCTTGCTCCTTTGTTGTGCCATACTTGAGAACGACTGGGAAACTGACGTCTGCCTTGAGACTCAGATATTTAGCTGAATAATTCACTACCTGGCAACCCAACAACCCAAAACGCGATGGTGGTACGTAACATCAAGATAGTGATGCTAGTGGCTGTGACATCCTCACTGGACTTCCGTGTTTGTCTTCTTCCAGCTGCTAGATGTAAATATGCTGTATTATTTACGACCCGTATCTGTTGCATTATTGACTGCACTATGTGGTACTTCACATTATCTGCTACATGCTAATTTTTTAAAACTGCCTTGACTAGTACTACTCATTATTACTAGTATTATTATTATTATTACTTCTTATTACTTATTTTTCTACACTTATTGCACGTTTCTAGTCCTTTAGTTTTTTAGTTTATCCCTTTTTCTCATTATGTTTTTAATGTTGCAGCATGGCACCGAGACAAATTCCTAGTTTGTGTATCACATGAACAATGGCAATAAACCTGATTCTGATTCTGATTCTGATTCTGACCCATAAAAAACAATATTTTTTTCATCAATATAGTAATTTTAAAAGAACATTAAGACTTACATTGTACGTGTTTCTAAACACTTTGTTGATTTTTTTTAAAATCTTTGTTTTCATGAAAATGTTCCCCTGTGCACCTTTAAGACTTTTGTGTACCTAACTTCTGAACAGAATACCAGAATAACAAGGACTTCCTCTAGGTGGCATTGTTGCATCCCCCGATGTAAAACTGCTTTTGGACAATCAGCCTTCTCATACAAAGCTATAACAGACTGGAACAAGCTCCCCACTGCTTTGAAGACCAGAACAAATTACAGAGAGTTTTCCACAGAGACTAAACAATGGATTCTAAGTAATCAAGCCTGCCAGCATTGACTTTTTCCCTTAAATGTGATTTGAAATTGTACTCTTTAATTGTTTTTATGTGGGCTGTTCTCTTATCTTTTTACCTTTTAAACTTACTCCCTGCTGTAGTGTAGGGATACCTCAATTTACAGGGAGTGGTGCGGCACCTTACGCATGACGTCACCACGCCATATATATTGGGCGACCCACCATTTCATGGGGAGTTGTACTGCGAGACATAGAGCTGTATGGTACTGGTATCCAGTGATAGGCAGTTAGCCCTGAACACCTGCCTGTATCTTCCACGCTTTATTTGTAACAAAGTTCACCTAAACGGCAGCATCCTTGTTGGTCATCATTGCCAGGTTTGTGGACAAAACATTTGGCAACGAGAGAGTAAACCATGGAAGCGTGTTTGCGACCACTTCGACCTTTCCTCAAGTGCCCAGGGGAACCAGCAGTCCCATGGTCACGTTGGCTGGACGTGTTCAAGACCTACATCTCCGTGCTGGACCTGGGTAAACTCGACAAAGTAAGGAAACAAGCACTCCTTGTCCACAACCTCAGCATAGAAGGCCAGTGAATTTTCCACATGCTAGGACTGACTGAGTCTTATGCGGGTGCCATCGAGCTACTAGCTAGCTACTTCGCCACTCCTGACAACGTGATTGCATGACAAATCCGGTTTTGCTAGAGACACCAAAGGGTCGGTGAGTCGGTACAACAGTTTGTCGCTGATTTGAAACATTTAGCTTGCATATGCCATTTTGGACTTCTCAAAGATGAAATGGTGCGGGATCAGTTAGCTGAGCACACAAGTAATGCTAGGAAAAGAGCTAAGATGCTAATGGCGCCAAACGACATGATACTAGATTAGATTAGATTAGATTCAACTTTATTGTCATTACACATGTATGAATACAAGGTAACGAAACACAGTGTAGCATCCAATCAGAAGTGCAAAGGACAGCAGTGCAGTATATACGGTAATTAACAGTATGTGCAATTTAAGCAAATATATGCAAATATATGCAGCAGTGCAGAAAGTTAAAAGTACTGTTATGTGCAGATAATGTGCAATAAGTTAGATGTAGTTATGTAGTTATGTACAGGTGAGGATGGTAAAAGATGATTGTAAGAGAGTCAGCGGGGAACTAAGTTCAATAACGTGACAGCTGTTGGAAAGAAACTGTTCCTAAACCTGCTGGTTCTAGTCCGAAGGCTTCTGAAACGTCTTCTGGAGGGGAGAAGCTGGAACAGTCCATGAGCAGGATGGTTGGAGTCCCTAAGAATGCTGTGTGCCCGGCGCAGACATCTTTTCCTGTAGACGTCCTCTATAGCTGGAAGTGGAGTCCCTGTGATGCGTTGGGCGGTTTTCACCACCCGCTGCAGCGCCTTGCGGTCAGCTACAGAGCAGCTCCCATACCAGAGTGTGATACAGTTGGTCAGGGTGCTCTCTATCATGCAGTGGTAGAAGTTGCCCAGGATGTCAGTTGACAGATGGTTCTTCTTCAATGTCCTCAAGAAGAAGAGGCGCTGATGGGCCTTCTTGATCAGGCTGGTGGTGTTAACTGACCAGGACAGGTCCTCCGAGATGTGGGTCCCCAGGAATTTGAAGCTGGGGACACGTTCAACAGCTATGCCATTGATATGGATGGGGTCATGTGTCTCTTCCCTCTCCTTCCTGTAGTCCACTATGAGCTCCTTGGTTTTGCTGGTGTTAAGGAGCAGGTTATTATCAGCGCACCAAGTAGCCAAGTGCTCAACCTCTGCCCTGTAATCTGACTCGTCGTTGTCCCTGATGAGTCCAATCACCGTGGTGTCATCTGCGAACTTTATGATGGAATTGGATCCATACATAGGCCTGCAGTCATGGGTGTAGAGGGAGTAGAGGAATGGGCTGAGCACGCAGCCCTGTGGTACACCAGTGTTGAGTGTGATGATGGAAGAACGGTTGGGGCCTGACCTAACATGCTGGGGTCTGTTGGTCAGAAAATCCATGATCCAGTTGCAGGTGGAGGTACTGATTCCCAGGTCCCCAAGTTTGGTGAGCAACTTGGAGGGGATAACTGTGTTGAATGCTGAGCTGAAGTCAATAAACAGCATTCTTGCGTAGGTGTTCTTGTCATCCAGGTGTGAGAGTACATAGTGCAGCTCTGTAGAAACCGCATCCTCTGTACTCCTGTTGCTCCGGTAGGCGAACTGATGAGGGTCCAGTGTAGGGGGCAGGCCTTTTTTGAGCTGTGCCAAGACCACAGGACGTTGCACGGTGGCGCAGTGGTTTAGCACTGTGGCAGCACAGTTTTACCCTCGGCCGGGGGATCGCGGGGATCATGAGATCGTGGGTTCGATTCCAGCCCCCGACCAACAGTGAGCTGTGTGGAGTTTGCATGTTCTCCCCGTGTTGCGTGGGTTTACTCCGGGATTTCTCCGGTTTCCTCCCACATACCAAAAAAACATGTAGGTTTAGGGCGCTCGCGCACGCAGCGACCGGCAGCCAGTGGCTTGTCACCAGACTGCAAACCAAATCTACCTACGGGTACAAATAAGTAACAAAAAAAAAAAAAAAAAAAAAAAAAAAAGACCAGTCGCTCAAAGCACTTCATGACTATGGGCGTCAGTGCCACAGGGCGATAGTCATTTAGGCACGATGGTGTTGAATGTTTCAGCACTGGTACTATTGAAGTGGTCTTGAAGCACACTGGTACCACGGCCTGGGCCAGGGACAGATTGAAGATGTCTGTGAAGACCCCTGCCAGCTGCTCAGCGCATGCCCTCAGCACACGCCCAGGAATGCCATCAGGGCCAGCAGCCTTACGTACGTTGACATGACTCAGTGCATTACGGACGTCGGTGTGGGTGAGTGTGAGGTGGTGGAGGTCATCAGAGGGTGGGAAATTGATGTTCTTTACATTGTTGTCCTTGTCAAAACGAGCATAGAAGTTATTTAGCTCATTGAAAAAGGGCACAGTCATGGCTATAGGTATGGAGTTGCTGGGCTTATAATCAGAGATAGCTTGAATGCCCTGCCACATACGTCGGGGGTCAGAGTCCCCAAAATGTTCCTCCACCTTCAGCTTGTAGCTGTGCTTGGCCTTCTTGATGCCCCTCTTCAGATCTGCCCTGGATGAACTGTAGGCCTGTGCATCACCAGATCTAAAGGCATTGTTACGTGCTTTTAGCAGAAGTCGCACTTCTCTGTTCATCCACGGCTTCTGATTTGGGTACGTGGTGATCTGTCTTTCCGTGGTGACACTGTCAATAGTGGTGTTGATATGGTCCAGGACTGAGTGGGTGTAAGAGTCGATGTTTATGTGGGAGCCACAGGTAGCCTGAGAGGTGAACATACTCCAGTCTGTGTTCCTAAACTTCTCCTGGAGTACAGAGTCAACCCCCTCTGGCCACACTTTGATGGTCCTCACTGATGGCTTCACCCGGTTGATGAGCGGTACATACTTTTTTTTTTTTTTTTTTTTTTTTTTTTTTTGTTACTTATTTGTACCCGTAGGTAGATTTGGTTTGCAGTCTGGTGACAAGCCACCGGCTGCTGGTCGCTGCGTGCGCGAGCGCCCTAAACCTACATGTTTTTGGTATGCGGGAGGAAACCGGAGAAATCCCGGAGTAAACCCGCGCAACACGGGGAGAACACGCAAACTCCACACAGCTCACTGTTGGTCGGGGGCTGGAATCGAACCCACGATCTCATGATCCCCGCGATCCCCCGGCCGAGGGTAAACTGTGCTGCCACAGTGCTAAACCACTGCGCCACCGTGCAGCCCGGGTGCCCGGGTCCACCCACTTGAGGGTAAGGAACAAGGATAAATGATCAGACTGACCTAGGTGGGGGAGGGGAGTTGCTGTGTAGGCTCCCACAATATTGGTGTAAACATGGTCCAATGTTTTGTTCCCTCTTGTGTGACAGGAGACATGCTGGTAGAATTTAGGAAGCACTGTCTTGAGGTTAGAGTGGTTAAAATCACCCACCACAATAAATGCTGCCTCTGGGTGTGCAGTTTGTTGTTTGCTAATAGCTGCATGCAGTTCTTTCATAGCAAGCTTAGCATTAGCATCCGGAGAAATGTAAGCGGCTGTTATGATGGTACAAGTGAACTCACGTGGCAGATAGAAAGGTCTACATTTAACCATGAGAAACTCCAGGTTAGCTGAGCAGTGTCTCTCAACAGTGACAGAGTTCGTGCACCAAGCCTTGTTAATATAAATGCACATATAAATGCACATATAAATGCACAATACTAGCTAGCACTATTAAGCTAGCATTCCAGCTAGAAGTGGCAGAAAGGTTAGCCTCTGAGCTAAATGGGCGCCAAACACAGAAGCTACCCCAGACAACGTTAGCCAACACGATGTGGCCGAAGGGAGAAGAGGACTCAGTGAAAGAGTTTGAGACGAATGCCATTAGCCAAAGGTCCACTCCGGGAGGCTCCGTCTGCGGGAGCTGTGGGTCCCCGACGCACCAGGACAGGGCACGTTCTTGCCCAGCAAGAGGGCAACGATGTATTAAGTGTGGGCACCTGAACCATTTCACCAGAATGTGCCGCTCGCAGGCACCGTGGGGCTCACCAAGCAAGCCAGCCTGCCTGCCAACAATGGCCATCCATACGGTAAGCCCCGACATCAACGATTATTCATATAGCATGGTTAAGATAAACAGGGTAGCCATACCACTTCTGCTTGACACGGCGGCGGTGCGCTCAATGTTAAACTGGGCCACGGTGAAGAAGTTTTTCCCCCAACCACAAAATTGAGATGAACCCAATGCGGCAGTATGGTTATGGGGGTCACAGACTGTGCAATGTCAGGACGGTTGAACTGACTGTTTATTACAAGTCTAAAATTGTGTATTACTTCTCATTCCAAGTAGCAGCGCACGGTGACAACATCATAGGATGTGACCTCTTCTACTCTGCTTCACCATTAGGGACAGGGTGAGGTTTGAGTGGTCCGGATGCAGCAGCTGGAGCACAGCAGACCTTGAGAATGACGATGTGGTGTGGGACGAAGCACTCACAAGTGGCACCGATACCAAAGCATCCACTGCGCGCTCTCAGAGGAGAGCCACCCGGAAGAGGGGCAGCTGGACTCGCCTTCGTCCCTTGCTCAACCAGAACCAGAGCTGAAGGGAAGGGAGCCCGAGTGTGCAGAAAGCCCCCGAAGCACAATGACAGCAACCGGGCATGAACGAATGCCCGGTTGCAAGAGATGAGATTTCGGTGTTGCTGTTGGACTCAAATCTGGACTACCTTTGTCTCTCAGAAAGCTGGCTACACAGTAACATAGACACTAATATGATCGATATTGTGGGCTACCAGTGTTTTAGAAAAGACAGGCAGGTAGGGAAGGGAGGAGGTGTTTTAATTTACATCAAAGAGAAATATAAATGTCAACTGGTTGATTTGAATACTTCACTTGAATGTTTAGCTGTTAATGTATGTCTCTCTCCGGTAATGAATTTCAACATTGCAGTAGTGTACAACCCACCGTCACACAACTCTTCCTTTTATAATGAATTAAGTGTTCTGGTTAAACAACTTGAGAAGAACAGAGAAACAATAATTCATGGTGACTTTAATATCAACTGGTCTGATAAAAAAGACAAACAAAAACTGAAAAGCCTCATGACTAAATTTAATTACCAGCAAATCATCAAAGGACCCATCAGGATAACCAAACAATCGAGAACACTTATTGACATGGTATTTACTAATAAACCAGAACGAATAACCAGAACCTATAATCTTGTAACTGGTCTCTCAGATCATAACATGGTTCTTGCTGTCAGGAAACTTACTAAAAAGCGACTACAGTATTTTGGGGGAGTCGATATTGACAAATCAAATTTTATTATCCCCAAATCAAAAAATGAGGAGTTTGAACATTACTTAGAGAATCAAAATTGGGAGCAGCTCATATCAACATGTGAAGTAGATGATTGTTGTAATTTTATAACTGCAACAATCACAAAGTCTATAGAAAAATTTTCAAAGCAAATTAAAAGTAGACAACAGAAGATTAGCCTACCATGGTTAAATAATGAAATAAGAAAACTTATGAAGAGGCGAGACTATGCACTGAAAACATCACTAACCTCCAAACTACAAAATGATCACCTTGTGTACAAAAGTTTAAGAAATAAAGTGGTACATGAGCTGCGAAAATCAAAAATATCTTATTACAATAAACTGATAGATCATGCAAAGGGTAACAACAGTTCCCTATGGAGGCATTTAAATAACTAATAAAAAAAACGATCAGAAGGGGGTAAAGGAACTTAGAATCAATGGCAAGACCGTCAGTGACAAGGCTACTTTGGCAAATGAATTTAATTCACACTTTGTGGGCTCTGTGGAAGACTTAACAAAAATTTTTGTGCTGCCAAATGTGCTCAACAACGCAAATTCCATACTTCCAACAGATACTTTTCACATCGATGAGGTAAATGAGAAGTTAATTGCTGGTATTGTTAAAACACTGTCAAACTCAAAAACTAATGATATCTACAATATGAGCACCTCCTTTCTCAAAATGCACAGCAAAATATTAATCAAACCACTGACTCATCTCATTAATCTCTCCATTAGGTCTAGTACATTTCCATCTGGCTGGAAAAAAGCTGTCGTCATACCAGTTCATAAATCAGGCAGTAAAGACGATATATGCAATTACCGGCCAATCTCTATCTTACCAGTCCTATCTAAGGTTCTTGAAAAAGTTGTAGCTACACAGCTGATAGACTACTTACAAGACAGTCAACTTCTTCATCCACATCAATTTGGTTTTAGACCAGGATACTCAACAGAAACAGCAAATTGTTGCCTTATTGAAAACGTCAAACAGTCCTTGGACAGGGGTAATGTGGTAGGAGCTGTTTTTCTAGATCTCAAAAAGGCTTTCGATACTGTAAACCACAGTTTGCTTTTATCCAAAATGGTATCTTTTAACTTCTCCCCAAATACATTAGAATGGTTTGCATCTTATCTCCAGAATAGAGAACAGTGTGTAAAAGTTCACCAGGATAAATCCTCATTTTTAAACAACCGCATGGGTATCCCACAAGGGTCCATTCTTGGTCCTTTACTTTTCAGCATTTTTATTAATGACTTGCCGTTACACTGCTCAGCTGCAACATGCCAACGTTATGCAGATGATGCAGTTATTTACACAGCTGCCAAGACTCCAGCACAGGCTGCAGATGTACTGTCTACAAGTATGGTTGATGTCCAAGAGTGGCTCCTCAAGAACCATCTATTGCTGAACCTTCAGAAAACAGTCTCAATGTGCTTTTCAATCAAAAAATGTAACCTGCAACATTTTAAAGTTAATATACATGATCATGACATCAGTTTAGCTACAGAATTCAAATACCTTGGCATTGTACTAGATCCTCAACTCAAATTTAATCTTCATATAAAGAAAATTTCAAAAACAGTAAAAAAAAAATCTGAACTGCTTTAAATTAATTAGATATTACATACCTTACGAAGCAGCTGCACTGTATATGCATTCTATGGTTTTTTCTCATATATCATACTGTTTGACAGTCTGGGCTCAAGCAGCCCCTTCCACAATAAGACATATAGGTTCATTATATAATCAAACCCTAAAAATCTTGGACAAAAAGCCCATTAGGTGGCATCACTGTAATGTTTTAAAAAAATACAACCTATTGAGTTTTGAGAACTTCATTGACCTCTGTCTTCTGAAATTAATGTTCAAATGTTTCCATAAATCAGCACCCGAGCCACTTGCTGGTTTCGTCCAAAGACAGGACAGCAGCAGAGCCACCAGGAGTTCTGTTAACAATAACTGTAAAATATTCCACCGCAGAACCACATTTGGACAAACAGCTTTCTCTATAAAGGGCAGTCACATCTGGAACACAATGCCAAATGTAATTAAAATAATAACGGACTTTAAAACATTCACTAAAAATGTTAAAAACTGGCTGAAAAATAAACAAGAATGTACTCGTATGAATTAATTGTCTGCAAAGTGAGAGTGAATGAAGGAAAGGAATAAATGTGTTTGTTTATAGTGAGTGACGGAGGGAGGAAGGCCTGAAATAGGCAAATGTGAGTTATGTTATATGTGTTAAATGTGAGTCAGGCTGTTATATTTGTGTATTTATAATATTTATAATATTTATGTTAAATGTGAGTCAGGCTGTTATATTTGTGTATTTATAATATTTATAATATTTATAATTGTGTATTTATAATTTTTCTGCATTGATGTATGTGGTTATTGTGTATATTTTTATCTTGATTCTTTTTTCTAAAGCCCATCCAGGGACAAGAGTTGCAAATTAGCTAATAGCTATACACTCTACGTGCAACACATCAGATTGATTGTCTTTGATTAATTGTCTATGTTTATTGCACTGTCCCTGTCAAATAAACTAATCTACAACAACGCTCCCGACATGACATGGCAGAGCTCCTTGGATGGAGAAGAGGAGGAACCGGACAACTTCAGTACCCTCGCTCAAAGAACCATGACCGAGTCAACGTATGAAGAGTCCACACCAAAAAAACTGACACCAGAGAGGCTCAGGACACCTTCTGCACCCACGACAAGCCTCACTTCACGACGGAGACAATGGGTGAAGGGTCCACAGCGAACACTGTAACCACCAAACCGCGGCAGCACACAGAGCCACCGGGAGCGCAGCAATGCATCAAACCACGCAAGGCACCACTTCAGGTCACGGACTGGGTTTGGGTCCACACCGGTGAGAGATCGGGGTGACTACAGACTGGGCCACAGCCAACAAAACACCAGGCACCGCTGAGGATCGTGGCAAAGTTGGGAGCAGCATGCTACAGGCTGACAGACGGTTCGGTTCGGCACGCTAACCAACTACAGTGTGTCCAGATGGCTGCTCCAGACAGAGAGGCTTCGCAGGGGTTGGCTACCACAGTGTGGGATCCGGGGCCCAGCGTCAGGAACATTGGCCCTGGGGGTCCGACAGCACCAGGGACGAGGCCGCCATGGACCCGCCACAAGGCCCCTCAGGCAGAACTGCTTGGCCCATGGAAGACTGTCCGCAAAAAGACTGTTCAGACTGGAGCGTGGCTAACACAGTGGCAGAATAACCCTCCCAGCCCCGTTGGGGCACCCACACACACCCGAACCCGGCGCCATGGACACCGGAGGCAAAGCGGTAAAGCACCGTGCCCCATGATACAACGTGCGCTTATTCTGAGCATTTCCTACAGTACATCACAAACAGAAACATCAGAGACTCACCTGCAATAAAGAATGTCACAAAATTATCCAACATGAACTCTTCATCTTCTTTGGTCATGCTTTCCTCTGCAGTGAAATGGACAAGAAATAAATATTAAGTTTGTCCTTGCTAGCTATAAACATGGTCCACATTCAACATGATAAGGTGTGCACTTTTAGGAAGCACAAGTAGTAAAGCTACTTATAAAAACAACAAAGAATGTGGCGAAGGTTCAACTAATTCTAGATTACCACTGGAGAGCAAATGTAGAACCTGGATATTAGGTGTGGGACAAAAAAAATCAATTTGGTGATGGAACGCGATACTTGACACTAACGACGATCCACTGTTCTCTAAATGCATGGATTGATCTTTTATTAATTATATATATTCATGTAAACGTTGCATACTCTCTTGCGTATTCAACCAGCCAATGCCAGCCACATAAAACAGATAACACAGTGCAACCACAATAAACAACAACAAACTTTAATAAACAGCCCTCAAAGCACATGACAGTTCCTCTCATTTTAAAGGCTGTTTGCTTCTGACCTTAGCAAAAGCTCTTTAAAAACTGTTGGTGAAGCTGCCCAAAATCTGACCTTTTGTTTCATAAATATACACCTCATTATTTAACATTTTTACTATGTTCATCCACCATTGTAACAATAAACCTGAATAGCATAGTAGCTTCAATAAAAAGTCATCTAACGTAAAAATTAGAGACTACAACCTTCACTCGCACTTTTGATGATTTGTGTCAGGATGTCCTTGGGGACTTCTTCCCCTCTCTGCATGGCTGCCTTTCTCTCACCGATCCACTTCACTCCAGTCGTACGCAGCAGACGGCATGCTTCTCTCACCTCATTAATGTACGACCAGTTCTTTGGATTAAGCTGGAACTACAGATGTTATAATGATGTTATAATGTCATGCTGTTTACAACGCTGTGACATACAAGCTCTTATGAAGTACCAAAGACTGAAAATACCTCAAAAAAAGCTTCTCTAGTGGAGTACACCACCCCCATCAGGCAGAGCTCAACAGCTTTAGGAAAGGGTGAACTATTGGACAGAAGGTTTAGCTCTACACCAAAAGCCACCTGTAAATTAACAAAGAGAGGACATTACTACTGGTAAATGCTGTTCACTAATATAGCACATTTTACTCATCTCTGTATGACCAAAGCACTTTACCGCTCCTACTATACACCCATTCATGTACACATTCACACACTGATGAGGGCAGAGCTACCATACACAGGTGCTGGCCAGACCCATCAGGAGCAACTGGGGGTTCAGTGTCTGGCTCAAGGACACGTAAGTAAGTAAGTAAAATTTATTAATATAGCACTTCTCACAGAAAGAATCACAAAGTGTTTCACAATAAAACAAAACACACACTCATAAATACAACAACAAAGACATTGGAAAAACAAGTATAAAGACATTAGATACATAAACATAATCCATAATAAAACTAAAAAGCCCATTTAAACAGGAGTGTCTTCAGCTGCTTTTTAAAAGCATCAACAGAGTCTACGGAGACAATGATAGAAAGACAATGGTAGAGCATTCCACAATTTTGGTGCCACTGCCTGAAAGGCTCTATCACCTCAAGTTTTAAAATGGGTTCAAGGGACAGCCAGTAAAAGTTGATCCGAGGATCTCAAAGGCCGTGAGGTGTTACACACTTTAAGCAGTTCAGTGATGTATTTAGGGACCTGATCATGAATAGTTCTCAAAACAAGAACTAAAATTTTAGACTGAATCCTAAAACACATCTACATGCAGACTGTAGACAGGGTGGGAATCGAACCCCTCACACTCCGATCAGTAGTCAGCCACACTACATCTGCGCCCCAGCCGCTCTAGTAATAAACTGGTGCTTTGTTCATAATTAAGAACTTCCAACTTGATGGACCATGATGCCAGGAAGTTGGAAAACCATTTACAGCACCTGAGAAACCTACCTTAGTGATAACATCCATGGTAACACAGTTGAAAAGGTTGAGCATCTTGGCCTCTGTTTTCCGATCAGCATAATCTCCAAGTTTATCCATTAGTTTCTCTGCCATCTCATTGAACGTGCCCATTAGACCTCTCAAATATCTGGAATAGGGATAAATAAAAGCTTTACAGAGAACAATATCCAACATACACACAAGCAAAGTAATGATCATGACATGATTTACGACCCAAGAGACAGACGCTGACACGAGAGATACAGACAATTATCTTTATTGTGAGTTAATGAGTGAAGTGTGAGTGAATGTGTTAATGCTCTTCTGGCCACTGGAGCTGAGCCCGTCTTGTGGTAACCTGGCAACCCTGGAAAACACAAGCACAAGGTTACTGTTGTTCAGTAGCAATGTTCGGCGGGTATGCTGCAGGGGCTTACTTGCGGGTGCCACAGTGAGAGGCTGACTGACTCCTGGTGTCCGTGTGACGTCGTGCTCGTGGTGTCCGGTGCTGTGGAGGTGAGGAGGAGCTCCGCGGAGTGGGAGACGGTGCCTCGTCAGCAGAGGAGGGTGGTCCGCCGCCAGGGAGGTCCACCTGTGCACAGGGGAAAAGGCTAGCAGAGGAATTGTGAAGAGATGGCTTACGTGGCCTGGTTTGGCGAAGCGTAGAGTTCTTTACAAGAGGTTGAGATCTTGGCACGTTGCTCAGTGAGAGTGACAGACGACTCCGTGCTGAGGCGTCCGCGCGTTGGGCTTTTATGGCCCGCTGATTGCCACCTGCTGGAAGTGAGCGCAGCTGATGTTGATGATGCTGATGACGGCCTAGCGGCCATCATGACAGTAGTCCCCCCTCTAGAGGTGCCTCCAGGCACCTGCCCAATCCTACCTGGATGCGCCCGATGGAAATCGCGGATCAACTGCTTATCGAGGATCAACGCAGGGCGTATCCAGGAGCAGTGCTCAGGGCCAAACCCCTCCCAGTCCACCAAATACTGAAGGCCCCGACCCCTCCTGCGGACGTCCAGGATTGCCGTTACCCCCCAGGCCGGATGGCCATCGATCATCCTCGGGGGAACAGTCGCCGCAGGGGGCGGGCACAGCGGGTCGGCGACGTAGGGCTTGACCTGGGAGACGTGGAAAGTGGGACAGATGCGCATGTGAGAGGGGAGAACAAGACGCACAGATACAGGGTTGACAATGCGGGAAATAACAAAGGGACCGATGAAGCGCTTGGTTAGCTTACGCTTCTCGGCAGGCACACTGATGTTCTTCGTGGACAACCATACCTTGTCACCCACCTTGTAATCCGGGGCAGGCCTCCTATGGCGGTTGGCCACCTCAATGTTCCGTTCCATGGTCCTCAGAAGGGCTCTGCGGGCAATGGACCAAACTTGCCGACAGCGTCTGGCATGAGCCTGAACAGACGGGACCGCTACCTCCCCCTCCTCCTCCGGGAACAAGGGTGGATCGTACCCCAGTGATGCCTTGAAGGGGGACATCCCCGTGGACGAGGACACCGTGGTGTTATGAGCGTACTCGATCCACGGGAGGTACATGCTCCACGAAGAAGAGCAGGAGGAGATGATGCAGCGCAGCACAGCCTCCAGCTCCTGATTGGCTCGCTCGCACTGGCCGTTACTCTGAGGATGGTATCCAGGGGAGAGACTGGCCGTGGCCCCAAGCGCCGTACAGAACGCCTTCCAAACCTGCGAGACGAACTATGGCCCTCGATCCAAAACAATATCAGCGGGGATTCCGTGAGGACGAACCACATGGAGAACGAGGAGGTCCGCCGTCTCCCACGCTGAAGGCAACCCCCGGAGAGGCACAAAATGGGCAGCTTTAGAAAAGCGGTCCACGATGGTTAAGACGGTCGTGAAGTGGCCGGAGGGGGGCAAACCGGTCACAAAGTCCATGGCTACATGGGACCAGGGGTGGGAGGGGATGGGCAAGGGGTGTAGCAGACCCGCCGGGGCCGATGATGATGTCTTCCCCGTGGCGCACTGAGCGCAGGCCCGGACATAGTTGTTAACGTCCCTCCGCAGCCCTGGCCACCAAAAGGTTCTCTGGAGGAGATCAACGGTCCGACTCACACCCGGATGGCACGCCCGCTTGGACGCGTGACCCCACTCTATTACTTGGCTCCTACCAGGACGAGGGACGAACAAGCGACCCGGGGGCCCCCCACCCGGATCAAGCTCCACCTCCTGTGCTCTTCTAACCTTATCGCAGATGCCCCAGGTCAACGCACCTACCACACACGCAGGTGGCAGAATAGACTCCTCCCGGTCGTCAGCGGAGGGCACGTCAAACTGCCTGGAAAGGGCGTCAGGCTTACCATTCTTACTTCCTGGCCGGTAGGTGATCGTAAAATTAAAACGGCCGAAGAAGAGTGACCAGCGGGCCTGACGTGCATTCAACCGCTTGGCAGTCCTAAGGTATTCAAGATTGCGGTGATCAGTCCAGACAACAAACGGCTGGGCAGCCCCCTCCAGCCAGTGTCTCCACTCCTCCAGCACAAGTTTGACAGCCAATAGCTCCCTGTCGCCGATGCTGTAATTTCTCTCAGCAGGTGTCAAATGATGAGAGAAGTAAGCGCAGGGGCGGATCTTCCCGTCCGTCGGGGAGCGCTGAGAGAGTACCGCCCCCACCCCTGAATCCGATGCGTCCACCTCCACCAGGCATTGGAGCTCCGGGTCCACCTGGGTCAATACACGGACCGAAGCAAACTCTCCCTTCAGCCTGTCAAATGCCGCGGCAGCCTCCTCACTCCAATGGAAAGGGACCTTCGGGGATATGAGTGCAGTCAGGGGTCTGGCGATGTTCCCAAAATTTGGCACGAAGCGCCGGTAAAAATTGGCGAACCCCAAAAAACCCTGCAGCTGTTTCCTGGATGTGGGCGTAGGCCAGTCCACCACCGCCTTGACCTTGTCCGGGTCGGGAAGCACCTGGTTACGGGCGATTATAAACCCCAGAAAGGAGGTGCGATCCGTGTGGAACTCACACTTCTCCGCCTTGACGAACAACTGATTCTCCAGGAGGCGCTGTAGGACCCGTCGTACATGCACCTGATGCTCCTCCAGTGTGCGTGAGAAGATGAGGATATCATCAAGGTAAACAAAGACGAAGGAATTCAGAAAGTCCCGGAGAACATCATTTATTAAGCGCTGGAACACTGCCGGAGCGTTCGTTAACCCAAACGGCATCACCAGATATTCAAAGTGGCCGCTTGGGGTCCGGAAAGCAGTCTTCCACTCATCACCTTCCCGAATGCGCACCAGGTGATAGGCGTTCTGTAGATCTAGTTTAGTAAACCAAGATGCCCCCTGGAGGGAATCGAAGGCAGTGTTCATCAAGGGAAGAGTGTATTTGTCCTTAATAGTAATGTCGTTGAGACCCCAGAAGTCGATGCAGGGGCGCAGTGACCCGTCCTTCCTCCCAACGAAGAAAAACCCTGCCCCGACGGCCGAGGAGGATGGATGGATGATACCGGAGGCCAGGGACTCCTTGATGTACGTATCCATGGCCTCGCGTTCCGGAGCTGATAGGCTGTACAGGCGGCTTGCCGGGAGAGGGGCCCCAGCCTTGAGGTTGATCGCGCAGTCGTACGGGCGATGGAGGGGGAGGGACAACGCCCGTGACTTACTAAACACCTGGCCCAAATCATGGTTGACGTCAGGCACCTTCGACAGGTCCAGAGGGGGTGTTGAGGGAGGCATCATCGGCACTGAGGGAGCGCATGCAGCGGACTGAAGACAGGCGCTCAGACAGAATGAGCTCCAAGCCGTTATTCTCCCAACTTGCCAGTCGAACGTGGGGTTATGCAGCCGGAGCCAAGGGTACCCCAAGATGACGGGTGAGGAGGAGAAGGGCAAGACCAGGAACCGTATTACCTCCCTGTGGTTACCAGAAACTATCGTTAACACAGGTGCCGTCTGGTGGGAAACTGACGTCAGAGATGCTTTTGACAGGGTGACCAGATGGATGGGAGCGCGTAAAGGTTGACAGCTGAGGCCCATCAGGGTTGCCAGGTCTCTGGAGATAAAGTTTTGCTCAGCCCCAGAGTCAACTAAGGCAAGTGTGGTGCGTTCCTTGTGTTTATGAATGAGCCGAATGGGAATGTGGCAACTAGTGAGGGGCTTAGTCTGATTCTTGTCCGCGAATCCCCCTACCGTGATCCGCGGACCTCCCCTTTTAACGGGCAATCGACTACTCCATGTGCCCCATTCCAACAGTAGAAGCATAACCCCTGCTCCCTGTGGCGCTGTCTCTCAGCCGCTGTAAGACCCGATTGCCCCACAACCATATCCTCCTGCTCCGGAAGTTCTTCAGATGCGGGCAGAGCAAGGAGGGGAGACCTAGCGGAGCGAGGGTGAGACTTATTCGCACGGATAGCTGTTCGCCGTTCTGCAGCTCGCTCCCTCAGTCTGCTATCTAGGCTGATGGTGAGGGAGATTAATTCCCCAAGTCTGTCTGGTTTCTCCTTTGCCGCTAGCTTGTCTTTTAACTCGGAGTTAAGGATGCGGAGGAAAATTCCACAGAGTGCTGGCTCCCCCCACCCAACCTGACCGGCTAATACCCGGAAGTCCACGGAATAATTGGCGGCAGATCTACTGCCCTGCTGAAGTCCAAGCAGCCGTTCAGTTAACACCGCGCCCCGGTCCCCATGATCGAACACTTCCATGAACTCCGCCACGAACTGCTGGTAAGTTAACAATGAATAATTTGGTTTGGCCATGATGGTATAAGCCCAATCAAGAGCCCTGCCTCCCAGCAGGTTGATGATGTACCCAATCTTATTCATATCAGTGGCAAAGTCCCCCGGGACGCGGAGAAAAACTGACTCACACTGTAGCAAAAACCCCCGTGCCTCCCCCAGTTTACCAGTAAAGCATGCGGGGGTTGGTACAGGAGTTAGGCGATGTGTGGAAGATGGGCTGGTTTGGCTAGTAGCCGCAGCTGCGGGTGCAGAAGGTGCCCCGCTAGCCGGGGGGAATGCCTGGTGACCTTCCAGGCGATCCAGCCGGCTGTTAATCTGAGTTAGTTGGTTTAAGATTACTGTCTGCTGGTGGGAAATCATGTCTACTCGTGCGCTGAGTGTGTTAAAGCGGCGCGACAGCGCGCTGTCTGATGGGTCATCGTGACGGAGTCGTACTGACATGATTTACGACCCAAGAGACAGATGCTGACACGAGAGATACAGACAGTTATCTTTATTGTGAGTTAGTGAAGTGTGAGTGAATGTGTGAATGCTCGTCTGGCCACTGGAGCTGAGCCCGTCTTGTGGTAACCTGGCAACCCTGGAAAACACAAGCACAAGGTTACTGTTGTTCAGTAGCAATGTTCGGCGGGTATGCTGCAGGGGCTTACTTGCGGGTGCCACAGTGAGAGGCTGACTGACTCCTGGTGTCCGTGCGACGTCGTGCTCGTGGTGTCCGGTGCTGTGGAGGCGAGGAGGAGCTCCGCGGAGCGGGAGACGGTGCCTCGTCAGCAGAGGAGGGTGGTCCGCCACCAGGGAGGTCCACCTGTGCACAGGGGAAAAGGCTAGCAGAGGAATTGTGAAGAGATGGCTTACGTGGCCTGGTTTGGCGAAGCGTAGAGTTCTTTACAAGAGGTCAAGATCTTGGCACGTTGCTCAGTGAGAGTGACAGACGACTTCGTGCTGAGGCGTCCGCACGTTGGGCTTTTATGGCCCGCTGATTGCCACCTGCTGAAGTGAGCGCAGCTGATGTTGATGATGCTGATGACGGCCTAGCGGCCATCATGACAGATCAGGGATGAGATATGCATTCCTGGACAAATTCTTCAGAAGTATTTGCAATTATGTCACAAACATTTCATTAAGACCTGTGTGAGCTGTTAAAATGTGGAAGAAGTGCAGTCAGTAACCCCTTTAACCCTCGAGGCACCTTTAAATTACTAGACACTTTTTACCCTTAGGAATCAAAATGGTCCCACTCATACTGTAAAAGTGTAATAAAAATGTCATATTAATATTTTTTTTCACTTTCACTGCATCAAATATTTTTGTCAACTTTGGACCTAAACATAGATATAGTTTTTATTTTTTATACTGTATATATTTTATGTTTGTATACCACTATAGTCATGAAATCCTCTATTTTTTTCAATGACGAAAACACAAAATATGCACTTTCTCCAAAAATAAGGTGCAAAGTGGAAACCTTGGGATGAGGTTATTTCAGCCTTGACTAGGTCAATAATTGATAACTGTAATGAAATTGAAGCATTATTGTTTTGGAGCAATGAGTGTTTATCCAAAAAAACTTACAATTTTTACCCTTAGGACCTAAAAAGGCCGAGTTCATAAAAGTGTAAGAAAAATGTCATATATACTGTATATGTTTTCACTTTCACTGCATCAGATCTTTTCAACAACTTCAGACGTAACCATACATATAAAGCTTTTTTTTAATTATTTTTAATTTTTTTGGGGTTTTTATGCCGTTGTTGTCATAAAAACCCTTGATTGCTTCAATGAGAAAAACACAAAATATGCAATGTTTCCAGAAATGTTTTTATCCCCTTTCTGTCACAACATGCCACGTGTTTTATCAAGCCCTTGTGTTCACAATATGAACCACAGTGCATATTCAGTCACAGTGTGACGTGCATTTTACATGCATGTGCACATTTGGCGCACTGGTTCCACACCTTTCTGCAATGTGGGCTCAAAGCATACTGCTTCCGCTTTCCAGAGAGCCCCGTCTGTGGCTCCCCCTCCTCCTGACCATGGGCCTCGCCTTAGGCTTTTAGGACCAGGCAGGCTGCAGACGATCCTCTGGGCAAATGGCTCCTCTTTGCCATGGCCAGGCGATGAGAGCTCTGCCAACCTGCTCCAAGAAGAGACGCTGCCTGAAGCACTTGGCACTGTTCCAGCTGGGGTCCACAAAGGTCACCAGGACATAAGCATTATAGCATGATCTGTCTATCATGTGGTACAGCAGGCACGTGGGCCACCTACATGTCTGTCAACAGCAGGAATAGGTGCCACAAACCTGCAAAAGAAATGATCAGATCTTTTTTTTTCTCCTCTTGGCTGCTGTCTTTAGGGGTCTCCACAGTGGATCATCTGCCTCCATCTCACCCTATCCTTTCATCTTCCTCTGTAGCACCAACCCTCTCCATGTCCTCCTTCACTACACCCATGAATTTTCTCTGTGGTCTTCCTCTTTTCCTCCTGCCTGGACGCTCCATCTTCAACATCCTTTGCCCAATAGCTCCACCATCCCTCCTCTGCACATGTCCAAACCATCTCAGCCTTGTCTCTCAGTTTTTCTTCAATGCGCTTAACCTGAGCTGTCCCTCTGATATACTCATTTCTAATCCTGTCACTCTCAGTGAGAATCTTAGCATCGTCCACTCTGACACTTCCAGCTCTGCCTCCTGTCATTTTCTCAGTGCTACAGTCTCCAAACCATACATCATCGCAGGTCTCACTACTTCTTCTTTTAAATTTGATTGGCAGTTGGCAACCAGCTTACAGGTACATTACTGCCACGTACTTCACTCTTTATTATCACTCTATCTGGTCAGGAGCTCTCAACTTCTTCTTTTCTCAAGAAATCTCTGTGTGTCTGTCTGTCTGTCTCATTTTCCTCACTCTTCTTCTTCTTTTAGATTTGATTGGCGGTTGGCAACCAGCTTACAGGTGCATTACCACCACTGACTTGATTATCATCACTCTATATCTTTGTATAAGGAGCTCTTATAAGGAGTTCTGAACAACTTGTGTGAAAAAATTATTCGTCCTTGGACTGTGTCCTACTACCACCAGCCTCCCAGTCAACTTTCCAACATTCCTCACTCTTCTTCTTTCAGATTTGATTGGCGGTTGGCAACCAGCCTGCAGGTGCATTACCGCCATGTGCCGTGTGGACAAAATTGTTGGTACCCCTCTGTTAATGAAAGAAAAACCCACAATGGTCACAGAAATAACTTGAATCTGACAAAAGTGGTAATAAATAAATATTCTATGAAAATTAGCCAATGAAAATCAGACAACGCTTTTGAATTGTGGTTCAACAGAATTATTTTAAAAAACAAACTCATGAAACAGGCCTGGACAAAAATGATGGTACCCTTAACTTAATATTTTGTTGCACAACCTTTTGAGACAATCACTGCAATCAAACGATTTCTGTAACTGGCAATGAGACTTCTGCACCTCTCAGCAGGTATTTTGGCCCACTCCTCATGAGCAAACTGCTCCAGTTGTCTCAGGTTTCCAGACGGTATGTTTCAGCTCCTTCCACAGATGTTCAATAGGATTTAGTTCAGGGCTCATAGAAGGCCACTTTAGAATAGTCCAATGTTTCACTCTTAGCCACTCTTGGGTGTTTTTAGCTGTGTGTTTTGGCTCATTATCCTGTTGCAAGACCCATGACTTGCGACTGAGACCAAGCTGTCTGACACTGAGCAGCACATTTCTCTCTAGAATACCTTGATAGTCTTGAGATTTCATTGTACCCTGCACAGATTCAAGACACCCTGTGCTAGATGCAGCAAAGCAGCCCCAGAACATAACACAACCTCCTCCATGTTTCACAGTAGGGACAGTGTTCTTTTCTTGGTATGCTTCATTTTTGCATCTGTGAACATAGAGCTGATGTGCCTTGCCAAAAAGTTCCAGTTTTGTCTTGTCTGTCCATAGGACATTCTCCCAGAAGCTTTGTGACTTCTCAACATGCAGTTTGGCAAATTCCAGTCTGGTTTTTTTTGTGATTTGTTTTCATCAGTGGTGTCCTCCTTGGCCGTCTCCCATGAAGTCCACTTTAGCTCAAACAACGATGGATGGTGCGATCTGACACTGATGTACCTTGACCTTGGAGTTCACCATGAATGTGTTTAGAGGTTGTTCTGGGCTCTTTTGTTACCATTTGTATTATCTGTCGCTTCCATTTTTCGTCAAGTTTCCTCCTGCGGCCAGGTCCAGGGAAGTTGGCTACAGTCCCGTGGATCTTAAATTTCTGAATATGTGCAACTGTAGTCACAGAAACATCAAGCTGCTTGGACATGGTCTTATAGCCTTTACCTTTAACATGCTTGTCTATAAATTTCTTTCTAATCTCCTGAGACCACTCTCTCCTTTGCTTCCTCTGGTCCATGTTTAGTGTGGTACACACCATGTCACCAAACAGCACAGCGAATACTTGTCACCCTTTAAATAGGCCGACTGACTGATTAAGGGTCTGACCGTATGTCAAATGACCGTAAGCTGCCCTTCCAGCGCTTGGTGAGGGAGATCGCTCAGGACTTCAAGACTGACCTGCGCTTCCTGAGCTCCGCCGTCATGGCTCTGCAGGAGGCCAGCAAGGCCTACCTGGTGGGTCTCCTCGTGGACACCAACCTGTGCGCCATCCACGCCAAGAGGGTCACCATCATGCCCAAAGACATCCAGCTTGCCCGCCGCATCCGCGGAGAGAGAGCTTAGACTTTCTGCAGCACATTCACCAACCACAATGCTCCGCACGGTGTGTCTATATATATATATATATATATATATATATATATATATATATATATATATATATACATATATATATATATATATATATATATATATATATATATATATTTATAGTAATATGTACATATGTATACTAGCTGTTCTTGTTTTTTCTTGCCTTCTGATTGTTGCTCTGAGTGTTGCTATCCCTGTGCTGTTGCAATCCTGGAATTTCCCCATTGTGGGACTAATAAAGCCTTATCTTATCTTATCTTATTACAAGTTTGTAGACACCTGTGATGTTAATTAGAGGACACATCTTGGTTGAACATGTCCCTATGGTCACATTATTTTCAATCTTTTCTAGGGGTACCATCATTTTTGTCCAGGCCTGTTTCATGAGTTTGTTTTTTAAAATAATTCTGTTGAACCACAATTCAAAAGCAACATCACTCTTCTTCATCTCCTCGTACTTCACTCTAAATCATCACTCTACACATCTTGGCCGTGGCAATGCCACATGTTCCATAATCGTCTTGTGAATCACTCTTCTTCTTCTTCGTTTAGATTTGATTGGCGGTTGGTAACCAGCTTACATGTGCATTACTGCCACTGACTTGATTATCATCACTCTATATCTTTGTATAAGGAGTTCTTATAAGGAGTTCTGAACAACTCCCCATGCGCGAAAAAATCATCTGTCCCTGGACTGTGTCCTACTGCCACCAACTTAAATGGTATCCTCTCCCCCTCATCACTGTTGGTAAACTCGGCCCGTTGATGTATCTATGACAGCAAAGGCACACTGTGTTCCTATGATGTCACATGACCATATCAGGAGTTGTTCAGAACTATTCTTCTTCTTTTAGATTTGACTGGCGGTTGGCAACCAGTTTACAGGTGCATTACCGCCACATCTTCTTCTTCTTCTTTTAGATTTGATTGACGGTTGGCAACCAGCTTACAGGTGCATTACCGCCACACACTACTTCTTCTTTTAGATTTGATTGGCAGTTGGCAACCAGCATATAGGTGCATTTACTGCTACTGACTTGATTATCATCATTTATCCTTTTTTTTTTTTTTTTTTTTTTCCTTTGAAAGACAAAAGTAAAATAGAAAGATGTCTTTACCTTCTTTACATGTTTCAACTGCACTGCAGCCTTCATCAGAAGAGTCAGCTGATTGCTGCCAGGTGACATTTATCAGCTGATTTTCCTAGGCGGGGCCAGCTCAGCAGATCTGTCAGATCCACGGAGCCGGCCCCGCCTCCCGCCTCCCGCCGTCAGATGGTCTCTGGAGAATGTGGTCCCAGGTGTGAGAAAGCATAAAGGCCCCCTCATCTCGGTTCATGGTGTCTTTTCCCCGCTTTCTGATCTCTATTGCCTCCTTGATCCAACGTTTGTGTCTGTTGCTCTCCGATCCAATAATTTTTGTGTTGTCCCAGTCCATGATGTGATTATTTCTTTTGCAGTGGTCCGATATAGGCGGGGCCGGCTCCGTGGATCTGACAGATCTGCTGAGCTGGCCCCGCCTAGGAAAATCAGCTGATAAATGTCACCTGGCAGCAATCAGCTGACTCTTCTGATGAAGGCTGCAGTGCAGTTGAAACATGTAAAGAAGGTAAAGACATCTTTCTATTTTACTTTTGTCTTTCAAAGGAAAAAAAAAAGGATAAATAATTAAAAGAAGACAAAATGAACCTGTTTGACGTATTACGTGGAAGTTATGGACAAGTTTGCATTAAAGACTTCCGCCGGCTGGAGAAATTGGAGAAAACACGGGCACGCTTCAGAAACCACCTACGATTCAACCTCCGTTGCAGAGATGAGGAGGTCACACCCCAAAGCCTCAATATAAGAAATCCAATCCCGACCAAGAACGCAGAAAAAATCATCAACAAAGCACGGAAAGACCTTATAAAAGAACGTATAAGAATAACGGCAAATAAAGTAGACAAAATAAACAACCAAATCAAAGAGGAAACGGACATGTTTAAGCAACGCTACCCGACGGACCAGAAAACGCAGGAGCAGATAAAAGCACAACTGAAACACGCACACGAACAAGAATTCATCACAACGAAAAACCGCCAATTGAAAAAATTAAAAAAACTCACAGAAAGAAAGAACGGACGAAGACAAACACACACGGAAAAGAACGATAAGTGGGTCAAAAACCTATCACAACGCACACTCACGGACACGGAGAAAACAGTGCTGAACAGAGGACTGAACTTCGCCATCACACCAGCCAGAATCCCCCATGAAGAATACATCCTCGCAACAGAACTGGCATGTGAAAAAATCCAGGACCAAGGAGAAAAAGCAGCACTCCGGAACGCAGTCGCAGGAATCCTCAAAACGGCCAAATTACCACAAAGCAACGTTACAAGAAAAGAAGAAAAAGCATTCAACTCACTCAAGACAGATAAAACGATCACAATACTCCCAGCAGATAAAGGCAGAACAACAGTAATTTTGGACACGGAAACATACGAAAAACAGATGGAAACCATGTTGGCAGACAGTAACACATACGAAATCATTAAAACAAACCCGACAGAAGAAAAGAAAAAAATGCTCAAAGCCCTTCTAAAACCTCTATTAGAAAGCAATAAAATCACAAAGGACGCATATGATCACCTGATCCCCACAGACAGCATCACCCCTCGGATTTATGGAACACCGAAAATACATAAAAAGGATATCCCACTGCGGCCAATAATAGACAGCATTGGATCAGTCACATACAACTTATCAAAAGCCCTAGCTGAAATCATCAAACCCCTCCTTGGACTATCAGACTTTCACTGTAAAAATTCAAAAGAGCTGGCACAAGAACTCAAAGACATAAAAATAGAATCAGACGAGATCCTCATCTCACATGACGTCATCTCTTTATTCACAAAGACTCCTATTGACGTCACACTACATATAGTGCAAGAACGCCTCAACAAGGACAGTACCCTAAAAAGACGCACCAACCTCACAGTCCATGACATATCCAAATTACTACAGTTTGTTGCAAAATCCACTTATTTTCAATTCAGAGGAAAAATCTACAAACAAAAAGAAGGGTTTGCAATGGGAGACCCACTATCAGCCATCATGAGCAGTTTTTTTATGGAGGATCTGGAAAATAAAGCCATCAACACAGCACCCACAATATGCAAACCCACCCTTTGGAAGAGATACGTAGATGACATTCTGGGAAAAATAAGGAAAGGACATACACAAGAACTCACTGACCATCTGAACAGTACAGACAGTACGGGGAACATAAAATTCACACACGAAGAGGAGGAAAATGGCACCATAGCCTTTCTGGACATGAAAATCCACCACAACGAGGACGGCAGCATAAAAATTACAGTCTACAGGAAACCAACCCACACAGATCAATACCTACTTTGGACATCGGAACACCCCACAGCACACAAGCTATCAGTCGTCAGGACATTATATGAACGAGCCACCATCATCACGGAACAAGAAGACAGACGGGAAGAGGAAAACCACATAAAACATGCACTTATACGCTACCAATATCCAGTATGGGCCATAAACAAAGGGAAACAGCAAGTCAAAAACAAAGAAAATAAACAGGACACAAAACATAGAACAAAAGCTGAAATCAAAAACAAGGACACCATAACTATACCATACATACGAGGGATCACGGAACCAATTCAAAGGATCATGAAAAAATACAAAATAAACACAGCGGTCAAACCACACAAAAAATTAAGACAGTTATTAGTACACCCCAAGGACAGAATAGAACAAAACAATAAATGCAATGTATTATATGAAATATCATGCAGATCATGCAACAAAACCTACATTGGAGAAACCGGAAGATTATTCACCACAAGAAAAAAAGAACACCAAAAGGAATGTGAGAAGGAAACGCAAGGACGACTCACAAGATCACAAAAAGAAAAAGCAGAACAAGAAACATTAAAATCAGCTATATCGGACCACTGCAAAAGAAATAATCACATCATGGACTGGGACAACACAAAAATTATTGGATCGGAGAGCAACAGACACAAACGTTGGATCAAGGAGGCAATAGAGATCAGAAAGCGGGGAAAAGACACCATGAACCAAGATGAGGGGGCCTTTATGCTTTCTCACACCTGGGACCACATTCTCCAGAGACCATCTGACGGCGGGAGGCGGGGCCGGCTCCGTGGATCTGACAGATCTGCTGAGCTGGCCCCGCCTAGGAAAATCAGCTGATAAATGTCACCTGGCAGCAATCAGCTGACTCTTCTGATGAAGGCTGCAGTGCAGTTGAAACATGTAAAGAAGGTAAAGCCATCTTTCTATTTTACTTTTGTCTTTCAAAGGAAAAAAAAAAAGGATAAATAATTAAAAGAAGACAAAATGAACCTGTTTGACGTATTACGTTGATTATCATCACTCTTCTTCTTCTTCTAGATCTGATTGCCGGCTGGCAACCAGCTCACAGGTGCACCACCTCTTTGTAACGTTTTCCTCATAGCTTTGTGAGGTTTTCCTCATAGCTTTGTGACGTTTTCCTCATAGCTTCTTTTTCTTTTAGATTTGATTAGCGATTGGCAACCAGCCCACAAGTGCACCACCACC
This sequence comes from Pholidichthys leucotaenia, assembly GCA_020510985.1. Classification (NCBI taxonomy): domain Eukaryota; kingdom Metazoa; phylum Chordata; class Actinopteri; order Cichliformes; family Pholidichthyidae; genus Pholidichthys; species Pholidichthys leucotaenia. The sequence continues at coordinate 10,559,611 of CM035842.1, forward strand.
ACCAACTCGATTCTCATCCCTCTATATCTTTGTATATGGAGTTTCTTCTTTTTTTAGAATTGATTGGCGGCTGGCAACCAGCCCACAGGCCTTGTAAATCACTCTATATATAATTCAAGAAATCTCTTTGTCTGTCTGTCACAACCACAGGACTCGCTAAAAGATCATAGGATCGCCTATGATGTGCCTATGGCGTCTACATGATGTCTATATGACGTCATATAGGAAGAAGATGGAGGACAAGCTGCAACAGAGCGACATCGGCGGGGTCTGGAGAAATCTTAAAACCATCTCTGGGCTCCAGAATACCTCCTCCTAGGCCACGGGAGGCAGGCAGTGGGCAAAGAATCTGAACCTGTTTTTTTAATAGGTTGACAAACCGCCCTCCCCCCCGACTGCACACCAACCACTGCTGCCTTAATTCAACTAAAGGTGAATCTACAAAGCTTTATTTATATGGATATGGACATGGTTATTTCACCCTGTACTCTGTCTGGTCCTCAAAAGGCCTGAGGAAAAGCATCAAAAATAAGGAAAACATGGCTGCTAAGCAAATAACACAATATGGCAGAGGCTATACAGTTAAAGTACTGTTAGTACTGCTACTTCTGGCAGGGGATATTCACCTTAACCCTGGACCTGCCACTATCAAACAGCAGGCCACTGGGTTAGCACAAACATCTGAGCCGGCAGATTGGTTGTTGCTGTCAGCGGCCCGGCTAACATCTGAACCAGCTGATCGGCTGCAGCTGTCAACGGCCCCGCTAACACCTGAACCACCTGAACCAGCTGATCGCCCGCTGCTGTCAACGGCCCCGCTAACACCTGAGCCGGCTGATCGGTTGCTGCTGTCAACGTCCCCGCTAACATCTGAACCGGCTGATCGGTTGCTGCTGTCAACGGCCCCGCTAACATCTGAACCGGCTGATCGGTTGCTGCTGTCAACGGCCCTGCTAACACCTGAACCAGCTGATTGGCTGCAGCTGTCAACGGCCCCGCTAACACCTGAACCACCTGAACCAGCTGATCGCCCGCTGCTGTTAACGGCCCCGCTAACACCTGAGCCGGCTGATCGGTTGCTGCTGTCAACGGCCCCGCTAACATCTGAACCGGCTGATCGGTTGCTGCTGTCAACGTCCCCGCTAACATCTGAGCCGGCTGATCGGTTGCTGCTGTCAACGTCCCCGCTAACATCTGAACCGGCTGATCGGTTGCTGCTGTCAACGGCCCCGCTAACATCTGAACCGGCTGATCGGTTGCTGCTGTCAACGGCCCTGCTAACACCTGAACCAGCTGATCGGCTGCAGCTGTCAACGGCCCCGCTAACACTTGAACCACCTGAACCAGCTGATCGCCCGCTGCTGTTAACGGCCCCGCTAACACCTGAGCCGGCTGATCGGTTGCTGCTGTCAACGGCCCCGCTAACATCTGAACCGGCTGATCGGTTGCTGCTGTCAACGGCCCCGCTAACATCTGAATCGGCTGATCGGTTGCTGCTGTCAGCTGCCCTGCTAACATCTGAACTGGTGGAGCAGCATAATGCTGGTCTTCGCCTCAGTACAGCTGGACATAGCGAGTCAGGTGAGTCGAATTGCACTGGACAGACTCACATATCTGATCCTGCTGTAAACAGCTGCGCTACGTCCAAACTTTTGAAAGCAGGAGCAGTCAAACAAAATGCAAATGAGGTGAGACCCGAAAACCAAGCTGTACAAAAGCAAAAACAACATCTATTCTTCCAAACTGTTAATCATGCACAAGTTCTTTGGGATACAAAGGCTAAACCAAAGGGGATCCTCGGCGGACATTTAAACATACGGAGCATAATCCCCAAAAGAGATGAGATTTCGGCGTTGTTGCTGGACTCAAATCTGGACTATCTTTGTCTTTCAGAAAGCTGGCTACACAGGAACATAGACACTAATATGATCGATATTGTGGGTTATCAGTGTTTTAGAAAAGGCAGGCAGGTAGGGAGGGGAGGAGGTGTTTTAATTTACATCAAGGAGAAATTTAAATGTCAACTGGTTGATTTGAATACTTCACTTGAATGTTTAGCTGTTAATGTATGTCTCTCACCGGTAATGAATTTCAACATTGCAGTATTGTACAACCCACCGTCATACAATTTTTCTTTTTATAATGAATTAAGTGATCTGGTTAAACAACTTGAGAGGTGCAGAGAAACAATATTTTATGGTGACTTTAATATTAACTGGTCTGATAAAAAGAACAAACAGAAACTGAAAAGCCTCATGACTAAATTTAATTACCAACAAATGATCAAAGGACCCACCAGGATAACCAAACAATCTAGAACACTTATTGACATGGCATTTGCTAATAAACCAGAACGAATAACCAGAACCTATAATCTTGTAACTGGTCTCTCAGATCATAACATGGTTCTTGCTGTCAGAAAACTTACTAAAAAGCGACTACAGTATTTTGGGGGAGTTGATATTGACAAAGTAAATTTTATTATTCCCAAATCAAAAACTGCGGAGTTTGAACATCACTTAGAGAATCAAAATTGGGAGCAGCTCATATGAAGTAGATGATTGTTGTAATTTTATAACTGCAACAATCACGAAGTCTATAGATAAATTTACAAAGCAAATTAAAAGTAGACAACAGAAGATTAACCTACCATGGTTAAATAATGAAATAAGAAAACTTATGAAGAGGCGAGACTCTGCATTGAAAACATCATTAACCTCTAAACTACAAAATGATCACCTCATTTACAAAAGTTTAAGAAATAAAGTGGTACAAGAGCTGCGTAAATCAAAAGCATCTTATTACAATAAATTGATAGAACATGCAAAGAGTAACAACAGTTCCCTATGGAGGCATTTAAATAACTTAACCAACAAAAAAAATGATCAGAAGGGGGTAAAGGAACTTAGAATTAATGGCAAAACCATCAGTGATAATGCTACATTGGCAAATAAATTTAATTCATATTTTGTGGAGTCAGTGGAAGAATTAACAAAAAACTTTGTGCTGCCAAATGTGCTCAACAATACTAAACCAATAATCTCAACAGTTTCTTTTCACATTAACGAGGTAAATGAAGATTTAATTGCTGGCATTGTTAAAACACTGTCAAACTCAAAAACTAATGATATCTACAATATGAGCACTTCCTTTCTCAAAACGCACAGCAAAATATTAATCAAACCACTGACTCATCTCATTAATCTCTCCATTAGGTCCTGTACATTTCCATCTGGCTGGAAAAAAGCTGTCGTCATACCAGTGTTTAAATTGGGTAGTAAAGATGATATATGTAATTACCGCCCAATCTCTATTTTACCAGTCCTGTCTAAGGTTCTTGAAAAAGTTGTAGCTACACAGCTGATAGACTATCTACAAGACGGTCAACTTCTTCATCCACACCAGTTTGGTTTTAGACCAGGATACTCAACAGAAACAGCAAACTGCTGCCTTATTGAAAATGTCAAACAGTCCTTGGACAGGGGTAATGTGGTGGGAGCTGTTTTTCTGGATCTCAAAAAGGCTTTTGACACTGTAAAACACAGCTTGCTTTTATCCAAAGTGGTATCTTTTAACTTTTCTCCCAATACAATAAAATGGTTTGCATCTTATCTTCAGACCAGAGAACAGTGTGTAAAAGTTCACCAGGCTAAATCCTTCCTTTTAAATAATTGTATGGGTATCCCACAAGGGTCCATTCTTGGTCCTTTACTTTTCAGCATTTTTATTAATGACCTGCCATTACACTGCTCAGCTGCAACATGTCAACTTTATGCAGATGATGCAGTTATTTACACAGCTGCTAAGACTCCAGCTCAGGCTGCAGACGTCCTGTCTTCAAGCATGGTTGATGTTCAAGAGTGGCTCATTCAGAACCATCTACTGCTGAACCTTCAGAAAACAGTTTCAATGTGCTTTTCAATCAAAAAATGTAATTTGCAACATTTTAAAGTTAATATACATGATCAAGATATTAGTTCAGTTACAGAATTCAAATACCTTGGCATTGTACTAGATCCTCAACTCAAATTTAATCTTCACATAAAGAAGATTTCTAAAACAGTAAAAAAAAATTTGAATTGCTTTAAATTAATTAGACATTACATACCACACCAAGCAGCCGTACTGTATATGCATTCTATGGTTTTTTCACATATATCATACTGTCTGACAGTTTGGGGTCAAGCAGCTCATTCTACAATAAAACATATAGGTTCATTATATAATCAAACTCTAAAAATTCTGGATAAAAAGCCTATTAGGTGGCATCATTGTTATATTCTAAAAAAATATAATCTACTGAGTTTTGAGAGTTTCATTGACCTTTGCTTTCTGAAATTAATTTTTAAATGTTTCCATAAATCAGCACCAGAGCCACTTGTTGGATTCATCCAAAGACAGGACAGCAGCAGAGCCACCAGGAGTTCTGTTAACAATAACTGTAAAATATCCCACCGCAGAACCACATTTGGACAAACAGCTTTTTCTATAAAGGGCAGTCATATCTGGAACACAATGCCAAATGAAATCAAAATAATAACGGATTTTAAAACATTTACTACAAAGGTTAAAAACTGGCTGAAAAGTAAACAAGAATGTACCCATGTATGAAATGATTGTCTGCAGGGTGTGAGTGAAGAAGGGAAGGCAAATGTGTAACAGGCATTTTACTGTAACAGGCAAATGTTAATCAGGTTTTTATATTGTGTATTTATAATTTTGTTTGCATTGATGTATGTGGATAATGTTTATACTGTTTTCATTTTGTTTTTTCTTCATCTTTTTCTCTTTTTATCTGTTTCTTTTCTCTAAAGCCCATCCAGGGACAAGAGTTGCAAACTAGCTTAATGCTATACACTCTCTGTGCAACACATCAGATTTTCTTTTTTGTCTATGTTTATTGCACTGTCCCTGACAAATAAGCAAAAAAAATAAAAAATAAAAAGTCATCGAGACCTGCTGTCCACACCCCACTCCACCAACACTCCCCCACTCCCAGCACACAGCCCCCCAACCTGACCCTCACTAAGACCCAGGCGAGGACGGAGCTGAGGAAGATCAAGGCGAGGAAGGCCTCGGGACCGGACGGCATCGGCACAAAGCTCCTCAAGTCCTGCGCAGACCAGCTGTGTGGGATTGTGGAGCACATCTTCAACCTGAGCCTGAAGCTGGGGAGGGTACCACAGTTGTGGAAAACATCTTGTGTGGTACCTGTACCAAAGATTTCCCACCCCAAAGACCCGAACAGCTACAGACCAGTGGCCCTAACATCTCACATGATGAAGACCCTGGAGAGACTGCTCCTTGCTCACCTCCGCCCCCTGGTGGGACCAGCGATGGATCCACTCCAGTTCGCCTACCAGCATGGCACTGGGATGGAGGATGCAGTGATCTTCCTCCTTCACCGTTCCCTGCCCCACCTGGAGAAGCCTGGGAACGCGGTGAGGATCATGTTCTTTGAATTCTCCAGTGCTTTCAACACCATCCAACCGATGATCCTGAAGGACAAGCTGCTGTGCACAGGGGTGGACCAGTACCTGTCATCATGGATCCTGGACTACCTCACTTAACGGCCACAGTTTGTGAGAACCCGGGATTATATGTCCGACACGATCATCGGTAGCACAGGGGCCCCCCAGGGAACGGTTTTGGCTCCCTTCCTGTTCACCCTTTATACTGTGGACTTCTCACACAACACAACACACTGCCATCTACAGAAGTTCTCTGATGACTCTGCGATCATCAGCCTCATCTACAACGGAGATGAAGCTGAATACAGAGGACTTATCCAGGACTTCGTGGATTGGTGCCATCGGAACTGCCTCCAGATCAACGCGAGGAAAACTAAGGAGCTGGTGGTGGACTGCCGCCAGCAAGGACAACCCCTCACAATACCAGTAAACATCCAGGGAACAGACATTGAGATGGTGACATCCTACAAGTACCTGGGTGTTCATCTGAACAATAAACTAGACTGGTCACACAATACCGACACACTCTACAAGAAGGGACAGCGCAGGCTGTTCCTAATGAGGAGGCTCAGGTCTTTTGGTGTACGAGGGATGCTCTTGAAGACATTCTACAATACGGTGGTGGCATCAGCCATCACTTTTGGAGTGGTCTGCTGGGGCAACGGCATTATAGCAGCCAATAGGAAGAGACTGAACAAACTAATCAAGAAAGCTAGCTCTGTCCTGGGGCAACGCCTTGACCCAGTGGAGGAGATAGGAGAGAGGAAGATGGTGGCTAAACTGTCATCTCTGCTGGAGTCCGAGTCCCACCCCACGCAGGACACACTGAACGCACTGAGGAGCTCATTTAGCAGTAGACTACATCATCCTAGGTGCGCGACCGAGAGGTTTCGCAGGTCCTTCCTACCTACGGCTGTCAGATTGTATAACCTAAGCAGGGCTGCTTGCAGAGATAGCAAAAAAAAGTGATGACCTAATAGTATTGAATGCAAAAGACGCAACAGACTTACACAAATGGTCCCCCCCAGTATACAACTAGGACAATATCAGTTGCTATGGAGGGTGACAATATGTATGGGTACATATTCATACCATGTCAGGTAACTAAATAGACGGTTATGCTGTTTATTCCATCTAGCTAAAATGCTCCGCACTGTGTATATATATTTATATACTGTATTTATGTGTACATATGTATATTCACTGCTCTTATTTTCTTATCTTCTAAATTATTGCTCTGAGTGTTGCTATCCCTGTACTGTTGCAATCCTGGAATTTCCCCATTGTGGGACTAATATAGGCTTATCTTATCTTATCTTATCTTATCTTATCTTATATAGACACCTCAAAGATCAAAGGCAGGCATCACTGAACGAGTGGTATAACATCAAAGATAATAGGACTCACTATGACATCATCGAAGATCATAGTACTCGCTATAACATCATCAAAGATCAAAGGCAGGCATCACTTAATAAGTCGTGACTCTCTTGCTTACACCTGCTTTCTACAGGCACAACATCAAAGATCATAAGACTCGCAATGAATTCAAGAAATCTGTGTCTGTCACGACCATAGACTCACTAAAAGATCATAGGATCGCCTATGATCTGCATCACAGATCAAAGGCAGGCATCACTGCACAAGTGGTATGACGTCAAAGATCACAGGACTCACGATGACATCATCAAAGATCAAAGGACTCACTATTGTCATGCGGTGACCCTCGCGGGCCACCATAAGACGCCAAAAGTCTCCAGTGAGTTTTGCATCGATGTTTTATTTTAACAAGACAAGACGAGACACAAAGCTGTGAGCCACTGAGGGCAAAACACACACTACAGAATACAAAGGATGGTAGGGCTAACCTCAGCCACTACGACATTAACTATGAACGAGAACAAGGACATTAACACGAACCTGACATGAACGAGGACCAGGAAAGTTAGACGATACCCCAGCAATCAATTGCTGTCAGTGCCCGCTAATAAAGCCGGTCGCTAACGAGCAGTGATGCCAAATAGATGATCGACCTTGACAGCCGGAAACCCCACCGAGCGCTGTCACAATAAGAGCCCGGTGGAGCCAGAATGTAATCCACAGCTGTCAAGGCCGGCAGAGATGATACATGGCCCGAGCGAGGACAAGATCGACACTCGGGTCGTAACAGTACCCTCCCTCCAAGGGCGGGCTCCATGCCATCCCCCCACCCCCTCCAGGGTGGGCGGATGGGGGCAGGCCCGGCGGGAGCGAAACAAAAGCCGAGAATCAGCACAGACCATCAAAGAGAAAAAAAAACCCACTCAAAAAAAAACAAAACACATGAAACCGTAGCACAGACAGGATAACAGAAGATACAACACTCACTAGGGCATAAAACAAGAAAGAACAACTATACAAAGCACGATGATAAGAAATACCATATACCCAATCAAATACACACAGGACCCATGAGACAACTGAAGAACATAAATCACAAATTCCCCAAAATACACAAATAACCATACGAGAAATAAAACACATAATAGCAAGAAAAACAGAACAAATACTGGATCAGACTACCACAAGGAAATGACCTCTACCCCCCCTCCCCCCGACAGTTCATGCCGAGTGGCGGAGACCAAGCGTCACAGGAACAGTTCAGGCGGTGTCCCCGCGTCCACCAGCCGGTGGGTGGTCATGGGAGGTGGAACATGACCGGGCGGCTTATCATAGTCCCAGGACCGGAAAGTCCACTCCTCTGGTGGCCGAACCAGGTCGCCCAGAAAAACACACAGCATGTCGGGTGGCCGACCAGAGGCGCCGAACCGGCAAAACAGTTCCTCAGGTGGCCGAACCAGGTCGCCCAGTAATACACATAACAAATCGGGTGGCCGACTCAAGGCGCCGAACCGGCGAAACAGTTCCTCGGGCGGCCGGCCTGCGTCCCTCAGCCACCAGTACCGGGGGAAAATGACCCGCAGCGGCTCCCCTGGCGAGGACAAAACTTGGGAGAGCCGGGGCGAGCGTAGCAGGACCCCCACGGCCCCCGGCGAAGATGAGCAGGTGCGATGACTCAGAAGAGGGGAATTAAGGCAAGGATGAGCCCAAACTCCGTCCGGCGGCGAAGGGTATGCAGCTCCTCCACCGTCCTTGGACCAAACCGGCGCTGCACCTCCGCTGGACCCCGATTGGGCCTCGGGTGCACCCACGTCGGACCCCGATTGGGCCAAAGCAGATTCCGCGATGGACTCCGATTGGGTCTCGGGTGCACCCACGTCGGACCCCGATTGGGCCACAGCAGCCTCCACGTAGGACCCCGAATGGGTCGGTGCAGCTCCACTGACGACCTCCACCTCCGAACCTGGAACCTCCAACTCAGCGATCCCAACTGGCTCCGCGCTGGTGACACTGCAAGGAAGCTCAGAACACACAGAAGAACCGGGATCAGTATCACCGGCAGCAACAGAACCCAGCAAGACGAGCTCGGGCGCAGCAGGCGGCGGCCCCTTACTCGCCTCCCCAAGAGGGAGGCAACAATGCTCCAACACAGGGGACAGAGACACAAGAGGGAGCACTTGCCTGCACTCGGGTTCTGTTGCCATCCAGGACTCCGTCGATCCAGGCTCAGGGCGAAGAAGTTCGTGCACAGGCTCCGCAGCTGGCGTCGGGCTCCGCAGCTGGCAAGATGGTTTCCGCAGCCTGAGGTTCCTCTCGCACTGATGTTCACGCCGATGACCCGTATGGCGTGGAGGCAGGGGACCCTCGACCCACTGGCTCGGACCGCTCCAACGAGGAGACCCGGGGACGCGTCATCGTTGGCACAGGTTCCAGGCCGCAGTCAACTCTTCTCTTCTGTCCACAACATAGCTGCAGGGCCGGATCCAGGCTTTCCAGCACCGCAGGCCCCCTCCTCTCCCCGCGACGTAGACCTGGCATCGCGGACCACTCAGCAGAGGGAGACACAGAGGCAGCAGGTTTGGTTATCACAGTTACAGCAGGTGGTGGGAGCTCGGAGGGCTGCGAACCCCGAACTCCGCCCCCAGGAGTCAGACAAGGCAGGTTACAATTATGGTGTAAAGAACAAACTTGCATTTGCCTTTCTCCCAGAGGGAGGATGATGCCTGCTGTAGGGGATGTTGTTCCTCCTTCTCCCCTCTGGATGGTGACAGAGGGCCCCCTGGAAGGACAAGGAGGAGCCGGTCTCAGAGGTCCACTGACGGGCTTCACCGGCAGCGGGTCCAGCCGGGGATTCTGCTGAGGTTGACTGTGGCGGTGACAACGGTTTCTGGCAGAGGGCGAGGCGAAGGTGAGGCCCGGGAATCACCGCTCCTGAGCGGAGACAGAGGTGAGGAGGTCGGCGAACTCCGGGAAGTCACTTAGTTCGGGATTCCTCTCCACCAGTCTGACTGCCGCCGTCACATGTTTGATAATCTGTGTGGGGTGAACTGCGGAACGAGTGGCCGCCACTCGGTCCCAGATGGAAGCAGCTGTGAGTTGGAGCTTCTCCAGGGGATTCCCGAATGACGACACTCTCCGGTGGGGAACACCCCTGGGCGGAGCGAACTCCTAGACCGGAGTGGAGGCAGGAACGGGATCCGGACGGGAGGAGCGGGGATGCATCCTCTTCGGCTTCCTGCCGGGATTTCCCTCCAGCCCACGGAGTATCTCGCGCTGTACGGCGATATCATCTCTCCTTGCGCCAACCTCAGGGTGATTAGTGAAGCGGGGGAGATGATCCAGAACATCCTCAGCTTGGTCCAGGTACCAGTGCACGTCACTGTGGAAGTCGAGGAGGGAGGTGGCGATGAGGATTTCGTCCACGCACTTGAGGGTGTCCGCCAGCTCGTCGCTCTGACTCTGAGCGCGGACCCTCCGTGACGGCATGATCCCAGCACGGTACCCAGGCAGGAAGAACAGTAGTCCAATTCAGCAAAAACTCACCGGGACGGCGTCTCAGTGTGGCGTCTCCGTTTAGACGTCCTGGCTGGAGTATACTGTCATGCAGTGACCCTCGCAGGCCACCATAAAATGCCAAAAGTCTCCAGTGAGTTTTGCATCGATGTTTTATTTTAACAAGACAAGACGAGACACAAAGCTGTGAGCCGCTGAGGGCAAAACACACACTACAGAATACAAGGGATCGTAGGGCTAACCCCAGCCACTACGACCTTAACTATGAACGAGAACAAGAACATTAACACGAACCTGACATGAACGAGGACCAGGAAAGTTAGACGATACCCCAGCAATCAACTGCTGTCAGCGCCCGCTAATAAAGCCGGTCGCTAACGAGCAGTGATGCCAAACAGCTGATCGACCTTGACAGCTGGAAACCCCACCGAGCGCTGTCACAATAAGAGCCCTGTGGAGCCAGAATGTAATCCACAGCTGTCAAGGCCGGCAGAGATGATACATGGCCCGAGCACGGACAAGATCGACGCTCAGGTCGTAACAACTATGACACCATCAAAGATCATAGGACTGGCTATGACATCAAAGATCAAAGGACTCACTATGACATCATCAAAGATCATAGTACTCGCTGTAACATCATCAAAGACCAAAGGCAGGCATCACTGAACAAGTCATGACGCGCTTGCTTACACCTGCTTTCTACAGCCATGCAGAAATATTTGCTTATACTGGGTTTCTACGGGCATGCACAGGTATGCACTAGTAAGGTGAAAAGGATTAAAAAAAAGGTCAAATACAGTCTCAGGGCTGCTGATCCTGGAAAGTGTGACATAAATCAGCCCTGGGATCAAGATAGCAGGGGGAAAGAATGGCAGAGCCTCTTCATGTGTGGTAGACCACAGGATTGCCCCATTTCTGGATCTCCATGGAGAGGTGCCATCCTTCATTGCCTCTTCCTCCTTCTTCTCTTCCTCATTCTCAACCACATTCACACCACTCTTTTATATCAACCCCAACACACCAAGACCATGTTTATGCTGCTCAGCTTTTTTATTGCCACACATTTTGCAAGGAAAAAGAACCAGGCCTCCATTGAAACTCCACTGTAATGAAGCTCTGCTGCTCCTGGTGGATTGGGGGGTGGGGTGGGGTCCTCACACCTGAAACCTCTTTCCCTGTATTTTAAAGGTAGAAACTTAGATTCATTTGGCAATTATGGGAAAGGCATTGTAACATGTCAGGATTACAGTATGTCAAAAATATGTGGTTATAATGGGAGTCAATGGGACCAAATTGGGCCCGAGGATAAAGAGTGTAGGCATATGAAAATCTCCTATTCTATACACCTTGCAATAGAGGGGATCATGGAATTTTAAAAGTCATCATAAAAGAAAAATGCTGGCCAAGTTTCATAGAATTAGCCTTTAAACTAATATATAAAGAATAAGTAAAAAAAAAAATGTACATGTTTGGACCCAAAGGTGCCTCACCCTCAAGGGTTAAATTCCTCAGAATGCAAATCAGCAAGGATCTCTCCTGGTCTCATGACTGCCACCAACTCATAAAGAAAGCCCAGCAGAGACTGTACTTCCAAAGGAGACAGAAATTTGGGATGTCAAACCAAATCCTCAGCAACTTCAACAGATGTACAGTTGAGAGTGTCATCACCAGCTCCATCACAGTGTGGCATGGTTGTTGCACTGCTCAGGACAGGAAGGCTCTCTAGTGTGTGATAAATCTGCACTGTTTATTTTAACTGAAGCATAATTTTAAGTGTAAATAAATTAGTGGTGTTGAACGATTAAAAGTTTTAATCGCAATTAATCTTTTGGATGTTGAGTTAATCGCGATTCATAATGCGTTAATTGGGTATTTTTCCATAGAGCTACAGTGTACATTAAGTTGGTAATTTTTCAAGTTTGTCATACTGTTATGAATATGGGAGTGGACAAATATGCTTGCTGTCTTCACCTGCAGGTTTATTAAAGCTCTCAACATATCCAAAATGACAAAAACTTTCCAGAATATTCTCCAGAAAATTCTCAAAAGTAGACTGCATGTGCAAACAATGGAATGCCAGGGCTCATAAATGTCACTGCAACACAACTCAGCATCCAACCAGCAGCCACAAATGGAACTTGCTCTTTCTCCCATAGCAAACATCCACAACTTTTATGCAGATCAACACAAAACCATGGACCTCGTGTGTCACAACAGAAAAAGTTTCCCTTTTAGCAGAAAAATTGCAAACATAAACAAACAACTATCTTGCCTGTGATGACACCCCACCGTGCTGCAAAAACAGCAGGTGAGTGAATGGACATTATAAACACAGCTTGAGAATTTTTTTAGACTGCTACTCACCAACAGTTGGACCCAAAGCTATAAGGGTGAAAACAGGCAATTTTCTGTCCGTGTCCACTGCTGGAGATCAGCTATAACATAACATGTAGCTACTAGCCAGCTAGCTAGCTTCCACAGAAGAAGAACAACCCAACATCCAGGCGAAGTTTTAGAGGAGGCTGCAACAATTATCCAGGTGAGAGCTCCGACAGATAACGGTGTAAACTTAAACATGACAGCACTTTGGGGATTTCCATGGCTGTAATCCAGCTTGTTCAACTTTGCGATGTCTGCATGCTACGCACAGTGTCTGTGGCCAGAACAGCTTTGGTGTGGAGAACCGCTAGGCTAAAAAGTACTGTTTGCGCTTTCTGCCGATAATCACAATCACAAATATTGTCACTGTTAACAGGGGCAAAGCGTTAACGGCGATTAACGCGATAACGTCAACACCACTAAAGTAAATTAATCTGCTGAAACATCCCTCCACTGGACAGCGAAACAAAGTTAAGGAAAAGGTTTACTTCTTGTGGGCTGCAGCAGCACTAGTTGCTTACCTAACGTTATATACGTCCACTAATAAAGCAAGAACAACAGAATATATATCGCTTGACAGAGACACATAATTAGTTTTTTGGAGTCTCTATGGATTCTCTGTTAGTGGCATAAGCTAACAATCTAGCAATTACTGCAAAAGTACAGAAAATGCTACAAACATCCTAAACAATATAGCGCTCACCTCTACATCTGTCAGACAACAAAAATCCCACCCCTGCTTCCAGTTCAATCTGTTTAATTCTGGACCTGGTCGAGGAGGTGAAAGCACTGCGGATCCAGAATGCCGAGAAGGACAAGAGGCTGGTGTATCTGGAGAACAGAGTGTCGGAACTGAAGCAAAACACTCGGGTGAACGACGTGATCATCACGGGGCTCCACATTAAACCCTGATCGTACGCACGAGCGGTGGCCACGGACAGCGGAGGGAGGCTCGACGTGATGGAAGATGAATCCACGGAGCAACAAGTGGCGGCCTTCATGCAGTCCAAAGGAATCCAGCTGGACTGTAACACCATAGAGGCCTGCCACCCTCTGCCCAGGAAAAACGGCGACAAACCGGCTGTGATCATGAGGTTTGTCAAAAGAAAACACAAGACTGCGCTGCTAAAGCAAGGTAAGAAACTGAACGGAACAAACATTTACATAAACGAGCACCTTACAAAAGAAAACGCAGTAATAGCCAGAAAAGCAAGATACCTGAGAAAGCAGAAAAAGATTCAAAACACCTGGACATCAAACTGTAAAATATACAGTACATCAAATTAAACGGATCACCTGAAGAAGCCAAGGTTATTAACATCCGTAATATTATGGAACTGGACAAATATCAATGAATGTTATGAAGTGGAGTCACAGCAACAAGAGACAATTGTAGGATACTGAAGGGATATACTCATCTGCTACAAGACATTTAACAACATGAAACAAAAGATCAACAAACAGGAACAACAGGAACTGAAAGTTTTGGAATATACAGATCACAACCCACAGGACGTAGAATATAACATAGACCCTGATAATAATTTATTTAGCTCCATCAATAATGACTGTAGTTACTACACGGATGAACAGTTTAACACAATGGTCACATCTGATTTCAATATTTCTATGATCCACTTCAACAGCAGACGTCTCTACGCCAACTTTAATAACATTAAAGATTATTTACATCAGTTTAAAGAGCCATTCAATATTGTGGCAATATCAGAGACGTGGCTCAGTGAAGAGAAAGGAGTGGATTTTACCATGGATGGCTATGAATTAAATTATATAAATAGAAAAGTGAAAAAAGGAGGAGGAGTTGCAATTTACACTACCGTTCAAAAGTTTGGGGTCACCCAGACAATTATTTTGTGTTTTCCATGAAAAGTCACACTTATTTACCACCATGAATTGTAAAATGAATAGAAAATAGAGTCAAGACATTGACAAGGTTAGAAATAATGATTTGTATTTGAAATAATAATTTTTTCCTTCAAACTTTGCTTTCGTCAAAGAATCCTCCATTTGCAGCAATTACAGCATTGCAGACCTAACATGATTGCACAAGGGTTTTCTAATCATCCATTAGCCTTCTGACGCAATGAGCAAACACATTATACCATTAGAACACTGGAGTGATAGTTGCTGGAAATGGGCCTCTATACACCTATCTAGATATTGCACCAAAAACCAGACATTTGCAGCTAGAATAGTCATTTATCACATTAGCAATGTATAGAGTGTATTTCTGATCAGTTTAAAGTTATCTTCATTGAAAAAAAGTGCTTTTCTTTCAAAAATAAGGAAATTTCTAAGTGACCCCAAACTTTTGAACGGTAGTGTATGTTGACAAGAGCTTGAAATACAAGGTTGTTGAAAATCTGTCAGTAACTGTGGATGATTTATTTGAATGTATTACAATAGAAATATGTCTGGACAATGTGAAGAATGTAGTAGTGAGCTGTGTGTATAGAACACCTGGATCAAACATTGACTTACTTAAGGACTGGATGGAAAAAAATGTATGCAAAACTAACTCATAAAGTTATGTTCATCTGTGGGGATTTCAATATAGATCTGATGAATTCAAAACAACATAGTTTGACAGTAGAATTTATCAGCACAATGTACAGTATGGGCTTACATCCAACAATTACCGGACCTAGCAGAATCACGTCACACAGTGCCACATTAATAGATAACATATTCACAAACATTATGGAAAATAATTTCAGGAGTGGGCTTTTATTGAATGATGTCAGTGACCACCTGCCGATTTTTGTTGTCTATCAATGTGATTATAGGAAGAAAAAGTATATTAAAAATATTAAATATAAAAGAATAAGAACCAAAGAATCTATGTATTTACTGACAAAGGAATTATTAATATAAGATTGGAAGATAGTTTATGATGAAAATGATATAAATAAAGCATATGATAATTTTTTTACAAATATTTCAATCATTGTACAATAAAAACTGTCCTATAAAACAATACAGTGACAGACAACAAAAGAAAAATATTCCTTGGGTCACCAAGGGGTTAATAAATGCATGTAAAAAGAAGAATACATTATATAAACAATTCATTAAGTGCAGAATGGTGGAGGCTGAGATCAAATATAAAAGATATAAAAATAAGCTTACTAATATAATGAGGACCTGTAAGAAAGAATATTACAACAGAATATTAGAGGATAATAAAAATAACTTAAGAGGAATATGGCAAGTACTCAATGGGATTATTAGTAATCGACCTAAGAATGCTAATTATCCAGAATATTTTATTGAAAATGGCAATTTGATAAATAATATGGAGGATGTGGTCAGTGGTTTCAATAAATTTTTTGTAAACGTTGGTCCTGAATTAGCAAAATCAATAGTGACAACAGAAACAAACAACAGTGGTTCTGTAAATGAAATAGAAGATAGAAATCCAAACACAATCTTTTTGGGTGCAGTTACTGAAAAGGAAATTATTGAGACTGTGAGTAAATTTAAGAACAAAAAAATCAACGGACTGGAATGAAATTTGCATGACAATAGTGAAAAAAGCAATTGAAGGAATTGTTAAACCACTCACCCACATCTGTAACCTGTCATTTCAAACTGGTAAATTTCCAAACAAAGTGAAAATAGCAAAAGTAATACCTCTATACAAAACAGGAGACAGTCATTGTTTCACAAATTACAGGCCAGTCTCTTTACTCTCACAATTCTCCAAAATACTTGAAAAAATCTTCACTAAGAGACTGGATGATTTCATTGAAAAACACAACCTCCTTACAGACAGCCAGTATGGTTTTAGAGCAGCTAAATCTACATCTTTGGCACTGATCGAACTTATAGAAGAAATTACTAGTTGTATAGATAAAAAAAAAGTTTGCCGTAGGAGTATTTATAGATTTAAAGAAAGCTTTTGACACCATTGACCACAGAATACTACTAAGGAAACTGGAAAGGTATGGGATAAGAGGGGTCGGACTGAGTTGGATGGAAAGTTATTTAAATAACAGACAACAATTTGTACAAATTGGTGAGCACAAATCACCCTTCATGGACATCACTTGTGGTGTGCCCCAGGGGTCAGTTTTGGGACCCAAACTCTTTATTTTGTATATAAATGACATATGCCAAGTATCAAAAATTCTGAAATTTATTTTGTTTATGGATGACACAAACATCCTTTGCACTGGTGAGAATTTGCAGCAGGTTTTAGAGGTGGTCACAACTGAAATGAAAAAGTTAACGCAGTGGTTCAACAAAAATAAATTATCTCTAAATCTAAAAAAAACAAAGATTATGTTGTTTGGAAATTATAAAATAAATCATGAAATAATGGTAACGATAGATGATACCAGAATAGAAACAGTACAGGAAAATAAGTTTCTGGGGGTGACGCTAGACAATAAAATCTGATGGAAACCTCACATCAGTCACATCCGGGCAAAGCTGGCAAAATGTATAGGCATACTGAGGAAGACAAGACACATCTTGGACTATAAATCATTGGTCTTACTGTACAATTCACTGTTTCTACCTTATCTTAACTACTGTGTAGAAGTCTGGGGAAACACCTACAAGACCAACCTACAGTCAATATGCACATTACAAAAAAGAGCTATAAGGATAATAAATAATGTAGGATATAGAGACCATACCAATTCGTTGTTTTTAAAGTCACATGTCATAAAGTTCATGGATTTAGTTAAATTTAAGACAGCACAAGTCATGTACAGGGCAATTAATAATCAACTCCTAACTAATATACAAAAAATATTTTAAAAAAAGAGACAATGATCATAATTTGAGAGGAGACTTAAACTTTACAAAACCCAAGATTCGAACAACCAAGAAAAGTCTGTGCATATCTGTCTGTGGGGTGGATTTGTGGAACAGTCTGGAGCCGGAACTGAAACTATGTACAAACAGAAATCAATTCAAAAAGAGGTACAAACATTATTTGCTGAAAGGATATATGTTAGAAGGGTAGTATTTATATGTACGATTCACTATGCTCACTCTGGGACACTATGGGACACTATGGAATGATGGGTGGGACAGCACTGTGTATATCTGTGTTGTTTGAGGCTGGTTTTGATGTATGGACATCAATGTATGTTAGGATGGATGGGTGTTAATGCTGATATGTACAAAATACAGTTAATTGTTTACTTGGGGTCTTAAATGTGGTAATTTGTATATATTTCACATGGGTGTACGTATTTATGGAAAAGAGGAGATGGAATTAATAAGTGTTCACTTCTTCCTTCTCCCTTTCGAACACTGTATACTGTTACTTTATTGCATTTGTCATTTGTTTTGTTTTTGTTATACTTTTTTGTTTGAAATAAAGTATCTATCTATCTATCTATCTTTACAAAGTAAATTGGAGAAAACCTTTAGCTGTAAAGTTGCCATTTTAAGGCAACTATAGCCAATTGAACCTTTTCATAATAAAAGCACATAAAAAACAATCCATTCTGATTGCTGAAATGCTATAGAGCTTTTATTTTTGAATAATTTTGGAAGTGTTGAGTTGGGTGACAGAAAAAAATAACATTAACCTCAGAACTTGCTTTTTTTTTTCTTCTGCTTTTTCTAATTGATGGAAATCCATTTTAGCAACAGGGAACTTTAATCCCTGAAATAAAATTTTAACTAAGCTAAATTAACATCTAAGAATGAAGTGTACTGTAAAGTGTTGATCGATGAACAAGGATTCCAGTGAGGGTGAATAGAATTTATTTTAAAAAATCACAATCAAGACTCTTCCGGTCTGGACACCATGGTGATAGCAGCTTAACGCTGAAGCTCTCAGACCCGATCCAGGAAAATACCTTGAAAATCAGATTTAACGGATTTTTGGAAGAGTGAAAATCAAAAGACAAAGTCATTATGCTTAAAGGAAAACAGAAGAGATCGACATTTACCTGGCCAAGACACGCATCGGCCGGAGAATCTGACCCGGAGGACATCTATTCAGAAGAGGAGCTCAATGAAGCTAGCAACAAGGTTAGCTTAAAAATGGTACTTCAAGAATTAAGACAATTTCACCGAGAGTCTTGGGCCAAATTTCGTGAAATTAAAGACGAAATAAAAAGGACAAACAGTAGAGTGGACCAGGCTGAGGACCGAATCATGGAAGCAGAGGAAAGAATAAAAGGGCTGGAAGAAACCGTGCTGGATTTACTGAAACGACAGTCAAGACTGGAGGCTAAGCTAACCAACCAAGAAGGAAGACTAAAAAGAGACAACATAAGAATTCATGGTCTGAAAGAAGGAGTCGAGGACGGTTTCACCACAATGGCTGCATGCGTGGAATCCATATTGAGAGAGAAGTTGGAAATTCCCCAATCCACCGACTTGAAGATAGAAAGGGCACACCGTGCATTAGCCCCAAGGCCGTCGGCGGAAGCGCCCCCACGATTGGTGGTGGTGAAGTTCTCCAACTCCAGAATAAAAGAAGAGGTTGTAAGACTGGCTTGGCAGAAAAAAGGATTTATGCACCAAGAGAGAAAAGTTTTTGTGGAGCACGATTACGCCCCGGAGGTCCTTAAAAAGCGTCGGGAATACAACGACGCTAAAAAGGTACTACGAGAGAAGAAACTGTGCTTTCAAACTCCATTTCCGGCGAAGCTGCGGGTTTTTTACGGAGATGAGACGTGTCTCTACAACTCGGCGGAAGAAGCAACCACGGATATGGCGAGAAGAGGGCTCCCGGTAACAGTGTATAAACCCGCAGCAGACCCGATCGAAAGAATCAAGGCTCAAACGTGGTCCACACAGAGACCCTCAAAACCCACGAGCCAGCAGCGGGAAACCCAGCGCCTGAGCTATAAGGAAAAACTGAGCGTTTACAGGAGGGAATAACAATATTTTTAGTCAATCTGCGCATCCAACCCTCCTCCTACAAGGTAACAAACATTAAAGGAGATGAAGAATCAGCAATTATGAAGTGGTAAAACATTTCATAGAACAGACATAATATTAGAAACAAATAAGTCTTTAAAAAAAAAACAACTAACTTGTTAAAATAGAAATGTGACAATGAACCACATGAACTCTCCACACTAACAAATATTGTATTAACATGACGGTTTGCTGTGTTGGTGGTGGGAGGTTGCACACAATTTCATAGAATATAGGCATAAAAAAAAAATTAAAAAAAATAAAATAAAATCATTACAAGTTCGGATTGGGATCTGAAATTCACGTTAAAAACATGGGACAACTTACAGGGGTAAGAGAGGGCCCTCAGCATGTAACAGAGTTTGAGGAATTTCCCTCAGAGCCAACACACCATCAAGGCTCTTCTAAGGTCACTAAAAAGACCTCAGCTCAGGAAGATCTTTTTGTCAGTTTTTTGTTTTAGTTTTATATACTATGTTCTTAATGTTTTTTATGTTCTTAATGTTCTTTCAGTTTCTGAGTAGCATAAAAGAGGGCCACCACAGGGTTATACTAAATAAGACAACACAATGGAGAAACAGGGTGTAACCAAAATAATCTCATATAATGTTTCTGAAACAAAAATACTATGAAACAGGTAGCAAATCGGCAAAATTACTAGCCTATAAATTGAGGAAACAACAAACGGAGAGAGCAATCTACAAAATCAGAGACCCAGTATCAAAGGAAATAAAATTTAGAATTCAGGAAATTCTTAAAAGCTTCGAGAACTACTACAAGAACTTATACACCCTCAAAAAACATAAAAACGCATCCGAAGCCTTCCTAAATACATTAAACCTTCCCCAACTTACTGAGTCACAAAATAAAACACTATTGTCAGAAATACAACCTAAAGAATTAGAAAAAGCAATTATGAAACTTAAAGCTAACAAATCCCCAGGAGCAGATGGCTTTACAGCAGAGTGGTACAAAACCTTTAAACAGCAACTATCTCCTCTCCTCCTGAAAACATTTCACTATGTCCTCCACACATGGGAAATCCCCCCTTCTAGAGAGAAGGGGTCATTGCAGTCATACCTAAACCTGAAAAGGATAAACTAGACTGCTCCAACTACAGACCAATCAGTGTGTTAAATCAGGACTATAAGCTTTTTACCACTATCCTTGCCAAAAGGTTAGAAAATATACTGACAGACTTAATTCATTTAGACCAAACAGGTTTTATAAGACAAAGACAGACACAAGATAACATTAGATGCACTTTACACATAATTCATCATATAAGATAAGATAAGATAAGATAAGATAAGATAAGATAAGCCTTTATTAGTCCCACAATGGGGAAATTCCAGGATTGCAACAGCACAGGGATAGCTACACTCAGAGCAACAATCAGAAGGCAAGAACAAACAAGAACATCTAGTAAACATATGTACATATTACTATAAAAAAATATAATTTAAATGCAGCCATATTGGGATTAGATGCTGAAAAAGCATTTGATTCGGTTGACTGGTCTTTCCTATATAGAATCTTATCCAGTTTCAATTTTCATAACAACTTCATTAGAACTATCCAGGCATTATATAAAAAACCAACAGCTAAAATAAGGATTAACCGTAAATTATCATCATCTTTTGAACTGGAAAGAGGATGTCGTCAGGGCTGCCCCTTGTCTCCACTGCTCTTTGCAATCTTCATAGAACCTCTGAGCCAATGGATAAGACAGAATCAAAAAATTCAAGGTATTGGTCAGAAGGAAAATAAAATAGCACTCTTTGCTGACGACATTTTAATATACCTGGGGCAGCCGGACACCTCTTTTCCAGAACTAATCTCAGTTTTTTCAGAGTATGGAGATTTATCGGGGTACGAATTAAACATGCATAAAACCCAAATTTTAACATTCAACTATGACCCAAATCAATATTTACTAAGCAAACTCAAAACTAACTGGGAGATGGAATCTATGAAATATCTGGGGGTCAATATCCCGAAACAACTCAACAAAGTTATAACACTAAACTATGATCCACTGATGGCAAAAATAAAATCTGATCTAGCAAGATGGAATATGATACCATTCTTAGGTACTGCACAAAGAATTGAAGCAGTCAAAATGAATATACTTCCACGTCTTCTATACCTTTTCCAAACAATACCGGTAGAACCTCCCAAAAAAACATGGCAAGAACTGAACAGAAGGATCTCAAGATTCATATGGCAGGGCAAGAGACCTAGAATCAGATATAGAACCCTACAGCCAAACAAAGACAAAGGTGGGCTCGCGCTGCCAAATATCAGGGACTATTTTAAAGCTGCACAAATTAAAACTTTAGTAGAGATATGTAACCCAGTCTATACTGCACAATGGAAGGAGATGGAATGCCAAATAACAAGTGACATCCCCCTACAGGCGATAATAGGGAACAATGCCTTACCTAAACTTTTGAATAACACTAACCCGTGGATAGAGACCCCGCTAAAAATTTGGTTTAAGATAGTCAGAGAGAATTAAACTAAAGAACCCTATCGATTACTGCAATGGACTGCCTATGATCAAGACTTTACTCCTAATAAAACAGACACTAGATTTAAAAAGTGGAAAAGAGAATGGACTGATAAAACATTACGATTTTTTTAAAGGGCAAACTTTAAGAAGTTTTGAAGATTTGAAAAAACAAGGTCTAATAAATCAAGACCTTTACAGGTTCTTTCAGCTTAGACACCACATAAACAAAATACTTAAAAAGGAGGATTTGGAAAGGGCCCAGTCAGGTGTTCTGAAGGTCTTCTTAATGGCATATAAAGGGATCCCAGGGATCAGATACATTTCTAAAATATATACCAAGGTCTTCAAGACTTAAAAGGAGACAACACATCATATATAAAAGAGAGATGGGAAAAAGAGGGTAATTTCACTTTACAACTGGAAATATGGGAAAAGCTAAATAAACAACAATGGAAAAGTACCTCATCCCTGCAGTGGAGAGAATTTGGATGGAAAAATTTGGTAAGATTTTTCAGAACACCTGCAAAAACCAAATTTACTCGTAAGGGGTTGAATTGTTGGCGCTTGTGTGGTGAAGAGACTGCAAATCATTTTCATGTGTTTTGGTCATGCCCAGTTATCCACCAATATTGGACCAATGTACAGACAATATTGGGGAAAATATTCAAAATAACAGTCCCCTTTTCTTTTGTAACTTTGTATTTGGGTTTACTACCGGACTCACTGGAAAGACGAGGAGATAAATACTTATTCACTGTTTTAATATTGGCAAGTTAAAAAGCTCTAACTAAAAAATGGATGTTGAAGGACTGTCCTACACCTGAAGATTGGATTAACGTGATTCATGACATTTACTTGATGGAAAAGTTGATATTCGCACTGAGACAGGACATGGATGGGTTCTTGAACTTTTGGCAACCCTGGAACGCATATGTGTCTTCCATCAGATTTAATCTTTGACAAATACCATTTCAATAATGGCACCTCTCTTTGTTCCAACGCTACTCAGATGCTCTTTTATTTTATTTTTTTTTTGCTCTTTTGTTTTGTTTTTGTTTTTTCTTGTTTTGTTCTTTTGTTTGGTTTTTTTGTTCTTTCTTTAATTTCTCTTTTTCTTTCACTTAAAAAAAGGGTGTTGTAATAATTATTTTTCCAATGTTGTCAAAAAACAAAAAAAAGGGAACATGTGATGAAAATGTAAACAATGCAATGCTGTAATGATATGTATTGTGGTTTATATTAATCATATATTCCATACCTACATATGTATAAGCATATTAGAATGTTTAGTGATTACATATGTGCAATGACCTCACGCCTCAGAACAGGACAAGAGGTCTCGACCGCCAGCGAAGATCAAAGAGCATACGAGTCGCAGCTGTGGAGACCAGATCGATCTCCCTGACTTCCCAGGGTCAGGTGGAGGAGACAGAGGACAATGGAGGAGATCGATCGCCCTGACCACCCAGGGTCAGGTGGAGGAGTCGGAAGACAAAGGAGGGGGGATTAAGTTAATGCGGGATGTCAGCTTTGATATGCAATGTCTTTTGTTGTGTGTAGGTATAAGTATGAAGGTCTGAATGTGTTCGACCTCTTATTCTGCTTCTGCACTGAGATGAGACTTGTTAGAGGAGCGAAGCTGATATTAAACTTTGGTTTATAAATCACATCGCCTCGTTATTCCAAGCTCTTCTACACTGGTGACCCTGACGCGAGGATGGAACAGAGACGTTCTCCCGTGATTGACTCATCAGAGGCAACCCAGGCAAGTGCCGGCGCCCATGCAGACAGGGGAACAGATGGACGACATTCCCCCACGGCAGAAGCTACAGAGAGGGCTCAACAGAGCACCAGCCCCGCCGTGAGAGCCGAAGGAAGGCGCTCTCACCCGGCGGACACATCAGGGACGGCCCACACAAGTGCCATCACTGTCAAGCTGCCAGACTTCTGGCAAGAAGACCCGAGCTCGTGGTTCCAGCAAGCTGAGGCTCAGTTTGCACTGGCGGGCATAACGGCAGATGACACAAAATTTTATCACATCGTCGCCAAACTCGACGCTGCCACTTCGAGATGTGCGCGGAGCATAATCCAACGGCCGCCTGCCCATGACAAATATAGAGAACTTAAGGCGACCATCGTCGAGAATTTCGTCCCCTCAGCCGAAGAGAGAGCAGAGAAGATCCTGGCGATCTACGGCCACAGAGGATGCAGACCCAAGGCCCTCATGGAGGACATGCTGCAGCTCAAGGAAGAGGACAACGACAACTTCCTCTTCCAACACATCTTCCTCAGTACTCTGCCGCCACACATGAGAGGGACGCTGGTCAACATGCGGTGCAGCACCCAGCAAGACTTACGCGCGCTGGCCCGCGAAGCGCAGCGACTCATCAACGCCTGCGGCGAACAGATAGCTACAGCAGCATCCACAGATCTCAGCGCGGATGCCCAGTGCAGCGGAGAACCACAGACAACCGAGCAGAGCCCGCCCACCATGGCAGCAACACGACCAAGACGCAACAGGCGGAACGACATCTGTTATTACCACCACCGTTTCGCCGAGAGGGCGTACAAATGCGTTCCCCCCTGCAAGTTCAAAAGTTCGGGAAACGCCAAAGCCAAGAACCGTTAACGGGTGCGGTTCTCGGCGAAAAAAATAAGCTTCTCTATGTGACCGACGGACACACCGGCAGACAGTTCCTGATTGACACCGGAGCTCAACTGAGTTTTATCACCCCTTCCCACGCAGACCGGGCCATGGGTCCCCGGGGCAATGGGACAATGGCAGCCAACGGCTCCATCATCGACACTTACGGTGAAAGGAGCCTGCCTCTTTGCATTCACGGCCGCAACTATAGATGGACATTTATTGTAGCGGCGGTGAGTTTTAACTTGTTGGGCGCTGATTTTTTGTGTGCACATGGGTTGTTAGTCGATCTAGCAAATAGACGCTTGGTTAATGCACTGTCATTTTCTTCTATCCCCTGCTCAGCTCGAGTCTCTCCACCACCCGTGCAGGCCAACGTCACAACAGCAGGAGGTAAGTTTGACCAACTCCTCACCCAATTTCCAGCACTCACAGTTCCCAAATTTTCAGCAACAGTAGCTAAACACGGGGTTGAACACTTCATCCCCACAACGGGCCCACCCATATTCGCCAAAGCTCGGCACTTAGACGCGACCAAGCTCGCCATAGCACGGGACGAGTTTACCACCCTGGAAAAATTAGGCATTATCAGACGCTCGAAAAGCCCCTGGGCATCGCCACTCCACATGGTCCCAAAAACCGACGGTTCTTGGAGACCGTGCGGCGATTACCGCAGATTAAACAATGCAACAGTGCATGACCGCTACCCAATTCCTCACATCCAAGATTTTTCACTACATCTGGTGGGTGCGCGCATTTTTTCTAAAATAGACCTGGTCCGCGGCTATCACCAAGTCCCCGTTCGAGCGGAAGACATTCCTAAAACGGCTGTAATAACCCCCTTTGGTCTTTTTGAATTTTTGCGGATGCCGTTTGGCCTCAAAGGCGCTGCTCAAACCTTTCAGCGGATGATGGACGCGGTATTACGTGATCTCCCCTTCATGTTCGTCTACCTCGACAATATGCTGGTAGCCAGCCCGTCGGAGGAAGAACACGAACAACACCTCACTACAGTTTTTCAGAGACTAGAAGAGCACGGGTTAATAATCAATCCAGCCAAATGCAAATTCGGCGTGTCACAAATTGATTTTTTGGGACACAGAGTTTCACCAAAGGGGGCAGTCCCATTGCCAGACAAAGTCCGCGCAGTAAAAAATTTTCCACGACCACAAACGGTCAAATCGCTGCAAGAATTTTTAGGAATGGTTAATTTTTGCAACCGTTTCCTCCCCCGCGCAGCTCAACTCATGCAGCCCCTGTATGCCGCGCTCAGAAAACAAAAGCCTTCCTACGCTGTCGAATGGACCCCAGAGCGCGAACGCGCCTTCGCGGAAGTAAAAAGTGCTCTAGCAAACACCACACTGTTGGTTCACCCCGATCCCTCAGCCCGCATAGCGCTAACCACAGACGCTTCAGACCTGGCCATAGGGGCAGTTGTGGAACAACACGTTGGCGGAACCTGGCAACCTTTAGCATTTTTTAGCAAATCGTTAAACCAAACCGAGCGTAAATACAGCACTTTTGACAGGGAGCTGCTAGCGCTTCATTTATCCATCCGCCACTTCCAGTTCTGGTTAGAAGGGTGGCGTTTCACGGCTTTTGTAGACCACAAACCGCTCACCTTTGCGATGGCTAAAATTTCAGAACCATGGTCAGGCAGGCAACAAAGACAGCTAGCTGCAATTTCAGAGTTCACCACAGACATTCGGCATGTGGCAGGCAAACTTAACGTGGTAGCAGACTGCCTCTCTCACGCTGTGACATCGCCAGAGCACGAGGAGACAGATTATACTACCTCAGCCGCAGAACTCTTCGCCAATGCGGACACGTATGCGGCCCCATTTCACGTAGGGATAGATTACGCAGCCATGGCAGAGGAGCAAAGCGGTGACGTGGACGTGCGCGCGCTCCTGTCTGGACCAACAGGGTTAAGGCTGGAGGAAAGGGGTTTACGTGACGGTGTACCCCCACTAATATGCGACATCTCAACCGGCCGACCTCGCCCGGTAGTCCCAGCTGCATGGCGCCGCCATATTTTCGACTCAATTCACTCCCTCGCGCACCCAGGTGTGCATGCCTTGGTTAAAATGGTCGCCGAAAAGTTTGTGTGGCCGGGTCTGCGCAAAAATGTAAAGGAATGGGCAAAAACCTGCATGTCTTGTCAGCGCACCAAAATACACAAACACACAAAAGCCCCTCTAGAGCCTTTTTGAATCCCAGCTAGAAGGTTTGACCACGTTCATGTCGACCTCGTGGGACCACTACCTTCGTCTCAAGGCTTCACACACCTGTTAACAATGATAGACCGTACTACGCGCTGGCCTGAGGCGGTCCCTCTGGCGTCAACCACAGCGGCGGAAGTCGCTCGCGTTTTTTTGACCAACTGGGTGGCACGTTTCAGCGTCCCATCGGACATCACGTCTGATAGGGGGCCTCAATTTGTCTCAGAGCTCTGGTCAGCCATGGCCAGCAGCTTAGGGGCGACAATTCACCGCACCACCGCTTATCACCCTCAGGCTAATGGGTTATGCGAGCGTTTTCACAGATCTTTAAAGGCCGCCCTCAGGGCCTTGCTAACGGATACAAATTGGGTAAATAAACTTCCCTGGGTTTTGTTGGGGTTGCGTGCTGCGCCTAAAGAGGATCTAGACGCCTCCCCAGCAGAGTTAGTTTTTGCACAACCTCTCAGACTCCCAGGTGAGTTTTTACCAGAGAACCCAGAGCCTGGGCATCTTCCAACCCTGAGGCCGTTAGACAGTAACGGACCAGACACTCTCCCCGGACCGGCACATCCCTCTTTCCCACGGGTTTTTGTCCCCCAAGCTTTAAAAAACGCCGCGTTTGTTTTTGTTAGGCATGAAGCTTTAAAATCAACCCTCCGTCCACCATACGATGGACCATTCAGAGTGCTGGAACCTGGTGATAAGCATTTTGTGCTTGATTTAGGGGACAGAAAAGAAACAGTCAGCACTGACAGACTTAAACCTGCCTTCTTGTTGAGAGACGAACCTGCACGGGTGGCGAGGGCACCTCGGCGGGGTAGACCCCCCAAGAAAAAAGACTCAACCCCCCTGCAGGGAACAAATAACCACTCTCTTCCCCAAGCTGCAGATTCCTTACAGGAAGGTCCCGCCAGGACGCCAAAGCGGACCTACAGCAGATTCGGGAGAAGATTAAAACCCAGACGGCACAGGGACTGATGCAAATTAACCAAGAGTTGTTAACTATTTTATCAGATTGTGCCATGACAGTTTTAA
The DNA here is from genome assembly GCA_020510985.1 of Pholidichthys leucotaenia. Classification (NCBI taxonomy): domain Eukaryota; kingdom Metazoa; phylum Chordata; class Actinopteri; order Cichliformes; family Pholidichthyidae; genus Pholidichthys; species Pholidichthys leucotaenia. The sequence continues at coordinate 10,587,688 of CM035842.1, forward strand.
GGCTGATTTGTGATATTACTACACTGTTATGGTTACCACTGAATTCTCTACAGGAGCATGACTGCTGGAAAGATTCTTCCTTGTTTTCCCTGTCAAGAGGTTTAACAGTATAGCATGTCAGAAAAATTATCTTAAACTGTAGACTTACTTTGATTGTCCTTTTCTTAGTCGTTTGGGGGGGGGGGGGGCTGTGGTTTATATTAATCATATATTCCATACCTACATATGTATAAGCATATTAGAATGTTTAGTGATTACATATGTGCAATGACCTCACGCCTCAGAACAGGACAAGAGGTCTCGACCGCCAGCGAAGATCAAAGAGCATACGAGTCGCAGCTGTGGAGACCAGATCGATCTCCCTGACTTCCCAGGGTCAGGTGGAGGAGACAGAGGACAATGGAAGAGATCGATCGCCCTGACCACCCAGGGTCAGGTGGAGGAGTCGGAAGACAAAGGAGGGGGGATTAAGTTAATGCGGGATGTCAGCTTTGATATGCAATGTCTTTTGTTGTGTGTAGGTATAAGTATGAAGGTCTGAATGTGTTCGACCTCTTATTCTGCTTCTGCACTGAGATGAGACTTGTTAGAGGAGCGAAGCTGATATTAAACTTTGGTTTTTAAATCACATCGCCTCGTTATTCCAAGCTCTTCTACATGTATACCCTTTACAAAAACTTAAATAAAAAAAAAATCACAATCAAAACTGTCCTGATTGACAATTAAGATAGTGCCAGGTAGCCTCTGTCTCCCCGCGGAGGTGAGCTGTATTCTGTTGCAATCAACTCCACCATCTAGCATGCTAATGTTAACAGTTTAATGTATCACGATGAAAATATAACAAATTAAGCCAGAATGACGCCAGATATCGGGATCAGAAGTGCTTCAGGAGAATAGATTAGGGTTATTGGGCTTGTTCCTACAAGCTATCTTACGTATGTGACTGTTGTGAGAGTTTGGTTCATATTGCCAAACAATCAATCAAACTCGTTCACAGTAAGAGTTGGACTGTCGCTGCCCTTTGTCACCGATCCTATTCATATCATTTATGAACAGGATTTCTAGGTACAGCCAAAGAACAGAGGTTGTCACATTTGGTGGCCACAGGATCCCTCTCTGCTGTTTGCTGATGATGTGGTCCTATTAGCTTCATTGAGTGTGACGATGGGATGTCACCACTATTATGATTTATTGTTTGTGTGTGATTGTTATAGTATAGTTATATATATATATATATACTGTATATATATATTCACAGGACTGGTTTGATGCCAAGTTGACCGAGATGACCCCCGTCATTGAAGCCAAGAGCTCAGCACTTGCTGAGTACAAGAAGTACCCAAACGAGAAGAATCTCCAGATTCTCAGGGCTGCGAGAAGCAAAGTTCAGCAGACTGCTCGACGCTGTGCCAACGAGTACTGGACTCAGCTCAGCCAAGACATTCAAACCGCTGCCATAACAGGGAACATCCGTGGTATGTATGATGGCATCAAGAAAGCACTTGGTCCGGCTCAGAGCAAGACGGCCCCCCTCAAATCTTCCACTGGGGAGATGATCACAGAGAAGAACAAGCAGATGGAGAGATGGGTGGAACACTACTCCGACCTCTACTCTAGACAGAACACCGTGACACCGTCAGCCCTTGATGCCATCGACTGCCTGCCATCCATGGACGAACTTGACGCCGAGCCAACCATCGACGAACTCAGTAAGGCCATTGATAGCTTGGCCGCTGGCAAGGCACCCGGCAACGACGGCATACCCCCTGACCTGATCAAGCACTGCAAGACCGCCCTACTGCTGCCATTGCATGACGTCCTCTGCCAGTGCTGGAAGGAAGGTGCCGTACCACAGGACATAAGGGACGCCAAGATCATCACCCTCTACAAAAACAAAGGGGAGAGAAGCGACTGCAACAACTACAGGGGCATTTCCCTCCTCAGTGTTGTTGGCAAAGTATACGCACGAGTTGGTCTCGTTCGTCTACAGAAGCTTGCAGAACGTGTCTACCCCGAGTCTCAGTGTGGCTTCCGCGCTGAGCGATCGATGGTAGACATGATATTCTCCATCCGCCAACTCCAGGAGAAATGCAGAGAACAGAACATGCCTCTGTACGTCGCCTTCATCGACCTCACCAAAGCGTTCGATCTGGTCAGCAGAGAGGGCCTTTTCAAGATCCTGCCAAAGATAGGATGGCCACCAAAGTTGCAAAGCCTCATCGAATCGTTTCACACCAACATGCAGGGGATAGTGCAGCACGATGGAAACGTCTCAGAGCCATTCAACATACGCAGCGGAGTGAAACAGGGCTGTGTACTTGCGCCAACCCTCTTTGGGATTTTCTTTGCTATGCTCCTGAGGCATGCCTTCAGCACAGCAACAGAGGGAATCTACCTGCACACAAGATCTGACGGCAGGCTTTTCAACCTCGCCCGCCTGAAAGCCAGAACCAAAGTACGCGAGGCTCTAATCAGAGACATGCTGTTTGCAGACGACGCTGCAGTCGCAACCCACACACAGCAGGAGCTTCAGACCCTGATGGACCGCTTCTCCCAGGCATGCAAGGACTTCGGGCTTACCATCAGCCTGAAGAAGACTAACGTCTTGGCGCAAGGCATGGAAGCACCACCAACCATCACCATTGATGACTACAAGCTGGAGGTCGTGAATCAGTTCACGTACCTGGGGTCCACGATCAGCAACAACCTCTCCCTTGATACAGAGATCAACAAGAGGATTGGAAAATCAGCCTTCACACTCGCTCGCCTCACCACACGAGTGTGGGAGAATCCCAAACTCTCTGTCAAGACAAAAATGGCAGTGTACAACGCCTGCGTCATCAGCACACTGCTCTATGGGAGTGAGACGTGGACAACATACGCCCGGCAGGAAAAGAGACTGAACTCCTTCCACTTGCGCTGCATTCGCCACATCCTGGACATATCCTGGCAGGACAAAGCGCCCAACACAGAAGTTCTGTCCCGCGCCGGCCTTCCCTCCATGTTCACTCTTCTCAGGCAGCGCAGGCTCCGCTGGCTAGGCCACGTTCACCGTATGGAGGATGGCAGAATCCCCAAAGACGTCCTCTATGGAGAACTGGCAACTGGCAGGAGAGACGTTGGCCGCCCACAGCTGCGCTTTAGAGACGTCTGCAAGAGAGACATGAAGGCCCTGGATATCAACACAGAGCGCTGGGAGGACCTTGCAACGGACCGCTCCAAATGGAGAGGCACCCTGACCAGACAGCTCAAGGCGGGTGAAGAGAGACTGACTGCTGCAGCAGATGAAAAAAGGACCCGCAGGAAGAACCGCCACAGACCCAGCAGCACGGAGACCACCCACAAGTGTGACCTGTGTGACAGGGACTGTCATTCGCGCATCGGCCTGTTCAGCCACAGGCGGTGCTGTTCCAGCAGAGTAGATGTTTAGGATTCTCTTCCATGGTCATCATAGACCGACGGAGGCCGACGATGATTGTTATATTTGTAATGGTAAATGTTATTATTTGTTAAAGTACACACATTTATTTGGGATCTGTCTTTGTTTAATTTGAATGCCTTGGGAGATAATGGTATGGTTAAGTATTTGGGCTGCACGGTGGCGCAGTGGTTAGCACTGCGGCAGCACAGTTTACCCTTGGCCGGGGGATTGTGGGGATCGTGGGATCGATCCCAGCCCCCGACCAACAGTGATCTGTGTGGAGTTTGCATGTTCTCCCCGTGTTGCGTGGGTTTACTCCGGGATTTCTCCGGTTTCCTCCCACATGCCAAAGACATGCATGTTAGGTTAATTGGCTGTTCTAAATTGTCCCTAGATATCTGTTTCCTATAGGCCCTTTGAATAGAGGGTTAGTATTAATGAAAGCGCTTTGAGTGGTCTTTGTGACTAGAAAAGCGCTATATAAGTGCAGGTTAGTTAGTTAGTAGTTAGTATTTGGGTAAAATGATGGATAATAAGTTATTGCACATACCTTTGCCAATATGCTTCCTGTGGGTGTCCAGGCAAAAGACTCCTTTAGGGAGTTGAAGGCCTTTTATAGGACACCAGCAGGAAGGAAACATCTATGGTGAGTTAGAGGGGTGGTTTAGTTTTGTAAATAAGGATTTTGAACTATTTATTGGACTATTTATATTATTATTGTTGTTATTGATTGTTATTTATTATGTTATTTATATTGTATAGTGGGGAAAATATTTATGTATTTTAGAACTAGTGGGTATTGTGTAAATGATGGAAGATTTGTTATTTTGCCTGGGATTATGGTAGGGGCTAATCAGCCCTAATTACTGATGTTAGTATAAAACAGGTGTGATTATTGTGAGTTGAGTAGAGTTCACTGAGAAAGAGATCGTCGATCATTGCTGTGAAGCAGAGTTGAAGAATTGTGTCGGATATCTGGACTTTTACTTGTGAGTGATAATAAAAATGGAAATTTGGAACTGAAGATTTTGCCTCGCCTCTTGCTCGCCACACGCCTCGCTTTGCTGCACCAATATTCTCACATTTGGTGGCAGCGGTGGTCCGTTCCCAGGACGAGACGTCACATTTGGTGGCAGCGGTGGTCCGGCCTGTGGACGCCGTGGCGTTCGGTGGACGGAAGGACCCATGGCGAGAAGAAAGGTGAGGCAAGAGGAGCAGTCTGACCTGGACACAGGTATGGCGGCTGAGGACCCGGGAGTCAGCGGACTGGGCGAGCTCGAGGAGCTCACGTGCCTGGTGAAATCTTTGGTGCGTTCGCTGACTCTCAGGGATCGCCAGATGGAGGAAGAAGTCGCTCGTCAGGAGCAAAAATGGCAGGCGGTAGAGAATCATATTCATCGGATGGAGTCGCAGGTGGCGGAATTGAGAGAGGACTATGGGAGCCGGGCTGAGTGTAGTGGTGACGAGGGCACTTCGAGGGAGGATCCTAGGGTAACGGCCAGTCGGGTCGGCCCGCGAGAGGATGATTTGCTGCTGCAGGTGCAGCCAAGGAGGCCACGAACGCATCACGAGCCCAGGCTGAACCCTCTCTCTCCCGAGGATGACATCAAGCACTACCTAGCGTCATTCGAGAGGATTGCTACAGTCTGCCGCTGGCGCAAAGAGGAGTGGGCTATTCATCTGGCTTCTCTACTCACAGGTAAAGCGCGAAGCGTATATGTTCTGATGGACATCACAGACACGGATAATTATGAGAAAGTGAAAGAAGCTATCTTGAATAAATATGAAATCACATCTGACACATATAGGAGGCGGTTTCAGTCCCTGGACATTCATAAGGACGAAACCCCTCGGGAACTATATGTACGTCTGAAAGACTTGTTTTATAAATGGGTGAAACCAGAGACTTTATCAGTAAAAGACATTGCTGAATTATTGATTTTGGAACAATTTCTAAGGATGGTGAATCCGGAACTGGGAGTCTGGATACAAGAGCGGGACCCGAAGACTGCAGAGGCCGCTGCTCGTCTGGCGGAGGTTTTTCTGTCAGCCAGGTCTGGGAGCAGGAGAACTACTTTTGGCCGTGACAGATCTTTCACCACACGGAGTGAGTTTAATGAGATTGAAAGGGGTGGTCCAGCTCAAAATAAGTTGTATCCCAGGCCCAGTCAGATCACGAATAGCAGATTTGATGATAGCAAAAAGTCACGTGTTGCAAGTAAAGATATACGCTGCTATCAGTGCAATAAAATCGGTCACACCCAATATTCATGCCCTGCCATAAAGAATGAGAAACCGTCATTGTTGTGCTCAGTTCCTAGACCCACTTTTTCAGCCTCAGTGCATAATGGAGTTTATAAAACAAAAGTGTTGCTTAATGGTCAGTGTGAAGAGGCCCTGTTAGATTCTGGTTGTTTTCAAACAGTTGTGCTACCTAGTTTGGTCCCTAGGGATTTGTGGAATGACTCAGGAATAAATATCAGTTGTGTCCATGGGGATAAGAAATTGTACCCGACCGCTGAGGTTTATTTAACAGTAGGGGGTCAAACTTATCTCCTTCCTGTAGCTCTTGTGCCTGATTTGCCGTATCCTGTTATTCTTGGCAACGATGTTCCAACTTTGTTGGACATTATACAACAGGTTAGAGAGGAACAAACGGAGGAGAGACAGGCAGGTGGCACTGTTGAGCAGAGAGTAAACACACCTGTGGTTAAAAATTGTAGTATAGTGACAACCAGGGCACAGAGAGCACAGAGGGCTGCCAATACTCTTCAGGAGTTACCATTCTATGATTCTGAGGTAGAGGAAGGCCCTATTAAGCAACCCAAATCCAAGGCTCAGAAGAGAAGAGATAAGGTGTTAGCTTCTGTAAAGAGCCTGGGTGAAGAAACACCACAATTAAGTCAGTCAGTAGAGTTTGACATCCCTCCGGACATAGCTACATTACAGAAGGCTGACCCAACACTTAAACCTTGGTTTGATAAAGTCTCGGAGATTGAGGGTGTGAAACAGGGTAGAATGGATTGTTTGGCTGAGGCCATGTATGTCATAAAAAAGGGTATTTTGTACCAGCAACAAGGTGAAGTTATGGCCATAGCTTTGCCACAGGACCTCACACCAAAAATTATGGACCTGGGACATGTTATTCCTTGGGCAGGTCATCTAGCATTTCAAAAAACTCTGCAGAGAACTGCTAGAAGGTTTGTGTGGCCGGGAATGTATACCCAGGTAAAGGACTTCTGCACGACATGCTCAATATGTCAGATTACATCATCTAGGGGAGTAGCTCGTGCCCAACTACAACCATTACCAATCATTGGAACACCTTTTGATAGAATAGGGATGGATGTAGTTGGCCCCCTAGAGAGAAGCTCCTCTGGTAATAAATACATTCTAGTAATTTGTGACTACGCTACTCGGTACCCAGAAGCCTTTCCCCTGAAATCTATCAAGGCTAGGCAGGTTGCCAGCTGCCTTATCCAGTTGTTTTCAAGGGTAGGCATACCCAGAGAAGTTCTAACAGACTGTGGAACAAATTTTTTGTCAAAACTGTTGCAGCAAGCGTATAAGCTGTTGGGGATTAAGGGCATTAAGACTACCCCTTATCACCCTCAGACTGATGGACTAGTGGAGCGATTCAATCAGACTCTTAAAAATATGCTGCGGAAATTTGTTTCTGAAACGGGCTCAGATTGGGATCAATGGGTACCTTATTTACTGTTTGCTTACCAGGAGGTGCCCCAGGCTTCAACAGGGTTCTCACCTTTTGAACTGCTTTATGGCCGTCAGGTGAGGGGCCCACTGGACTTATTAAAGGAGCACTGGGAGAGTCCACCGAGTGATCAGGACAATGTGGTCTCTTATGTGATTAAAATGAGAGAAAAACTGGATCGAATGACTGCTTTGGCTCAGGAACACATGAGGACGGCGCAGGCCAAACAAAAAACTTGGTATGACAAGAAGGCCAGAAAAAGGGTTTTTCACCCAGGACAACAAGTTTTGTTATTGCTGCCCTCGTGTGATAGTAAGCTGTTGGCTCGATGGCAGGGGCCATATGAAATTTCTAAAAAACTAAGTTCAGTGAAATATGAACTATATATGCCGGACAGGAAGGTGAAATATCAGACCTTCCATATTAACTTATTGAAAGAGTTTCAGCAGCCTGGCCATCAGCAGCAGCAACCTGCTCTTCAGGAGACACAGCATCTCTTGATCTGTGCGACGGAAGTGGATGAGGAGAAGGAACAATCCTTTCCCACAAATGTGTCAGAGCCTTGTTCATTTCAACTGTCTCATTTGCAGGTGGATCAGCGGAGAGAGTTAGAGACATTGTTGGATCCAGATTGTTTCAAGAGAGACCGGGTTTCACCACATTGGTATATCATAAGGTTCATTAGAAAGAGGAAGCTGTTCCACGTAGAAGATCATATAGGATCCCGGAACGACTGGTACCAAAAATGAATGAATGAATGAATGAATGAATCTTTATTTTGGATAGTACAGGTTAAAAGGAACTGAATAGTATAGCATAAGGGGGAAATAAAATCCAACAAGGTCAAATTAGGCAATATCTCCTCTGATTATACAGTTCAACAAAAGTTATCCAAAATGGGTGATGGCTGAAGCCGCAGCTTATATTGCCCACCTATATTCCATCAAAGAATTCAAAAGAAAAAAAAAACAAAACAAGAGCGATTACAATTCAGAACAAAGCTAAGACCAAGTGTGACAGAAAAAAGTAAAAAAAACTAGGCAACAACACAGCACAGGCTGGATATGACAATCCTTATGTGATTTTACATGTCATCTTGTATATATGTTTGGAGTATTTCTTCCTTTAGTTTTTGCTTAAATTGTCCAAGCGTTGTACATGATTTTAATTCAGGTCCAAAATCGTTCCATAATCTGACTCCTTGCACTGAAACACAGTGTTGCTTGGTGGTAGTTCTCACTGTAGGCTTTTGAAATATACATGTTCCTCTGAAGTGATATCGTTTCTCCCTTATTTGGAACAACTTTTGGATATTTGCGGGCAGTGATAAATTCTTCACTTTAAACATTATTATTGCAGTTTTAAAGTCTACCAGATCTTTCAACTTGAGAGCTTTTAGTTTAAGAAAAAGTGGGTTTGTTGGTTCCCTGTAAGCTGCTTTGTTTATTATTCTAATAGCTCTCTTTTGAAGCATAAAGAGTGGATATATGTTTGTTTTATATGTATTTCCCCATACTTCATTACAATATGTCATGTATGGGAGTATTAATGAATGATACAAGGTGTATAGTGTGGGTTGATTAAGCAAATATTTCACTCTGTGTAATATTGCAATTGATTTGGATACTTTACCTTTGATATAGTTAATATGTGACTTCCAACACAGTTTATTATCAATTATTACTCCAAGAAATTTAGTTTCAGATACCCTTTCAATCTCTACACCATTTACACTGAGTTTAGGTACTGGGTTGTTGTGATGGTTCAGAATCAGAATCAGAATCAGAATCAGGTTTATTGCCATTGTTCATGTAGTACACAAACTAGGAATTTGTCTCGGTACAATGCTGCAACATTAAACATGATAAGATAAGAGAAATAAACTATACATGTAATAAAGTGTAGGATAAGATTAAGTGATACTGGTCAACAGTTAAAATATATATTAGCCAGCAGCAGATACTGTGGAGAACTATATAGTGCAGTCGGTAATGCAGGAAGAAAACAGTGATGATTGACATGAGTCTGGTTGAGCTGCTGTACATGGTGCACGAGAGTCACTTAGTGTTCAGCAGTCTAATGGCAGAGGGGAAGAAGCTGTTCATGTGACGGGAGGTTTTAGTCTGGATGGACCGAAGTCTTCTACCAGAGGGGAGGGGGGCAAACAGTACATGACCAGGGTGTGAGGGATCGGCTATGATCCGGCCAGCACGCCTCCGGGTCCTGGAGATGTACAGATCCTGGAGAGATGGGAGCTTGCAGCCGATCACCTTCTCAGCAGTGCGCACGACGCGCTGCAGCCTTAGTCTGTCCCTGGCAGTGGCTCCTGCGTACCACACGGTTATGGAGGTGGTGAGGATGGACTCGATGATGGCTGTGTAGAACTGCACTAACATCTTGGTGGGTAGCTTGAGCTTCCTCAGCTGCCGCAGGAAGAACATCCTCTGCTGGGTTGGTTGTTAAAGACTATAAATTTTGTCTTACTTAAACTGAGCGTTAATTTGTTTGAGTCAAATCACAGTTTAAGCTTTCCTAATTCCTTTCCGAGTGTATCCAGAAGTTGTTCCAAATTGTTTCCACTGCATAATAGATTAGTGTCATCGGCAAACAATATTAAGTCCATTTTTTCTGAAACTTTACATATATCATTTATATACATATTGAATAGTGACATAACGCACGGCTCAGGAGACACGCACACACAGGCTTAGAGTAGTTCAAAGAGTTTATTAACAGCAGGAGTGTATGAGTGTGTGTCTGCGGGATGCAGATGTGTTGGTGGTGGCGTCTGCTTCAGGCACAGAGGCAGATGACCGTTCGGCCGAGCAACCCTATGGAGAGAACACAGGGAGAGGGTGACGGGCATACACCAACACAGGATGAATTATGGCAAGAGAAGATCTTACTTGAGTTGTCAGGATAGCTGGCACAGCAAGGGGAACGTAGCCCGGGAGACAGCCACCTGGAGAGCTCCGTGCAGCAGCGAAGGATGGGCGATGGAACGGAGACGTCCGCCGCCGGGGAATCCACCTGTGCACAGGGGAGCAGACTGGAAAAGGAGGTAAGGGTTCTTACCCAGAATAGCGATGCTGAAGAAAGGAATGCTCACGGCGGTGAGGGAACGAAGTCTGACGGCTTCAGGCCGAGCCTCCGGGCGAGGCGGCTTTTATCCCTCGCCGCTAATGAGGATCAGGTGTGTGAGCAGGTGGCGCCGCTGATGAACGGCGCGGCGTGACAGTACTCCCCCCTCTAGCAGCGCCTCCTGGCGATGGCTTATCCGGGTGCGCTCGGTGGAAGTCCGCGATGAGCGATGGGTCCAACACAAACGACGGGGGCACCCACTGTCGATGCTCGGGCCCATAGCCCTCCCAGTCCACCAAGTATTGCAACCCACGACCCCGGCGCCGGGAGTCCAGGATGGAGGAGACGGACCAGGCCGGGTGGCCACCAATCATCCGGGGCGCGGGTTGCGCTGCAGGAGGAGGGCAAAGGGGGTCGGTGACTGCCAGCTTCACCTTTGACACGTGGAAGGTGGGATGGATGCGGAGGGAGGGGGGAATAGCCACGCGCACAGCCACCGGGTTGATGATCCGGGTGATGGGGAAGGGACCCATGAAGCGCTGTGCCAGCTTCCTCCTCTCGCCTTTTAGGGTGACGTCCTGGGTGGAAACGTAGACAAGTTGCCCAACTCTGTACGCCGGGGCAGGTCTTCTATGCCGATCCGCCACGGTCTTGTTGCGCTCCGCTGTGCGTAAAAGCGCATGACGCGCGGCGGCCCAGGTGGAGCGGAACTGCCTCACGTGCGCCCTAACTGACGGAACAGTTACCTCGCTCTCCTGCGCTGGAAGCAGCGGGGGGTCGTAACCCAGGGACGCCTTGAAGGGGGACATCCCCGTTGCAGAAGAGCGGGCGGTGTTGTGGGCGTACTCCACCCAGGCGAGATGGTTGCTCCATGATGTCGGCTTGGATCTTGCAACACAGCGGAGCGCAGCCTCCAGCTCCTGATTGGTCCTCTCACACTGCCCGTTAGACTGGGGGTGATGGCCGGAGGAGAGGCTCACCTTGGCTCCGATGGCGTTGCAAAAGGATTTCCAAACCTCGGATGAAAATTGGGGACCCCGGTCCGAGACCACGTCCACCGGGATCCCATGCAGCCTGACCACGTGTTGGACGAGGAAGCCCGCCGTCTCCAGGGCGGTAGGGAGACCTCGCAGGGGGACGAAGTGTGCCGCCTTGGAGAAACGGTCCACGACGGTCAGGATGGTGTCGAATGAGTTGGAAACTGGGAGCCCGGTGACGAAATCCAGTGCGATGTGCGACCATGGCCTGCCAGGGACGGGCAAAGGCTGGAGCAGACCCGCTGGAGGGGCGTTTCCCGATTTGCTGGTGGCACAAATTGGACAAGCCCGGGCGTAGCGGGCTGCATCCCTCCGCAGGCCCGGCCACCAAAAGGACCGTTGGAGGAGGCTGATCATCCGAGAGGTGCCGGGATGACAGGTGAGCCGGGAGGTGTGGAGCCAGTGGATGACCTCTCCTCGGACCGCAGACGGAACGAACAGTCTTCCCTCCGGTCCGCCACCAGGATCAGGTTCCACCTCCTGTGCCTTCCGGATCTTGTCCACAATGTCCCAAGAGATAGCTCCCACGACGCACGACCTGGGCAGGATAGTGTGGGGCGTCTCCTCAGCCCCCACGGGGGTGAACTGTCTAGAGAGGGTGTCAGGCAGGCCGTTCTTGGAGCCTGGCCTGAAGGTGATAGAGAACCGGAACCTGGCGAAGAACAGAGACCAGCGCGCCTGGCGGGCATTCAGGCGCTTGGCAGATCGTAGGTACTCTAAATTCTTATGGTCCGTCAGGACCACAAACGGCAGGTCCGCCCCCTCTAGCCAGTGGCGCCACTCCTGTAGGGCGAGTTTAATGGCCAGGAGCTCTCTGTCCCCCACATCATAGTTCCTCTCCGCCGGGGACAGGTGCCGGGAGAAGAAGGCGCACGGTCGCTTGGCGCCATCGTCCGGTGATAGCTGGGATAACACTGCTCCCACTCCCGTGTCCGATGCGTCCACCGCCACAATGCACTGCAGCGCGGGGTCGACCTGGCGAAGGACCCGGGGGGAGGAGAACTCCGCCTTCAGCGCCTTAAAGGCAGCATCGACCTCTTCGGTCCACCGGAACGGAACCTTCGGGGACGTGAGGCGGGTCAGTGGTCCGACGATCCAGCTGAAATTCGGGACAAAACGGCGGTAAAAATTGGCGAAGCCAACAAACTGTTGCACCTGCTTCCGAGATGCGGGAGTAGGCCACTCCACCACCGCCTTCACCTTCTCTGGGTCCGGGAGCACCTGGTCTTGGGCGATGATGAATCCCAGGAAGGATGTGGTCCTAGCGTAAAACTCGCACTTCTCAGCCTTCACGTACAGACGATTCTCCAGCAGTCTTTGAAGGACCCGCCTCACATGGACCCGGTGCTCGTCTCTGGACTGAGAGAAGATCAGAATGTCGTCCAGGTAGACGAACACGAAGAGGCCGATGAAATCCCGGAGGACGTCATTGATGAGGCGCTGAAAGACGGCAGGAGCGTTGGTCAGCCCGAACGGCATGACGAGATACTCAAAGTGGCCGTTCGGGGTACGGAAGGCTGTTTTCCATTCATCTCCCTCCCGGATCCGGACGAGGTGGTAAGCGCTGCGGAGATCCAGCTTGGTAAACCAGGTCGCCCCCTGGAGGGAGTGGAAGGCAGTGTCCATGAGGGGCAGGGTGTAACGGTCCCTCTCAGTGATGTCATTAAGTGCTCGGTAGTCAATACAGGGACGGAGGGAACCGTCCTTCTTTCCTACAAAGAAAAACCCCGCCCCCACGGGTGATGACGATGGGCGGATAATCCCAGCGCTCAGTGATTCCTTCAGGTACGTATTCATAGTCTCCTTCTCCGGCGCCGACAGGCTGTAGAGCCGACCAGATGGCAGGGGGGCCCCCTGGCGGAGATTGATGGCACAGTCATATGGTCGATGCGGGGGAAGAGACATAGCTTTCGACTTGCTGAATACCATACCCAGGTCGTGAAAATCTGGAGGCACCAGTGACAGGTCCGGGGGTGCTGTATCCGCCACAGGAGGAGCCGCGGACGGTGAGCAGGCAGCGGACTGAAGGCAGGTGCCCATGCAGAAGGTACTCCACGCCGACACCCCAGCTGACCTCCAGTCCAGGACAGGATTGTGGAGGCGTAGCCAGGGATACCCCAGGATGACGGGCGACACAGAGTTGGGCAGGACGTAGAAAACCATTTCCTCCTGGTGGTTCCCTGAGATGATGACTGGGACAGGAATGGTTTGATGGGTAACTCTCCCAAGGGAGGCACGGGAGAGATGGACCAGGGAGATGGGGTGTTTGAGCGCCTGACAGCGGATGCCCAATCGGGTTGCCAGGCCTTGTGAAATGAAGCTGCCCTCTGCGCCCGAATCCACCAGTGCGTGGGTGAGGTGCCCAGTGGGGTTGTGGCAAAAACGGATGGGCAGCTTTAATTGAGTGAGGGGACTTTGCCGATTGACGTCCGCGAGGCCCCCTACAGTGACTCGCGGACCCCACCGTTTGGCTTTTGTGGGCAAAGCTCCACCATGTGTTGATTGTCCCCGCAATACATGCAGAGACCCAACTCACGGCGGCGCTGTCTCTCTGCCAAGGAGAGCTTTGCCCAGCCCGTCACCATCGGCTCCGACTCCTCGGGGCACGATGGTGGCGGCGTCGCCAGGGGGCGAGCTTGGGGCAGGCGTAGCGGGACTCCTCGAGGGCGAGAAGCAGACGGCTTCCGCCCTGAGGAGCGCTCGCGCAGCCTGTTGTCCAAGCTGATTGCCAATGAGGTTAGCTCCGCTAACGTTCCGGGGATATCCCGTCCAGCCAGTTCATCCCTCAGATCACTATTGAGGCTGCGGAGAAACAGGCCGCAGAGGGAGCGCTCCTCCCAGCCCAGTTCCTCCGCCGCTACCCGGTATTCGATGGCATAATCCGCGGCCGACCGGTTTCCCTGCTGGAGAGCGAGAAGCCGATCGACCTGGACCGCCTCGGAACGGGAGTGATCAAACACCTCCAGGAAGCGCCTCACGAACTCGGCATAGGTGAGGGTGGCATAACTGGGTCTCGCCATAATAGCGTAGGCCCAAGTTAAAGCACGCCCCTCCAGGAGGTTCCCTATGTAGCCGATCCGGCTGTGATCTGAGGGAAAGTCTCCGGGCACACGGTCAAACACGGACTCGCACTGCATCACAAACCCCCGCGCTCCGCCGAGCTTTCCGCTAAAGCGGGCGGGGGTCGGAATTGGTGTGAGTCGGGCCGGTGCCACTGGAGCTGGCTGGACGGCCACCGGAACAGCAGGAGCTGCGCCACCCTGAGGAGCCGGGGGGAACAGCTGCTGGGGGTCCAGGCGGTCCAATCGGCCAGTGATAGTTATCAATTGATTCAGGATAACCTGCTGTTGATAAGCTATTTGATCCACTCTAGCCTCGAGAGTGGTAAGCCGGTGTGCGAGCCCGCCGTCCGCCGAGCCGCTCTGCTGAAGCCGTACTGACATAACGCACGGCTCAGGAGACACGCACACACAGGCTTAGAGTAGTTCAAAGAGTTTATTAACAGCAGGAGTGTATGAGTGTGTGTCTGCGGGATGCAGATGTGTTGGTGGTGGCGTCTGCTTCAGGCACAGAGGCAGATGACCGTTCGGCCGAGCAACCCTATGGAGAGAACACAGGGAGAGGGTGACGGGCATACACCAACACAGGATGAATTATGGCAAGAGAAGATCTTACTTGAGTTGTCAGGATAGCTGGCACAGCAAGGGGAACGTAGCCCGGGAGACAGCCACCTGGAGAGCTCCGTGCAGCAGCGAAGGATGGGCGATGGAACGGAGATGTCCGCCGCCGGGGAATCCACCTGTGCACAGGGGAGCAGACTGGAAAAGGAGGTAAGGGTTCTTACCCAGAATAGCGATGCTGAAGAAAGGAATGCTCACGGCGGTGAGGGAACGAAGTCTGACGGCTTCAGGCCGAGCCTCCGGGCGAGGCGGCTTTTATCCCTCGCCGCTGATGAGGATCAGGTGTGTGAGCAGGTGGCGCCGCTGATGAACGGCGCGGCGTGACAAATAGTAATGGCCCCAAAACTGAACCCTGTGGGACTCCACAGGTAACCTTCAGTAACTGTGAGTTTTTGTTACTAACACATACATACTGATATCTATTCTTTAAGTAACTACTTAACCAGGACAATGCTACACCTCTAATACCACAATTTTGTAGTTTCTTTAATAATAAATTATGATCCACTGTATCAAATGGTTTTTTAAGATCCAGGAATACTCCAACTGAATACTCTTTATTTTCGATGGCTGTTGATATTTTTTTTATAAATTCCATTAGAGCATATGCAGTTGTCCTCTTATGTCTGAACCCATATTGCTGCTCACACAGTAAATTATTCTTCAGTATGAAGTTGTCAATTCTCTCATAGAATATTTTTTCAAGTATCTTGGAAAATTGCGGTAATAGTGAAATTGGTCTATAGTTTGAGAATTCCCCTCTGTCACCCGTCTTGTATATCGGAATTACTTTAGCTATTTTCATTGCATTGGGAAATATACCTGTTTGGAGAGACAGGTTATAGATATACATCAGTGGTTTTACTAGGCATTCAATAATAGTTTTGACTAAGAGCATGTCAATACCATCACAGTCCGTAGATGTTTTACTTTTAAACGATTTGACAATTTCAATGACCTCTCTTTCGTCTGTGTTCTTTATGAAAATGGAGTCTTTTATAGCAGTGTTATTGCATATTGTATCACCTGTAGGCACCGTAGTGGGTATTTCTCGAGCCAAATTAGGACCAATGTTAACAAAAAAGTTGTTAAATTCATCTGCAGGTGAAGCTACATTCACACTCTGAGTCGTTTTACTATTTTTTGGAATATTAGTTGGGTTGCTTGTATTTCTGCTTTTATTTCCAAGGATACTGTTGAGTATTGTCCATGTATTTTTAATATTGTCTTTGTTTTTCTCCAGTTCTTTACTGTAATAGTCTCTTTTACTACATCTTATTATATATGTTAACTTATTTTTGTATGTTTTATACTGCTGCTCTGCTTCTTTTGTCCTTTTCTTTAGGAAAGCTTTATATAGTAAATTTTTCTTTTTACACGCCTTTTGTAGTCCTTTGGTTAACCATGACTTATCGGCAAATTTCTGTTTAAGCTTTTTTTTTTACTAATGGACAGTTTTTTTCTTAAAGAGTGGTTACAATGTTTATAAATGTGTCATAGGCTTCATTTACATCTGATACATAAACTTCTGTCCAGTCTTGCTTCAGCAAGTCCTCTTTAAAAGAACTGATTGCATTTGGTGATTTGTATCTGAACGATTTTGAAATTTTTTCTGTATTGGCCCCCGTGTGGCCATGGATAAGTGCAAAGGTTGGCAAGTGGTCACTTATATCATTTATCAATAATCCACTTTCTATTTTCTTATCAATAACATTGACAAACAGGTTGTCAATAAGTGTAGCAGTGTGAGCTGTGATTCTACTGGGATGTGTTATTGTGGGATATAGACTCATGCTGTACATAGAGTTCATGAACTCTGTAATTGCATTTTGTTGATGTGGATTCAGTGAATCAATATTGAAATCTCCACAAATTGCTACCATTTTCTTACTAGTAATATTATTGTACAGCTCGACTAATTTATCTCTGAATGTCTCAATGCAAGTTCCCGGCGTTCTACAGTGGGGCAAAAAAGTATTTAGTCAGCCCCCAATTGTGCAAGTTCTCCCACTTAAAAAATGAGAGAGGTCTCCAATTTTCATCATAAGTATACCTCAACTATGAGAGACAAAATGGGAAAAAAAATCCAGAAAATCACATTGAAGGATTTTTAAAGAATTTATTTGCAAATTATGGTGGAAAATAAGTATTTGGTCACCTACAAACAAGCAAGATTTCTGGCTCTCACAGACCTGTAACTTCTTCTTTAAGAGGCTCCTCTGTCCTCCACTCGTTACCTGTATTAATGGCACCTTTTTGAACTCGTTATCAGTATAAAAGACACCTGTCCACAACCTCAAACAGTCAGACTCCCAACTCCACTATGGCCAAGACCAAAGAGCTGTCAAAGGACACCAGAAACAAAATTGTAGACCTGCACCAGGCTGGGAAGACTGAATCTGCAATAGGTAAGCAGCTTTTTGTGAAGAAATCAACTGTGGGAGCAATTATTAGAAAAGAGAAGCCATACAAGACCACTGATAATCTCCCTCGATCTGGGGCTCCACGCAAGATCTCACCCCGTGGGGTCAAAATGATCACAAGAACAGTGAGCAAAAATCCCAGAACCACATGGGGGGACCTAGTGAATGACCTGCAGAGAGCTGGGACCAAAGTAACAAAGGCTACCATCAGTAACACACTACGCCGCCATGGACTCAAATCCTGCAGTGCCAGACGTGTCCCCCTGCTTAAGCCAGTACATGTCCAGGCCCGTCTGAAGTTTGCTAGAGAGCATTTGGATGATCCAGAAGAGGATTGGGAGAATGTCATATGGTCAGATGAAACCAAAATAGAACTTTATTGTAAAAACTCAACTTGTCGTGTTTGGAGGAGAAAGAACACCATACCTACTGTGAAGCATGGGGGTGGAAACATCATGCTTTGGGGCTGTTTTTCTGCAAAGAGACCAGGACAACTGATCCGTGTAAAGGAAAGAATGAATGGGGCCATGCATCATGAGATTTTGAGTGAAAACCTCCTTCCATCAGCAAGGGCATTGAAGATGAAACGTGGCTGAGTCTTTCAGCATGACAATGATTCCAAACACACTGCCCGGGCAACGAAGGAGTGGCTTCGTAAGAAGCATTTCAAGGTCCTGGAGTGGCCTAGCAAGTCTCCAGATCTCAACCCCATAGAAAATCTTTGGAGGGATTTGAAAGTCCGTGTTGCCCAGCGACAGCCCCAAAACATCATTGCTCTAGAGGAGCTCTGCATGGAGGAATGGGCCAAAATACCAGCAACAGTGTGTGAAAACCTTGTGAAGACTTACAGAAAACGTTTGACCTCTGTCATTGCCAACAAAGAGTATATAACAAAGTATTGAGATGAACTTTTGTTATTGACCAAATACTTATTTTCCACCATAATTTGCAAATAAATTCTTTAAAAATCAGACAATGTGATTTTCTGGATTTTTTTTTCTCATTTTGTCTCTCATAGTTGAGGTATACCTATGATGAAAATTGGAGACCTCTCTCATCTTTTACAGTGGGAGAACATGCACAATTGGTGGCTGACTAAATACTTTTTTGCCCCACTGTATATATACAACTTATAATTAGATTTTTTGTTTTATCTTGGTCAATCTCAACAGTAACACATTCCAAGATCCCTGTTAGTGCAAAGGACATTCCATTTACAAGCTTACACCTATATAGGTCATCAATATACAGTGCAACACCACCACCCTTTTTTGAGATCTGTTAATATGAAACATCTGGTATCCCTCTATTGCCATCAGGGGAGCCTGCTCTTCAGTAAGCCAGGTTTCAGAGACTGCAATAGCTGTAAATTTTCTGTCTAGCTGTTTTAAATAGTCCTGAATCTGTGGAAAGTTTTTGTTAAGACTTCTGCTGTTGAAGTGTATTATTGATAATTTACCATCTAGTTGCACTTGACTTTTGAATTGCTTTTCAGTGTAATATTCACAGTGGTTATGAATATTATTGAAAAAGTGGTTATCAGGATCAATATCATTCTCCATCTCTTGTGGTTTATGTTCAGCATAATGGCATATTTTCAGAGTTTGAGTTTCCTCACTCTGTGTCAAATGACTTCCTCCAGCTGGGGATAATTGATGTCTACTCAAGTCAGTCATAAGTTTTTGTTTGTTTTGCTTATTTTTTTTAAAGTACTTTGGCATGGTGTATCAAAAGAACTATTCTTATCATGTGTGTGAATATGGATTATCATTGACTCATGATTTTCTTAATCAGTGTTCATCTGTATTTATCTAAGTCAGTAGCATCTCTGATCATTATACTCTTTGCTTGCTCAGGTGTTCCATTTAGTTTAATCCAAATTCTACAATTTCTTGTCCAGGTTGCCTGTATCTTATTTTGCCTTTTCAGCATCCGTGCTTGCCATGCAATTTCAGCGTTTGTTTTTGTCAGGTGTTCATTTAGGTAAACTTGTGTTCCCCGTAGCTTTCTGGCCTGCCTCAGTATGTCATTCTTTACCCTTCTGTTCACAAAGCGCATCACAATTGATTTCTTTGTTTGGTTATCTTTCTTCGGTAAAGCATAACAGGCTGAAATTGCATTAGCTTCTACCTTAATATCTCTACTATCCAGGAACTGAAGCACCTGGTTTTCTAGTGAGACTGATTCACTCATGGGAGCATCCTCACCTCTCAGTCCCGTTGTGGCATGGGCGTATGACTGATATTTGATGTCTAGTCCGCTTATAACTAGGTCATCCATACGAGAACCTTGTTCAAGATCCTCGACGCGTTGCTCCAAGCCCTTAATTTTTTTGTCTTTTTCCTGAATTGTTAATTGTAGGGCTCGTACATCTTCCATTAGGCCTATTATTTTGGCCTGCTGGCTAACCATTTTGGCCAATTCTTCTGTCACGAAGTTCAGAGTTTTTTTTATCTCTTCCATTTCCTCCTTCTTTGGTGGCATTTTACTGACCTGTGGATAGTAAAAACAATGAATCCAGCTGGGCCTCAGCTCCGCTGCTGGTCCCTCTGCTCACCGCTGTCGCAACCGAGAAAAATGAAAAATGAAATTGATTTGATGTTGCAGCTGGGAGTGATTGAGGAGTCAGCCAGTGAGTGGTGTAGCCCGATTGTGCTGGTTCCAAAAAAGGATGGCTCATTAAGATTTTGTATTGATTTTAGATACCTTAATTCAGTATCTAAATTTGAGTCATACCCCATGCCCCGGAGCGATGAATTATTAGAGAAAGTAGGCAAGGCTAGATTTATTTCTACTTTGGACCTAAGTAAAGAGTATTGGCAGGTGGCATTGGCACTAGAAATAAGGGAACTTACAGCCTTTAAAACACCTTATGGCAGTTTCCATTTTAGGGTCATGCCATTTGGCCTTCAGGGGGCACCTGCAACTTTTCAGCGGCTTATGGACCAAGTTTTAAGAAGGGTATCAAATTTTGCGGCTGCCTATTTGGATGACGTGGTCATCTATAGTCAGACCTGGGAAGAACATGTGGTACACCTTAGGCAGGTCCTTCAGCTGATTAAGAGGGCTGGACTGACAATCAATCCACGCAAGTGTGTGTTCGGACAGCAGCAGGTGGAGTACTTGGGACATGTGGTTGGTCAGGGGGTGATTAGACCACGAGTAGGTAAAGTGGATGCCATTCGGACCTACCCTGTACCCACCACTAAGAAGAGAGTGCAATCATTCTTGGGAATGGTGGGATGGTATAGCAAGTTCATCCCCCACTTTGCTGAAAGAGCAGCAGTGTTAACTGACCTCACTAAGGCTTCAGCGCCAAATAAGGTAAAATGGACAGAGGAGTGTGACAGAGCATTTGAGCTTTTTTTTTTTTTTTTTCCTTTGAAAGACAAAAGTAAAATAGAAAGATGTCTTTACCTTCTTTACATGTTTCAACTGCACTGCAGCCTTCATCAGAAGGCTGATGTTTCAACTGCACTGCAGCCTTCATCAGAAGGCTGATGAAGGCTGCAGTGCAGTTGAAACATGTAAAGAAGGTAAAGACATCTTTCTATTTTACTTTTGTCTTTCAAAGGAAAAAAAAAAAAAAGGATAAATAATTGAAAGAAGACAAAATGAACCTGTTTGACGTAGAGCATTTGAGGATCTGAAGAGGGCTATTTCTGGGGAGAAGGTTCTCTACAGCCCAGACTTTGCTCGTCCATTCACTTTACAGACTGATGCTTCAGGGGTTGGCATTGGAGCAGTACTTCTCCAGGAGGAGAAGGGAGAGAGACACCCAGTACTGTTCTTGAGCCGTAAGTTGTTGGACCGGGAGACAAGATATTCTACGGTAGAAAAGGAATGTCTTGCCATGAAATGGGCAATAGGGTCCCTTAAGTATTATTTACTAGGGCGTCATTTTATTTTGGAGACAGATCATCGGGCTCTACAGTGGTTGGACAGAATGAAGGATGTAAATAGTCATCTCACAGGGTGGTATGTGTCCCTCCAACCATATAATTTTACTGTTCGGTATGTGGCAGGGAAAACCAACCTTGTGGCTGATAGCCTCTCACGAGTACATGACTCCTAGAGTACTGTACTCTCGGGAAAGGGGGGAGGAAATGTGACGATGGGATGTCACCACTATTATGATTTATTGTTTGTGTGTGATTGTTATATTTGTAATGGTAAATGTTATTATTTGTTAAAATACACACATTTATTTGGGATCTGTCTTTGTTTAATTTGAATGCCTTGGGAGATAATGGTATGGTTAAGTATTTGGGTAAAATGATGGATAATAAGTTATTGCACATACCTTTGCCAATATGCTTCCTGTGGGTGTCCAGGCAAAAGACTCCTTTAGGGAGTTGAAGGCCTTTTATAGGACACCAGCAGGAAGGAAACATCTATGGTGAGTTAGAGGGGTGGTTTAGTTTTGTAAATAAGGATTTTGAACTATTTATTGGACTATTTATATTATTATTGTTGTCACTGATTGTTATTTATTATGTTATTTATATTATATAGTGGGGAAAATATTTATGTATTTTAGAACTAGTGGGTATTGTGTAAATGATGGAAGATTTGTTATTTTGCCTGGGATTATGGTAGGGGCTAATCAGCCCTAATTACTGATGTTAGTATAAAACAGGTGTGATTATTGTGAGTTGAGTAGAGTTCACTGAGAGAGAGATCGTCGATCATTGCTGTGAAGCAGAGTTGAAGAATTGTGTCGGATATCTGGACTTTTACTTGTGAGTGATAATAAAAATGGAAATTTGGATTTGAAGATCTTGGCCGTTTCTTGCCTCAGACCTCGCCACAACACTCGTTCACATTGAGCAATGACCTACAGGTCTTACTGGGACAGTTTGTTAGTAAGTGTGAAGCAGCTGGGATAAGAACCAGCACCTCCAAGTCCGAGTCCATGGTGCTCAGCTGGAAAAGGGTGGATTGTCCTCTATGTGTTGGGGTCAAGCTCCTGCCCCAAATGGTGTATCTTGAGGTCTCATTCATGAGTGAGGGGAGAATGGAGTGTGAGGTTGACAGACAGATTGAAGCAGTACAGTATCTGCTGTGATGTAGATGTTATACCGGTCTCTTGTGGTGAAGAGGGAGCTGAGCTCTAAAACAATGCTGTCGATTTACCACGAAATCTATGTTCCCACCAGAGCTTGACATTAACACCTGCCAATCCGGCAATGGCGGTGGATTTCATTGGCGGGTTTTAAGACAGTGACTCCCACTAGCCACTTTGGCAGGTTGTAGTTTTCTCAAACACCACCTAAAATAATAAACCTATTGGATTGTGAGACTACAAAACTATAACTCCCATAAGCACTGTCTGCACACAGTGCATGCTCACTGGTTCATCCGTGACACCTTCTTGACGTCATGGTAAAAATGGTCGAGATTTGAAGCAGTGGAGAGATATGATGGATTATTAGTGATGCAAGAAAAACCGAAGACCAGAGAAAAGAAAAGCAAAATCCAGATGAAGGAATGAATGAAAAGTGGAAGTCAGGCTGAGAATGGCTGGCATATGACCCAGGAGAGAAAATCATGTACTGCATCAACTACAGGATATATGGTGGTGAAAAAAATGAAGGAGCTCTCTTTTGTGGTTGGGACAAGCAATTTTAAAGTTGAAACAATCAAGGACCATGAACTGTCCATCGATCATATCAGAAGCACTGCAACTAAATGGGCAAAGACGGTTGGTTTACTACAAGACATTGTGATGGTGAAATCTCTGGCCCTCATGAAGTTGGTTGAGCTCAAGGAGATGCGGGTACTGTTTTGCAATGTCCACACTATCGAGAAGAAATATCGACCTTTCACTGACTATGTATGGATGTGCGAGTAAGTATTAACATTAAACGTGTATTATTAAGCTAAAATTGTGACTGTTCATTTAAATTTGTGAGAAAGGCTAGTTGTAGGCAACATCAGTTTGTGTTTTCTCAAGGGTAGATGAGAAAAAAAGCCTGAAGGCTCGAAGCACTTACAGAAACTGAAATAAAGCAAAGGAGTTATTGTTTTACGTTGCTGAGACTGAAACAAAAACTGAAAAAAGCTCTAGCTACCACAACATTCCTGTCAGTAATGCATGACAGTTTGACAGCACAGTGGTCTGAGCATCTCTGCTTAAACTGCTGCCTCCACAACCTGGACTCCTGGAAAAGGGATGGATGGATGACTGGATGGATGGATGGACTGACGGACGGACAGACGGACGGATGGAAACACTTACAGGTGCTGCACACATACAGCTTTTCTTTCTGATTTAGGGTGCTGTCACACCTAAATTTGTTTACTTTGGTCCGAATCAGTTGATAAGGTTTTTTTTTTACCTTTTATCATTTTCTCCTTGGTTTGGTTCCCTTTCACACAGGCAAAAATTCAAGCGGACCAAATTCCATCATGTGAAATCCCACAAGATATACGTCAGAACATTCTCTGTTCTAATTGGACAGATTCCTTTGCTGCAAGAACAGGAAAGGAATATACAAGAAGTAGGATGACTACTGTGCATCTATGCATTCCTGGGGAGAAAATCATACAAATCATAGCGTAATCGGGGGGGGGGGGGTCATCACCCTGGTTATCATTTATTACATTATAAACTAAAGTGAACTCCAGTGGGCTAACAACCTGCAGGAGGGACCATGAAGGTCCGGTGCTATGCAGATCAGGTGGTGGTCGAGGGCAGAGACCTTGGCAGTTGGAGGCCCAAGCTTCCTAAACTTCTTTGGGATGTGGAATGTCACCTCTCTGGTGGCGAAGGAGCCTGAGTTAGTGCACGAAGTTGAGGTATACCAGCTAGATACAGTCGGCCTCACCTTAATGCACAGCTGCGGTTCTGAAACCAGTCTCCTGGAGAGATGCTGGAGCTTGACCTACTCTGGAGTTGCCCCCCACAAGAGATGGCGAGCAGGGGTGGGTATTCTTGAATCCCCCCACATTGCTGCCTCTATATTGGAGTTTTCCCCGGTGGATGAAAGGGCTGTTTCGCTGCGCCTTCAGGTTGGGAAATGGGTCCTGATCATCATTTGTGCCTATGCACCAAATGATGGTTCACAGTACCCATTCTTTTTGGAGTTTCTGACTGGGGTGCTGGAGAGTGTTCCTCTTGGAGACTCGATTGTCCTACTGGGGGACTTCAATGTGCACGTGTGCAATGACAGTGAAACCTGGGGGGTGTGATTGGGGGGAACGGTTTCTTAATCTGAACAAAGGAGTTCAGTTATTGGACTTCTGTGCTAACCACAGTTTACCCATAACAAACACCATTTATATTTTGTTCTTATTAACAAGAACAAAAGGTAAATAATTAAAAGAAGACAAAATGAACCTATTTGAGCTATAACAAACACCATGTTCAAGGATAAAGGTGTCCATATGTGCACTTGACACCAGGACACCCTAGGTCACAGGTTGATGATCGATTTTGTTATCGTGTCATCAGGCCTGAGACCATAGAGTATGTCTTGGACACTCGGGTAAACAGAGATGCAGAGCTGTCAACTGATCACCACCTGGTGGTGAGTTGGATCCGATGGCAGATGAGGATGCCATTCAGACCTGGTAGATGCAAACGTATAGTGAGGGTGTGCTGAGAATGTCTGGCTGAGGCCCTTGTCCGGGAGGTCTTCAACTCCCACCTCCGGAAGAACTTCGACCACATTCCTAACTAGTCTGGCGATATGGAGTCTGAATGGGCCATGTTTTCCACCTCCACTGTTGGAGTAGCTGTCCAGAGCTGTGGCCGCAAGGTCGTCGGTGCATCCCTCGAACCAAGAGTCATCAAGCTGAAGGAGTTCTATTGAGCTTGGATGGCTTGTGGGACTCCTGAAGCAGTTGAAGTGTACCAACAGGCCAAGTGGAGTGCAGCTTGGGTAGTTGCTGAAGCAAAAACTCGGGTGTGGGAGGAGTTCAGTGAGGCCATGGAACAAGACTTTCGGTTGGCCTTGAAGACATTCTGGCAAACTGTCCAGCAACTCAGGATGGGGAAGCAGCTCCCTGTCCACACTGTGTATGGTGCAGATGGGGTGCTGCTGACTTTGACTGGGGACATCGTCAGGTGGTGGAAGGAATACTTTGAGGATCTCCTCAATCCCGCTGACACGCCTTCTACAGAGGAAGCAGAGCTTGAGGACAAGGTGGACAACTCACCCCATCACAGGGGCTGAAGTCTCAGAAGTGGTTAAAAAACTCTTCAGTGGACAGACCCCAAGGGTGGACGAGACTCACCCCAAGTACCTCAAGGCTCTGGATGTTGTAGGGCTGTCATGGCTGACACATTTCTGCAACATTGTGTGGAGGTTGGGGACAGTACCTTTGACATGGCAAACCAAGGTGGTGGTTCCTCTCTTTCAGAAGGGGGACCAGAGGGTGTGTTCCAACTTTACTGGGATCACACCACTCAGCCTCTCTGGGAAGGTCTATACCATAGTACTGGAGAGGAGAGTCCAGCTGTTGGACGAACCTCGAATTCAGGAAGAGTAATGTGGTTTTCATTCTGGCCGTGGCACACTGCACCAGTTCGTCACCCTCTCGAGAATCTTCAGTGGTTTATGGGAGTTTGCCCACCCAGTTTTTATGTGTTTTGTGGACTTGGAGAAGGCATTCGACTGTGTCCCTTGCAGTTTTTTGTGGGGGGTGTTTCAGGAGTATGGGGTATCAAGCTTTTTGTTACGAGCTATCTGGTCTGTATGCGACTGTTGTGAGAGTTTGGTTCGTCACAGTGAGTGCTGGACTCCACCAGGGTTGCCCTTTGTCACCAATCCTGTTCATAATTTTTATGGACAGGATTTCTAGGTGCAGCCAAGAAACGGAGGTTGTCCTGCTTGGTGACCACAGGATCTCATCTCTGCTGTTTGCAGATGATGTTGTCCTGTTGACTTCATCCAGCAATGACCTACAGGTCTTACTGGGATGGTTTGCTGGTGAGTGTGAAGTGGCTGGAATGACAATCAGCTCCTCCAAGTCCGAGCCCATGGTCCTTAGCCGGAAAAGGGTGGATGGTCTTCTCCGAGTTGGGGATGAGCTCCTGCCCCAAGTGGAGGAATTAAAGTATCTCGGAGTCTTATTCACAAGTGGGAGGAGAATGGAGAGGGGAAATTGGCAGATAGATTGGAGCTGCCTCTGCAGTGATGTGGATGTTGTACTGGTCTGTTGTGGTGAAGAGGGAGCTGAGCTCTAACGCAAAGCTGTCGATTTACTGGTCAATCTACATTCCTACCCTCACCTATGGCCATGAGCTTTGGGTAATGACCGAAAGAATGAGATTGTGGATACAAACGGCTGAAATGAGCTTTCACCGTAGGATTGCTGGACTCACCCGTAGAGATAGGGTGAAGAGCTCAGTCCTCCAGGAGAGGCTCAGAGTAGAACCAGTGCTCCTCCCTATCGAAAGGAGCCAGTTGAGGTGGTTTTGGCATCTGATCAGGATGCCTCCTGGACACCTCCCACATGAGGTGTTTCAGACACATCTCACTGGGAGGAGACCCCAGGGCAGACCCAGGATACGCTGGAGAGACTATGTCTCCCAAGTGTCCTGGGAACGTCTTGGTATCCTCTCTAAAGAGCTGGAGCAGGTGGATGGGGAGAGGGAAGTCTGGGCTTCTCTGCTTGAACTGCTGCCTCTGTGACATGGACCTCCAGAAAAGTAGTAGAAGATGGATGGATGGATGGATGGACATTATGTGCATATACCACTTGTGGCAAATCGTACAGTTTGAATATGAAGTGCAGCTACGGATGGAAAATTCATTAATTCTCCAGAACCATGACATGTTCAGCCACAGATATTTTCAAAGATCCGTCAGGTATGTACAGTGGCAGAAAATGTTTCACCGTTTACTGTCCTGTTTTTGTACGGTCCCTTTCTCACCTGCATAAATGCACCAGAGTTTGCCAGTTGATTCGAATTGAGACCACCTCTTTCAGACGGTCTCTGCAGTTGTTTTGTTGTGCATCTGAGTGGAATTGCCAAGTTCTCACCAGACAAAATGAACCGCACGAACGGAGAAAACGAACTCGAGTTTGACTGAAACAAACTAAAGCCTCTAGGTGTGAAGATACCCTTAATAAAGATGGAAATCATAGACATGAGTAACCAATAACTGAGTTTCACTTTTAAAATAAAACAAAAAGCTGGAAAAGAAGCTAGGACTGTAAGAAATGTTCTTTTAACGTCATCCTACTCCTTCTCTTGTTGATGATTTTTGTCAACAGTGTTTCTGTTTTTATTTTAGATTTTAGTTTCTTGTATTTTATTTTATCTGTTGGATTAAATGTTAGAAATCAAAGAAATAATAAAAAATAAAATTAAGAATTCACTAAATGTAAAAGAGGCACAAGATTTATTGATTTCAAAATGAAAGGAGCTGAATGACTCACAAGCTGCTGAATGCAGGATCCATTATCCGACGCTGTTTATACCACACCTCATGATTATGTGCTGTTAGCAGCCCATTGCCCAAGAACCTTGAAAAGAGACAATTTAAAAAAAAAGACTTTTTAAGTAAATGATATGATTACACAAGACCTTTCACAATAAAAAATGTATTACAAAATATTTCAAATATGCCTTTTTTCTAATCTATAAGAGGGCAGTTTGTCAACAATATAGATTATCATTTAAGTGGCATTGTCCAATGTTTGCTCTGTTAGATGTAACAGATTCTCATGTCACGTTTGTTTTTATACAACCTCCTGTGTGCGTGAAAATCAGCATACACCATGTTTTTGTATGTGTACACCATTTATACGTGATGCCCCAGGGCTTCTGAGCTTGTGGACATGTGGGGCCTTGACTGCCAGGTTGGCCTTGAGAAGGAAGACTTGGAGGCTACAACAATGTAGATGAGACAAGACATGTCCAACAAAGGGTAAACCTCAGAGGACTGCAGTGGAGACAAGTAGTGTTCCACCTGATACACTCCTGATCAAAATCTTTAGACTGTGGGAAAAATTACAAGTATTGACATTCCGTGCTGGTGGATCACAACCAGGTTGTAAGTAGAGCTTCAAAATGAAACAGGAACAAGATACAAAAAAGCAGTATGCATTTTATTAAAAACTGCATTTAAGCTCAAACAGACAGTCCATTAACTGAACAAAAGTTTAACACCGTAGCACCCCACCCCCACCAAAAAAAAACCAAAAAAAACAACTCAATAAGTGTCAAAACAGGACTCAGCATGGAGTAGCCTGACCATTATTGTTGATCACTTCAAAAATTTGTCTACGAGGTGGAGCTGAAAAGTTCATAGTGGTCAAATTTGACCAAATTTGGTTTATTTTTCAAGCGCTGCAACACCGATGGAAAAAGTGTGTTGACCGAAGGGGAGACTATGTTGAAAAATAAACCGCATTTGGGACTGAGGATCGTCACTTCCTTGTGGTAACGTAACGTATCGTCACTTCCTGTTTTGCTGTCTGCCTGTGTGGTTGCTCTCCAGCTATTAGCTATGGCTACTAGCTCTCTTTCCTCTCCTCTGGTGTGCTCTCTCTGTCAGATGTTTAGCTACACCTCTGCCTCTTTTAGCGATAACGGTAAATGTAATAAATGTTGTCTTTTTGAGGCGCTCGAGGCGAGGTTGTCTGATTTGGAATCCCGGCTCCGCTGCATTGAAACACCGTCTGTGCCAGTTAATCTCGACGGACGCCCATTAGCTGCAGCGGAGCTAGCTAGCTTAGGCCCCCCTGTCAGCGGTCCCTCGGCTCTCCTCAGCAGCGAGGAGACTGGGTGGGTGACGGTGAGAAGGAAGCCTAGTCGCAAAGCCCCGGTACACCACCAACCTGTTCACGTTTCTAATCGTTTTTCCCCGCTCAGCGACACACCCGCTGAGGAAAAAACTCTGATCATTGGCGACTCTGTAGTCAGAAACGTGAACCTAGAGACTCCAGCGGCCATAGTCAAATGTATTCCTGGGGCCAGAGCAGGCGACATCGAGTCAAATCTGAAAATGCTGGCTAAAAGTAACTGTAAATACTCCACAATTGTTATTCACGCCGGCATTAATGACATCCGTCTCCGGCAGTCGGAAGTCACCAAACTTGATGTAGAACCGGTGTGTGACTTTGCAAAAATGATGTCTGCCACTGTAGTATTCTCTGGGCCCCTCCCCAATCTGACCAGTGATGACATGTTTAGTCGCTCGTCATCCTTGAACCGCTGGCTGTCTGTGTGGTGTCCTAAAAATGACGTGGGCTACATTGACAATTGGAGCTCTTTTGGGGGAAAACCTGGTCTTATGAGACGAGACAGCATTCATCCCACTTTGGATGGTGCTTCTCATTTATCTAACAATCTGGCATCTTTTTTATCCAAATTTCCAAAACCATGACTACTCAGAGTTGGGACCAGGAAGCAGAGTCGCAGTCTTACACGCCTCTCTGCAGCTCCTCTTCATCCGCCACCCCTCAGCTTAGCCCCTGTCTTCCCCATCAGAGAATCATTGTCTGCTCCCTCCAAAGTAAATAAAAATATCATGCATAAGCATCCCAAAGTGATAAAGCAAAACATTGGTAAAACTCAAATTAAACATAAAGCCTCTAAATTGAATGATTTGGCCTCTGTTCCTCCTCATAATTTAAAAATTAAATGTGGTTTACTAAATATTAGGTCTCTAACTCCCAAGTCTCTGTTAGTCCATGATCTGTTAATTGATCATCAGATTGATTTAATTTCCCTTACAGAGACTTGGTTAGGGCAAGAGGATTATGTTGGTTTAAATGAATCAACTCCCTCTGGTTATTTAAACTGTCAAAATCCCAGAAGTTCTGGTCGTGGAGGAGGAGTAGCAACAATTTACCATTCCAAATTACTAGTTAATGTAAAGCAAAAAACATGTTATAATTCCTTTGAGGGCCTGGTCCTCAGCGTTGGGCACTTTAGCAATTTTAGGTTAAACCCAGTTTTATTTGCCATAGTTTTTATCCGAATTTGCTGATTTCTTAGCTGATTTAGTGCTGAAATCTGATAGAATAATTATAGTAGGGGACTTTAATATACATGTGGATGTAGATAGTGACTGCCTTAATGTGGCATTTAATTCAATATTAGACTCGATTGGGTTTTCTCAGAAAGTAGGAAATTCTACTCATTACCTCCACCATACATTGGACCTTGTTCTAAGATAAGATAAGATAAGATAAGATAAGATAAGATAAGCCTTTATTAGTCCCACAACGGGGAAATTCCAGGATTGCAACAGCACAGGGATAGCAACACTCAGAGCAACAATCAGAAGGCAAGAAAAAAAAAAAAAAAAAAAAAAAAAAAAAAAAACAAGCAAGCAAGAGCAGCTAATATACATATGTACATATTACTATAAAATATATATATACACACACACACACACAGACACACAGTGCAGAGCATTGTAGCTGGATGGAATAATATGTAGATATATAAAAACACAGTGCGGAGCATTGTAGCTAGATGGAATAAATATATAGATATATAAATATAAACACACCCAGTGCTGAGCATTGTAGCTAGATGGAATAAATATATAGATATATAAATATAAACACACCCAGTGCAGAGCATTGTAGCTAGATGGAATAAATATGTAAATATATAAACACACACAGTGCAGAGCATTGTTGCTAGGTGGGATGAAACAGCATAACCGTCTATTTAGTTATCCTACATGGTATGATTATGTGCCCATACATATTCTCACCCTCCATAGCGACCGGTATGTTCCTAGATGTATGCCGGAGAGGACCATTGTGTAAGTCTATTGCATCTTTTGCATTCAAAAAAAAAAAAAAAAAAAAAAAAAAAAAAAAAAAAAACCTATTAGTTTGTTACGTCTTTTTGCTATCTCTGCGAGCAGCCCTGCTTAGGTTGTACAGTCTGACAGCCGTTGGTAGGAAGGACCTACGAAACCTCTCGGTTGTGCACCTGGGATGATGTAGTCTGCTGCTAAATGAGCTCCTCAGTGCATCCAGTATGTCCTGCATAGGGTGGAACTCGGACTCCAGCAGAGATGACAGTTTAGCCACCGTCCTTCTCTCTCCTATCTCCTCCATCGGATCAAGGCGTTGCCCCAGGACAGAGCTAGCTTTCTTAATCAGTTTGTTCAGTCTCTTCCTATCGGCTGCAGTAATGCCACTGCCCCAGCAGACCACTCCAAAAGTGATGGCTGATGCCACCACCGTGTTATAGAATGACTTCAGCAGTGCCCCTTGTACACCAAAAGACCTGAGTCTCCTCAGCAGGAACAGCCTGCGCTGTCCCTTCTTGTAGAGTGCGTCAGTATTGTGTGACCAGTCTAGTTTATTGTTCAGATGAATACCCAGGTACTTGTAGGATGTCACCATCTCGATGTCTGTTCCCTGTATATTTACTGGTGCTGTGAGGGGCTGCCCATGCCTGCGGCAGTCCACCACCAGCTCCTTAGTTTTCCTCGCGTTGATCTGGAGGCAGTTCCGATGGCACCAGTCCACAAAGTCCTGGATAAGCCCTCTGTACTCAGCTTCATCTCCGCTGGAGATGAGACCAACGATCGCAGAGTCATCAGAGAACTTCTGTAGATGGCAATGTGTTGTGTTGTGTGAGAAGTCCGCAGTATAAAGAGTGAACAGGAAGGGAGCCAGCACCGTTCCCTGGGGGGCCCCCGTGCTACTGATGATGGTGTCGGAAACACAGTCCCGGGTTCTCACAAACTGAGGCCGGTTCGTGAGGTAGTCCAGGATCCATGATGACAGGTGCTGGTCCACCCCTGCGCGCAGCAGCTTGTCCTTCAGGATCATCGGTTGGATGGTGTTGAAAGCACTGGAGAAGTCAAAGAACATGATCCTCACCATATTCCCGGGCTTCTCCAGGTGGGACAGAGAACGGTGAAGGAGGAAGATCACCGCATCCTCCACCCCAATGCCATGCTGGTAGGCGAACTGGAGTGGATCCATCGCTGGTTCCACCAGGGGGCGGAGATGAGCAAGGAGCAGTCTCTCCAGGGTCTTCATCAAGTGGGACGTCAAGGCCACCGGTCTGAAGCTGTTCAGGTCTTTGGGGTGGGAAGTTTTTGGTACAGGTACCACACAAGATGTTTTCCACAGCTGTGGTACCCTCCCCAGTTTCAGACATATGGCATAGAAATAGAAAATCTTGTAGTGTCTCCTCATAACCCTGTACTGTCAGACCATTGTCTGTTAACCTTTGATTTTACCATTTCTGACTATTTGGCTCCTAAAGAAAAATATTATTACAGTAGATGCCTCTCAGATGATGCTGTTTCCAAATTTATGCAGATTGTTTCCTCTATGCCATGTGTCAACACAACGGAAATAAGCTATAGACAGCTTGCTCCTTCTGTAATTGATAACATGGTGGATAGTGTTTCAGCTTCTCTGCATCAGGCTCTAGACTTGGTGGCCCCCTTAAAAAAGAAAAAGTCTAATCAGAGATTTCTAACTCCTTGGTTCAACACAGAAACTCGTAGCTTAAAACAGAAGACTCGTCAATTAGAAAGAAAATGGCGCTCTACAAATTTAGATGAAATCTATTTAGCTTGGAGAAATCATCTTTTAATTTATAAAAAATCTCTTAGAAAAGCTAGAACAAGTTATTACTCTGCATTAATAGAAGAGAACAAGAATAATCCCAGGTTTCTTTTCACTACTGTAGCCAGGTTGACAAAGAGTCAGGACTCTGTCAATCCTAGCATTCCCTTAGAATCAGAATCAGAATCAGAATCAGAATCAGAATCAGAATCAGAATCAGGTTTATTGCCATTGTTCATGTAGTACACAAACTAGGAATTTGTCTCGGTACAATGCTGCAACATTAAACATGATAAGATAAGAGAAATAAACTATACATGTAATAAAGTGTAGGATAAGATTAAGTGATACTGGTCAACAGTTAAAATATATATTAGCCAGCAGCAGATACTGTGGAGAACTATATAGTGCAGTCGGTAATGCAGGAAGAAAACAGTGATGATTGACATGAGTCTGGTTGAGCTGCTGTACATGGTGCACGAGAGTCACTTAGTGTTCAGCAGTCTAATGGCAGAGGGGAAGAAGCTGTTCATGTGACGGGAGGTTTTAGTCTGGATGGACCGAAGTCTTCTACCAGAGGGGAGGGGGGCAAACAGTACGTGACCAGGGTGTGAGGGATCGGCTATGATCCGGCCAGCACGCCTCCGGGTCCTGGAGATGTACAGATCCTGGAGAGATGGGAGCTTGCAGCCGATCACCTTCTCAGCAGTGCGCACGACGCGCTGCAGCCTTAGTCTGTCCCTGGCAGTGGCTCCTGCGTACCACACGGTTATGGAGGTGGTGAGGATGGACTCGATGATGGCTGTGTAGAACTGCACTAACATCTTGGTGGGTAGCTTGAGCTTCCTCAGCTGCCGCAGGAAGAACATCCTCTGCTGGGCTTTTTTGATGAGTGAGCTGATGGTCAGCTCCCATTTGAGGTCCCTGGTGATGGTAGTGCCTAGGAAGCGGAAGGAATCAGCAGTGGTGATGGGAGAGCCTGAGAGGGTGAGGGGGGGCAGAGGAGTAGTGACTTTCCTGAAGTCTACAATCATCTCCACTGTCTTCAGAGCGTTCAGCTGCAGGTTGTTATTGCTGCACCAGGACGCCAGCTGGGCCACCTCTCTCCTGTAGGCGGACTCGTCGCCGTTGGAGATGAGCCCGATGAGGGTGGTGTCGTCCGCAAACTTGATCAACTTGACAGACTGGTGGCTGGAGGTGCAGGAGTTGGTGTAAAGGGAGAAGAGTAGGGGGGAAAGTACACAGCCCTGGGGTGATCTGGTGCTGATGCTAGTATAGTCTGAGACAGTCTTTCCCAGCCGCACATGCTGCCTCCGGTCCGTCAGGAAGTCGATGATCCACCTGCAGAGGGAGTCAGGCACGTTGAGCAGGGACAGCTTGTCCCGGAGCAGAGCGGGGCGGATGGTGTTGAATGCGGAGCTGAAGTCCACAAACAGGATCCTGGCGTAGGTTCCCGGGGAGTCCAGGTGCTGCAGGATGGAGTGGAGGGCCAGGTTGACTGCATCGTCTACAGACCTGTTGGCTCGGTAGGCAAACTGCAGCGGGTCCAGGAGAGGGGTGGTGATGGACTTGAGGTGGGACAGGACCAGGCGCTCAAAGGACTTCATGACTACAGAGGTGAGCGCTACAGGTCTGTAGTCATTAAGTCCAGTGATCCGTGGCTTCTTGGGGACAGGGATGATGGTGGAGGATTTGAGGCAGGACGGCACGTGGCATAACTTAAGGGAGGTGTTAAAAATGTCTGTGAAGACAGGAGCCAGCTGTTTCGCACAGAGTCTCAGGGTGGAGGGAGACACGCCGTCTGGGCCGGGGGCCTTGCGCGGGTTCAGTCTGGAGAACTGTTTGAGCACATCCTGCTCACTGATGATAAGGGGAGGGGGGGAGGTGGGGGGGGGGGGGTGCCTTAAATGAAGTAGGGAATGTGGAGGCTGTGGAGCTGGAGGGAGGGGGGGAGTTGGACACAGATGACGAGGTGTCAAAACGGGCATAGTGTTGGGACAGTCTCTGACTAAGGGCTTTGTCATCCTGACCTTTAGGAGCCTGAGGCCGATAGTTGGTGATCTGCCTCAGTCCTCTCCACACGGAAGCCGAATCATTAGCAGTGAACTGCTGCTGGAGTCTCTCTGAGTACACAGATTTAGCCCTCTTCAGCTCTCTGTTAAACCGGTATTTAACCTCCCTGTAGCAGTCCCTGTCTCCACTTTTCAGCGCTGCTTCCTTCTCCTTCCTGATCTGTCTGAGCTTAGCTGTGAACCAGGGTTTGTCATTAGAGTAACTCACCCTGGTGCGTGATGGAAGAATGTTCTCTTCACAAAAGTGGATATATGAGTTCACAGTGTCCGTGTACTCATCCAGATCATGCGTGGCTCCTTTAAGCATGCCCCAGTCAGATATTTCCATGCACGTTTCCAGCTTCTCCTCAGCATCACTGGTCCGTATCTTCGTAGTGCTCACAACAGGTTTAGTGAGCTTCAATCTCTGTCTGTATGTGGGAATGAGGTGAACCATCACGTGATCAGATAATCCCAGCGCAGCTCGAGGGACAGCGCGATATGCGTCTTTCACTGTGGTGTAACAGTGATCCAGTGTGTTTAATCCTCTGGTGGGGCATTTAATAAACTGTTTGTAGCGGGGGAGATCGTGGCTCAGATTGCACTGATTAAAGTCGCCAGCCACAATAATCAGCGAGTCTGGAAAACTCCGCTCTGTGTGTTGAATGTGATCCGCGAGCACGCGCTGAGCTTCGCGCGTGTCCGCGTCGGGAGGGGCGTACACAGCGATCATTATGAAAGAAGCAAACTCCCGCGGGGAATAGAAGGGCTTGCAATTGATAACAAGAAATTCCAAGGCAGGAGAACAGTGTTTGGAAATTACCGTTACATCAGAGCACCAGCTACAGTTGATGTAGAAGCAGACACCGCCTCCTGTGGTCTTGCCGGAAAGCTCTGTGTCACGATCAGCACGGAAGAGCTGGAAGCCGTCGAGGCGCAGCGCGCTGTCCGGTATATTTCCCGGAGCCAGGTCTCAGTAAAGCAGAGGACAGCTGAGGAGGCGAGGTCCTTAAAACGCATCAGCAGTCTCAGTTCATCCACCTTGTTAGAGAGAGAGTTGGTATTGGACAGAAATATGCCAGGCAGCGCCGTTCGCGAGCCTCTCCTGCGAAGTCGTACGAGAGCGCCCGCTCGTCTTCCTCTCTTCCGCCGTCTCACTTTCCGAGCCAAACAATAAACCAGATCGGCGGCAGGGGCTAGAAAAACTGGGAGGAGGTCCGTGGGGGTCAAAGTCCTGATATTTAAAAGTTCTTCACGGGTAACTAGAGCTTACTAGTCAGGACTTTATGAACTTTTTCAATAATAAAATTTCATCCATCAGAGATAAAATCAATCAGATTCTTCCCACAGTTAACTTAAATACTGTAACTACTACAACTCCTTCTATTGATGTCTGTCTTGATGAGTTTACTCCAATCGACCTTTGTGAGTTAGACAAAATAGTTTCCTCATCCAAACCTTCAACTTGTCTTTTAGACCCTATTCCTACTAGGTTATTTAAAGAAGTCTTCCCACTTATTGGTAGCTTTATTCTTCATATAATCAATTCTTCATTAACTTTAGGCCATGTACCGCAGGCTTTTAAAACAGCTGTAATTAAACCCTTACTCAAAAAGCCAACGCTAGATCCAGGAGCTTTAGCTAACTATAGACCAATCTCTAATCTCCCTTTCATTTCAAAAATCTTAGAAAGAGTTGTTGCTACGCAATTATTCGACCACCTGCAGGGAAATGGTTTACTTGAAGAGTTTCAATCTGGGTTTAGAATCCATCATAGTACTGAAACAGCCTTAGCGAAGGTCACTAACGACCTCCTCATTGCATCTGATAATGGACTAGTTTCTGTACTTGTCCTTTTAGACCTTAGTGCAGCTTTTGATACTATCGATCATAATATTCTACTTGATAGATTAGAACACTATGTTGGACTTAATGGAACTTCGTTGCAGTGGTTTAGATCTTATTTATCTGATAGGTTCCAGTTTGTTCATGTAAATAATGAGTTTTCTTTCAACTCAAAGCTTAGTCATGGAGTTCCACAAAGATCTGTGCTAGGCCCTACTCTTTTTAGTTTATATATGCTTCCGTTAGGCAACATTATTAGAAAGCACTGTATACATTTTCATTGTTATGCAGATGACACACAGTTATACCTGTCAATGAAGCCAGATGATAGTAATCAATTAGCCAAGTTAGAAGCCTGTCTTAAGGAAATCAAAGCTTGGATGACTTGTAATTTCCATCCATCCATCCATCCATCTTCTACCGCTTTTCCGGAGGTCCGGGTCGCGGAGGCAGCAGTTCAAGCAGAGAAGCCCAGACTTCCCTCTCCCCAGCCACCTGCTCCAGCTCTTCAGAGGGGATACCAAGGTGTTCCCATACTAGCTGGGAGACATAGTCTCTCCACCGAGTCCTGGGTCTGCCCCGGGGTCTCCTCCCAGTGGGACGTGCCTGAAACACCTCAAGTGGGAGACGTCCAGGAGGCATCCTAATCAGATGCCCATACCACCTCAATGACTTGTAATTTCCTGCTATTAAATTCAGATAAGACTGAAGTCATTCTTGCTGGTCCAAAAAACCTTAGAAATTCCTTTCCAAATCAAACTTTCAGTTTGGATGCAGTTACTCTTTCTCTTAATAGCTCTGTGAGGAACCTTGGAGTTATTTTTGATCAGGATTTGTCCTTCAATTCACATATTAAATTTGTTTCTAAGACTGCCTTCTATCATTTGCGTAATATTGCCAAGATTAGGAGCATCTTGTCTCAGAGTGATGCTGAGAAACTGATCCACGCTTTTGTTAGCTCGAGATTAGATTATTGTAATTCTTTATTATCAGGTTGTCCTAAAACATCTTTAAAAAGTCTTCAGCTGATCCAAAATGCTGCAGCAAGAGTTTTAACAGGTACTAGAAAGAGAGATCATATCTCTCCGGTTCTGGCCTCCCTTCATTGGCTTCCCATAGAGTTTAGAATTAAGTTTAAAATCCTTCTTCTTACTTACAAAGCTCTAAACAATCAGGCTCCTTTTTATTTAAAAGATCTGATACTACCGTATTATCCTAACAGAGCACTACGCTCCCAAAATGCAGGACTACTTGTAATACCTAGAATCTCCAAAAGTACAATGGGAGGCAGAGCCTTCAGTTATCAAGCTCCTCTCCTGTGGAATCAGCTGCCAATCTGGATTCGGGAGTCAAACTCGATCTCTGTTTTTAAGATTAGGGTTAAAACCTACCTTTTTGATATAGCCTACAATTAGGGAGGGATCATGTGTTTCTGAACCCTCCCTTAGTTATGCTGCTAATAGGTTTAGTCAGCCGGGGGACCTCCAGTAATGCACTGGGCCTCACTCCTTTCCTCACTCTCTATGAAATATTTTTTTTTGCTGGTCATTAACATTTGTTTGTTCTCTCCCATAGATTGAGTCCCCATCGTGCTGTTTGCTCTCTACATGTCTGTTCTTTTCATCTTCTCTGTCCCCTCACCCCCCAGCCAGTCACAGCAGATGACTGCCCCTCCCTGAGCCTGGTTCTGCTGGAGGTTTCTTCCTGTTAAAAGGGAGTTTTTCCTCTCCACCGTCGCCAAGTGCTTGCTCACAGGGGATCACCTGATTGCTGGGGTCTTTCTGCAACTGTGGGGGTTCCCCCTACAGTTGATAGTGCTATGAGATGACTGTTGTTGTGAAATGGCGCTATATGAATAAAGTTGAATTGAATTGAATAGATTTGACCACGAGAAACTTTTCAGCCCCCCTCGTAGTCATGCTTGATGTGAGTGTTTCCAGGAAGTTGGTGGGATCGTTGCTCCATGTGGTGAAGATGGCTTCACAAAGAACATTCGTGGTCTGGAACTGGCATCTGTTTTTGTAATCTTCCCTTGCCATCAATCCCAAAACATTCTCAGTGGGATTTAGATCAGGGAAACATGCAGGATGGTCCAAAAGAATGACTTTACTCTCCTGGTAGAAGTCCTTTCGGCAGGCCTTGTAAACTGCAGCATTGTCCTGTTGAAAGACCCAGTCAATACCCCACAGAAGAGGGTCCTCAGTCAAGAAGGATGCCTGCTGCAACATCTCCACATAGCCAGCCGCTGTTTGATGGCCCCACACAACCTGCAACACCATTGTTCAATCTCCTTTTCATGCCAGTAATGTTGGAAACCATCATGATCGTCAAGGTTAAAATTTCTCTCTTCAGAGAATAAAACTTTCTTTTAACTTTCAGTGTCCCATGTTTGGTGTTCCGTTGCAAAGTCCAAACAGGCCGGTTTTTTAAGCCCTTCTTTTGTAGATGCCGTCTTATGGTGATGGGTTGCAGTCAGCATCAGTAAGGACCTTCATTTGGGATGAGGATGGGCCTGTTTCTTCACGGAGAACCTATCAGATCCTCCAGCTAAGCTCTTTTGGACCATCCAGCATGTTCACCTGATCTTAAAACCATTGAGAACATAAGAACATTTGAGGATGGATGGCAAGGAAAGTTTACAAAAACGGGCATCAGTTCCAGGCCATGGATGCTCTTCATGAAACAGTCACATCGAGAATACTGAAATAGATTTTGAAGTGTCCAACAAGAACGGTGGGGGTACTCATTACTGAGTCTTTTTTGACACTTTTAGTTCTGTTTTGGGTTTTCGGGGGCTCAGGGCTTAAACTTTTGATCAGTTGATGAACAGCCTGTTTGAGTTTAAATGCAGTTTTCAATACAGTAAGTTGTCTACTCTCTATTTTATTTCTCTTGCTCCCTTTTCTTATTTTTGCATTCCAGAGCTCTACCTACAACCTGGTTATGATCACCAGTGTGAAATATGAATACCTGTAATTTTTCCCACAGTCTTAAGATTTTGGACAGGATGAAGGTCACAGAAATACTCTCCACTGCCTACTTCAAAAAGTGGGCAGCACAGTGGTGCACCATTCTAGTTTTAAAGCTAAATTAGCTTTAAAGAGCAATTTGTTAACCACACCAGCTCATGTTGAGAAATTATTGAACAAACAGATATTAAAAGAAGAAATTAGTGTACCAGAGGGACAGCTCAGGTTGAGCAGTTTGGAGACAAAATAAGAGAGGCAAAACTGAGATAGTTTGGACATTCGCTGAGGAGGGATAGTGGACAAAGGATGTCGAAGATGGAGCTGCCAGGTAGAAGGAAAAGATGAAGACTACAAAGAAGATTTATGGATGTAGTGAAGGAGCATATTGAGGCAGATGATCTGCTGTGGTGACCCTAATCAGAGCAGTGGGAAAAAGGAAAATTCTTAAAACTGATACCAACAGGGCTTGACATTAATACCCGCCAACCCGCCACTTGTATTTGTACTTGGTAAGGTCATAATCCCCTAGTATGGGTCTGTCTGCTCACTGAGTGTGTTTATGAGGTTTCTCCACAGCTTCCTGTTGCTGGCATAACGTCTGACACCCGAGAAATCGCAGGTGTCGCCAAGCATGTATTTTATGTCAGCCATGTTTGAGATAAAGTGAAGCGTGGATGACCAACACTCTGATGCCTATGGGATGGTATCCAACCTAGTAGAAATTGGATAAGCCGGGTGGTACCCATAGGGCTACATGCCCAAAGTACTGCAATCGAGTATGATGTAATACAGTGCCAAGTTTGCAGGAACCCGTCCTCTCACGTATTTCGCTGTTAGAAATGTGGTCTGTCCAAGGCACTTTAAGGAGTCTTCAAAGACATCTGTGATAGAAGCTTTCTAGATGATGTAGTTGCCGCTCTTTTAGGGGCCAAGTCGGTGAGCCATATAGGAGGATTATCAATATGCCACTTTCAAATATCTTAACCTTGGTCGCAAGGAAGATGCTCAAACTTTTCCAAACGTTGTTTAAGGAGTTAAAAGCACCGGATGCTTGATCAATTCTGATGTTGAGTTCTTTTTCAATTGAGCAATCTCCAGAAATGATGGAGCCAAGGTATCTGAAATGGTTAACCTGTTCTAGTGGTTCGCTGTTTACTACCAGGTCAAGTACCTCATCTTGCTTAAAGGGGCGTTAGTTGTAGAACTAGCTGACTAGTATGCAGTTTGTCTTTTTTGCATTGATCTTCATCCCGGCTTCTTTGCCGAAGTCAGAGATATTGGATGTGACCTCTTGAAGACCATCTCGATTGCTGTCAAGGACAGCAATATCATCGGCATAATCAAGGTAGCTGATGAATATAGCGGAATGATGGGAGCTACATCGTTTTTGGAGTAAAAATCCACTGGAAATGGACCTCCCTGACATTGCATGGTAAATTACCCAGTTCAGGACAATTCTGAACAAATGAGGGGCTTGAATATTGCCTCGTCCTGTTCCCACCACTGGCGGGTGGATTTCACCAGTGGCGCGTCAGACAGTCACTCCCACTAGCCACTTTGGCAGATGTAGATTTGTCAAGCGACATCTACTGTAAATAATAAGCCTATCACTGTATAAGACTATAAAACTACAACTCTCATAAGCACTATCTGTCCACACACAGTGTGTTCTCATTGGTCCACTGTCGCTCACCAGCAGCAGCACGGTACACAGGAGAAGATGTGGGCGGAGTCCATGCTGGTTACAGGTGAAGGAGTGGATGGTCTTCTCTGCAGTTCTGTTCATTTTATAGCCAGTCTGGAGAAATGGTGATGAACAGACAGCAGCCGCGAGTGAAATGTGGCATGCGATACTCAAATTTGTTCATATTAAACTTAATTTTCCAACCACAAAATTGTGGCGAGTGAAAAGACTGAGTGGCTAGTAACTTTGGAAAATCACTAGCCACAGTGGCTGGTGAGCAAAAAAGTTAATGTTAAGCCCTGGATACCAATATCTGATATTGGTATCAATTTGGCTGTGAATCAGTACATTTACAACAAACCAATACCTTCTGGATAATTACCTTTGACCAAAGAGGTTGAAGAGTTTCTTATTTACCATTTTGGTTTTGGGGTACTTTGGGGACATCAAGATTTCCTGAAACCAAAATAATAACACATCGTCCAGAATGAAAACTGTACTTGGATTCCCAAAAAATCAGTTAAAGCAACTGGTGCTTACCTTGGTCGCTTCTGGACACGACACACACACCATAATGTAATGCATAGCATTTATCCTGAAAACAGGCCCATACGTCTCCGCCCTGTAAATTAAAACAAATATATACTGTTGAATCTTTTATAGTGCATAAAATGTATTAACTGACTTTTACTCCATCTCTATTGTCCCAACTGGGCAACTGGTTGAGCTGCATTAGTAGTATATGTTGTATAAGCAGTACACATAAAAAACAGCACAGCATGGACTTAAAAAATTATGGCAACAGAGTGACACATAATCTAACTATAGATTTAAGTTCTATTTAAAAAGTATTGAATAGATTAAATTGAAAGAAATTAAGGCAGTGAGGAAGAAGAATGCCATAGAAACACCTGGAGCAACAGCACAGATTCTGCTTGCATAAATTTGCAATTTATCATTTTTCCCCCCGCCATGGAAGTAATGTGATATAGGTGGTGTTGTGTCCATAACTGTTGAAATGAAGAGTAGGGCGGAAGGCAGTTAATGGTGTTTATTATCAAACATACGAACAGAACAACAGTGAGTTACAGCGCTCCCTATCCAGGCATCAGCGGCAAAAAAGAGGACATGCTCCTTCCAGTCGTGGCCTTTATATCCTGGCTGGCGTCACCACCGGAAAGGTGGGCCACCCCAATTTATCACCCGACTCACACTAACAGGGGAAAACAGTATGTACAAAACAAATAAATAACCTATCCATTCACACAACCAAGCCTGGGGCTGGGTAGACTACCAGTGCCCCCTAAACGGCCAGGTGGATTATTCTGCCGCCTTGTCCCTAGTAGTTCAAACCAAAAATGTAGCCGTATATCTAAAAAAAAAAAAAATCAATCACAGATCATTTTATACAAAATACATACACAATAATATCAACAATAAATACTTCTAATACACAATTTCAACATTCCCTACTGGCGGCCCCCCACCCCAACACACCCACTCCACACTCAGGCACGTCCCAAAATTTACAGTGTTGGAAGGCACCATCAGAAATAATTTCCTTGTATATCCAATTCAAATACAATATCAAAATATCTTCCTTCTCTCATTATTCTATGAATATATAACACACACAATTTCCCAAACCAGATTCATTCAAGTTAATTGTGCCCTTCAGAGGTAAAGTGGGCTATCCCACAAAACTTTGACCAGAGGTAAAGCCCACTTTACCTCTGAAGGGCACAATTATACTTCTTGCTTTTGTTTTTTGGGTTGTTTTTTTTTACATACTCAATTCAAACAATTATATCAATTTTCTTTTCTTACTGGACATATCCGGGGCACAGACACAGTAGTAGAAAAC
This sequence comes from Pholidichthys leucotaenia, assembly GCA_020510985.1. Lineage (NCBI taxonomy): Eukaryota > Metazoa > Chordata > Actinopteri > Cichliformes > Pholidichthyidae > Pholidichthys > Pholidichthys leucotaenia. The sequence goes on from CM035842.1 coordinate 10,630,968, forward strand.
TATATACACAATGACATGTGGCAAGAAAACACATCAACTAAACAGTCCACTGTCACTAAACATACGTTTTAAACCTGCACCCGTTGGTCTAGCCCCAGTGCTGTTCAGCGCTGATGTCTCAGTCCCACCTATTGACCCAGGGGCCCCGCCGTGCCACCCAGTTTCCACACCAAGGGCAGCCTGGGCTCTGGCATCGGGTCCATCCCGGGGAAGCACCCCGTGACGGTCCTCCTTGCTGTCTTCTCCCAATCCAGACCAATCGGTGTCCCACACTGCATCATCATCCACATCCGGCAGGGGTCGGTTCCACAAACTGACACCCGACCACTCCTCTCTGTTGTCACTGGCAATGGAGAAGCCCAAGCCGTAAAACATGTCGCATCCCATAATGTTTGATCCCATAGCGGTCACCACCTGGACAGCCGCCATGCTCCGCATCTTGTACTCTGCCATTAACACAATGTAACCCAATACAGCGATCCTACTCCTTCCATAGCTGTAAAATGGGGCCGCTGTCTTCAGGGTGCGGTATGGGGGAAACAAACTCTTCACTGTTTGTAGCTTCAATATTGAAGCCACCGCTCGCATATCCAACAGCATCAATACCCTGACTCCGTCCAGAGATACCGTGCAGTAGATATGGCCACCTGTCTCCAGTGCAACTGTATGAATAACAGTGGGAGTCTTTGTGGGGGAGCCCCCTCCCTTTTCACGTTCCCTACACTCAAAGTTTTTACAGGGCCACGCAAAGTCATGCAGCAGACCACATTTCCCACAGCGCTTTCCTTTTGCCAGACACTCTCTGGATTTGTAGCTATGTCTAGCGGACCCTCAGCCATAACATCTCGGCGTTCCCAGGGTAGACCTTATCCTGACAACGGAGGTGTATTCTTCTTCCTCAGTGTTGTCTTCATCATCAGGGCCCGCTGTCAGCACCTTTAACCAAGGATCATTTAGCATTGAGGGGGATTCTCTGCTGAGGTCCCTCGCTAAAACTTCAGCCGCCTCGAGCTGCTGAACAATCTCAATAGCGGTAGCATGCATCAGTTCGCCCGAGTAGATCAAGAGCCGTAACCGGGCAACAGAACAGTAAATGTGCTCCGCCAACTGATCCCGGACCATCTCATCCTGTAGAGCTCAAAATTTGCACTCTGCTGCCAGCTGACGTAGGTCTGAGACAAACCTCCTCACTGACTCTCCCGTCCGCTGGTGGTGCTGTCAAAACTGGATACGCCGGACGATAACGTTTTCCAGCGTGCAAAAGTATTACGCCATTAGCTCTACTACTTCCTCAAAGCTCTCGGCTCCCCCTAATGTCTCGAGGACCCTTTGTCCTTCCATGCCAAAATTATGGACCAATATTGCCCTTGCCCACAATTTTTTCAACTCACCGAGGTTGAGGGCCACCAGGTAGTTGCTAAACGCAGCGAACCACAGAGGCCAAGGCACAGGAGGCTCGCCAGGGGCCTCCAGAAACAGCCGAAAATAAGTTGCAGCACGCTCCATAACCGTGTTCTCCTCGTCTCCAAATGTTGTGTCCATAATTGCTGAAATGACGAGAAGGTCGGAAGTCAGTTAACGGTATTTATTCTCAAATATACGAACAGAACAACAGTGGGTTACAGCGCTCCCTATCCAGGCGTCAATGGCGAAAAAGTGGACGTGCCCCTGCCAGCCGTGGCCTTTATACCCTGGCTGGTGTCACCACCGGAAAGGTGAGCCGCTAACCCCCTCTACTCCCTGGTAAATCCCAGGCCGCCATCTTACCACTATTTTCCATATGTAACAGGCGGTTTATTTGTTTGTTTGAGCATTTGTTATTTTGAAATCTTGATGGAATTTTCACCAGAGGTGCCTTTGCACTGTAGATTAACACATTAGATTTTGGAAGTGATCCAAGAGGATTGCACAGATGGACAGAAGGAGGGAAGGACTGTCGGACAGATGGAGCCTTGGCGGAGGTATGTGCTCTCCGAGTGGCCTATTGTCTTTAATATTCTCACAAAATACAGTGAAATGGTGAACAACTCCACATCAGGCACACTCTTTAAGTAATGTGGTGTAAACATGCTAGAAATAAGATTTTGGGATGCAGCCACCTTTGAGTGCAAACATAAATTTCTGGCACATACATAACAGTAAATACATGCATGCATACATATACTTGAACATAGCTACATTTGTTAAGATTAAACATCTATTAAGACTTATTTTATACGCATATAACAAACACAACCACTCAGATTCTGTATGTTGTCTACCCATTTGAAGGTATGTAGTTCTGTATTGCCAAAATTTTGATGATATAGGGAAATAAACAGCAGAAAATCAGTTACTAAAGCATCAGCAGTTAAATTGTGTTGGATTTAGTAAGAACATGACAAATGATGAGTTATATATGCTGTGGGTGCAAAAGGTCGATTCGCTGATTCAAATCAATTCACGTTTGAATGAGCTGATATCAGTTCAAAAACATTTGTGGCTCAGTTTTCAACATAACACTTTTTACATGTGTGAAACTTGTCAGAGGTCTCAGGACCAGCTGATTCAAGAGCACTCACCCTTGGCCATGGGTTACCTGGTTTGATCCCAGCCCCTGACCAACAGTGATCTGTGTGGAGTTTGCATGTTCTCCCCATGTCTTGCATGGGTTTACTCCAAGATTCCTCCGGTTTCCTCCCACTGGCCAAAAACATGCAGGTTAGGTTAATTGTAGACTCTAAAGTGGCCCTAGGTGTGAATGGTGAAGGGATAGCGACGTACCATGGCTGCTTCATCCATCCAGGTGGATGCCCTCAATTTCCCCTCTGGGGATCAATAAAGCATACAAAAAAAAGCAGCGAGGACAGCGAGGAGTTTGACAGAGCCAAATAATTCCTTTGAGGGCCTGGTCCTCAGTATTGGGCATTTTAGCAATTTTAGGTTAAGCCCAATTTTATTTGTCATAGTTTATCGTCCTCCCTCAGCCTACTCAGAATCTTTATCCAAATTTGCTGAGTTCTTTGCGGACTTAGTGTTGAAATCAGAATAATTATAGTAGGGGACTTTAATATACATGTAGATGTAGATAGTGATTGCCTTAATATGTCATTTAATTCAATGTTAGATTCAAAGGGGTTTTCTCAGAAAGTAGGAAATTCTACCCATTATCTCCACCACACGTTGGACCTTGTTCTGACATATGGCATAGAAAAAGAAAACTAGAAGTGTCTCTGCATAACCCTGTACTGTCAAACCACTGTCTGTTAACCATTGATTTTACTATTTCTGACTATTTGGCTCCTAAGGAAAAATATTACTACAATAGATGTCTCTCAGATGATGCTGTCACCAAATTTAAGCAGACTGTTTCCTCAATGCCATGTGTCAACACAACAGATATAAGCTATGGAGAGCTTGCTCCTTCTGTAGTTGATAACATGATAGTGTTACAGCTTCTCTGCATCAGACTCTAGACATGATGGCCCCTTTAAAAAAGAAAAAAAGTCTAATCAGAGATTTCTAACACTTTGGTTCAACACAGAATCGCGTAGCTTAAAACAGAAGACTGGTCAGTTAGACAGAAAATGGCGCTTCACTAAATTAAATGAAATCTATTTAGCTTGGAGAAATCATCTTCGAGTTTATAAAAAATCTCTTAGGAAGGCAAGAACAAGTTATTATTCTGCATTAATAGAAGAGAGCAAGAATAATCCCAGGTTTCTTTTCAGTACTGTAGCCAGGCTGACCAAGAGTTAGGATTCTGTCAAATCTAGCATTCCCTTAGAGCTTACTAGTCAGGACTTTATTAACTTCTTCAATAACAAAATTTCATCTAATAGACATAAAATCAGTCAGATTCTTGCCACCGTTAACTTAAATACATTAACTACTACAGCTCCTTCAATTGATTTGTTTGGATGAGTTTACTCCAATTGACCTTTCAGAGTTAGATAAAATAATTTCCTCATCCAAGCCTTCAACTTATCTTGTAGACCCTATTTCTACCAGGTTATTTAAAGAAGTCTTCCCATTTATTGGTAGCTCTATTCAAATAATCTTCATTAACATTAGGCCACGAACCGCAGGCCTTTAACACTGCAGTAATTAAACCCTTACTTAAAAAGTCAACGCTGGATCCAGGAGTTTTAGCTAACGATAGACCAATCTTAGTGAAGGTCACTAATGACCTCCTTATCGCATCTGACAATGGACTTGTTTCTGTATTTATCCTTTTGGACCTTAATGCAGCTTTTGATACCATCAATGATAATATTTTACTTGATAGGCTAGAACACCTTGTTGGACTTAATGGAACTTTGCTACAGTGGTTTAAATCGTATTTATCTGATAGGTTCCAGTTTGTTCATATCAATAATGAGTTTTCTTCCAACTCAAAGCTAGTCACGGAGTTCCACAGGGATCTGTGCTAGGCCCTGTTCTTTTTAGTTTATACAGACATGGACAAAATTGTTGGTACCCCTCTGTTAATGAAAGAAAAACCCACAATGGTCACAGAAATAACTTGAATCTGAAAAAGTGGTAATAAATAAACATTCTATAAAAATTAACCAGTGAAAATCAGACAATGCTTTTGAATTGCAGTTCAACAGAATTATTTTAAAAAAACAAACTCATGAAACAGGCCTGGACAAAAATGATGGTACCCCTAGAAAAGATTGAAAATAATGTGACCATAGGGATATGTTCAATCAAGATGTGTCCTCTAATTAACATCACAGGTGTCTACAAATTTGTAATCAGTCAGTCGGCCTATTTAAAGGGTGACAAGTAGTCACTGTGCTGTTTGGTGACATGGTGTGTACCACACTAAACATGGACCAGAGGAAGCAAAGGAGAGAGTTGTCTCAGGAGATTAGAAAGAAAATTATAGACAAGCATGTTAAAGGTAAAGGCTATAAGACCATCTCCAAGCAGCTTGATGTTCCTGTGACTACAGTTGCACATATTATTCAGAAATTTAAGATCCATGGGACTGTAGCCAACCTCCCTGGACATGGCCGCAGGAGGAGACGGATAATACGAATGGTAACAAAAGAGCCCAGAACAACCTCTAGACACATTCATGGTGAACTCCAAGGTCAAGGTACATCAGTGTCAGATCGCACCATCCGTCATTGTTTGAGCCAAAGTGGACTTCATGGGAGACGACCAAGGAGGACACCACTGTTGAAAACAAATCATAAAAAAGCAATTTGCCAAGGAATTTGCCAAACTGCATGTTGAGAAGTCACAAAGCTTCTGGGAGAATGTCCTATGGACAGACGAGACAAAACTGAAACTTTTTGGCAAGGCACATCAGATCTATGTTCACAGATGCAAAAATAAAGCATACCAAGAAAAGAACACTGTCCCTACTGTGAAACATGGAGGAGGTTCTGTTATGTTCTGGGGCTGCTTTGCTGCATCTGGCACAGGGTGTCTTGAATCTGTGCAGGGTACAATGAAATCTCAAGACTATCAAGGTATTCTAGAGAGAAATGTGCTGCCCAGTGTCAGAAAGCTTGGTCTCAGTCGCAGGTCATGGGTCTTGCAACAGGATAATGACCCAAAACACACAGCTAAAAACACCCAAGAATGGTTAAGAGTGAAACATTGGACTATTCTAAAGTGGCCTTCTATGAGCCCTGATCTAAATCCTATTGAACATCTGTGGAAGGAGCTGAAACATGCCATCTGGAGAAGGCACCCTTCAAACCTGAGACAACTGGAGCAGTTTGCTCATGAGGAGTGGGCCAAAATACCTGCTAAGAGGTGCAGAAGTCTCATTGACAGTTACAGAAATCGTTTGATTGCAGCGATTGCCTCAAAAGGTTGTGCAACAAAATATTACGTTAAGGGTACCTTCATTTTTGTCCAGGCCTGTTTCATGAGTTTGTTTTTTAAAATAATTCTGTTGAACCACAATTCAAAAGCGTTGTCTAATTTTCATTGGTTAATTTTCATAGAATTTTTATTTATTACCACTTTTGTCAGATTCAAGTTATTTCTGTGACCATTGTGGGTTTTTCTTTCATTAACAGAGGGGTACCAACAATTTTGTCCACGTCTGTATATGCTTCCGCTAGGCAACATCATTAGAAAGCACTGCATACATTTTCATTGTTATGCAGATGACACACAATTATAGTGAAGCCAGATGACAGTAATCAGTTAGCCAAATTAGAGACTTGTCTTAAGGAAAGCAGAGCCTGGATTATTTGCCTGCTATTAAATTCAGATAAGACTGAAGTCATTCTAGTTTGTCCAAAAAACCTTAGAAATACCTTTCCAAATCAAACTTTTAGTTTGGATGCTGTTATTCTTTCTCTTAAAAGTTCAGTGTGGAACCTTGGAGTTATTTTTGATCAAGGTTGATCAAAAATACCTCCAAAAATACCTTGACCCTGCGTGTCACTTCCTGTGGTAACGTATTGTCACTTCCTGTTTTGCTGTCTGTCTGTGTGGTTTGCTCTCCTCACTATCCTGAGCTTTTGGGTTAGCCACTAGCAATGGCTACTAGCTCTCCTTCCTCTCCTCCTCTGGTGTACTCTCTCTGTCAGATGTTTAGCTACACCTCTGCCTCTTTTAGTGATAACGGTAAATGTAATAAATGTTGTCTTTTTGAGGCGCTCGAGGCGAGGTTGTCTGATTTGGAATCCCGGCTCCGCTGCATTGAAACACCGTCTGCACCAGTTACTCTTGACGGACGCCCCTTAGCTGCAGCGGAGCTAGCTAGCATAGCTGACCCTGTTAGCGGTCCTCCGGCTCTCCTCAGCAGCGAGGAGACTGGGTGGGTGACGGTGAGAAGGAAGCCTAGTTGCAAAGCCCCGGTACACCACCAACTTGTTCACGTTTCTTATCGTTTTTCCCCGCTCAGCGACACACCCGCTGAGGAAAAAACTGATCATTGGCGACTCTGTAGTCAGAAACGTGAACCTAGAGACTCCAGCGGCCATAGTCAAATGCATTCCTGGGGCCAGAGCAGGCGAAATCGAGTCAAATTTGAAAATGCTGGCTAAAAGTAACTGTAAATACTCCACAATTGTTATTCACGCTGGCATTAATGACATCCGTCTCCGGCAGTCGGAAGTCACGAAACTTAATGTAGAATTGGTGTGTGACTTTGCAAAAACGATGTCTGCCACTGTAGTATTCTCTGGGCCCCTCCCCAATCTGACCAGTGATGACATGTTTAGCCGCTCGTCATCCTTGAACCGCTGGCTGTCTGTGTGGTGTCCTGCAAATGACGTGGGCTACATTGACAATTGGAGCTCCATCCATCCATCCATCCATCTTCTACCGCTTTTCCGGAGGTCCGGGTCGCGGAGGCAGCAGTTCAAGCAGAGAAGCCCAGACTTCCCTCTCCCCAGCCACCTGCTCCAGCTCTTCAGAGGGGATACCAAGGCGTTCCCAGACTAGCTGGGAGACATAGTCTCTCCACCGAGTCCTGGGTCTGCCCCGGGGTCTCCTCCCAGTGGGACGTGCCTGAAACACCTCAAGTGGGAGGCGTCCAGGAGGCATCCTAATCAGATGCCCATACCACCTCAACTGACTCCTTTCAATGTGGAGGAGCAGCGGTTCTACTCTGAGCCTCTCCCGGATGACTGAGCTCCTCACCCTATCTCTGAGGGTGAGTCCAGCAATCCTACGGAGAAAGCTCATTTCAGCCGCTTGTATCCGCGATCTCGTTCTTGGTTTTCGTCCTGGCCGTGGCACATCGGACCAGCTCTTTACCCTCTCGAGAATTCTTGAGGGTTCGTGGGAGTTTGCCCAACCAGTTTACATGTGTTTTGTGGACTTGGAGAAGGCATTTGACCGCGTCCCTCGTGGATTTTTGTGGGGGGTGCTTCGGGAGTATGGGGTATCGGGCTTGTTGTTACGAGCTATTCGGTCTCTGTACGACCGTTGTGAGAGTTTAGTTCGCATTGCCAACACTCGGTCGGAGTCATTCCCAGTGAGAGTTGGACTCCGCCAGGGCTGCCCTTTGTCACCGGTCCTGTTCATAATTTTTATGGACAGGATTTCTAGGCGCAGCCAGGGAATGGAGGGTGTCATGCTTGGTGACCACAGGATCTCATCTCTGTTGTTTGCAGATGATGTTGTCCTGTTGGCTTCATCCAGCAATGACCTACAGCTCTTGCTGGGACGGTTTGCCGCTGAGTGTGAAGCGGCTGGGATGAGAATCAGCACCTCCAAGTCCGAGTCCATGGTCCTCAGCCGGAAAAAGGTGGATTGTCCTCTCCGGGTTGGGGACAGGCTCCTGCCCCAAGTGGAGGAGTTTAAGTATCTTGGGGTCTTGTTCACGAGTGAGGGGAAAATGGAGCGAGAGATCGACAGACGGATTGGAGCAGCATCTGCAGTGATGCGGACGTTGTACCGGTCTGTTGTGGTGAAGAGGGAGCTTAGTTCTAAGGCAAAGCTGTCGATTTACCAGTCAATCTACGTTCCTACTCTCACCTATGGTCACGAGCTTTGGGTAATGACCGAAAGAACGAGATCGCGGATACAAGCGGCTGAAATGAGCTTTCTCCGTAGGATTACAATTGGAGCTCATTTTGGGGAAAACCTGGTCTTATGAGATGAGACAGCATTCATCCCACTTTGGATGGTGCTTCTCATTTATCTAACAATCTGGCATCTTTTTTATCCAAATTTCCAAAACCTTGACTACTCAGAGTTGGGACCAGGAAGCAGAGTCACAGTCTTACACGCCTCTCTGCAGCTCATCTTCATCCGCCACCCCTCAACTTAGCCCCTGTCTTCCCCATCAGAGAATCATTGTCTGCTCCCTCCAAAGTAAATAAAAATATAATATATTTTGGGGAGAGAATAATGGCATCGCATCTTAGACTAGAACAAAGAGCAGAGTTTCCCTTGGAGATAACAGGGAGGTGTGAAGGATGAATGCAGGTGACCTTTTGTGTATCAGAGACTGCTAGGAGGATGTTAAAGGATTAAGGAAGTGAATGCAATGTGACTTTTTATGTGTAGAAGCTTCTGAAGGGAAGCCTGAGTATTTAAGAGATGAGTCTTGTCTGAGATGCTCTCTTTCTGACTATGCTTCTGTGTGAGAATGTGTAATAAACTGTCTGAGTCAAATCCGCCTCGTCATTTACACACTCCACACTGGTGACCCAAGACGAATCATGGAACACAACGAAAGATCCACGGAGCCAACCTCGACGGGAGCCCCCAGCCACACAGGTGCTGTTGCTATCCAGCTACCGGATTTTTGGCAGCACAGCCCGCGCTCCTGGTTCCACCTAGTCGAGGCACAGTTCGCCCTCCGGGGGATATCGGCGGATGACACAAAATTCCACTATGTAGTCGCAGTGCTCGATGCCCGCACGGCTCAGCACGTGGAGAGCCTGCTCAATCAGCCACCAACCGGCGACAAGTACGGCACGCTGAAGGCTGCGCTCATCCAGCACTTCACACTCTCGGATGGTGAGAGAGCAGAGAGACTCCTGACTCGGACCGGGTTGGGAGATGGGTCGGTCATAGACCTGATGGAGAAGATGCTGAAGTTAAAGGGCACAGGAGATGACCATTTCATTTTTACCCACCTCTTCCTCCGGAACCTTCCGTCAGCGGCAAGAGCGACCCTGGCCAATTCGCTGTTGCTGGCCAAGTGGGACTATCGTGCGCTAGCCCGGGAAGCAAACCGGATCATCATCGCCAGCAGGGAGTTCACGACCATTGCGGCAGTGACGGAGCTCGGCGCGACGGCCGGAGGAGGCGAGGAGCCACCGACGGCAACAGCAGAGTCACTGACTGCAGCAGCAGCGGGGGCCAAGGACCGCGAGGGAGACAGGTCTTGCTTCTACCACCGCTGCTTCGCAGAGAGGGCATGCAAATGTATACCACCATGCCAATTCAAGCGACTCCGGAAGCGCCAAGACCGGGGGTCGGCAGCAGCCGCGACCCTCGGGGAGGAGAACAAGCTGCTCTACTTGACGGACGCATGCTCGGGGAGACATTTCCTCGTGGACACCGGCGCCCAGTTGAGTTTCATCATGCTGACCTACGCTGACCGGCTGGCAGGATCTAAGATAAGCCTTTATTAGTCCCACAACGGGGAAATTCCAGGATTGCAACAGCACAGGGATAGCAACACTCAGAGCAACAATCAGAAGGCAAGAAAAAAAAACATCTAGCGGCCCTGAGATGGCAGCAGCAAACGGCTCGGAGATTAAGACCTTTGGTGAGAGGACTCTACTTCTGTCTCTACACGGCCGTACATTTGAGTGGACTTTTGTCATAGCAGCATTGAATTTCAATATACTGGGTGCTGATTTTTTGTGCACACATGGTTTGTTGGTTGATGTCGCTAACAGGCGCCTGGTTAATGCAATGTCCTTTGATTCTATCCCCTGTACAGCTTGAGCGTCCCGGCCAACAGCACAAGCCAACATCACAGCTGCTTGCGGTAAGTTCCACACACTGCTCACTCAGTTCCCAACACTCACTGTCCCAACATTTTCGGCAGCCATCGCTAAACACGGGGTGGAGCATTTTTATCACCACCACCGGGCCACCCGTTTTTGCAAAACCTCGGCGCTCGGACGCAGCTAAACTGGCCAAAGCGCGCGAGGAGTTCGCCAACCTGGAGAGGTTGGGCATCATCAGGCGTTCAAACAGCCCATGGGTTTTCCCGCTACACATGGTACCTAACTCTGAGGGTTCGTGGCGACCTTGCAGGGATTTTCACAGGTTGAACAACGCTACAGCGCACGACTGCTACCCAATTCCTCACATTCAGGATTTTTCCATTCACCTGGAAGGAGCGCGCGTTTTTTCTAAAATAGACTTGGTCCACGGTTACCACCAAGTCCCAGTGCGCGCTGAGGACATACCCAAAAACAGCGGTGATAACTCAGTTTGGTTTATTCGAGTTTTTGCGCATGCCATTTGGGCTTAAAGGGGCTGCACAGACGTTCCAACGCATGATGGATGCAGTGCTGCGCGATCTCCCTTTCGTATTCGTCTACTTGGACGATATCTTGGTAGCCAGCGTGTCCGAGACGAACACGAAACCCACCTCACGGCGGTTTTCCAGAGGTTGGAAGAGCACAGTTTAATAATCAACCCAGCGAAGTGTCAGTTCGGGGTGACGCAGATTGATTTTTTGGGGCATCGCATCACTCCCGAAGGAGCGGTTCCGCTGCCTGACAAAGTGCGCGCGGTAGCAGATTTTCCCCGGCCACAAACGGTCAGGGCATTACAGGAGTTTTTGGGAATGGTGAATTTTTATAACCGTTTCCTTCCCCGCGCAGCGCAGCTCATGCAACCGCTGTACGCCGCGCTCAAAAAACAGAAACCCGCGAATAAGATCGAATGGTCCCCGGAGCGAGAGCGAGCGTTCTCGCAAGTCAAAGCAGCCCTGGCAAACGCTGCGTTGCTGGCACATCCAGATCCAACGGCCCGCATAGCGCTCACTACTGACGCGTCAGATGTGGCCATAGGGGCGGTCATGGAGCAGCATGTAGCCGGGGCTTGGCAGCCGCTCACCTTTTTTCAGCAAGACTTTGCGCGATAGTGAACGTAAATACAGCGCGTTCGACAGGGAGTTGCTGGCTCTCCACTTGGCCATTCGCCACTTCCAGTTCTGGCTGGAAGGGCGCTGTTTCACCGCGTTCGTTGACCACAAGCCACTAACATTCGCGATGGCCAAGGTTTCAGAACCGTGGTCAGGCCAGCAGCAGAGACAGCTGGCCGCGATCTCAGAGCTTACTACTGATATTCAGCATGTCTCGGGTAAACTGAATGTAGTGGCAGACTGCCTCTCACGCGCCGTGGCTGCCCCGGTCCGCATGGGGATAGATTACACAGCCATGGCCGCGGAGCAGGTTAGTGACGCAGATGTGCACGCGCTCCAGTCTGGACCAACAGGGTTAAGGCTGGAGAGCAGGGTGCTGCTAGACGGTATGCCCCCCCAATCTGTGATGTCTCCATGGGGCGACCGCGTCCCGTGGTACTGGCCACGTGGCGCCGCTGCGTTTTTGACTCGATTCATTCTTTGGCGCACCCGGGAGTGCGCGCGTCGGTCAAAATGGTAGGAGAGAAATTTGTGTGGCCGAGCCTTCGCAAACAAGTGAAAGAGTGGGCAGCAGCCTGCATGGCGTGCCAACGAGCCAAAGTACACAGACACACGAAGGATCCCTTGGAGCCATTTCGCATCCCAGCTAAGAGGTTCGACCATGTTCACGTGGACCTCGTGGGCCCCCTCCCGCCATCACAGGGGTGCACGCACCTTCTGACAATGGTGGACCACACCACGCGCTGGCTGGAAGTGGTTCCACTGGCGGCAACCACGGCCGAGGAGGTGGCGCGCGCGTTTTTAACAGCATGGGTGGCATGTTTTGGAGTCCCGTTGGATATTACGTCCGACAGAGGCCCTCAATTTGTTTCCGAACTCTGGTCAACAATCGCCCACAGCCTGGGTGTCACAATTCACCGCACAACCGCGTACAATCCACAGGCTAATGGGTTATGCGAACATTTTCATAGGTCATTGAAGGCGGCTCTCAGGGCGTCACTGACGGATACAAATTGGGTAGACAAGCTACCATGGGTTTTATTGGGGTTACGTTCTGTGCCTAAAGAGGATTTGGAAGCTTCCCCGGCTGAACTCGTTTTTGCGCAGCCACTTCGGCTGCCCGGGGAGTTTCTCCCAGATAATCCCGCGCCGGGCAGCTCCCCGTCTCAGCTGTTGCAGCGTAGCATAGACACAAGCACGCTGCCGGGCCCCATTCACCACAGTTTTCCGCGCGTTTTTGTGCCTAAAACTTTGAAAAACGCGGAGTTAGTTTTTGTCAGACACGATGCCCATCGCCATCCGCTGCACCCACCTTATGATGGACCGTTCAGAGTGCTGGAAACAGGGGACAAACATTTTTTGCTAGATTTGGGGGGTAGGAGGGACAGGATTGGCATAGACAGACTCAAACCCACTTTTGTTGTGGCGGACGAGCAAGTGCTGTTGGCGAGGGCCCCTTGGCGTGGAAGACCTCCACGGGGAGCTTCCCAGAGAAAAGATTCCCCAGAGCACCCACATGCACAGTCTTTTACCCCTCAATCATCAACCCCCCAGCATTCATCAGCCCCCCAGCATGACAGCGCTGCGGAGGTGGTGAATCCTGGTTACAGCAGATACGGGAGAAGACTGAAGCCCAAGCAGCATGTGGATTGATGTTTAATGATTTTACCACAGCATATGGACTGTCATTCTATTGCTCTATCCAAGACGCTCGGGGGGGTCGTTTGGGGAGAGAATAATGGCATAGCATCTTAGACTAGAACAAAGAGCAGAGTTTCCCTTGGAGATAACAGGGAGGTGTGAAGGATGAATGCAGGTGACCTTTTGTGTATCAGAGACTGCTAGGAGGATGTTAAAGGATTAAGGAAGTGAATGCAATGTGGCTTTTTATGTGTAGAAGCTTCTGAAGGGAAGCCTGAGTATTTAAGAGATGAGTCTTGTCTGAGATGCTCTCTTTCTGACTATGCTTCTGTGTGAGAATGTGTAATAAACTGTCTGAGTCAAATCCGCCTCGTCATTTACACACTCCACAATATAAGCATCTCAAAGTGATTAAGCAAAATATTGGCAAAACTCAAATTAAACATAAAGCCTCTAAATTGAATGATTTGGCCTCTGTTCCTCCTCATAATTTAAAAATTATGGATTATGTATGGATTAAGGATTATGTTTTCTTTCTCTCGGCGCCACACCAGTCGGCTGCCTTTTGCAACAGCGGCTCGATTCCGAGTCTTTTTCCCTTCCTCTCTCTTTTGATCCGTCTTTTTTTTTTTCACCCCACTTATATCACGGACACACAGATCGTCCTAAATGTCTCCTGAGCCGGTGGACGGAGCCACTGTTTATAGCAGGATACGATACAGCAGAGAACAGCTGCTAGCATTTAACCGCCACCCGGTCCCATTGGAAAAACTCGACATACCGAGAGAACTGAGGCGAAAACGCCGCGGCTGCCGGGCTGGAGTAAGGCGGAGGACAAAAAATATAAGGTACAGACCCTCCCTTCCATCTGTTGTCATGGGAAATGTACGGTCGATACTGGGAAAGTTAGATGAGCTAGCGGCTATCTCCCGTTATGATAGCACATACCGGGAGTGCTCTCTCCTTTTGTTTACTGAGACGTGGCTAACTGAACTAGCAGCAGATGCTAACATTGAGCTGGAGGGTTTTCACATGATACGAGCTGACCGAACACCAGACAGTGGCAAGGCTAGGGGCGGTGGAGTGATAATGTATGTTAACAACAACTGGTGCAGACCGGGACATATCACTGTTAAACAACGACACTGCAGCAAAGACATTGAGTTGCTAGCTGTTAGCATGAGGCCTACATATCTCCCGAGAGAACACTCACACGTGATCTGCATTGTTGTTTATGCAAATCCGACGGCGAACGCTGGGACAGCACGTGACGTCATCCATTCAGTAACCAGCAGGCTGCAGACAGAACACCCAGATGCTCTTCTCCTCATCTCAGGCGATTTCAACCATGTTTCACTGTCTCCCATTCTACCCACGTTCACCCAGTATGTCACATGCCACACTAGAGACAATAAAACACTGGATTTATTCTACGCAAACACTAAGGAGGCGTACACCTCATCACAACTCCCCCCACTCGGGAGATCGGATCACAACTTGGTTCATCTCCGGCCGGTGTACAAACCCCTAGTGCACAGACAACCTCCGGCCATGCACACTGTGGAGTTATGGTCTGAGGAGACAATGGACACCCTAAAGGGCTGTTTTGAAGCCACCGCCTGGAAGCAGCTCTGCGATCCACATGGTGAGGACATCGATGGCCTCATTCACACCTTAACGGGCTACCTCAGCTTCTGTGTGGACAAATCCGTTCCCACCAAGACCATACGGCGTCACTCAAACAACAAACCCTGGATCAACCCTGAGATAAAAACACTTCTGAGAGAGAAGAAGAGGATCTTCAGGTCAGGGAACAGGGAGATGCTGAAGTCCGTACAGAGGGAGCTGAGGAGAAAGATCAGAGAAGGCAAGGACAGCTTCAGGAAGAAGATGGAGGACAAGCTGCAACAGAGCGACATCAGCGGGGTCTGGAGAAACCTCAAAACCATCTCGGGGCTCCAGAATACCTCCCCCCAGGCCACAGGGGGCAGGGAGTGGGCGAACAACCTGAATCTGTTTTTCAATAGATTTGACCAACCGCCCTCCCCCCTGACTGCACAAGAACCACTGCTGCCTCTAAAGAAATCAAGTCCTGCTGCCCACTCCCCACTCCACCAACACCCCCCCACTCCCAACACACAGCCCCCCATCCTGACCCTGACCAAGACCCAGGTGAGGACGGAGCTGAGGAAGATCAAGGCGAGGAAGGCGCCGGGACCGGACGGCATCAGCGCAAAGCTCCTCAAGTCCTGTGCAGACCAGCTGTGTGGGATTGTGACGTATATCTTCAACATGAGCCTGAAACTGGGGAGGGTACCACAGCTGTGGAAAACATCTTGTGTGGTACCTGTACCAAAAACTTCCCACCCCAAAGACCTGAACAGCTACAGACCGGTGGCCTTGACGTCCCACTTGATGAAGACCCTGGAGAGACTGCTCCTTGCTCACCTCCGCCCCCTGGTGGAACCAGCGATGGATCCACTCCAGTTCGCCTACCAGCATGGCATTGGGGTGGAGGATGCGGTGATCTTCCTCCTTCACCGTTCTCTGTCCCACCTGGAGAAGCCCGGGAATATGGTGAGGATCATGTTCTTTGACCAGCAGGGTGCCCCCGGAACTGGCCGTACATCTCAGCCCCCCTCCGCAGCGATGTCATCCAGTGGGGTCACACCAGTCGCTTCACATGCCATCCGGGCATCACTCGAACTGTGGACTTCGTCCGGTGAGCGTTCTGGTGGCCCACGCTGCGGCGGCACGTACAAGAATATGTGAAGGCCTGTCAGACCTGCGTCCGGGGGAAATCGGACTCCTCGCCCCCATTGAGTCTCCTCCACCCCCTCCCCATCCCTGGTCGTCCGTGGTAAGACAGAGATTCTGACCATCGTGGATTGCTTCTCCAAGGCGGTGCATCTGGTGGCCCTCCCGAAGCTTCCCTCGGCCTTGGAGACGGCGGTCCTCCTCACCAATCACATGATCCAGGTCCACGGCATCCCTATGGACATTGTGTCTGACCGGGGTCCACAATTCACGTCCCAGGTCTGGAGGGCCTTTTTCCGGACCCTGGGAACTACTGTGAGTCTCTCCTCAGGAAATCATCCACAGAGCAATGGGCAGACGGAGCGCACCAATCAGTCCTTGGAGGCTGCCTTGCAGTGCGTAGCAGCCGACAACCCATCATCTTGGAGCCCACATCTGACCTGGGTGGAGTACTCCATGAACTCTGCAGTATCTTCAGCAACGGGACTCACCCCATTTGAGGCGTCATTGGGGTACAAGCTGCCTCTCCTACCTATGGCCGAGAGGGAGGTCTCGGTTCCATCTGTAGGGGCCCATGCTCGTTGCTGCTGACGTGTCTGGAGGTCTCCTCACGCCGCCCTGGCCCGCACCACAGAATGCACCCGGGCTGCTGCTGATAGGAGCCGGAACCCGCCTCCTAAGTACGTCGTTGGACAGCAGGTCTGGTTGGCGGCGAGTCAGATCCCTCTTAAAGAGAAATCGAAGACCATACACCATCTCCCAGGTGATAAATGACGTGTCGGTCCAGCTGAAGCTGCCTCCGGCCCTACGGGTGAACCCTACATTCCACGTCGCCCATATCAAGCCCCTCTCAGCCAGTCCTCTTTGTGCCCCCCACCCCGCCTCCTCCTCCTTGGATCATCGATGACCACCCCGCCTTCACTGTACAACGTATTTTGGATGCTATCCGTTGGGACCGGGGCCTGCAGTATTTGGTGGACTGGGAGGGCTACAGCCCGGAGGAACAGTCCTGGGCCCCCACGTCGCAAGTGCTGGACAAGGGGATGCTCCGGGCCTATCATCATGCTCACCCAGAGAAGCCCTCCGGACTGCCAGGAAGTGTTGGGGGGGGGCAGCAGGAGCGTGCCCCTCCCATCCTGCCTCACATTCACCAACTCATCACTGCACCTGAGGTAGAAGACACACTTGCACCCACTCATCAGCCAGCGTACTTAAGGAGGCTCTCTCTGCGCAGTCAACGCTGGCTCGTCTGGGTATACTGCCCATGATTAGGCAAGCTAAATAAAGTTATAAGTGTTGACACATCTTTAACCTTATTTCTCCTCTCTTCTCAGGTTGCTGCCACCGTGTAGGTGTGTCTCTAGGACTGCGCGCGCTCTCCTGCCACATCTCACTGTACCTCAGCTTCCACTCCACCTGGTCAGACACCATCAGCTCATCTTCCCCCCATCCTACTGGTTCATCTATTCCTCGCTGGGCTTCTGCCTGTTCTCCCTGGATTTTCCAAGTAAGTGGCAATTTGGCCCACCCATTTCCCCTTACTCCATTCCTCTGCTCTCTGCTCTTGTCTTCTCTCCACAGGGCTATTCCTCCATACCTGCCAACTTTTAAAACCTGAAAAGCCTAGTAGCTAGCCGGGGTCCAGGGGCCGCAGGCCCCAGTAGGTCCAGGACAAAGTCCTGGTGGGGGGTTCAGGGGGGCAAAGCCCCCCAACGCCAAACAAATATTAGCATTAAATCAAGTTAAAATGTGGCTAACAACCTCATATTTCTTCAATAATCATGTTTCTATTTTTCTTACGAAGAACGTAGAAAGTTTGCCGCTGGTGTCACTGGCATTGGCATTCGACTTGTGTTTTTTCGTTCCCACGTGGTTCTTTCACATCGCTGATTCCTCCATGTCCGATCGAAAAATCTTGTCTACACAAAGTGCAGTTAGCGTAATTTTCACCCTTTCTTGAGCGAATAATAATTCCTGGAAATGCTTTGGAGTATTCCTCACGAAAAGATTGTAATTTTTGTTTGTTTTTCACACTCATTTGTGATTTTTCTCCGGCAGATTCCATGATGAAAACGTATACAATGCTGACCTAATTCCTTCGCGATTCCAAATGGAAACAATGGCTCCAGGGATGTGATTTTGGGTTGGGGAAATTATCTGAAAATTTCAGCAGGGGGTCTGGGGGACGCAGTCCCCCAGCAGGGTCCGGGGCTACGCACACTCGGGGCTTTGGGCTCGTTTGAGGACGTCGTTGAGTTGCTGGCAAGCCATTTTCACACCCCTGATAGCATGATTGTCCGAAGGATTAGGTTCCGGCAGCAATACCAGCGGGTGGATGAGCTTGTCCACCAGTTCGTCGCCGACCTGAGGCAGCTGGCGAGTGTTCATCTTGGGCCATTGGAGGAAGAAATGGTACGTGACCAGCTGGCGGAGCACACAAATAGCACCGCTTTATGAGCTAGGCTACTCTTGGCACCATGTGACTTAACATTAGTTAGGGCTGTCGAGCTAACGCTCCAAATGGAGACTACAGACAAGCTAATCTTGGAGCTAAATTAGCACCAGTCACAACAGCAGCCAGAGCCTTCCATCACAGCATTAGTAGCAGACCTGGATAGTGAGAATAGCATGGATGAAGCCGATGCTACCAGCCAAAGGTCTGCCCCACGAAAACCCCAGTGCATGGGTTGTGGGTCCACAAAGCACCAATAGAAGGCTAGGGATTGTCCAGCTAGAAAGAAGCGTTGTGGCAAGTGTGGACGCTTGAACCATTATGCTAGAGTACCGTGTGTCTGAGCTGGAGAGCCCATGGAAGAAATCACTCTGCACGTCCCCGACAACTATCCACACAGTGTCCCAGAGTACCAATGGGTATACATTCTGTGCAGTGGAGCTGGACGGCATGGAGGTACCGCTGCTGCTCAACACAGGGGCAGAGGGGTCGATGCTGAAATGGGTCACGATGAAGAACTTCCTCCCCTACCACAGGATAAAAGGTAACCCAGTGTCGCTTTATGGTTATGGAGGTCGCAGGCTGTGCACGGTTGGAACGCGAGAGTTAACGGTTCGGTATAAGTGTGCGATGATGACTGACTTCACATTTCGCATGGCAGCCGAGGCAACAACATCATGGGCTGTGACTTGTTTTACGGACTGGGTTTTGCCATTAAAGACGACGCTGGGGAAGAATGGTCTGGTTGTGGCCAGTAGAACCCTCCGGTTCCAGTGGTGGAGGATGATGTTGTGTCGGACGGAGAAATAACAGACATCATGGCGGTCATGTAGGACCAGCCTTGCTCAGGTTTGACGCAGGAGGATCTCAGTGCCGGCGCTCGGGGAATGGTAGGAAAGGGTACTTAGCGTGGCGGCGAGGTGCCTGCATCGGCGAGTGACGCCAATGTGCAAGCCCCAAATTCCTCCGGAGCTTGGCTGCAGAGGGCTGAGGGATCTGTAGTTATGACGGCAACCGCTTCAACGGCTTCAGAAGAGGTTGGGGCCAGACCGCCAGGCACAGAGAGACCACGCGCCAAACAGCACCATTTTAGGCCAACCAGAGCCCCTCTTAGAATTATGGAGTTGGTCCGGGTTCGAGGAGAGGAACGTCCACGGTGGATACGAGCCAGACAACAGCCAGAGGAACACCAGGGACGCCTGCACATCATGGCTAAGCAGGACGCAGCTTACTTCCAGCTGTTGGACGGCTCGAGGAGGCACGCCAATGAGCTGCGGCGTGTCCGGGAGGAGGCTTCTGATGGCGGGGCTGGATGACAGAGGCGGTCGGTGGTGACGACAAGAGGCACTTTCGTCCATGAAATCAGCTGCGATCCCGGAGGCATGCTGCTTCCAGGGGCGGGTCTGCTGAGGGGCTGCCCTGGGCCCCCCACAAGCTGATTCTACCCTTTTCTGCCTAAAGGACAGTAATGTAAATTGTGTTATCTAGTTCTAGGGTTCATATGTTTGTGCATGCAAAAAAAATGTTATGGTTCTGGGTGCTTTATTAGTTTAAGAACACAGCAATACTTTTAAGTTATTAATGGACTTTGGGTTTAGACCAACAGGTGGCAGAATAATCCACCTTGCCATGTGAGGCCGGACGGTAGTCCACCCGTCGTCCCTATTTTAAGTTCTGTGGTGTGAATGTGTTAGGCCATTTAGTGATTTCAGTTTTTGTTTTGTTAGTGTGTGTTTCGGGTCCTAAATTGGGGAGGGTCTTAATTGTGTGTGTGATTTTGTTTTTTTCTACGGGGGGGGGGGGGGTGATGTTGTGATTAATGCCATTATTGTGAAGTGTGGCGTAGTGGCGGCCGCTTCTGGTTCCACCACTGCACCGCCCTATAAATACCAAGATTCATCCATTTTAGGGCCCCTTGGCCGATGCCCCTGCCTGGTGGCTGTTGTGTGTCCAATCTTCAATAAAACTGAGTTCACCCGTTCACCTGGCCTCATCATTGTACAAAGGTATTTACAGACATAACACTCAGCATTTGCTTCAACCCACTCATCCCTTTTTATCCATCTTCTCATTCCTGTACACGATGATTGACGATGAGAGACTGACGACTGAGATGATTCGGGCCGTGCAGTGGCAGAGCGGTTAGCACTGAGGCAGCACAGCAACTCACCCTTGGCCAGGGGATCCTGGGTTCGATCCCAGCCCCTGACCAACAGTGATCTGTGTGGAGTTTGCATGTTCTCCCCGTGTCTGCGTGGGTTTACTCCAGGATTTCTCCGGTTTCCTCCCACATGCCAAAAACATGCAAGTTAGGTTAATTGGAGACTCTAAAGTGGCCCCAGGTGTGTGCACCAGGGGCTGCTTCATCCACTCGTGTGGATGCCCCGTAATTTCCCCATTGTGGGACTAGTAAAGGATTCTAAATCTAAATCCAATTTCCTGCCCCGGTTCGTTTTGTTGGGTTTCCTGGTCACATCTACCAGGATCCCCTTGTCTATTCGGTGCTGGCTCATTCTCATACCCTCTCTCTGAGATATCCTTTGACTTTTGCTGGGTCTTCCTCTGCCCCACTTTGCTCTATATCTCCCTTAGATCCCAACTTTCTCTTTTTCCCCCTTTTTTCTTACCTCTTTTTTTTTTTTCCCTGTCAGTCGAGTGGCGCTCCTTCCAAAGCCTCTCTGAGCACATCGAGCCAGGATGGGAATTGAACTCCTGGGTTACATACACCCCATCTCTCTCAGGTGTGCGCTCCTCCTTTTTGCTTTCTCCCCACAGTTAACAGTGAGAACAAAGCAACTCAATACCCACAATATCGCTGGTTACTTTCTTTGAAGGATCCAAGCAGTCTTCCTTGCCTGGCTTCCTTACTGGGTCGTCCTTCTCCAGCTGGACACTTTTCCAGGCTTCCAGCTCTCTGGAATGTTAGGTGTCACAGCACAGATTTTTTCAAACAGCAGCCGGCCTTAGCTGCCAGGGTCCGTTAAATGATGTTTAACTGGTGAGTGTAGAGTTAATTCTCAGGCTCCAAGGACACACAGCATTTTTTACTGGACTAGAAATAACCCTTCACTACTCTATAATATGGTATGCACTCAGAGTTTATTTTTTTACTATCATAGAAAAACCATAGTGTAATACACACAATTTTCTTGAATTGCAGGACAGGCATTTATTTGTAAAATTAGCAGGGGTTACAGCTTTAACAAAGAATCAGCATTAAATCAATAACCAGTTTTAAAGAACTAGAGATGGAAATGTCAAATAACTTTCAATTAAGATAAGATAAGATAAGATAAGCCTTTATTAGTCCCACAACGGGGAGATTCCAGGATTGCAACAGTACAGGGATAGCAACACTCAGAGCAACAATCAGAAGGCAAGAAAAAAAAACAAGCAAGAGCAGCTAATATACATATGTACATATTACTATAAAATATATATATACACACACACACACAGACACACAGTGCAGAGCATTGTAGCTGGATGGAATAAATATATGAATATATACCTTACTGTTGGATTTGAAGCTGAGTGGGAGAGATAATTTTCATAAGGAGAAGAGTAAAAAATAGTGTGGCCTATGCTATGTTTCTGTCCGACCAAGGTTTGTTTTACAAGCCAGACAACCAACCATATACAGACAAAGCTCTTGGTCTTATCCGCTCACATCCCTCAGTTATCAGGAAGAGCCAAGCATTCCTCCACTGCCTTATGTTGATTCATAGCTTACAGCAGCTTTATGTAACTTTGTTTTTCCAGGCAGGAACACTGAAATGACTACAACTATGGTGACTATGGCCTCAGTCACAACAGCCAATCACAGGGTGCTTTGTTGTTGGTGGCTACAGTTGTGCCCTGTGATTGGCTGTTAGGGCAGAGGTCATAGTTACCATAGTTGTAGTCTTTTCAGTGTTTCTACCAACCACAGAGCTGTCGCAGGCAGTGCAGGCCCACTCAAGTTATGGGGGAAGTATAATAATCTGGTCAAAGTTTGATGGACCATCAATATAACTTTGTAAATATTATTTTAAAGTGAAAAATTGATATAGTGTTGCTTTAAGAGAGAAGCTGACAAACAATGTGGTCAGGACTTGTCAGGGTTTTAAACCACTCCCTGGCCCTTCCCTGGGACCAGACTTCTTTGTCCCAAGTCCTGACTTTGACAAAGTACGTTATAGTACATCTTATAAAGCTAAACGGCTCTAGTGCACCTCACGCTGCTTCCTCTCCTCCCACCACCAGCTCTAATGAGGCACATGCCGTCTACTCAGTGTGACCCCATGAAAGCGGTCACACCTCTAACATTCAGAACTACTAGATAATAGTACATTTAACAAGATTTCAACCAGATTACATTTCAGTAGTAATACATATGATACAAATGTTTTTTAAGCAAATACAACGGATTTGAGAACAGACTAAACATTTTATGCTGTACTGTGTTTCGGCACATGTAGAGTCCTTAACTCAGCAGTCCTCTCCTGGAGCTACCTACGACCTCAGTCTCTCTTGACAATAACCGGGCAAAATGCTGCCAATTTGCAAAAAAAACATGCTGAAAATTAAAGAGATTGTGTGTGTGTAAATGTGTCAGTGCTGGTATCTTATTTGCTGATAGCCAATATCAGCCAACAAGGTAAATCTGGGCTGATGCCATTATGTTCGCTCCACAGTTCGCTAATGCAGATCGCTGAGCACCAACTAACCTAACTTAGTGACATCGTGGACTGACATAGCGTTTTTCAAATCTGAAAAATGTAATTTCAACTAGATATTACTTAATTATCATTACACTTACAGGTTCAAACCTATACAATATTTTTAGAATATATATACAGTATATATATATATATATACTGTATATATATACACACTACCGTTCAAAAGTTTGGGGTCACCCAGACAATTATTTTGTGTTTTCCATGAAAAGTCACACTTATTTACCACCATGAGTTGTAAAATGAATAGAAAATATAGTCAAGACATTGACAAAGTTAGAAATAATGATTTGTATTTGAAATAATAATTTTTTCCTTCAAACTTTGCTTTCATCAAAGAATCCTCCATTTGCAGCAATTACAGCATTGCAGACCTAACATGATTGCACAAGGGTTTTCTAATCATCCATTAGCCTTCTGAAGCAATGAGCAAACACATTGTACCATTAGAACACTGGAGTGATAGTTGCTGGAAATGGGCCTCTATACACCTATGTAGATATTGCACCAAAAACCAGACATTTGCAGCTAGAATAGTCATTTACCACATTAGCAATGTATAGAGTGTATTTCTGATTAGTTTAAAGTTATCTTCATTGAAAAAAAGTGTTTTTCTTTCAAAAATAAGGAAATTTCTAAGTGACCCCAAACTTTTGAACGGTAGTGTATATATATATATTATATATAAATGTCTTGCATGTTTTAAATTTGGATTCTTACCTGAAGTGCAGGTAAGCAGAGCAGCGGTATAAAACATACAAAAATAAGTTAACATATATAATAAGATGTAGTAAAAGAGACTATTACAGTAAAGAACTGGAAAAAAACAAAGACAATATTAAAAATACATGGACAATAATCAACAGTATCCTTGGAAATAAAAGCAGAAATACCAGCTACCCAACTAACACTCCAAAAAATAATAAATCGACTCCGAATGTGAATATAGCTTCACCTGCAGATGAATTTAATAATTTTTTTGTTAACATTGGACCTAAACTGGCCCGAGAAATACCCACTACGGTGCCAACAGGTGATTCAATATGCAATAACACTGCTGTAAAAGACACCATCTTCATAAAGAACACAGACGAAAGAGAGGTCATTGAAATTGTTAAATCGTTCAAAAGTAAAACATCTACTGACTGCGATGGTATTGATATGCTACTAGTCAAAACTGTTATCGAATGCATAGTGAAACCACTGACGTATATCTGTAACCTGTCTCTCCAATCAGGTATATTTCCCAATGCAATGAAAATAGCTAAAGTAATTCCGATTTACAAGACAGGCGACAGAGGGGAACTCTCCAACTACAGACCAATTTCACTATTACCGCAATTTTCCAAGATACTTGAAAAAATATTCTATGAGAGAATTGACAACTTCATACTGAAGAATGATTTATTGTGTGAGCAGCAATATGGGTTCAGACACAAAAGGACAACAGCATATGCCTTAATGGAATTTACAGAAAAAATATCAACAGCCATTGAAAATAAAGAGTATTCAGTTGGAGTATTCCTGGATCTTAAAAAAGCATTTGATACAGTAGATCACAATCTATTATTAAAGAAACTACAAAATTGTGGTATCATAGGGGTAGCACTGTCCTGGTTAAGAAGTTACTTAAAGAATAGATATCAGTTTGTATGTGTTAACAACAAAAACTCAGAGCTACTGAAGGTCACCTGTGGAGTCCCACAGGGTTCAGTTTTGGGACCATTATTATTCAATATGTATATAAATGATATATGTAAAGTTTCAGAAAAAATGGACTTAATATTGTTTGCTGATGACACTAACCTGCTATGCAGTGGAAACAACTTGGAACAACTTCTGGATACACTCGGAAAGGAATTAGGAAAGCTGAAACTGTGGTTTGATTCAAACAAATTAACGCTCAATTTAAGCACAAAATTTATAGTCTTTAACAACCATCACAACTACCCAGTACCCAAACTCAGTGTAAATGGTGTAGAGATTGAAAGGGTATCCGGAACTAAATTCCTTGGAGTAATAATTGATAACAAACTGTGTTGGAAGCCACATATTAATTATATAAAAGGTAAAGTATCCAAATCAATTGCAATATTACACAGAGTGAAAAATTTGCTGAATCAACCCACACTATACACCTTGTATCATTCATTAATACTCCCATACATGACATATTGTAATGAAGTATGGGGAAATA
Organism: Pholidichthys leucotaenia; assembly: GCA_020510985.1. NCBI lineage: Eukaryota > Metazoa > Chordata > Actinopteri > Cichliformes > Pholidichthyidae > Pholidichthys > Pholidichthys leucotaenia. The sequence goes on from CM035842.1 coordinate 10,656,257, forward strand.
CATATAAAACAAACATATATCCACTCTTTATGCTTCAAAAGAGAGCTATTAGAATAATCAACAAAGCAGCTTACAGGGAACCAACAAACCCACTTTTTCTTAAACAAAAAACTCTCAAGTTGAAAGATCTGATCGACTTTAAAACCGCAATAATAATGTTCAAAGTGAAGAATCTATCACTGCCCGCAAATATCCAAAAGTTGTTCCAAACAAGGGAGAAACGATATCACTTCAGAGGAACATGTATATTTCAAAAGCCTACAGTGAGAACAACCACCAAGCAACACTGTATTTCAGTGCAAGGTGTCAGATTATGGAACGATTTTGGACCTGAATTAAAATCATGTACAAAGCTTGGACAATTTAAACAAAAACTAAAGGAAGAAATACTCCAAACATATTTACAAGACGACATGTAAACTCACATAAGGATTGACATTTCCAGCCTGTGTTGTGTTATAGCTTAGTTTTTCTTTTTTCTCTGTGACACTATGTCTTAGATTTGTTTTTGAATAGTAACCGCTTAACTTAGACTAGCTCAGTTTTCTTTTTCTCTCAGTCATATTTTGTCTTAGCCTTGTTTTAAATTGTAATCGCTCTTGTCTTGTTTTCTCTTTTTTCTCCTTTGAATTCTTGGATGGAATATGGGTGGGCAATATAAGCTGCGGCTTCAGCCATCACCCATTTCGGATAACTCACGTGGAATTGTATAGTAGAAGGAGTCTTTGTCTAATTTGACCTTGTTGTTATATTATACAGTTTCTTTTAACCTGTAATGTACTATCCGAAATAAATAAATTCATTCATTCATTCATTCATTCATTCATTCATTCATTCATTCAAGTGCGTCACGTCCTGTTTACTGCAGCAAACAGTAAGATGTTTAAATGACTATCATTTCATTTGTAATTGTAGATTATATTACATATTATAAAACAGATATATTAGTGTTATATAAGCAACAAAAATTGTGCTTGTGATTCTGCAGCAACAAAAATTAGTAATAATAATAATGAGACAATATTACTTTGTGCAAAGTGAAAATATGTTTCTATACTTTTATTATTTTCAGGAAGTAACAATGGTTGTTAAACTGATTTCCTATGAATAAACTGTGAATATAATTAAGGCTCACAGCAGTTACTTTGTAAAGATTATTCACTTTTACCAACTTTGGCAGGAGTACAGAGCTGAAAATGTCATTACTGTCTGAACAAGGCAGCAGCTATTCCGTCACACAGACATCTTTCTTCTGACCATCTATTCATTGTTAAGGCAGTATCTCACTGGGCTGCAACAGCTCACGGCTGGTTGGAGGGAAAAAATACAAATACCCAAATTAGTCTCAATTTTCACTTGGAATCATAGTGAATTGGCACATTTGTGCATGCCACACAAATATTGCAAGAATGTCACATGAACTCCTGGTGAATTCTGGGCCAAAATTTGCCAGGCGTTAGCATACATGCCATGCACATGTGCGTGAGAAACTGTGCACATTTTGCACTAACAACTGTCCTCCGACAGCTGTGCAAATCTCGTGCTACAGTCACACAACAGTTATCCGTAGCAATTACACGTGGAGCAGATCATTTTATCATCAGACGTCACGTGAGATCGCCTGCAGAGAAGAAGTGCAGAGACTGCTGGATGAGGAGGCTGTCTCAGTCCTCATCAGACACAAAAGACCCTGGGACCGGCTCCCCTTCCTCTGTAGGTGCCTGTGGGGCAGGGACAGCACCCCCCCCACCCCAACCCTAGCTTTGCCCTTCTTGCCCTTGGGTAGCATGGTGGCACTGTGGGTCGTAGTTGTGTCAGGATGTGTTAGAAAATGACCAGGTTGTTCACGCCTGTCTCGTGCGTGGAATGTCTTGTCTCCAGTCAGTCATAATTTAGTTTCAGAGGTCCCCAACACCTCACAAAGGTGTGTCACTTTTTTTGTACTTTCTGACTCGTGGAAACTACATTCAGAAGGGTTCTAGAAGAGTTTGAGACACTGGCGATGACTCTGTAACTATTTAGAGAGAAATTTTGAAGAAATTGAGAACCCCTTCGAATGTGTGGATAGATCTGAGAAACTTCCTCACAAATGCCATTCTCCAACGAGGTGTGAACTGTCACAGCCCACTGAGACACTACAGTTAACCTCTGCTAAGGACGTAATGTAATAAGGGAGGTTTTAAAAATGTTAAAAACTGGCTGAAAAATAAACAAGAATGTACTCATGTATGAATTATTTGTCTGCAAAGTGAGAGTGAATGAAGGGAAGGAATAAATGTGTTTGTTTATAGTGAGTGACGGAGGGAGGAAGGCCTGAAATAGGCAAATGTGAGTTATGTTATATGTGTTAAATGTGAGTCAGGCTGTTATATTTGTGTATTTATAATATTTATAATATTTATGTTAAATGTGAGTCAGGCTGTTATATTTGTGTATTTATAATATTTATAATTGTGTATTTATAATTTTTCTGCATTGATGTATGTGGTTATTGTGTATATTTTTTATCTTGATTCTTTTTTCTAAAGCCCATCCAGGGACAAGAGTTGCAAATTAGCTAATAGCTATACACTCTATGTGCAACACATCAGATTGATTGTCTTTGATTAATTGTCTATGTTTATTGCACTGTCCCTGTCAAATAAACTAATCTACTACTACTTGTTTGTCTATTACAGGATTATGCAAACAGATTTTGATGATTTTTTTTTTGTTTTTTTTTTTTTACCAGAGTTGGCTGCTGGCCTAAGGATGAACCTAATAGATTTAGGAGATGATCCGAGAATGCATACCTCTGCCAAGGCCCTATCTTGCAATGTATGGACGGATGGAAGGACAAGGAACGGAGGGACGGTCGGACAGACAGTGGTCCAAACAACAGATGGATGAGGGGAGAGAGGGAGCCTTGGTGAAGGTATGCACTCTCTTGAGTGCCCTGTAGTTCTATCTGTGACTGACAAAGCACACTACTCCACCCTTGGGTTTGAGCGAGCCAGCGTCCAGGATCTCAAAGGTCTCTCCTGGGACGAGGCTGAAATCAAACCTCTGCAGCAGCTTGGCCATCACCACCTTCGCCTCCATCTGTGAACACCACCACACCACCCACTGAGTTCAGTCTCTGTTCAGGTATGTCATTCCATTTCTTTTTATCATACTGACCTGAGCAAAGTTCTGTCCAAGACAGGCGCGGGGGCCAAGAGCAAAGGGGTAGTAGCAGTAATAAGGCCTTGTGAAACAGAAAAGAAGCTCAGAACACTGACTTGAGGTCCAAACTAAAACCTGTTATTTTCTGAAGAATTTGAGTCCTTACTTGGGAGCATCTGGGTGAAATCTGTCTGGATCAAATGTGAGGGGGTCCTTGAAGAATTTGTCCAATCTACCAGTCACATAAGAGCTGAACTGGCAATAAAAGATAGCATTGGTTTGCCGTTTTTTTAAGTACTTGATTCCTTTTTTTTAATTATTTCTCATTAAACACAATAGGTTACTTCTACTTTTACAGCTAAAAAATAATTAAAATTTAATAACTTACCACAGCTCTAAATCCTCCAGGAATACGGATGCCATCAATGACAAAATCTTCCAGAATATCCCGGGATGTGGTTGGAACTACTGGGTAAAGTCTCAGAGTCTCTTTGAGCACCTGGGGGAAGGTCAGTTTTCCAGAGTGAGCTACTCTTCTAGAACAGGGTTCTCCAACCTTTTTATACACAAGTGCTACTTTTAAAGGTCCCATATTGTGAATTTTCCAGGCACTAAATCTAATTTTAGGAAATTCTCAAGGACAAATAGATGCAGTTTTGAAGATTTATTTTATTTTTAAAATTGTGTGGTTTCACAGCCCCTCAAAAAGACTGTCTGTAAAGCTCTGCCTCAAACAGTTGCCAGTCTGCTCATTAAGGTTAATGAGCCCCTTACCTGATTGGGTAAGGCTTTTTTGAATGAAGTGCTCTAAGCAATGAAGCAGCGGCAGAGTTTAACAGCCAAAAGGACTGAGACTGGAGAAGAACTGAAAGCAGGACTTGTTCATTTGTGACATCACAAACCCCAGGACATGCAATCCATTTGTTTCCTTGACTAAACAAAGGCGGTGTGGATTTCTCTGGAAGTGAGTTTTAGGGCCCGATTACAACCATGTAAAGCAGTGATTTTCAGCCACTGTGCTGCAGTACACCAGTGTAAGTCCATGAGAGACTGTCAGGTGTGCTGCTGGAAATAGTCTAATTTCACTTAATTGGTCCAAAAAATTATTATTTCAAAGATTCAAGGTGTGTCTAGACTGGGCGTGAGGTGAAGACTCATGTCACTCTGTTCGTGTGAGCGCAGCCGCTGGAGTCGAGACCAGCACACGGGGGGGGTGACTGTACTGAGAACAAGATTGGTACCCTGCATCAAAGATAGAATATTCTTTAAAATGATACATTTGTGTATTGAAAATGTGACCAAATCTTTCGACTGCACCCTTCAGGGGTCTCCACAGTGGATCATCTGCCTCCATCTCACCCTATCCCTTCATCTTCCTCTAACACCAACCCTCTCCATGTCCTCCTTCTCTACATCTATCAATCTTCTATGCGGTCTTCCTCTTTTCCTCTTGCCTGTCTGCCACTCCACCTTCAACATCCTTTGGCCATTACATCCACTATCCATCCTCTGCACATGTCCAAACCCTCTCAGCCTTGCCTCTCTTACCTTGTCTCCAAACTGCTCAACCTGAGCTGTCCCACTCATCTACCTTCAATCCTCGTATCTTCACCGCTACACCTGCCTCCCTCTCATTCACACTCATGTATTCTGTCTTGCTTCTACTGACTTTCATTGCTCTTCTCTCCAGAGCATACTTCCATCTCTCCAAGTTCTCTTCCACCTGCTCTCTACTCTCACTTCAGATCACAATATCTTCTGCAAACATCATGGTCTATGGAGACTCCTGCCTGACCTCGTCTGTCAGCCCGTCCATCACCATGACAAACAAAAAGGGGCTCAGAGCCGATCTCTGGTGTAACCCCACCCCCACCTTGAATCCATCTGTCACTCCTACAGCACACCTCACCACCGTCTTGCTGTCCTCATACATGTCCTGCACCACCCTCCCATACTTCTCTGCCACTTCTGACTTTCTCATACAGCACCACACTTCCTCTCTTGCACCCTATCATATGCTTTCTCTACATCCACAAAGACACAGTGCAACTCCTTCTGACCTTCTCTATACTTCTCCATCAACACTCTTAAAACAAGCATTGCATTTGTACTACTCTGTCGGCATGAAACGGTACTGCTGCTCGCTGATTGTCATCTCTCTTCTTAACCTGGCTTCAACAGCTCTTTCCCTTATCTTCATAGTGTGGCTGATCTGACTATTACCTTTGTTCTTTAAAATCAGTACCATTACACTTCTTCTCCACTCCTCAGGCATCCTCTCACCCTCCAAGATTCCATTAAAAAACCTGGAAGAAAAATCCACTACCATCTCTTCTAAGCATCTCCATACCTCCCCAGGTATGTCATCTGGACCAACCACCTTTCCATTCTTCGTTCTCTTCAAAGTTGCTCTCACTTTTGCCTTGCTAATCCTCTGGACTTCCTTGTTCACCATCTTTCCTTCATCCATCCTCCTCTCTCATTTTCTTCATTCATCAGCTCCTCAGACTACTCCTTCCATCTTCTCAACACACTCATCACCTGTCAGTACATTACCATTTCTGTCCTGAACCAACCTAACCTGCTGCACATCCTTTCCAGCTTGATCTCTGTCTAGCCAATTGATACAAGTCCTTTTCTCCTTCCTTAAGGTGCCTTCACACCAAATGTGAATGGGCAAATTTTTCACGCAGCACAATTACATTATAACTCAGTGTAAACACGTGAATAGATATGAATTCACCTGAGTGACATGCAGGCAGGCAAAGTTGCCTTTAAAACATCTGCAGCAGTATTCATCCTACTGTGGAAATCCCCCAAATAACGTCATGCTGTGGTATATATTACTCATATATTCCATACATGCATATGTTAGAGCATGTGGAAATGTTTGGGACAACATATGCAAAGGAACTTCACACCTCCGAAAGGACAAAGGAATCTCACCGCCATGTGAAGATCAATGACGTCACAGGACGCGGCGGCGACAGACTTGACACCTTCACCCCCTAAGGCGAGGAGAGGTTTTCCCATCACCTCCCAAGACGTGGGGAGGAGTTAACAGGACAATGGGGGGATTAAGATAACGGGGGATGTCAGCTTGTGTTTTGCATGTCTTTGATGTGTGCCTGTATTTAACCAGCGAGCTGGGCAGAAATCTTTCTCTTTTGCCTTCTGCCAAGCTCTGCACCAGATGAGACAAGATAGAAGAGTTGTTCATTAAAGACTCTGTTTTTAATACAAAACCGCCTCATCATTTCCAGCTCTTCTACACTGGTGACCTTGACGCGAGTATGGACCTGAGGCGTTCTTCAAGCGACTCATCCGTGGCGACTCTGACATACGCCAGCAACGACACAGACGAGGGAACAAGCGGACGGCTGTTTCCCCCGGCAGAGGGCACCGAGAGAGCTCAACCGAGCTCCAGCACCGCCGTGAGAGCCGAGGCAAGGCACTCTCACCCGGCGGGCACAACAGTGATGATGTGCACGAACGCCGTCGCTGTCAAACTGCCAGATTTCTGGCGAGAAGACCCGGCCTCTTGGTTTCATCAAGCTGAAGCCCAGTTCATACTGGCGGGCATCACAGCGGACGATACTAAATTCTACCATATCGTCTCCAAACTCGACTCCGCCACTTCGAGGTGTGTGCGGAGCTTGATCCAGCGACCACCAGCCCGGGACAAGTATGAGACACTCAAGGCGACCATCGTGGCGAATTACGTCCCGTCAGCGGAGGAAAGAGCCGAAAAAATCCTGGCAGTCTACGGCCACAGAGGGGGCAATCCAAAGACCCTCATGGAGGATTTACTGCAGCTCAAGGAGGAGGACAATGATAATTTCCTCTTCCAATTTATTTTCCTCAGCACGCTACCACCACACTTGAGAGGGACACTCGCCAGTATGAAGTGCAACAATCATCAGGACTTTCGCACACTGGCCAACGAGGCTTATCGGCTCGTCAACACCTGCAGAGAACTGACACCCACAGCGGCATCCGCAGACCTCAAGACTGACGCCCTGAGCCTTGGAGAGTCACAAACCACGGAGCAGACTCAACCCACGGTGACAGCGGCGCGGCCCAAGCGCAACAAACAGAATGACGTCTGTTATTATCACCACCGCTTCGCCGAGAAAGCTCGAAAATGTGTTCCCCCCTGCAAATTTTACGATGTCGGGAAACGCCAAAGCCGAGGGCCGTTAACGGCAGCGGTTCTCGGCAAGAAAAATAAGCTGTTATACGTGACGGATGGACACACAGGCAAGCAGTTCCTCATCGACACGGGAGCCCAGCTGAGTTTTGTCATGCCCTCCCACGCAGATCGAGCCATGGGCACCCGGGGCAATGGAGCAGTGGCAGCCAACGGCTCGGACATTGACACGTTCGGGGAAAAGAGCCTGCACCTCCTCATTCACGGCCGCAGCTACAGATGGACATTTGTTGTAGCAGCGATGAGTTTTAACTTGTTAGGCGCAGATTTTCTGTGTGCACACGAGTTATTAGAGGATCTAGCAAATAGGCGCCTGGTTAATGCACTATCTTTTGCTTCTATTCCATGCTCAGCTCGAGTCTCTCCACCACCTGTACAGGCCAACGTCACTACGGCAGGAGGTAAGTTTGAGCAACTCCTCACCCAATTTCCAGCACTCACAACCCCCAAATTCTCAGCCACTGTAGCCAAACACGTGGTTAAACACTTCATTCCAACAACGGGACCTCCCGTTTTTGCCAAAGCTCGCCGCTTAGACGCGGCCAAGCTTAACATAGCAAGGGACGAGTTTGCAGCTCTCGAAAAATTGGGCATTGTTCGACGCTCGAAGAGCCCTTGGGCTTCACCACTTCACATGGTTCCGAAATCCGACGGTTCTTGGAGACCGTACGGAGATTACCGCAGATTAAACAACACCACAGCGCATGACCGCTACCCCATCCTTCATATACAGGATTTTTCACTGCATTTAGCTGGTGCGCGCATTTTTTCAAAGATAGACTTAGTCCGCGGTTATCACCAAGTCCCAGTCCGAGCTGAAGACATTCCTAAAACAGCGGTTATAACCCCTTTTGGCCTTTTTGAATTCCTGCGAATGCTGTTCGGCCTCAAAGGCGCTGCTCAAACTTTTCAACGTATGATGGACGCAGTCTTACGCGACCTCCCCTTTGTTTTCGTCTACCTCGACGACATGCTGGTAGCCAGCTCATCAGAGGAAGAGCACGAGCAACACCTCACTACCGTTTTTCAGAGGCTAGAAGAGCACGGACTAATAATTAATCCAGCCAAATGCAAATTCGGCGTATCGCAAATCGATTTTTTGGGACATAGAGTCTCCCCGAAAGGGGCAGTTCCACTTCCAGACAAAATTCATGCGATAGAAGGTTTTCCACGGCCCCAAACGGTCAAATCGCGACAGGAATTTTTGGGGATGGTTAATTTTTACAACCGTTTCCTCCCCCATGCAGCTCAGCTCATGCAGCCCCTGTATGATGCGCTCAGAAAAAAGAAAGCTTCCAACGCGGTCGAATGGACCCCGGAGCGCGAACGCGCTTTCGCAGAAATAAAAAACGCCCTAGCTAACGCCACAATGTTAGTCCACCCAGATCCCTCGGCCCGCATTGCTCTAACCACAGATGCTTCAGACCTGGCCATAGGGGCAGCTGTAGAACAACTTGTCAGCGGGGTCTGGCAACCTTTCGCATTCTTTAGCAAATCGCTAAACCCGACGGAACGCAAATACAGCACTTTTGACAGGGAGCTGCTGGCGCTCCATTTGTCCATCCGCCACTTCCAGTTTTGGTTAGAAGGGCGGAGTTTCACGGCTTTTGTGGAACATAAACCGCTCACTTTTGCTATGGCTAGAATTTCAGAACCTTGGTCGGGCAGACAACAAAGACAGCTAGCTGCGATTTCAGAGTTCACCACAGACATTCGACATGTAGCGGGCAAACTTAACGTAGTAGCGGACTGTCTCTCTCGCGCTGTGGCACCACCAGAGCATGAGGAGACAGATTACACTGCTTCAGCAGCTCAGCTTTTCTCTAACGCAAACACATATGCAGCACCTATCCATGAAGGGATAGATTATGCAGCCATGGCGGAAGAACAAGGCAGTGATGCGGACGTGCGCGCGCTCCTGTCTGGACCAACAGGGTTAAGGCTGGAGAAAAAAGGGTTGCGCGACGGCGTGCCCCCCCTAATATGCGATGTTTCAACCGGCCGACCTCGCCCGTTAGTACCAGCTGCTTGGCGCCGCCGTATTTTCGACGCAATTCACTCCCTCGCGCACCCAGGTGTGCGCGCCTCGGTCAAAATGGTTGCCGAAAAGTTTGTGTGGCCAGGCCTGCGCAAAAACGTAAAAGAATGGGCAAAAACTTGCATTCCTTGTCAACGCGCCAAAGTACACAGACACACAAAAGCCCCTCTGGAGCCTTTTCCCATCCCTGCTAGAAGGTTCGACCACATTCATGTCGACCTCGTGGGGCCACTGCCTTCCTCCCAAGGTTTCACACACCTGCTAACAATGATAGACCGCACCACGCGCTGGCCAGAGGCAGTCCCTCTAGCGGCAACTACAGCGGAGGAAGTCGCTCGCGTTTTTCTAACGAATTGGGTGGCACGTTTCGGCGTCCCATCAGACATCACATCAGATAGGGGGCCTCAATTTGTCTCAGAGCTCTGGTCAGCCATGTCCAACAGTTTAGGGGCAACAATTCATCGCACCACCGCTTATCACCCGCAGGCTAATGGGTTATGCGAGCGTTTTCACAGGTCCTTAAAGGGCGCCCTCAGAGCCTCATTAACGGACACAAATTGGGTAAATAAACTTCCCTGGGTTTTATTGGGGTTGCGTGCGGCACCTAAAGAGGATTTAGACGCTTCCCCTGCAGAATTAGTCTTTGCCCAACCTATCAGACTCCCAGGTGAATTTTTACAGGAAAACCCGGAACCAGGGCACCTCCTAGTCCCAAGGTTTTTAGGCAGTAACGGACCGGACTCTCTCCACGGTCCAGCTCATCACTCCTTTCCACGAGTTTTTGTTCCTCAAACTTTAAAAAACGCCGAGTTTGTTTTTGTTAAGCATGAAGCCCTAAAACCAACGTTACGCTCAGTATACGATGGCCCGTACAGAGTGCTGGAAAATGGTGACGAACACTTTGTGCTTGATTATGGGGATAGAAATGAAACGGTCAGCATTGACAGACTCAAACCTGCCTTCTTGTTGAGAGACGAACCTGCACAGTTGGCTCGAGCACCTCGGCGAGGCAGACCCCCCAAGGAAAAAGTCTCAGCCCCCAGGCAGGGAACAAATAATCTCTCTCCTTCCCACACTGCAGATTCCTCACAACAAGGTCCCAGCAGGACGCCTAAACCAACCTACAGCAGCTTTGGGAGAAGATTAAAACCCAGACAGCAGAGGGACTGATTCCACCACTCTGCAATTTTTCGCTAATTGTGCTGCAACAGTTTAGGACTGACTTATGATTATACTATGCTGTTATGTTTTCACTGAACTCTCTTAGGAGCATGGCTGCTTGAAAGTTTCTTCTGTGGCAACAGCTGTAACACGTAGTATGTCTTAGTAAATACCCTAGACTGTGAATCTTTCTGTATCCTTTCCTAGTTGTTTGGGGGGCCTGTGGTATATATTACTCATATATTCCATACCTGCATATGTTAGAGCATGTGGAAATGTTTGGGACAACATATGCAAAGGAACTTCACACCTCCGAAAGGACAAAGGAATCTCACCGCCGTGTGAAGATCAATGACGTCACAGGACGCGGCGGCGACAGACTTGACACCTTCACCCCCTAAGGCGAGGAGAGGTTTTGCCATCACCTCCCAAGATGTGGGGAGGAGTTAACAGGACAATGGGGGGATTAAGATAACGGGGGATGTCGGCTTGTGTTTTGCATGTCTTTGATGTGTGCCTGTATTTAACCAGCGAGCTGGGCAGAAATCTTTCTCTTTTGCCTTCTGCCAAGCTCTGCACCAGATGAGACAAGATAGAAGAGTTGTTCATTAAAGACTCTGTTTTTAATACAAAACCGCCTCATCATTTCCAGCTCTTCTACAATGCTTACATTTACATTATCTAACGGGGGGGCTGAGCTGAAAAAGTTGTCCCCGTCTCCAAAGCTTTACAAGATGATGGGTGTTTCCGTTGCTAGCTTGCTAGCCTTGTTAGCAGATCCGTGGCAAGAATCTGTGGGTAAATACTGTAACTCCAACATCCCGATTCAGCGACAGAGCTCCCAGTCCTTCTGCCACCTCCCTCTTTGTTATACACCTAGATTCCAAGTCTACTTTCTTCATCTCCCCGACTATGCCACTTTTTCTTTGGTGACTGTCCCTTTTTCTACACAGCATTTGATGTAGAAAAGGACAGATTCAGTGTAGGTGGACTCCTACACTGAATCTATCCTTGCATCTATCCTATCCTAAGCCCTCTACTGTACTCCCTGTACACCTTTGACTATATTCCAACCCACCCAACCACTGTCATCATGAAATACGCGGACGACACCACCTTGGTTGGGCTCATCACCGATGATGATGAGAAGGCATACAGGGCGGAGGAAGAGAATCTGCTACTGTGGTGCCAAGCAAACCACCTGAAACTGAATGTCCAAAAAAACCAAAGAACTCATTCTGGACTTCAGGAACAATAGACAGGAACACCCCCATCCCCCTATAAATGGCGACCACATGGAAAACATCCCCGCCTTCAGGTTCCTGGACACCCACATCTCCTCTGACCTCTCCTGGACTGTCAACACCAAGGCCCTGGTGAAGAAAGCCAAGCAGCGACCGCACTTCCTCCGGGTCCTGAGGAAGCACAACCTGGACCAGAGGCTGCTGCCGGCCATCTATCGCTGCTCAGTGGAGAGCGTGCTCACCTACTGTCTGGGTGTGCGGTACGCCGGCTCCATGGCCGAGAACAGGAAGGCTGTGCAGAGGGTCATCAACACCGCCCCAAAAATTATTGGCAGCCCTCTGCCCTCCCTGGAGGACATCTCCCAATCTTCATCTCAGAAGGATCAAGGCCATCATAGGAGACCTCTCACATCCCGCCCACTACCTGTTCGACCTGCTTCCCCCTGGATGACAGTTCAGATCGATCAGGTCCCACACCTCCAGACTGACAGTGTCTTCCCCTGGGCCATCCGAACTGCACAGAGGCACCACTCCCCTCCCTCTGAATGCTCACGTGCACAGAATTGAGGACCTTTTAATTATCTCTATAACTCACCTGTCCTTGCACTCCTCACTTTCATGTATATTGGCCCATCCGTGAAATCACTACTGTACATATTTTCCATAATCCTTGGGCCATTTTACTTAATTATGTGTTCCGCACTCTGCACACTTATGTACATTGTTCCACCCATGAAGCCACTACTGGACCTGTGTATATACCATGGGCTATTTGTTATTTTTACTTTCAGTCAGATGGTTAACTGTGTGTTCTGTAACTGTTTTATTTTAAATTCTTCTTACTTTATTGCGCAGTAGCCTGGTGGAGCACCCACAATTTTGTTGTACTGTACAACTGTACAATGACAATAAAGCCTATTCTAAAGTCTTCCTTTAAATACTTTGGTGTACCTCCTTATTCCACCACCAAGTCTCCCTGTCTTCTTTCCTCTGTCCAGAGGATCTATCGCATACCTTTCTACCCGTTTCTCTCAATACTTTTGCTGTACTTTCCCAGTCCTCTAGCAATTCTTTCCTACCACCCACAGCCTGTATCAACACCTTCTTGAACTCTGTGCAACCTTCTTCCTTATGTAACTTCCTACATTTAATCCTCGGCTCTCACTTTCTCTTCTTGCTTTTTTAAGTCATCCTACAGACAACCGTCCAGTGCTGTCTAGCTACATTCTCCTCTGCCACCACCTTGCAGTCTGTTATCTCTTTCAGATTTCTGCCACAATTTGTAGATACAGGACCCAGATGCGAGGCTCAAGTTCAATGACATTTATTTTGAGCTGGTCACCCTGACACAGCTCGAGGGCTCAAAAATAATTAAATTTAACAAGACTTAGGCAAAATTAAGGCAGACCACAGGCTCGGCAGGATACAGACTTGACAGGATTTCAGGCAAAAAACAACATCAACTGAAATGGATATATACAGACAACGGAATAATCAAGACAATGCATGACAGGTGGGAAGCCATCAAGGACAACAGAGAAGCACAGGACAGGCAAGGCTGGGGAGACAGGGCACACAGAGACTGTTACAGCCCGAGTGCTGGTTCCGTCCGCACTCGGATCTTGTTGTTTCCAGACTTTGACAGCAGAGGTTTCCTTCTAGCTCCCCCGGCTCTTATTGTGATAGCACCCGGTGGAGCTCCCTGCTGTCAGAGTCAACAGCTGTGCTGCATTCGGGGTCATTAGGGACCGGGGTTAAAAGCGGGTGCTGAATGCTCCCCGATGCAGCAGTCTCTGTTAACCTTCCTGTTAACCTTCCCGTTAAACTACCTGTTATGATACGCTCTGTTGAAGTTCCTGTTATACTTCCTTGTTAAGGTACGTCCTGTGATTGTCTTACCCGCACTATTGTGTGTATCATTCTCTGTTCCTGCACCTCTTAATAAACATCACTGCAACTCACTGGTGACTGTTGGTGTCTTATGGTGGCTCGTGAGAGCCACCGTGACAGTAGACTGCTGTTCGTACGTCCGGAGAGGGGGGTCGCGCCGAGACGCCATTCACCGTGAGTTTAGCAGTATTGGACTGTTGCTCTTACCTGTCTGGGTACCGTTGCTGAAGCATGCCGTCGCGGAGGTCCCGCACTCAGAGTCCGAGTGATATCCTCGCAGACGCCCTCGAGTGCGTGGACGAAATCCTCAACACCGCTTCCCTCCTCGACTTCAGCAGCGACGTGCACCGGTACCTGGACCAAGCTGAGGAGATCCTCTACTATCTCCCCCGCTTCGCCTGTCATCCTGAGGTGAGCGCAAGGAGGTTGGACATTGCCACACAGCAAGAAATACTCCGTGGGTTGGAGGGAAATCCCGGCAGGAAGCCGAAGAGGAGGAGACGTCACCCTTCGCTTCGGGATCCCGCACCTGCCTCCGCTCCGGCCCTGGAGTTCGCGCCATCCAGAGATCTTTCCCCATCCTGCACGACGTCACTCGGGATTCCCCCAGAGGAGCTGCAGCTGACTGCAATCAAGGTCCGGGACCGAGTGGCTGCTGCTCGCTCTGCTGTGCACCCGTCCATTGTCATTAAGCATGTGGCGGCGGCAGTCAGACTGGTGGAAAGGAATCCAGAGCTGCATGATTTCCCCGAGTTCGACGCCCTCCTCGCCTCTGTCTCTGCACAGGAGCAGCGGTTCCCGGGCCTCACCTTCGCTTCGCCTTCCACCAGAGACCGTCGTAACCTCCATAACCCTCCTCAGCATGAACCCCGTCCGGATCCAGCTCCGGGTCGCCGCAAGGGCTCTATCCCTCGCACAGCTGCCTCACCTGTGCCTCGTCAGAGGGGATTTCCCGCAGCCTCATCTCCTCCTAGGCCATCTCTCACTCTCTTGTCAGCGTCCCATGCCCAGCTCATTTCGGCTGTCGCCCCCTCCTCCTCAACGCATTCCCCGGCCGCTGTGTGTACTCCGAGTCCAGCCCTGGCGAGTCCCGTCCTGGAACCATCTCCAGCGAGTCCACCTCGTCCTTCCAGGAGGCCTGCTGTCACCGTCTGGCAGGGAAAGAGAGGAGCAACGTCCGCTACAGCAGGCACCACTCAACCTTCAGGACACGGGCAAGTCCAGATTCATTCACACACACATTTTTGTGATTTGCTCTGTCAGACTCCTGGAGGTGGAGTCTGGGGTTCGCAGCTCCCCGAGCTCCCACCACCTGCTGTGGCTGTAATGATTAACCCCGCATCCTCTGTGTCTCCCTCCGCTGAGCGGTCCTCGACGCCAGGCCAACGTCGCTGGATGAGGAGGGGGCCTGCGGTTCTGGAGAGCCTGGTTCCGGTTCCGCAGCCACGTCATAGGCGGAGGAGGAGGCCGGACTGCAGCGTGGAGCCTGCGCCAATGAGGAAGCATCCCCGGGGCTCCACGGACAAACGGTCCGGTCCAGCGGGTCAAGGGTCCCCTGCCACCACGCCGTGTGGGCCGTCGGCGTGGGCTTTGGTGCTGGAGGATCCAGGAGCTGCAGATACCATCATACCAGCTGCGGAGGCCGCCGTAGCTGAGTGGGAGCCTGAAGACGACCTCCTGCCATCAGATCCCGGATCGCCGAAGTCCTGGACGGCGTCAGAACTCGAGATCAGGCAAGTGCTCTGTTTTGTCTTTCTTTACTTCATCTTAGAGCACTTTTGCTTGTCTCTTGGGGAGGCAAGCCGGGTGCGGCCACCCGCTACATCCGAGCTTGTCTCGCCGGATTCTGGCGCTGTCGGTGATCCTGATCCCGGTTCTCTTCTCTCTCCCAAGCCTTCTCCCAGGGTCGCCAGCGGGGATCTGAAGTCGCCCACTATGCCAGAGGTTCCGGGTTCGGGGTTGGAGGTCGGTCCTGGTGTGGCGCCTACCCAATCGGGGTCCAACGCGGACGCAACCGCGACCCAATCGGGGTCCGACAAGGACGCGGCACCAGCTGTTTCCAGGTTCGGTGGGGAGGCTGCAGATCCCCTGCCGCCGGATACTGGACGGGCTCATCTCCCTCATCTTCATCATCACCATCATCATCCTCCCCGTTCTCATGAGGAGCTCGACCCATCTCCACCTGGGGCTGTTGGGGTTCCGAACGCTCCGCCCGGTTCTCCCTCGTCTTTCCCTTCTTCAGCGAGACCGCCGGCTACTTCTCCCCTACGGTTCTGGTGGGCAAGCAATGCGGGTCGGCCGCCTGAAGGGCTGCCGTGCCCATTTGGCTCTCTGGGTCGGCCTCCCGGCCCATTGGCCCCCCTGTTTGGCGACCTGGTCCAGCTGCCTGAAATTTACTGTTTCCGAGCATGGGACTGGGGTAGGCCGTCCGAACTGTCCTTTTTCCCCCTGCCTGCATTGTGGCTGCTTGATGCCGGACGGCCCCCCGAACTTTCAGCCTCCATCCCTCAGAGCCAGGACTGCACTCATCCCGGGGTTTTTCTTTATGTCTGTGTCTGTAAACTTTTGGGATGTGCGGGGGGGGGGGGGGGGGGCTGATATGTGATTTTGTATCTCACTCCTTTTTCGTAGCTGTGTTTGGTGGGGGTTTTTTTCTCCCTCCTCTGCCTAATGTCAATTTATTGCTTTAAACCGATATATGTATTGCTGGTTGGGTTCTGTCACGGTTACCCACACAAAAGGGAGTATTGTTTTTTTTTTCTCTCCCTCAACCCGTCTCTGTGATTGCTTTGTTGCCCTCCGGTTGTCATTTTGTTCTTTTTGACTCTCTCCCTCCTACCGGCGCCCCATCCGCCCACCCTGGGGGGGGGGGGCTTGGGTGTTACTTGGGCCGCTCAGGTGCTCAGCCTTGAGGGGGAGGTACTGTTACAGCCCGAGTGCTGGTTCCGTCCGCACTCGGATCTTGTCATTTCCAGGCTTTGACAGCAGAGGTTGCCTTCTAGCTCCCCAGGCTCTTATTGAGCCCTGGGACCTCTTATTCATTATGCGTGGAATCATTTTGAAACATAAATCTCATCAACTTCAGTGTGAAAATATAACTTGCAATCATCAACCATCATCGCGTCATTTGTCCTGCAAATGACGTGGGCTACATTGACAATTGGAGCTCTTAAATCAGGACATCTTGGATCTAATCCAAGATGGCGCCGCGGATGGCAGCCACTGGCTTCTGCTCTCTGATGTTTTTGATAATTTTGTGTGTTTTTTTGGACTTCTGCTCTTCTGTCCGAATCACCTATTCAAGGGAGGAACTACTTTCACTCAGACTACCTCCCAATGCAACTTCTCCGCCAGTTACTGCTGCTGATCTGAAGTTTTTTCAGTCGATCTTAGCTGTGGGAGCAGCGGCTATTGGCGCTGGCCGGAAACGAAGGCGGCGTGGTAAACGTGCCGGTGCGCTAGTCAGGTTGAAGAAACGAGGATTTTGCACGCCGCTCCCATCGATCCATCTGGCAAATATCCGCAGTTTGGCGAACAAAATGGATGAACTGCTGCTCCTGACTCACAAAAACCGGGATTTTAGCAGATCTGGCGCCCTTTGTTTCACGGAGTCCTGGCTGAGTGAACACATCCCGGACAGCGCGGTGCGTCTGGACGGATTCCAACTGTTTCGCGCTGATCGCAGCCGAGAATTCTCTGGAAAGACTAAGGGTGGTGGAATCTGCTTCTACATAAACGAAGGTTGGTGTACTGATGTCACAGTGTTGAAGAAGTTTTGTAGTCCTAACCTAGAGTCACTGTTCATAAACTGTAAACCCTTTTATTCACCGCGAGAGTTCTCCTCGTTTATTCTGGTCGGAATTTATATCTCGCCTGCTGCTTGTACAACAGAGGCCCTGCAGCACCTCGCTGACCAGATAGCAGAGGTGGAGGAAAAACATCCAGACTCTCTGCTTATCATTCTGGGTGATTTCAATAGAGCTAATCTCACAAATGAGCTTCCTAAATACAGACAGCATATTAAATGTCCCACCAGGGACACAAATACACTCG
Organism: Pholidichthys leucotaenia; assembly: GCA_020510985.1. NCBI lineage: Eukaryota > Metazoa > Chordata > Actinopteri > Cichliformes > Pholidichthyidae > Pholidichthys > Pholidichthys leucotaenia. Next base: position 10,673,997 of record CM035842.1, read on the forward strand.
ACCACTGTTACACAGTTTTAAGGAATGCCTATCATGCCGTCCCCTGTGCAGCTTTGGGTTTTTCTGACCACTGTCTGCTCCATCTTATTCCAACATACAGACAGAAACTAAAAACTTCCAAGCCTGTTGTAAGGACTGTGAAGAAATGGACTGAGGAATCAAAGCTGAAGTTACAAGCCTGCTTTGACTGTACAGATTGGAGTGTTTTTGAAGCTGCAGCCATTAACCTAAATGAACTCACTGACACTGTGATGTCATACATCTGTTTCTGCGAGGACATGTGTGTGCAGACCAAGACCTTCTGCACATACAACAACAATAAACCCTGGTTCATTCCTAAACTGAAGCAGCTACGTCAGACCAAGGAGGAGGCCTACAGGACTGGTGACTGGACTCTGTACAAGCGGGCCAGAAACATGCTGACGAAGGAGATCAGGCTTGCTAAGAGGAGCTACAGTGTGAAGTTACAAAAAAACTTCTCAGCTAACAACTCTGCTTCTGTCTGGAGAGGCCTACGGAATATCACCAACTACAGGAGACCATCCCCCCACCCTGCGGAAAACCTCCAGCTGGCTAATGACCTAAACAGCTTTTACTGCAGGTTTGAAAAGAACCTACAGTTCTCACCTCCCACCCACACAAAAGGATTATCTGCAGCCCCAGGAACTCCATCCCTCCTCCACTCTGACCTCCCACCAGCACTAATGATCTGTGAAGAGGAGGTGCGCCGGGTCTTTAAGAGACAAAAGATCAAGAAGGCTGCAGGACCTGATGGTGTGTCTCCGTCCTGCCTGAGAGTCTGCTCCAACGAGTTGGCCCCCATCTTCACCCGGATCTTTAACAGATCACTGGAGCTGCATGAAGTGCCTTCCTGCTTCAAACGCTCCATCATCATTCCAGTTCCCAAGAAACCCTCTATTACAGGATTAAACGACTACAGACCTGTTGCCCTGACCTCTGTGGTCATGAAATCCTTGGAGAGATTGGTGCTGAACCACCTGAAGGTCATCACAGGCCCCCTGATGGACCCACTGCAGTTTGCCTACCGGTCAAACAGGTCAGTGGATGATGCAGTGAATATGGGACTACATTACATCCTGCAATACCTCGACTCCCCAGGGACGTACGCCAGGATCCTGTTTGTCGACTTCAGCTCAGCGTTCAACACCATCATCCCAGGCATTCTTCATCAGAAACTCCTCCAGCTCAAGGTGCCTCCCTCCACCTGCCAGTGGATCTCCAGCTTTCTGACTGACAGGTGGCAACAGGTGAAGCTAGGGAGATTTACATCCAGCTCCCGAAAAATTAGTACTGGCGCCCCCCAAGGATGTGTCCTTTCCCCACTGCTCTTCTCCCTCTACTCCAACGACTGCACCTCAGAGGACCCTTCGGTGAAGCTCCTGAAGTTTGCGGACGACACCACAGTCATCGGTTTGATCCGGGATGATGATGAGTCTGCATACAGGCGGGAGGTGGAGCAGCTGATCCTCTGGTGCAGCCAGAACCATCTTGAACTTAACCCAGCCAAAACGGTGGAGATGACTGTGGATTTCAGGCGACACCCCCCTTCATTCCCCCCACTCACCATCCTCAACAGCACAGTGTCCACTGTGGACTCCTTCAAGTTTCTGGGTACCACAATCTCCCGGAACCTGAAGTGGTCCTCCCATATAGACACTGTCCGGAAAAAGGCCCAGCAGAGGTTGTTTTTTCTGCGTCAGCTCAAGAAGTTTGATTTGCCTCAGGAGCTGCTGGTTGTCTTCTACACCGCCATCATCCAATCTGTCCTCTGCTTTTCCATCACTGTCTGGTTTGGATCTGCCACTAAACAGGACAAGACCAGACTGCAGCGGATCATTAAGTCTGCGGAGAGGATCATTGGTACCGACCTACCCTCCATTGAGAACTTATATCGGTCCATAACCAGGAAACGGGCGGGAAACATCTGTGCTGACCCATCACACCCCGGCCACAAACTGTTTGAACTTCTATCTTCTGGTCGTCGTTACAGATCACTGAAGGTCAAAACCACCCGTCACAGGAACAGTTTCTTTCCTCAAGCCATCACTCTGATGAACTCCTAACATTCACCTAGTCCTACCTGTTTGCTGTACTCATGACTTTTCATCCATTATTACATTGTACATAACTCTCACACTGCTTTTTACTTCATTCACATTATATCACTGAATCTGAGTCCACAGTGAAATACTGTGTGATTGTATATTTTTTCATATATTTCTGCAAAGTGTGGTTAGTCCGAGTAAATAACTGCATATATTCCTGTATATATTTGCATCCTTTTATAGAAACGTGGACAGACTGTAATTTACTGTACATACTCTGTTTGTCATTGAATCCTTATTTAAATCCTCCACCTGAACAACGAGAGCAAGTTTTTAGCCAAAGTCAAATTCCTTGTATGTGTTGTGCATATTTGGCCAATAAAGCTGATTCTGATTCTGATTCTGATTCTGATTTTTGGGGAAAACCTGGTCTTATGAGATGAGACAGCATTCATCCCACTTTGGATGGTGCTTCTCATTTATCTAACGATCTGGCATCTTTTTTATCCAAATTTCCAAAACCTTGACTACTCAGAGTAGGGACCAGGAAGCAGAGTCGCAGTCTTACACGCCTCTCTGCAGCTCCTCTTCATCCGCCACCCCTCAGCTTAGCCCCTGTCTTCCCCATCAGAGAATCGTTGTCTGCTCCCTCCAAAGTAAATAAAAATATAATGTATAAGCATCCCAAAGAGATTAAACAAAATATTGGTAAAACTCAAATTAAACATAAAGCCTCTAAATTGAATGATTTGGCCTCTGTTCCTCCTCATAATTTAAAAATTAAATGTGGTTTATTAAATATTAGGTCTCTAACTCCCAAGTCTCTGTTAGTCCATGATCTGTTAATTGATCATCAGATTGATTTAATTTCCCTTACAGAGACTTGGTTAGGGCAAGAGGATTATGTTGGTTTAAATGAATCAACTCCCTCTGGTTATTTAAACTGTCATAATCCCAGAAGTTCTGGTCGTGGAGGAGGAGTAGCAACAATTTACCATTCCAAATTACTAGTTAATGTAAAGCAAAAAACATGTTATAATTCCTTTGAGGGCCTGGTCCTCAGTATTGGGCACTTTAGCAATTTTAGGTTAAACCCAATTTTATTTGCCATAGTTTATCGTCCCCCATCAACCTACTCAGAATTTTTATCCAAATTTGCTGATTTCTTAGCTGATTTAGTGCTGAAATCTGATAGAATAATTATAGTAGGGGACTTCAATATACATGTGGATGTAGATAGTGACTGCCTTAATGTGGCATTTAATTCAATATTAGACTCGATTGGGTTTTCTCAGAAAGTAGGAAATTCTACTCATTACCTCCACCATACATTGGACCTTGTTCTGACATATGGCATAGAAATAGAAAATCTTGTAGTGTCTCCTCATAACCCTGTACTGTCAGACCATTGTCTGTTAACCTTTGATTTTACTATTTCTGACTATTTGGCTCCTAAAGAAAAATATTATCACAGTAGATGCCTCTCAGATGATGCTGTTTCCAAATTTATGCAGATTGTTTCCTCTATGCCATGTGTCAACACAACGGAAATAAGCTATAGACAGCTTGCTCCTTCTGTAATTGATAACATAGTGGATAGTGTTACAGCTTCTCTGCATCAGACTCTAGACTTGGTGGCCCCCTTAATAAAGAAAAAGTCTAATCAGAGATTTCTATCTCCTTGGTTCAACACAGAAACTCGTAGGTTAAAACAGAAGACTCGTCAATTAGAAAGAAAATGGCGCTCCACTAATTTAGATGAAATCTATTTAGCTTGGAGAAATCATCTTTTAATTTATAAAAAAATCTCTTAGAAAAGCTAGAACGAGTTATTACTCTGCATTAATAGAAAAGAACAAGAATAATCCCAGGTTTCTTTTCAGCACTGTAGCCAGGTTAACAAAGAGTCAGGACTCTGTCAATCCTAGCATTTCCCTTAGAGCTTACTAGTCAGGACTTTATGAACTTTTTCAATAATAAAATTTCATCCATCAGAGATAAAATCAGATTCTTCCCACAGTTAACTTAAATACTGTAACTACTACAACTCCTTCTATTGATGTCTGTCTTGATGAGTTTACTCCAATCGACCTTTGTGAGTTAGACAAAATAGTTTCCTCATCCAAACCTTCAACTTGTCTTTTAGACCCTATTCCTACCAGGTTATTTAAAGAAGTCTTCCCACTTATTGGTAGCTTTATTCTTCATATAATCAATTCTTCATTAACTTTAGGCCATGTACCGCAGGCTTTTAAAATGGCTGTAATTAAACCCTTACTCAAAAAGCCAACGCTAGATCCAGGAGCTTTAGCTAACTATAGACCAATCTCTAATCTCCCTTTCATTTCAAAAATCTTAGAAAGAGTTGTTGCTACACAATTATTTGACCACCTGCAGGGAAATGGTTTAATGGAAGAGTTTCAATCTGGGTTTAGAATCCATCATAGTACTGAAACAGCCTTAGCGAAGGTCACTAACGACCTCCTCATCGCATCTGATAATGGTCTGGTTTCTGTACTTGTCCTTTTAGACCTTAGTGCAGCTTTTGATACTATCGATCATAATATTCTACTTGATAGATTAGAACTCTATGTTGGACTTAATGGAACTTCGTTGCAGTGGTTTAGATCTTATTTATCTGATAGGTTCCAGTTTGTTCATGTAAATAATGAGTTTTCTTTCAACTCAAAGCTTAGTCATGGAGTTCCACAGGGATCTGTGCTAGGCCCTACTCTTTTTAGTTTATATATGCTTCCGTTAGGCAACATTATTAGAAAGCACTGTATACATTTTCATTGTTATGCAGATGACACACAATTATACCTGTCAATGAAGCCAGATGATAGTAATCAATTAGCCAAGTTAGAAGCCTGTCTTAAGGAAATCAAAGCTTGGATGACTTGTAATTTCCTGCTATTAAATTCAGATAAGACTGAAGTCATTCTTGTTGGTCCAAAAAACCTTAGAAATTCCTTTCCAAATCAAACTTTCAGTTTGGATGCGGTTACTCTTTCTCTTAATAGCTCTGTGAGGAACCTTGGAATTATTTTTGATCAAGATCTGTCCTTCAATTCACATATTAAATTTGTTTCTAAGACTGCCTTCTATCATTTGCGTATCGTCGGCCTCCGTCGGTCTATGATGACCATGGAAGAGAATCCTAAACGTCTACTTTGCTGGAACAGCACCACCTGTGGCTGAACAGGCCGATGCGCGAATGGCAGTCCCTGTCACACAGGTCGCACTTGTGGGTGGTCTCTGTGCTGCTGGGTCTGTGGCGGTTCTTCCTGCGGGTCCTTTTTTCATCTGCTGCAGCAGTCAGTCTCTCTTCACCCGCCTTGAGCTGTCTGGTCAGGGTGCCTCTCCATTTGGAGCGGTCCGTTGCAAAGTCCTCCCAGCACTCTGTGTTGATCTCCAGGGCCTTCATGTCTCTCTTGCAGACGTCTCTAAAGCGCAGCTGTGGGCGGCCAACGTCTCTCCTGCCAGTTGCCAGTTCTCCATACAGGACGTCTTTGGGGATTCTGCCATCCTCCATACGGTGAACGTGGCCTAGCCAGCGGAGCCTGCGCTGCCTGAGTAGAGTGAACATGGAGGGAAGGCCGGCGCGGGACAGAACTTCTGTGTTGGGCACTTTGTCCTGCCAGGATATGTCCTGGCAGGACATTTGCGTAATATTGCATAATATTGCGTAATATTGCCGTAATATTGACATTTGGCATTTGCGTAATATTGCCAAGATTAGGAGCATCTTGTCTCAGAGTGATGCTGAGAAACTGATCCACGCTTTTGTTAGCTCGAGATTAGATTATTGTAATTCTTTATTATCAGGCTGTCCTAAAACATCTTTAAAAAGTCTTCAGCTGATCCAAAATGCTGCAGCAAGAGTTTTAACAGGTACTAGAAAGAGAGATCATATCTCTCCGGTTCTGGCCTTCCTTCATTGGCTTCCCATAGAGTTTAGAATTAAGTTTAAAATCCTTCTTCTTACTTACAAAGCTCTAAACAATCAGGCTCCTTTTTATTTAAAAGATCTGATACTACCGTATTATCCTAACAGAGCACTACGCTCCCAAAATGCAGGATTACTTGTAATACCTAGAATCTCCAAAAGTACAATGGGAGGCAGAGCCTTCAGTTATCAAGCTCCTCTCCTGTGGAACCAGCTGCCAATCTGGATTCGGGAGTCAGACTCGATCTCTGTTTTTAAGAATAGGGCTAAAACCTACCTTTTTGATATAGCCTTCAATTAGGGAGGGATCATGTGTTTCTGAACCCTCCCTTAGTTATGCTGCTAATAGGTTTAGTCAGCCGGGGGACCTCCAGTAGTGCACTGGGCCTCACTCCTTTCCTCACTCTCAATGAAATATTTATTTTTTTTTTTGCTGGTCATTAACATTTGTTTGTTCTCTCCCATAGATTGAGTCCCCATCGTGCTGTTTGCTCTCTACATGTCTGTTCTTTTCTTCTTCTCTATCCCCTCACCCCCCAGCCAGTCGCAGCAGATGACTGCCCCTCCCTGAGCCTGGTTCTGCTGGAGGTCTCTTCCTGTTAAAAGGGAGTTTTTCCTCTCCACTGTCGCCAAGTGCTTGCTCACAGGGGATCGCCTGATTGCTGGGGTCTTTCTGCAACTGTGGGGGTTCCCCCTACAGTTGATAGTGCTATGAGGTGACTGTTGTTGTGAAATGGCGCTATATAAATAAAGTTGAATTGAATTGAATTGAATTATTGAGATAGCGCCCGGTGGAGCTCCCTGCTGTCAGAGTCAACAGCTGTGCTGCATTCAGGGTCATTAGTGACAGGGGTTAAAAGCGGGCGCTGAATGCTCCCCGATGCAGCAGTCTCTGTTAACCTTCCTGTTAACCTTCTTGTTAAGCTACCTGTTATGATACGCTCTGTTGAAGTTCCTGTTATACTTCCCTGTTAAGGTACGTCCTGTGATTGTCTTACCTGCACTATTGTGTGTATCATTCTCTGTTCCTGCACCTCTTAATAAACATCACTGCAACTCACTGGTGACTGCTGGCGTCTTATGGTGACTCGTGAGGGCCACCGTGACAGTGACCAAAAATGCAAATGACAGTCACAGCACAGAGAACATTAAGGGCGAGGACATGGCTGAACTCATGTCCTGAAGATAACAGAAAAACAAATATGAACATAAAGCAAGGACATGAGCACAGTCATGTCCAAACCTTTACAATTTCTCCTTCTACATAAGATACAGTCCACCTGTTTGCACCTTCCTCCACTCTTGTAAGTCACCCAAGGTTCTTCTCTCCCTGAAATATGTGTTCACCACAGCCATTTCCATCTTTTTAGCAGAGTCTGTCCTTCCATATTTCTCTCCTTAAGACCAGACCTACCCAGCACCTCCTCATCACCTCTGTTCCATTCAGCTACATGTCCATTAAAGTCCGCTCCAATCACTACTCTCTCACCCCAGGAACACTACCACTTCATCCAACTTACTCCAAAATTCCTCTCTTCTACCTGACATCCACTCTGTGGGGCATACGCACTGACAACATTCAACGTCACTCCTTTGTTTTCTTGCCTCAAACTCATGATCTTGTCTGAGTCCCTCTTTACCTCCTAAACATTCTTCACATAATCTTCCTTCAAGATTATTCCACCATTTCTCTTCCCATCTACACCATGGTAGAACAGTTTAGATCCACCTCCAGTGCTCCTAGCCTTGCTTCCCTTCCATCTGGTTTCTTGCACACACAGTACAACACTGTGCTGCTGTCAAAGAGTTGAAGATGTAGCAATATATTGCACATAATTTATTTATCTATTTATGAATTCTTTATTTTTGTAGGTTTTTTATTTGGGTTTTAAACTTTTGAATCTCTGATTTAGCTTTTAACTTTACTATGACCCTTGTCATATGTCCTGATTGGTGGAGCCTTGAGTCCTTTCATCGTGTTTATAGTCAGCTTCATGTGTGCCTGTTTGTGTTCATGTTGAATGTAATTGTGTTTTGTAAATGTGAGTCTAAAAGGATGTCACCAAACTGCAAAACAAATCTACCTACGGGTAGAAATAAAGTAACCTGAACCTTCCTTCTCTCCATCATATCAAGCTACTCTCCCCTTACTAGTCATAGTTCCTACATTTAAAGTCCCTACGCTCACCGCCACAGTTGTGTCTCTCATTTTTCTTTCTCTGCCTTCAAACATGTCATCCCCCCCCTCCTCCTTGATCTTCTATAAATTCTGTTCACCCCACTGAGTCCTTGTTCATCTAATAATACTTGACCATATGTCATTCTTAGATCTCATTTCAGCTAAGTTAAAGTTTTATTTTCTCAAACTGGGATCCAAGCCTGCAAGCTGAAGCTAGTAGTTTAGCTATTCATTTACATATGTTTGTGTGCTGATTGTACTCCAGGCACCGGTCATATCCAAATGACCACTAAAACCACACACCCCTCTCAACTAATAATGTATGATTTCATTTATTCTTTAAGATTAACATTCATGGCTCAGGCTCAGGGGTAACAGGTTAAGGTCATCACCAGCCCAGTTGGCTCCCCAGGCTGACCCTGGGGTCTTTGGTGGCTCAAGTGGAGAATTTCTTACAATATTCTTTACATTTGTTGGTGACCGAGAATAGTCTTTTTAACAGTTTTGCTGAAATTCTACAGTCGTGCCATTAAAGATCCCAAAGCCGACTCACGATACATCCAAGCTAAAGGCTAGGGGCGAGCCAGCTGATGACAAAGTGATGCAAGAGGGAGGGTGGAGTTGAATGTGGTCAGGGATTTCTTAAAGTGACAGCACTGAAATCAAGAATTTTTAGAAAGCCTAGAAAAAAAAAATCATGAAGACATGTGTGAGCTGTTAAAATGTGTGCGTTTGGGGGGGGGAGTGCAACCAATGACCCATTTAAAAGGTAAAAGTCACATAAAGCAAGATTAAAGTTAGTTCTTTTATGTTAAGTTAAAATCATTGCCTTATCACACTGGAGGGTTTTCAAAAAAGCATTTCATTTATTAATCTATCATCTGAAAAACTGAAAAAGTGTGGTCACACATGTCACTTTAAAACTGAAACTATCACACAAAAGCGACTGTGGCATCAATGAATACATCACCGCAGCGATTTGGTCAGAGGCGGGAGGACCATAGACATCACCGCTGTTGATACCTACAGAACAAATCAGCCAACACAGTAACTCCCTCATCACCGTTACGGCCTTACTAGACCGAGGCCAGCACCATCTATTTTACCCAGGAAATCTTCTTGTCCCTTTCGACCCTTTATTGTCAAGGTGGACTAACCTATTGTCTTTTTCACCATTAGGCAAGGTAGACTCACACCTGTAGAAGGATTTGTAACATCACATACCTGTGACAGGTAGCTCAGTTTTCCCAGGTCATCATAGCTTATGTCACGTTTCAGCCCGATGACATCATCAACTTCTTGCCTTGCTCTAAGAAACGTATGACGTAACCAAGCAATTCAAGAGCTATCCTGTAAATTGTTGTGTAGAGCATATACTTACTTCTCCAAGATAGCAGGATGTCTTCCAAGTTCCATGACGCAAAAAGCAAGCTGATTGGCTGTTGTTTCCTGCCCTAAAGTGACACAAATTTGTGATTTTGTTCAAATGAACCAATAACACATTTGAATGATTGTGTTTTGTCTGCATCAAAATTGTACATAGACCTAAAATTATTAAACAATGTAATAACATGAAACTCAAATTGTAGTAGTGATAACAAGAACACACACAGTTCAGTTTGAAACTTTTGTGAATAGCTACAGTCTTGCACAAAAATTTGGGCAGCTGTTGACAAATGACATGTTGTGATTTTTTTTTTTACTGAAAAGCTATAAATGGTCCCTGTAGGACATAGAAAAAGAAAAAAATTAAGAAGAAATGTCACAGTTTGGAATTGCCAATCACTAAGCATTATGAATAAAATAAATGATTCTCGGGCCACAACAACATAAACACTCAGGAAGGCATGAAAGCAATTATGCAACTTTATTAGACAATTACTTAAAATGGTTATAGACTACAACGCTACCCAATAAGAACCATACATTTCCCAATGTGCACAATTTAAGAAACTAACCCCACAATAAATATAAATACCATAAATACCCTAAAAAGCACACAAGGAAAAAAGCAATAAAATACATTTCTCTATCAAGTCACTTCCTACGCAACAAGAAAAAACCTTCTGAACATCCGCAATCGAGCGTGATGCATTCACTGGCTGTCCGGCCAGGAACTCCTGCTATCGTCCTCCTTGTCCTGGAAGGAAAGTACCGTCTGTCTGGGCTCATTCGAGACCCTCCTGTACGCCTCGAAGAGGGAGTGTTCCTTGCCCGAGGAGAGATGGCGAACAGGTGGAGAGAAGAGGAGCGGCTCCTTCGTATTCGTCGTCCGGGGGAAACCTGCAGCACAAACTCAGCCTCCCGTGAACACACCGGGGCTAATATACATTCACCACACACAGACAGTCAGCATGTTCCTTTACTTAGCTGTGTATTCGCCTTTAATCCAACACAACAGAGCCTCGGTCAGCTGGTCACTCCCGGCGTCTTCGGTCCCGTGCTGCTGCTGTCTATCACCACACCTGCGCTTCCTCCGTTCTTTCTCTGCTCCTGCCCTCGTTTCCTCCGTACTCCTCGATAATACACTCTCACAAATCCTCCGGTTCCCTGCACTTGAGGGCTCCTGGGAGACTTCTCCCTTGAAGGCTCCTTGACACCTTCTCTAAGACTTCTCTCCAGACTTCCCTAGACTTCTATGCTAACACAGTCACGCACCATCTTTAAATACTGTGGCGTAGGAGAGGTTCACACAAAGAAGAGGAGCAGATGGTTTCGACAAACAGGCTTTATTCACACACACACTGAGCACAGACAGGAGGGGAGGTCATTCTCCCAGACCTCCGTTTCAATCATGGTTATACAACACATGAGACATCTTGCCCTAATCCTGCCTATAAAACACTGCTGGGTCATTATAACGCAGTTATAATGACACAGCAGTATAATAACTCAGTAATAACATTTAAACAAACACACAAAATAACGTCCACTGTTGCAAAGCATGCTGGGGAGATCCCTGCTCCCCCCCACCCTTAATACAGCCCCGACATTACACTGCCTCCCCCCCCCCTGGACTGGTTTCTGTCCCCAGAAAAATTAAAGTCCAATTCAAATGTCCAATACGAACTCGTCCAGGTGTCGGGGCAGCCTTCGATGCCGACGACCAGCAAGTACAGGCCCTCTAGTGTCCATCTGAGTCTCAGTCGGAGTATCTGGTCGGGATGAAAGCTCCGGTTCGACCACCAGCGGGGCGGATGGCTGATACGGGGTGAGACGGTCACGGTGGAGCACCACGACCCGGTCCCTTTTTTTTAGCCTCACCCTGTACACCACATCCGACAGTCTTTGCAGAACCACGCATGGTCCCGACCAATGGCTCGCCAACTTCGGTGATTGTCCTCTCTTTCTCTCAGGGCAGAAAACCCAGACTCGATCTCCCGGTGCAAAGTCCCTCCCCTGGCCACCGCTGCCAGGGCATCCTGAGCCAGTTCATGTACTGTGTGGAGATGTTCTTTTAAACAAAACAAATGATCCAACCGGGGTTTTCCCTCCACCTCCGGCTCAGGGGGGGGGGGGGGGCAAATATCAAATCCACCGGTGTGCGCAGCTCGCGTCCAAACATGAGTGCTGCAAGGGTGCACCAAGTAGATTCCTGAGCTGCCGTCCGATATGCCCACAAAACAAAAGGCAGACGCAGGTCCCAGTCTCGCTGTCACTGGTCCACTAGGAGAGCGAGCTGGGTGGTGAGGGTCCGGTTAAATCGTTCGACCAGGCCGTCACTCTGTGGATGCAGTGGGGTGGTCCGGGTTTTCCGGATGCCCAGCCGCTTGCAGACCTCTCCGAAGACCTCTGCCTCGAAGTTCCGACCCTGATCGCTGTGCAGCTCCTCCAGTGCGCCAAACCGACAGAACATTTCGTCCACCAGCTTTGATGCTGTCGTAGCGGCGCTCTGGTCCGGGACCGCGTACGCCTCTGGCCACTTAGTGAAATAATCCATTGCGACGAGCACGTAGCGGTTCCCCCGGTCCGTGGTCAGGAAAGGGCCCAGGATGTCCACTCCTACCCGCTCCATCAGTGCTCCCACCCGGTACTGCTGCAGGGGAGCGTGGGATTGCTGAGTTGGCCCTTCCTGAGCTGTGCAGGTGTCACAGTGGTGGACGTGGAGCTCCATGTCTTGATGACAATCGGGCCAGTAGAACTGGGCTCGAAGGCACTGCAGAGTCTTTGTCACCCCGAAGTGGCCCGCTCCTACCGCCCCATGAACCAGCTGGAGTACGTTGGGCCGGAGTCGATGAGGAACCAGCAGCTGCCAGATGTGCCGCTGCCCAGCTGGAGTCTGCCACTGTCGATACACCACGCCCTCGTGGCAGCGAAGATTGGCCCACTGGGAGTGTAGGGCCTTAGTCTCTGGGTCCAGCACTGACACAACCTCCCAGGCGGGCCGCTGTCCTGCGTCCAGCCACTGCCGAACCCGAGAAATGACCGGGTCTCTATCCTGTTCGCTCTGCAGCTGCTGCGTGCCAAGGACCTCTGTGACGTCATCGCTGGGGGAGGCTGCCTGATCACCCGAGGAGGGGCTGCGCGTCGCTGCGTGATTCCTGCTCGCAGCGGTCCGGAGAGCAGCAGCCCGTGGGACGGCTTGGTCTCGATCTTCAGCCCACTGGCAGTGACGACACTCCTCTGTCGCACGGGGGCGCCAAGACAGCGCGTCAGCGTTGGCATGGAGGCGGCCTGCCCGATGCACAATCTGAAAATTATAATCCTGCAGTGCCTCCAGCCATCTCACCAACTGTCCATCCGGCTCTTTGAAGTTTAATAACCAGGTCAGGGAAGCGTGATCCATCCTGAGCTGGAACCTCCCCCCGTACACATACGGGTGGAAATGACGTAGTCCTTGACTGACAGCTAACAGCTCTCTGCGAGACACACAGTAATCCCTCTCGGTTCTGCTGAGAGTGCGCCTGAAAAAAGCGACTGCCTGCTCTCTGTGTTCTCCCTCCTGGGATAGCACCTCCCCGATGCCCTGGTTGCTGGCGTCCGTGTCCACGATGAACGGGCGGTTCGGGTCAGGATACTGCAGGATGGGGGCTCCGATGAGCGCCGCGCAAAGCTGGGAGAAAGCAGCAGCACAATTCTCACTCCACTGAAATGTGTGTCCTTTCTGCTTCAGCTGGTGCAGCGGGCTGGCGATGGTGGCGATGTTTTTTCACAAACCTTCTATAATAGGAGGCCAATCCGAGAAAACTCCTCAGTTCTCCCACGTTCCGCGGCACTGGCCAGTCTTTCACCACCGCCACTTTTTGTGGGTCGGTGGCGAGTCCCGCTGCGCTGACGACGTGGCCCAGGAAAGTGGTCTCCCGCCGGAATAGGTGGCATTTCCTCGGGTGTAACCGTAGCCACGCCTGTTGGATGGAACAGTCGCCTCCTGATCGATCGCCGCTCTTGATTGTCATGGAATTGCCAGCCCGTCCTGCCCTGAAAAGGGCGGGAAGCAAGGCTGGTTTGCTCTGCTCCGCTCGCTCTGCCTTGAAAGAGGCAGAGGGCAGGGTGTGCTGGCCCCTTCGGGTCCGCTGCTTCGTTCGTCCCTGCGAGAGGCTCCCGGGGGTGGTGTCTCAGCCCCGTCGTCCGTCGCCAGCTGAGCGATGAGTCGCGCCAGCTGAGCGATGAGTCGCTCCAGCTGCTGGATCTCCATTCTGATCCTGGCTTCCATCTGTTCCATTCCCACTCCTGACACCAGTGTGACGTAGGCAAGGTTCACACAAAGAAGAGGAGCAGATGGTTTCGACGAACAGGCTTTATTCACACACACACACTGAGCACAGACAGGAGGGGAGGTCATTCTCCCAGACCTCCGTTTCAGTCATGGTTATACAACACATGATACATCTTGCCCTAATCCTGCCTATAAAACACTGCTGGGTCATTATAACGCAGTTATAATGACACAGCAGTATAATAACTCAGTAATAACATTTAAACAAACACACAAAATAACGTCCACTGTTGCAAAGCATGCTGGGGAGATCCCTGCTCCCCCCCCCCCCCTTAATACAGCCCCGACGTTACAATACGTCCTTCTGGACAGAGTTCACAACGGAGCTCGCTAACTGGCTCCTGCTGATTTGATCAGTTAGCGCAGGTATAACTCATAATCAACTCAACAAAAATACACTCACACAAATATATACAAAAGAACACAATAATCCAATATACATTGCATTAATAATATCATTCACTTTGTTACAGCCTTAAAGCTGTAACAACCCCAAAAAACAATACACATGTGACAGAGATCATCCTGCGCAGTTCGCCCCACACGGGACACGAACCCGCGACCTCTCAGTCAACTACACAGTTCGAGCATGGGAGACACAGCACGATCGCGCTGAGCTAAAGGTCCGACCGATAGCTCAGCGCTACCGATACTGTATGAGGCTTTGGGAGGGAGGTTTACTAACGTTCTGCGCCGAACAGTACTAGTTGGCATCCGTTACACTCTCCCCCCTAAACCTCACTCCCATGCCGGGTTCACGGCACCAGTGTGACAGAGATCATCCTGCGCAGTTCGCCCCACACGGGACACGAACCCGCGACCTCTCAGTCAACTACACAGTTCGAGCATGGGAGACACAGCACGATCGCGCTGAGCTAAAGGTCCGACCGATAGCTCAGCGCTACCGATACTATATGAGGCTTTGGGAGGGAGGTTTACTAACGTTCTACGCCGAACAGTACTAGTTGGCATCCGTTACACACACACAACCCTAAAATGTTCTATCTACCCTGACAGAAACATTCATGCATAGTTAGTTGCTTTTATTTTTATAAAGTTAACAAAAATTGAATAAATAAAACATAATTTTGGCATGTACAATATTTTACAAGGGGGGCTGAAAAGTTCATAGTGGTCAAATTTGACCAGATGTGGTTAATTTTTCAACCACAGGAATCCAAATGCTGCAACACCGATGGAAGAAGTGTGTGGACCGAAGGGTAGACGATGTTGAAAAATAAACCACATTTGGTCAAATTTGACCACTATGAACTTTTCAGCCCCTTATACATATAGTGCTGTGAAAAAGTATTTGCTCCCATTCTTATATTTTTGCATATTTGTCACACTTCAGTGTTTCAGATCATCGAACAAATTTTAACATCAGACAAAGATAACCTGAATAAACACAAAATACAGTTTTCAAATGATGATTTCATTTATTAAAGGAAAAAACTCTCCAAACCTACCTGGCCCTATGTGAAAAAGTAATTGCCCCTCTTGTTAGATCATGAATTAACTGTGATTAACCACATTTTTTGGAAAGCTGAGTTCAGTTTCAGTAGCTACACCCAAACCAGATTACTACCAAACTTGCTGAATCAAGAAATCACTTAAATAGAACCTCGCTGACAGCCTGAAGTAGGCTAAAAGATCTCAAAAAGCAACACATCCCACTGTGATCTAAAGAAATTCAAGATCAGACGAGAAACAAAAACCCAGAACAATGTCTAAAGAACTGCAGGCCTCACTTGCCTCAGTTTGGACGCTGGTCCATGGTGGACCAATAAGAAACAGACTGGGCAAAAATGACATTCATGGGAGAGTTCCAAGACACAAACCACTGCTGGACAAAAAGAACATGAAGACTTGTCTCACATTTGCCAGAAAACATCTAGATGATCCTCAAGACTTTTGAGGAAATATTCTGGTGACTGACAAGACAAAAGCTGAACTTTTTGGAAGATGTGTCCTGTTTTATCTGGCATAAAATTAACACAGAATTTCATAAAAAGAACATTGTTATCAGCATTCAGACATGGTGGTGGTAGTGCCATGGTCTGGGGCTGATTTGCTGCTTCAGGACCTGGACAACTTGCCCTAATTGACAGAACCATGAATTCTGCTCTCTACCAAAAAATCCTGAAAGAGAATGTCTGGCCATCAGTTCATGAAGCCCTCCAATGTGACTGAATTTAAACAATTCTGCACGGAAGAGTGGGTCAAAATTCCTCAACAGCGATGTAAAAGACTCATTGCCAGTCATTGGCACCAATGGTGGTGCAACCAGTTATTAGGTTTAGGGGCAATTACTTTTTCACATAGGGCCAGGTAGGTTTGGATAGCTTTCTTCTCTTAATAAATGAAATCATCATCTAAAAACTGCATTTTGTATTTACTCAGACTATCTTTGTCGAATATTAAAATTTGTTTGATGATCTGAAACATTCAGGTGTCAGGAGCCGAGCCGGCTTGGTTTCCCCCGGCTCGGTCCTGATCTCTCTGTGGGTCTCGGTGCCATTGTGTATGCATGTTTAGTATGTGTTTCCAATGTGTTACCGTATCCATAGCCACTGCTGTGGGGCCAGCAGCTGTGTGTACTGCTGACAGTCTGCCAGTCCAACCACACCCCCTCATTGATTACCATCAGCTGCTCCCAGCCCCGTTGATCATCCTTCCCGGTCCTCACCCAGGTGCATCCAATCTACAGTCCCCAGCAATGCGTGTACTTAAAGGCCAAATGTCACGTAAATTTTTTTTCTAAATGACAACGAATTTTGATAAAATACACATAGCTTAAACCAAATATTCATACCGGAGACCATATCACCCACCCGTATTTACATAATTGCACAAAATATACCAGGCGAAGGCCCCGCCTTGCTCACTGGCTTGTGACAGCCAATCCAGACCGCGGCCATGATTTTGACGTCACAAATTTCACCCAGGCTGCCCTGCCTATCCACATTCACACTTATCAACATTGGACAATCATGACGGAAAGTGACAGCGATTGTGAACAAATTAGTTTAGTTTTGTCTTTTTTTTTGTCTTTTTTTTGTCTTTTCTTTTTGTCTTTTTTTTGTCAGTGGTTCAGACAGTGACAGAGGCATAGAACCTTACAGGTTCGAGCCGTCCGAGACGGAATCAGATGCTTTGTCTGATGACAACAGTTCCGACGATGACCAGAGAGCAGAACCAGTGGAAAATGTCATTGAATTGGACATTAATCGCCTCCAGAATTGGGAAGCTGAAGGGGGTCTGTCGAGGGCGCCCCATAAATATTGATTTTTCGGAAGCCGTTATTATTACAGTGGAGGAGAGCCGCTGCTGTCAAGAAATTGACCAGATGAATATGAGAATGGAGGCGCATACATGTCAAGAGAGATGTTTTCGCCGTATTTTAATACGGGGAAAATGCAATTTTAGCAAATACGGGCGTATTGCCATTTCTGTACGCCCAAAAGAAAAATATACGGGAAAAAAAATTATTGAGTGTGTTGAGGATCACGTCGTGTGTGTGAGACCCCAACAGCTAGGGTGCTGGCAGATGGCTCAGCGGGAGCTATTCTCACTACATTGAGAAGTGTGGACTCAATCATTAGGCTGATGGCCGCCCCGGGCAGATCGATCAGCGTGAGCTATTATCACTACAATGAGAAATCATTAGGCCTCACACTTTCAGCTGTCCTGCGGCTGCGGGACAGAAAGGAATCGCCTTCCAAATCCAGAATTCTGCATTTTTTATTTTGAGCCGGACGCTGAGTTGTGTTGTTATTGTCAAATATCCATGAATCCTTAAAATATTTGACAATAACAACACGAATTACATTTAAAACATTTCCCAGAAAAGTGTCCCTTATTACCCCGCCGTCCCTTATAGCCGCGTTTTACGGTATTAAAATACGGCGAAAACGTATCACTTGACAGGTATGAAAACATTTCCCAGAAAAGTGTCCCTTATTACCCAGCTCTCCCTTATAGCCCCGTTTTAAGGTATGGGTGAAATATCCAATTTTTTCTTTCTTGTTGCTCACTTCAATCTTCCAGTCTCCATATAAACAATCAATCGGGATACCCCAAGCATCAAACTAAAGTACAATCAATTTCGTCACTTCTGCCTTCTTCCCCAGGCGATTCCGGGGACTGTGAGTAGGAACGTCAGGCCAAGCACGGCAGTTTTAAATTAACGAATATTCCGGAGTTACTGAAGCATATGCACCAAGACCCGAACGGATCGGTTCCCTTTTATATCTAGTTTCAAGACATTTTAAGGACCCTGTTACATGACATTTGGCCTTTAAGGAGCCTTTTTCCAGTCACGCATTGCTGGGTCATTGCACTTGACATACGGTTGTTAATCGCCGTATGAAAGTCTAAGTCGCTAAAGGACTGTGTTTCTATTGATGCTTCTTTGGACTTACTCAGACAACTCCAGTTCTGTGAGTATCAGCTGTGTGTGTTTTCCCCGGTCAATCTCATTTGTAGACTGTTGAGCGTCCTTGAGGACTCCTTAAGCTTCTTTGGAAACTATTGTTGAAACTGTGCATCTGTATCGCTGTGTTTAATAAATGTGTCTGGTGTAACTCCAGCACATAAATCCTCATTATTTCACCCCTCGCTGTGCACATTGGAAAAGCGCACAGGAGGGTTTGTGACAGAATGACCCAGCCCCGAAAGAGGATTTAGCAGGTACACCCACACATTGCTCTTTTTCTATTTTTGAACTGTTCTTCACCCATCGGTTTGCCCCACTATGCCTTCGGCGCACCGCTCCCAAGCCAGCCGGAGGAAATCAGTGGCGAGGCATCCCACGGTGGAGGAAGAATGGGCGGCAATCTTTATCCAGGACTTTATGGATGAGGCCCATAAAGCCCGCGGACCCAAGGAGAAGTGGAGCAGCCTAGATGTAGCGGAGGGAATCCTGGAAGGGCATCCTGGTCTCTGGGATTACCCTCAGTACGCAGACCTGATTGCTTCGGTCCACGCGCTCCAGCGCATGTTTCCTGGTGTGGGGAGAGCAGCGTTCCTCGCGGAGCCTGAGCGGGAACGCACTCCACAGCCTGCAGCCGTTCTTTCACACGCTTCGCCATCAGCATCGGCCGCCCGGACGCGGCGTCATCCCGTGAAGGGACACCAGGGGAGGCTCTCCTCGTCTTCGGCAGTCATCATCTCTCCAAGAGCTGTCGTGAGGCCTGCCTGGGCCACCTCGGGAACGGCGGCCATGGCGACGGCTCCTCCTCCACCCATTGAAGAGGGCCGAATCACCGTAAACACAGAGAGGGAAGACAGCCTGCCAGCTGTAGCAGTAAACATCAAAGACCAGGATAACAGGCAAGTGTCTTTTCATTCAACTCATTTTGATAATAATAAACCTCGTCTGTCTCCCGGGGGAGGGCCCCAGTTTCAGCAGTCCACTAGGCTCCCTACAGCAGCTGTAGTTTATATCTCTTTTCCTACCCCCTCTGTGTCTCCTCCATCTTCTTCTGAGCGTCTGTTGGTCCAGAGCCGACGCCTGCTCAATCCCAAGGCGTGCCAACGGACGAGGAGTGGTCGAACCTGCTCGCTGCGCTCAACTGCCAGGTCGAGGAGAAGCATCGTAGGAGGGAGAAGCGCCGCGAGAGGGAGGCCCAAGGACGCGCTTCCCCGGCTGTGTAGGTTCCATCCCCCGCACCTGCTCAATCCCGGGGCTTGCCGATGGACAAGGAGTGATTGAACCTGCTCGCCGCGCTCAACTGCCGGGTCAAGGAGGAGCATCGTAAGAGGGAGAAGCGCCGCGAGAGGGAGGCCCAAGGACGCGCTTCCCCGGCTGTGAAGGTTCCATCCCCAGTGCCTGCTCAATCCCCGGGCTTGCCGACGGATGAGGACTGGTCGAACCTGCTCGCCGCGCTCAACTGCCGCGTCGAGGAGGAGTCGGACGAGGGTCCCACAGTGCTCCTCGTGACCCCTCCACTTCCCTCTCTGGAGAAGATGGAGCTTCTCAGCATGACTGACTTGCTGTCCAGCGCAGCGCTTCACATCCGGGACTATCTGGTCCCTGAGCCATCCGGGAGGAAGAGGAGGAGGAACCCCCACCGGAGGAGGCATCCGGTCTCACCAGCAATGCACAAGGAGGAACACTCGGTGGGGGGAGACATCTCGGAGGCCGTTGAGGACATCTCGTGTCAGGAGGACAGGCAAGTTATTTCTCATTTAACTTTTATGTCTGAACAATTTTGCCTGCCTCCTGGCGAGGAGACTCGGGGTGAGCAGCCCCCTGAGTGTTCCACCCCAGTGGCATGTAGTGCCCCCATACCCGACTTCACCCAACCCTTTCTGTGTACCCCCACGAGCTTGCCAGCGCCGGATCCAGGTCGCTCGAGGGGCGAGGAACCGGAGGCCCAGGAGGGTCCAGCTCTTGGGTCAGTGGAGAAGCCATCTTCAGTTGCTACGCCAGAGGAGCCGATGGTGTGGAAGATGGTACACGGGAGCACCAGAACTGCTACCACCATCACGCCTGCGGCGAGGGCCCCCGCAGCAGAGTCATCCCCCAGACCAGACCTCCAGCCGATGGGACCTACAACAGCATCATCGGAGTCCTGGACAGTGGTAGAGCTTAAGCACAGGCGAGTAACCTCTCCGGTAGTTCATTTGTCAGTGATGGAGGGATCTTGTCTGGCTCTTGGGGAGGAGAGCCAGGCGCGGCTACCGGCTGCATCTGAACTCCCCTTGCCAGGCTCTGCCGCTGCCGGCGACCCTAACCGTTCTTCCTCTCCTATCCCTTTCGAGCTCCTTCCTAGGGTCACCAGAGAGGAGCTGTCACAACCTGGGTTGCCCACAGATGATGACGTAGGCCCAGGGGTCCCGGAGGAGGTCGATGGGGGTGCAGCACCCGACGGACCGGAGGAACCCGTGCACCGTAAATCACCGGAGTCCTGGACAGCAGTGGAGCCCAAGTTCAGGTAAGTGTGCTCCATTATATCAAAAGAGTCAATGTCGATGTCACACTGCCCGACTCATGGTGAGGAGGACCCGGGGCAGCTCACAGTAGCCCCCGGGGCCGCCTCACCAGGCTCTGCCGCTTCCGGCGACCCTGACCCGGTCTCTCTTTCTCCTTCTCCGGGTTCAGAGCCCGCTGACAGGGTTGCCGGAGAGCAGCTGATCCCACCAGAAGCCTCCGACGATCGGGGGTCAGCGCCAGTGGCCAAGGAAAGCATGACCTCCCCCGTTGGGGAGTTCACTGTGGGTGCAGCTGAGCTCCAGCTGGAATTCACTGCGGGTGCAGCTGAGGTCCAGCTGGAGTTCACCGCGGGTGCAGCGGAGCCGGCCCGGTCAGGGTCCACTGCAGGTGCCGTGCAGCCAGCCCGGTCGGAGTCCACCGCGGAGGCAGCCGTGGCCCAAGCCGGGACCACCGAGGGTGCTATGGATCTGCCTGAGGGCACCGTGGCACCCTTCTTCTCTCTGTCCGACACCGTGGGAGTTCCCTCTCTATGGTCTAGTCACCCCCCTGTGAGCCTCCTGGTGGGCAGGCCACCTCCTGGCTTCATCCTGCCGGCCCTGGTGGCTTTACAGCGCTGGCTGACCGCCTGAGGGACTGGGGTTCTGGGCCAGATGGTCCGTGCATTTTGGCAGGCCACCAGACTCTGTCCACCAAACTGCCTGCTGGGCCTGGGACTCTGGGCGGCCTCCCGAGCCTCCACATCTTTGGATTTAGGAGGGCTATTGTGGACCCTGGGCAGGGTGTTGTGTTCCCACCATTCCTGTTCCCCCTACCTCCCACCTGGGTTCGTGTTGTTTGTTCCTGTTGGGGAGGGGGGGTCTGGGAATCCACCCTTTAAAGGGGGGGCTCTGTCAGGAGCTGAGCCGGCTTGGTTTCCCCCGGCTCGGTCCTCATCTCTCTGTGGGTCTCGGTGCCGTTGTGTATGCATTTTTAGTATGTACTTCCAGTGTGTTACCCTATCCATAGCCACTGCTCTGGGACCGGCAGCTGTGTGTACTGCTGACAGTCTGACAGTCCAACCACACCCCCTCATTGATTACCATCAGCTGTTCCCAGCCCCGTTGATCATTTTTCCCGGTCCTCGCACAGGTGCATCCAATCTACAATCCCCAGCAATGTGTGCACTTAAGGAGCCTTTTTCCAGTCACACATTGCTGGGTCATTGCACTTGACATACGGTCTTTAATCGCCGTATGAAAGTCTAAGTCGCTAAAGGACTGTGTTTCTATTGATGCTTGTTTGGACTTACTCGGACAACTCCAGTTCTGTGAGTATCAGCTGTGTGTGTTTTCCCCAGTCAATCTGATTTGTAGACTGTTGAGTGTCCTTGAGGACTCCTTAAGGTGGCAGTGGCTCAGGAGGTAGAGCAGGTCGTCCAAAAACCACATGGTTGGCGGTTCAAATTTCGCTCTCCCCGGGTATCCTGTCGTTGTGTCCCTGGGCAAGACACTTCACCCCAATTGCTCCTGGTGGGTCTCGAAGCACCATGTTAGGTAGCATGCCACCATCAGTGTGTGAATGTGTGTGTGAATGGGTGGATAGAAGGATCTGTGAAGCACTTTGGTCATCAAGAGATGAGAATAAAAGCGCTATATAAGTGAATACCATTTACCATTTAAGCTTCTTTGGAAACTATTGTTGAAACTGTGCGTCTGTATCGCTGTGTTTAATAAATGTGTGTGGTGTAACTCCAGCACATAAATCCTCATTATTTCACCCCTTGCCGTGCGCACTGGAAAAGCGCACGGAAGGGTTTATGACATTAGGTGTAACAAATATGCAAAAATGTAAGAAATCAGGAATGGGGCAAATACTTTTTCACAGCACTGTATATACTGTATTACTCACTCAGCAATAAGTAAGGCTCACTTTGGCAAATAACACAAATTGTAAATGCTTTAGTACCCAGCTAAAACTCCCTGTTCTTGTATCTGGGTTTTTTCTCCCATTCGTCTTTGCAAAAGACCTCTTCATCACCAATATTCTTGGGCTATCTAGAATGCACAGCTCTTTTAAGGTCTACTTTTCCTTTTCCTGCAATTTCCCCATTGTGGGACTAATAAAGGCATATCTTATCTACTCACACATTTCCAGTCTTGAGACTGTGAGGGTCATTTCAAAACCTTCAGCTTGTGCCTCTTAGGTAATCGAGCCCTGCACTCCGAAAATGTAGGATTACTTGTCCGTCCATCCATCCATCCATCCATCCATCTTATACCGCTTTTCCGGACGTCTGGGTCACGGAGGCAACAGCTCAAGCAGAGAAGCCCAGACTTCCCTCTCCCCAGCCACCTGCTCCAGCTCTTCAGAGAGAATACCAAGAGGTTCCCAGACAAGCTGGGACACATAGTCTCTTTAGCATGTCCTGAGTCTGCCCCAGGGTGTCCTCCCACTGGGATGTGCCCGAAACACCTCAAGTGGGAGGTGTCCAGGAGGCATCTTGATCAGATACCCAAACCACCTCAACTGGCTCCTTTCAACATGAAGAAACAGCGGTTCTACTCTGAGCCTCTCCCGGATGACGAAGCTCCTCACCCTATCTCTAAGGGTGAGACCAGCAATCCTATGGAGTAAGCTCATTTCAGCCACTTGTAACCATGATCTCAGTCTTTCAGTCATTACCCAAAGCTCGTTACCATGGGTGAGGGTAGGAACGTAGATTGACCGGTAAATTGAGAGCTTTGCTTTAGAGCTCAGCTCCGTCTTCACCACAACAGACCCGTAGAACATCCGCATCACTGCAGATGCTGCTCCAATTCGCCTGTCAATCTCTCGTTCCATTCTTTCCTCACTCGTGAATAAGACCCCGAGATACTTAAACTCCTCCACTTGCAGCAGGAGCTTGTCCCCAACCCGGAGAGGATAATCCACCTTTTTCCAGCTGAGGACCATGGACTTGGACTTGGAGATGCTGATTCTCATCCCAGCCGCTTCACACTCAGTAGCAAATCGTCCCAGTAAGACCTATAGGTCGTTGCTGGATGAAACCAACAAGACAATATCATCTGCAAACAACAGAGATGAGATCATGTGGTCACCAAGCATGACACCCTCCGTTCCTTGGCTGCACCTAGAAATCTTGTCCATAAAAATTATGAACAGGAGCATGACAAAAGGCAGCCCTGGCGGAGTCCAACTCTCACTGGGAATGAGTGCGACTGAGTGTTGGCAATACGAACCAAACAGCCAACGCCCTGGAAAGCTAACTTTGAGACAATCAAGCTGGGTTCAGGCCGAACTGCTCTTGTTGTGAACAGATAGCCACCCTTAGAATTATCATAGAGCAGTCCATTGAGTTCAATTCCCAACTATCCCTCCTCTTCATTGATTTCAAAAACGCCTTCAATTCTGTACACAGAAACACTCTTTGGAGCATGCTTCAACACTACAGAGTCCCTGGAAAAATTGTCAGCATGATACCAATCTTCTATGAAGGATGCTAAGCACAAGTTGTACACGATGGCTAGCTTACTGAACCCTTCTCCATGACCACGGGTGTAAAGCAAGGGTGCCTCCTCAGCCCCATACTCTTTCTAGCTGTGCTGGATTGGGTGATGAGAGAGACCACAGAAGGGCAGGCAACAGGAATCCAGTAGACACTTACAGAGAAGCTCAAAGATCTAGATTTTGTGGATGATATTGTCTTGTTGAGGCAAAGCATTCGGGAGAAGAACAAAAACCTCGAGGCCAATGCCAAGTGCGTAGGATTGAAGATCAGCAACAAAAAACAAAGAAATGAGGATATGCCCAACTGGAAGAGCTAACCCTATCAAGTGCTCTGGAGACATTTTTGAGTAAGTGGAAGAGTTCACATAGCTGGGCAGTATAGTAGATACAGAAGGAGGCAGAACAAAGGATGTCAGCACCCTCATCAGCAAGGTTCAGACTGCAATCTCCATACTCTGGTCAATCTGGAAGCTAAAGAATCGATCTGTGAGAACCAAGCTGCAAATCTTTAACTCAAATGTCAAATCAAGCCTCCTCTACGGGTGCGAAACATGGAGCCTGACAAAGGACCTCAGGAAACTGCAGACCTTCATCAACAAATGATTCCGTCACATTCTGAGGATCTGGTGGCCCATCAAATTTACAAATGAAGAGCTGCTCCAATGTGCACAGCAGGAACCAGTAGAAAGCTACATCCGTAGAAGATGGCACTGGCTGGGCCATACTCTCTGCAAACTGCAAAATTCCATCACTAGATTAGCAGTGCAATGGAACTCACAAGGGAAGTATAAAAAAGGCAGACCAAGGCTTTCGTGGAGAAGAGCTGTGGAAAAGGATATGAAGTCGATGGACGTGACGTGGACAGAAGTTAACCCTTTGAGTGTGAGAATTTGCATGCCTCTAGTGGCAGAGCGCAGCACTGCACCTGCCTTCTCACTCTGACTTTGTCAAAAGTAAGTGAGAAATTTCTGGGGGGGGTTTAAATGTACTGATTTCTTGTTCGTGTACTTTGAAGACAAGATGATGAGGTACCTCTGTACAAAAAACGGTGTCACAAGACTGAACCATTTTTTTTGTGTAAATAAGTCCAAAGTCCAGTTTTGACTGAGTTATGGAATTTAAAGAGGTGCTTGGACATTATGCAAATTAGATGTGTAAATTTATTCCTATCTGAAACTTTGGATCATATTTTACATCTTTCTAATTGACAGTAAGCCATTATCTCTTACCACTTTCGAGTTATAGCCTTGGAAATCTGAACTATTTTATTGACAAAAAATATTTACCACTCTTGACCACTAGGGGTTATGTCGCAGTTTGGCAACATACACACTCATCGGGTTAAGACCAAGGCAACTAGAAAAGACCACTGACATTCGTTCGTCAAGGCCCTGTGCTCTGAATGTGTGGGCAAAGAGGACTGATGATGATGATTGAAATGCTAGATAAAGTGATTCACTAAACAAGCCATTTTTTTTAAATGGAGTGGACCCCAGGAAGAGCAACTGGTGTTGTGCATCAGCTGACAGGGATGCTAACAAATAAATTAAGCACATGTTCAAACTTATTTAGAAGACTCACCCGCAATGAAGAATGTAACAAAATTGTCCAACATAAACTCATCTTCTTTAGTCATGCTTTCCTCTGCAACAAAAAGAAAATGGACATTCTAATGATTAACAAACTTTATGATCCACATTCTGATCTGAATTGAGTACTTCCAGCATCATGGCAGTAATAGCTTTACTTTAACAGTCACATTTATTGCCATTTCCAGACATTAATTTTAAGTTTCAAAATTCTCAGCAACATACTAAAGGTCAAAACCAAAAGCCAAAAACTATTCCTGTGCTGTTTAAAAGCTCATTAAAAAAAAGTCCATTCTCAAAAACTCAATTTTCATTGTGCTCATTAACATTCCTGAGTCCCTTATCTAATAGGGCAACGCTTGTCCAGGTAAATCACAGTAAAGAATAATCAAAAGTAATGGCAACCAGCTAAGCTAGCACTAATGGAGGTGTTTGATATATGATATTTATTGTATTTAAGGAGTTTCTCAGCAGCAGATCCTGCTTGATGCTTATTTCTCTTTTCCTTCAGATTTATCCTGATGAAAAACATAAATGCTAGACAGGCAGTAGAATTGATGTAGAGCTGCTTTAGGGTCAGTGATAGCTGATTCAGCTTCTCATTACGAAATTTTAAACACTGTGAACACAGCAGTTTGAAATCAAAACTAAACTGCTCCTGCTGACCCACGTTTTCAAAGCCAAGCCTTCAAAATAAAAGATTTTTTTCAGTCACAAATGTAAATGCTATCTCATGAATGACAAACAGAAAGTAAAACTTAAATAACACTCATTTAAGGGATATAACTCTGTAAAAATTATATGTTGTTGTAAAAACCAAAACTAAAGTCAACTGTTTAATAATTACAAAGCCTGATCACTAAAGATTTCCCCTGACACATTTCTGGTTATTTAAGCGATCCCTGGCTGCTTTGGCCATGTGTCAAGAAATCCAGGAGGACTTCTTTGACAGACTAATCATGCAGGACTAAGCATGGGTCCATCACTATGATCCAGAGTCTAAAGCCCAGTCAAAGCAATGGAAGCATTGTGACTCACTAGCTCCGAACCCTCAGTGGGCAAGGTCATGCTCATGGTCTTTTGCGACCATCATGGAGTACTGATGATGGATTTCCTGGCAATGGGTACCACAATTACTGGGACTTACTATGTTTTACTGCTGCAGAAATTGCAGATGGCCATCAAAACAGACAGCCATGGTATGCTGACCAAAGGTGTCCACCTCATTCAAGACAATGCCCTGATTCACAACTTGCATGGTGCCCAGACAGAAGCATGGTCCTGCAGCTATGAAATCCCCCCCCCCATTACGCTCCCAGCCTCACACCATCTGACTTCCACTTCTATCCAACCATGACATCATTTTTGAAGGGAAAGCACTTCCAAGACAATGAAATGCTGATTTCCAAATCTAAGTCGTGGCTTCTGACACAACCTGCAGACTTGTACGGGTGAGGTCTCCACAACTTCATAAAGCTATGGGAGAAGCGTGTGACACTTGGTAATACCTGTGTAGAGAAAGACTAATAACTGTGTCAGTGTGTGTGTGAAGCGGCTGGGATGAGAATCAGCACCTCCAAGTCCGAGTCCATGGTCCTCAGCCGGAAAAAGGTGGATTGTCCTCTCCGGGTTGGGGACAGGCTCCTGCCCCAAGTGGAGGAGTTTAAGTATCTTGGGGTCTTGTTCACGAGTGAGGGGAAAATGGAGCGAGAGATCGACAGACGGATTGGAGCAGCATCTGCAGTGATGCGGACGTTGTACCGGTCTGTTGTGGTGAAGAGGGAGCTTAGTTCTAAGGCAAAGCTGTCGATTTACCAGTCAATCTACGTTCCTACTCTCACCTATGGTCACGAGCTTTGGGTAATGACCGAAAGAACGAGATCGCGGATACAAGCGGCTGAAATGAGCTTTCTCCGTAGGATTGCTGGACTCACCCTCAGAGATAGGGTGAGGAGCTCAGTCATCCGGGAGAGGCTCAGAGTAGAACCGCTGCTCCTCCACATTGAAAGGAGTCAGTTGAGGTGGTATGGGCATCTGATTAGGATGCCTCCTGGACGTCTCCCACTTGAGGTGTTTCAGGCACGTCCCACTGGGAGGAGACCCCGGGGCAGACCCAGGACTCGGTGGAGAGACTATGTCTCCCAGCTAGTCTGGGAACGCCTTGGTATCCCCTCTGAAGAGCTGGAGCAGGTGGCTGGGGAGAGGGAAGTCTGGGCTTCTCTGCTTGAACTGCTGCCTCCGCGACCCGGACCTCCGGAAAAGTGGTAGAAGATGGATGGATGGATGGAAGTTTGGTTCCTTTCAGTCCATGGGAAATGAATCATGGGAAATCTTTAATGAGCAACCCTTTAAATGTGGTGTTGGTTTGAGGTCGCATCATGCTTTAAACATTTCAAATCCAATACCATATATACTTTGACGATGGAATTACAACCTCTGTCCGCACTTTTGATGATTTGTGTCAGGATGTCCTTGGGAACCTCTTCTCCATTCTGCATGGCTGCCTTTCTCTCATTGATCCACTTAGCTCCAGTTGTGCGCAGCAGGTGTACAGCTTCTCTCACTTTCTTAATGTATGCTCTGTTCTTTGGATTGAACTGGAATTGCAGAATAAAAATACTATCATGTGCTTTTCACTAAGTTTTGACATACATACCCTTAGATGCATGACCAACCAATTCCTACACTCTTCCATGAATGTGGTCAAAAATGACCCCAATTAGAATGAGTGCGTTTTATGCTGTAAACTTCAGAAATTTCTTTCATTTTGGTTAAAGATGATTATTTTTGTTATATTTTGGTTGATTATTATTATTATTATTATTATTATTATTATTATTATTATTTTAAATTATATTTTGGTCAACAAAAGAATTATTTCATGTTTGACATGTTCATTTATTACTTTTTATTAACATTTTATCACAGAAAGGTAAAAAAAGGTAAACAATCAAAAAGGAAAAAAAGGTCAAGTCAAAGTCAAAGTGCCTTTATTGTCATTCCATTGCTAATAAACAATGCAACGAAATTGAGATACTGCTCCCTAAAAACAAACTATCACACTCACAGTTCACTCATGCATTTAACATTCTTATAATTACAACAATAAACTAGAAAAGCACTCGGAGAGCGCAGACCTCCGCCAAGCGGCACAGTTCCCCCCATACAGTGTTTGTGTGTACGTTTTCAGATTCCCTGAGCATGAAAAGATATGACTAGCAATTGGATTCACAATGATTATTTGTTTATTTGACATGGACAGTGCAATAAACAGACAATTAATGAATGACAATCAATGTGATAGTGATAGGATTAGTGGTTCAGTAGTGTAAAACGGGGCTATAAGGGACGGCGGGTTAAAAGGGACACTTCTGGGAAATGTTTTAAATGTAATTCTGCTTTTTTTTATTTTGAGCAGGACGCTGAGTTGTGTTGTTATTGTCAAATATCCATGAATCCTTCATCAAATCTAGGCGGAAGCAAAATTAAAAAAGCAGAATTACATTTAGAAAAGTGTCCCATATTACCCCGCCGTCCCTTATAGCCCCGTTTTACGGTTGTAAAAGCATTGCCTCCTTGGCGGAGGTAATAAACTGAAGTGTTGCTGTGTCCATCTCCTCCACTGACGGATGCAGATTGGTTAGACAGGTTGCCGTGGGTTTTATATTATATTGGGGTTGCGCTCCGCGGCAAAACAGAATTTAGAATCTTCCCCGGCAGAGAGGTCGTTTTTACGCAGCGCCTATAGCTGGGCGGGGAATTTGTGGCAAATAATCGGGCGGCGGACAGGTGGCCGTGTCAGGTTTTGCAGCGTGGCGCAAAAACAGGCACGCTGGCGGGCCCAGGCCAGCAGTGTTTTCCGCGTGCTTTTGTGCCTAAAACGTTGAAGAACGCGGAGTTTGTGTTGGTCAGACACGACGACCAGCGCAATGTGCGCAGCGCCTATGGCTGGCACAGGCACGCTGGCGGGCCCAGGCCACCAGTGTTTTCCGCATGCTTTTGTGGCTAAAACGTTGAAGAAGGCGGAGTTTGTGTTGGTCAGACACGACGCCCAGCGCCCTCCATTGCGCCTGCGCACATGTTGAAAATGGCCGTATCTCACAGTGTGGAAAAATGCTTTAAAAAATTCCTGTATGCAGACGGTGATGCGGATCATCCCCAAAATTTAATCAGTTCTTCCTTGTACCATTTCCAACAACGCCTTAAAGTTTCATTGAAATCCGTCCAAAAGTTTTTGAGTTATCTTGCTAACCAACAGACAAACAGACAGACAGACAGACAAACAGACAAACACACAGACAAACACACAGACAAACCCCGGCAAAAACATTACCTCCTCCTGGCCTTTCGGCCTGGCGGAGGTAATAATGCTTGAAACAATATTACCTAAAAGTTGAATACAATATGTACACAGCAATAATGAAAACATACTGAGCGATAAATAGGTGAAGGTGTGAGGGTTTGTGAGCTCACTGTGAGCAGCTGTTACACAGTATCCTTTTCTGGCTGTGAGCACTGCACACAGGGTCATTGCATTTCCAACAACAATTGCTGACTTTGCGGTCTTGTTTTCTTGTGCACATCTTACACCTCTTCCTCTTCTGTTGGCCCTGTGTGTTTCCCTCGTGTGGCTGGACTGCAGCTTTTATCACCCCACACCTTTCCATTGCTGCAGTGATGTAGGTTGGTAGGCGTGGGTTACCTTCCAGTTGAATTCTCATAAGGCAGTGGTCCCCAAACTACGGCCCGCGGGCCGGATACGGCCCCCCTCCACATTTGGCCCGGCCCCCTGAACAATACCAGAGATGCTTACCCCCACCCCCCTCCAACTCCTCCTGCACAGAGGTTTTCCTGCACCTCGCTTCCAAAGCCGGCCGAGCGCCGTCTCATTCCCCTGTTGAGCATGTGCTCAGCCATGCATTCTGTGCCATGTATTCTCTGTATCACTGTATAAAAGAGCTGACTGTACATGCCTCACTATCGCACTTAGAATTCGCTCTTGGACAACTACTCAGGGCTCACTCACAGCATGCAGCCCGAGCGCTGGGTGAGCCTCATGATGGAGGAATAAAACACCTTTAAACTTCGGCTTGCTGTGTCCGCCTACACTTATTTTTACTCCACACTGGTGACCTGACGTGAATGGACTGTCTCGCCCTTCTGCCACGCTGTGGACTGTTTTTTGCCTCCACACTGGTAAGCGTTATGATTTTTTTTCTCAGTCTGGCCACGCGATCGAGACTAATACACGCATAGAACGTGACATTCTATTCCACCCTTCTGCAGTCTATGCCCCTATCTGACCCCCCCCCCCCAGAAAAAAAAAAATCCTAGACTCACCCCTGTCAAATAACACGGAATAATGGCGAAAAGGTTAGGTACGAGAAAAATTGATTCAGAATGCAGGGTATTTAACCTGCAGTGGACAAACGATTATTTTTTGTTCAAAAACGATTATTTTTTGTTCAATGCAAAGAAAAGGCTGTTCAACAGCGATGTCTACAAGCCTACTGGAACCTACAAAAGGATTATAAGGAAGAAACACAACAACTTTGAGAGACTGCTCATATGAGTCATTTAAGGAAGAGATTCTGCTCTGACAACTAAGCTGAACTTTTACCTGTTAAGATTGTGCACAGCACAACAGAAAGTTGTGCTGTGCTACTTGTAAAACTTGCTACTTGTTATTAGTTCCAATGCAGCTGTGATGCCTGAAACGAGATGAGAATTTAAGTAAAACCGTTAAAAATAAGGACTTTTGTTGGCCACCAACAAATGTGGGGAATATTCGTACAACAACAGCGCTGACCCGGTGAAGATTCTGGCGGCTCTGGCCCCGTTTCTGCTTTCTAAAGACTGCTCTTCATCTCCGCTGCTATCCCAGATAAACAGCTGCAGTGACAAGGTAACCACTAAGACGGGCGAATGGACATTTGCGTGACATGAAGTAGATACTGGTGTCATCTACCGTTATTCCCCGGAGGGCGAACTGAGCTGCAGTGAGGTGGAACCAAGAACGCGTGTACGTATATTAATACACACAAGAGCGTAATTATAGACTATATTAGATAAGATAAGATAAGATAAGCCTTTATTAGTCCCACAATGGGGAAATTCCAGGATTGCAACAGCACAGGGACAGCAACACTCAGAGCAACAATCAGAAGGCAAGATAAAACAACATCTAGTAAACATATGTCCATATTACTATAAATGTATATATATAGACACACAGTGCAGAGCATTATGGTTGGTTGGTGAATGTGCAGCAGAAAGTCTAAGCTCTCTCTCCGCGGATGCGACGAGCCAGCTGGAAGTCTTTGGGCATGATGGTGACCCCCTTAGCGAAGAAGAGACCACCAGGTGGGCCTCGCTGGTCTCCTGCAGAGCCATGACGGCGAAGCACAGGAAACGCAGGACGGTCTTGAAGTCCTGAGCGATCTCCCTCACCAGGCGCTGGACGGGCAGCTTACGGATGAGCAGCTCCGTGGATTTCTGGCAGCGACGGATCTCTCTCAGAGCCACGGGCCTGTGACGGCGAGGCCTCTTCACTCTGCCGGTGGCCGGAGCACCTCTCCGAGCAGCCCTGGTGGCTAGCTGTCTCCTGGGGGGCTTCTTCCTCCAGTAGATTTTACGGGCGGTCTGCTTGGTTCTTGCCATCGCTCTTTATTTATTATATCACGCTAATGCTAAGCTAACGCTAATGCTAAGCTAACATTAGCCCCGCCAATCTAATGGTCAGCCTCGCTGAACGTTACTCCCGCTGGGCTTCAAAGCTATCTCGCTAAACTTATGTTGGTGAGCTAACTACATGTCAGCATCTTGTTAGATAACTGTCAGAAATGTCTTCTGGACTAAATGGACTAATGCCAGATACGGCTGGTGAGAACCATGGTGTCGACCCTCCCCTGCATGGGCCAACTACAGCATTCCCACGTCAGATGTCCGTCTGTGAGTTGCTGTGCTTTATGCAGAACAAGATGAATAATGTCACGATGGACTATCTCGTGAAATTGGTTGGCGACTTCTACGATGAGAACCAGGTTGAAGGAGCAAAGAAGTTGCTGTTCGAGCAGTGTCCAGAGGGACCATCGCGGACGAAGAAGAGGATCGGCCACAACCGGAAGAGAGACAACATCACCGACATATACCACAAGCTGAATGAGGTTGGTCAGCAGGCGCCACAATACGTTGCCCAGAACCTCATGAATCTGCCACCAGCTTCGTTGGAGTCATTTGACCTTGCCAGGCTGTCTAATGATGTGTGCCGTGTGATGACCCTTGAAGAGAGCATTGCTACTGTGTTCAAAACGATATCTGCTATCCAGGACGACGTGGCGGCGATAAAGTCCAAACTCGGCGACACAACCCCTCCTGCTGACGTCCTGGTCGAGGAAGATGAGGATGAGGCTGGCAATACTCAGAGTGTTGTCAACATCACCAGCGATGAGGAGACCGTGGTAGCAGCTGTCGACCACGCCTCGGTCCCCAATGCAGCCCGTGGTCCTCCACCTACTGCCACGGCCGATGGTGAGAATGCGGACGTGGCCACCAACTCTACAGAGGCCTGTACTGATGACGCTGTCGACAGCAGCCCTTCTGGGGTTGCCAAAGTTGCCAAAGCTGCTGTAATTGCCGAAGAACGCGAGTTCGAATTCGAGGAAGTTGAGAGTTGCCGTTCCAAAAAGAAGAAGAGGACCTACGCGAATGCACTCCAATCGTCTGACAACCAATCGACTGCCAAGCAGACCACGAACCAGCTACAGGTTGTCAACAAGACACGCCCCCACTCACAGTTACGCGTTGTACCAAAGTCTGGTAGGAGGTCTGGCGGACATCAGGGTCAAGGTCAAGGTCATAAGAAGCACCAAGTCTTCATCAGTCGACTTGACCCCACCACCAGACCCCATCATGTACGCTCCTATATCAAAACTCATGTTAAATTAAATGACAATCTCAAGATTTAGCAACTAGAAACCAAGTATGATGGTTATGCCTCTTTTAAGATTACATGTCCTGCCAGTTGCAGCAAGAAGTTGCTTGAAAAAAATGTGTGGCCATCTGGTTTATAGCTTCGACAGTTTTTCGAGAGGAAATGATCCACATGTGATTGTCATTATTGTGTTTGTCATCATATTCATTCAGTAGTAGGACCGACCTTAGAATATGTTCATTCAACTGCCAGAATGTAAAAACTTCATCTGATGAGATCTCCAGTTTATGTGATAACTATGACATTGTGTTGTTGCAGGAACACTGATTGTTCGAACACGAATTGTCTATTCTGAGCAGATTACATGGTGACTTTATAGGACAAGGTGTTTCTTTTATGGATACGGAAGAACGTGTCATCTTAGGTCGCCCCTATGGCGGCGTTGGTATCCTATGGCGGAAGTCACTTGCGAACAGTTGCGTTGTGAAAACTTATGAGTGCGTAAGAGTAACAGGTGTTGAAGTCAACCTGGGTGACTTTCACTGTCTTATATTGTGTGTATATTTCCCCTGTGACAATGTTGAAAACTTGGATGAATACTTGCACTGCCTGAGTCTTGTTAAACGTATCACTGAGGATTTTCCAACTCCATATGTGTATACAGTTGGTGACTTCAACGCTAATACAGCACGTTCAAGTTGTTTTGGAAATGAACTGATGTCTTTTTGTGAGAGTTACTCTTTACACATCTCGGACAGGATTATCAGAATCAGAATCAGATTTATTGCCATTGTTCATGTAGTACACAAACTAGGAATTTGTCTCGGTGCAATGCTGCAACATTAAACATGATAAAATAAAAGAAATAAACTATACATGCAATAAAGTGTAGAATAAGAGAGTAATACTGGTCAGCAGTTAAAATATATTAGCGAGCAGCAGATAATGTGGAGAACCATATAGTGCAGTCGGTAATGCAGGAAGAAAACAGTGATGATTGACATGAGTCTGGTTGAGCTGCTGTACATAGTGCACGAGAGTCAATAAGTCACTTAGTGTTCAGCAGTCTGATGGCAGAGGAGAAGAAGCTGTTCATGTGACGGGAGGTTTTAGTCTGGATGGACCGAAGTCTTCTACCTGAGGGGAGAGGGGCAAACAGTACGTGACCAGGGTGTGAGGGATCGGCTATGATCTGGCCAGCACGCCTCCGGGTCCTGGAGATGTACAGATCCTGGAGAGATGGGAGCTTGCAGCCATCTTACCAGGTGATACCTTTACTCATGTTAGCATGGCTCATGGCTCTACATCATGGCTTGATCACTGTGTGACTACATCCTCAGGCCATGATAACGTGTCCAATATCAAAGTTCTGTATGATTATGTGAGTTCCGATCATGTACCTCTGTCTATGGATATTGAGGTATCTAGTGCTGTAAGTGGCCCCCGGGGAGCTCCCTCAGCCACAACGGGCAATAGGACATACAAATGGTGTGATGCCACAGCGTCAGATCTGTCCAGATATAAGAAACTTACTCGTAGGAAACTCTGTAACATCCGTGCTCCTACAGACGCCATCAGGTGTCACGACCGTAAATATGCGGCACACAGGGATGATATCGACAGGTTTTACAGTGATATTGTTGACGCTTTAAATTACTGTGTGAGTGAATGCATTCCTAGTCACAGTGTGACCACCCAATATAACGTCCCAGGCTGGAATGATGTTGTTAGCGAGGCTCACACAGCTGCTTGGGATGCTTTTTTGTGGTGGAGGAGTAATAGCAAACCACGTTCTGGTCCTATATTTGATAACATGAAAAGTTGTAGGGCTTGGTTCAAATATGCTCTAAGAGCATGTAGGCGCAATGAAGAAAGCATCAAATGTGACCAGTTAGCTAGTCACATGAGTGAACTGAACATGGTAGAATTCTGGAAACAAATGAAGGCTATGAGCTCCCACCGGTCTGTTAGATCAAACGCTATTGATGGTGTGACTGGTGATGTTAATATTGCTGAAAAGTGGAAATGTCAATATGAAGCTATTTTCAACTCAGTCAAGAATGTTTCAATGAAGGATTCTGTTATGCACGATATTCGCCTGTATAACGACATGTTTGATGCCTCCGATATTTCTGCTGTTACTCCTGTTGAAGTTGCTTCACTGATCAAAGTTCTCAAGAAAGGCAAATCAGCTGGCCCTGACTGTCTCACCAGTGAATGCCTCATCAATGCTGATTTCAATCTGAGTATTCTGTTGTCATTGTGTTTTAACTGTATGTTTGTTCATGGTTACATGCCAGATATGTTGATGGACTCTGTTATTATTCCCTTGGTGAAAAACAAGTGTGCCAGTCTGTCTGATATGAACAACTACAGACCTATAGCTATTGCAAATGTTATATCCAAATTGTTAGAGGGTTTAATCCTGAACAGAATTGAGGATCAGATGTGGACAAACGAAAATCAGTTTGGTTTCACGTCAGCTCTTTCAACTGACAAGGCTGTTTACCTACTCCATGAATTTGTTGACTACTTCAGAAGCCAATCCACTAGTATCTATGCTACGTTCCTAGATGCTAGCAAAGCTTTTGACAGGATTAACCACTGGTGTTTATTTAGAAAACTGATTGTTCGAGGTATTCCTATTTACATGGTTAGCATCCTGTTATACTGGTACAGAAGGCAATCTATGGTTGTTAGATGGGGCAATGTCACCTCATCCAAATTTCATGTGACCAACGGTGTTAAACAAGGTGGTATACTGTCACCCTTGTTGTTTAATGTCTATGTTGATGATCTCAGTGTACTGTTGAACAATACTAATGTGGGCGGCTCCTTTAACGGTGCACTGTTAAATCACATTTTCTATGCTGATGACCTCTGTTTGTTAAGTTTGTCCACTGCAGCGATGCAACATCTCCTTTCGGTATGTGAAAAATTTGGTGAAAAAAATGACATCTTGTTCAACTGTACTAAATCTATGTGTATGGCTTTCAAACCGAAGGGTGTCAATACGTCGAATCCTGTTATGCCACTTTGTGGTAATAGCTTGAACTTTGTTGAAAAAGTCAAATACCTAGGTGTGTGGATTGAATCTGATAAGACCAATGTTGATTGTAACAGGCAACTCAGGAAACTCGATGCTCAAACAAATTTATTGTTGTGAAATTTCCATAGATGTTCTCCTGATGTCAAATGTATGCTGTTCAAGACCTTCTGTACCTCAATGTACTGCTCGCCTTTATGGTTTAATAGCAATGTTGCTGTTAGGAACAAAATCCGCATTGCATATAATAACTCCCTAAGAAGGTTGTTAGATATACCACGAAGGTCGAGTGCAAGCAAGATGTTTGTGTCTGTGAACATTCCGTCTTTTGGCGAGTTGATACGAAAGAATGTTTACAGTTTTATGAGAAGGTTGCTGGCATGTAACAATCACCTTATATCAGCAATTGTCAACTCGTCACTCACACTTCACTCCAGCATTTGGAAGTGGTGGCGTTCCATTTTATACTGAGTCCAATATTGTATGTTATTGTTGTTACAAGAGCGCCGAGTGTCTGCTGATCTGTATATACTTTTATTTATTTATTTATTTATTTTCTACTCGTTTTAGTTCTGCATTTAATATAAACCCTGAGTTTGAAATAAATGTTTGAATTTGAATTTGAATTCATTCATTCATTCATTCATTTGAAAGTTAATGTTCCATGGACTTTTTTTCTGTGAAGAACCCAGAGACGGTTATTTGGTTATTATTTATTTCATAAATAGTGTTATTATTTATTTTCTGACTTTTTTTCCTGTGAAGATCCTGGAAAGGGTTATTAATATTTGGTTATGTGTGGCTTTCTGGAAAACAATAAATATTTACGTTTAGGCACCCCTGCGATCGTCACACTTTTTCTGTTACAAACTGACCCCGGCCCCTATCAGAGAAGGCAAAAGTTATGTGGCCCTCACAGGAAAAAGTTTGTGGACCCCTGTCATAAGGCATCACAAGCTCATGTGAGAGCTCTGCAAGAAAGCGCCGTCGGGCGTTTGTGATACCTGCACAGAATTCAGGGTGCTGAGCCTTGAAAAAGGAGTAGGCATTAAGGGTGGCAACATCAATCACATTGTACCACAGCACCATGGGCCACCTCTGCGTTTGGCATTTACAGGTGTAGGTGCTAACCAGCTGGTCCACAATATCTACACCTCCTTTCGTCTGGTTGTAGAAGTTGATCACTTCTGTTTTGTTTTTTTTTCTGGGTGTTTTAGAATAGAGGGTTAGTATTAATGAAAGCGCTTTGAGTGGTCTTTGTGACTAGAAAAGCGCTATATAAGTGCAGGTTAGTTAGTTAGTTAGTTAGTTTTCATCCACCATTTTGCTGTGGTGCATTGTGCTGAGGAGCAGAACAGCCTTCCCCTTTTTTCCGACATAGCTGACCATGGTCATGCTGCCATTGAACCCAAATACAGTGCTGAAGAGCTCCCTGGTCTTGGAAGCCTTCATCACAGGAGGGATGTCTGGCTTGTTTTGTTGCAATGTTCCCACAATAGTGAGACCCTTCTCCAGGAGATGCTCTGCAAGAGGCACACTGGTGAAAAAGTTGTCTGTGGTGATGTTGCGACCTGTGTGTCTGAGTCCACTGCACAACTGACTGACAATGTTAAGACCCAGATTCTTACTGGCTCCTTCCCCTGGTTGTCTCCCAGTGTACACAATCCCATCAATTGTGTAGGGGGTTTTTGGATCACAAGCCCAGAAGATCTTTATGCCGTACTTCGCTGGCTTGCTCTTCATATATTGCATAAACTTGGTCCTCCCTCTGAATGGCACAAGTTGTTCGTCCACTGTGATACAATCACTGGGGATGAATCTCTGCCTGCAGTTGACCAGGAACAGGTCCCATACGTAGTGGAAGGGTGCCAAGTGGTCTTTTTCCAGTCGGGTGGCTCTGGTCCTCTTGTCATCAAAGCGCAAGAATCGGCGAATATCTTCAAATCGTCCGACTGACATCGTGGCCTTGTACATGGGGTTATATAGAGGACTCCCAAAGAGCTCACGGATTGATACATCCCAGTTCTTCTCACTTCCTGCAAGAATGGTCAATCCAATGAAGGCCATGAGTTCATCTTTGCTGACCTTTTTCCACTCCTTTCCTCTACCTGCAGCTACTCTTCGTCCCTCCATATTTGTGCATCTCAGCACCTCTTCTATTATATTATCAGTGATAAACAGCCTCCATGCATCTTTTGGTGAGATGGTGGTAAGCCCAGGTGCTGGTCCTGGCTGGCTTCTCACAGTATTGTGCTTTGGTGTTCTGCCCTGGCTGAGAGGTAACTCTGCCCAGTAAGAGCCCTTGCGGCTCATTCTGTTGGACACGATAGGCCCATCCATTTCCTCTTCCTCTTTGGAAGCCTCGTCAGAAGACTCTTCTGTGTCTGACTGATATTGTTCATGGGGGCGGGGGGTGATTTCTCGGTGGCCTGACAACTCCAGGTGGACAATAGTTTGGGTCCTCTTTTGGGTCCTCTTCATCTGAAATGTTAGATGCTGAGTCATCAGTCATCGTAATCTCTCCCATCTCAATACCTATTGTCCTCATCTGTTTACCCTCTCTGTTTACCCTCGGCATCCAGTCTGTGATGTTAATTGCAGCGTCTACAGTGTGACTTATAACTGTGGTGAAATTCCAAAGGGACAGCTTTGAGAAATGCTTGGGGTCATTTTTGACCCCACATATGGAATAGTGTGGTACTGATACAAAAAGTGCAATTACTTAAAAAATATAACAATTAGGTACAAATCCAAATGGCCTCATGTCAAAGACAACCTATTTGAGGAATACGTGGAAGATTAAATGATAAAAAAAATTAAAATTACAAAGATATTGAAAAAAAAAACAACCGCAGGGGTCATTGTTACCCCACTTATGCATCTAAGGGTTAAGAATCACCAGCCGTTTCCATGGACTGTGGTTGCATTCAATTGCTGCGTCTATGTTTCAAAGCAGTAAATTTCTGTCTTTACCCCCAGTTTTGTAAATTTGAGACTTTCCCTCCAGTTTCATACAGTTACAGCTTTTTCTGCCCGTTTAGTAAATTTGTGATTTTCCCACCCAGTGTTGTAAACTTTCAACTACCTTCCTCTCAAGTTTTTCTCAAGTTTTTCACTTTTTCTCATCTTGGACTTTTCCTCCCAGTTTTGAAAATTTGCAACTTTTTCCACCCATTTAGTGAATTTGTGACTCCTCACCCCAGTTTTGTAAATCTGCAACACCCCCCCTCCCATTTCACCCCCCTCCTGAATTTTTTCCCATCTTGTCAATTTGTAACTTTCTTTTTCATAAATTTAAGTCTAGTTTTAAATTTATGACTTGAACTTGTTAAATTAGTATCTTTCATCATATTTTTGCAGCTTTTTTCTTTCAAATTTATACCTAATTTACATACGTGTGTACCCATTGCTAAATTTGTGAATATCGGCCACAAGAACCACCAACCCCCTTGTTAAAAAAAATCGCCAACTGAATACAGCAGATACCGTGGCATCCATCAAAAATAGACTCATTGCATATTTTTAGCGATCTGTTGCAGCAAGCTGGGTCCGTGCCACAACACATTGTTGTGGGACACATATGCACATTGTTATACCACTTTAGGCTTCACATCTCAGATTGAACAAAGGACTGAGTCTCCTTGGAGATAACAGGAGGATATGGAAGTTTAGTCTTTGGTATGCAAAGAGACGGCCTTGGGGGAATTCCTGGCTGCCAGAGACTTTAGGTGGAGGTGATAAGATCTAAGAGAGGATGCATTGTTACTTGGGATTAAATGCATTGTGACTGTGAGCTTTGAAGATCCTGGGTATTTAAAGGACAAATGTCTGGTTTTTTTTTCTCTCTTTCTGTTTTTGCTGATGTTGGAAGATGTGAATAAACCTGACTCGTGAGATGAACTCTTCCTCGTCATTTTCACATTTCCACACTGGTGACCCTAAGACGTATCATGGATGAAAGAAATTCCCCCGAGCCAGCCGGGTCAGGAGCTCCCAGCCAAGCATATGCCGCTACCGTCCAGCTACC
Organism: Pholidichthys leucotaenia; assembly: GCA_020510985.1. Classification (NCBI taxonomy): domain Eukaryota; kingdom Metazoa; phylum Chordata; class Actinopteri; order Cichliformes; family Pholidichthyidae; genus Pholidichthys; species Pholidichthys leucotaenia. Next base: position 10,714,928 of record CM035842.1, read on the forward strand.
GGACTTTTGGCGAGACAACCCGCGCTCCTGGTTCCACTTGGTCGAAGCACAGTTCGCTCTCCGGGGGATAACGGTAGATGACACGAAGTACTACCATGTGATTGCCAAGCTCGACAACCGCACGGCTCGGCATGTGGAGAGCCTATTGGAGCAGCCACTGGCCGACGACAAATACGACGGGTTGAAGGCTGCGCTCATCCAGCGCTTCACTCTCTCAGTCCAGGAGAGAGCGGAGAGGCTCCTGGCTCTGAACGATTTGGGAGATGGCACGCCCGTTGACCTGATGGAGGACATGCTGAGGTTGAGGGGCTCAGATGACGACTTCATTTTCACCCACATTTTCCTCAGAACCCTACCGTCGGCGACAAGAGCGACCCTGGCCAGTTCGCCGTTGTTGACCCAGCAGGACTTCCGCGCGCTGGCCCAGGAGGCGCACCGGATTCTCAACGCCAGCAAACAGCGCGCGGCCACCGCAGCAGCAACGGAGTTCGGCGCAACGGCCGTAGACAGCGGGGGGCCAGAGACGGCAGTAGCAGAAACACCGACGACGGCGGCGGCGGGGGCCAAGGATCGCGGAGGAGACACCCTCTGTTTCTACTATCGCCACTTTGCAGAGAAGGCATGCAAATGTATACCACCGTGCCATTTCAAGCGCTCGGGAAACACCAAGACCGGGGGTCGGTAGCAGCTGCGGCCCTCGGGGAGGAGAACAAGCTGCTCTACTTGAAGGATGTGCGCTCGGGGAGGCATTTCCTCGTGGACACAGGCTCCCAGTTGAGTTTCATCACACCTTCCTCCGCTGACCGGCTGGCAGTCTCCAGTGGTCCCGGGGTGTCAGCAGCGAACGGCTGGGCGATTAAGACCTTTGGTGAGAGGACTCTGCTTCTGTCCATACACGGCCGTACATTTGAGTGGACTTTTATCATAGCTGCAGTGATCAATATGTTGGGGGCTGATTTTCTGTGCTCACATGGTTTGTTGGTTGATCTTGCTAACAGGCGCCTGGTTAATGCACTTTCTTTTTATTCTATTCCCTGTACAGCCCGAGTGGCCCCGCCAACAGCACAAGCCAACGTCACAGCTGCAAGTGATAAGTTCCGCACACTGCTCACTCAGTTCCCAGCACTCACGGTTCCCACATTTTCGGCGACCGTCGCTAAACACGTGGTGAAACATTTTATTACTACAACTGGACCGCCTGTTTTTGCAAAAGCTCGACGCTTGGATTCAGCTAAACTGACCATAGCGCGCGAGGAGTTCGCCAACCTGGAAAAGTTGGGTATCATCCAGCGTTCGAACAGCCCATGGGCTTAACCGCTTCACATGGTCCCGAAAGCTGATGGCTCGTGGCGACCTTGCGGTGATTTCCACAGGTTGAACAACGCCACAGCGCACGACCGCTACCCAATCCCGCATATCCAAGATTTTTCCGTTCATTTGGCGGGGGCGCGTGTTTTTTCTAAGATAGACTTGGTCCGCGGTTACCACCAAGTCCCAGTGCACGCTGAAGACAAACCCAAAACAGCGGTAATAACTCCGTTTGGTCTCTTCGAGTTTTTGCGCATGCCGTTTGGGCTTAAAGGCACCGTGCAGACGTTCCAACGCATGATGGACGCAGTGTTGAGTGATCTCCCCTTCGTATTCGTCTACCTGGACGACATCTTAGTAGCCAGCGCGTCCGAAGACGAACACGAAAACCGCCTCACGGCAGTTTTCCGGAGGTTGGGAGAGCACGGGTTAATAAACAACCCAGCGAAGTGTCAGTTCGCGGTGACGCAGATTGATTTTTTGGGGCATCGCGTCTCCCCAGAAGGAGCGGTTCCGCTGCCTGACAAAGTGCACGCGGTAACAAATTTTCCCCAGCCACAAACGGTCAAGGCGTTACAGGAGTTTTTGGGAATGGTGAATTTTTATAACCGTTTCCTCCCTTGCGCAGCGCAGCTCATGCAACCATTGTATGCCGCACTAAAAAAACAAAAACCCACAAATAAGATCGAATGGTCTCCGGAGCGAGAGCGAGCATTCTCGGAGGTCAAAACAGCCCTGGCAAACGCTGCATTGTTAGCACATCCAGACCCAATGGCCCGCATAGCGCTCACTACTGACGTGTCAGATGTGGCCATAGGGGCGGTCGTGGAGCAGCATGTAGCCGGGGCTTGGCAGCCGCTCGCCTTTTTCAGCAGGACTTTGCACGATAGTGAACGAAAATACAACGCATTCGACAGGGAGTTGTTAGCTCTCCACTTGGCCATTCGCCACTTCCAGTTCTGGCTTGAGGGACGCAGTTTCACCGCGTTCGTTGATCACAAGCCGCTGACATTCACGATGGCCAAGGTTTCATAACCGTGGTCAGGCCGGCAACAGAGGCAGCTGGCTGCCATCTCAGAGTTTACTACAGATATTCAGCATGTTGCGGGTAAACTGAATGTAGTGGCAGACTGTCTCTCGTGCGCCGTGGCGGCCCCAGTCCGCGTGGGGATAGATTATGCAGCCATGGCCGCGGATCAGTGTAGCGATGCGGACGTGCGCGCACTCCAGTCTGGACCAACAGGTTTAAGGCTGGAGAACAGGGTGCTGCAAGACGGTATGCCCTCCCTAATCTGTGATGTCTCCACTGGGCGACCGCGTCCTGTGGTACCAGCCGCGTGGCGCCGTCGCGTTTTTGACTCGATTCATTCTCTGGCGCACCCGGGAGTGCGCGCGTCGGTCAAAATGGTGGGAGAGAAATTTGTATGGCCGAGCCTGCGCAAACAAGTTAGGGAGTGGGCAGCAGCCTGCATGGCCTGTCAACGAGCCAAGGTACACAGACACACGAGAGCTCCCTTGGAGCCGTTTCACATCCCGGCTAAGAGGTTCGATCATGTCCACGTGGACCTCGTAGGCCCCCTTCCGCCATCACAGGGGTGCACACACCTTCTGACAATGGTAGACCGCACCACGCGCTGGCCGGAAGTGGTCCCACTGGCGTCAACTACAGCCGAGGAGGTGGCGCGCGCGTTTTTAACAGCATGGGTAGTGCGCTTTGGAGTCCCGTCGGACATTACGTCCGACAGAGGCCCTCAATTTGTTTCCGAACTTTGGTCAGCAATGGCCCGCAGCCTGGTGGTCACAATCCACCTCACAACCGCGTACAATCCGCAGGCTAATGGGTTATGCAAAAGTTTTCATAGGTCATTGAAAGCGGCTCTCAGAGGGTCGCTTACGGATGCAAATTGGGTAGACAGGCTACCATGGGTTTTATTGGGGTTGCGTTCTGCACCTAAAGAGGATTTAGAAGCCTCCCCAGCTGAGTTAGTTTTTGTGCAGCCACTTCGGCTGCCCGGGGAATTTCTCCCAGATAATCCTGCGCCAGAATGCTCCCCGGCTCAGCAGTTGCAGCGTGGCACGGAATCAGGCACGCTGCCTGGCCCCGTTCACCACAGTTTTCCCCGCGTTTTTGTGCCTAAGGCTTTAAAAAACGCGGAGTTTGTTTTTGTCAGACACGATTCCCATCGCCCGCCGCTACGACCACCTTATGATGGACCATTTAGAGTGCTGGAAACGGGATAAGCATTTTTTGCTAGATTTGGGGGGCAGGAAAGAAAAGATTGGCATAAACAGGCTCAAACCCGCCTTTGTGGTGGCGGACGAGGATGTGCAGTTGGCCAGGGCTCCTCGGCGCGGCAGACCCCCTAGGGGACATTCCCCAGAACACCCACAGGGATTGACTAACAGTTCTCACCCTCAGACAGCAGCCCCCCAGCAGGATGGCGCCGCGGATGTGGAGAAGCCCACTTACAGCAGATACGGGAGGAGACTGAGGCCCAAGCAGCACGTGGGCTGATGTGTAATGATTTTATCATGACATGCAGACTGTTATTCCGTTGTTCCATCTTAGACGTTTGGGGGGGGGGTCATGTGGGACACATATGCACATTGTTATACCACTTTAGGCTTCACATCTCAGATTGAACAAAGGACTGAGTCTCCTTGGAGATAACAGGAAGATGTGGAAGTTTAGTCTTTGGTATGCAAAGAGACGGCCTTGGGGGATTTTTATATTTATATATCTATATATTTATTCCATCTAGCTACAATGCTCTGCACTGTGTGTTTATATATCTACATATTATTCCATCTAGCTACATTGCTCCGCACTGTGTGGGTTTGTATATTTACATATTTATTCCACCTAGCTGCAATGCTCCGTACTGTGTTTATATATTCATATATTTATTCCATCCAGCTACAATGCTCTGCACTGTGTCTGTGTGTGTGTATATATATATTTTATAGTAATATGTACATATGTATATTAGCTGCTCTTGCTTGCTTGTTTTTTTCTTGCCTTCTGATTGTTGCTCTGAGTGTTGCTATCCCTGTGCTGTTGCAATCCTGGAATTTCCCCGTTGTGGGACTAATAAAGGCTTATCTTATCTTATTGTATCTTATTTCCTGGCTGCCAGAGACTTTAGGTGGAGGTGATAAGATCTAAGAGAGGATGCATTGTTACTTGGGATTAAATGCATTGTGACTGTGAGCTTTGAAGGTCCTGGGTATTTAAAGGACGAATGTCTGGGTTTTTTTCTCTCTTTCTGTTTTTGCTAATGTTGGAAGATGTGAATAAACCTGACTCGTGAGATGAACTCTGCCTCGTCATTTTCACATTTCCACACTGTATCTGGTGGAGAGTTGAACATTGATTGGGAACCTTGTGCTGTGGTGACTGCACTGCAGCCATAACGGACCACAACCATAGTCAGAGGAAATTGGGAGTTACTGTGCTAATGTAATACCTCAAAAAATCTGTCTCGAATGTAGTGCACTATGACTTTCAGGCAAAGCTGGACGGCTTCAGGGAATGGTGAACTTTTTGACAGAAGATCAAGATCAACACCAAAGGCTACCTGAATTTTATTTGAATAAAAGAAAAACAGGCATATTGTTAAAAGATGGTGCTTTGCTCACAAAAAAGAGAAACTTGTCATGTTAGCCACTGTGTTGTCAAACTGATTATACCTTAGCAATAACATCCATGGTCACACAGTTGAGAAGGTGGTGCATGTTGGTCTCTGTTTTCCTATCAGCAAAATCTCCAAGTTTATCCATCAGTTTCTCTGCCGTCCCATTGAAGGTGTCCATTAGACCCCTCAAATACCTGTAATAAATTAAAGTTTTACATTGTACACTTAACAACAGCCTCATAGTAAGCATTGCAAATACTAAAAAAATATTGTTGGAAGATAAATTGTCCCACAAATGATCATAACAAATGATGTGATTGTTGATGTCATGAAGACTACTTTCTGCCGCTCATATCTATATGTAAAAGGGATTCTGCTCTGTGTGTGTGTGTGTGTGTGTGTGTATGCATGCATTGACAGTGGGCTCTCATCTTTTGCATAGAGATGCCACAATACCTGAAGAGTGCAGTTGGCTTGGTTTCACTGACCGCTTAACCATAAAAGAGGTCAAAGGTGACCTTTTTTAACGGACCTTTACTGGTGGAGGAGTATGCCGGGGGAGGAATCAAGCGCACCTGACATGGTCTGTGGAGTTTAGGATTCACGGGTCTCTCTCCATAATACAGACGTTGTGAACTGGCGTGAAGATGATGATACAGGATACCGCTGGGTGCTGGGACACTAAAACTATATTTACATTTACTTATATTCACATTTCTTTACTTTAATCCGCTCATATACCTCCCTAGAGGTGTATGCTGGGGGAGGAATCAAGCGCACCCCAGATCCAATCTTGCACACCCTGCTGCTCTCTCTCCGTGGCAATCTCTCCACACCTGTGGTGGAGCGTCGTCAGATGGGGAAACGGAGGTGTATGGTGCTGGAGGAATCGTGCGCACCCCGACCAGACAGCAGCCAGGTGAACTGCCGGTAAAGCCTGATTTATGCCCCTCTGAGGAGCTTATGCTCCGTGTGTTGACAGGAGCATATGCAAATAGGCTGTCCAACCTGCTTTTCCAACACAGCTATGAAATGGAATATCATGCATACTGTATATACTAACAAACTGTCAGTTTTTATTACTGTTTTAGGTAATTTTGACCTACTGTTATTATGATGGGTTGCACTGTAATTACCTCCGCAAAGGAGGTTATGTGATTATCGGCGTTGGTTTGTCTGTCTGTCTGTTTGTTTGTTAGCAAGATAACTCAAAAAGTTATGAACGGATTTTCATGAAATTTTCACAGATTGTCAGAAATGGGGTATCCTACAGATGATTAGATTTTGGTGGTGATCCGGATCACCGTCCAGAAGAAAACCGCCATTACGGAAAATGCCATTTTCGTGAATAACTACTGAACCACTAATCCTATCATTGTGAATCCAATTGCTAGTCATATGTTTTCATGGTCAAGGAATCTGAAAACGTACACACAAACACTGTATGGGGGGAACTGTGGCGCTTGGCGGAGGTCTGCGCTCTCCGAGTGCTTTTCTAGTTTTGTTCTTTTTGGTGCAATTTGTTCTTAGATTTTCTCATCTTCTTATTGATGTGCTTAGTTCAGGGTTGTTTTTTTTTAAGTATGGGTTTTTTACCTCAGCCAAGGAGGTTATGTTTTCATCAGCGTTGATTTGTCTGTCTGTCTGTCTGTTTGTTAGCAAGATACCTCAATCATTACATTTTGGTTGTGATCCGGATCAACGGGGGAACTGTGGCGCTTGGCGGAGGTCTGCGCTCTCCGAGTGCTTTTCTAGTTCATAAATGCCAGATTTCCCAGCTTTAGTTTTTTTTTTTTTTTTTAACTTGACCTTTCCATAACGTTGGTGTCCAAAACTCAGATCACAATTTCATAAAATTACTGATCCAACCACAGAAAAATTTCATAGGATTCCATGGACTGTTCTGCAGGGTAACTGATTAAAATGGGAATGACTGAAGTGAGTGAGTACAAATTAGCCTCTTAACTTCTCAGCAGATGACTAAGATGTTCACTGGTGCAGCAAGTTTCTATATGATAACCTTGTGATTGCTCTTTCTATATCATCATGCTTAATGCATGCCAACTGCATTGTCACTGGTGTATGTCTATGTACGTTGGCAAAACACGCTTGTGATTGCTATTGTAGTACCACCATCATTAAATATTGCATGCCACATTCATCAGGCATCAATGCTAGTATATTGATAATATACTGCAATGTATAATCCATGTACATCTTTTAAAGAGCATTAAACTTTTATCAACAGCCTGCTCTGTTCCTTCTTTACAGGAAAGGACAGAGCAGGCTGCTCCTTCTGAGGAGACTCATGTCTTTTAGAGTGGAGGGGGCACTCCTGAAAACCTTCTACAACACTGTGGTGGAATCAGCCATCATGTATGGAGTGGTCTGTTGGGGCAGCAGCATCACAGCTGCCAACAGGAAGAGAATGAACGGGCTGATTAAGAAGGTCTGATCTGTTCTGGGGCGCCGCCTCGAACCAGTGAAGTTGAGTAGAGAGAGGAAGATGGTGGCTAAGCTGTCACGTCTCCTGGAGTCCGAGTTCCACCCCATGTGGGACATGCTGAGTGTACTGAGCAGCTCATTTAGCGGCAGGCTGGTCCATCCAAAGTGCATGAGGGGGAGGTTTTGTGGGTCTTCCTACCTGCTGCTGTCAGACTTTACTATCTGCACTGTTCACAGAGATCGCACATAACACTACTACTTCTCCGGTTCCGGTTCCGCCGGACCGGTGGCGCCACACGAGTCGGCTGCCCGTTGCAACAGCCTTTTTTTTTATCTTCCTTCTTCTTTCTACACCTTTCACTCTGTATATATATCACGGACGCACGGATCGCCCCGGGGGTCTCCCGGGTCGGCGGACGGAGCCACTGTTTGCAGCGGGAGACGTTACAGCGGGGAGGAGCTGGTGCTAGCTAGCACTTGGCCGCCACCCGGTGCTAATGGGAAACTCGACATACCGGGAGCTGTAGCGAAAACGACGCGGGTGCCAGGCTGGAGTTTAGGCGGCGTGCAAGAAATATAAGACAGAATAATAAAGAGCGATGGCAAGAACCAAGCAGACCGCCCGTAAAATCTACTGGAGGAAGAAGCCCCCCAGGAGACAGCTAGCCACCAGGGCTGCTCGGAGAGGTGCTCCGGCCACCGGCAGAATGAAGAGGCCTCGCCGTCACAGGCCCGTGGCTCTGAGAGAGATCCGTCGCTACCAGAAATCCACGGAGCTGCTCATCCGTAAGCTGCCCGTCCAGCGCCTGGTGAGGGAGATCGCTCAGGACTTCAAGACCATCCTGCGCTTCCTGAGCTTCGCCGTCATGGCTCTGCAGGAGACCAGCGAGGCCCACCTGGTGGGTCTCTTCTTCGCCAAGAGGGTCACCATCATGCCCAAAGACTTCCAGCTGGCCCAGAGAGCTTAGACTTTCTGCTGCACATTCACCAACCAACCATAATGCTCCGCACTGTGTGTCTATATATATACATTTACAGTATAGTAATATGGACATATGTTTACTAGATGTTCTTGTTTTTTCTTGCCTTCTGATTGTTGCTCTGAGTGATGCTATCCCTGTGCTGTTGCAATCCTGGAATTTCCCCATTGTGGGACTAATAAAGGCTTATCTTATCTTATCTTATCTTATCTTACTACTTTGCACAAATAAGGATTGTTCCTTTCCACTACAATGTTAATAACAGTATTACTGAAGGTTGCAACAACACTGTACTCATTCAATTGTGAAATATATTGTTAACATGTGGAAATGTGAAAAGACGAGGCAGAGTTTATCTCACGAGTCAGGTTTATTCACATTCTCCAACAACAATAATACAGAAAAAGAGGAAGAAACCATGACATTCATCTCCTTTTATACCCCAGGAGCTTCAAAGCTCCAGTCACAATGCATTTCATCCCAAGTCACAATGCATCCCTCTCAGATCTTATCACCCCCACCCCAAAGTCACTGGCAGCCAGGAAATCCCCCACGGCCATCTCTTTGCAGACCAAAGACCACATTTCACATCCTCCTGTTATCTCAGAGGAGGCTCAGTCCTTTGTTCATCTGAGACGTGAAGCATACAGTAAGCATACAGTGATATACATATGAAGCATAAGATGATATACGTTTGTGCATATGAAACCCACATATGTGTCCCACATGACCCCCCCCCCACAAACGTCTAAGATGTAACAACGGAATAACAGTCAGCCTGTCATAATAAAATCATTACACATCAGCCCACGTGCTGCTTGGGCTCAGTCTCCTCCCGTATCTGCTGTAAGCAGGCTTCAACACTTCTGTGGCGCCATCCTGCTGGGGGGCTGCTGTCTGAGGGTGAGAATTGTTAGTTAATCTCTGTGGGTGTTCTGGGGAATGTTCTCTAGGGGGTCTGCCGCGCCGAGGAGCCCTGGCCAACTGCACATCCTCGTCCGCCACCACAAAGGCGGGTTTGAGCCTGTTAATGCCAATCTTCTCCTTCCTTCCCCCCAAATCTAGCAAAAAATGCTTATCCCCTGTTTCCAGCACTCTAAATGGTCCATCATACGGTGGTCATAGCTGCAGGCGACGGGCATCGTGTCTGACAAAAACAAACTCCGCGTTTTTTAAAGCCTTAGGTACAAAAACGCGGGGAAAACTGTGGTGAACGGGGCCAGGCAGCGCGCCCAATTCCGTGCCACGCTGCAACCGCTGAGCCGGGGAACATTCTGGCGCAGGATTATCTGGGAGAAACTCCCCGGGCAGCCGAAGTGACTGTGCAAAAACTAGCTCAGCCGGGGAGGCTTCTAAATCCTCTTTAGGTGGAGAACGCAACCCCAATAAAACCCATGGTAGCCTGTCCACCCAATTTGCATCCGTAAACGACGCTCTGAGAGCCGCTTTCAATGACCTGTGAAAACGTTCGCATAACCCATTAGCCTGTGGATTGTACACGGTTGTGCGGTGGATCATTACCCCCAGGCTGCGGGCCATTGCTGACCAAAGTTCGGAAACAAATTGAGGGCCTATGTCGGACGTAATGTCCGACGGGACTCCAAAGCGCGCTACCCATGCTGTTAAAAATGCGCGCCACCTCCTCGGCTGTGGTTGACATCAGTGGGACCACTTCCGGCCAGCGCGTGGTGTGGTCTACCATTGTTAGAAGGTGTGTACACCCCTGTGACGGCGGAAGGGGGCCTACGAGGTCCACGTGAACATGATCGAACCTATTAGCCGGGATGTGAAACGGCTCCAAGGGAGCTCTCGTGTGTCTGTGTACCTTGGCTTGTTGACAGGCCATGCAGGCTGCTGCCCACTCCCTAACTTGTTTGCACAGGCTCGGCCATACAAATTTCTCTCCCACCATTTTGAACGACGCGCGCACTCCCGGGTGCGCCAGAGAATGAATCGAGTCAAAAATGAGGCGGCGGTACCACCGGACGCAGTCGCCCAGTGGAGACATCGCAGATTAGGGGGGGTATACCGTCTTGCAGCACCCTGTTCTCCAGCCTTAACCCTGTTGGTCAGACTGGAATGCGCGCACGTCCGCGTCGCTAACCTGATCCGCGGCCATGGCTGCATAATCTACCCCCATGCGGACTGGAGCCGCCACGGCGCACGAGAGGCAGTCTGCTACTACATTAAGTTTACCCGCCACATGCTGGATATCGGTGGTAAACTCTGAGATCGCGGCCAGCTGTCTCTGCTGCCGGCCCGACCACGGTTCTGAAACCTTGGCCATCGCGAAGGTCAGCGGCTTGTGATCAACGAACGTGGTGAAACGGCATTCCTCCAGCCAGAACTGGAAGTGGCGAATGGCCAAGTGGAGAGCTAACAACTCCCTGTCGAATGCGCTGTATTTTTGTTCACTATCGCGCAAGGTCCTGCTGAAAAAGGCGAGCGGTTGCCAAGCCCCGGCTACATGCTGCTCCACGACCGCCCCTATGGCCACATCTGACGCGTCAGTAGTGAGCGTTATGCGGGCTGTTGGGTCTGGATGTGCTAACAACGCAGCGTTTGCCAGGGCTGTTTTGACTTCCGAGAATGCGTGCTCCCACTCCGAAGACCATGCAATTTTATTTGTGGGTTTTTGTTTTTTTGTGCGGCATATAATGGTTGCATGAGCTGCACTGCGCGGGGGAGGAAACGGTTATAAAAATTCACCATTCCCAAAAACTCCTGTAACGCTTTGACCGTTTGTGGCTGGGGAAAATTTGTTACCGCGCGAACATTGTCAGGCAGAGGAACCGCTCCTTCTGGAGAGACGCGATGCCCCAAAAAATCAATCTGCGTCACCCCGAACTGACACCTTGCTGGGTTGATTATTAACCCGTGCTCATCCAACCTCCGGAAAACTGCCGTGAGGTGGTTTTCGTGTTCGTCTTCGGACGCGCTGGCTACCAAAATATCGTCCAGGTAGATGAACACGAAGGGGAGATCGCGCAACACCGCGTCCATCATGCGTTGGAACGTCTGCGCCACGCCTTTAAGGCCAAACGGCATGCGCAAAAACTCGAATAGACCGAACGGAGTTATTACCGCTGTTTTGGGTATGTCCTCAGCGCGTACTGGGACCTGGTGGTAACCGCGTACCAAGTCTATCTTAGAAAAAACACGCGCCCCCGCCAAATGAACTGAAAAATCTTGGATATGCGGGATTGGGTAGCGGTCGTGCGCTGTAGCGTTGTTCAACCTGCAGAAATCACCGCAAGGTCGCCATGAGCCATCAGCTTTCGGGACCATGTGAAGCGGTGAAGCCCATGGGCTTTTCGAACGCCTGATGATGCCCAGCTTTTCCAGGTTGGCGAACTCCTCGCGCGCTATGGTCAGTTTAGCTGAATCCAAGCGTGGGGCCTTTGCAAAAACGGGCGGTCCGGTGGTAGTAATAAAATGTTCCACCCCGTGTTTAGCCATGGCCGCCGAAAATGTTGGGACCGTGAGTGCTGGGAACTGAGTGTGCAGTGTGTGGAACTTACCACCTGCAGCTGTGACGTTGGCTTGTGCTGTTGGCGGGGCCACTCGAGCTGTACAGGGAATAGAATAAAAAGAGAGTGCATTAACCAGGCGCCTGTTAGCAAGATCAACCAACAAACCATGTGAGCACAGAAAATCAGCCCCTAACATATTGAAATTCACTGCAGCTATTACAAAAGTCCACTCAAATGTACGGCCGTGTAGGGACAGAAGCAGAGTCCTCTCACCAAAGGTCTTAATCACCGAGCCGTTCGCTGCTAACACCCCAGGACCACCGGAAGGCACCAGCCGGTCAGCGGAGGAAGGTGTGATGAAACTCAACTGGGAGCCTGTGTCCACGAGGAAATGCCTCCCCGAGTGCGCATCCTTCAAGTAGAGCAGCTTGTTCTCCTCCCCGAGGGCCGCAGCTGCTACCTACCCCCGGTCTTGGCGTTTCCCGAGCGCTTGAAATGGCATAGTGGTATACATTTGCGTGCCTTCTCTGCAAAGCGGCGATGGTAGACACAGAGGGTGTCTCCTCCGCGATCCTTGGCCCCCGCCGCCGCCGTCGTCAGTGGGTCTGCTACCGCCGTCTCTGGCCCCTCGCCGTCTCCGGCCATCGCGCCGCACTCTGTCGCGGCTGCAGCGGCCGCGCGCTGTTTGCTGGCGTTGAGAATCCGGTGCACCTCCTGTGCCAGCGCGTGGAAGTCCCGCTGGGCCAACAACAGCGAAGTGGCCAGGGTCGCTCTGGTGGCCGACGGTAAGGTTCTCAGGAAAATGTGGGTGAAGAGGAAGTCGTCGCCGTCTGAGCCCCTCAACCTCAGCATGTCCTCCATCAGGTCAACGGGCGTGCCGTCTCCCAAGTCATTCAGAGCTAGGAGCTTCTCCGCTCTCTCCTGGGCTGAGAGAGTGAAGCACTGGATGAGCGCAGCCTTCAATGCGCTGTATTTGTCGTCGGCTGGTGGCTTCACCAAAAGGCTCTGCACATGCTGAGCCGTGCGGTTGTCGAGCTTGGCGATTACATGGTAGAATTTCGTCTCATCTACCGTTATCCCCCGGAGGGCGAACTGTGCTTCGACCAAGAGGAACCAGGAGCACGGGTTGTCTCGCCAAAAGTCCGGTAGCTGGACGGTAGCGGCGTACATCTGGCTGGGAGCTCCTGATCTGGCTGGTTCGGGGGAATTTCTTTCACTCATCGTCTTAGGGTCACCAGTGTGGAAATGTGAAAAGACGAGGCAGAGTTTATCTCACGAGTCAGGTTTATTCACATTCTCCAACAACAACAATACAGAAAAAGAGGAAGAAACCATGACATTCATCTCCTTTTATACCCCAGGAGCTTCAAAGCTCCAGTCACAATGCATTTCATCCCAAGTCACAATGCATCCCTCTCAGATCTTATCACCCCCACCCCAAAGTCACTGGCAGCCAGGAAATCCCCCATGGCCATCTCTTTGCAGACCAAAGACCACATTTCACATCCTCCTGTTATCTCAGAGGAGGCTCAGTCCTTTGTTCATCTGAGACGTGAAGCATACAGTAAGCATACAGTGATATACATATGAAGCATAAGGTGATATATGTTTGTGCATATGAAACCCACGTGTCCCACAAACATATATACTGCCGAATAATTTAACTGCTTAGTAGTGCTGTAAATAATATTTTACTTATTTTTTAACTGTAAAAAACTATTTTACTTTTTTAACTTCTTGCACTTTGTATATACTGTTTTTGCCCTATTTTATTATTGCTCTGAGTGCTGCTATACCTCTGCTGCTGCAATGCTGTAAATTCCCCTGTTGTGGGACTAAGGCTGCATGTCCACCAAATATGTCTTTTGTCACCTGACCGCCCTGAACGCCTTTTTTCAGTGTTTGTGCACTGCACTCTGGGGGGAAAAAAGTCTGTGCCCTGTATCCTGTATTTTTTTTTCTCTCGGCGCCACTCGAGTAGGCTGCCTTTTGCAACAGCGGCTCGATTCCGAGTCTTTTTCCCTTCCTCTCTCTTTTGATCCGTCTTTTTTTTTCACCCCACTTATATCACGGACACACAGATCGTCCTAAATGTCTCCTGAGCCGGTGGACGGAGCCACTGTTTATAGCAGGATACGATACAGCAGAGAACAGCTGCTAGCATTCAACCGCCACCCGGTCCCATTGGAAAAACTCGACATACCGAGAGAACTGAGGCGAAAACGCCGCGGCTGGGGGCTGGAGTAAGGCGGAGGACAAAAAATATAAGGTACAGACCCTCCCTTCCATCTGTTGTCATGGGAAATGTACGGTCGATACTGGGAAAGTTAGATGAGCTAGCGGCTATCTCCCGTTATGATAGCACATACCGGGAGTGCTCTCTCCTTTTGTTTACTGAGACGTGGCTAACTGAACTAGCAGCAGATGCTAACATTGAGCTGGAGGGTTTTCACATGATACGAGCTGACCGAACACCAGACAGTGGCAAGGCTAGGGGCGGTGGAGTGATAATGTATGTTAACAACAACTGGTGCAGACCGGGACATATCACTGTTAAACAACGACACTGCAGCAAAGACATTGAGTTGCTAGCTGTTAGCATGAGGCCTACATATCTCCCGAGAGAACACTCACACGTGATCTGCATTGTTGTTTATGCAAATCCGACGGCGAACGCTGGGACAGCACGTGACGTCATCCATTCAGTAACCAGCAGGCTGCAGACAGAACACCCAGATGCTCTTCTCCTCATCTCAGGCAATTTCAACCATGTTTCACTGTCTCCCTTTCTACCCACGTTCACCCAGTATGTCACATGCCACACTAGAGACAATAAAACACTGGATTTATTCTACGCAAACACTAAGGAGGCGTACACCTCATCACAACTCCCCCCACTCGGGAGATCGGATCACAACTTGGTTCATCTCCGGCCGGTGTACAAACCCCTAGTGCACAGACAACCTCCGGCCATGCACACTGTGGAGTTATGGTCTGAGGAGACAATGGACACCCTAAAGGGCTGTTTTGAAGCCACCGCCTGGAAGCAGCTCTGCGATCCACATGGTGAGGACATCGATGGCCTCATTCACACCTTCACGGGCTACCTCAGCTTCTGTGTGGACAAATCCGTTCCCACCAAGACCATACGGCGTCACTCAAACAACAAACCCTGGATCAACCCTGAGATAAAAACACTTCTGAGAGAGAAGAAGAGGATCTTCAGGTCAGGGAACAGGGAGATGCTGAAGTCCGTACAGAGGGAGCTGAGGAGAAAGATCAGAGAAGGCAAGGACAGCTTCAGGAAGAAGATGGAGGACAAGCTGCAACAGAGCGACATCAGCGGGGTCTGGAGAAACCTCAAAACCATCTCGGGGCTCCAGAATACCTCCCCCCAGGCCACAGGGGGCAGGGAGTGGGCGAACAACCTGAATCTGTTTTTCAATAGATTTGACCAACCGCCCTCCCCCCTGACTGCACAACAACCACTGCTGCCTCTAAAGAAATCAAGTCCTGCTGCCCACTCCCCACTCCACCAACACCCCCCCACTCCCAACACACAGCCCCCCATCCTGACCCTGACCAGGACCCAGGTGAGGACGGAGCTGAGGAAGATCAAGGCGAGGAAGGCGCCGGGACCGGACGGCATCAGCGCAAAGCTCCTCAAGTCCTGTGCAGACCAGCTGTGTGGGATTGTGACGTATATCTTCAACATGAGCCTGAAACTGGGGAGGGTACCACAGCTGTGGAAAACATCTTGTGTGGTACCTGTACCAAAAACTTCCCACCCCAAAGACCTGAACAGCTACAGACCGGTGGCCTTGACGTCCCACTTGATGAAGACCCTGGAGAGACTGCTCCTTGCTCACCTCCGCCCCCTGGTGGAACCAGCGATGGATCCACTCCAGTTCGCCTACCAGCATGGCATTGGGGTGGAGGATGCGGTGATCTTCCTCCTTCACCGTTCTCTGTCCCACCTGGAGAAGCCCGGGAATATGGTGAGGATCATGTTCTTTGACTTCTCCAGTGCTTTCAACACCATCCAACCGATGATCCTGAAGGACAAGCTGCTGCGCGCAGGGGTGGACCAGCACCTGTCATCATGGATCCTGGACTACCTCACGAACCGGCCTCAGTTTGTGAGAACCCGGGACTGTGTGTCCGACACGATCATCAGTAGCACGGGGGCCCCCCAGGGAACGGTGCTGGCTCCCTTCCTGTTCACTCTTTATACTGCGGACTTCTCACACAACACAACACACTGCCATCTACAGAAGTTCTCTGATGACTCTGCGATCGTTGGCCTCATCTCCAATGGAGATGAAGCTGAGTACAGAGGGCTTATCCAGGACTTCGTGGACTGGTGCCATCGGAACTGCCTCCAGATCAACGCGAGGAAAACTAAGGAGCTGGTGGTGGACTGCCGCAGGCATGGGCAGCCCCTCACAGTACCAGTAAATATACAGGGAACAGACATCGAGATGGTGACATCCTATAAGTACCTGGGTATTCATCTGAACAATAAACTAGACTGGTCACACAATACTGATGCACTCTACAAGAAGGGACAGCGCAGGCTGTTCCTGCTGAGGAGACTCAGGTCTTTTGGTGTACAAGGGGCGCTGCTGAAGTCATTCTATGACACGGTGGTGGCATCAGCCATCACTTTTGGAGTGGTCTGCTGGGGCAGTGGCATTACTGCAGCCGATAGGAAGAGACTGAACAAACTGATTAAGAAAGCTAGCTCTGTCCTGGGGCAGCGCCTTGATCCGATGGAGGAGATAGGAGAGAGAAGGATGGTGGCTAAACTGTCATCTCTGCTGGAGTCCGAGTTCCACCCTATGCAGGACATACTGAATGCACTGAGGAGCTCATTTAGCAGCAGACTACATCATCCCAGGTGCACAACCGAGAGGTTTCGTA
The DNA here is from genome assembly GCA_020510985.1 of Pholidichthys leucotaenia. Classification (NCBI taxonomy): domain Eukaryota; kingdom Metazoa; phylum Chordata; class Actinopteri; order Cichliformes; family Pholidichthyidae; genus Pholidichthys; species Pholidichthys leucotaenia. Next base: position 10,731,692 of record CM035842.1, read on the forward strand.
GGTCCTTCCTACCAACGGCTGTCAGACTGTACAACCTAAGCAGGGCTGCTCGCAGAGATAGCAAAAAGACGTAACAAACTAATAGTTTTTTGAATGCAAAAGATGCAATAGACTTACACAATGGTCCCCTCCGGCATACAACTAGGAACATACCGGTCGCTATGGAGGGTGAGAATATGTATGGGCACATAATCATACCATGTAGGATAACTAAGTAGACGGTTATGCTGTTTCATTCCATCTAGCAACAATGCTCTGCACTGTGTGTGTTTATATATTTACATATTTATTCCATCTAGCTACAATGCTCAGCACTGGGTGTGTTTATATATTTATATATCTACATATTATTCCATCTAGCTACATTGCTCCGCACTGTGTGTGTTTATATACTTGCATATTTATTCCACCTAGCTGCAATGCTCCGTACTGTGGGTGTTTATATATTTACATATTTATTCCATCTAGCTACAATGCTCTGCACTGTGTGTTCATATATTCATATATTTATTCCATCCAGCTACAATGCTCTGCACTGTGTGTCTGTGTGTGTGTGTATATATATATATTTTATAGTAATACGTACATATGTATATTAGCTGCTCTTGCTTGCTTGTTTTTTTCTTGCCTTCTGATTGTTGCTCTGAGTGTTGCTATCCCTGTGCTGTTGCAATCCTGGAATTTCCCCGTTGTGGGACTAATAAAGGCTTATCTTATCTTATCTTATCTTATCCCAGCAACAGCTTGTCACTCACAGCTCAACACTTCCGCTTTTCCTATGGTCAGACTTTCTACTTTTTTAATAGCAGTCTCTAAATAACAATGGACAAGAAATGTATTCTAGCATTGGTAGCAGCTCTGGATGCAAACTATGATGACACAGAAAACAGGAGTCTAAGTACAGACTGTACCGGCGTCCCGCCCTTCCTTAATTCTGATTGGCTGCTTAGAAAGGTCTGACATTGACGAGCTCAGCTGTAGTCTGAAAAGTTCAAATTTTTTTCAACTCTGAGGCCCTTGAGCAACAAAAAGCGGCGTTTCAGTGCTGAGGGCGCTCAGCGCTGTAGACGCTGGACTACATAAAGAATGAATAGAAAGTAGTCACCCACAGCTGAAAAAACGTGTTTGGTGGACAGGCAGCCTTAGGACTAATAAAGGCTTATCTTATCTTATTCAACATTGGGATTGAAAAGTGAAAAAAATATTTGCTGTTCATATGCCCACACAGTAGATGACAGCAAAGCACCACCAAACTGCACAACCAGAAAAAAGCAAGAGAAGAGCACAAAGGCAGTTAATTTCAGTATCAACCAGTGGTGGACCCTCAGGGCCAGCAAAGCCTTCTCTGCTGGCCAAAACACTATCAGAATTATATTTACAACCTACATTCTTATATTTGTTCCATGGGGATGTATTAAATTATTCCCAATAGTCTATTCTCTTCATTTTGTAGCTGTTCTCTTGGTTGCACTCCTTCCAGTAGCGTAATGCATGTTAAGAGTTTTTTTGTCCAATCATATTTCAGCCATCTGTATTGCCAGGGTCAAGCAAATCTGCCTTGGGCCTTCAGGAATTAACAGTGCGGCTCTGTAGGTTAAAATACCTGTTAAACTTATCCTGTTGCTTTAACCAATCAGATGTCTTCTGTATGTCCAGTGGTACACATAGAAGGCATCCGAGAATGGTGGCATTTTCACGTCTTTTGATTGGATGATTAAACTCCTCCACCCACAATGCAGAGGATCCTAGCTAGCAAAACGCCAGTGCAAGGACTTGCTTAAGCAGCTACAATATACTGTATCTTTCAATATAACAGCTGACAGGGGAGAGGAAAATGATTTGGTCGCCGATATTTTGAAAAAATCAATTTTCCAGATGGACTTTTCAAGAAAAGCTGGCCATTGTGAAGAGAGGTCGGCCAACCCTGAAGCTAGCAGGCTCGTCTCAGCCGGGGAAAGGATTTGTCTGTCACTTCCATATTAGCAACGAGCGGTATCCTTGGATTACAGGCTCCAAGGAGTGCTGCAAATTTTATTGCTGGGAATGCCTGTTGTTTGAACTGATGGAGTAGATACTTGGAGCTAGACAGGGTTTGCTAACTTGGGCTGTCTACTGTCATACCATGACGATTTAAGCAGCATTTGCTAAACATATAAAAGTTGGTCTAAAATGCTGGGATATGCCAAAATTTTCACTTTTTGCCATATGCATCACGTATCTGTAACGACTTGGACATATACAGTACATAACGTATTAGTAACTTCCATCCATCCATCCATCTTCTTCCGCTTAATCCTTTTTGAGTTGTGGGGGGGCTGGAGCCTATCCCAGCATCTTTGGGCGAGAAGCAGGGTCCACCCTGGACAAATCGCCAGTCCATCACAGGGCCAACACAGAGAGACAGACAACCATTCACTCTCACATCCATACCTAAGGACAATTTAGAATCCCTAGTTTGATGCCAATTAACCTAACTTGCATGTGTTTGGCATGTGGGAGGAAACTGGAGAAATCCCGGAGTAAACCCACGCAGACACGGGGAGAACATGCAAACTCCACACAGATCACTGTTGATCAGGGGCTGGGATCGAACTCAGGATCCCCCGGCCAAGGTATGAGTAACTTATATAGAATATTTCCATAACTTATAAATAACTTAAACGAACTAATGCTTAGCGTGTTGCCGACATTCACAACTTATGCACAACAATAGTCTAAGTTCTGCATAGCACATTCATGTCAAACTGCCGTTGCCTCCTGATCCATGAATCCTAGGTGTGGGAGAGATCATCTCTATTCAACCGAGATGATTCTCCCCTACAGAGACCATCTCAGGTCTCTCAGGTCCCAGCAAAAGCAGATGGAGTGCACTTTTGCTGGGAGGTACAGCCAACAGCAAAGTGTGATTTATCACGGAAAACAGCTGCGCTCAGCGCTTCAGGCGATCAGCTGATTGGATCCACCTCCTCCGGTGTTCTGACATTTTGGCATAGTTGTCAGAACAACATTGGAAAGCTGATAGTACAGACCAGTCAAAGGGAAAAACCCCGACAGGTCCCGTTATACGAACAAATAGGTGTGTGTGTGTGTGCACTACAGGCAGAGCTCTGTACAGGTGGGAAATATGCCATTTGCTCCGCGAATGCGGGACATATCAACCATATGCTGGATATGTCGGAAAATTTTCAGCATGATGAAAATTAATTTTCAGAGGAGCTTGGTGTCATGCAGTGACCCTTGCGGATCACCATAAGACGCCAAGAGTCACCGGTGAGTTTTGCAATGATGGTGGTTTATTAACAATGACAGGACACTAACACAAACTGTGAGTCACAGTGGCAAAAACACACGAAACACGGAGCATGGGATCGTAGGGCTAACCCCAGCCACTACCGATCTAAAACATGACATGGATACAAAATAACACACTAACCTTAGCCTGACTGTAGACACCTCACAAGGAATGTTGGACCATTGTTTGACGATGAATATCTGACGATACTCCCGCAACTAAACTGCCGTCAGCGCCCGCCTAATAAAGCCGGGCGCTAACAAGCAGTGATGACAAACAGCTGACCAACCTTGACAGCCGGAAGCCCCACTGAGCGCCTTCACAATAAGAGCCCGGTGAAGCCAGAATAGAACCCACAGCTGTCAAAGCCGGCAGCGAGTATACATAGCCCGGGCGCAGGCAAGACCGGCGCTCGGATCGTGACAGTACCCTCCCTCCGAGGGCGGGCTTCCGGACGCCCATAGACCACCATGCCCCCCCACCCCCTCCAGGGTGGGCGGATGGGGGTAGGTCCGGAGGGAGAGAAAGACCAAACACAGAATCAGTACAAATAAGAAGAACAAAATCAAGACCAGGCAAGGGAAAAAAACTAAACACAGCACAATGACCAAAATACCATATACCCAAATAACGATTACAGAGAACAGCACAGGACAGCAAGAGAAAAAAAAACTGAATTACTGGCTCCCACCTAGATACACATAGAACAAAATAAGGCAATCTGCAAGACATAAACACAGATACCCACAGATACACTTCCGGTTCCGGGTGAGGACGGGTGAGGACACACGGGTAAAGGCTCCCAGTTTGTTTCTGTTTAAAAGGCAGTTAAACGCAGTTAGAACGCAGTTTGGAGCGGGCGTTTTGAGCTTTTTTTGTTGCTGCCACTGGAGAGTGAACCTACTCATGAGAAATAAGGAGAATTTGCCAGTAGTGGCTGGTGAAGCTGGTGAAGCAATTGGCCCCTCGCCCCTCGCGCTCAAGGAAAACAAAGGGATTTCTCCCACGTGTGTTTTTTTTCCCTACAATCAAAATCAGCGATCATCAGCCGGGATAATGGGTCCCAAGAGAGCTCTGCAGAATGAAGAAGTGGATGAAATAAAAAAAGCGCTGGATTTCTTGGCGGAAGAGATTTCCGCTGTAAAGACGCAGCAAAGAAGCATCCTGGACTTAATGGAGGAAATTAAAGCGCTGCGGAACCAGAACGCTAAGAAAGACAAGAGGCTGGCGTATCTGGAGAGCAGAATGGCGGAAATGGACCAGAACACTCGGGTGAACGACATAATCATCACGGGGCTCCACATCAAACCCCGATCATACGCAAGAGCAGTGGCCGCAGACAGCAGTGGGAGTGAGCTGGAAGAGGAATCCGCTGAGCAACAAGTGGCGGCCTTCTTGCAGTCGAAAGGAATTCAGCTGGACTGCAACAACATTGAGTCCTGCCACCCTCTGCCCAGGAAAAGCGGCGACAAACCAGCTGTGATCATGAGGTTTGTGAACAAAAAACACAAGACTGCGCTACTGAAACAAGGTAGGAAGCTAAAAGGAACAAACATTTACATAAACAAGCACCTCATGAAAGAAAACGCAGAAATAGCCAGGAAAGCAAGATACATGAAAAAGCAGAAAAAGATTCAAAACACCTGGACATCCATCCATCCATCCATCGTCTACCGCTTTTCCGGAGGTCCGGGTCGCGGAGGCAGCAGTTCAAGCAGAGAAGCCCAGACTTCCCTCTCCCCAGCCACCTGCTCCAGCTCTTCAGAGGGGATACCAAGGCGTTCCCAGACTAGCTGGGAGACATAGTCTCTCCACCGAGTCCTGGGTCTGCCCCGGGGTCTCCTCCCAGTGGGACGTGCCTGAAACACAACATTTTACAGTTTGATGTCCAGGTGCCTGTTTCAGGCACCTGGACATCAAACTGTAAAATATACATCAAATTAAATGGATCACCTGAAGAAGCCAAGGTCATTAACATCCGTAATATTATGGAACTGGACAAATATCAATGAATATTATGAACTGGAGTCACAGCAACAATTCAGACAACTGTAGGACACTGAAGGATTTTACTCATCTGCAACAAAACATTAAACAACATGAATCAAAAAATCAACAAACAGGAACAACAGGAACTGAAAGTTTTTGAATACACAGATCACAACCCACAGGACATAGAATATGACATAGACCCTGATAATAATTTATTTAACTCCATCAATAATGACTGTAATTACTACACGGATGAACAGTTTAACACAATGGTCACATCTGAGTTCAATATTTCTATGATCCACTTCAACAGCAGGAGTCTCTATGCAAACTTTAATAACATTAAAGATTATTTACATCAGTTTAAAGAGCCCTTCAATATTGTGGCAATATCAGAGACGTGGCTCAGTGAAGAGAAAGGAGTGGATTTTACCATGGATGGCTATGAATTAAATTATATAAATAGAAAAGTGAAAAAAGGAGGAGGAGTTGCAATTTATGTTGACAAGAGCTTGAAATACAAGGTTGTTGAAAATCTGACAGTAACTGTGGATGATTTATTTGAATGTATTACAATAGAAATCTGTCTGGACAATGTGAAGAATGTAGTAGTGAGCTGTGTATATAGAACACCTGGATCAAACATTGACTTATTTAAGGACTGGATGGAAAAAATATACGCAAAACTAACTCATAAAGTTATGTTCATCTGTGGGGATTTCAGTATAGATCTGATGAACTCAAAACAACATAGTTTGAAAGAAGAATTTATCAACACAATGTACAGTATGGGCTTACATCCGACAATTACCGGACCTAGCAGAATCCCGTCACACAGTGCCACACTAATAGATAACATATTCACAAACATTATGGAAAATAATATCAGGAGTGGGCTTTTATTGAATGATATCAGTGACCACCTGTCGATTTTTGTTGTCTATGAATGTGATTATAGAAAGAAAAAGTATACCAAAAATATTAAATATAAAAGAATAAGAACCGAAGAATCAATGTATTTACTGACAAAGGAATTATTAATACAAGATTGGAAGATAGTTTATGATGAAAATGACATAAATAGAGCATATGATAATTTTTTACAAATATTTCAATCATTGTACAATAAATACTGTCCTATAAAACAATACAGTGACAGACAACAAAAAAAAATATTCCTTGGGTCACCAAGGGGTTAATAAATGCATGTAAAAAGAAGAATACATTATATAAACAATTCATTAAATGCAGAACAGTGGAAGCTGAGATCAAATATAAAAGATACAAAAATAAGCTTACTACTATAATGAGGACCTGTAAGAAAGAATATTACAACAGAATACTAGAGGATAACAAAAATAACATAAGAGGAATATGGCAAGTACTCAATGGGATTATTAGTAATCGTCCTAAGAATGCAAATTATCCAGAATATTTTATCGAAAATAGCAATTTGATAAATAATATGGAAGATGTGGTCAGTGGTTTCAATAAATTTTTTGTAAACGTTGGTCCTGAATTAGCAAAATCAATAGTGACACCAGAAACAAACTACAGTGGTTCTGTGAATGAAATAGAAGATAGAAATCCAAACACAATCTTTTTGGATGCAGTTACTGAAAAGGAAATTATCGAGACTGTGAGTAAATTTAAGAACAAAAAATCAACGGACTGGAATGAAATTGACATGACAATAGTGAAAAAAGTAATTGAGGGAATTGTTAAGCCACTCACCCACATCTGTAACCTGTCATTTCAAACTGGTACATTTCCAGACAAAATGAAAATAGCAAAAGTAACACCTCTATACAAAACAGGAGACAGTCATCGCTTCACAAATTACAGGCCAGTCTCTTTACTCTCACAATTCTCTAAAATACTTGAAAAAATCTTCACTAAGAGACTGGATGATTTCACTGAAAAACACAACCTCCTTACAGATAGCCAGTATGGTTTTAGAGCAGATAAATCTACATCTTTGGCACTGATCGAACTTATAGAAGAAATTACTAGTTGTATAGATAAAAAAAGGTTGCTGTAGGAGTATTTATAGATTTAAAGAAAGCTTTTGACACCATTGACCACAGAATACTACTAAGGAAACTGGAAAGGTATGGGATAAGAGGGGGAGGACTGAGTTGGGTGGAAAGTTATTTAAGTAACAGACAACAATTTGTACAAATTGGAGAGCACAAATCACCCTTCATGGACATCACTTGTGGTGTGCCCCAGGGGTCAGTTTTGGGACCCAAACTCTTTATTTTGTATATAAATGACATATGCCAAGTATCAAAAATTCTGAAATTTATTTTGTTTGTGGATGACACAAATATCCTTTGCACTGGTGAGAATTTGCAGCAAGTTTTAGAGGTGGTCACAACTGAAATGGAAAAATTAACGCAGTGGTTCAACAAAAATAAATTATCTCTAAATCTAAAAAAAACAAAGATTATGTTGTTTGGAAATTATAAAATAAATCATGAAATAATGGTAACGATAGATGATACCAGAATAGAAACAGTACAGGAAAATAAGTTTCTGGGGGTGACGCTAGACAATAAAATCTGCTGGAAACCTCACATCAGTCACATCCAGGCCAAATTAGCAAAATGTATAGGCATACTGGGGAAGACAAGACACTTCTTGGACTATAAATCATTGGTCTTATTGTACAATTCACTGTTTTTTGACATAATGCACGGCTCAGGAGACACACACGCAGGCTCAGAATAGGTTTAACAGTTTATTTAACAGCAAGTGTGTGTGTGGATGCGTGTCTGTGGTATGTGGATGTACTGGTGGTGGACGTCAGCGTCAGGCACGGAGGCAGGAAACCATACAGCCAGACAACCCTGGGGAGAGAGCACAGGGAGAAGGTGACGGGCACGAAGCCAGTACAACAGGTAATGAGGGATTTGTTGGCTTACTTGGCAGGGCAGGTGGCAGGTGTGCACAAGGGAGAGTCCAGAAGACAGTGACCTGACGATGCACCTGACAGCAGCAACGAGATGGTGATGCAGAGGCGGAGTCCGCCGCCGGGAAAGATCCACCTGTGCACAGGGGAGAGACTCGAACACAAGTGGAGGTATGCTTACGTGAGCAATCTTGCTGGTAGGCGAGGGGGTTCCTCTGAAGCAAGTAGCCGAAGGGAACAGACGGCTTCAGGCCGAAGCTCAGGGCAGAGCGGCTTATATGCTCCGCCGCTGACGAGGTGCAGGTGTGCGCTCAGCTGGCGCCGCTAATGAGCGGCGAGTTGTAACAGTACTCCCCCCTCTAGCAGCGCCTCCTGGCGATGGTTTATTGGGGTGGTTCCGGTGAAACTCGGTGATGAGAGAGCGATCCAACACGAACGAGGAACGAATCTATTGCCTCCATTCTGGACCATAGCCCTCCCAGTCCACCAAATACTGTAGCCCGTGACCCCGGCGTCGGGAGTCCAAGATGGTCGAGACAGTCCAGGCCGGATGGCCATCAATCATCCGAGGCGCGGGCGGCGCAGCAGGAGGAGGGCAGATGGGATCAGGCACCATCGGTTTCACCTTGGAGATGTGGAAGGTGGGATGGATGCGGAGGGAGGGGGGAGTAGCAACACGCACTGCCACCGGGTTGATTATCTTGGTAACGGGGTATGGACCCATGAAACGTTTAGCCAACTTCCTCCTCTCACCCTTCAGGTTCACATCCTGCGTAGATATCCAGACCGGTTGGCCCACCTGGTAGGCAGGAGCAGGTCTTCTACGCCGATCCGCCGTGGCCTTATTGCGCTCCGCCGTGCGTAAAAGCGCATTGCGCGCGGCTGTCCAGATGGAGCGACACCACCTGAGGTGAGCCTGAACCGTGGGGACTGCCGACTTGTTCTCCAGCGAAGGAAATAGAGGGGGGTCGTAACCCAGGGACACCTTGAAAGGGGACATCCCTGTGGCTGAGGAGCGAGCGGTGTTGTGAGCGTATTCTACCCAGGTAAGGTGTTTGCTCCATGACGCAGGCTTCGAGGCGGTGACGCAGCGGAGAGCAGCCTCCAGCTCCTGGTTAGTCCGTTCACACTGCCCGTTAGATTGGGGGTGATGGCCAGAGGAGAGGCTTACCTGGGCTCCTAGTGTCCTGCAGAAACTCTGCCAGACGTCCGAGGTGAATTGGGGACCCCGGTCGGAGACCACGTCAGCTGGTATCCCATGCAGCCTGACCACATGTTGGACGAGAAGATCTGCCGTCTCCAAGGCAGAGGGTAGCCCCCGTAATGGCACGAAATGGGCAGCCTTGGAGAAACGGTCGACGATGGTCAGGACAGTGTCGAAGTTGTTAGAGACGGGGAGACCAGTGACGAAGTCCAATGCAATGTGCGACCAGGGCCTACCAGGGACGGGCAGGGGCTGGAGCAAACCCGCAGGGGGAGAGTTGCCGGTCTTTCTGGTGGCACAGACGGGGCAGGCCCGGGCGTAGCGGGCAGCGTCCTTGCGCAATCCCGGCCACCAAAAGGAGCGTTGGAGCAGGTCAGTCATTCGGGAGGTCCCAGGATGGCAGGCTAGCTTGGACGTGTGAAGCCAATGGATGACCTCCCCCCGAACAGAGGACGGGACGAAGAGCCTCCCCTCCGGTCCGCCGCCCGGATCCGGCTCTGATTCCTGCGCCTTCCGGACCTTATCCTCGATCTCCCAGGTAACGGCTCCCATGATGCACGACCTGGGCAGGATGGTATGAACAGCGCCCTCTGAGCCTTCAGGGGCGAATTGCCTGGAGAGGGCGTCAGGGAGTCTGTTCTTGGAGCCCGGCCTGAAAGTGATGGTGAAACGGAATCTTGCAAAAAACAGGGACCAACGGGCCTGGCGGGCGTTCAGACGCTTGGCAGTTCTTAAATATTCCAGATTTTTGTGATCCGTTAACACCACGAAGGGCAGGACGGCCCCCTCCAGCCAGTAACGCCACTCTTGGAGCGCGAGCTTGATGGCAAGAAGCTCCCTGTCCCCCACATCATAGTTGCGTTCCGCCGGGGACAAGCGCCGGGAGAAGAAGGCGCAAGGCCGCTTGACCCCATCAGCAGGTGACCGCTGAGACAGCACCGCCCCCACCCCCCGTATCCGAGGCGTCGACCTCCACGATGCACTGCAAAGAGGGATCGACCTGGCTGAGGACCTGGGAGGATGAAAACTCCACCTTCAGCACCTGGAAGGCCGCCGCGGCCTCTTCAGTCCACTGGAACCGGGTTTTAGGGGAGGTGAGACGGGTCAGAGGGCCAACGATGGCTCCAAAGTTGGGCACAAAGCGGCGGTAGAAGTTGGCAAAGCCGACGAATTGTTGCACCTGCTTTCTAGATGTGGGAGTCGGCCAATCTACCGCCGCTTTAATTTTGGCTGGGTCTGGGAGCACCTGGTCATGGGAGATGACAAACCCAAGAAATGACGTCTTCTTGGCATAGAACTCGCACTTCTCCGCCTTCATGTACAACCGATTCTCCAGTAACCTCTGCAGGACCCGTCTCACATGCACCTGGTGCTCATCCCTGGACTTGGAGAAGATGAGAATGCCATCCAGGTAGACGAACACAAACAGGCCGATGAAATCCCGGAGAACGTCATTTATCAGGCGCTGAAAGACGGCTGGAGCGTTGGTTAACCCGAACGGCATGACCAGGTATTCAAAGTGGCCATTCGGGGTACGGAAGGCTGTTTTCCATTTGTCTCCCTCCCGGATCAGGACGAGGTGGTACGCGCTGCGAAGATCCAGCTTGGTAAACCAGGTCGCCCCCTGGAGGGAGTGGAAGGCAGTGTCCATCAGGGGCAGGGTGTAACGGTCCTTCTCCGTGATGTCGTTAAGGGCTCGGAAGTCGATGCACGGACGAAGCGAGCCATCCTTCTTGCCCACGAAGAAGAACCCTGCACCTAATGATGATGAAGATGGGCGAATAATACCTGCGCTGAGAGATTCCTTAAGGTAAGAGTTCATGGCCTCCTTCTCCGGCGCTGACAGGCTGTAGAGACGTCCCGAGGGAAGAGGCGCCCCCTGGCGGAGGTTTATGGCACAGTCATAAGGCCTGTGTGGAGGAAGGGACATGGCCTTGGACTTACTAAAGACTGCGCCCAGGTCGTGAAACTCCACGGGCACCAAGGAGAGGTCCGGGGGCGCGGCATCCTTGACCACGGGAGGAGAGGATGGCGAGCAGGCAGCGGATTGGAGGCAGGTGCTCATACAAAAGGTACTCCAGGCTGTTACCTTCCCGGTCTTCCAATCCAGGACGGGGTTATGGAGACGGAGCCATGGATAACCCAGGATCACTGGAGACACTGAAGAAGGCAAGATGTAGAAGGAGATCTCCTCCCGGTGATTCCCAGAGACAATGACAGAGACGGGGTTTGTCCGGTGGGTCACTTTCCCCAGAGATGCGCGGGAGAGACTGATGAGGGTGAGAGGAGTTTTAAGGGGCTGGCAACGGATGCCCAATCGGGTTGCCAGGCTTTGTGAAATAAAGCTGCCTTCCACGCCTGAGTCCACCAGTGCATGAGTGAGATGCCCTGTGATGTTGTGGCAGTAACGGATGGGCAGCAACAAATGAGTGAGGGGAGTTGACCGGTTAGCGTCTGCGAGGCCCCCTACAGTGATTCGCGGACCTCCCCGTTTGGACTTCTCCGGGCAACGCTCCACAGTGTGCTGGTTGTCTCCGCAATACATGCAGAGACCCAACTCACGGCGACGCTGTTTCTCCGCAAGGGGGAGCTTGGCCTGGCTCGTCACCATAGGTTCCGACTCCTCGGAGACCTCCGATGGCGGTAACGCCAGGGGGCGAGCTTGGGACGGGCGTGACGAGGCACCCCGCGACCGAGAAGGCAACTTCCGCTCCGAGGCACGCTCGCGCAGCCGGTTATCCAAGCTGATGGTGAGAGAGATTAGCTCTGCAAATGTTTCAGGGAGATCCCGACCAGCCAGTTTATCCCTCAGACCAGAGTTTAAACTGCGGAGGAAGATGCCACAGAGGGCGCGTTCCTCCCAGCCAACCTCCTCCGCAGTAACCCGGAAGTCAATGGCGTAATCGGCGGCCGATCGGCCTCCCTGCTGAAGGCTGAGGAGGCGATCGACCTGGACACTCTCGAAACGAGAGTGATCAAAGACTTCCAGGAAAAGATTAATGAACTGGCCATAGGTGAGGGTGGCGTAGCTGGGCTTCGCCATTACGGCATAAGCCCAGGTGAGCGCACGACCCTCCAGAAGATTTCCTATATAGCCAATTCGACTATGGTCTGAGGGAAAATCTCCAGGGACACGCAGGAACACCGACTCACACTGCATAATGAACCCCCGCGCTCCACCAAGCTTACCGCTAAAGCGGGCGGGGGTTGGGATAGGAGTGAGTCGGGCTGGGCCACCCGGAGCAGGCTGGATGGCCGCTGAAGCAGCTGGAGCTGCGCCTCCCTGACGAGCCGGAGGGAACGGCTGACGGGGGTCAAGGCGGTCCAACCGGTCAGTAATCTTAATTAATTGATTCAACATCACCTGTTGTTGATAAACTATCAAATCTACTTGAGCCTCTAAGATGGTAAGACGGCGCGTGAGCCCGTTGTCCGCCGAGCCGCTCTGCTGAAGCTGTACTGACATAATGCACGGCTCAGGAGACACACACGCAGGCTCAGAATAGGTTTAACAGTTTATTTAACAGCAAGTGTGTGTGTGGATGCATGTCTGTGGTATGTGGATGTACTGGTGGTGGACGTCAGCGTCAGGCACGGAGGCAGGAAACCATACAGCCAGACAACCCTGGGGAGAGAGCACAGGGAGAAGGTGACGGGCACCAAACCAGTACAACAGGTAATGAGGGATTTGTTGGCTTACTTGGCAGGGCAGGTGGCAGGCGTGCACAAGGGAGAGTCCAGAAGACAGTGACCTGACGATGCACCTGACAGCAGCAACGAGATGGTGATGCAGAGGCGGAGTCCGCCGCCGGGAAAGATCCACCTGTGCACAGGGGAGAGACTCGAACACAAGTGGAGGTATGCTTACGTGAGCAATCTTGCTGGTAGGCGAGGGGGTTCCTCTGAAGCAAGTAGCCGAAGGGAACAGACGGCTTCAGGCCGAAGCTCAGGGCAGAGCGGCTTATATGCTCCGCCGCTGACGAGGTGCAGGTGTGCGCTCAGGTGTGCGCTCAGCTGGCGCCGCTAATGAGCGGCGAGTTGTAACATTTTTACCTTATCTTAACTACTGTGTAGAAGTCTGGGGAAACACCTACAAGACCAACCTACAGTCAATATGCACATTACAAAAAAGAGCTATAAGGATAATAAACAATGCAGGATATAGAGACCATACCAATTCGTTGTTCTTAAAGTCACATGTCATAAAGTTCATCGATTTAGTTAAATTTAAGACAGCACAAGTAATGTACAGGGCAATTAATAATCAACTCCCACCTAATATACAAAAAATATTTAAAAAAAGAGACAATGATCATAATTTGAGAGGAGACTTAAACTTTACAAAACCCAAGATACGTACAACCAAGAAAAGTATGTGCATATCTGTCTGTGGGGTGGATTTGTGGAACAGTCTGGAGCCGGAACTGAAACTATGTACAAACAGAAATCAATTCAAAAAGAGGTATAAGCACCATTTGCTGAAAGGGTATATGTTAGAAGGGTAGTATTTATATGTATGATTCATTATGCTCACTCTGGGACATTATGGGACACTATGGAATGGTGGGTGGGACAGCACTGTGTATATCTGTGTTGTTTGAGGCTGGTTTTGATGTATGGACATCATTGTATGTTAGAATGGATGGGTGTTAATGTTGATTTGTAAAAAATACAGTAAATTGTTTACTTGAGGTCTTAAAGGTGGTAATTTGTATAAAATTCACATGGGTGTATCTATGGAAAAGCGGAGATGGAATTAATAAGTGTTCACTTCTTCCTTCTCCCTTTCGAACAGTGTATACTGTTACTTTATTGCATTTGCCATTTGCTTGTTTTTGTTATATTTTTGTGTTCAAAATAAACTATCTATCTATCTATCTATCTATCCCCAAATAACCATTACAAGAATGCACACACAAAGGACAGCAGGGAAAAAAACAAAACAAAACAGAACAACTACTGGATCAAACCCCCACCAAAAAAGTGACCTCTACCCCCCCAACAGTTCATGCCGAACGGTAGAGACCCAGCATCCCAGGAACAGTTCGGGCGGACTCCCCGCATCCAACAGCTGGCGGGTGGTCATGGGAGGCGGAACATGACTTCACTTCCGCCCTCCCAAGAGAGCAGACGCTTTTTTCTTCTCTCCTGCTGATTTTTTCCTCCCCTCCTACTGGATCCCAGCTTGCTGTTGTCTGTCTGCGTCTGACTGCGACCGCCGAAAAGAAATTATGGAGTTAATAAGCTGGGCTTTGAACACAATTGACACTATTTTTTCAACAAGGAAAAGTGCTCCGGGGGAAGCTGTTTGCCCCGCTGGAACGGCTCCAGTGGGCTATCTATGTGACACAGGTATTTGGAAAATGCTGTGTCTCTCTAATCTCTCTATCGAAGATATTGAAGATTTGTTTATCTTCGTAATCTTGGTGATTGGGATAATTCTGATTGGGACGGGAATTGTCTTGGTTTACCGCAAATTGCTGAAGATGGATTCAACCTATCAAAATGCTGGCCAGGCGAGGTGCATCCAACAAATTGAGAAACTGGAGAAGACCCTGATAGCGACTACTGGAGAACTGTCTCGTAAGGTGGATTACATCATGGGTTCGCTCAGGTCTTTCCACGACGAGTTCAAAGCTGCGCAATGAAGGATTAATGTACTGAATCTACAGAAGAAATGCAAGTCTTCTCTGTGATCAGTCCTATTTGGCATTATTATTCCCCATGAAAATTCCTCCTGGCTGTCTGCAGACTGTGTTTTTTTTCAAAATCATGAGCACAAGGCCTTGGACAGCCAGCTGCAGCGCCAGATAAGACTGGGCGCCAGACAGACAAAACATCTTCTGCCAAGGGTCCTTGGGTCTCTCTTATTATCATCAACACTGCTCAACACCGCACACACATTGATTCATGAACTGATTAAAGATATACTGTACACTGCTCTCTTGTGTCTCGTGAATTCTGAGTTGTTGCTCTGTGCTATTGAGAGATTTTTTTTCATTGTAATCACAATCTGCTTAAAAATAAGCTGTATTTTGATAACGAAGTTTTTTTTCTCCTCCCCCCTTGTGTCGTTCCCTCCCTTCCCCTCCCTTTCTTATCTATCTCTGTTTGATGAGGCGCCTTTATGGCTGCCGTGTCGTTGTGTCGCGCGCATGCGCACCAATGTCAAGTCAAGTTCCTCGTGTGTTTTTTTACATGCTTGGCAATAAAGTTTATTCTGATTCTGATTCTGATGACCGGGCGGCTTGTCAAAGTCCCAGGCCCGGAAAGTCCCCTCCCCCGGAGGCCAAACCAGGTCGCCCAGAAGAACACATACCATGTCAGGTGGCCGACCCGAGGCGCCGAACTAGCGAAGCAGTTCCTCAGGCGGCCGACCTGCATCCCTCAGCCACCAGTACTGGGGGAAAACAGCCCGCAGTGGCCTCCCTGGCGAAGACAAAACATGGGAGAGCCGGGGCAAGCGTAGCAGGACCCCCACAGCCCCCGGCGATAAAGAGCAGGGCGATGACTCTGATGAGGGACTAGGAAGCAAGGATGAGCCCGTACTCCCTCCGACAACGAATGGTCTGCAGCTCCTCCACCGTCCGCGGACCTCACCGGCGCTGCACCTCCGCTGGACCCCAATTTGGTCCTGGCTGCACCCACGTCGGACCCCGATTGGGCCACAGTGGCTCCCGTGCTGGACCCCAATTGGGCCTCAGGCGTACCCACGTCGGACCCCGACTGGGTCAGGATAACACCAGTGGTGGACCCCGATTGGGCCTCAGGCGCACCCACGTCGGACCCCGATTGGGCCAGAACCGCACCTGCGGTGGACCCCGATTGAGCCTCTGGCGCATCCATGTCGGACCCCGATTGGGCCAAAGCAGCTCCCGCGATGGACCCCAATTGGGTCTTGGGCGCACCCACGTCGGACCCCGATTGGGCCAGAACCGCACCCGCAGTGGACCCCGACTGGGCCTCTGGCGCACCCATGTCGGACCCCAATTGGGTCAAAGCAGCTCCCGCGATGGACCCCGATTGGGTCTCGGGCGCACCCACGTCGGACCCCGATTGGGCCACAGCAGCCTTCACAACAGACCCCGACTGGGTCAGTGCAGCTCCGCTGGCGACCTCCGCCCCTGAACCCGGAACCTGGCTCTGACCGCTCCGGCAAGGAGACCCGGGGTCGCTTCATCGTCGGTTCAGGCTCCAGGCCACAATCCGCTTTTCTCCTCCGTCCACAACGTGGCTGCAGGGCCGGATCCAGGTTTTCCAGCACTGCAAGGCCCCTCCTCATCCGACGACGTAGGCCTGGCGTCGCGAACCGCTCAACGGGGGTGGACACAGAGGCAGCAGGTTTAGTTATTATAACTACAGCAGGGGGAGGGAGCTCGGGGGGCTGCGAACCCCGAACTCCGCCCCCAGGAGTCAGACAAGGCAGGTTACAATTATGGTGTAATGAATTAACTTGCACTTGCATTTCTCCTGGAGGAAAGATGGTGCCTGCTGTAGGGGACGCTGTTCCTCCTTCTCCCCGCTGGATGGCGACAGAGGGCCCACTGGAAGGACGAGGTGGAGCCGCTCTCAGAGGTTCGCTGACAGGCTTCGCCGGCAGTGGGTCCAGCCGGGACTTCTGCCGAGGTTCTCCTTGGCCGTGGCGCCGACGTTGTCGACGACCTCCAGATGGCACAACCTCCTGGACCGGGTCAGGGACAGGAACGGGATTCCAACGCGGGGAGCGAGGATGCCTCCTCCTCTGCTTCTTGCTCTCTTCCTCCTCCAGCCCATGGAGTATCTCACGCCGTGTGGCGAGTTCATCTCTCCTCGTCATCACCTCTGGGTGATTGTCATAGAGGAGAGGAAGATTGTCCAGGAGAACCTCAGCGCAGTCCAGGTGCCAGCGTATGTCGCTGGGAGTGTCGTATAATGTAGTGGTGAACAGAGTTCCATCAACAAACTCCAGAGCCTCCACTAGCTCCTTGCCCAGGCGCCGACCGCGGCCCCTGGATGACGGCATTCTCCCAGCAATGACACCCAGACAGGGAAGAACAATAGTCCAATTTAGCAATGAAAGAGACGCCAAGAGTCGCCAATAAGACGCCAAGAGTCACCAGTGAGTTTTGCAATGATGGTGGTTTATTAACAATGACAGGACACTAACACAAACTGTGAGTCACAGTGGCAAAAACACACGAAACACGGAGCATGGGATCGTAGGGCTAACCCCAGCCACTACCGATCTAAAACATGACATGGATACAAAATAACACACTAACCTTAGCCTGACTGTAGACACCTCACAAGGAATGTTGGACCATTGTTTGACGATGAATATCTGACAACACTCCCGCAACTAAACTGCCGTCAGCGCCCGCCTAATAAAGCTGGGCGCTAATGAGCAGTAATGTCAAACAGCTGACCGACCTTGACAGCCGGAAGCCCCACCGAGCGCCTTCACAATAAGAGCCCGGTGAAGCCAGAATATAACCCACAGCTGTCAAAGCCGGCAGCGAGTATACATAGCCCGAGCGCAGGCAACACCGGCGCTCGGATCGTGACACTTGGCAGACTACGCCGTAACGTGCTTCAGCATTCTTCAGCGTGCTCTTAACTTAGACAAAAATGAGCCATAACTGATTTGACGTATGGTACCGTATTCTCCAAACCTTTCGTATGTTTTGGCTGGCTAAATCGTCTAGATGTGACAAGGCCTTACCCATAGCAGCAGCGAGATGCCAGCCGGACACTTACATGCAACAGTACTGTTAAACCGTTAGGGAAACAAGTGGAGCTCCGCTACAAAAAGGTAAAGATTTTTAAAACTATAATTTTGTAGGTACAGTTATCTTTAACATGCTTTGTGTGGACGGCCCTATAGGCTATTTTTTTTTTATTTAAGTTTTTGTAAAGGGTATACACGTCATTACAGCATTGCATTGTTTACATTTTCATCACATGTTCCCTTTTTTTTGTTTTTTGACAACATTGGAAGAATAATTATTACAACACCCCTTTTTTAAGTGAAAGAAAAAGAGAAATTAAAGAAAGAACAAAAACAAAACAAAACAAAAAAGCAAAAAAAAATAAATAAATAAATAAATAAAAATAAAAGAGCATCTAAGTAGCGTTGGAACAAAGAGCAGTGCCATTATTGAAATGGGATTTGTCAAAGATTAGATCTGATGGAAGACACATGTGCGTTCCAGGGTTGCCAAAAGTTCATGAACCCATCCATGTCCTGTCTCAGTGCGAATGTCAACTTTTCCATTGAGTAAATGTCTTGAATCACGTTAATCCAATCTTCAGGTGTAGGACAGTCCTTCAACATCCATTTTTTAGTTAGGGCTTTTTTACTTGCCAATATTAAAACAGTGAATAAGTATTTTTCTCCTCGTCTTTCCAGTGATTCTGGTAGTAAACCCAAATACAAAGTTACAAAAGAAAAGGGGACTGTTATTTTGAATATTTTCCCCAATATTGTCTTTACATTGGTCCAATATTGGTGGATAACTGGGCATGACCAAAAAACATGAAAATGATTTGCAGTCCCTTCACCACACAAGCGCCAACAATTCAACCCCTTACGAGTAAATTTGTTTTGTGCAGGTGTTCTGAAAAATCTTACCAAATTTTCCCATCCAAATTCTCTCCACTGCAGGGATGAGGTACTTTTCCATTGTTGTTTATTTAGCTTTTCCCATATTTCCAGTTGTAAAGTGAAATTCCCCTCTTTTTCCCATCTCTCTTTTATATATGATGTGTTGTCTCCTTTTAAGTCTTGAAGACCTTGGTATATTTTAGAAATGTATCTGATCCCTGGGATCCCTTTATATGCCATTAAGAAGACCTTCAGAACACCTGACTGGGCCCTTTCCAAATCCTCCTTTTTAAGTATATTGTTTATGTGGCGTCTAAGCTGAAAGAACCTGTAAAGGTCTTGATTTATTAGACCTTGTTTTTACAAATCTTCAAAACTTCTTAAAATTTGCCCTTTAAAAAAATCGTAATATTTTATCAGTCTGTTCTCTTTCCACTTTTTAAATCTAGTGTCTGTTTTATTAGGAGTAAAGTCTTGAGCATAGGCAATCCATTGCAGAAATCGATAGGGTTCTTTAGCTTGATTCTCTCTGACTATCTTAAACCAAATTTTTAGCGGGGTCTCTATCCACGGGTTAGTGTTATTCAAAAGTTTAGGTAAGGCATTGTTCCCTATTATCGCCTGTAGGGGGATGTCACTTGTTATTTGGCATTCTATCTCCTTCCATTGTGCAGTATAGACTGGGTTACATATCTCTACTAAAGTTTTAATTTGTGCGGCTTTAAAATAGTCCCTGATATTTGGCAGCGCGAGCCCACCTTTGTCTTTGTTTAGCTGTAGGGTTCTATATCTGATTCTAGGTCTCTTGCCCTGCCATATGAATCTTGAGATCCTTCTGTCCAGCTCCTGCCATGTTTTTTTGGGAGGTTCTACCGGTATTGTTTGGAAAAAGTATAGAAGACGTGGAAGTATATTCATTTTGACTGCTTCAATTCTTTGTGCAGTACCCAAGAATGGTATCATATTCCATCTTGCTAGATCAGATTTTATTTTTGCCACCAGTGGATCATAGTTTAGTGTTATAATTTTGTTGAGTTGTTTCGGGATATTGACCCCCAGTTATTTCATAGATTCCATCTCCCAGTTAGTTTTGAGTTTGCTTGGTAAATATTGATTTGGGTCATAGCTGAATGTTAAAACTTGGGTTTTATGCATGTTTAATTCGTACCCCGATAAATCTCCATACTCTGAAAAAACTGAGATTAGTTCTGGAAAAGAGGTGTCCGGCTGCCCCAGGTACAGTGGGGCAAAAAAGTATTTAGTCAGCCACCAATTGTGCAAGTTCTCCCACTTAAAAGATGAGAGAGGTCTCCAATTTTCATCATAGGTATACCTCAACTATGAGAGACAAAATGAGAAAAAAAAAATCCAGAAAATCACATTGAAGGATTTTTAATGAATTAATTGGTAAATTCCTCAGTAAAGTAAGTATTTGGTCACCTACAAACAAGCAAGATTTCTGGCTCTCACAGACCTGTAACTTCTTCTTTAAGAGGCTCCTCTGTCCTCCACTTGTTACCTGTATTAATGGCACCTGTTTGAGCTCGTTATCAGTATAAAAGACACCTGTCCACAACCTCAAACAGTCAGACTCCCAACTCCACTATGGCCAAGACCAAAGAGCTGTCAAAGGACACCAGAAACAAAACTGTAGACCTGCACCAGGCTGGGGAGACTGAATCTGCAATAGGTAAGCAGCTTGGTGTGAAGAAATCAACTGTGGGAGCAATTGTTAGAAAATGGAAGACATACAAGACCACTGATAATCTCCCTCGATCTGGGGCTCCACGCAAGATCTCACCCCGTGGGGTCAAAATTATCACAAGAACTGTGAGCAAAAATCCCAGAACCACATGGGGGGACCTAGTGAATGACCTGCAGAGAGCTGGGACCAAAGTAACAAAGGCTACATCAGAAACACACTACACCGCCAGGGACTCAAATCCTGCAGTGCCAGACGTGTCCCCCTGCTTAATCCAGTACATGTCCAGGCCCGTCTGAAGTTTGCTAGAGAGCATTTGGATGATCCAGAAGAGGATTGGGAGAATGTCATATGATCAGATGAAACCAAAATAGAACTTTTTGGTAAAAACTCAACTTGTCGTGTTTGGAGGAGAAAGAACACCATACCTACTGTGAAGCATAGGGGTGGAAACATCATACTTTGGGGCTGTTTTTCTGCAAAGGGAACAGGACGACTGATCCGTGTAAAGGAAAGAATGAATGGGGCCATGTATCGTGAGATTTTGAGTGAAAACCTCCTTCCACCAGCAAGGGCATTGAAGATGAAACGTGGCTGGGGCTTTCAGCATGACAATGATCCCAAACACACTGCCCGGGCAATGAAGGAGTGGCTTCGTAAGAAGCATTCCAAGGTCCTGGAGTGGCCTAGCCAGTCTCCAGATCTCAACTCCATAGAAAATCTTTGGAGGGAGTTAAAAGTCTGTGTTGCCCAGCGACAGCCCCAAAACATCACTGCTCTAGAGGAGATCTGCATGGAGGAATGGTGCCAAAATACCAGCAGCAGTGTGTGAAAACCTTGTGAAAACTTACAGAAAATGTTTGACCTCTGTCATTGCCAACAAAGGGTATATAAACAAAGTATTGAGATGCACTTTTGTTATTGACCAAATACTTATTTTACCGAGGAATTTACCAATTAATTCATTAAAAATCCTTCAATGTGATTTTCTGGATTTTTTTTTTTCTTATTTTGTCTCTCATAGTTGAGGTATACCTATGATGAAAATTGGAGACCTCTCTCACCTTTTAAGTGGGAGAACTTGCACAATTGGTGGCTGACTAAATACTTTTTTACCCCACTGTATATTAAAATGTCATCAGCAAAGAGTGCTATTTTATGTTCCTTCTGACCAAGTGTAATACTTTGAATTTTTTTTGATTCTGTCTTATCCATTGGCTCAGAGGTTCTATGAAGATTGCAAAGAGCAGTGGAGACAAGGGGCAGCCCTGATGACATCCTCTTTCCAGCTCAAAAGATGATGATAATTTACCGTTAATAATTATTTTAGCTGTTGGTTTTTCATATAATGCCTGGATAGTTCTAATGAAGTTGTTATGAAAATTGAAACTGGATAAGATTCTATATAGGAAAGACCAGTCAACCGAATCAAATGCTTTTTCAGCATCTAATCCCAATATGGCTGCATTTAAGTTGTATTTTTTTATATGATGAATTGTGTGTAAAGTGCATCTAATGTTGTCTTGTGTCTGTCTTTGTCTTATAAAACCTGTTTGGTCTAAATGAATTAAGTCTGTCAGTATATTTTCTAACCTTTTGGCAAGGATAGTGGTAAAAAGCTTATAGTCCTGATTTTACACACTGATTGGTCTGTAGTTGGAGCAGTCTAGTTTATCCTTTTCAGGTTTAGGTATGACTGCAATGACCCCTTCTCTCCAGGAGGGGGGGATTTCCCCTGTGTGGAGGACATAGTTAAATGTTTTCAGGAGGAGAGGAGATAGTTGCTGTTTAAAGGTTTTGTACCACTCTGCTGTATAGCCATCTGCTCCTGGGGATTTGTTAGCTTTAAGTTTCATAATTGCTTTTTCTAATACTTTAGGTTGTATTTCTGACAGTAGTGTTTTATTTTGTGACTCAGTAAGTTGGGGAAGGTTTAATGTGTTTAGGAATGCTTCGGATGCGTTTTTATGTTTTTTGAGGGAGTACAAGTACTTGTAGTAGTTCTCGAAGCTTTTAAGAATATCCTGAATTCTAAATTTTATTTCCTTTGATACTGGGTCTCTGATTTTGTAGATTGCTCTCTCTGTTTGTTGTTTCCTCAATTTATAGGCTAGTAATTTTGCCGATTTGCTGCCTGCTTCATAGTATTTTTGTTTCAGAAATGTAAGTTTCTTCTGGATTTCTATTGTGTAGATCTCATTTATTTGTTTTTTAATTTCCTTAATTTTGAGCGAGTCATTAGAATGAGTGTTGCCTTTGTGCTCTTTTTCTAGGTTCTTAAGTTCTGACTCTAATGTGGTTAGTTTTTCTTGTCTCAGTTTCTTTTGGATTGCGAGTTTTGCAATAATCTTTCCCCTTATTACAGCTTTGCATGCGTCCCACAGTATTAAAGGGGATACTTCTCCATTATCATTTTCTTCCAAATATCTGAGAATATCTGATTCCAATTCATCTTTCAGTGGTCCTTTCAGGACATTTGAATTTAACCTCCAAGAAAATGTATTATTTGTGTATTTTTGGATACTTAAGTCCATAAAGATCGGACTGTGGTCAGAGAGATCCATCAGTCCTATTTTACGTTTTTACTCTTCCAATGTCTCTATTAAACGTAAAAAAATAGTCAATCCTTGAGTATGATGAATGTGGTGCTGAGTAAAATGTATAATCTTTTACACTGGGGTTGAATTCCCTCCACACATCACAGATTCCCATTTCTTTTAGTCGTCGGCCTCCGTCGGTCTATGATGACCATGGAAGAGAATCCTAAACGTCTACTCTGCTGGAACAGCACCGCCTGTGGCTGAACAGGCCGATGCGCGAATGACAGTCCCTGTCACACAGGTCACACTTGTGGGTGGTCTCCGTGCTGCTGGGTCTGTGGCGGTTCTTCCTGCGGGTCCTTTTTTCATCTGCTGCAGCAGTCAGTCTCTCTTCACCCGCCTTGAGCTGTCTGGTCAGGGTGCCTCTCCATTTGGAGCGGTCCGTTGCAAGGTCCTCCCAGCGCTCTGTGTTGATATCCAGGGCCTTCATGTCTCTCTTGCAGACATCTCTAAAGCGCAGCTGTGGGCGGCCAACGTCTCTCCTGCCAGTTGCCAGTTCTCCATAGAGGACGTCTTTGGGGATTCTGCCATCCTCCATACGGTGAACGTGGCCTAGCCAGCGGAGCCTGCGCTGCCTGAGTAGAGTGAACATGGAGGGAAGGCCGGCGCGGGACAGAACTTCTGTGTTGGGCACTTTGTCCTGCCAGGATATGTCCAGGATGTGGCGAATGCAGCGCAAGTGGAAGGAGTTCAGTCTCTTTTCCTGCCGGGCGTATGTTGTCCATGTCTCACTCCCATAGAGCAGTGTGCTGATGATGCAGGCGTTGTACACTGCCATCTTCGTCTTGACAGAGAGTTTGGGATTCTCCCACACTCGTGTGGTGAGGCGAGCGAGTGTGAAGGCTGATTTTCCAATCCTCTTGTTGATCTCTGTATCAAGGGAGAGGTTGTTGCTGATCGTGGACCCCAGGTACGTGAACTGATTCACGACCTCCAGCTTGTAGTCATCAATGGTGATGGTTGGTGGTGCTTCCGTGCCTTGCGCCAAGACGTTAGTCTTCTTCAGGCTGATGGTAAGCCCGAAGTCCTTGCATGCCTGGGAGAAGCGGTCCATCAGGGTCTGAAGCTCCTGCTGTGTGTGGGTTGCGACTGCAGCGTCGTCTGCGAACAGCATGTCTCTGATTAGAGCCTCGCGTACTTTGGTTCTGGCTTTCAGGCGGGCGAGGTTGAAAAGCCTGCCGTCAGATCTTGTGTGCAGGTAGATTCCCTCTGTTGCTGTGCTGAAGGCATGCCTCAGGAGCATAGCAAAGAAAATCCCAAAGAGGGTTGGCGCAAGTACACAGCCCTGTTTCACTCCGCTGCGTATGTTGAATGGCTCTGAGACGTTGCCATCGTGCTGCACTATCCCCTGCATGTTGGTGTGAAACGATTCGATGAGGCTTTGCAACTTTGGTGGGCATCCTATCTTTGGCAGGATCTTGAAAAGGCCCTCTCTGCTGACCAGATCGAACGCTTTAGTGAGGTCGATGAAGGCGACGTACAGAGGCATGTTCTGTTCTCTGCATTTCTCCTGGAGTTGGCGGATGGAGAATATCATGTCTACCGTCGATCGCTCAGCGCGGAAGCCACACTGAGACTCGGGGTAGACACGTTCGGCAAGCTTCTGTAGACAAACGAGAACAACTCATGCGTAGACTTTGCCAACAACGCTGAGGAGGGAAATGCCCCTGTAGTTGTTGCAGTCGCTTCTCTCCCCTTTGTTTTTGTAGAGGGTGATGATTTTGGCATCCCTCATGTCCTGTGGTACGGCACCTTCCTTCCAGCACTGGCAGAGGACGTCATGCAATGGCAGCAGTAGGGCGGTCTTGCAGTGCTTGATCAGGTCAGGGAGTATGCCGTCGTTGCCGGGTGCCTTGCCAGCGGCCAAGCTATCAATGGCCTTACTGAGTTCGTCGATGGTTGGCTCGGCGTCAAGTTCGTCCATGGATGGCAGGCAGTCGATGGCATCAAGGGCTGACGGTGTCACGGTGTTCTGTCTAGAGTAGAGGTCGGAGTAGTGTTCCACCCATCTCTCCATCTGCTTGTTCTTCTCTGTGATCATCTCCCCAGTGGAAGATTTGAGGGGGGCCGTCTTGCTCTGAGCCGGACCAAGTGCTTTCTTGATGCCATCGTACATACCACGGATGTTCCCTGTTATGGCAGCGGTTTGAATGTCTTGGCTGAGCTGAGTCCAGTACTCGTTGGCACAGCGCCGAGCAGTCTGCTGAACTTTGCTTCTCGCAGCCCTGAGAATCTGGAGATTCTTCTCGTTTGGGTACTTCTTGTACTCAGCAAGTGCTGAGCGCTTGGCTTCAATGACGGGGGTCATCTCGGTCAACTTGGCATCAAACCAGTCCTGTG
The DNA here is from genome assembly GCA_020510985.1 of Pholidichthys leucotaenia. Classification (NCBI taxonomy): domain Eukaryota; kingdom Metazoa; phylum Chordata; class Actinopteri; order Cichliformes; family Pholidichthyidae; genus Pholidichthys; species Pholidichthys leucotaenia. The sequence continues at coordinate 10,757,319 of CM035842.1, forward strand.
ACTTCGAGGTCTTCCTCCCAAAGGTAGCCAAGGCTGTGCGGTAGATGGTGTTTCGCAGCTCTTCCCACTTCAGCTTTGCAGATTCTCCTCCTTGTGGTACACCAAGTTCCTTCTCAAAGGTGGAGGCAAACTGCTCAACAAGTTCTGGTTGGGCCATCTTGCTGGTGTCAATCCGTGCCTTTCCAGGTTGTCTAGCTCGATGGAATTTCTTCAGCTGCAGCTTGACCTTGCAACACACCAATGTATGGTCTGTGTCGCAATCTGCACTCTGGAACGAACGGGTGATTAGCACGTTCTTCAGTGAGGTGCGCCTGGTCAGGATCAAGTCTAGCTGGTGCCAGTGCTTTGAGCGCGGATGTTGCCAGGAAACCTTGTGTTGGGGCTTGGTCTTGAAGAATGAGTTTGTGATGCACAGATCGTGATATGTGCAGAACTCGAGCAGCCGCTGTCCGTTGTCGTTCATTCTGCCCATGCCAAAAGGTCCAAGACAGGAGGGCCAGGAGTCGTGGTCAGCACCCACTCTGGCATTGAAGTCTCCAAGGAGAATGAGTTGTTCAGAGTTGGGGATGATCAGAATCAGAATCAGAATCAGATTTATTGCCGTTGTTCATGTGATACACAAACTAGGAATTTGTCACGGTGCCATGCTGCAACATTAAAAACATAATGAGAAAAAGGGATAAACTAAAAAACTAAAGGACTGGAAACGTGCAATAAGTTTAGAAAAATAAGTAATAATAAGTAATAATAATAATAATACTAGTAATAATGAGTAGTACTAGTCAAGGCAGTTTTAAAAAATTAGCATGTAGCAGATAATGTGAAGTACCACATAGTGCAGTCAATAATGCAACAGAAAAACAGTGATGATTGACATGAGTCTGGTTGAGCTGCTGTACATAGTGCACGAGAGTCAAAAGTCACTTAGTGTTCAGCAGTCTGATGGCAGAGGGGAAAAAGCTGTTCATGTGCCGGGAGGTTTTAGTCCGAATGGACCGAAGCCTTCTACCTGAGGGGAGGGGGGCAAACAGCACGTGACCAGGATGTGAAGGATCGGCTATGATCCGGCCAGCACGCCTCCGGGTCCTGGAGATGTACAGGTCCTGGAGAGATGGGAGCATGCAGCCTGACAGTTGTTGCGAGATTCTCGTAGAACTCGTCTTTTGCCTCTGGTGTGGCTGTCTGTGTTGGGGCATACACACTGACGAGGGTGACTGGGCCTTCAGTGGTGTTCAGGCGGAGGGTGAGGAGTCGTGCAGAGCCAGTGCTGCCCGGTTCCACCATCTTCAGCCAAGTGTTCTTCACTGCGAAGCCCACTCCGTGTTCCCTGTGTTCGTCACTGCCCTTTCCCTGCCAGTAGAGCGTGTAGTCCTTCTCTCTCAGTGTGCCTGCATCAGCTAACCGTGTTTCCTGGAGAATGGCGATATCCACTCCCAGTCTCTTCAGCTCATTATTGATGATGGCAGTCTTCCTGGTGTCGTTGATGTCCTTGAGGTTAGCAGCGAGTCCTGTCATCATAGTGCGGACGTTCCAAGTTCCCAGTTTTAGAGTTGGTCTCTTTTGTTTTATTATCTTGCCTGGTGCGAAGGTTCTCAGCTTGCTGTTTGGATTTCTCCTTATCCCCATGCACCCAATGAGGAAAGCAAGCTGTGGCGGGACAACACCTTATTGGCTTGGGGCTGCCCAGCTTGAGGCGGGCGGTAGCTGTCCAGTGAGATCTGATGATCCCTCCCACCGTCGGGAAGAACCCCTGGCGCCACGCTCTACGCCAATTGAGCAGTGGCTTATAACCGGTAACTGTCATTCCCCGTGTTTTGTCTACGCCAAAGGCGAAGCTGGAGTGTCCTCTCCAGTGACTCGGTGTTCTACCTTCCAGCGTTGGGCGTTGGTAGGATTCAAGCCTGGGCAGGAAAATATGGAGGACAAGATGTTGCCCATGCAGCATGTCCCCCCTCTCCACGTCACTGATGAATCCAAAGGAACAGCAGGGCTGCTACAGTTTGGCACCAGCGCCATTGCAGGAGCTGCCAGAACGATGTTGAGCACAACATAGAACTGCCTTAGGGGCTCCGACTCCGGATTTTTCCTCAGGGTTGACTCCCGAAGCCTTTCCCGTGACCGGGTATGCCGCAAGGCAGCAGAGGTTTGAAATCAGGGTTTACCTTCCCCTAGATGGGCTACCTTCCCAGGTTGACGAGCCACCATCTACCCGAAGCATCTGGTTTTAAGGCGCCAGAGATCCGCCCTCGCCCCTTCTCCTATTAGTAAAAGCAGTTCCGCCGGGCTTAGAGACTAAACCACACGGGCAGGCTAGGAGTTGGACTTAGTTGTCAGAGGCTTTTCGAGACGCACGCCATAAGGAGCATTTTATGACCACTGGGAGCTTAACCCCAGTGCCGCTCCTGGCTATGACAACCTTGGAACCTTTTAGTAGCATCTGAGTTTTCCTACTTTGAGTGTTATTTTGATGTGGAGAATTACCTGATGCATCCCAGTATGGATTCAGTCTTAGATTGAAGTCTCCACCACATATCACTAAACCTCGGGCTTTAGTTATCATTAGGTCAAATACATTTTTATAAAATTTCCAGTTAGCCCCTGGAGGTGCATATACATTCAGCAGGGTGATATCTTCTCCCTCTAGCCGCCCAAGTACCATACTGTATCTCCCTTCTTATCTTTGTGTTCTGATTTTTTTTCAAATATAATTTTGGTTGAGATCAATGTCGCTACTCCCCTCCTCCTCCCTGACTTATATGAAGATGAAGAGATCAATTTAAACCCTTGTCTATTGAGTTTAGTGTGCTCCACGTCTGTTAGGTGGGTTTCTTAAAAAAATATTATTCCTGCTTTGTCTTTTTTCATTTTGCCTAGAATCTTGGATCTTTTAACTGGATTCAGGATCCCTTTTACATTATATGAGATTATTTTGGTTACACCCTGTTTCTCCATTGTGTTGTCTTATTTAGTATAACAGTGTGGTGGCCCTCTTTTATGCTTCTCAGAAACTGAAAGAACATTAAGAACATAAAAAACATTAAGAACATAGTGTATAAAACTTTAAAACAAAAAACTGACAAAAGAACTTCCTGAGCTGAGGTCTTTTTAGTGACCCTAGAAGAGCCATGACGGTGTGTTGGCTCTGAGGGAAATTCCTCAGATTCCGTTACGTGCTGAGGGCCCTCTCTTACCCCTGTAAGTTGTCCTATGTTTTTAACGTGAATTTCAGATCCCAATCCGAACTTGTAATGATTTATTTTTTTTTATGCCTATACCCTATGAAATTGTGTGCACCCTCCCACCACCATCACAGCAAACATTCACGTTAATACAGTATTTGTTAGTGTGGAGAGAACATGTGGTTCATTGTCACATTTCTATTTTAACAAGTTTTTTTTGTTGTTGTTTTTTAATAGACTTATTTGTTTCTAATATTATGACTGTTCCATGAAATGTTTTACCACTTGCAGATTCTGCATCTCCTTTAATGTTTGTTACCTTGTAGGAGGGGGGTTGGATGTGCAGATTGACTAAAAATATCGTTATTCCATCCTGTAAACAGCCAGTTTTTCCTTGTAGCTCTGGCGCTGGGTTTCACGCTGTTGGCCCGAGGATTTTGAGGGTCTCTGTGTGGACCACGTTTGAGCCTTGATTCTTTCGATAGGGTCTGCTGCGGGTTTAAACACCGTTACCGGGAGCCCTCTTCTTGCCATATCCGTGGTTGCTTCTTCCGCCGAGTTGTAGAGACACGTCTCGTCTCTATAGAAAACCCGCAGCTTCGCCGGAAATGGTGTCTGGAAGCGCAGTTTTTTCTCTCTTAATACCTTTTTAGCATCATTGTATTCCCGACGCTTTTAAAGGACCTCCGGGGCGTAATCGTGTTCCACGAAAACTTTTCTCTCTTGGTGCATAAATCCTTTTTTCTGCCAAGCCAGTCTTACAACCTCTTCTTTTATTTTGGAGTTGGAAAACTTCACCACCACCGATCGTGGAGGCGCTTCCACCGCCGGCCTAGGGGCTAATGTACGGTGCGCCCTTTCTATCTTCAAGTAGGTGGTTTGGGGAATATCCAACTTTTCTCTCAATAAGGATTCCACGCATGCCGCCATTGTGGTGAAACCATCCTCGACTCCTTCTTTCAGACCATGAATTCTTATGTTGTCTCTTCTTAGTCTGCCTTCTTGGTCAGTTAGCTTAGCCTCCAGTCTTGACTGTCTATTGTGTAGATCCAGCACGGTATCTTCCAGCCCTTTTATTCTTTCCTCTGCTTCCAAGATTCGGTCCTCGGCCTGGTCCACTCTGCTGTTTGTCCTTTTTATTTCTTCTTTGATTTCATGAAATTTGGCCCAACACTCTTGGCGAAATCGTCTTAATTCTTTAAATACCATTTTTAAGCTAACCTTTTTGCTAGCTTCATTCAGCTCCTCGTCTTCTGAATGGAAATCCTCCGGATCAGATTCTCCGGCCGATGCGTGTCCTGGCCTGGTAAATGTCGATTTCTTCTGTTTTCCTTTAGGCATGATGACTTTGTCTTTTGATTTTCACTCTTCCAAAAATCCGTTAAATCTGATTTTCAAGGTATTTTCCTGGATTGGGTCTGGGAGCTTCAGCGTTAAGCTGCTATTGTAGTGCCCATAATTGTAACCTTATGCAGCTCACATATTTGACCGCTGAGGCTCAAACACAGAAAGACTTTAAGCTTGCAGTGTGTATTGACATCACGCCTCAGATGGACAATGGGTCTGGACCACCGCGGACTTGGAAGGAAGACAGAGGATCGGGGGCGAGATCCTGAAAGGGTTGTCTGACCCCCTGGGGTCAGACGGAAGAGCAAAGAGGACTCTGAAGTGATTAATTGTAAATAGAAGGATTTGACTTGAGTGTGTGATTCTGTCTTTGATGTGCTGGTATAAATGTGTGGGGGTTTACCGCAGCTCTTTCTCTTTTTTCCTGACAGAGAGAGAGCTGGGGATGTGAGATGCAATAAACCAATACTGAAAAATAATCCGGTCTCATCATTTCATGATCCCCACATTGGTGACCAAGAAGTAAGATGCCGGGGGAACGTTACCCTGACCCGGATTCACCGGAGACCGCCCGCACGAGTGCAGGCTCGATTAAGCTCCCCGAGTTCTGGCAAGACGACCCGCACTCATGGTTCCAACACGCAGAATCACGGTTCGTGCTTGGGGGAATATCAGCAGATGACACCAAGTTTCATAATGTCATCGCAAGACTCGACAGCCACACAGCTCGATGTGTGCGGAGCCTGGTGTAGCAGCCGCCCGCTGCTGGCAAGTACGACGCGCTGAAAGCCGCCCTCATCGAGAGTTTCGTGCCATCAGCCTAGGTGAGGGCCAGGCGGCTTCTGGACCTGCGCGACAGAGGAGGACGCAGGCCGACCGACCTCATGGAGGACATACTGCAGCTGATCGGGACAGACAATGATGCGTTTCTGTTCAAACACATCTTCTTGAGGACCCTCCCAGCACACATGAGGGGTACCCTGTCCGGCATGAGGTGTGTGACCCAGCAAGACTTCCGCGCGCTGGCCAAGGAAGCGCAGCGGCTCCTCGACACCTGCGACAAGCAGGAGACTTCCGTGGCAGCAGCAGACCTCGGCGCGGCGGCCGGGGGCAGTGAGGAGCCGGAGGCAGCAGAAGCAACCCCAGCGACGACGGCAGCGGCGCGGTCCCAAAGCAAAGGAGGGAACGGCCTCTGTTTTTACCATCGACGCTTCGCTGAGAAGGCGTACAGATGCATCCCGCCGTGCAGTTTCAAGAAACAGGGAAACGCCCGGGCCGGGGGTCGTTAGCAGCTTCGACTCTCGGTGAACAAAACAAGCTGCTTTATCTGACAGATGCGGGCTCCAGGCGGCAATTCCTCGTGGACACCGGAGCCCAGAAGAGTTTCATCACCACGACCTATGCGGACCGTGTGGCTGGGCCCCGCGGAGACGGGGCAATGGCGGCGAACGGCTCATCTATCAAAACTTTCGGGGAAAGGACTCTGCTCCTGTCCTTGCACGGCCGCACCTATGAATGGACTTTCATAGTAGCGGCGGTGAGTTTCAACATGTTAGGCGCTGACTTTTAGTGCTCACATGGCTTGTTAGTGGATCTGGTTAATAGACGCCTGGTAAATGCACTCTCTTTTTATTCTATCCCTTGTGCAGCTCGAGTGTCCCCGCCGCCAGTACAGACCAACGTCGCCACAGCAGGCGGTAAGTTTCACACTCTTCTAACCCAGTTCCCAGCACTCACAGTTCCCACGTTTTCAGCTAAGGTTGCGAAGCACGGGGTGGAGCACTTTATCACCATAGTTGGCCCACCAGTTTTTGCGAAAGCTCGGCGCTTGGATGCAACTAAGCTCTCCATTGCGCGCGAGGAGTTCGCCAACCTGGAAAGGTTGGGCATAATTCGCTGCTCGAAGAGCCCTTGGGCTTCCCCGCTGCATATGGTTCCTAAGGCTGACGGCTCGTGGAGACCTTGTGGTGATTACCGCAGGTTAAACAATGCCACAGCGCAGGACCGCTACCCAATTCCGCACATCCAGGATTTTTCAGTGCATTTAGCAAAGGCGCGCATCTTTTCTAAAATAGACCTGGTCCGCGGTTATCATCAGGTCCCGGTCCGACCAGAGGACATTCCCAAAACAGCGGTAATAACCCCGTTCGGACTTTTTGAATTTTTACGCATGCCTTTTGGCCTTAAAGGCGCCGCGCAAACCTTCCAACGAATGATGGATGCCGTGTTGTGCGACCTCCCTTTTGTTTTTGTCTACTTGGACGACATTTTAGTCGCCAGTGCTTCCGAGGAGGAACACGAAAAACACCTCACGACGGTTTTTCAGTGGTTGGGAGCGCACGGGTTGATAATTAACCCGGCCAAGTGCCATTTTGGCGTAGCGCAAATCGATTTTTTAGGACACCGCATCTCCCCAGAGGGAGCAGTCCCTCTACCGGCCAAAGTACGCGCAGTGGCAGAGTTTCCCCAGCCACAAATGGTCAAAGCGTTGCAAGAATTTTTAGGAATGGTAAATTTTTATAACCGTTTCATACCCCACGCAGCGCAGCTTATGCAACCGTTATACGCCGCGCTTAAAAAGCAGAAGCCCTCCAATGTGATCGAGTGGTCCCCAGAGCGGGAGCGCGCATTCACGGAGGTTAAAAAAGCACTTGCAGACGCAGCACTGCTGGCTCACCCAGACCCATTAGCCCGCATAGCGCTAACCACCGACGCGTCAGATGTGGCCATAGGGGCTGTTGTAGAGCAGCAGGTCGCCGGGATTTGGCAGCCGCTCGCTTTTTTCAGCAGATCCTTGCGCAATGCTGAGCGGAAATACAGCGCGTTTGACAGGGAGCTGCTAGCGCTCCACCTGGTCATTCGCCATTTCCAGTTCTGGCTGGAAGGGCGGCGTTTCACCGCGTTTGTTGACCACAAACCGCTCACTTTTGCAATGTCCAAAATTTCAGAACCGTGGTCAGGACGGCAGCAGAGACAGCTGGCCGCAATTTCGGAATTTACCACTGATATTCAGCACGTAGCCGGTAAGCTCAATGTAGTAGCGGACTGTCTCTCACGCGCGGTAACAGCGCCTGTCCGCGCGGATGCGGATTGTACTACCGCAGCCACGGGGCGGAGTAACAGCGCAGACGCGCATGCGGCCCCTGTTCACGTGGGGATAGATTATGCAGCCATGGCGGCGGAGCAGAGCGGAGACGCAGTTGTGTGCGCGCTCCTGTCTGGACCAACAGAGTTAAGGCTGGAGAGCAGGAGTTTACAAACCGGCTCGCCCCCCCAATCTGCGATGTATCCACTGGGCGACCGCGCCCGGTGGTATCGGCCGCGTGGCACCGTCGCGTTTTTGACGCGGTGCACTCCCTGGCGCACCCGGGAGTACGCGCTTCTGTGAAAATGGTAGCGGAGAAGTTTGTTTGGCCGACCCTGCGCAAGCACGTGAAAGAGTGGGCGAAAGCCCGCATGGCTTGCCAGTGGGCCAAAGTCCACAGGCACACGAAGGCCCCCTTAGAACCCTTCCACATTCCGGCTAAGAGGTTCGATCATGTGCACGTAGACCTAGTGGGCCCCCTACCGCCGTCACAAGGGTTCACACATCTCTTGACAATGGTGGACCGAACCACGCGTTGGCCGGAAGTGGTCCCGTTAACATCGACCACAGCGGCAGAGGTGGCTCGCGCTTTTTTAACAGCCTGGGTAGCGCGGTTCGGGGTTCTGTCGGATATTACGTCCGATAGGGGACCTCAATTTGTGTCGGAACTGTGGTCAGCAATGGCCAGCAGCTTAGGAGCGGCAGTCCACCGCACTACCGCTTATCACCCCCAGGCCAAAGGTTTATGCGAGCGTTTTCACAGGTCTTTGAAGGCAGCCCTCAGAGCGTCGCTCACGGATGCAGATTGGGTAAACAAACTACCATGGGTTTTATTGGGGTTGCATTCGGCGCCCAAAGAGGACTTAGATGCCTCACCCGCGGAATTTGTTTTTGCACAACCTCTCAGGCTGCCCGGCGAGTCCCTACCAGCCCATGCGGCACCAGGGCGCCCCCCGGCGCGGGGACCTCTGATCGGCACGGGAGCAGATATGCTCCCGGGCCCTGCTCATCACACTTTTCCGCGCGTTTTTGTTCCCAAAGCTTTACAAAACGCTGAATTTGTTTTTGTCAGGCACAACGCTCAGCGACACAGTCTCCGCCCACCATATGATGGTCCATTTCGAGTGCTGGAAACCGGGGATAAATATTTTGTGCTAGATTTGGGGGGCAGGAAAGAAACAATCAGTATTGATAGATTAAAGCCTGCCTTTGTGTTGCATGACAAATCTGTACGACCGGCGAGGGCGCCTCGACGCGGCAGACCTCCCAGGGAACAGCCCCTGGAGCCCCCGCAGGGGACAAATAACCTTTCTCCCCCTCATTCCACAGATGCGCCGCAGGACGGCACAACACAGACTGTGAAACCTGCGTACAGTAGGTTCGGGAGGAGGTTGAAGCCTAGACTACGTGCAGAGTGATGTGTGTTTTGATCAAACTGTGTAGGTTGTGCTGTAGATTCTGCAGGTGGGGGGTGACATATGCTGTATTGCCATTAGGATACTGTTATTGTGTGTCCATTCTTTGGCGTTTGGGGGGGAGTGATGTAGCGCCCATAATTGTAACCTTATGCAGCTCACATATTTGACTGCATAGACTCAAACACAGAAAGACTTTAAGCTTGCAGTGTGTATTGACATCACGCCTCAGATGGACAATGGGTCTGGACCACCGCGGACTTGGAAGGAAGACAGAGGATCGGGGGTGAGATCCTGAAAGGGTTGTCTGACCCCCTGGGGTCAGACGGAAGAGCAAAGAGGACTCTGAAGGGATTAATTGTAAATAGAAGGATTTGACTTGAGTGTGTGATTCTGTCTTTGATGTGCTGGTATAAATGTGTGGGGGTTTACCGCAGCTCTTTCTCTTTTTTCCTGACTGAGAGAGAGAGCTGGGGACGTGAGATGCAATAAACCAATACTGAGAAATAATCCAGTCTCATCATTTCATGATCCCCACACTATCACCATGGTGTCCAGACCGGAAGTCCCTATAGGCTATTTTTATGGTGTTTGGTATAAATGGCACTTAAATCGGGTAGATCACTACTGAAGGCCTAGTTGTAAAATACACGGTCCGTCACTCTTATCAACAATGGTACAAGTAAATAAAAACATTAATTGATAAATAACTTTTATACCATTTTTATACAATGAATCAATATAGTAATTATAGTAACACCAGTGGTGGGCTGTCTTCTGCTGCTGAGAACACAAAGGTTGCACCTGACTGGTTGACACAACCAACAATGGGCTGCATTTGACCAGATTTCATCTGCCAGACAAGATGGCGGATCACAAGTAAACTTTATCTTTAAAACAAACAAGCAAAAAGTGTTTATAACAACTTCTGAGGTGAGAAATAGTAGATGCCGTTAATGAATCCATTGTTATTTGACACCAACAACCACCGGTATAAACATTCGACACCACATTGCAGGTGGATTGATGGGATGTGTCCACCTAGGTGTGCGTTTTTCTTCTTCCAATTCATTGTCTATGTAGGACACCTTGCAATGCATTCTGGTAACGTCACGGGCATGAGGAGGTGATTGCTTCAGGTACCTTGTGCTGAACTTTTAAAACAGCGGTTGTTTGGAAAAGATACAGGAGAAAGTTTGAAGTCTCTACGCCATCTTGGACGTAGGTGGACAGACTTGAACCGGAGGACCTGTCGACCAATGAGGTACAGCTCGTGTGCTTTGGCAAGGTTGTCTGCGGCTCGGAGACTTGACAAGTTACGACCCCTCGGCCCCCAGGTCCCTGAAGCGGAGGCAGCGTGGGGATCTAGCGACAGAAGGGCACCATTGAAGGTGCAAAATACACAGCCGACCACTGAGTAACAAACCTACTCAAAAGAAAACTCACAATCTGAAAATACTTGGAAACACTTGCTAATGTAAAAAAAGAGGTTGTTTACTGTATATCTTTTTTAAAAATACGGAATGACTCACAAGCTGCTGAATGCAGGATCCATGATCCGGCGCTGCTTATACCACGCCTCATGATTCTGTGCTGTTACCAGCCCATTGCCCAAGAACCTTGAAAAAAAAGACAATTTTAAAAGATTAAAATAAGGTGGTAAATGATGTGGCCAAAGCTTGGCATAAACACCTGCCAAAACCATGTGGAATTTAGCAGCTAAAAATAGCACAGTTACACAGTTACAAGCCATTTTGGCAGGTGGCAGATTTTTGCAGGAGTTTGTCTCATAGCTGTCCTACCAAGACACAAATGAAGTAATACACCATTAATCCTGTGACACTGTGATACACCAGTTCCTACAAGCACATGCACCTGTTGCTCTGTTCATTTTCACTGACCAGTGACAAGAAAACACCTGGTTCATTTCACTAGTAAACCCACAACACCGCAGGTGCCACAGAAATTCACAGCTGAGATGACTGTATCTGGGTTAAGCTACGGTCAAAAAGATTCTTACGAACGATGGGTTCCTATGAATTCAGGAGTTCACAGGCATTCGTGGAGAGGGGTATAGTTTATATCCATCCATCCATCCATCCATTTTCTCCCGCTTTTCTGGAGGTCCGGGTCGCAGTAGCAGCAGTTCAAGAAGAGAAGTCCAGTGTTCTCTCTCCCCAGGCGCCTGCTCCAGCTCTTCAGAGAGGATACCAAGGCGTTCCCATTCCAACTGGGAGATGTAGTCTCTCCAGCGAGTCCTGAGTCTGCCCTGGGGTCTCCTCCCACTGGGACCACTAGGACGCGCCCAAAAAACCTCAAGTGGGAGGCGTCCAGGAGGCATCCTAATCAGATGCCCATACCACCTCAACTGACTCCTTTCAATGTGGAGGAGCAGCGGTTCTACTCTGAGCCTCTCCCGGATGACTGAGCTCCTCACCCTATCTCTCAGGGTAAGTCCAGCAATCCTCCGAAAGAAAGCTCATTTCAGCTGCTTGTATCCACGATCTCATTGTTTCAGTCATTATCCAAAGCTCGTTACCATAGGGGAGGGGAGGAATGTAGATTTACCGGTAAATCAACAGCTTTGCCTTAGAACTCAGCTCCCTCTTCACCGCAACAGACCGGTACAGCGTCCACATCACTTCAGATGCTGCTCCGATCCATCTGTCAGTCTCTCGCTCCATTCTCCCCTCACTCGTGAAGAAGACCCGGAGATACTTAAACTCCTCCACTTGGGGCAGGAGCTTGTCCCCAACCCAGAGAGGACAATCCACCTTTTTCCGGCTGAGGACCATGGACTCGGACTTGGAGGTGTTGATTCTCATCCCATCCGCTTCACACTCAGCGGCAAACCATTCCAGTAAGACCTGTAGGTCATTGCTGGATGAAGCCAACAGGACAACATCATCTGCAAACAACAGAGATGAGATCCTGTGGTCACCAAACATGACGCCCTCCATTCCCTGGCTGCGCCTAGAAATCCTGTCTAAAAAATTTATGAACAGGATTGGTAACAAAGGGCAGCCCTGGCGGAGTCCAACTCTCACTGCGAATGAGTCCAACCGAGTGTTGGCAATACAAACCAAACTCTCACAATGAGACCAAATAGCTCGTAAAAACAAGCCCAATACCCCATACTCCCGATGCACCCCCACAAAAAACCATAAGGGACGTGGTTGAATGCCTTCTCCAAGTCCACAAAACGCATGTAAACTGGTTGGGCAAACTCCCACGAACCCTCGAGAATTCTCGAGAGGGTAAAGAGCTGGTCTGATGTGCCACGGCCAGGACGAAAACCACATTGCTCCTCCTGAATCCGAGGTTCGACCAATGGCCAGACTCTCCTCTCCAGTACCTTGGCATAGACCTTCCCAGGGAGGCTGAGGAGTGTGATCCCTCTAAAGTTGGAGCACACCCTCCGATCCCCCTTTTTTGAAGAAAGGAACTGCCACCCTGGTTTGCCATGCTGAAGGCACTGTCCCCGACCTCCACGCAATGTTGCAGAGGCATATCAACCATGACAGCCCTACAACATCCAGGACCTCTCATCCACCCCCGGGACCCAGCCACCAAAGAGTTTTTTAACCACCTTGGTGACCTCAGCCCCTGTGATGGGCAAGTCGTCCCCCTCGTCCACAAGCCCCGCTTCCTCTGTGGAAGGCATGTCAGTGGGATTGAGGAGATCCTCGAAGTATTCCTTCCACCGCCTGACGATATCCCCAGTCGAAGTCAGGAGTGCCCCATCCGCACCATACACAGTGTGGACAGGGAGCTGCTTCCCCCTCCTGAGCCGCCGGACAGTCTGCCAGAATCTCTTTGACGCCAACCGAAAGTCTTGTTCCATGGCCTCACCGAACTCCTCCCACACCCGAGTTTTTGCTTCAGCAACCACCCGAGCTGCACTCCGCTTGGTCTGTCAGTACACCTCAGCTGCTTCAGGAGTCCCACAAGCCAAGCAAGTTCAATAGGACTCCTTCTTCAGCTTAATGGCCCCCCTCACCACTGGTGTCCACCATTTGGTTCGGGGGTTGCCACTACAACATGCACCGACGACCTTGCAACCACAGCTCTGAGCAGCTGCTTCAACAATAGAGGTGGAGAACATGGACAATTCAGATTCCATGTCTCCAGACTCCCTCAGAAAGTGGTCGAAGTTCTTCCGGAGGTGGGAGTTGAAGACCTCCCTGACAGAGGCCTCAGCCAGACATTCCCAGCACACCCTCACTATACGTTTGGGTCTACCAGGTCTGAATGGCATCCTCCCCTGCCATTGGATCCAACTCCCCACTAGGTGGTGTTCAGTTGACAGCTCTGTACCTCTCTTTACCAGAGTGTCCAAGACATATGGTCGCAGGTCTGATGACATCATAACAAAATCGATCATCGACCTGCGACCTAGGGTGTCCTGGTGCCAGGTGCACATATGAACACCCTTATGCTTGAACATGGTGTTCGTTATGGACAGACTGTGGTTAGCTCAGAAGTCCAATAACTGATCACCACTCAGGTTCAGATCAGGCAGGCCGTTCCTCCCAATCACCTCCCTCCAGGTTTCACTGTCGTTGCCCACGTGGGCATTGAAGTCCCCCAGTAGGACAATGAAGTCTTCAAGAGGAGCACCCTCCAGCACCCCAGTCAGAGATTCCTAAAAGGGTAGGTACTCTGAACCATCACCTGGTGCATAAGCACAAATGATGGTCAAGACCCGTTTCCCAACCCGAAGGCGCAGGGAAACAACCCTTTCATCCACTGGGGGAAACTCCAATATGAAGGCAGCAGGGTGGGGGGGGGGGGTCAGAATCAGAATCAGAAAGCTTTATTGCCAAGCATGTTCACATAAAAAAACATAAGCATACGAGGAATTTGACTTGACATTGGGCGCACTGAAGAAGCGCATCTCAATGATGCGGCAGCCATGGAGGCGCCTGTCAGCAGTAGACGGTAAAGAAAGGAATGAGGGGAAAGGGAAGTGACACAATGGGCAGAGAGAAAAAAGCATTGTTAATCAAAATAAAGCTCATTTTATGACCAAAATTGTGATTACATAGAAAAAACTATCCAGTGCACAATTAGCAGACAATATAGATCACACAAAAAAAAAAGTTGAGAGAGACAGTGTGTGTGTATGTGTGTCAGTGTATTCAATTCAATTCAATTCAACTTTATTTATATAGCGCCATTTCACAACAACAGTCATCTCATAGCACTATCAACTGTAGGGGGAACCCCCACAGTTGCAGAAAGACCCCAGCAATCAGGCGATCCCGTGTGAGCAAGCACTTGGCGACGGTGGAGAGGAAAAACTCCCTTTTAACAGGAAGAAACCTCCAGCAGAACCAGGCTCAGGGAGGGGCAGTCATCTGCTGTGACTGGCTGGGGGGTGAGGGGATAGAGAAAAAGAAAAGAACAGACATGTAGAGAGCAAACAGCACGATGGGGACTCAATCTGTGGGAGAGAACAAACAAATGTTAATGACCAGCAAAAAAAAAAATATTTCATAGAGAGTGAGGAAAGGAGTGAGGCCCAGTGCATTACTGGAGGTCCCCCGGCTGACTAAACCTATTAGCAGCATAACTAAGGGAGGGTTCAGAAACACATGATCCCTCCCTAATTGTAGGCTATATCAAAAAGGTAGGTTTTAGCCCTATTCTTAAAAACAGAGATCGAGTCTGACTCCCGAATCCAGATTGGCAGCTGATTCCACAGGAGAGGAGCTTGATAACTGAAGGCTCTGCCTCCCATTGTACTTTTGGAGATTCTAGGTATTACAAGTAATCCTGCATTTTGGGAGCGTAGTGCTCTGTTAGGATAATACGGTAGTATCAGATCTTTTAAATAAAAAGGAGCCTGATTGTTTAGAGCTTTGTAAGTAAGAAGAAGGATTTTAAACTTAATTCTAAACTCTATGGGAAGCCAATGAAGGGAGGCCAGAACCGGAGAGATATGATCTCTCTTTCTAGTACCTGTTAAAACTCTTGCTGCAGCATTTTGGATCAGCTGAAGACTTTTTAAAGATGTTTTAGGACAGCCTGATAATAAAGAATTACAATAATCTAATCTCGAGCTAACAAAAGCGTGGATCAGTTTCTCAGCATCACTCTGAGACAAGATGCTCCTAATCTTGGCAATATTACGCAAATGATAGAAGGCAGTCTTAGAAACAAATTTAATATGTGAATTGAAGGACAAATCCTGATCAAAAATAACTCCAAGGTTCCTCACAGAGCTATTAAGAGAAAGAGTAACCGCATCCAAACTGAAAGTTTGATTTGGAAAGGAATTTCTAAGGTTTTTTGGACCAACAAGAATGACTTCAGTCTTATCTGAATTTAATAGCAGGAAATTACAAGTCATCCAAGCTTTGATTTCCTTAAGACAGGCTTCTAACTTGGCTAATTGATTACTATCATCTGGCTTCATTGACAGGTATAATTGTGTGTCATCTGCATAACAATGAAAATGTATACAGTGCTTTCTAATAATGTTGCCTAACGGAAGCATATATAAACTAAAAAGAGTAGGACCTAGCACAGATCCCTGTGGAACTCCATGACTAAGCTTTGAGTTGAAAGAAAACTCATTATTTACATGAACAAACTGGAACCTATCAGATAAATAAGATCTAAACCATTGCAACGAAGTTCCATTAAGTCCAACATAGTGTTCTAATCTATCAAGTAGAATATTATGATCGATAGTATCAAAAGCTGCACTAAGGTCTAAAAGGACAAGTACAGAAACTAGTCCATTATCAGATGCAATGAGGAGGTCGATAGTGACCTTCGCTAAGGCTGTTTCAGTACTATGATGGATTCTAAACCCAGATTGAAACTCTTCAAGTAAACCATTTCCCTGCAGGTGGTCAAATAATTGCGTAGCAACAACTCTTTCTAAGATTTTTGAAATGAAAGGGAGATTAGAGATTGGTCTATAGTTAGCTAAAGCTCCTGGATCTAGTGTTGGCTTTTTGAGTAAGGGTTTAATTACAGCCGTTTTAAAAGCCTGCGGTACATGGCCTAAAGTTAATGAAGAATTGATTATATGAAGAATAAAGCTACCAATAAGTGGGAAGACTTCTTTAAATAACCTGGTAGGAATAGGGTCTAAAAGACAAGTTGAAGGTTTGGATGAGGAAACTATTTTGTCTAACTCACAAAGGTCGATTGGAGTAAACTCATCAAGACAGACATCAATAGAAGGAGTTGTAGTAGTTACAGTATTTAAGTTAACTGTGGGAAGAATCTGATTGATTTTATCTCTGATGGATGAAATTTTATTATTGAAAAAGTTCATAAAGTCCTGACTAGTAAGCTCTAAGGGAATGCTAGGATTGACAGAGTCCTGACTCTTTGTCAACCTGGCTACAGTACTGAAAAGAAACCTGGGATTATTCTTGTTCTCTTCTATTAATGCAGAGTAATAACTCGTTCTAGCTTTTCTAAGAGATTTTTTATAAATTAAAAGATGATTTCTCCAAGCTAAATAGATTTCATCTAAATTAGTAGAGCGCCATTTTCTTTCTAATTGACGAGTCTTCTGTTTTAAGGTACGAGTTTCTGTGTTGAACCAAGGAGTTAGAAATCTCTGATTAGACTTTTTCTTTTTTAAGGGGGCCACCAAGTCTAGAGTCTGATGCAGAGAAGCTGAAACACTATCCACCATGTTATCAATTACAGAAGGAGCAAGCTGTCTATAGCTTATTTCTGTTGTGTTGACACATGGCATAGAGGAAACAATCTGCATAAATTTGGAAACAGCATCATCTGAGAGGCATCTACTGTAATAATATTTTTCTTTAGGAGCCAAATAGTCAGAAATAGTAAAATCAAAGGTTAACAGACAATGGTCTGACAGTACAGGGTTATGAGGAGACACTACAAGATTTTCTATTTCTATGCCATATGTCAAAACAAGGTCCAATGTATGGTGGAGGTAATGAGTAGAATTTCCTACTTTCTGAGAAAACCCAATCGAATCTAATATTGAATTGAATGCCACATTAAGGCAGTCACTATCTACATCCACATGTATATTAAAGTCCCCTACTATAATTATTCTATCAGATTTCAGCACTAAATCAGCTAAGAAATCAGCAAATTTGGATAAAAATTCTGAGTAGGTTGATGGGGGACGATAAACTATGGCAAATAAAATTGGGTTTAACCTAAAATTGCTAAAGTGCCCAATACTGAGGACCAGGCCCTCAAAGGAATTATAACATGTTTTTTGCTTTACATTAACTAGTAATTTGGAATGGTAAATTGTTGCTACTCCTCCTCCACGACCAGAACTTCTAGGATTTTGACAGTTTAAATAACCAGAGGGAGTTGATTCATTT
Source organism: Pholidichthys leucotaenia (assembly GCA_020510985.1). Lineage (NCBI taxonomy): Eukaryota > Metazoa > Chordata > Actinopteri > Cichliformes > Pholidichthyidae > Pholidichthys > Pholidichthys leucotaenia. The sequence continues at coordinate 10,774,684 of CM035842.1, forward strand.
AAACCAACATAATCCTCTTGTCCTAACCAAGTCTCTGTAAGGGAAATTAAATCAATCTGATGATCAATTAACAAATCATGGACTAACAGAGACTTGGGAGTTAGAGACCTAATATTTAATAAACCACATTTAATTTTTAAATTATGAGGAGGAACAGAGGCCAAATCATTCAATTTAGGGGCTTTATGTTTAATTTGAGTTTTACCAATATTTTGGTTTATCACTTTTGGATGCTTATACATTATATTTTTATTACAGTGTATAGTATCAGTCATGTGATGTTGCATGCAGTGTGTAGTGTGGGTGTGTCAGTTGCTAGTGAACAGCAGAGGGTGCCTCCTGGCAGTAGATGGATGTTATAATCATGTGATCAATAAGCAAGTCCAGAGTCTATCTCTCTCGCATGCAGATGGCAAAGTTTTGAAGACACATGGTAACACTGTCCTTGAAGAGTTCAGTCTGCTGAAACAACAGCAATTGTTTGTCGATTATTTGGATTAGCGGAGCCGCTCTCTTCAACCTTATCTTCATCGAGGAGGAATGTAAAAAGGGCACCAAAAAAAAAACAAGGTCAAATCTGCACAGTGCACACAGAGAATAGAATGTTCCTCTCTCATGCGATTCTGTGCTTCATAATTTCCATATACAGGCTTAAAAATCCTGTCGAATTTGGTGAAGGAGCTTGCCTGGGTCCGCATTTTGAACAGCTCTCCACCGTCCTCAATTTCTGAAACATCAGGAAACTCCAAGCCAAAATAGAAGTCCTGTGATCATAGCCAATAGATGTCTTCTGCATCTCCAGTCGAATCATACAGACGCATGAGTTCCCAATGTCCATGAGTCTTCCTCTTGGGTTCCCCCTGACCCGATCTTCTTTTAAAGTGGTGACAATCACATTTAAGCCGCTTTCCAGATCCATAATTTCAGTTTAGATTAAGATTCAGCCAGAAGAAGCAGAAGGGATACAAGAATCCCCACCCCTGCTTGTCGCCTCTCGCCCGGGGCAACTCCAGAATAGGCCAAGCTCCAGCCCCTCTCCAGGAGACTGGTTCTGGAACTAGAGCTGTGTCTTGAGGTGAGGCCAACTATATCTAGCCAGTATCTCTCAACCTCATGCACCAGCTTAAGCTCCTTCACCACCAGAGAGGTGACATTTCATGTCCCAAAAACCAGTTTAGGAAGTCTGGGATCAGACCACCAAGGTCTCTGCCTTCGACCGCCACCTGATCCACATAGCACCAGACCCCCATGGTCCCTCCTGCAGGTGGTGAGCCCACTGGAGGGTGGACCCATGTAACTCCTTAAAAAAATATAAGCCTATATAGACATGTAACAACACTTCATTCACTTATCCCACTGATGCCTGAAATAGAACGGATGAGGGCAGCTACTTGCTCCTCTGCCAGTGTCAAAGTTCAACCATTCTTTTTTTTTATCTCAATAGAAATAATTGTGATAATATAGCTAATATAGCCGAGGCTACACAATTTGTATCACGCTGTATAGATTTCAAATATAACCCTAAGCTGGAGTTTACGCCCAGCTGTTGCTCATTGCGGATCTCGCTCCACCACTGGTTCTTCTGCATTTAATGCCATTTTTGAGGTTGCCAAGCGACACTACTTTATTTTTCACTTCTCATATAAATACTGTCATTTCCACTTCAGAGAAGTTTCCCTTTTGCCATCTCACGTTGCCATCTCTGAGTGTAACAGTTGTGACTAAAAATGAGACAACATTGGCATAGGATACTGGCCCAGATATAAACATACTCACATAGTCACTGCCTTTAATTGTGTAGAAGGGTACAGGTGACATTGGAATGAGTATTTGTATTAATGAGTGTATATTTCACCTTTGGCCAAATAGGTTGAAGAGTCTCTTGTATACAAAGCTGTCTTTGGGGTACTTTGGTGACATCAAGATTTCCTGAAATTAACATCAAGAAAACAACATTGAAAAACATGTATTTTATAAATTAATATCACCAAAAATTAGGGCTGTACAAGAATTCACTCAAAAAAGCTCAAACAAGAAATAGTTACCTTGGTTGCCTCTGGACAGTACACAAACAGACAAACTGAATGCAGGATATTAAACCTGTAAACTGGACCGTACTTCTCAGCCCTGTAAAAGACAGAAACTGCAATTTTGAGTCACGTATTAAAATTGAATTATCAGGCAAATAGAAAAACACCAATTCATAAATGTAGAAATTCAAGATCAAAGTCCTCTTTTCCCTCCATTTAGAGCACATGTCAAACCAGGGTTTCCTCTGGTAACATTTCTGTCACTCTTATGAGGAAATATAAATTTAAGAAAAATATATGAAGCAATGACAGTCCGCAAGCACGCACACAAACAACGCACGTGACTGTCAATTCAGAAGCGCCCCGCCCACGTGAGCATTCCCAGTCGTCAGGCAGTGTCTCACTAGCGTGACAGTCCAAGAGAAACATGAGTTTATTAAAGTATTTTTTATCGTGGAAAAAATCAGAAGAGGTATGTGTAGCATGTGAGTTTTGGCTGCTGGGGCTTACCATAGCCATCAGACGGGATGACGTCAGGCAGGCTGCAGCCACTGTAGTTGGTGTGAATCTCAATAAAATTCAGTTCATTGCTTGGCATAAGACGACTCACGTCTCATTTATTACATACATAATATTGGCGACTGAGGATTCACTCATGGAGGTGTGCAGGGCAATTCTACGGCCATTTCTGCAGTATCCAGGACAGCCAGCAATAAGTGACTTTCACGTCTCAGCTCGCGCAAAGCATCATGGGAACGTGACTACCAAACATGCTCTCTCGATACATTTAATTTATGGAAAGTTTCTGATCTACGAGCATATCATATGCGTTGGGTCTTTCCAGTTGTACCCACAAATGCAAGGATAAACTAGTTGCGCTTGCATTCATGACCACATTGCAGAAATTGGCCAAAATGCCCCCCCTTTATGTACGCTGACATAGCAGATTTTTTGTTGTCAAAGGACCAAGCACCGTTACTTGCGAGATTCAAAAACGACTACAAAGAAGGTAAGCGAGTGCTTTGACAGCTCAACTTTGGTTTTGTCATTTTGAGTAAATTTCACTACAATACTATACTACTATAGTATACTATACTACTATAGTTTAAGTACCACATGTTTTCAATGATTTGCAATTTTATTTTATACCAGCCTACTTATCAATGGCCTTAATTACATGTGTGCGTAGATCAAGCTTCATTACCATTATACAAAGAACTATATCCTAGATCCAGGCCTGCCTGTCTGTACCTACTACTTCAGGGTCTATACTCCTGTCAATTAGGCTAGAACTTGAACAATACACAACACTATTTAATTATGTTATAACAAAGATGGCCGCACCTTGGACACAGTCCACGGACGGATAATTTTTTCACACATAAGGAGTTATTCAGAACTCCTTATACAAAGATATAGAGTGATGATAATCATGTCAGTGGCGGTAATGCACCTTTAAGCTGGTTGCCAACTGCCAATCAAATCTAAAAGAAGAAGAAGAAGTAGAGTGATGTCGGATAGAGCTGAGGTTCGATTGGACACAGCAATGATGATAGAAGGACTACAGCTCCTGACCAGATAGAGTGATGATATAGAGTGAAGTACGTGGCGGTAATGCATCTGTAAGCTGGTTGCCAACTGCCAATCAAATCTAAAAGAAGAAGAAGACTTATTGCTTTAATCTAACAATTACGTCCGTCTGGATCCTTCAGCTCTGTGGGGAATGTATATAACATGAACGGCGGCAGACATGTGCACATGCTGGTCCCAAAGTTACACACATGTATGCTGCAAGTTTGCTTTTTCCACCGCTCTAGATGATACATGCTGTTCCCACACTTCACTACGGCACAGTGTGCACCTGGCATACGATGATTTAAAGCTTGAAGCAGACTTTAAACAGCAATTGTTCAGGTGTGACAGTACTGTCTCTATACAAAAGCAAGGCAGCTACCGGAATGTTTGATAGTGGTGAACTTTGAACTCACATAGTCTGCACATGCACACTCGTAATGCGAAAGTCGCTTATTCTGCGACCTCGCTGGCTGATCGAGTTTGAGAAGTACATTGCAGAGTTGGGCCTGAGTAAACTCAGCGGAGGAGAGTGCTTCTGGTTCACAATCTTGGCATCGAAGGTCAGAAAATTTTCCACACATTAGGGGAGACGGAGTCTTATGCAGATGCTGTCGGGCTGCTTGCTGACTACTTTGCCGAACATACACAGAGCACGAAGCTGTGGGCTAAAAGGCTGTTGGCGCCAAAACACCCTTAGCCAGCTAGCTCAGGGGAGCTAACAGCCCAGCTAGTGGCAACGGAGAAATTAGCCATGGAGCTAGGTAGGCGCCAAACACAGAAGCTAACAACTACAAGCAACAAGCTAGATAACACCGTGGAATCGGAGCCACAAGAGAGGGAGCCCAGAGAGTGACCGCAGCATGGAGGGAGAGCAGCAAACAAACTCGGCTCAGTTTTTCCCCACAGCCAGAGTCGGAGCAGCGGGAGGGGCAGCACAAGCATGCTGAGAGCCTCGAAAAGCAGCAGCGACATCCGGGCATAGTGGCAGCATAGCGGAGCACCTCAGAGGACAGAGAGGAGGTACTGGACTGCTTTTGCACCCGAGACGAGCCACAGTCGGAGACGGACACTGGGAGCGAACAGTACGAAGAGCTAACGAGCGGTCAAGCAGGACCAGTTTTGTTCAGGCTCGATGCTAGGCGGTCTCAGTCCCGGTGCTCGGAAAACAGCAGAGGGAGCCACCGAGTGCAACGGCGAAGCGCCTGCGCGTGGCACCAATGTGCTAGACCTAGATGCCTCCGGTACTGGGCTGCAGAGGGATGGAGGATCTGCAGCTACGATAGCGACCACTGCAACGGCCTCAGGAGAGGTAACATCCACAGTGAATATGGGCCAGACGGCAGCCAGCGGGACACCTGTGCATTGTGGCTAAGCTGGGCACAGCTTATCTCCAGCTGTCGGACAGGTCAGCGAGGCATGCCAACGAGCGGCGGCATGTCAGGGAAGAGACTTCTGGTGGCGGAGCTGGACGAGAGTGGCGGTTGGTGATGGCGATGTGGGATCCAGGCCCCGCCATCCAGAGGATCGGCCATTCCGCTTCTGAGAGAGAGCAGACGCTTTTCTTCCCTCTCCCTCCTAATCCTCTCCCTTCTGATCCCAGCTTGCAATGTCACTCTTCTCCCGGCTGAATCTTAATCCAAATGGAAATTATGGATCTGGAAAGCGGCTTATATGCGATTGTCACCACTTTAAAAAGTAGAAGATCGGGTCAGGGGGAACCCAAGGGAGACTCATGGTATTGGAATTCATGTGTCTGTGTGATTCGACTGAGATTGAACTGATCACAGGATCTTCTGTTTGGCCCCTGGAGTTTTCCTAGTGTATCGAAATTATCTGGGTGAGCTAATCAAATGCGGACCCCGGCGTAGCTCCCTTAACAAATTCAACAATTCGTCCAGCTGGGGGGAGCACTGACTGTCAGCGGCAGGATTAACATGGAATTTACTATCTGGCATGCATTGAAGAGAGAACGAACTCTCTGGACATGTTTTACCTATGTTTCGGTAGGTGGATAACATCTGTGGATCGCTGAGTGCTCTCCAGAGAATGATCTAAAGTATAATTCAAGCCTGTATGAAATTGAAGCACAGAATCGAAGAGAGAGAAATTTTTTATTCTCTGAGTGCACTGTGCAGATTTGACCTTGTGTTTTGGTGCCTTTGTTTACATTCCTCCTCGATGAAGATAACGCCGGAGAAGTGGCTTATGTCTACCCATACATCAACAATCAGTTGTTGTCGTCAGCGGATTGGTCTCTCAAGGACATTGCCCATGTGCCTTCTGCAAGGAAGAGGAAAAGAGAGACAGACTCTGATCTCTGACTTGTTTATAAGTCACATGATTATAACATTTATCCACTGCCTGGAGGCGCCCTCTGCTGCTCACTAACAACTGTTACACTCACACTACACAATGACATGCAAATATACACACACTGCTCTCCCTCCCTCTGCTGTGTGATTGTATCTATTGTCTGCTAATGTGCATAGAGGTTTTTTTTTTCTGTGTAATCAAAATTTGGCTCATGAGCTTATATGAGCTTATACGAGCGTGATTCTGATAACTATGTTTTTTCTCTCTGCCTATTGTGTTTCCCCCCCCCCCTTCCCCCCTTTACCCCCACTGCAGACAGGCGCCTCTATGGCTGCCGTGTCATTGGATGCGCCTAATGTGCGCGCCCAATGTCAAGTCAAATTCCTTGTGTGTTTACTTGTAAATATACTTGGCAATAAAGCTGATTCTGATTCTGATTCTGATTCATTGCTCCGGGAGTCTGCGGTCTCCAGGGGCGCGCCTGCTGAGGGGCTGCCCTGGACTCCCATGCAAGTTACAGTGTTTTTCACCAGAAAGACTGTGTTTATTAATAGTTCTAAGAGGATTGGGCGCATGCGCACGCAGTGACCGGCAGCTGTTGAAAAAAGTCTGTCATCTGTATCTCTGTTTTTACACACTTGAAATGTGTTTAAACGAAATTCTCTGTGTCGTTTTTGTCCTTGAATGTTTGTGGATTGTATAACGAAGAGCTCCCTGGTTCCATCAATATGGATTTCTTCCTTACTTTTGCACTGCTGCTTCTTTCTCACCGGCTCTTTGTCTCTGAGGTAAGCGCAATCACAATCATGCCGGGGAGAATACAATATTCCAGAGACATGTTACTGCATTAAACATGGATAATGCAGCATCTGTGATTGAGTCTATGCCGCAACTGCCGGACTTTATTTTAAGAGACTTTCATGGACACAGAGATGAAAACAGAGACAAGAGGAGGAAACGCGGAAAGCGTGGAGGCGTGAAATTAAGCCTGAGGAGACGTCAGTTTAACAGCATTCCTCTTCCTTCCATGATTTTGGGGAACGTACAATCCCTGAGAAATAAAGTAGATGAAATTCAAGGGAATGTACGCTACCAGAAGGACTTCAAGAACTGCTGTATCATGGCTTACACGGAGACGTGGCTTATGGCGCAAGCCCCGGATGCGGACCTGTGGATTGACGGCTTTGGAGCCCCACTTCACTTGGATCGGCAGGAAGAGGTAACAGGGAAATGTCAGGGGGGCGGCGTATGTTTATATATTAATAAACAGTACTGCACATCTGTCACGGTCAGAGAGTGCATCTGTACACCCGATGTGGAGCGTCTGTCCGTATCGCTACGCCCCTTTTATCTGCCCCACGAGTTCCCCCAACTTTTCATAACGACTGTGTACATTCACCCGAGGGCGGACGCTGACTCCGCCTCCAGCACCATCTTTGATGTGGTCCAGAGGCTGCAGTCAATTTCTCCAGAGGCTCTAAACTTTATTCTTGGGGATTTTAACCATGTTTCTTTAAAGAAGACACTTAAAAATTTTTATCAGTATGTCTCCTGCCCAACCAGGCGAAAAAAGACATTGGACCTGTGCTATGGATCCAGTGAGAGGGCCTATAAATCACTTCCCCTTCCTCCTTTAGGATCCTCAGATCACAACTGTGTACATTTGCTGCCCACATATAAAACTGCTCTCAGAAGAGGCAAGGTGAAGACCAGAGACATAGATGTGTGGACAGAGGATTCAGTGCACTGCCTCCAGGAATGCTTTAACTGTACGGACTGGGAGGTGTTCACACTGTCCTGCAGGGATGATTTGGACTCTTTGGTAGACGTCACATGCTCATACATGGCTTTCTGTAAAAATATGATCGTTCCACTCAAAATATATCCCAACAACAAGCCATGGGTTACAAAATCAGTTAAATCCTGCTTACAGAGGAAAGCACTTGCCTTTAAACAGGGGTCTGTTTCTGAGCTACAGGTTGCCACAAAAGTGCTGAAGGCCAAAATTTTAAGAGCAAAACAGAATTATAAATCAGAATTGGAAAGCAAGATGGCAACAAAGAAACTTGGTTCAGCCTGGGCCAGTATGAAAACTATTGCAGGCCTTCAGAGCACAGAGCGCAGTAATCGTGTGTTTTTAGATGGTTTTAATTCAGACACAGAGCTGGCTAATGCTCTTAATTGTTTTTATGGTCGTTTTGATTCCTTTGATTTTAGCACAGAAACCCAAGATTTGAAACAGAAACTCAAAGACAATCAGCACTTTAATATTGAGGTGCAGGATATTAAAAGGGAGTTCTGTGCTGTAAAAGTGAACAAAAGTCAGGGCCCTGATAATATATGTGGGTGCTTGGTAAAGTCCTGTGCACATGAACTGAGTTCTGTATTTCATTACATTTTCAATAAGTCCTTACAGACACAACATGTGCCTAAGATCTGAAAAGATGCCGTGGTTGTTCCCATTCCAAAATCCAGCTGTCCTAAAACGGTAAACGACTTTAGACCAGTTGCTTTGACTTCAATTTTAATGAAAATTTTAGAAAAACTGGTCAGATTTGAGGTCCTAAAGCAGACTGAACATGCATTGGATCCTTTGCAGTTTGCCTACAGGCCTCACAGAGGAGTGGAAGATGCCACTGTCTCTCTCTTTAACATGCTTTTTAAACATCTGGATTTTAATGGGACACACGCCAAGCTTTTATTTGTGGACTTTTCCTCAGCCTTTAATACAATCCAACCTCATATTTTAGTTGAAAGGCTCCTGCAACAATTTGATTTGAGCAATAATCTGGTGGGTTGGATTCTGGATTTCTTAACCAACAGGACACAGAGAGTAAGGGTCAATGGTACATTGTCTGACCTAAAGTGCTCTTCTACTGGCTCTCCTCAGGGGTGTGTGTTGTCACCACTACTCTTCATCCTGTACACAAACATGTGTCGGAGCAGACATGACAACAGACACATTATTGTCACGACTCGCCGCTCATCATCTGCCTCAGCTGCGCGCACACCTGCGCCTCGTCAGCCACGGGCTATTTAGCCCACTCAGCCCTGTGCAGCGGTGTGGAGCCGTCTGTTGGCATCGGCACTTCTTCGCGGTTGGATCATCTCCTGATCATCAGCGAAACTACCCTTCAACGTAAGCATTCCTTACCTTTTGCAAGTCTTCTCCCCTGTGCACAGGTGGATTCCCTGGCGGCGGACACCCCGTCATCGCCATCCTACCCTCATCGTCGTCACAGGCTCTGCAGGACGCTGTCTTCCGGGCTTCTCCCTTGGCCAACGCCAGCCACCTGTCAATCACAAGTAAGCGGCACACGACTCATAATCCCTGTCTTGGTGTGGTGCCCTTTACCCCTGTCCTCTGCTCTCTCCATAGGGTTGCCCGGCTGTACAGCGCACGGCTCTGCTTCCTGTGCATCGGCGTTCACCCTCATCACATATACATATCTCACACATCCATCCATACACGCCTGCCTGTTGAATAAAGCTGTTAAATCTATCCTGAGCCTGCGTGCATGTTTCCTGAGCCGGACATTATGTCAGTACGGCTCCAGCAGAGCGGCTCAGCAGACAGCGGGCTTGCACGCCGTCTTTCCACCCTCGAGACTCGGGTGGATTTAATAGCCCACCAACAGCAGGTGATACTGAATCAGTTGGTTAACATCACTCACCGGTTAGACTGCTTGGACCCCCAGCAGGCGTTCCCCTCGGCTCGTCAGGGAGGGGTAGCTCCTGCCACTCCGGTGGCCGGCCAGTCTGCCACGGGAACGCCAACCCGACTCACACCTATCCCAACCCCCGCCCGCTTCAGCGGGAAGCTCGGCGGAGCGCGGAGGTTCATCATGCAGTGTGAGTCGGTGTTTCTGCGCGTTCCCGGGGATTTTCCCTCGGACCACAGCCGAATTGGCTATATTGGTAATCTCCTGGAGGGGCGGGCATTAACTTGGGCTTACGCCGTTATGGTGAAGCCCAGTTACGCAAACCTCTCCTACAGCCAGTTCGTGCAGAGCTTTCTCGAGGTTTTTGATCATTCCCGGCGTGATAGCATCCTCACTGACCATCTCCTTGGCCTCCAACAGGGAAGCCGGTCAGCAGCGGATTACGCTATTGACTTCCGGGTTGCAGCGGAGGAGGTAGGCTGGGGTGGGGCATCACTCTGTGGTATCTTCCTCCGCAGCCTCAGCTCTGGTCTGAGGGATGAGCTGGCCGGTCGAGACCTTTCGGAGACGCTCTCGGAGCTAATCTCCTTAACTGTTAGCTTGGATAACAGGCTGCGTGAACGATCCACCGAGCGGAAGTTAATCGGCCGCTCACGTGGAGGCTCCGTCCGCACGCCTCAAGCTCGCCCCCTGGCGTTACCTCCTCCGGAGTCTTCCGAGGAATCGGAGGTAATGGTGGTTGGTCGGTCAAAGCTCCCCCTAGCGGAGAAACAGCGCCGCCGGGAATTGGGCCTCTGCATGTATTGCGGAGGTGATCAACATACCATGGAGCATTGCCCGGAGAAGCCAAATGGGGAGGTCCGCGAGTCACTGTAGGGGGCCTCACGGACTCTAACCAGTCGAATCCTCTCACTAGTTTATCTCTGCCCATTCGATTCTCTCACAATGCCACGGGGCACCTCACACACGCACTGGTGGACTCAGGAGCAGAGCAAAGCTTCATTTCAAAGAGCCTGGCAACCCAATTGGGCATCCCCTGCCACCCTCTGGCTGCTCCTCTCAGCCTGGTCACCCTCTCCCGTGCGCCCCTTGGACGAGTGACTCATCGCATCCAGCCGATCACTGTTATCATCTCAGGTAATCACCGGGAGGATCTCACCCTGTACGTCCTGTCCTCCTCTGTGCCACCTGTCATTCTAGGTTACCCCTGGTTGCGCCTGCACAACCCTGTGCTGGATTGGCAGACAGGAAAAATAGCTGCCTGGAGCTCCTTCTGTATGGGAACCTGCCTACAGTCCGCAGCCTGCGCCCCATCCTCTCCCCTTCCGGCCAAGGACACCACGCCTCCGGATCTCACTCTGGTGCCCTCAGAGTTCCACGACCTGGGCCTCGTCTTTAGTAAGTCCAGGGCGATGTCTCTCCCTCCTCATCGGCCCTACGACTGCGCCATCAATTCAATTCAATTCAATTCAACTTTATTTATATAGCGCCATTTCACAACAACAGTCATCTCATAGCACTATCAACTGTAGGGGGAACCCCCACAGTTGCAGAAAGACCCCAGCAATCAGGCGATCCCCTGTGAGCAAGCACTTGGCGACGGTGGAGAGGAAAAACTCCCTTTTAACAGGAAGAAACCTCCAGCAGAACCAGGCTCAGGGAGGGGCAGTCATCTGCTGCGACTGGCTGGGGGGTGAGGGGATAGAGAAGAAGAAAAGAACAGACATGTAGAGAGCAAACAGCATGATGGGGACTCAATCTATGGGAGAGAACAAACAAATGTTAATGACCAGCAAAAAAAAATATTTCATTGAGAGTGAGGAAAGGAGTGAGGCCCAGTGCATTACTGGAGGTCCCCCGGCTGACTAAACCTATTAGCAGCATAACTAAGGGAGGGTTCAGAAACACATGATCCCTCCCTAATTGTAGGCTATATCAAAAAGGTAGGTTTTAGCCCTATTCTTAAAAACAGAGATCGAGTCTGACTCCCGAATCCAGATTGGCAGCTGGTTCCACAGGAGAGGAGCTTGATAACTGAAGGTTCTGCCTCCCATTGTACTTTTGGAGATTCTAGGTATTACAAGTAATCCTGCATTTTGGGAGCGTAGTGCTCTGTTAGGATAATACGGTAGTATCGGATCTTTTAAATAAAAAGGAGCCTGATTGTTTAGAGCTTTGTAAGTAAGAAGAAGGATTTTAAACTTAATTCTAAACTCTATGGGAAGCCAATGAAGGGAGGCCAGAACCGGAGAGATATGATCTCTCTTTCTAGTACCTGTTAAAACTCTTGCTGCAGCATTTTGGATCAGCTGAAGACTTTTTAAAGATGTTTTAGGACAGCCTGATAATAAAGAATTACAATAATCTAATCTCGAGCTAACAAAAGCGTGGATCAGTTTCTCAGCATCACTCTGAGACAAGATGCTCCTAATCTTGGCAATATTACGCAAATGATAGAAGGCAATCTTAGAAACAAATTTAATATGTGAATTGAAGGACAGATCCTGATCAAAAATAATTCCAAGGTTCCTCACAGAGCTATTAAGAGAAAGAGTAACCGCATCCAAACTGAAAGTTTGATTTGGAAAGGAATTTCTAAGGTTTTTTGGACCAACAAGAATGACTTCAGTCTTATCTGAATTTAATAGCAGGAAATTACAAGTCATCCAAGCTTTGATTTCCTTAAGACAGGCTTCTAACTTGGCTAATTGATTACTATCATCTGGCTTCATTGACAGGTATAATTGTGTGTCATCTGCATAACAATGAAAATGTATACAGTGCTTTCTAATAATGTTGCCTAACGGAAGCATATATAAACTAAAAAGAGTAGGGCCTAGCATAGATCCTTGTGGAACTCCATGACTAAGCTTTGAGTTGAAAGAAAACTCATTATTGACATGAACAAACTGGAACCTATCAGATAAATAAGATCTAAACCACTGCAATGAAGTTCCATTAAGTCCAACATAGTGTTCTAATCTATCAAGTAGAATATTATGATCAATAGTATCAAAAGCTGCACTAAGGTCTAAAAGGACAAGTACAGAAACCAGTCCATTATCAGATGCGATGAGGAGGTCGTTAGTGACCTTCGCTAAGGCTGTTTCAGTACTATGATGGATTCTAAACCCAGATTGAAACTCTTCAAGTAAACCATTTCCCTGCAGGTGGTCAAATAATTGCGTAGCAACAACTCTTTCTAAGATTTTTGAAATGAAAGGGAGATTAGAGATTGGTCTATAGTTAGCTAAAGCTCCTGGATCTAGCGTTGGCTTTTTGAGTAAGGGTTTAATTACAGCCGTTTTAAAAGCCTGCGGTACATGGCCTAAAGTTAATGAAGAATTGATTATATGAAGAATAAAGCTACCAATAAGTGGGAAGACTTCTTTAAATAACCTGGTATGAATAGGATCTAAAAGACAAGTTGAAGGTTTGGATGAGGAAACTATTTTGTCTAATTCACAAAGGTCGATTGGAGTAAACTCATCAAGACAGACATCAATAGAAGGAGTTGTAGTAGTTACAGTATTTAAGTTAACTGTGGGAAGAATCTGATTTTATCTCTGATGGATGAAATTTTATTATTGAAAAAGTTCATAAAGTCCTGACTAGTAAGCTCTAAGGGAATGCTAGGATTGACAGAGTCCTGACTCTTTGTCAACCTGGCTACAGTACTGAAAAGAAACCTGGGATTATTCTTGTTCTCTTCTATTAATGCAGAGTAATAACTCATTCTAGCTTTTCTAAGAGATTTTTTATAAATTAAAAGATGATTTCTCCAAGCTAAATAGATTTCATCAAAGTCAGTGGAGCGCCATTTTCTTTCTAATTGACGAGTCTTCTGTTTTAAGCTACGAGTTTCTGTGTTGAACCAAGGAGTTAGAAATCTCTGATTAGACTTTGTCTTTTTTAAGGGGGCCACCAAGTCTAGAGTCTGATGCAGAGAAGCTGTAACACTATCCACCATGTTATCAATTACAGAAGGAGCAAGCTGTCTATAGCTTATTTCCGTTGTGTTGACACATGGCATAGAGGAAACAATCTGCATAAATTTAGTAACAGCATCATCTGAGAGGCATCTACTGTAATAATATTTTTCTTTAAGAGCCAAATAGTCAGAAATAGTAAAATCAAAGGTTAACAGACAATGGTCTGACAGTACAGGGTTATGAGGAGACACTACAAGATTTTCTATTTCTATGCCATATGTCAGAACAAGGTCCAATGTATGGTGGAGGTAATGAGTAGAATTTCCTACTTTCTGAGAAAACCCAATCGAGTCTAATATTGAATTAAATGCCACATTAAGGCAGTCACTATCTACATCCACATGTATATTAAAGTCCCCTACTATAATTATTCTATCAGATTTCAGCGCTAAATCAGCTAAGAAATCAGCAAATTTGGATAAAAGTTCTGAGTAGGTTGATGGGGGACGATAAACTATGGCAAATAAAATTGGGTTTAACCTAAAATTGCTAAAGTGCCCAATACTGAGGACCAGGCCCTCAAAGGAATTATAACATGTTTTTTGCTTTACATTAACTAGTAATTTGGAATGGTAAATTGTTGCTACTCCTCCTCCACGACCAGAACTTCTGGGATTATGACAGTTTAAATAACCAGAGGGAGTTGATTCATTTAAACCAACATAATCCTCTTGCCCTAACCAAGTCTCTGTAAGGGAAATTAAATCAATCTGATGATCAATTAACAGATCATGGACTAACAGAGACTTGGGAGTTAGAGACCTAATATTTAATAAACCACATTTAATTTTTAAATTATGAGGAGGAACAGAGGCCAAATCATTCAATTTAGAGGCTTTATGTTTAATTTGAGTTTTACCAATATTTTGCTTTATCACTTTGGGATGCTTATACATTATATTTTTATTTACTTTGGAGGGAGCAGACAATGATTCTCTGATGGGGAAGACAGGGGCTAAGCTGAGGGGTGGCGGATGAAGAGGAGCTGCAGAGAGGCGTGTAAGACTGCGACTCTGCTTCCTGGTCCCTACTCTGAGTAGTCAAGGTTTTGGAAATTTGGATAAAAAAGATGCCAGATTGTTAGATAAATGAGAAGCACCATCCAAAGTGGGATGAACGCTGTCTCATCTCATAAGACCAGGTTTTCCCCAAAATGAGCTCCAATTGTCAATGTAGCCCACGTTATTTGCAGGACACCACACAGACAGCCAGCGGTTCAAGGATGACGAGCGGCTAAACATGTCATCACTGGTCAGATTGGGGAGGGGCCCAGAGAATACTACAGTGGCAGACATCGTTTTTGCAAAGTCACACACCGATTCTACATTAAGTTTCGTGACTTCCGACTGCCGGAGACGGATGTCATTAATGCCAGCGTGAATAACAATTGTGGAGTATTTACAGTTACTTTTAGCCAGCATTTTCAAATTTGACTCGATGTCGCCTGCTCTGGCCCCAGGAATGCATTTGACTATGGCTGCTGGAGTCTCTAGGTTCACGTTTCTGACTACAGAGTCGCCAATGATCAGAGTTTTTTCCTCAGCGGGTGTGTCGCTGAGCGGGGAAAAACGATTAGAAACGTGCACAGGTTGGTGGTGTACCGGGGCTTTGCGACTAGGCTTCCTTCTCACCGTCACTCACCCAGTCTCCTCGCTGCTGAGGAGAGCCGGGGGACCGCTAACAGTGGGGCCTAAGCTAGCTAGCTCCGCTGCAGCTAAGGGGCATCCGTCAAGAGTAACTGGCGCAGACGGCGTTTCAATGCAGCGGAGCCGGGATTCCAAATCAGACAACCTCGCCTCGAGCGCCTCAAAAAGACAACATTTATTACATTTACCGTTATCACTAAAAGAGGCAGAGGTGTAGCTAAACATCCGCCTGGGCACGCCCTTGCCATCCAGACGCCTTTACAGCGTGTCAGCGGCGGAACGAGAGGCTATGGATAACTACATCAAGGAGTCACTCAACGCGGGAATCATCTGCCCCTCCTCGTCTCCGCTCGGCGCTGGGTTCTTCTTTGTCTCTAAGAAGGATGGGTCACTCCGCCCCTGTATTGATTTTAGGGCCCTGAATGACATCGCGGAGAAGGACCGTTACACCCTGCCTTTAATGGACACTGCTTTCCACTCCCTCCAGGGGGGACCTGGTTCACCAAGTTGGATCTCCGCAGTGCTTACCACCTCGTCCGGATCCGGGAGGGGTATGAGTGGAAGACGGCCTTTCGAACGCCTAGTGGCCACTTCGAGTATCTGGTGATGCCGTTTGGGCTGACCAACGCCCCCGCTGTGTTTCAACGCCTCATCAACCATGTCCTACGTGATTTCCTCGGCCTCTTCGCTTTCGTGTACCTGGATGACATCCTTATCTTCTCCAGGTCACGGGAGGAACACCAGGTCCACATGAGGTGGGTCTTACAACGGCTGCTGGAGAACAGGCTGTACGTCAAGGCCGAAAAATGTGAGTTTTACGCCAAGACCACCTCCTTCTTAGGATTCGTAATCTCACACAACCAAGTCCTTCCCGACCCCGTGAAGGTCAAAGCGGTGGCTGAGTGGCCCACGCCGACCTCTAGGAAACAGGTACAGCAGTTTATTGGGTTCGCCAACTTCTTCCGCCGTTTTGTGCCCAATTTCGGTGCCATCGTTGCCCTGTTGACCCGTCTCACTTCTCCCAAAAACCCCTTCCGGTGGACCGAAGAGGTCGCTGCAGCGTTTCACGCGTTGAAGACGGAGTTCTCCTCCTCCCGAGTCTTGACCCAGGTTGACCCAGCGCTGCAGTGTTTGGTGGAAGTCGACGCGTCTGATACGGGAGTGGGGGCGGTGCTGTCCCAGCGATCACCCACCGACGGGGTCAAGCGACCCTGCTCCTTTTTCTCACGGCGTCTGTCTCCGGCTGAGCGGAACTACGACGTCGGGGACAGGGAGCTTCTCGCCATCAAGCTCGCCCTGCAGGAGTGGTGCCACTGGCTGGAGGGGGCTGCGTTGCCGTTCGTGGTGCTGACGGACCACAAGAACCTGGAATATCTAAGATCTGCTAGACGCCTGAATGCCCGCCAGGCGCGCTGGTCCTTGTTCTTCGCCTGGTTCCGTTTTACCATCACCTACCGCCCTGGTTCAAAGAACGGTCTGCCTGATGCCCTGTCCAGGCAGTTTGCCCCCGAGACGTCAGAAGAGCCGGGCCATACCATTCTGCCCAGCTCGTGTGTTGTGGGGGCGATTTCCTGGTCCATCAGGGACAAGATCCGGAGGGCGCAGGAGACTGAACCGGACCCTGGCGGCGGACCGGAGGGGAGGCTGTTTCTTCCTTCTACTGTCCGGGGGGAGGGCATCCATCGGGTTCACACCTCCAAACTTGCCTGTCACCCTGGTGTTTCCCGGGTGGTGGATCTCCTTCAGCATTCCTTCTGGTGGCCAGGTCTTCAGGAGGATGCCACCAACTACGTCCGGGCGTGCCCTGTGTGTGCCACCGGCAAGTCAGGAAACTCTCCCCCCGCGGGTCTGCTCCAGCCCCTGCCAATCCCTGGCAGGCACTGGTCCCACATAGCCCTCGACTTCGTCACCGGTCTCCCAGTCTCCAACACCTATGACGCTGTGCTGACCATCGTGGATCGTTTCTCCAAGGCTGCCCACTTCGTGCCACTCCGGGGCCTCCCAACGGCACGGGAGACAGCGGACCTTCTGGTTCAACATGTGGTCAGGCTGCACGGGATACCAGTGGACGTCGTCTCTGATCGGGGGCCCCAATTTGTCTCAGAGGTATGGAAGTGTTTCTGCAACGCCCTGGGGGCCATGGTAAGCCTCTCCTCCGGCCACCACCCGCAGTCCAACGGGCAGTGTGAACGGGCCAACCAGGAGCTGGAAGCCGCCTTACACTGCGTCACCTCCTCCAACCCGTCGTCCTGGAGTGCGCACCTGGCCTGGGTAGAGTATGCCCACAACACGACACGGTCTGCGGCCACAGCGATGTCCCCCTTTAAGGCGTCCCTGGGATACGACCCACCATTGTTCCCGGAGCAGGAGGGTGAGCTGACCGTTCCATCCATCCAGGCGCACCTGAGACGTTGTCGGAGTCTATGGACCAAGACGCGCGATGTGCTTTTACGCACGGCGGTGCGCAACAGCACCACAGCGAATCGCCACAGGAGACCGGCTCCTGCCTGTCAGGTGGGCCAGCGAGTCTGGTTAGCCTCTCAGGACATCCACCTCAAGGCTGAGAAGAGGAAGCTGGCCCCACGCTTCATTGGTCCCTTCACCATCTCAAAAATCATCAACCCGGTGGCTGTGCGTCTGGCCCTCCCCCCCTCCCTCCGCATATGTCCCACCTTCCACGTATCTAAGATCAAGCCTGTGGTCGCCGATCTCCTCTGTCCCCCGCCCGCGGCGCCACCCGCGCCTCTGATGATTGACGGCCACCCGGCCTGGAGAGTCGCTTCCATCTTGGACTCCCAGCGCCGAGGTCGCGGGCTGCAGTACTTGGTGGACTGGGAGGGATTCGGTCCTGAGTGGAGGTCCTGGGTGCGCTCTTCCTTGGTGTTGGACAGGAGTCTCATCACGGAGTTCCACCGGGCACACCCGGACAAACCAGCACCAGGAGGCGCTGCTGGGGGGGGAGTACTGTCACGACTCGCCGCTCATCATCTGCCTCAGCTGCGCGCACACCTGCGCCTTGTCAGTCACGGGCTATTCAGCCCACTCAGCCCTGTGCAGCGGTCTGGAGCCGTCTGTTCGCATCAGCACTTCTTCGCGGTTGGATCATCTCCTGATCATCAGCGAAACTACGCTTCAAGTAAGCATTCCTTACCTTTTGCAAGTCTTCTCCCCTGTGCACAGGTGGATTCCCTGGCGGCGGACACCCCGTCATCGCCATCCTACCCTCACCGTCGTCACAGGCTCTGCAGGACGCTGTCTTCCGGGCTTCTCCCTTGGCCAACGCCAGCCACCTGTCAATCACAAGTAAGCGGCACACGACTCATAATCCCTGTCTTGGTGTGGTGCCCTTTACCCCTGTCCTCTGCTCTCTCCATAGGGTTGCCCGGCTGTACGGCGCACGGCTCTGCTTCCTGTGCATCAGCATTCACCCTCATCACATATACATATCTCACACATCCATCCATACATGCCTGCCTGTTGAATAAAGCTGTTAAATCTATCCTGAGCCTGCGTGCGTGTTTCCTGAGCCAAACATTATGTCAATTATAAAGTATGCTGATGATTCAGTTGTTGTCAGTCTCCTCCAGGATGGTGAGAGTGGCCACGGCCCAGTAGTTGATGATTTTGTTCACTGGTGTGAGGATTCCTACCTGCAGCTGAATACAACAAAAACTAAAGATATGATTATTGACTTTAGGAGGAAAACTCCCAGGCACAAAGTCATCATACTAAAAGGCCAGACCACTGAATGTGTACAATCCTACAAATATCTTGGGACAATTATTGATAGTAATTTAAACTTTGAAGCGAACTGTGAAAGGGTGTGCAAAAAGGGTCAGCAACATTTGCATTGTTTGAGGAAACTTGCACGCTTCCAAACTGACCGAACCATAATGGCAATGTTTTATTGGGCTTTTATTGAATCTGTTTTATCCTTTTCTTTAGTGTCATGGTTTGGTCAGAAAAAACTGAAACAGAGGAAATCCTTGGATCAGGTAGTTAGATGGTCCAGTCGTTTGCTTGGTGAGTCACAGCTGAGCCTGACATCCCTGTACACCAGACGGGTACAGAGGATCGCTACCTCCATTTTAAATGATGACTCCCACCCTTTGCACTGCAACTTTCAGCTTCTTCCCTCCAGACGGAGGTTTGCTGTCCCAAAAAGTAAAACCCAGCGCTCCAAAAACAGCTTTGTCCCTGCTGCTGTCAAAGAGTTGAACAAGTTCTAACAATATATTGCACATAATTTAGTTACCTATTTATTAACTCCATTTTATATTTACTTATTTTTGTAGGATTTTTATTTGGGTTCTAAATCTTTTATTGGGTTTTAGACCTTTGAGTTTTTAACCTCTTTGACTAGTCTTTAACGTTTTAATATGACCCTTCTCTCTTCTCTCTGGTTTTTCTCTCATCTCTTTGTCTTTATATCCTGATTGATGGAGCCTTGAGTATTTTTATCATGTTTATAGTCAGCTTCATGTGTGCCTGTGTTTGTGTTTATGTTGAATGTAATTGTGGTTTGTAAATATGGATGTCACCAGACTGCAAAACAAATCTACCTACGGGTACAAATAAAGTAACCTGAACCTGAACCTGAACGTAAGGTTCTTGTGTATGTGTATGTTATAAAATGGGATTATTTTGTGTATTTTCTGTAGTTCAGGAGCACGGCGTACAATTTTAGTTTAACAATGGACTTTTTTTAGTTAGGGGTGGCAAAATAATCCACCCCGCCGTGCGGGCTGCATGGTAGTCCACCCGTCAGCCCATCCATCCATCCATCTATCCATCTTCTTCCGCTTAATCCTTTTCGGGTCCCAGCATCCCTATTTTAGTTATTTTGTGTGGGTGTGTGAGGCCATTTTAGTACATAAGTTCCCATTATTTTAGTGCATGATTCACAATTTGCACGCACGCATTGTCCAGTCATCCCAGGAGCTATGTTGTCCGGGGCAATTTGCCTCTGATAGGGTCTCCCAAGACAAACTGGTCCTGGGTGAAGGGCCAGACTAAGAATGATCCAACAGACTCTCATGATAAATTGTATATCAAGGATTCAGTGCACCCCGCCCGGTATGGGGTTACCGGGGCCCCACCCTGGAGCCAGGCCTGGGGGAGGGGCTCGAAGGCTAGCGTCTGGTGGCCGGGTTTCCACCCATGGGACCGGAAAGGGCTCAGCCCGAAGGAGTTACATGGTTCCGCCCTCTAGTGGGCTCACCACCTGCAGGAGGGATCATGGGGGTCCGGTGCTCTGTGGATTAGGTGGCGGTCAAAGGCGGAGACCTTGGCGGACTGATCCCAAGCTTTCTAAACTGGCTTTTGGTACGTGGAATGTCACCTCTCTGGTGGGGAAGGAGCCTGAGCTGGTGTACGAGGTTGAGAGATACTGGCTAGATATAGTCGGCCTCACTTCAACACACAGCTCCGGTTCCGGAACCAGTCTCCTGGAGAGGGGCTGGAGCTTGGCCTTTTCTGGAGTTGCCCCGGGCGAGAGGCAATGAGCAGGAGTGGATATTCTTGTATCGCCCCACCTTGCTGCCTCTATATTGGAGTTTTCCCCGGTGGACGAAAGGGTTGCTTCCCTGCGCCTTCGGGTTGGGAAATGGGTCGTGACCATCATTTGTGTCTATGCACAAAATGATGTTTCAGAGTACCCACCCTTTTTGGAGTCTGTGACTGGGGTGCTGGAGGGTGCTCCTCTTGGAGACTCCATTGTCCTACTGGGGGACTTCAATGCGCACGTGGGCAACAACAGTGAAACCTGGAGGGGGGTGATTGGGAGGAACGGCTTGCCCGATCTGAACCCGAGTGGTGTTCAGTTATTGGACTTCCGTGCTAACCACAGCCTGTCCATAACGAACACCATGTTCAAGCATAAGGGTGTCCATATGTGCACCTGGCACCAGGACACCCTAGGTCGCAGGTCGATGATCGATTTTGTTATCGTATCATCAGACCTGCGACCGTATGTCTTGGACACCCGAGTAAAGAGAGGTGCAGAGCTGTCAACTGATCACCACCTGGTTGTGAGTTGGATCTGATAGCAGGGGAGGAAGCCATTCAGACCTGGTAGACCCAAACGTATAGTGAGGGTGTGCTGGGAGCGTCTGGCTGAGGCCCCTGACCGAGAGGTCTTCAACTCCCACCTCCGGAAGAACTTCAACCACATTCCGAGGGAGTCTGGAGACACGGAGTCTGAATGGGCCATGTTCTCCACCTCTGTTGTTGAAGCGGCAGCCCAGAGCTGCGGCGGCAAGGTGGTCGGTGCATCTCGTGGTGGCAACCCCCGAACCAAGTGGTGGACACCAGTGGTGAGGGGGGCCATTAAGCTGAAGAAGGAGTCCTATCAAGCTTGGTTGGCTTGTGGGACTCCCGAAGAAGCTGAGGTGTACCGGCAGGCCAAGCGGAGTGCAGCTCGGGTGGTTGCTGAAGCAAAAACCCGGGTATGGGAGGAGTTCGGTGAGGCCATGGAACAAGACTTTCGGTCGGCCTCAAAGAGATTCTGGCAAACTGTACGGCGGCTCAGGAGGGGAAAGCAGCTCCCCGTCCACACTGTGTATGGTGCGGATGGGACATTGTTGACTTCGACTGGGGATATCGTCGGGCGGTGGAAGGAATACTTCGAGGATCTCCTCAATCCCACTGATACGCCTTCCACAGAGGAAGCAGGGTTTGGGGACGAGGGGGATGACTCGCCAATCACAGGGGCTGAGGTCACCAAGGTGGTTAAAAATCTCCTTGGTGGCCGGGCCCCGAGGGTGGACGAAATTCGCCCTGAGTACCTCAAGGCCCTGGATGTTGTTGGGTTGTCATGGTTGACACGCCTCTGCAACATTACGTGGAGGTCGGGGGCAGTGCCTTTGGCATGGCAAACTGGGGTGGTGGTTCCTTTCTTCAAAAAAGGGGACCGGGGGGTGTGCTCCAACTTTAGAGGGATCACACTCCTCAGCCTCCCTGGGAAGGTCTATGCCAAGGTACTGGAGAGGAGAGTCCGGCCGTTGGTCGAACCTCGGATTCAGGAGGAGCAATGTGGTTTTCATCCTGGCCGTGGCACATCGGACCAGCTTTTTACCCTCTGGAGAATTCTTGAGGGTTCGTGGGAGTTTGCCCAACCAGTTTATATGTGTTTTGTGGACTTGGAGAAGGCATTTGACCACGTCCCTCGTGGATTTTTGTGTGGGGTGCTTCGGGAGTATGGGGTATCGGGCTTGTTGTTACGAGCTATTCGGTCTCTGTACGACCATTGTGAGAGTTTGGTTTGTATTGCCAACACTCGGTCGGAGTCATTCCCAGTGAAAGTTGGACTCCGTCAGGGCTACCCTTTGTCACCGATCCTGTTCATAATTTTTATGGACAGGATTTCTAGGCGCAGCCAGGGAATGGAAGGTGTCATGCTTGGTGACCACAGGATCTCATCTCTGTTGTTTGCAGATGATGTTGTCCTGTTGGCTTCATCCAGCAATGACCTACAGCTCTTGCTGGGACGGTGTGCCGCTGAGTGTGAAGCGGCTGGGATGAGAATCAGCACCTCTAAGTCCGAGTCCATGGTCCTCAGCCGGAAAAAGGTGGATTGTCCTCTCCGGGTTGGGGACAGGCTCCTGCCCCAAGTGGAGGAGTTTAAGTATCTTGGGGTCTTGTTCACGAGTGAGGGGAAAATGGAGCGAGAGATCGACAGACGGATTGGAGCAGCATCTGCAGTGATGCGGACGTTGTACCGGTCTGTTGTGGTGAAGAGGGAGCTTAGTTCTAAGGCAAAGCTGTCGATTTTTAATATTTAATTTAATAATTTTTTTGTTAACATTGGACCTAAACTGGCCCGAGAAATACCCACTACGGTGCCTACAGGTGATACAATATGCAATAACACTGCTGTAAAAGACACCATCTTCATAAAGAACACAGACGAAAGAGAGGTCATTGAAATTGTTAAATCGTTCAAAAGTAAAACATCTACTGACTGCGATGGTATTGACGTGCTACTAGTCAAAACTGTTATCGAATGCATAGTAAAACCACTGACGTATATCTGTAACCTGTCTCTCCAATCAGGCATATTTCCCAATGCAATGAAAATAGCTAAAGTAATTCCGATTCACAAGACAGGCGACAGAGGGGAACTCTCAAACTATAGACCAATTTCACTATTACTGCAATTCTCCAAGATACTTGAAAAAATATTCTGTGAGAGAATTGACAACTTCACACTGAAGAATGATTTATTGTGTGAGCAGCAATATGGGTTCAGACACAAAAGGACAACAGCATATGCCTTAATGGAATTTACAGAAAAAATATCAACAGCCATTGAAAATAAAGAGTATTCAGTCGGAGTATTCCTGGATCTTAAAAAAGCATTTGATACAGTAGATCACAATCTATTATTAAAGAAATTACAAAACTGTGGTATAAGAGGGGTAGCACTGTCCTGGTTAAGTAGTTACTTAAAGAATAGATATCAGTATGTATGTGTTAGCAACAAAAACTCAGAGTTACTGAAGGTCACCTGTGGAGTCCCACAGGGTTCAGTTTTGGGACCATTATTATTCAATATGTATATAAACGATATATGTAAAGTTTCAGAAAAAATGGACTTAATATTGTTTGCTGATGACACTAATCTGCTATGCAGTGGAAACAATTTGGAACAACTTCTGGATACACTCGGAAAAGAATTAGGAAAGTTTAAACTGTGGTTTGATTCAAACAAATTAACGCTCAATTTAAGCAAGACAAAATTTATAGTCTTTAACAACCATCACAACAACCCAGTACCCAAACTCAGTGTAAATGGTGTAGAGATTGAAAGGGTATCCAAAACTAAATTCCTTGGAGTAATAATTGATAACAAACTGTGTTGGAAGCCACATATTAATTATATTAAAGGTAAAGTATCCAAATCAATTGCTATATTACACAGAGTGAAAAATTTGCTGAATCAACCCACACTATACACCTTGTATCATTCATTAATACTCCCATACATGACATATTGTAATGAAGTATGGGGAAATACATATAAAACAAACATATATCCACTCTTTATGCTTCAAAAGAGAGCTATTAGAATAATCAACAAAGCAGCTTACAGGGAACCAACAAACCCACTTTTTCTTAAACAAAAAACTCTCAAGGTGAAAGATCTGATTGACTTTAAAACTGCAATAATAATGTTCAAAGTGAAGAATCTATCAATGCCCGCAAATATCCAAAAGTTGTTCCAAACAAGGGAGAAACGATATCACCTCAGAGGAACATGTATATTTCAAAAGCCTACAGTGAGAACAACCACCAAGCAACACTGTATTTCAGTGCAAGGAGTCAGATTATGGAACAATTTTGGACCTGAATTAAAATCATGTACAACGCTTGGACAATTTAAACAAAAACTAAAGGAAGAAATACTCCAAACATATTTACAAGACGACATGTAAACTCACATAAGGATTGACATTTCCAGCCTGTGTTGTGTTGTAGCTTAGTTTTTCTTTTTTTCTTTTTTTCTCTGTGACATTATGTCTTAGATTTGTTTTTGAATAGTAACCGCTTAACTTAGACTAGCTCAGTTTTCTTTTTTCTCTCAGTCACATTTTGTCTTAGCCTTGTTTTAAATTGTAATCGCTCTTGTCTTGTTTTTCTCTTTTTCTCCTTTGAATTCTTGGATGGAATATGGGTGGGCAATATAAGCTGCGGCTTCAGCCATCACCCATTTCGGATAACTCACGTGGAATTGTATAGTAGAAGGAGTCTTTGTCTAATTTGACCTTGTTGTTATATTATTCAGTTTCTTTTAACCTGTAATGTACTATCCGAAATAAATAAATAAATTCAATTCAATTCAATTTACCAGTCAATCTATGTTCCTACTCTCACCTATGGTCGCGAGCTTTGGGTAATGACTGAAAGAACGAGATCGCGGATACAAGCGGCTGAAATGAGCTTTCTCCGTAGGATTGCTGGACTCAGCCTCAGAGATAGGGTGAGGAACTCAATCATCCGGGAGAGGCTCAGAGTAGAACCGCTGCTCCTCCACATTGAAAGGAGTCAGTTGAGGTGGTATGGGCATCTGATTAGGATGCCTCCTGGACGCCTCCCATTTGAGGTGTTTCAGGCACGTCCCACTGGGAGGAGACCCCGGGGCAGACCCAGGACTCGGTGGAGAGACTATGTCTCCCAGCTGGTCTGGGAACGCCTTGGTATCCCCTCTGAAGAGCTGGAGCAGGTGGCTGGGGAGTGGGAAGTCTGGGCTTCTCTGCTTGAACTGCTGCCTCCGCGACCCGGACCTCCGGAAAAGCAGTAGAAGATGGATGGATGG
This sequence comes from Pholidichthys leucotaenia, assembly GCA_020510985.1. Lineage (NCBI taxonomy): Eukaryota > Metazoa > Chordata > Actinopteri > Cichliformes > Pholidichthyidae > Pholidichthys > Pholidichthys leucotaenia. Next base: position 10,800,217 of record CM035842.1, read on the forward strand.
ATGGATTCACAATTTGGTCCACAATTTTTTTGGGGGGAGGGGATTTAAATCACGCGTATGGTTTTGTACTTTTCTAAAGGTGGGGGGGGGATGTAGCATGTGAGTTTTAGCTGCTGGAGCTTGCCGTAGCAATCACGCGGGATGACGTCAGGCGGACTGTGGCCATTGTATATAGTTGGTGTGAATCTCATTAAAGTTCAGTTTGTTGCTTGGCATAAGATGACTCATGTCTCAGTTATTATATACAGACGTGGACAAAATTGTTGGTACCCCTCTGTTAAGGAAAGAAAAACCCACAATAGTCACAGAAATAACTTGAATCTGACAAAAGTGGTAATAAATAAAACTTATTTGAAAATTAACCATTGAAAATCAGACAATGCTTTTGAATTGTGGTTCAACAGAATTATTTTAAAAAACAAACTCATGAAACAGGCCTGGACAAAAATGATGGTACCCTTAACTTAATATTTTGTTGCACAGCCTTTTGAGGAAATCACTGCAATCAAATGATTTCTGTAACTGTCAATGAGACTTCTGCACCTCTCAGCAGGTATTTTGGCCCACTCCTCATGAGCAAACTGCTCCAGTTGTCTCAGGTTTGAAGGGTGCCTTCTCCAGACGGCATGTTTCAGCTCCTTCCACAGATGTTCAATAGGATTTAGATCAGGGCTCATAGAAGGCCACTATAGAATAGTCCACTGTTTCGCTCTTAGCCATTCTTGGGTGTTTTTAGCTGTGTGTTTTGGGTCATTATCCTGTTGCAAGACCCATAACCTGCGACTGAGACCAAGCTGTCTGACACAGGGCAGCACATTTCTCTCTAGAATACCTTGATAGTCTTGCGATTTCATTGTACCCTGCACAGATTCAAGACACCCTGTGCCAGATGCAGCAAAGCAGCCCAAAAACATAACAGAACCTCCTCCATGTTTCACAGTAGGGACAGTGTTCTTTTCTTGGTATGCTTCATTTTTGCGTCTGTGAACATAGAGCTGATGTGCCTTGCCAAAAAGTTCCAGTTTTGTCTCGTCTGTCCATAGTCATTCTCCCAGATGCTTTGTGGCTTGTCAACATGCAGTTTGGCAAATTCCAGTCTGGCTTTTTGATGATTTGTTTTCAACAGTGGTGTCCTCCTTGGTCGTCTCCCATGAAGTCCACTTTGGCTCAAACAACGACAGATGGTGCGATCTGACACTGATGTACCTTGACCTTGGAGTTCACCATGAATGCGTTTAGAGGTTGTTCTGGGCTCTTTTGTTACCATTCGTATTATCCGTCTCCTCCTGCGGCCAGGTCCAGGGAGGTTGGCTACAGTCCCGTGGATTTTAAATTTCTGAATAATATGTGCAACTGTAGTCACAGGACCATCAAGCTGCTTGGAGATGGTCTTATTGCCTTTACCTTTAACATGCTTGTCTATAATTTTCTTTCTAATCTCCTGAGACAACTCTCTCCTTTGCTTCCTCTGGCCCATGTTTAGTGTGGTACACACCATGTCACCAAACAGCACAGTGACTACTTGTCACCCTTTAAATAGGCCGACAGACTGATTACAAGTTTGTAGACACCTGTGATGTTAATTAAAGGACACATCTTGGTTGAACATGTCCCTATGGTCACATTATTTTCAATCTTTTCTAAGGGTACCATCATTTTTGTCCAGGCCTGTTTCATGAGTTTGTTTTTTAAAGTAATTCTGTTGAACCACAATTCAAAAGCATTGTCTGATTTTCATTGGTTAATTTTCATAGAATTTTTATTTATTACCACTTTTGTCAGATCCAAGTAATTTCTGTGACCATTGTGGGTTTTTCTTTCCTTAACAGAGGGGTACCAACAATTTTGTCTACGGCTGTAATGGTTTACTGTCAATTAGAAAGATGTAGACTATGATCCAAAGTTTCAGATAGGAGTAAATTTACACATTCAAGCCAGAGGAAACATTGTCAAACTCAAAGCCAGTGGGCTGAATCCAGCCCGCCATGTCATTTTATGTGGCTCGCAAGAGCCCCTCTTACTGTCCCAGTGGTAAAGATTTTTTGTCAATAAAAGAGTTCAGATTTCCAAGGCTATAACTTGAAAGTTGCAAGAGATAATGGCTTACTGTCAATTAGAAAGATGTAGAATATGATCCAAAGTTTCAGATAGGAATAAATTTATGCATCTAATTTGCATAATGTCACGGCAGCTATAAAAATGACATAACTCAGTCAAAAGTGGACTTTGGAGATATTTACACAAAGAATGGTTCGTGTTTCTGATACCGTTTTATCTACGGGGCATTTTGTTATTTTATCTTCAAAGTATATAAACCACAATATCAGTACAATGTAAAGAAACAAATAAATTTGTCACTTACTGTTGGCAAAGGGGGGCTGGCTGGCTGGCCGGCGTGGTTGTTCCGTTTTCATCCATTGTGGTCGTTATTTTGCATTCTGTCGGTCATTTACGCTCTCTGTCACATCAACAAAGTCTTATGATTATCCCACATAAATTTTGTTTGTATCCCGCCGCTATTTTCTGTGTACAAAGCGGTTTATGTGACGGTCCGTGACGGTGCATGGTGGCCATATTTGCTTTCTGGGCTTAAAGAAGAAAAACAGGAAAAGGAAATAAGTATTTCTTCTTCTTGGGTGTATTACGTGTCATCCATGAGTCCTCCAGCGCGTGCCTGCCACCTTCTGAACTGGCAGATCAGTACAAATCCTCAGTACAGCCGGGGACGTCAGAGTTGACAGGCGCAGTTGCTGCGCTGTGCCACTGGGGGCACGCGACCTGTCCATGAAATGTGGCCAGTTAAAAATGAAAAATGGTGTGTTTGTTGGTTTTAACCATCTGAAATGTGTCTATTGATCACGTAATTATTGAAAATATATCAAAACAGGCACTTCTCTTAAAAAACACACAGCCTTTATACTTTTTACTCCAGGAAATGTTTTTGACTCTTGCGGGGATTTTCCTCTATGTCAAGAAATGGGAAAAGTCCCGAAATGGTAAATGCCGTTCACTTATATAATGTTTTTTTAAGCATCTCTGGATGACCAAAGCACTTTACAAATCCTGCTATCCACCCATTCACACACACATTCACACATTGATGATGGCTAAGCTGCCATACACCAGCGCTGGCCTGGCCCGTTAGGAGCAACTGGGGATTCAGTGTCTTGCTCAAAGACAGGGATACTGCAGACAGAGCAGGAATTGAATCACTGACCCATGTGCTACGCTCTCACGGGCAGCTTCCCTCAGTTAATGTAATCAGTCTACTACAATTTTAATTTTTTGCTGGTGGTTTGTATTGCCTAAATAATGCCTTATTTAGGCATCCATCCATCCATGGATGGATGGATGGATGGATGGTTTGTATTGCCTAAATAATGCCTTATTTCCATAACTGCTTTTTTTATTTCTACACTAGTCACCACATTCCAAGGCTGAGTTCAAGTCCAAGTCACCATATTATTTCAAAGGCCAACTTTAGAGTGCTTTACGATATTATTAGGACATACTATTTATACTTTAAAGCGAGGTAGTCAGATCCGGGAAAAAAATTTTTTTTGCGTGCATGGAAAGAAAATCCTATCTATAGTCATTACAGACACATATAGTGCGATTGTCTGCGAGTGTGAATGACCTGTTCCACGAGCAAATGTATGTTTTTTGGTCCGTGGCTGTTTACATTGCCATATTGGCACACGGCTTCCTCTCCGGCGGCGGCCCCGAGAAGTAAACAAATGCCGGGACGCTTGAATTCTTTCGTCCCGAAAATATCATTTTTGAATATTAATTACAGCTAAACGGGAGCAGTTCCGATGCCGAAATTTCACATACAAATCCTAATATACGTGTTCTATACACCATTGGCTTTTGGGTATCCGACTACCTCGCTTTAATGTGGTCCCCGTTGCCGTCACGAGAAAAATGTACATTATTGACAAAAAACATCCATTTTTTTCCTTCTGTTTGCTCTGACATTACTGAAAATTTACTCAAAATGCACATATGTAAGAACTGTAAAATGGTTAGGTGGTTTCATCTTAAAAGACTCTTCAAGAAAAAAATAAAATTAACTAAACGTTGCAAAACATTAAATCTACCACAAGTCGAAAGCTTTCAACAACAAGTCAGTTCAGTTGGTACTTGAATCAAATAATGTCTTCATTGTATTTTAGAAACATTAGGGTCTCTAGCATATAATGGAATAACTTTGCTTGATGTGGGCACAAAATAATCCGATTGTACTCCTCATGATCAGTGAATCCAAACTGAACGATTTGTGATTTGGAAGACATAACTGACTCATCAACATATGGCTTGAGTCAGTGAGAAGCATCATCACAATAACTTGTGCAAGAGAGGTCGCCTGCAATGCTGATGGCTCTGCGGGTGAGGCGGGTGAATTAGATGTCCAAGAGGGGGGGCAGAGAGGCACCAATGATCTTGCTCGCTGCTTTCACTGTGCGTTGTGTCTTCCGGCAGGAGGCGGTGCAACTTCCATACCACACCATGATGCCACTGGTGAGGATGCTCTCAACGGTGCCCCAGTAGAATGAGCACATGATGGGGGGTGGGATTCGTGCTCTCCTCAGTTTGCAGAGGAAATGGAGGCAAGTTTGAGCCTTCTTGGCCAGTGATGTGGTGTTGTTGGACCAGGAGAGGTCCTCAGAGATTTGCACCCCCAGAAACTTGGTGCTGCTCACCCTCTCCACAGCTGCGCCATCAATGATCAGTGTCACGGTGGCCCTCACGAGCCACCGTAAGACGCCAGCAGTCACCAGTGAGTTGCAGTGATGTTTATTGGGGAGTGAAGCAACAGGGAAAAATACACATGACAGTGCAGGTAGGATAATCACAAGGAACTTACAAAATGATGAAAGAACGGCGTCTGAGCCGGGAGGCACCCAAAGCATCAGACGATGAGAACTTCACAGAGTATAACAGAAGGTATCTTAACAGAAGGTATCATAACAGAGACTGCTGCATCGGGGTGCATTCAGCGCCCGCTTTTAACACCGGTCACTAATAAGATAAGATAAGATAAGATAAGATAAGCCTTTATTAGTCCCACAACGGGGAAATTCCAGGATTGCAACAGCACAGGGATAGCAACACTCAGAGCAACAATCAGAAGGCAAGAAAAAAAAAAAAAACAAGCAAGCAAGAGCAGCTAATAAACATATGTACGTATTACTATAAAATATATATATATACACACACACACAGACACACAGTGCAGAGCATTGTAGCTGGATGGAATAAATATATGAATATATGAACACACAGTGCAGAGCATTGTAGCTAGATGGAATAAATATGTAAATATATAAACACCCACAGTACGGAGCATTGCAGCTAGGTGGAATAAATATGCAAGTATATAAACACACACAGTGCGGAGCAATGTAGCTAGATGGAATAATATGTAGATATATAAATATATAAACACCCACAGTACGGAGCATTGTAGCTAGATGGAATAAATATGCAAATATATAAACACACACAGTGCAGAGCATTGTTGCTAGATGGAATGAAACAGCATAACCGTCTACTTAGTTATCCTACATGGTATGATTATGTGCCCATACATATTCTCACCCTCCATAGCGACCGGTATGTTCCTAGTTGTATGCCGGAGGGGACCATTGTGTAAGTCTATTGCATCTTTTGCATTCAAAAAACTATTAGTTTGTTACGTCTTTTTGCTATCTCTGCGAGCAGCCCTGCTTAGGTTGTACAGTCTGACAGCCGTTGGTAGGAAGGACCTACGAAACCTCTCGGTTGTGCACCTGGGATGATGTAGTCTGCTGCTAAATGAGCTCCTCAGTGCATTCAGTATGTCCTGCATAGGGTGGAACTCGGACTCCAGCAGAGATGACAGTTTAGCCACCGTCCTTCTCTCTCCTATCTCCTCCATCGGATCAAGGCGCTGCCCCAGGACAGAGCTAGCTTTCTTAATCAGTTTGTTCAGTCTCTTCCTATCGGCTGCAGTAATGCCACTGCCCCAGCAGACCACTCCAAAAGTGATGGCTGATGCCACCACCGTGTCATAGAATGACTTCAGCAGCGCCCCTTGTACACCAAAAGACCTGAGTCTCCTCAGCAGGAACAGCCTGCGCTGTCCCTTCTTGTAGAGTGCATCAGTATTGTGTGACCAGTCTAGTTTATTGTTCAGATGAATACCCAGGTACTTATAGGATGTCACCATCTCGATGTCTGTTCCCTGTATATTTACTGGTACTGTGAGGGGCTGCCCATGCCTGCGGCAGTCCACCACCAGCTCCTTAGTTTTCCTCGCGTTGATCTGGAGGCAGTTCCGATGGCACCAGTCCACGAAGTCCTGGATAAGCCCTCTGTACTCAGCTTCATCTCCATTGGAGATGAGGCCAACGATCGCAGAGTCATCAGAGAACTTCTGTAGATGGCAGTGTGTTGTGTTGTGTGAGAAGTCCGCAGTATAAAGAGTGAACAGGAAGGGAGCCAGCACCGTTCCCTGGGGGGCCCCCGTGCTACTGATGATCGTGTCGGACACACAGTCCCGGGTTCTCACAAACTGAGGCCGGTTCGTGAGGTAGTCCAGGATCCATGATGACAGGTGCTGGTCCACCCCTGCGCGCAGCAGCTTGTCCTTCAGGATCATCGGTTGGATGGTGTTGAAAGCACTGGAGAAGTCAAAGAACATGATCCTCACCATATTCCCGGGCTTCTCCAGGTGGGACAGAGAACGGTGAAGGAGGAAGATCACCGCATCCTCCACCCCAATGCCATGCTGGTAGGCGAACTGGAGTGGATCCATCGCTGGTTCCACCAGGGGGCGGAGGTGAGCAAGGAGCAGTCTCTCCAGGGTCTTCATCAAGTGGGACGTCAAGGCCACCGGTCTGTAGCTGTTCAGGTCTTTGGGGTGGGAAGTTTTTGGTACAGGTACCACACAAGATGTTTTCCACAGCTGTGGTACCCTCCCCAGTTTCAGGCTCATGTTGAAGATATACGTCACAATCCCACACAGCTGGTCTGCACAGGACTTGAGGAGCTTTGCGCTGATGCCGTCCGGTCCCGGCGCCTTCCTCGCCTTGATCTTCCTCAGCTCCGTCCTCACCTGGGTCCTGGTCAGGGTCAGGATGGGGGGCTGTGTGTTGGGAGTGGGGGGGTGTTGGTAGAGTGGGGAGTGGGCAGCAGGACTTGATTTCTTTAGAGGCAGCAGTGGTTGTTGTGCAGTCAGGGGGGAGGGCGGTTGGTCAAATCTATTGAAAAACAGATTCAGGTTGTTCGCCCACTCCCTGCCCCCTGTGGCCTGGGGGGAGGTATTCTGGAGCCCCGAGATGGTTTTGAGGTTTCTCCAGACCCCGCTGATGTCGCTCTGTTGCAGCTTGTCCTCCATCTTCTTCCTGAAGCTGTCCTTGCCTTCTCTGATCTTTCTCCTCAGCTCCCTCTGTACGGAATGACCCCGAATGACCCCGAATGCAGCACAGCTGTGGACTTTGACAGCAAGGAGTTCCACCAGGCGCTGTCACAATAAGAGCCCGAGGAGCTAGAAGGAACCCACTGCTGTCAAAGCCTAGAAAGGACGATATATGAGCCGAGTGGGGACGAGACCGGCACTCGGGTTGTAACAATCAGATGGGAATGCTGTGCGTGTCCCCTCCTCATGTCGACTGCAATCTCCCTGGTTTTTCCCACATTCAGGAAGAGGTTGTTGTCTTTACACCACTGGACCAGTTGGCTCACCTCATTTCTGTAGTTAGCGTCCTCATTGTTGGTGATGAGGTCCACCACTGTCATGTCATCTGCAAACTTGATGATGTGGTTGGTATTGTAGACTGGTACACAGTCATGGGTCAGCAGGGTAAAGGCCAGCGGGCTGAGCACACACCCTTGTGGGTCCCCTGTGCTCAATGTGATGGTCTTGGAGGCGTTGCTGCCAACCCACACATTCTGTGGCCTCTCTGTAAGAAAGTCCAGCACCCAGTTACAGAGAGAGGTTTTGAGTCCCAGGTGTCTGAGTTTTTGTATCAGGTGCTGGGGGATGATTGCGTTGAATGCTGAACTGTAGTCCAAGAACAGCATTTGCTCGTAGGAGTTCTTTAAGTCCAGGTGGGTGAGGGCTGGATGGAGAGCTGCAGCGATGGCATCTTCTGTGGATTTGTTTGACCTGTATGTAAACTGAAATGGATCATGGGAGGGAGGGAGGATGGACTTGATGTTCTGCATGACCAGCCGCTTGAAGCACTTCATTATGATCGTGTCAGTGCTACGGGCCAGTAGTTGTTGTAGTTGGATGGGACAGGCTTCTTTGAGACTGGTATTATGCTAGCAGTTTTGAAACATGTGGGGACAACAGCTTGACTCAGGGAGATGTTGAAGATGTCAGCCAGGTCATTCTTGAGCTCCTCTGCACAGTCCTTCAGGACAGAACCCGGTATGTTGTCTGGATCAGCGGCCTTGCGTGGGTTGATCCTGCAGAGGATCCTCCTCATGCTAGCCGGATCTAGACTTACAGCCTGCTCGTCTGGAGGAGGAGTGGTCTTCTGTGCTGATCTGTGCTTCAAAGCGGCCAAAGAAGTCATTTCGGTTGTTAAGCAGTGTGATGTCATTAGCACAGGTCTGAGGTGGAGGTTTGTAGTTGGTGAGAGTCTGTATGCCATACCAGAGGGAACATGGATCTCTGGTGTTGCTGAAGTGTCCGGATATTTTCTTGCTGTACTGTCGTTTTGCCTCCTTGATACCACGGGACAAGTTGGCCCAAGGTGTTGTTAGTCCTGCAGTGTCACCGACCATGAAGGCTGCATACCGAGCCCTCAGGAGCCTGTGGCCCTCTGCTGTCATCCATGGCTTTTGGTTGGCATGAACAGTGATGGTTTTGCAGTGAGTGACATCATCAATGCATTTAGCTATGTGTGCTACAACAACCTCAGTGTACTCCTCTAGGTTTGCGTGTCCATTGTGAGTGGCTGCGTGCTTGAAAGTGTCTCAGTCTGTAGTGCTGAAGCAGTCTTTCAGAACATCAGAGGCAACCTCTAGCCACACACGTACCTGCTTTTTTGTTAGTCTGATTGTTTTCACTCGGGGTTTGAATGCTGGCCTTAACAAGATGGTGATGTGATCAGAGACCCAGGTGGGGAGGGGGGGGGGCTCTGTATGCTTTCTTGTGAACTGTGTACAACAGGTCCAGCAAATTGTCTCCTCATGTTGGAAAGTCTACATGTTGGTGTAGATTTGGTAGGAGGGCCTTTAAATCTGCATGGTTGAAGTCTCCTGCTGTGATGAGGAATCCGTCTGGATGCGATGTTTATGTCTCATTGATGGCCTGGTAGAGTTCATTTAGTGCTTTACTCCTCTCACCGATCAGAGTGGGTGGGGTATACATGGCGACCATAGGACAGATGAAAATTACCTTGAAATTCAATTTTTCAATTCAATTCAATTCAACTTTATTTATATAGCGCCATTTCACAACAACAGTCATCTCATAGCACTATCAACTGTAGGGGGAACCCCCACAGTTGCAGAAAGACCCCAGCAATCAGGCGATCCCCTGTGAGCAAGCACTTGGCGACGGTGGAGAGGAAAAACTCCCTTTTAACAGGAAGAAACCTCCAGCAGAATCAGGCTCAGGAAGGGGCAGTCATCTACTGCGACTGGCTGGGGGGTGAGGGGATAGAGAAGATGAAAAGAACAGACATGTAGAGAGCAAACAGCACGATGGGGACTCAATCTATGGGAGAGAACAAACAAATGTTAATGACCAGCAAAAAAAAAATATTTCATTGAGAGTGAGGAAAGGAGTGAGGCCCAGTGCATTACTGGAGGTCCCCTGGCTGACTAAACCTATTAGCAGCATAACTAAGGGAGGGTTCAGAAACACATGATCCCTCCCTAATTATAGGCTATATCAAAAAGGTAGGTTTTAGCCCTATTCTTAAAAACAGAGATCGAGTCTGACTCCCGAATCCAGATTGGCAGCTGGTTCCACAGGAGAGGAGCTTGATAACTGAAGGCTCTGCCTCCCATTGTACTTTTGGAGATTCTAGGTATTACAAGTAATCCTGCATTTTGGGAGTGTAGTGCTCTGTTAGGATAATACGGTAGTATCAGATCTTTTAAATAAAAAGAAGCCTGATTGTTTAGAGCTTTGTAAGTAAGAAGAAGGATTTTAAACTTAATTCTAAACTCTATGGGAAGCCAATGAAGGGAGGCCAGAACCGGAGAGATATGATCTCTCTTTGTAGTACCTGTTAAAACTCTTGCTGCAGCATTTTGGATCAACTGAAGACTTTTTAAAGATGTTTTAGGACAGCCTGATAATAAAGAATTACAATAATCTAATCTCGAGGTAACAAAAGCGTGGATCAGTTTCTCAGCATCACTCTGAGACAAGATGCTCCTAATCTTGGCAATATTACGCAAATGATAGAAGGCAGTCTTAGAAACAAATTTAATATGTGAACTGAAGGACAGATCTTGATCAAAAATAATTCCAAGGTTCCTCACAGAGCTATTAAGAGAAAGAGTAACCGCATCCAACCTGAAAGTCTGATTTGGAAAGGTATTTCTAAGGTTTTTTGGACCAACAAGAATGACTTCAGTCTTATCTGAATTTAATAGCAGGAAATTACAAGTCATCCAAGCTTTGATTTCCTGAAGACAAGCTTCTAACTTGGCTAATTGATTACTATCATCTGGCTTCATTGACAGGTATAATTGTGTATCATCTGCATAACAATGAAAATGTATACAGTGCTTTCTAATAATGTTGCCTAACGGAAGCATATATAAACTAAAAAGAGTAGGGCCTAGCACAGATCCCTGTGGAACTCCATGACTAAGCTTTGAGTTGAAAGAAAATTCATTATTTACATGAACAAACTGGAACCTATCAGATAAATAAGATCTAAACCACTGCAACGAAGTTCCATTAAGTCCAACATAGTGTTCTAATCTATCAAGTAGAATATTATGATCGATAGTATCAAAAGCTGCACTAAGGAAATGTAAAAGGGTCGGCACTTGATGATCATAAACTCCACTAATAGAGAACAGTGTTTATGCACAACAGTTGCATCTCAGCACCAAGCGTCACTGATGTAGCCACAGACGCCTCCGCCTCCCGTTTTCCCTCCTTCCTTAAACACTCTGTCTGCGCGGTAGCATATTAGCCCTGCTAACTGAATGGCAGAGTCCGGCATATTGCCATTTTACCACGTTTCCATAAAGATAAAAACACAGCAGTTCCTCGCATCACGCTGCATAGTTCTCAGGAGCTGTATGTGGTTTATATTGTTGTCAAGTGAGCATACTTTGGCCAGAATGAGGGCAGAAATTGGGAGTCTCTTTTGTCGCCGTCACACCGTCTACAGCGTCTCCATTTGGGATGAGACACAGCAGTTGAGTCCGGGGATGTGGAGGTCTGGTGGAGAAGACCTAGGCCACAGAGTTCGTCTGTAACGCTCTGATCCAGGACGTAATGTTTGGACATATTCCTCGTCTCCAGAAGGCTGTGGCGGCTGTGGCGACTGTAGCTTCTGCGCAGCATCATATATGTACATTAAACACATGAATATACATTAGGCGTATTTAAACAACACCAAATGGCACAAAACATGAAGAGACAAGGGAGGCCGCTGCGTGTTCACGAGCCACGTTTGTGTGATTGCTTTCTATATGTGCTGTTTTTCTTCCTGTCTGCCTCAGAGTACAGATGGAAATTAGTGAGAATGCTATAAGCTTGTACAGAGCATCTTTACCCTGTGTTTGATGTTTTTTTCTGTACATGATCCCTTACAAATAAACCAATAAAATAAATTAAACTAAACATATACAATGGTGTGAAAAAGTGTTTGCCCGTTTCCTGATTTCTCCTTTTTTATTGTACGTTCATCACATTTAAATGTTTCAGATCATCAAACTGTCATGACGAATTAAGTTTTGACAACTCATGTGCACGATGTCAAACACAGGAAGGAACCACACAGAGGGACACGTTTGACAATTTTATTAATATCAAAATCCAAAGCGCACAGCTACAGAAACAGTCACTTGCCAGAGGAAAGGACCTGTGGAGAGAAGACGAGAGCAGTGAGCTGAGGAGTGGAGTAAGGGGAAAAGGGCGAGCCAAATTGCCACTTACTTGAGAAATCCAGAGAGGACCGGCAGGATCCAGCGGGGAATAGACAAACCAGTAGGGTAAGGGGGGAAAGGTGAGCTGATGGTGCCTGACTGGGTGGATGAGATTGCTGAAGGACAGTGTGGTGGGGCAGGAGAGCGCGTGGCAGTCCTGGCAACACACCTACACGGTGGCAGCAACCTGAGGAAGAGAAGAGAGTAAGGGTTAACGCGTGTCAATGCTTAACTTGTTAATTTGCTTGCCTGAACTCGGGCAGTATACCCAGACGAGCCAGTGTAGACTGCAGGGAGGAAGAATGGCTGATGAGCGGGTGCAGGTGTGTCTTCTGCTTCAGGTGCAGTGATGAGTTTGTAAAGGTGAGACCAGAAGGGAGGGGTGCGCTCCCGCCGCGGGTGACAGGGCCCCCTCTTCTAGGAACGCCTCCTCGCGGTCTGGAGGGCTTCTCCGGGTGAGCACGGCGAAAAGCCCAGCACATCCTTTTGTCCAGTAACAGTGATGAGGGAGTCCAGGATTGTTCCTCCGGGCCGTAGCCCTCTCAGTCAACAAGGTACTGTAAGCCCCGGCCCCGGCAGCGAACATCCAGAATCCGCCGAACTGTGTGGGCGGGGTGGCCATCGATGATGCGGCTTCGGGGGGGGGGGGGACAAAGGGGACTGGCCGAGAGGGGCTTGATGTGACTGACGTGAAAGGTAGGGTTCACCCGTAGGGACGGGGGCAGGTTGAGCTGGACCGATGCATTGTTAATCACCCGGGAGATGGGAAAGGGCCCAAGGAAGCAGGGGGACAGTTTCTTCGACTTCTCCATAAGAAGAATCTGACTAGCCGCCAGCCAGACTTGCTGTCCCACAACATACTTGGGGGCCGGAACCCGCTTCCGGTCAGCAGCGGCCCGGGTGCGTTCCATGGCGCGGGCCAGGGCAGCCTTAGTAGCTCTCCAGACACGCCGGCAGTGCTGGGCGTGGGCCCCTACGGATGGAACCGAAACCTCCCTCTCGGCCATAGGGAGAAGAGGCGGCATGTACCCCAACGACACCTCAAAGGGGGTAAGTCTGGTAGCTGAAGACACCGCAGAGTTCATGGAATACTCCACCCAGGTCAGGTGTGTGCTCCAAGACAAGGGATTATCGGCTGCGACGCACTGCAAGGCAGCCTCCAGGGACTGATTGGCGCGCTCCGCCTGCCCATTACTCTGGGGATGATTTCCGGACGAGAGGCTCACAGTGGTTCCCAGAGTCCAGCAAAAGGCCCTCCAGACCTGGGACGTAAATTGTGGACCCCAGTCAGACACAGTGTTGATAGGGATGCCCTGGATCCGGATGACGTGACCTATGAGGAGGACCGCTGTCTCCAAGGCCGACGGAAGTTTAGGAAGGGCCACCAGATGGACTGCCTTGGAGAAGCAATCCACGATGGTCAGGATCATCGTCTTGCCGTGGAAAGAGGGCAACCCGGTCAAGAAGTCCACAGCGATATGGGACCATGGCTGACCGGGGATGAGGAGAGGATGGAGAAGTCCTGAAGGTGGGGAGGAGTTGGATTTACCCCGGAAGCACATCTGACAGGCTCTAACATACTCTCGGATGTCTCGCCGCAGCATGGGCCACCAAAACACCCGTTGGACAAAGTCAATGGTCCATGAGATTCCACGGTGGTATGCGAAGCGACTGTTGTGACCCCATTGGATGACATCACTGCGGAGGACGGCCGGGACGTACAGATGGTTCCAGGGGCACCCTACTGGCACAGGCTCCTGGGACTGGGCCTGGCGGACCCTCCGCTCGATATCCCAAGTAAGGGCTCCAAGGACGCATGAAGGTGGTTTGATGTTTTTTTTTGGGGGGGGGGGGGGTTTGGGGGGTGGGGGGCTACGTCCCCGGAATCAAACTGGCGCGAGAGCACATCCGGTTTGGTATTCCGGGCTCCAGGCTTGTGAGCCTAATAAAGGGAATACTTTCCCTTTATAAATAAAGGGAAAGTGTCCACTTTATTTTTTTGAGCAGTATATATCCCCATATAATTACAGTCAATATATTATTTTTTTTTGTGTGTTCTGATATACAAGACGTGAAAAACATAAATACAATTATTTACCCTTCTGGCTTCACTAACATGCTTATTATTAACTGTAAAATATATGTTGTTGTAATATGATACAGCCGTGGACAAAATTGTTGGTACCCCTCTGTTAATGAAAGAAAAACCCACAATGGTCACAGAAATAACTTGAATCTGACAGAAGTGGTAATAAATAAAAATTCTATGAAAATTAACCAATGAAAATCAGACAATGCTTTTGAATTGTGGTTCAATAGAATTACTTTGTTTCCAAGGTTGTCATAGCCAGGAGCGGCACTGGGGTTAAGCTCCCAGTGCTCATAAAATGCTCCTTATGGCGTGCGTCTCGAAAAGCCTCTGACAACTAAGTCCAACTCCTAGCCTGCCCGTGTGATTTAGTCTCTAAGCCCGGCGGAACTGCTTTTACTAATAGGAGAAGGGGCGAGGGCGGATCTCTGGCGCCTTAAAACCAGATGCTTCGGGTAGATGGTGGCTCGTCAACCTGGGAAGGTAGCCCATCTAGGGGAAGGCAAACCCTGATTTCAAACCTCCGCTGCCTTGCGGCATACCCGGTCACGGGAAAGGCTTCGGGAGTCAACCCTGAGGAAAAATCCGGAGTCGGAGCCCCTAAGGCAGTTCTATGTTGTGCTCAACATTGTTCTGGCAGCTCCTGCAACGGCGCTGGTGCCAAACTGTAGCAGCCCTGCTGTTCCTTTGGATTCATCAGTGACGTGGAGAGGGGGGACATGCTGCATGGGCAACATCTTGTCCTCCATATCTTCCTGCCCAGGCTTGAATCCTACCAACGCCCAACGCTGGAAGGTAGAACACCGGATCACTGGAGAGGACACTCCAGCTTCGCCTTTGGCGTAGACAAAACATGGGTAATGACAGTTACCGGTTATAAGCCACCGCTCAATTGGCGTAGAGCGCGGTGCCAGGGGTTGTTCGCGACGGTGGGAGGAATCATCGGATCTCACTGGACAGCTACCGCCCGCCTCAAGCTGGGCAGCCCCAAGCCAATAAGGTGTTGTCCCGCCACAGCTTGCTTTCCTCATTGGGTGCATGGGGATGAGGAGAAATCCAAACAGCAGGCTGAGAACCTTCGCACCAGGCAAGACAATAAAACAAAAGAGACCAACTCTAAAACTGGGAACTTGGTACGTCCGCACTATGATGACAGGACTCGCTGCTAACCTCAAGGACATCAACGACACCAGGAAGACTGCCATCATCAATAATGAGCTGAAGAGACTGGAAGTGGATATCGCCACTCTCCAGGAAACACGGTTGGCTGACGCAGGCACACTGAGAGAGAAGGACTACACGTTCTACTGGCAGGGAAAGGGCAGTGACGAACACAGGGAACACGGAGTGGGCTTCGCAGTGAAGAACACCTTGCTGAAGATGGTGGAACCGGGCAGCACTGGCTCTGCACGACCCCTCACCCTCCGCCTGAACACCACTCAAGGCCCAGTCACCCTCGTCAGTGTGTATGCCCCAACACTGACAGCCACACCAGAGGCAAAAGACAAGTTCTACGAGAATCTCGCAACAACTGTCAGGATCATCCCCAACTCTGAACAACTCATTTTCCTTGGAGACTTCAATGCCAGAGTGGGTGCTGACCACGACTCCTGGCCCTACTGTCTTGGACCTTTTGGCGTAGGCAGAATGAACGACAACGGACAGCGGCTGCTCGAGTTCTGCACATATCACGATCTGTGCATCACAAACTTGTTCTTCAAGACCAAGCCCCAACACAAGGTTTCCTGGCAACATCCGCGCTCAAAGCACTGGCACCAGCTGGACTTGATCCTGACCAGGCGTACCTCACTGAAGAACGTGCTAATCACCCGTTCGTTCCAGAGTGCAGATTGCGACACAGACCATTCATTGGTGTGTTGCAAGGTCAAGCTGCAGCTGAAGAAATTCCATCATGCTAGACAGCCTGGAAAGGCACGGATTGACACCAGCAAGATGGCTCAACCAGAACTTGTTGAGCAGTTTGCCTCCACCTTTGAGAAGGAACTTGGCGTACCACAAGAAGGAGAATCTGCAAAGCAGAAGTGGGAAGAGCTGCGAAACACCATCCACCGCACAGCCTTGGCTACCTTTGGGAGGAAGACCTCGAAGTCACAGGACTGGTTTGATGCCAAGTTGACCGAGATGACCCCCGTCATTGAAGCCAAGCGCTCAGCACTTGCTGAGTACAAAAAGTACCCAAACAAGAAGAATCTCCAGATTCTCAGGGCTGCGAGAAGCAAAGTTCAGCAGACTGCTCGGCGCTGTGCCAACGAGTACTGGACTCAGCTCAGCCAAGACATTCAAACCGCTGCCATAACAGGGAACATCCGTGGTATGTACGATGGCATCAAGAAAGCACTATGCCCGGCTCAGAGCAAGACGGCCCCCCCTCAAATCCTCCACTGGGGAGATGATCACAGAAAAGAACAAGCAGATGGAGAGATGGGTGGAACACTACTCCGACCTCTACTCCAGACAGAACACCGTGACACCTTCAGCCCTTGATGCCATCGACTGCCTGCCATCCATGGACGAACTTGACGCCGAGCCAACCATCGACGAACTCAGCAAGACCATTGATAGCTTGGCCGCTGGCAAGGCACCCGGCAATGACGGCATACCCCCTGACCTGATCAAGCACTGCAAGACCGCCCTACTGCTGCCATTGCATGACGTCCTCTGCCAGTGTTGGAAGGAAGGTGCCATACCACAGGACATGAGGGACGCCAAGATTATCACCCTCTACAAAAACAAAGGGGAGAGAAGTGACTGCAACAAATACAGGGGCATCTCCCTCCTCAGCGTTGTTGGCAAAGTCTATGCACGAGTTGTTCTCGTTCGTCTACAGAAGCTTGCCGAACATGTCTACCCCGAGTCTCAGTGTGGCTTCCGCGCTGAGCGATCGACGGTAGACATGATATTCTCCATCCGCCAACTCCAGGAGAAATGCAGAGAACAGAACATGCCCCTGTACATCGCCTTTATCGACCTCACCAAAGCGTTTGATCTGGTCAGCAGAGAGGGCCTTTTCAAGATCCTGCCAAAGATAGGATGCCCACCAAAGTTGCAAAGCCTCATCGAATCGTTTCCCACCAACATGCAGGGGATAGTGCAGCACGATGGCAACGTCTCAGAGCCATTAAACATACGCAGCGGAGTGAAACAGGGCTGTGTACTTGCGCCAACCCTCTTTGGGATTTTCTTTGTTATGCTCCTGAGGCATGCCTTCAGCACAGCAACAGAGGGAATCTACCTGCACACAAGATCTGACGGCAGGCTTTTCAACCTCGCCCGCCTGAAAGCCAGAACCAAAGTACGCGAGGCTCTAATCAGAGACATGCTGTTCGCAGACGACGCTGCAGTCGCAACCCACACACAGCAGGAGCTTCAGACCCTGATGGACCGCTTCTCCCAGGCATGCAAGGACTTCGGGCTTACCATCAGCCTGAAGAAGACAAACGTCTTGGCGCAAGGCACGGAAGCACCACCAACCATCACCATCGACGACTACGAGCTGGAGGTCGTGAATCAGTTCACGTACCTGGGGCCCACGATCAGCAACAACCTCTCCCTTGATACAGAGATCAACAAGAGGATTGGAAAATCAGCCTTCACACTTGCTCGCCTCACCACACGAGTGTGGGAGAATCCCAAACTCTCTGTCAAGACGAAGATGGCAGTGTACAACGCCTGCGTCATCAGCACACTGCTCTATGGGAGTGAGACGTGGACAACATACGCCCGGCAGGAAAAGAGACTGAACTCCTTCCACTTGCGCTGCATTCGCCACATCCTGGACATATCCTGGCAGGACAAAGTGCCCAACACAGAAGTTCTGTCCCGCGCCGGCCTTCCCTCCATGTTCACTCTACTCAGGCAGCGCAGGCTCCGCTGGCTAGGCCACGTTCACCGTATGGAGGATGGCAGAATCCCCAAAGACATCCTCTACGGAGAACTGGCAACTGGCAGGAGAGACGTTGGCCGCCCACAGCTGCGCTTTAGAGACGTCTGCAAGAGAGACATGAAGGCCCTGGAGATCAACACAGAGCGCTGGGAGGACCTTGCAATGGACCGCTCCAAATGGAGAGGCACCCTGACCAGACAGCTCAAGGCGGGTGAAGAAAGACTGACTGCTGCAGCAGATGAAAAAAGGACCCACAGGAAGAACCGCCACAGACCCAGCAGCACGGAGACCACCCACAAGTGCGACCTGTGTGACAGGGACTGCCATTCGCGCATTGGCCTGTTCAGCCACAGGTGGTGCTGTTCCAGCAGAGTAGACATTTAGGATTCTCTTCCATGGTCATCGTAGACCGACGGAGGCCAACGATAAGAATTACTTTAAAAAACAAACTCATGAAACAGGCCTGGACAAAAATGATGGTACCCCTAGAAAAGATTGAAAATAATGTGACCATAGGGACATGTTCAACCAAGATGTGTCCTCTAATTAACATCACAGGTGTCTACAAACTTGTAATCAGTCAGTCGGCCTATTTAAAGGGTGACAAGTAGTCACTGTGCTGTTTGGTGACATGGTGTGTACCACACTAAACATGGACCAGAGGAAGCAAAGGAGAGAGTTGTCTCAGGAGATTAGAAAGAAAATTATAGACTGTAGCAGAGACTTGGGTGAGTCAGCTCAGACAGCATCTCAGTCAGGGGCAGAGTGTAAACAGAGGAGGACAATAGTCAGGGGGTTTAAGGGTGAAGGTATTGTGACGTTAAATGTCATGCAATGTGATGTGAAATGTCTTGCTGATGTGAGATGAGCGGTTGGGATAAGAGGAGAGACCGTGCTTGGTGGTATCATGCTTTTTCTGTGTATGACTGATGAAAGAGTGTAATAAACGTCGTCTGTTCGTAAACCTGCCTCATTATTCACACTCTCCACACTGGTGACCCTGGACAGATTATGGAACACGAGGCAAGAACCCCGGAGTCGGCTCGGACGGGAAGCCCCAGCAACGCGGCAAGCATCCCACAGACGGCCCAGACGGGAACCCCCAGCAACGCGTGCGCTGTTTCAGTCAAGCTACCAGACTTTTGGCAGCACAACCCGCGCTCTTGGTTCCACCACACCGAGGCCAAGTTCGCCCTCCGGGGAATAACGGCAGACGACACCAAGTTTTACTACGTGGTTGCAGCGCTGGACGCTCGCACAGCTCAGCAGGTAGCGAGCCTGCTCAACCAGCCCCCAGCCCACAGCAGATACGAGGCTCTCAAGGTTACACTGACCCGGCGCTACATGCTCTCAGACTGTGAGAGAGCAGAGAGGCTCCTGAGGCGTTCCGAGTTAGGAGATGGTTCGGCTGTCGATCTGATGGAGAAGATGTTGGCGTTAATGGGCATGGACGATGGGCATTTTCTGTTTGCCCACCTTTACCTCCGGAACCTTCCAACAGAGGCGAGAGTGGTTCTGGCCAATTCTCCGTTGCTGGCCACGCGTGACTACCGTGCGCTAGCCCAGGAGGCAGACCAGATCATCCTCACCACCAGAGCGCTCACAGTCAATGCGGCGGCGTTGGAACCCAGCGAGACAACCAGAGGAGGCGAGGAGCCATCGACGGTAGCGGCAGCGGGGGCCAAGGAGCACCAGAGAGACTCGCTGTGCTTCTACCACTGCCGCTTCAGAGAGAATGCACGTAGATGTGCGCCACCGTGCCAATCCGAGCGCTTGGGAAACGCCGAGGCCAGCAGTTGGTAGCAGCTGCGACCACCGGCGAAGAGAACAAGCTGCTCTACATGACAGACTCGCGCTCAGGGAGGCGTTTCCTCGTAGACACCGGAGCCCAGAAGAGCATCATCCTGCCGACCTACGCCGACCGGCTGGCAGGACCTAGCGGCCCCAGGCTGGTGGCAGTAAATGGCTCAGGCATTAAGACGTTTGGTGAGAGAACATTGGCTTTATCTCTACATGGCTGTACATACGAGTGGACTTTTGTCATAGCAGCACTGATTTTCCCAATCCTGGGAGCTGATTTTCTGTGTGCACATGGTTTACTAGTTGATGTTGCTAACAGGCGCCTGGTTAATGCACTGTCCTTTGACTCTCTCCTCTGTACAGCTCGAGGGGCCGGGCCAGTAACACAAGCCAACATCACAGCTCCAGGCGGTAAGTTCCACACACTGCTCACTCAGTTCCCAGCACTCACGGTCCCGATGTTTTCGGCAGCCATCGCTAAACACGGGGTGGAGCACTTTATAACCACCACCGGGCCGCCCGTTTTCGCACGACCTCGGCGCTTGGACGCAGCTAAACTGGCCATAGCGCTCAAGGAGTTTGCCAACCTGGAAAGGCTGGGCATCATCAGGCGTTCGAACAGCCCATGGGTATCCCCACTACACATGGTCCCTAAGGCTGAGGGGTCGTGGCGACCGTGTGGTGATTTCCGCAGATTGAAAAACGCCACAGCACACGACCGCTACCCGATTCCCCACATTCAGGATTTTTCCGTTCACCTCGCCGGAGCACGCATTTTTTCTAAAATACACCTGGTCCACGGTTACCAACAGGTCCCAGTGCACGCAGAGGACGTAACCAAAACAGCGGTAATAACTCAGTTTGGCTTGTTCGAGTTTCTGCGCATGCCATTCGGATTAAAAGGAGTGGCACAGAAGTTCCAGCACATGATGGATGTGGTGCTGCGCGATCTCCCGTTTGTGTTCGGCTATCTGGATGATATCCTGGTAGCCAGTGTGTCCGAAGACGAACACGTAACCCACCTCAGGATGGTTTTCCAGAGGTTGGAGGAGCACGGGTTAATAATCAACCCGGCGAAGTGCCAGTTCGGCGTGACGGGGATTGATTTTTTGGGGAACCGCGTCTCACCGGAAGGAGCGATACCTTTGCCCGACAAAGTGCGCACCGTGGCGAACTTTCCCCGGCCTCAGACGGTCAGGGTGCTGCAAGAATTTTTGGGGATGGTTAACTTTTATAACCGGTTCCTTCCCCGCGCAGCTCAACTCATACAGCCATTGTACGCCGCGCTCAAGAGACGGAAACCCGCGGATGGAGTTGAATGGACTCCAGAGCAAGAACGCCGCACTGTTGGTGCACCCAGACCCGGCGGCCCAGACAGCACTCACTACCGACGTCTCGGACGTGGCCATAGGGGCTGTCGTGAAGCAACATGTCACCGGTTCTTGGCAGCCACTCGTTTTTTTCAGCAGGGCTTTGCGCGACAGTGAGCGTAAATACAGCGCATTTGACAGGGAGTTGCTGGCTCTCCACCTGGCCATACGCCACTTCCAGTTCTGGCTGGAAGGGCACAGCTTCACTGCGTTCGTGGACCACAAGCTGCTGACGTTCGCGATGGCCAAGGTTTCGGAACCATGGTTGGGCCAGCAGCAGAGACAGCTGGCCGCGATCTCGGAGTTTACGACCGATATAAGATGGCAGCAGCGCACACGGACGCAGCGGCCCCTCTTGGCATCAGCGAGTGTGAGAGTTTTGAGTGTTGTGATCTTCCCAGACATACATTCTGTAAAACTTACAACCGTGAGACCTTATTAAACATCAAGGTACTGCACGCTGCAAGAATCGCGGTGATCGGTTGTGATTTGGACATTCTACGCCAGCATGGTATTCTGGCGGAGTCCCCGCTGGAAGCTACCCGAGAGAGGAGGAGGCATAAGCGGAGCGAACGCAAGCAAAAGCATGGAAAAAGGGCCGGGATCCATGCTAGGCTAAAGGCTAACCCCTCCAGACCAGCAGTACCATCGCTCATTCTCTCTAACGTCGGCTCCCTCGAAAGCAAGCTGGACGAGCTGCGTCTGCTGAGAGAAACCCGGAGAGTGTGGAGAGACTGCTGTGTGTTTGTTTTCACCGAGACATGGCTCCACGGCAACATTCCCGACAAGGCCATTCAACTGGAAGATATGGCGATGTTCCGTGCCGACAGGGAAACGGCGAGCTCCGGTAAGAGCCGGGGGGGTGGGCTATGCATCTATGTTAACAAGAACTGGTGCGTCAATGCCACGTTAGTGTCTAAACACTGCTCTCCGTTGGCGGAGTTCCTTATTGTAAATTGTCGGCCATATTATTTGCCGAGGGAATTCAGCAACGTGTTTGTAGCTGGTGTTTACATAGCGCCAAAAGCTATTGCTAAAGCTAATGCTAAGAAGGCACTCGGGGAACTGCACATTGCGATTAGTGAAATCCAAACTTCACACCTGGACAGTTTTGTGGTGGTTGCGGGGGATTTTAACCACACCAGCTTAAAGACTGTGCTCCCCAAGTTTAAACAATGTGTAGACTTTAAGACCAGAGGAGAGAATATGTTGGACTTAGTGTACACAAACACAGATGCATATAAGGCGATACCCCACCCCCATCTCGGCCTTTCTGATCACATATCTGTGATGCTGCTGCCTGCCTACAAACCTTTATTGAAGCGCAGCAGGCCAGCAGTGAAGCAAATTAGAATTTGGCCAGAGAGTGCAACCTCTGCACTGAAAGACTGTTTTCTGCACACAGACTGGGAGGTCTTCAAAATAGCATCCTCCCAGGAAGACAAGACAGATGTGAAGCAGTATGCTGATACAGTCACCAGCTACATCGTGAAGTGCACAGAGGATGTCACTACAGTGAAGACCATCACTATGCGGGGTAACCATAAGCACTGGATGACTGCAGAGGTGCGCTCGCTGCTTACAGCCAGAGATGCAGCCTTCAGAGTGAAGGACAGGATCGCCCTCCGCTCAGCCAGGTCTGCGCTCTCAAAGGGAATTAAGGCGGCAAAGCGTGCCTATGCGGAGAAAATCCAGGGACACCTCTGTGACACTAGGAACACCAAGCAGATGTGGCAGGGAGTTCAGACACTGACGGGCTATAAGTCAAGGCAGGGGGTCGATGATGACGACGCTTCGCTTCCAGACAGGCTTAACGACTTCTTTGCACGTTTTGAAGCATCAAACTCGACAATCAGAGGGAGGGCTGGCCCACCCCCACCATCGGTCGGACCAGCTTTTACCATCAACACAGCGGACACACGGAGGACCCTAACCAGAGTCAACCCACGCAAAGCTGCAGGTCCGGACAACATTCCGGGACCTGTGCTCCGAGACTGCGCAAGCGAGTTGGCGGATGTCCTGACTGACATTTATAACATCTCCCTGAGTCGGGCCATCGTTCCCAGATGCTTCAAGACCTCTATCATTGTACCGGTGGCAAAGAAACCAGTGGTGTCCTGTTTGAATGACTATCGTCCTGTTGCACTGACACCAATTGTGATGAAGTGTTTTGAATGGCTTGTCAAACCACACATTACAGCCTGCCTCCCTGCATCACACGACCCGCTCCAGTTTGCATATCGTTCAAACCGCTCCACGGAGGATGCTATAGTCACCACCCTACACTCTGTCATCACCCACCTGGACCAGAAAGACACCTACGCCAGACTCCTGTACATTGATTTCAGTTCAGCATTCAACACCATTATTCCCCAGAGACTGATGGAGAAATTATTCCTTCTTAGTCTGAACACCGCCACATGTCTCTGGATCCTGGATTTCCTGACTGAGAGACCTCAGTCTGTCCGGGTTGGAAACAACATCTCCAACTCTGTCACGCTGAGCACTGGATCCCCTCAAGGCTGTGTACTCAGTCCACTGTTGTTTACACTTCTAACACATTACTGTGTATCCAGACATGAGGGGAACCAGATTATTAAGTTTGCAGATGACACCACGGTGGTGGGACTTATTCAGAGGGATGAGGAATCAATGTACAGGGAAGAAGTGAGAGACCTGGAGGGCTGGTGAAGGGAGAACAATCTGGTGCTCAACGTGGACAAAACGAAGGAGATGATTATCGACTTCCGGCGGTCACAGCCTGAGCACGCCCCCCTCAGCATCGGTGGCTGTTTAGTGGAGAGAGTGGAGAACATCAAGTTCCTCGGAGTGCAGATCTCGCAGGACCTGACCTGGAGCAAGAATTCCTTGGCGATCAGGAAGCGGGCTCAGCAGAGACTGCACTTCTTGAGGAAACTCAAACAGGCCTCTCTCCCCATCTGCATCCGCAGGACCTTCTACAGAGGTGTGGTGGAGAGTGTTCTGACGTACTGCATTGCTACATGGTACTCCAGCTGCAGTATGTCAGACAAAAAAGCCCTGCAGAGGATAGTCAAGGGGGCGGAGAGGGTAATTGGAGTCTCCCTCCCCTCTGTCCAAGAACTTTTTCAGAACCGTTGTAGGAGCAGGGCACTGAACATTGTCAAGGACCGTTCTCACCCTCTGCATAAACACTTTGAACTTATTCCATCTGGTAAATGATTCCGGAGCATCGGAGGCAGAACCACCAGACTGATCAACAGCTTCCTTCCACAAGCTGTCAGGATGCTGAACAGTTGACCCGGAATCTCTCATACACACAACTGCACCTACGGACATTTTGTATATTATTTGTATATTATAGTTAGTTCGTTTTTTTTCCCCAGGTATGTCTCAGGGATGTGTGAATGAATGGGGGGGTGGGGGGGTGAAGCTATGTGGGAGTGTGTCTTAAATCATGCTGCTTCTATTTATATGGATGCCGAGAGAAACACAATTTCATCTTGCCTGCACTACAGTTGTATGTACAGCAATGTGACAATAAAGTTTGATTTGATTTGATTTGATTTGATTTGATTTGATATTCAGCATATGTCGGGTAAACTGAATGTGGTGGCGGACTGCCTCTCATGCGGAGTAGTGGCCCCGGTCTGCGTAGGGATAGATTATACAGCCATGGCCACAGAGCAGATTGGCGATACGGACATGCGCGCGCTCCAGTCTGGACCAACAGGGTTAAGGCTGGAGAGCAGAGTACTGCAGGACGGCAAGCCCCCCTAATCTGCAATGTCTCCATGGGACGCCCGCGCCCGGTGGTCCCGGTCGCGTGGCGCCGCCGCGTGTTTGAGTCAGTTCACGCTCTGGCACACCCGGGAGTGCGCGCGTCAGTCAAAATGGTGGGAGCGAGGTTCATGTGGCAAGGCCTGAGCAAACAAGTGAAAGAGTGGGCTGCAGCCTGCATAGCGTGCCAATGAGCCAAAGTGCACAGACACACGAAGGCTCCTTTGGAGCCGTTTAGTATACCGGCCAAAAGATTCGACCATGTTCACGTGAACCTCATGCCCCCCCCCACCGCCATCACAGGGGTGCACGCACCTTCTGACAGTGGTGAACTGCACCACACTTCCACGGACGTGGCGCGCGCTTTTTTGACAACATGGGTGGCGCGTTTTGGAATCCCGTCTTACATCACGTCCTATAGGGGCCCTCAGTTTGTTTCCGAACATTGGTCCACGATGGCCCGCAGCCTGGGTGTTACGATTCATCACACAACCGCGTACAACCCACAGACCAATCCCCCAACATCTGTCCTTTTAATCCCTCAAGGCCATCTCTTTGCATACAAAAGGCCAGACTTCACATCCTCCTGTTACCCCTAGGAGGTTCAGACCTTTTGTTCCTCTGAGACGTGAAGCATATAATAAGCATACAGTAATACACATGTGAAGCATATAAAACCACATATGTGCACCACAATGCGAGCGTTTTCACAGGTCACTGAAAGCAGCACTCAGGGCTTTGTTGACCGATGCAAATTGGGTAGACCGGTTGCCGTGGGTTTTATTGGGGTTGCGTTCCACACCAAAAGAGGATTTGGAGGCTTCCCCGGCAGAGCTGGTTTTTTCTCAGCCACTGCGGCTGCCCGGGGAATTTTTGCCAGATAATCCCGCGCCGGACAACTGCCCGTCTCAGCGTTTGCAGCATAGTGCAAATACCGGCATGCTGCCCAGCCCGGCCCACCACTGTTTTCCACATGCTTTCATGCCAAAAACTTTGAAGAACGCGGAGTTCGTGTTCGTCAGGCACGATGCCCACCACCCTACATTGCGCCCACCCTATGATGGCCCGTTCAGAGTGCTGGAAACAGGGGACAAGCATTTTTTGTTAGACTTGGGGGGTCGTCGGGAGAAAATATGCATAGACAGACTTAAACCCGCCTTTGTAGTGGCAGATGAGCAAGTGCTGCTGGCTCGGGCCCCTCGGCGTGGAAGACCCCGCTGAGAACTCCCCAGGCAAACGATTCATCAGGACAGCCATATGGGCAAAGCGGAGTTTCCCCCCCCTCGCCATGGCCCACCCACAGTCAGACACACTTCTAGCAGCCCCCCGCTGGCACAGAAACCCCCGTTACAGCAGATATGGGAGGAGACTGAAGTCCAAAAGGCATGAGGACTGAAACTCTGTCTGGGGGGGTGGTGTAGCAGAGACTTGGGTGAGTCAGCTCAGACAGCATCTCAGTCAGGGGCAGAGTGTAAACAGAGGAGGACAATAGTTGGGGGGTTTAAGGGTGAAGGTATTGTGACGTTAAATGTCATGCAATGTGATGTGAAATGTCTTGCTGATGTGAGATGAGCGGTTGGGATAAGAGGAGAGACCGTGCTTGGTGGTATCATGCTTTTTCTGTGTATGACTGATGAAAAAGTGTAATAAACGTCGTCTGTTCGTAAACCTGCCTCATTATTCACACTCTCCACACTGGTGACCCTGGACAGATTATGGAATACGAGGCAAGAACCCCGGAGTCGGCTCGGAAAGGAAGCCCCAGCAACGCGGCAAGCATCCCACAGACGGCCCGGACGGAAACCCCCAACAACGCGTGCGCTGTTTCAGTCAAGCTACCAGACTTTTGGCAGCATAACCCGCGCTCTTGGTTCCACCACACCGAGGCCAAGTTCGCCCTCCGGGGAATAACGTCCTCCCTGGACGTGGCCGCAGGAGGAGACGGATAATACGAATGGTAACAAAAGAGCCCAGAACAACCTCTAAACACATTCATGGTGAACTCCAAGGTCAAGGTACATCAGTGTCAGATTGCACCATCTGTCATTGTTTGAGCCAAAGTGGACTTCATGGGAGACGACCAAGGAGGACACCACTGTTGAAAACAAATCATCAAAAAGCCAGACTGGAATTTGCCAAACTGCATGTTGAAAAGCCACAAAGCTTCTGGGAGAATGTCCTATGGACAGACAAGACAAAACTGGAACTTTTTGGCAAGGCACATCAGCTCTATGTTCACAGACGCAAAAATGAAACATACCAAGAAAAGAACACTGTCCCTACTGTCAAACATGGAGGAGGTTCTGTTATGTTCTGGGGCTGCTTTGCTGCATCTGGCACAGGGTGTCTTGAATCTGTGCAGGGTACAATGAAATCTCAAGACTATCAAGGTATTCTAGAGAGAAATGTGCTGCCCAGTGTCAGACAGCTTGGTCTCAGTCGCAGGTCATGGGTCTTGCAACAGGATAATGACCCAAAACACACAGCTAAAAACACCCAAGAATGGCTAAGAGCGAAACATTGGACTATTCTATAGTGGCCTTCTATGAGCCCTGATCTAAATCCTATTGAACATCTGTGGAAGGAGCTGAAACATACCGTCTGGAGAAGGCACCCTTCAAACCTGAGACAACTGGAGCAGTTTGCTCATGAGGAGTGGGCCAAAATACCTGCTGAGAGGTGCAGAAGTCTCATTGACAGTTACAGAAATTGTTTGATTGCAGTGATTGTCTCAAAAGGTTGTGCAACAAAATTTTAAGTTAAGGGTACCATCATTTTTGTCCAGGCCTGTTTAATGAGTTTGTTTTTTTAAAATAATTCTGTTGAACCACAATTCAAAAGCATTGTCTGATTTTCATTGGTTAATTTTCAAAGAATTTTTATTTATTACCACTTTTGTCAGATTCAAGTTATTTCTGTGACCATTGTGGGTTTTTCTTTCATTAACAGAGGGGTACCAACAATTTTGTCCATGTGTGTACAATATATTGAATTATACATTAGGAATTCCTACATTGTATATGTTGTTCAAGCATATATTGTTATAGTCTATTTACATATTGTATATAGTACACCCCAGATGTCCCTAAATGCATCTTGAAAAGTAGTTTCCACAAGATTAGCCAGTGTATCCCATCATGCATATCGAGAAGAAAAACAAAGATAAACTGAGCAAATGTGGGAAAAAATTAAAATGCATTCAAGGGGGAAGAAGTAATACACTTTTACAAATTATCTGATCTTTATAATCAGTTTATTACCTTTATGTCGCCATCATCTAAGATAAGATAAGATAAGATAAGATAAGATAAGACAAGACTTTATCAGTCCCTCCAGGATTTCACGATGTTGTGATTGCGTCAATTCACATAAAATCAGCCAATCAGCGCAACTATTGCACGACCTTGCAACTTTGTCCAATCGTCGCAACTTTCCCGCAATTTCGGCCAATCCTCGTCAACTTCCACCAATTTCCCCAATCAAATTTGTCTGTCACTGGCACCCAAACTCTCTAACAATCAAATGCATCATTGCGCCCGTTCACTTCCGTGTTTACAGTGAGTATCAATGGAACACATCAGCAAAAACAGAGTGACTTAAAAAAACGCTCACCCACAAGGTTTCCAACACCGTCCCTTCCTCCATCTTCCCCAGCCTGCCGGTGGACATCTCGCCACGTCTCTGTCCTGACCGCATGTACGAAGCACTGGGTTTGTGTTGAAAAATGTCCACCTGCCTCAAAAGCACCACGTTGCGGGAGCGCATGTAAGGACAAACGCCACAAAACCACAAACAAAATGGGCAAATCTAACACTACAGCCAGTGTTTGAACATTTTATACAGCTTAAAGGTAAAATCATTACTACATCTTGTCAATGAGCTTTAAAGCTGTGAATCTCCAGTCTGAACACTGACACCCCCTGCCCCCCCCCCCCCCGTAAATGAAAGATATGCGTCTGAAGAGACAACTGTGTGTCCAGATGTGCAGCAGACAGACAGGTAGGAGTTAGGCACAGTAAGAGAGAGAATATTGTCTGTATTTTTTTTTCAGAAAAACACAGACACCAATAACCAATACAGAGCAAAAGAATAAATTATATTTTTTCCTCTCCACTCGGTACTGAGTGGTTGAGGACCGTAGGGAGTTTTCGAAAGAAGGTGCTGCCAATAATTTCCAAATCTCTACTCTTTGACATGCATTCAATGCAATTTAGCTGTTGTAATAGATATTGTGTTAAAGTCTGTATTTGCTGTTGCACAAGAGTTTTTCTGTATAGTAGAAGTTTCTGCTTAATTTACAAATCACTGTAATAGGGAATTTTTGACAATCCTGTGCTTTTCTTGTATTGTTATATAGAATATCACTGCAGTAAATTGGAAAAAAAAAACATCTGCTATAAAATGTGTGATTCTTCCCACAACTTTTAGTGCAAAAAGAAAAAAACTCTCAAAACATTGCAACTTTTTAAAAAAGCTCCCGTGAATTCAAGCTTCTTGGGCCGCAACAATCATAAAAGTATCCTGCGAAATCCTGGAGTGGAGTATTAGTCCCACAATGGGGAAATTACAGGATTGCAGTAGCAAAGGGATAGCAGCACTCAACAATAGTAAATAAGATAATACGATAAGAATTGGTTAACCAAAGCAGTAAATAAATATGCATACACTACTCACAAAAAATTAGGGATATTAGGCTTTCCGGTGAAATTTCAGGATGCACCTAAA
This sequence comes from Pholidichthys leucotaenia, assembly GCA_020510985.1. Lineage (NCBI taxonomy): Eukaryota > Metazoa > Chordata > Actinopteri > Cichliformes > Pholidichthyidae > Pholidichthys > Pholidichthys leucotaenia. The sequence continues at coordinate 10,829,981 of CM035842.1, forward strand.
ATGCATTATAACCTTTCCAGGTTAACTTAATTTGATCTTCTCTAACCTTTTGAATACACATTTCCAACTATTTAATGTTTTAGTACTTTCTGCATAACTTGCTGTTCTCTAACAAGGTGCTTAAGGGCAAAATTCACAACAGGTGTTTGATCCATGAATCAACCAATACATTTTCTGGTTCAGTTAGAATTGGTATTTAAACAGTCCTTTTCATCATGCTGTTCACATTTTGACATCATGAGACCAAAACGACACCAAACAATTGATCAACAGTACCTCACCACTGCGAGGCTTCAAACAGGATGTTCTCAGAGGAAAGTGGCCACTGAGCTTACAGTATCACAGAGTGTCATCAGCAGGTTGCAACAGAGATACAAAGAGACTGGAAGAGTAACAGAAAGGCATAGAACTGGACGTCCTTTGGCCACATCCCAAGCTGATGACCGCTTCATTTTGAACAGTGCCCTGCAGAACCCGGTGATGCATGCCACTCAACTCCAGGCACATTTAAGGGAGGTGAGAGGCACCCAAGTGTCACGTCAGACCATTCAAAACCATTTACATCTGCGTGATCTGCATGCTAGACGACCTGCAAGGGTACCTGACCACACCATCAGGCACAGGCGTCATTGTTTGCATGGGCCAGGGAGCATTTATGCGGGACAAGGGACCAGTGGACTTCAGTGCTGTTTTCTGATGAAAATCGATTCACGTTGAGCAGACATGATGGCCGTTAAAGATGTTGGAGATGTCTTGGAGAGCACTATGCATCACCCACTGTTGTCGCCATGTTACAGTCTGAGCAGGTGTGTCTAGTCAATACAGAACTGCTCTACACCTTGTGAATGGTACAGTGACAAGCCAATACTACCTGAATAACACCATTAATCTAGTCATTGTGCCCCTGTATGAACAACACAGGCCTAATTTCATCTTCATGGCCGACAATATTCCAGCTCATTGAGGTTGCATCATTTGGAAATGGCTTCTGGAGGCTGGGGTACCTCAAATGGAGTGGCCTGCACTTTCTCCAGATCTGAATCCCATAGAAAACCTATGGGATCAGCTGAGTCACCATGTAGAGGCTCGTAACCCTGCACCCCACAACCTCAATGACCTGAGGGCCGCCCTTCAAGACGAGTGGAATGCCATGCCTCAGCAGACAATAAGCCGCCTTGTGAACAGCATGAGACGTCATTGTCAAGCTGTAATTGATGTGCAAGGGCACATGACAAGTTATTGACACACTGACATTTTTTGTTGTGGTATACCCACCAGTTACTGGCTTTTGTTTCAATAAATTGTTTGAGCTGAGGAAATCATCATTGCATGTTTCTACTTAAATGCCCTACTTTCATGATATAATATCACTGTAGTATGAACTTTTTACATTTTCCATAAATTTCATCCGAAAGACAAATATCCCTAACTTTTTGTGAGTAGTGTATGTACACAGTGTTATGGCCCCGCTCCTTCTTGAAATGGGTCGTCTGTGTGGTTTTTTTTCTTGTGCTGTAGGTGGAGCTGCGAAGGATGGCCCTTGGCTGAGGGTTACCCTACATAAGCCACACCTGTGCTCTTGTCAGCAGCTTTTTGCTCCGACAGAGGCTGGGTGGCTCTCTGCTGTATGTCTGCGCTCTGCCTGCTACTGTTTTTCTGTCGTTTGCTTGGGGCTGTGCTGGCGGCCTCCATCGGTGCTGTTTGTGGCCTGTGGGCTTGATTTTGGGGTTTTGCCGCTGGGCATAATTGAGAGCTGCAACTGATCCAGGATTGCTAGTTACTTCACCCTGGGCGCGCTTTGAACACGTGACGTCAAGTACGTGCCTCAGTGTTTGTGGTCTTTTAATTTACATATTTTCATAACCTTATATGTACCTTAACAGACAGCAACCTACATTGTTATTTACGTGAAAAATTATCACAGAAATACAAGCTGCCCAACCAATCTTTAAAAAAAAAAAAAATGTCTCAGAGTGTGAATGCAGTCGACCTGCAGATGAATTTAATAAATTTTTTGTTAACACTGGTCCTAATTTGGCACGAGAAATACCCATTACGGCACCTACAGTTTGGTCACTGGGTTGGCCAGTAACTGGTTTGTTGTTTTCTTGTCTCACACATCCAATACTCACATCACCACTCATTATTACAGACACCTTTAATTTGCTGGGTTTTTTTCTAAAAAATGTACTTATTTGCACTCCGGGATACCGCGGGCGGTCACGTGTCTGCGTCCTAGTGCGTCTCAGTGCGCACTGTGCGTCTCAGTGCGCACTGAAAAAAAAAAAGCTGCATTTCCGTTCTTCCAGTACAGACACAGCCGCGAACAGAAAGCCAAAGGAGTGTTTTAATTGGTTTAGATTTGAATGACCTCTCATTCGACTAATAAGTGCCTTGAATTGGGTTTCTGAAACCTTGAAGAACCAATGACTGAAAACCTAGCAAGAAGGACCTGCCTACCAACGACCGCAAATACAACGAGCCAATTGAAGCAAAGAAGTTCGACAACTGAAATGCGTGCGTCCCGTGCGTAAAATCTGTTTTGTCTAAGCTGCTGGGTGACACACATTGAGACCTGTGTGTAACAGTAGTGTTAGCCAGTCTTTTTTTATTACTACTGTTCTTATTTGTTTTGAAAAATCGTTCGCCAAAACCGCAATCATGGAAGCAGAGATGGTTTGACCGGGATGGGTGACCAGAACCATGAGACCGTAAACAACCGGACCAGCTTCACGTTCGTCTGACAATGAGGAACAGATGTTCGCCAACAACACTGCTGTTGTGGACAGGTAAGTGTTATAAGCTAAATTATTCTCGGTAATTACAACGGTCCGTCATGGCCACATGACAGACCGTTTTTTGTGCGCCGAGCTCCTCTGTAGCGGGGGGGGGGGGGGGTATTATCCTCTACATTGCAGATATTTTAGTATAATTTTTAGTGCACTGTAGGTTATTTTTTCTTGTAAAAAAAAGGCCACACATTTTTTACGTGGCATGCTTCTTTGTGTGTGGGGGGATTGTTTGTTCATTCATTCATTCATGAATGAATAAACAACCCCCCCCCCCCCACACACACACACACAGCCCTGAGTGTCACCTTTCATTAGAGCCCAAGATGAAGCTTCTATGTTGAAGCATTCAGAAGTTATAGACGTTTTTCCAAACTGTGCCATTTGGCACAATTTGGCACAGTTCAAAAACGCCTGGGAACAACCTGAGAAAAAAGCTGTGTAATATATTCATTTTTTGTGGTATTGTTACAAAATTTTGACCTGAGCTTGATAACACTTGCTTCTACATTTCTGTTGCATTTTCCAGCCAGTATCTGACATCTGTTGTCACGCCGCGCCGCTCATCAGCGGCGCCACCTGCACGCACACCTGCACATCATCAGCGGCGAGGGATTTAAGCCGCCTCGCCCTGAGCTTCGGCCTGAAGCCGTCAGACTTCCCTACGCATCGCTGTGAGTTCCCTTTCATTCTCAGCTGATCATTCCGGTAAGAAGATCTTACCTTTTTTCTCCTCCAAGTCTGCTCCCCTGTGCACAGGTGGATTTCCCGGCGGCAGACTACTCCTTTCCATCGCCTGTTCCTCGCTGCTGCACCGGGCTCTCCAGGTGGCTGTCTACCGGACCTCGTCCCTTGCTGTGCCAGTCATCTGTCCTATCCAAGTAAACTCCTCTCTCGCTTATTTATCTCCTGTGTTGGTGTGTGCCCGTCACCCTTCTCCCTGTGCTTTTCCCATAGGGTTGTCCGGCTGTACGGCCCCCTGCCTCTGTGCCCGAAGCAGACGCCGCCACCAACACATCCACATCCCGCAGACACACATTCATACACTCCTGTTGTTAATAAAGCTATTTGAACTACTCTGAGCCTGTGTGTGTGCGTCTCCTGAGCCGTGCGTTATGTCAGTACGGCTTCAGCAGAGCGGCTCGCCATACGGCGGGCTCGCACACCGGCTTACCACTCTCGAGGCTCGAGTGGGTCAGATTGCTTATCAGCAACAGGTGATTTTTAATCAGTTGATCATTATAAATAACCGATTGGACCGCTTGGACCCCCAACAGCCGTTCCCCCCGGCTCGTCAGGGTGCGCGGCTCCTGCTGCTCCAGCAGCCGTCCAGCAGGCTCCGGCGGCACCGACTCGGCTCACGCCCATTCCAACCCCCAACCGCTTTAGCAGAAAGCTCGGCGGAGCGTGGGGGTTCATAATGCAATGTGAGTCCGTGTTTCACCCTGTGCCCGGAGACTTTCCCTCTGATCATAGCCGAATTGGTTATATCGGGAATCTCCTGGAGGGGCGAGCATTAACCTGGACCTACGCCGTAATGGCGAGGCCCAGTTATGCCACCCTCACATATGACCAATTCGTGAGACGCTTCCTGGAAGTCTTTGACCATTCTCGTACCGAGACGGTCCAGGTCGATCGGCTTCTCGCCCTCCAGCAGGGAGGCCGGTTGGCAGCAGACTACGCGGTCGACTTCCGGGTAGCGGCGGAGGAATTAGGCTGGGAGGAACGCTCCCTCTGTGGTCTTTTCCTCCGCAGTCTCAATGATGATCTGAGGGATGAACTGGCTGGGCGGGATATCCCTGAGACGCTAGCGGAGCTAACATCCCTAGCGATCAGTTTGGACAACAGGCTGCACGAGCGCTCTTCGGGGCGGAAGTCGTCTTCTTCTCGCCCTCGTGGAGTCTCACCGCGCCTGTTCCAAGCTCGCCCCCTGGCGACGCCGCCACCATCGTGCCCCGAGGAGTCGGAGCCGATGGTGACAGGTTGGACAAAGCTTTCCCCTGCGGAGAGACAACGCCGCCGTGAGTTGGATCTCTGCATGTATTGCGGAGATGACCAACACACGGTGAGGCTTTGCCCACAGAAAGCCAGTCGGCGGGGTCCGCGAGTCACTGTAGGGGGCCTCGCGGATGTCAATCGGTTAAGTTCCCTCACACAATTGAAACTGCCCATCCGCTTCTGTCACAACTCCACTGGGCATCTCACCCACGCACTGGTGGATTCGGGCGCGGAAGGCAGCTTTATTTCTCAAAGCCTGGCAACCCGATTGGGCGTCCGCTGTCAGGCACTAAGGAACCCTGTCTCCCTGGTCAACCTCTCTCGTGCCTCCCTTGGGAGAGTTACACACCAGACCATCCCCGTCCCGGTTATTATCTCTGGAAACCACCGGGAGGAGATAACCTTTTACGTCCTGCCCAACTCTGTGTCGCCCGTCATCCTGGGGTATCCCTGGCTACGCCTCCATAACCCCGTGTTGGATTGGAAGTCCGCCGGGGTGTCGGCATGGAGCACGTTCTGCATGAGCACCTGTCTACAGTCCGCTGCCTGCTCTCCGTCCGCTTCACCCTCACCTACGGACGCTGCGCCCCCGGACCTGTCCCTGGTGCCATTGGAGTTTCACGACCTGGGTATGGTATTCAGCAAATCCAAGGCGATGTCTCTCCCTCCTCATAGGCCCTATGACTGTGCAATCAACCTCCGCCAGGGGGCACCCTTACCCTCTGGACGACTCTACAGTCTATCGGCGCCGGAGAAGGAGACCATGAACTCTTACCTCAAGGAGTCGCTGAGTGCTGGGATAATCCGCCCATCGTCATCACCTGTGGGGGCAGGATTCTTCTTCGTCGGTAAGAAGGACGGATCCCTCCGTCCTTGCATTGACTATCGTGCCCTTAACGACATTACGGAGAAGGATCGCTACACCCTGCCCCTATGGACACCGCTTTCCACTCCCTCCAGGGGGGCGACTTGGTTCACCAAGCTGGATCTACGCAGCGCATACCACCTCGCCCGGATCCGGGAGGGAGATGAGTGGAAGACAGCCTTCCGTACCCCGAACGGCCACTTCGAATACCTGGTGATGCCGTTCGGGTTGACCAACGCTCCAGCCGTCTTTCAGCGCCTCATCAATGACGTCCTCCGGGATTTCATCGGCCTTTTTGTGTTCGTCTACCTGGATGACATACTCATCTTCTCCAAGTCCAGGGACGAGCACCAGGTCCACGTGAGGCGGGTCCTCCAAAGGCTGCTGGAGAACCGGTTGTACGTGAAGGCCGAGAAATGCGAGTTTTACGCGAAGACAACATCCTTCCTCGGGTTCATCATCTCCCACGACCAGGTGCTTCCGGACCCAGAGAAGGTGAAGGCGGTGGTGGAATGGCCCACACCTGCATCAAGAAAGCAGGTGCAGCAGTTCGTTGGGTTTGCAAACTTCTACCGCCGCTTCGTCCCAAATTTTGGCACCATCGTCGGCCCGCTGACCCGCCTCACGTCCCCTAAGGTTCCGTTTCGGTGGACCGAAGAGGCCGCGGCTGCCTTTCAGGCGCTGAAGGCGGAGTTCTCCTCCTCCCGGGTCCTTAGCCAAGTCAACCCTGCGCTGCAGTGCATCGTGGAAGTGGACGCTTCGGACACAGGAGTGGGGGCGGTGCTATCCCAGCGGTCGCCAGACGACGGAATCAAACGGCCCTGCGCCTTCTTCTCCCGGCGCTTGTCCCCGGCAGAGAGGAATTACGACGTGGGTGACAGAGAGCTCCTCGCCATCAAGCTCGCGCTACAGGAGTGGCGTCACTGGCTAGAGGGGGCGGACCTGCCGTTCGTGGTCCTGACGGACCACAAGAACTTGGAGTACCTTAGATCTGCCAAGCGCCTGAACGCCTGCCAGGCGCGCTGGTCCTTGTTCTTCGCCAGGTTCCAATTTACCATCACCTTCAGGCCTGGCTCCAAGAACGGCCTGCCCGACGCCCTCTCTAGGCAATTCGCCCCTGAGGGCAGTGTGAGCGGACCAACCAGGAGCTGGAGGCTGCGCTCCGCTGTGTAACGGCGTCCAAACCAACGTCCTGGAGTAACCACCTCGCCTGGGTTGAATACGCCCACAACACCGCTCGCTCTTCTGCTACAGGGATGTCCCCCTTTAAGGCGTCCCTGGGTTACGACCCCCCGCTGTTCCCGGCACAGGAGAGTGAGGTAACTGTCCCCTCAGTACGGGCGCATCTCAGGAAGTTCCGCTCCATCTGGGCGTCAGCGCGCAATGCGCTTTTACGCACGGCGGAGCACAACAGAGCCGTGGCGGACCGGCACAGAAGACCTGCCCCGGCGTACAGAGTTGGTCAGCAAGTCTACGTGTCGACCCAGGACGTGATTTTAAAGGGCGAGAGGAGGAAGCTGGCACAGCGCTTTATGGGCCCATACCCCATCACCAGGATCGTCAACCCGGTGGCTGTGCGTGTAGCTATTCCCCCCTCCCTCCGCATCCATCCCACCTTCCATGTGTCCAAGGTGAAGCTGGCAGTCTCCGACCCCCTTTGCCCTCCTCCTGCTGCGCAACCCGCGCCCCGGATGATTGATGGCCATCCAGCCTGGCCCGTCTCCTCCATCCTGGACTCCCGGCGCCGGGGTCATGGGTTGCAGTACTTGGTGGACTGGGAGGGCTATGGGCCTGAACATCGGCAGTGGGTACCCTCGTCGTTTGTGTTGGACCCATCGCTCATCGCTGATTTCCACCGAGCGCACCCAGAGAAGCCATCGCCAGGAGGCGCTGCTAGAGGGGGGAGTACTGTCACGCCGCGCCGCTCATCAGCGGCGCCACCTGCACGCACACCTGCACATCATCAGTGGCGAGGGATTTAAGCTGCCTTGCCCTGAGCTTCGGCCTGAAGCCGTCAGACTTCCCTACGCATCGCTGTGAGTTCCCTTTCATTCTCAGCTGATCATTCCGGTAAGAAGATCTTACCTTTTTTCTCCTCCAAGTCTGCTCCCCTGTGCACAGGTGGATTTCCCGGCAGCGGACTACTCCTTTCCATCGCCTGTTCCTCGCTGCTGCACCGGGCTCTCCAGGTGGCTGTCTACCGGACCTCGTCCCTTGCTGTGCCAGTCATCTGTCCTATCCAAGTAAGCTCCTCTCTCGCTCATTTATCTCCTGTGTTGGTGTGTGCCCGTCACCCTTCTCCCTGTGCTTTTCCCATAGGGTTGTCCGGCTGTACGGCCCCCTGCCTCTGTGCCCGAAGCAGACGCCGCCACCAACACATCCACATCCCGCAGACACACATTCATACACTCCTGTTGTTAATAAAGCTATTTGAACTACTCTGAGCCTGTGTGTGTGCGTCTCCTGAGCCGTGCGTGATGTCATCTGTGTGTTATTTGCAAGCATTTGTATCTAAAAAAAAACACCCAGGCGAACTTTATTTTCTTCAAGTTCAGTATGTTTAGATGACTGTTACTCAGTGGCAGGAGCACTTAGAGAGATTATGACTGTTTTGCAAAAAAAAATTCAAAGTGTTTTCATTTAAATGAGACCAACCCCATGAAGATGCTGCAAAGGGTTGAAGAACAGCTTTTGATTTACTTTGGGTATGTTATTTTTAGGCGTTTTTAGGGAAATTGACCAGAGTGCAAGAGGTTAAACATCACAACTTTGTCTAATGTCAGTGCTCATTATTGTGCAGCATTTGCCAAGAAGTGTACACCTGTTGGGGAGACAGGTTGGTGAGTGTCTGTTAATTTGGAAATCTGTTTGCTGTGTTTTTTGGTTTGGAGCCTGAATAAATTGTTTTAGGTTGTTGGGCAGAGTGCTGCATTTGTGAATTACTATTGCACATCAGTCTGAGTTGTTTACGCGTTGACAGTGGTGTAACACGGCGGCATGATGTCGGCTGTAGAGGATTTTCTACATTTTCCTTCCGAGGAGCAGTTGAAACGCTGTTCGTGAGAGCAGCTTGTTAAGATAGCAGAACGGTTTGAGTTGGATGTTGGGGACAAGCGGTCAAAAGAAAATATGAAGCAGATTATAAAAGTAAATCTGTTGGCCAAGGGTGTCCTCACATCTGCAACTCAAGCCGAGGCTTCTGCTCAGTGCTCGGATGGTGCGTCTATGTTGGGTTTAACCGGAGATGTTGCCGGCTTAACTTTTGAACATCGTGAAAGATTGTTATTGTTGGAACTGGAAGTAAAAGGGGCACAGCTGGAGAGACTTAGATTGAGTGTTAGTGCGACTGGGTGTGCTGGTTTAGGCCTAGACGGTTCTTCTAATCGTGCACACTTGTTTGATTTTTCTTCCAATTTGCGTCTAGTTCCTCATTTTTCTGAATGGGAGCCCAACACTTTTTTTTCATTGTTTGAGTGGGCTGCCAATAGTCAGGCCTGGTCTGACTCAGAGCGCACATTATTGTTGCAATGTAAATTAACCGGTAAAGCACAGGAAGCTTATACTGCACTTAGTGTGGCAGACAGTCAGGTTTATGCATCCGTGAAAGTCGCTGTGTTGAAAGCATATGAGCTGGTACCAGAGGCATACTGTCAGAGGTTTCGCTCATGGAAAAAATTGTTTAAACAGACACATATGGAACTCGCCAGGGAGCTTGTTACTCACTTTAGCCGGTGGTGTAATTCGTTACAAATTCATTCCTATGAAGCATTGTGTGAACTTATAATTATGGAACAATTTAAAAACTCCATTCCTGCCCACATTGCAACGTACATTAATGAACATAAAGTAAAATCTCAGTAAAGCAGCCACTCTGGCAGATGAGTATGTGCTAATTCATCGTGAAAAACGCAAGTATGCTGAGCTTAACTTCTTGGGGTACAGAGAAGTTTTTTCACCAGGAAAGAGAGAGGAACAGCAAAATGTTCAGGAGAGTCTGCGTTTTGATTCAAGTAAAATCTGCAATTATTGTAAAAGTAAGGGACACTGGAAAGCAAAATGTCCGGTTAAACCTAAGGGCAGATTTGGTGACTTGCAGGTTAAACCTGTGGCATTGACGGTTCTGATTAATTATAGTAACTCTAAAAACCTGTGTGTTGAACCTCCCCCTATACAGTCTGTCTGTGATGTGGCAGTAACACCAGTTGATGTGCCAGATAAATTGTCTTCTGTGACAAACTGACATAATGTCTGGCCCAGGAAACATGCACACAGGCTCAGGATGGATTTAACAGCTTTATTCAACAAGCAGGTGTGTCTGAATGGATGTATGTGGTATGTGTATGTGTTGAGGGTGAACGCCGATGTGCAGGAAGCAGAGCAGCGCGCCATACAGCCAGACAACCCTATGGAGAGAGAGCAGAGGACAAGGGGTAAAGGGCACCACACCTGGACAGGAATAATGAGTTGTGTGTTGCTTACTTGTGGATACAGGTGGCTGCCGTTGGCAAGGGAGAAGCCCGGAAGACAGCGTCCTGCAGAGCCTGCGCTGATGGGGATAGGTTGGCGATGACGGGGAAATCCGCCACCGAGGAATCCACCTGTGCACAGGGGTGAAGACTTGGAGAAAGGTAAGGAATGCTTACGTGAGGTTGAAGTCTTGCTGGTGATCAGAGGTTGATTCACGAGCTACAAAGTGCCGATGCGAACAGACGGCTCCAGACCGCAGCACTGGGCCGCGTGGGCTAAATAGCCCGCTGCTGATGAGGTGCAGGTGTGCGTGCAGCTAAAGCCGCTGATGAGCGGCGAGTCGTGACAGTACTCCCCCACTAGCAGCGCCTCCTGGCGCTGGTTTGTCCGGGTGCGCCCGGTGGAACTCCGTGATGAGACTCCTGTCCAACACCAAAGAAGAGCGCACCCAGGACCTCCACTCAGGACCGAATCCCTCCTAGTCCACCAAGTACTGCAGCCCGAGACCTCGGCGCCGGGAGTCCATGATGGAGGCGACTCTCCAGGCCTGGTGGCCATCGATCATCAGAGGCGCGGGCGGCGCCGTGGGCGGAGGGCAGAGGGGATCGGAGACAAAGGGCTTAATTTTGGACACGTGGAAGGTGGGACAAATGCGAAGGGAGGAGGGAGGGCCAGACGCACAGCCACCGGGTTAACAATTTTAGTAATGGTGAGGGGGCCAATGAAGCATGGGGCCAACTTCCTCTTTTCAGCCTTAAGGTGGATATCTTGAGAGGCCAACCAGACCTGTTGACCCACCTGGTAGGCAGGGGCCGGTCTCCTGCGGCGATTTGCCATGGTGCTGTTGCGCGCCGCCGTGCGCAAGAGCACGTCGCGCGTCCTGGTCCACAGAGCCCGACACCGTCTCAGGTGCGCTTGGATGGAAGGAACCGCCAGCTCCGCCTCCTGCTCCGGAAACAAAGGTGGATCATAACCCAAGGACGCCTTGAAGGGGGACATCCCTGTGGCGGAAGACCGAGCCGTGTTGTGGGCGTACTCTACCCAAGCCAGGTGCGCGCTCCAGGAAGACGGGTTGGAGGAAGTGACGCAGCGTAGGGCAGCCTCCAGCTCCTGGTTGGCCCGTTCGCACTGCCCGTTGGATTGCGGGTGGTGACCGGAGGAGAGGCTAACTGTGGCCCCCAGGGTGTTGCAGAAACACTTCCACACCTCTGAGACAAACTGGGGCCCCCGTCTGAGACGACGTCCACCGGTATCCCGGGCAGCCTGGCCACGTGCTGAACCAGAAGGTCCGCTGTCTCCTGCGCCGTTGGAAGACCCCCAAAGTGGACGAATGTGGGCGGCCTTGGAGAATCGATCCACGATGGTCAAGACGGTGTCATAGGTGTTAGAGGTCGGGAGACGGATGACGAAGTCGAGGGCTATCTGGGACCAGGGCCTGCAGGGGCCGGCAGGGGCTGGAGCAGACCTGTGGGGGGGAGAATTCCTGACTTGGCGGTTGGCCACACCAGGGCACGCCCCGGACATAGTTGGCGGCATCTTCGCAGACCTGGCCACCAGAAGGAATGCTGGAGAAGGTCCACTAGTCGGGATACGCCAGTGAATGGAGGGAGTTTGGAGATGTGAACCCAGTGGATGACCTCCCCCCCGGACAGAAGAATGGAACAAACAGCCTTCCCTCCGGTTCGCCGCCAGGGTCCGGTTCGGTCTCCTGCGCCCTCTGGATCTTGTCTCTGACGGTCCAGGAAATTGCCCCTACCACGCACGAGCTGGGCAGGATGGTATGACCCGGCTCCTCTGACGTCTCAGGGGCAAACTGCTGGAGAGGGCATCGGGTAGGCCGTTCTTAGAGCCAGGGCGATAGGTAATGGTGAAGCGGAACCAGGCGAAGAACAAGGACCAGCGCGCCTGGCGGGCATTCAGACGTCTAGCAGATCGAAGATACTCCAAGTTCTTATGGTCCGTCAGCACCACGAATGGTAATGCAGCCCCCTCCAGCCAGTGGCGCCACTCCTGCAGGGCGAGCTTGATGGCGAGAAGCTCCCTGTCCCCGACGTCGTAATTCCGCTCGGCCGGAGACAAACGCCGTGAGAAGAAGGCGCAGGGTCGCTTGACCCCATCAGTGGGTGATCGCTGGGATATCACCGCCCCCACTCCCGTATCAGACGCGTCGACTTCAACCAGGCACTGCAGTGCGGAATCGACCTGGGTCAGGACTCGGGAGGAGGAGAACTCCGTCTTCAATACCTGGAACGCCGCAGCGACCTCTTCGGTCCAGCGGAAGGTGTTCTTGGGGGAAGTGAGACGGGTCAGCGGGGCAAACGATGGCACCGAAGTTAGGCACAAAATGGCAGTAGAAATTGGCAAACCCAATAAATTGCTGGACCTGCTTCCTGGAGGTCGGCGTGGGCCATTCAACCACCACTTTAACCTTCGCGGGGTCAGGTAGGACCTGGTTGTGTGAGATTACAAACCCTAAGAAGGAGGTGGTCTTGGCTTAAAACTCACACTTCTCGGCTTTGATGTACAGCCTGTTCTCCAGCAGCCGCTGTAAGACCCGCCTCACATGCACCTGATGTTCCTCCCGTGACCTGGAGAAGATGAGGATGTCATCCAGGTAGGTATACGAACACGAAGAGGCCAAGGAAATCACGCAGGACGTCATTGATAAGGCGTTGAAATACAGCAGGGGCGTTGGTCAGTCCAAAGGGCATCACCAGGTACTCAAAGTGCCCACTAGGCTTTCTAAAGGCTGTCTTCCACTCATCCCCCTCCCTGATCCGGACGAGATGGTATGCACTGCGAAGATCCAATTTGGTGAACCAGGTCGCCCCCTGCAGGGAGTGGAAGGCAGTGTCCATCAGTGGCAGGGTGTAACGGTCTTTCTCCGTGATGTCATTCAAGGCCCAAAAGTCGATACATGGGCGGAGTGACCCATCCTTCTTTGACACGAAGAAGAACCCTGCGCTGAGCGGAGACGAGGAGGGACAGATGATTCTGCGTTGAGAGACTCTTTGATATAACTATCCATCGCCTCCCGCTCCGGCGCTGACAGGCTGTAGAGGCGTCCGGAAGGCAGGGGCGCCCCGGGCGGAGGTTGATGGCGCAGTCGTAGGCCGGTGAGGAGGAAGAGACATTGCTCTGGACTTGTGAATACGAGGCCCAGGTCATGGAACTCCGAGGGCACCAGAGTGAGATCCGGAGGTGCGGCGTCCTTAGCCGGAGGAGGAGAAGATGGGCACAGGCTGCGGATTATAAACAGGTGCCCATGCAGAAGGAACTCCAGGAGGCGACTTTTCCCATCTGTCAATCCAGCACAGGGTGTGCAGACGCAACCAGGGGTACCCAAGGATGACAGGCGTCACAGAGGAGGACAGGACGTACAGGGTGAGATCCTCTCGGTGATTACCAGAGATTATGACAGGGACTGGTTGTGTGCGATGAGTCACTTGTCCGAGTGGCGCACGGGAAAGAGTGATCAGGCTGAGAGGAGCGGCCAGAGGGTGGCAGGGAATGCCCAACTGGGTTGCCAGGCTCTTAGAAATGAAGCTCTGCTCTGCTCCTGAGTCCACCAGTGCGTGGGTGAGATGCCCCGTGGTGTTGTGACAAAATCGGATGGGCAAGGATAGACTTGTGAGGGGATTTGACCGGTTAGAGTCCGCGAGGCCCCCTACAGTGACTCGCGGACCTCCCCGTTTGGCTTCTCCGGGCAATGCTCCACGGTGTGTTGATTTCCTCCGCAATACATGCAGAGGCCCAACTCCCGGTGCCGCTGTTTCTCCGCTAGGAGGAGCTTTGACCGACCAACCACCATCGCCTCCGATTCCTCAGAAGACACCGGTGGAGGTAACGCCAGGGGGTGGTCTTGAGGCGTGCGGACGGGGCCTCCACGCGAGTGGCAGCTAGACTTCCGCTGGGTGGACCGTTCACGCAGCCTGTTATCTAAACTAATGGTTGTGGAGATCAGCTCTGCAAGCGTCTCTGGGAGATCTCGACCGGCCAGCTCATCCCTCAGACCTGAGCTGAGGCTGCGGAGGAAGATGCCACAAAGGGCCGCCTCGTCCCAGCCTACCTCTTCGGCTGCGACCCGGAAGTCGATTGCGTAATCCACCGATGACCGGCTTCCCTGTTGGAGGCCAAGGAGCCGGTCAGTGAGGACACTATCACGCCGAGAATGGTCAAACACCTCGAGGAAGCTCTGCATGAACTGGCTGTAGGAGAGGTTTGCGTAACTGGGCTTCGCCATAACGGCGTAAGCCCAAGTTAGCGCTCGCCCCTCCAGAAGGTTTCCAATGTAGCCAATTCGGCTGTGGTCTGAGGGAAAATCCCCGGGAACGTGCAGAAACACTGACTCACACTGCATAATGAGCCCCCGCGCTTCACCGAGCTTCCCGCTAAAGCAAGCGGGGGTTGGAATTGGTGTGAGCCGAGTGGGCGTCCCCGTGGCAGACTGGCCGGGCACCGGAGCGGCAGGAGCCAGCCATCCCTGGCGAGCTGAGGGGAACGCCTGCTGGGGGTCCAGGCGGTCTAACCGGTGAGTGATGTTAACCAACTGGTTCAAAATCACCTGCTGTTGATGGGCTATTAAATCCACCCGAGCTTCGAGGGTGGAAAGACGGCGTGCGAGCCCGCTGTCTGCTGAGCCGCTCTGCTGGAGCCGTACTGACATAATTTCTGGCCCAGGAAACACGCATGCAGGCTCAGGATGGATTTAACAGCTTTATTCAACAAGCAGGTGTGTCTGAATGGATGTATGTGGTATGTGTATGTGTTGAGGGTGAACGCCGATGCGCAGGAAGCAGAGCAACGCGCCGTACAGCCGGACAACCCTATGGAGAGAGAGCAGAGGACAAGGGGTAAAGGTCACCACACCTGGACAGGGATAATGAGTTGTGTGTTGCATACTTGTGGATACAGGTGGCCTGGCGTTGGCAAGGGAGAAGCCCGGAAGACAGCGTCGTGCAGAGCCTGCGCTGATGGTGGGATAGGTTGGTGATGACGGGAAATCCGCCGCCAAGGAATCCACCTGTGCACAGGGGTGAAGACTTGGAGAAAGGTAAGGAATGCTTACGTGAGGTTGAAGTTTTGCTGGTGATCAGAGGTTGATTCACGAGCTACAAAGTGCCGATGCGAACAGACGGCTCCAGACCGCAGCACTGGGCCGCGTGGGCTAAATAGCCCGCTGCTGACGAGGCGCAGGTGTGCGCGCAGCTGAAGCCACTGATGAGCAGCGAGTCGTGACACAAACTACCTATGGGTACAAATAAAGTAACCTGAAACTGCCCATTGGAGCAGTCAGAGTTCTCTGCCTTCACCTCTGGCGGTTGTGTATCTCTGGGTGGTGCTGTTAAAGTACCTGTGAAAATTTTAATGGATATTGGTGCATTTTTTTTTTCTCTCCCGGCGCCACACGAGTAGGCTGCCCTTTGCAACAGCGGCTCGATTCCGAGTCTTTTTCCCCTTCTCTCTCTTTTTGATCCGTCTTTTTTCACTCCACTATATCACGGACACACAGATCGTCCCAAATGTCTCTTGAGCCGGTGGACGGAGCCACTGTTTATAGCAGGATACGATACAGCAGGGAAGAGCTGCCAGCATTCAACCGCCACCCGGTCCCATTGGAAAAACTCGACATACCGAGAGAACTGAGGCGAAAATGCCGCGGCTGCCGGGCTGGAGTAAGGCGGAGGACAAAAAATATAAGGTACAGACCCTCCCTTCCATCTGTTGTCATGGGAAATGTACGGTCGATACTGGGAAAGGTAGATGAGCTAGCGGCTATCTCCCGTTACGATAGCACTTACCGGGAGTGCTCTCTCCTTTTGTTTACTGAGACGTGGCTAACTGAACTAGCAGCAGATGCTAACACTGAGCTGGAGGGTTTTCACATGATACGGGCTGACCGAACACCAGACAGTGGCAAAGCAAGGGGCGGTGGAGTGATAATGTATGTTAACAACAACTGGTGCAGACCGGGACATATCACTGTTAAACAACGACACTGCAGCAAAGACATTGAATTGCTAGCTGTTAGCATGAGGCCTACATATCTCCCGAGAGAACACTCACACGTGATCTGCATTGTTGTTTATGCAAATCCAACGGCGACCGCTGGGACAGCGCGTGACGTCATCCATTCAGTAACCAGCAGGCTGCAGACAGAACACCCAGATGCTCTTCTCCTCATCTCAGGCGATTTCAACCATGTTTCACTATCTCCCATTCTACCCACGTTCACCCAGTATGTCACATGCCACACTAGAGACAATAAAACACTGGACTTATTCTACGCAAACACTAAGGAGGCATACACCTCATCACAACTCCCCCACTCGGGAGATCGGATCACAGCTTGGTTCATCTCCGGCCGGTGTACAAACCCCTAGTGCACAGACAACCTCCGGCCATGCACACTGTGGAGTTATGGTCTGAGGAGACAATGGACACTCTAAAGGGCTGTTTTGAAGCCACAGCCTGGAAGCAGCTCTGCGATCCACATGGTGAGGACATCGATGGCCTCATTCACACCTTCACGGGCTACCTCAGCTTCTGTGTGGACAAATCCGTTCCCACCAAGACCATACGGCGTCACTCAAACAACAAACCCTGGATCAACCCTGAGATAAAAGCACTTCTGAGAGAGAAGAAGAGGATCTTCAGGTCGGGGAATAGGGAGATGCTGAAGTCCGTACAGAGGGAGCTGAGGAGAAAGATCAGAGTAGGCAAGGACAGCTTCAGGAAGAAGATGGAGGACAAGCTGCAACAGAGCGACATCAGCGGGGTCTGGAGAAACCTCAAAACCATCTCTGGGCTCCAGAATACCTCCCCCCAGGCCACGGGGGGCAGGGTGTGGGCGAACAACCTGAATCTGTTTTTCAATAGGTTTGACCAACTGCCCTCCCCCCCTGTCTGCACAACAACCACTGCTGCCTCTAAAGAAATCAAGTCCTGCTGCCCACTCCCCACTCCACCAACACCCCCCACTCCCAACACACAGCCCCCCATCCTGACCCTGACCAGGACCCAGGTGAGGACGGAGCTGAGGAAGATCAAGGCGAGGAAGGCGTCGGGACCGGACGGCATCAGCGCAAAGCTCCTCAAGTCCTGTGCAGACCAGCTGTGTGGGATTGTGACGTATATCTTCAACATGAGCCTGAAACTGGGGAGGGTACCACAGCTGTGGAAAACATCTTGTGTGGTACCTGTACCAAAAACTTCCCACCCCAAAGATCTGAACAGCTACAGACCGGTGGCCTTGACGTCCCACTTGATGAAGACCCTGGAGAGACTGCTCCTTGCTCACCTCCGCCCCCTGGTGGAACCAGCGATGGATCCACTCCAGTTCGCCTACCAGCATGGCATTGGGGTGGAGGATGCGGTGATTTTCCTCCTTCACCGTTCTCTGTCCCACCTGGAGAAGCCCGGGAATATGGTGAGGATCATGTTCTTTGACTTCTCCAGTGCTTTCAACACCATCCAACCGATGATCCTGAAGGACAAGCTGCTGCGCGCAGGGGTGGACCAGCACCTGTCATCATGGATCCTGGACTACCTCACGAACCGGCCTCAGTTTGTGAGAACCCGGGACTGTGTGTCCGACACGATCATCAGTAGCACTGGGGCCCCCCAGGGAACGGTGCTGGCTCCCTTCCTGTTCACTCTTTATACTGCGGACTTCTCACACAACACAACACACTGCCATCTACAGAAGTTCTCTGATGACTCTGCGATCGTTGGCCTCATCTCCAATGGAGATGAAGCTGAGTACAGAGGGCTTATCCAGGACTGCGTGGACTGGTGCCATCGGAACTGCCTCCAGATCAACGCGAGAAAAACTAAGGAGCTGGTGGTGGACTGCCGCAGGCAAGGACAACCCCTCACAGCACCAGTAAATATACAGGGAACAGACATCGAGATGGTGACAGCCTATAAGTACCTGGGTGTTCATCTGAACAATAAACTAGACTGGTCACACAATACTGATGCACTCTACAAGAAGGGACAGCGCAGGCTGTTCCTGCTGAGGAGACTCAGGTCTTTTGGTGTACAAGGCGCGCTGCTGAAGACATTCTATGACACAGTGGTGGCATCAGCCATCACTTTTGGATGTGGTCTGCTGGGGCAGTGGCATTACTGCAGCCGATAGGAAGAGACTGAACAAACTGATTAAGAAAGCTAGCTCTGTCCTGGGGCAGCACCTTGATCCGGTGGAGGAGATAGGAGAGAGAAGGATGGTGGCTAAACTGTCATCTCTGCTGGAGTCCGAGTTCCACCCTATGCAGGACATACTGAATGCACTGAGGAGCTCATTTAGCAGCAGACTACATCATCCCAGGTGCACAACCGAGAGGTTTCGCAGGTCCTTCCTACCAACGGCTGTCAGACTGTACAACCTAAGCAGGGCTGCTCGCAGAGATAGCAAAAAGACGTAACAAACTAATAGTTTTTTGAATGCAAAAGATGCAATAGACTTACACAATGGTCCCCTCCGGCATACAACTAGGAAAATACCGGTCGCTATGGAGAGTGAGAATATGTATGGGCACATAATCATACCATGTAGGATAACTAAGTAGACGGTTATGCTGTTTCATCCCATCTAGCAACAATGCTCTGCACTGTGTGTGTTTATATATTTACATATTTATTCCATCTAGCTACAATGCTCCGAACTGGGTGTGTTTATGTTTATATATCTATATATTTATTCCATCTAGCTACAATGCTCCGCACTGTGTGTTTATATATCTACATATTATTCCATCTAGCTACAATGCTCTGCACTGTGTGTCTGTGTGTGTGTATATATATATTTTATAGTAATATGTACATACAGTGGGGTAAAAAAGTATTTAGTCAGCCACCAATTGTGCGGGTTCTCCCTCTTAAAAGATGAGAGAGGTCTCCAATTTTCATCATAGGTATACCTCAACTATGAGAGACAAAATGAGAAAAAAAAAAAATCCAGAAAATCACACTGATGGATTTTTAATGAATTAATTGGTAAATTCCTCAGTAAAATAAGTATTTGGTCAATAACAAAAGTTCATCTCAATACTTTGTTATTTACCCTTTGTTGCCAATGACAGAGGTCAAACGTTTTCTGTAAGTTTTTACAAGGTTTTCACACACTGTTGCTGGTATTTTGGCCCATTCCTCCATGCAGATCTCCTCTAGAGCAGTGATGTTTTGGGGCTGTCGCTGAGCAACACAGACTTTCAACTCCCTCCAAAGATTTTCTATGGGGTTGAGATCTGGAGACTGGCTAGGCCACTCCAGGACCTTGAAATACTTCTTACGAAGCCACTCCTTCGTTGCCCGAGCGGTGTGTTTGGGATCATTGTCATGCTGAAAGACCCAGCCACGTTTCATCTTCAATGCCTTTGCTGGTGGAATGAGGTTTTCACTCAAAATCTCACAATACATGGCCCCATTCATTCTTTCCTTTACACGGATCAGTCGTCCTGGTCCCTTTGCAGAAAAACAGCCCCAAAGTATGATGTTTCCACCCCCATGCTTCACAGTAGGTATGGTGTTCTTTCTCCTCCAAACACGACAAGTTGAGTTTTTACCAAAAAGTTCTATTTTGGTTTCATCTGACAATATGACATTCTCCCAATCGTCTTCTGGATCATCCAAATGCTCTCTAGCAAACTTCAGACGGGCCTGGACATGTACTGGCTTAAGCAGGGGGACACGTCTGGCACTGCAGGATTTGAGTCCCTGGCGGCGTAGTGTGTTACTGATGTAGCCTTTGTTACTTTGGTCCCAGCTCTCTGCAGGTCATTCACTAGGTCCCCCCATGTGGTTCTGGGATTTTTGCTCACCGTTCTCGTGATAATTTTGACCCCACGGGGTGAGATCTTGCGTGGAGCCCCAGATCGAGGGAGATTATCAGTGGTCTTGTATGTCTTCCATTTTCTAATAATTGCTCCCACAGTTGATTTCTTCACACCAAGCTGCTTACCTATTGCAGATTCAGTCTTCCCAGCCTGGTGCAGGTCTACAATTTTGTTTCTGGTGTCCTTTGACAGCTCTTTGGTCTTGGCCATAGTGGAGTTTGGAGTCTGACTGTTTGAGGTTGTGGACAGGTGTCTTTTATACTGATAACGAGTTCAAACAGGTGCCATTAATACAGGTAATGAGTGGAGGACAGAGGAGCCTCTTAAAGAAGAAATTACAGATCAGTTCTTCAGGTCAAATCTTGCTTGTTTGTAGGTGACCAAATACTTACTTTACTGAGGAATTTACCTATTAATTCATTAAAAATCCTTCAATGTGATTTTCTGAATTTTTTTTTTCTCATTTTGTCTCTCATAGTTGAGGTATACCTATGATGAAAATTGGAGACCTCTCTCATCTTTTAAGTGGGAGAATTTGCACAATTGGTGGCTGACTAAATACTTTTTTGCCCCACTGTATGTATATTAGCTGCTCTTGCTTGCTTGTTTTTTTTTTTTCTTGCCTTCTGATTGTTGCTCTGAGTGTTGCTATCCCTGTGCTGTTGCAATCCTGGAATTTCCCCGTTGTGGGACTAATAAAGGCTTATCTTATTTTATCTTATCTTATTAAATTCATTTATTTTGGAGTCTGTTTTGCCCTTTTCTGATGCTACAGCTACTGGTGATTATGTCCTGGTGAGGGGTATGGCGCTGTCAGTGTTTCCTGCTCCGGTGCACAAGTTTCAGCTGGACTGTGGTTTGGTTCAAGGAGACGTGGCGATGGTTGTGCTCCCCGCGCTGCCTGTTCCTGGTGTGCATGTCATCTTGGGGAATGATTTTGCGGGTGGTCGGGTTTGGGCTGAAGTACCTCCACCTCCCATTGTGACATCTGCTCCCTCTGTTTCAAAGTTGGTGCACGATCAGCCAATTTGTGAATTGTTTCCAGCATGTGCAGTGAAGCGTGCCGTGAGCCGTAAGCAGGTTGACGTTGATGATACTGGTTTGAGTGGCATTATAAAAATACCTGATTCACCCCTGTCTGTGTCTCGCACTGATTTAATAGCAGAACAACGTGCTGATCCGTCAGTGAGTGTGCTTTTTGATGCTGTTTTTACAGATGCAGACAGTAAAGGTGTGGTCACACCCATTCGCCACACGAATTCATACAAAGTGAATGGGAAGACGTGAGTTTGCACGAATTTGTCGCACATTCATGTCCACTAGCTAGCTGCTAGCTTTGCGATTCTGCAGTCATCACTGCAGAATAAACTAGTTAGAAAATGAAACACTCACCGGGAGACAGGAGGACTGGGAACTTTTCAGCTGAATCGGGATTTTGGAGTTATTCACCCACGGTTTCCGGCCATGGACGTCCTAGCAAGCTAGCAACGTAAACACCCATCATCTAGTTTTGGAGGCTTGAGACGATATTTTCAGGTGAGCCCCCGGTCAGATAATGTAAACCTAAGCATGACATTATTTTGGGAATTTCCACAGCAGGTTGAACACAGCTGCAGAAGTTTTAAAGACAACTTCTCCTGTCTGCATCTCACTATTCACGTCTGTTGGCATGTTTACATTGATTCATACTGTAATCGTGCCACGCAAAAAATTCACCTGTTCGCATTTGGTGTGAATGCACCTTTAGAGAGCAGTTCAAGGCTACTTTTTTAAGACAGATTATTGGTTTGTAAGTGGATTCCACCCCCCTCATGGATTGTCACCTTATCGTGGTGGGGGGGGGTTGCGTGCCCCAGTGATCCCAGGAGCTATGTTGTCTGGGGCAATTTGCCTCTGATAGGGTCTCCCAAAACAAACTGGTCCGGGGTGAAGGGCCAGACTAAGAACGATCCAACAGACTCTCATGAATTGTATATCAAGGATTCAGTGTACCCCGCCCGGTATGGGGTTACCGGGGCCCCACCCTGGAGCCAGGCCTGGGGGAGGGGCTCGAAGGCTAGCGTCTGGTGGCCGGGTTTCCACCCATGGGACCCGGCCGGGCTCAGCCCGAAGGAGTTACATGGGTCCGCCCTCCAGTGGGCTCACCACCTGCAGGAGGGATCATGGGGGTCCGGTGCTATGTGGATCAGGTGGCGGTCAAAGGCGGAGACCTTGGCGGACTGATCCCAAGCTTTCTAAACTGGCTTTTGGTACGTGGAATGTCACCTCTCTGGTGGGGAAGGAGCCTGAGCTGGTGTACGAGGTTGAGAGATACCGGCTAGATATAGTCGGCCTCACTTCAACACACAGCTCCGGTTCCGGAACCAGTCTCCTGGAGAGGGGCTGGAGCTTGGCCTTTTCTGGAGTTGCCCCCGGGCGAGAGGCGACGAGCAGGGGTGGGTATTCTTGTATCGCCCCACCTTGCTGCCTCTATATTGGAGTTTTCCCCGGTGGACGAAAGGGTTGCTTCCCTGCGCCTTCGGGTTGGGAAACGGGTCCTGACCATCATTTGTGCCTATGCACCAAATGATGTTTCAGAGTACCCACCCTTTTTGGAGTCTGTGACTGGGGTGCTGGAGGGTGCTCCTCTTGGAGACTCCATTGTCCTACTGGGGGACTTCAATGCGCACGTGGGCAACGACAGTGAAACCTGGAGGGGGGTGATTGGGAGGAACGGCCTGCCCGATCTGAACCCGAGTGGTGTTCAGTTATTGGACTTCTGTGCTAACCACAGTCTGTCCATAACGAACACCATGTTCAAGCATAAGGGTGTCCATATGTGCACCTGGCACCAGGACACCCTAGGTCGCAGGTCGATGATCGATTTTGTTATCGTATCATCAGACCTGCGACCGTATGTCTTGGACACCCGAGTAAAGAGAGGTGCAGAGCTGTCAACTGATCACCACCTGGTGGTGAGTTGGATCCGATGGCAGGGGAGGAAGCCATTCAGACCTGGTAGACCAAAACATATAGTGAGGGTGTGCTGGGAGCGTCTGGCTGAGGCCCCTGTCCGGGAGGTCTTCAACTCCCACCTCCGGAAGAACTTCAACCACATTCCGAGGGAGTCTGGAGACATGGAGTCTGAATGGGCCATGTTCTCCACCTCTGTTGTTGAAGCGGCGGCCCAGAGCTGCGGCCGCAAGGTGGTCGGTGCATCTCGTGGTGGCAACCCCCAAACCAAGTGGTGGACACCA
The DNA here is from genome assembly GCA_020510985.1 of Pholidichthys leucotaenia. Taxonomy (NCBI): domain Eukaryota; kingdom Metazoa; phylum Chordata; class Actinopteri; order Cichliformes; family Pholidichthyidae; genus Pholidichthys; species Pholidichthys leucotaenia. The sequence goes on from CM035842.1 coordinate 10,853,175, forward strand.
GTGGTGAGGGGGGCCATTAAGCTGAAGAAGGAGTCCTATCAAGCTTGGTTGGCTTGTGGGACTCCCGAAGCAGCTGAGGTGTACTGGCAGGCCAAGCGGAGTGCAGTTCGGGTGGTTGCTGAAGCAAAAACCCGGGTATGGGAGGAGTTCGGTGAGGCCATGGAACAAGACTTTCGGTCAGCCTCAAAGAGATTCTGGCAAACTGTCCGGCGGCTCAGGAGGGGAAAGCAGCTCCCCGTCCACACTGTGTATGGTGCGGATGGGACACTGTTGACTTCGACTGGGGACATCGTCGGGCGGTGGAAGGAATACTTCGAGGATCTCCTCAATCCCACTGATACGCCTTCCACAGTGGAAGCAGGGTTTGGGGACGAGGGGGATGACTCGCCTATCACAGGGGCTGAGGTCGCCAAGGTGGTTAAAAATCTCCTTGGTGGCCGGGCCCCGGGGGTGGACGAGATTCGCCCTGAGTACCTCAAGGCCCTAGATGTTGTTGGATTGTCATGGTTGACACGCCTCTGCAACATTGCATGGAGGTCGGGGGCAGTGCCTTTGGCATGGCAAACCGGGGTGGTGGTTCCTCTCTTTAAAAAAGGGACCGGAGGGTGTGCTCCAACTTTAGAGGGATCACACTCCTCAGCCTCCCTGGGAAGGTCTATGGCATAGACCTTCATAGTCCATGGCTGGCATAGACTCTATGCCAAGGTACTGGAGAGGAGAGTCCGGCCGTTGGTTGAACCTCGGATTCAGGAGGAGCAATGTGGTTTTCGTCCTGGCCGTGGCACATCGGACCAGCTCTTTACCCTCTCGAGAATTCTCGAGGGTTCGTGGGAGTTTGCCCAACCAGTTTACATGTGTTTTGTGGACTTGGAGAAGGCATTTGACCGCGTCCCTCGTGGATTTTTGTGGGGGGTGCTTCGGGAGTATGGGGTATCGGGCTTGTTGTTACGAGCTATTCGGTCTCTGTACGACCGTTGTGAGAGTTTGGTTCGTATTGCCAACACTCGGTCGGAGTCATTCCCAGTGAGAGTTGGACTCCGCCAGGGCTGCCCTTTGTCACCGATCCTGCTCATAATTTTTATGGACAGGATTTCTAGGTGCAGCCAGGGAATGGAGGGTGTCATGCTTGGTGACCACAGGATCTCATCTCTGTTGTTTGCAGATGATGTTGTCCTGTTGGCTTCATCCAGCAATGACCTACAGCTCTTGCTGGGATGGTTTGCCGCTGAGTGTGAAGCGGCTGGGATGAGAATCAGCACCTCCAAGTCCGAGTCCATGGTCCTCAGCCGGAAAAAGGTGGATTGTCCTCTCCGGGTTGGGGACAGGCTCCTGCCCCAAGTGGAGGAGTTTAAGTATCTTGGGGTCTTGTTCACGAGTGAGGGGAAAATGGAGCGAGAGATCGACAGACGGATTGGAGCAGCATCTGCAGTGATGCGGACGTTGTACCGGTCTGTTGTGGTGAAGAGGGAGCTTAGTTCTAAGGCAAAGCTGTCGATTTACCAGTCGATCTACGTTCCTACTCTCACCTATGGTCACGAGCTTTGGGTAATGACCGAAAGAACGAGATCGCGGATACAAGCGGCTGAAATGAGCTTTCTCCGTAGGATTGCTGGACTCACCCTCAGAGATAGGGTGAGGAGCTCAGTCATCTGGGAGAGGCTCAGAGTAGAACCGCTGCTCCTCCACATTGAAAGGAGTCAGTTGAGGTGGTACGGGCATCTGATTAGGATGCCTCCTGGACGCCTCCCACTTGAGGTGTTTCAGGCACGTCCCACTGGGAGGAGACCCCGGGGCAGACCCAGGACTCGGTGGAGAGACTATGTCTCCCAACTGGTCTGGGAACGCCTTGGTATCCCCTCTGAAGAGCTGGAGCAGGTGGCTGGGGAGTGGGAAGTCTGGGCTTCTCTGCTTGAACTGCTGCCTCCGCGACCCGGACCTCCGGAAAAGCGGTAGAAGATGGATGGATGGATGGATGAAGTGGATTCCACACGGTGATTTCATTGGCTCGCTGGTGTATCAGGTGGTAGTGCCATTAAAGCTCTGTGAGGAGGTGTTGCGGACTGCCCATGATGTATTGGGACATTTGGGGGTTTGTAAAACATATAATTACATCCTCATGTATTTTTTTGGCCTCGTTTAAAGAAGGATGCATCCACTTATATTAAAACATGTCACACCTGTCAGGTAACGGGTAAGCCTAATCAGGTGATTAAGCCAACTCCTCTTGCTGAGTTAGTTCCAGCATGCACAGTGGCACCTGTGGTGTTGGCCGCTCCAATTAATTATGTTGATTCTAAAAATGTCATGGCCGCCAATCATGGCACCTGTGTACGCACCTGCATGTTATCTCCTGCGGCCCTATTTATTCCCATCAGGACCAGTGCTGGGTGCGGAGTCGTCTGATTCCTTCTGTGAATCACGCCACAACCTGCCTCTGTGCTTCCCTGCACTGAATTCTCCTGCCTTCGGCTTCCAAGCCCAGCAGAACGACGTCCGGGTCGGTTTCGCCCAGACCAACAACCAAGTAAGCTTGGTCACTTCTAAACCTGTCCATTCCCCTGTGCACAGGCGGAGCCCGCAACGGCGGACCTCCTTCTCCCTCCAGGCGGCGGACTCTATTCCACCTCCAGCTAACCTGCCCGCAGACACTGTCTTCCTGGCTGCAGCTTCGGCGCCACCTGAAGACACTTCAACATCGGTTGACAGTAAGCATAATAACATCTGACGTGCTGCATAGGTGTACTGTAAGCTAATGGCCCTTGTCTCTTTACAAAGTTGCCAGTTTGTATGGTGCTCTGCCGGCCCAGCTGGAATACACGGATTGCACTACACAACATTACACCATATAACCGCACTCATGCACCCACTCACTCCATCTATCCATCCATCCATCCATCTTCTACCGCTTTTCTGGAGGTCCGGGTCGCAGAGGCAGCAGTTCAAGCAGAGAAGCCCAGACTTCCCTCTCCCCAGCCACCTGCTCCAGCTCTTCAGAGGGGATACCAAGGCGTTCCCAGACCAGCTGGGAGACATAGTTTCTCCACCGAGTCCTGAGTCTGCCCTGTGATCTCCTCCCAGTGGGACGTGCCTGAAACACCTCAAGTGGGAGGCATCCAGTAGGCATCCTGATCAGCTGCCTAAACCACCTCAGCTGGTTCCTTTCAATGTGGAGGAGCAGCGGCTCTACTCTGAGCCTCTCCCAGATGACTGAGCTCCTCACCCTATCTCTGAGGGTGAGTCCAGCAATCCTACGAAGAAAGCTCATTTCAGCTACTTGTATCCCTGATCTCATTCTTTCAGTCATTACCCAAAGCTCACGGCCATAGGTGAGGATAGGACTGTAGACTGAGCAGTAAATTGACAGCTTTGTCTTAGAGCACAGATCCTTCTTCACCACAACAGATCGGTACAATGTCCACATTACTGCAGATGCTGCTCTGCTCTGTCTGCCAAAGGTTTCATTGACAATCTTAACTTGTTTTGGGGCCACCACACCATCTATAAATCTGACGGTATACATTTAAATGTGTTGGATAGCCAGCTCTTACAGGCAAACCTGATACATGTCATCCAATTGACAGCGCATGACTGTTTACATCCCACGACATCCCCCCCCCCGATCCACTCACATCTCTGATTTCCAGGAATTTATTAATGAATATAATTATTAATAATATAATTAAATTAATTATATACTTAATCTGCTATTTGTTACACAAACTTGCTTACTGATGAGTTGTTACTCCATTGTAATTTTGTTTTATATGTTGATTCACTCCAATAGTATTTAATAATTTGACTATATATCTTGAACTCACCTACTAATTCAATGTAAACAGATGCTGGGATTATGTGCTATATGTCTGTCATATGTTTTTTTTTCTGTACACAAAGTCATCAGACTGATTTCCATCATCATTTTATTTTAGAAATGGGCTCCCTACTAATAGCTTTAAATAGCTTATTTGGGATGAGCCGTTCACACTCCAAAAGAATGTAAAAAAAAAAAAATGCCTATTGTATACTGCTACTCATGCTGTAGATATTTCGTACTGTAATTCATTCATGCTGTTGATAATGTGGGATGTGTGTGTGTGGGAATAAACTGTTAAACTGTAATCCTGGTTAAAAAGTTTTGTGTACGTGTTGCACTTTGGTGCTGTGCATTAAGTTGTGTGTATTTTCTTTCTAGAATCTGTTTCCACATGCCAGGGGTCCCGCTCCGTCAATGTCTGGCACGACACGTTCAAGTGCTGGTAAGGCACAATAATTATTAATAAATATTATTACAAAAACAAAAGTAAAAAAGTAAAACAAAAGATTAACACCCTGTTGTGTTCATGGATTCAGGTCAAGTGGACCCCAGGATCCAAAATGTCAACATATACAAGGGCATTTTCAAACCAGTGATTTATAAAGTGATTCATATAATTTTCTAAAGCCTCATAATAGACCCACATACCTATTCTGTGGATTTTCCAAAAACAGTGTTGGAACAGTGTTGCTGTGCTGTTTCTTTTCCACCATAAATCCCTGGATTGAAAATGTACTTGTACATGTACAGAGTGGATCCTGGGGTGCTCACTGGTCAGGGGTCCACAACCTGGTCCCATTTTTAGCTGTGGTGGAGGAAGTACTGATATAATTCTTGTTTTTTAAAAACTGATGTAGCACATGAACTCACTTTCACATGTACTTACAGTCAGCGTGCTTCATTGAAATGATTCAAGTCAGCTGACTGAATTAACTCATTCAGATTTCTGAGGCCACAATAAAAACAAATTATTTTAAACATAACCTGGTGCCTGCAAAATCTGCTCTACTGAGGCACAGCAACAGAACACATTACAAATATTTGAGACCCATTGTAGTGCTTCCTTTTATATTATAGCAGTGCAAGTACAAAACACCGCCCACACTTGAAGCCAGGGTGACACAGCAGTGACAGAGCGGTGGCTAAACTTTTATTGACAAAAATGAAATTTTATATAAAATGTAAAATATAAATATTACATATTTTATATCAACTCATTTTGATTGCTGAGGCCACAGTAAAAAAAAAAAAAATTTAAATGTAACCCAGCCCTTGTAAAATCTGCTTCATTGAAGCGCAGCTACATGAAAATTGTGGTTAAATACAACAAAGAACTTTTTTTGTCACATTCCACCACTGGCTTTTAACAACAAGTGCCATTTCTGTCTTTCGTCTAGGCAAGAGGAAAACGATCCACCCCAAACCGGACCTTGTGTCACTATTTACAGAGATGCAGGCTGAAGATCTGCTGAACTGGGACCAGTGTGAGCGGCACATCCAGTTGCTTCTCACTGAGGCAGCGTGGCCAGTGTGTGTGACCCATTCTAAGTTGTTTTTTTCTTTTCTTTTTTTACAGTTGGAATTTTGCACATTCTAAATAATATGGATTTTGCTGCTGACTGTAATAAACAATTTAGTAACTTATGTGTTTGCATTATGATTTTCTATTTTGTATGTTAAGACACCAGTGGGAAAAGAGTCAACAGTACAAACCATTTATCGTGACTTTGAAAATAATGGCTCTTTTTTAAGAAAAAGCAACCAAAACAATTATTTTATTCACTGAAGACTGTATTGTTGGATGTGCCACCATAGAAGACACTGCACACTTTAGTAATAGTACCAGTATATGGAGGAATTCTGGGCCATATTAGCATCTGTATTTCCTAATAATGGGTTTGGGCAGGGGTGTCCAATCATGTGCCATGGAGGGCCAAGACCCTGTAGGCTTTACCTCCAGCCAGTGTCTTCAACAGCAGATTCCACTGAATTTCTTCCACTGACTGCTGATCAGTAAGAACACCTGCTGAAAAGACTGGGTAGAAGAGAGGACCTGCAGGGTCTTGGCCCTCCATGGCACATGATTGGACACCCCTGGGTTAGGGTTTAATGGAATTTAACATTTTAACACAAACTGCTTTATGGTTCATAATTCTGTTGACAGACTTACACCAAACCAAAAGTGATTTCTCAAACTGCTGGACTGTTCTTAGACAGCTTTTCTTTTAGCATTTAATTTATGTCACTTGGTGGTAACCTTCACACATAAAACAAAAGAGACATCTGCAAAAATTTCAAAGGTTCATTGTCAAAATTCCCAGTGCAATACTACATGAATACATGTATAGTACATTGTTGATGCAGAGACTACATATTTCTACAGTATCTACAGGTATCTAGTAAATCAAGTATTTTCCATGTAACCTTGTGACTGCATTATTTTAATTGCTTTTAATCCTAGATCAAGTTTGTTTTGGCTTAAAATGGATCATAATTGTCAAATGTATCTTATTATACCGAACTCAGTACTGTTTACCTTTTGAATATATATTTAATGGCTAATATAACCCCATAACTACAACCTGGTGATCAAGTTGTGTCACCTGAACAGTTTTTGCCATGATACCACCACAGACTCAGTGCTGCTGGAGCAGCTACATGACATGATGTCTCAACAGTCTGTCTGTGATTTTCATACAGATCAGAGTAATTTATTGCACAGGAAGCTAAACGTTTCTACAGACATTCTTAAGTTCTATAACCACTGATCGTTTGTGAAGCTGGGGTGACATCAGTGAGAAGCTGTGTTGAACGCCCAGACCGATGGTTTGAAGCGGTAATTTTCCCACAACAGTGCCATCTGAAACATACACACAGCATACATATTTTAGTACCTAATAGCAATAACTTGCAGACATTACAACGTAGTACAACATACTTAAAGCAAACTAGCATTAGCAATCATTAGCTTACCATCATTATGTGATCTAGTTCATATCCTCACATCTTCCGCTCTATGGCTTCCTAAATGCTCCAGTACTTTTCCAGAGTGTTTCGTCACTCGTTTTGCTGCCTGTCCCCTTCTCTGGTGGTCCTTTTTGGCCTTTACGCTGACAAAAAGCCAGAGACCGAGGAGACGCCTTACACAGCCGCCATGTTATGTTTTGCTTGTGTCGCGTGTTTTACGTCACGGGAGTGTGGCACCGCCTTGCTGTAAAAAAATCCCACCCACCCCAGGCGGGACTCAGCTGTAATGGAAACAGAAGCGAACTGAGGAGAGTAAAGCCAAGTCGAAGTGAGTAAGGCCAAGCAGGTACTAGTGGAAAAGGGCCATAACTGGTCACTCATTGGTGTAACCATAATCAAACCCATTGAATCTTTATACAAAAAAGCCATAAAAAAATTTTGATAAGAAAGATCCCACATAGCATTGCTGTCACATTTACAAGAAATACAATTTTCTGTCTTTGGAAAATTATAAAACTCTCAAATTTGCCTGTTCAGTCTATAAAATGTTAAATGGCTATACCCCCCCCCCCCCGAGAGAATATGTTAAACTGAGGACTGTCACCGGTACAACCACCAGAGCAATCACTAGAGAAGACTGTGAGGTCCCCCACAGACGCACCACATTTGCTCAATCTGTGCTATCAGTGAGGGGCACCAAGATCTTGAATATACCACCTGCATTCAGAGAACATACCACACTAAACACTTTTAAGAAGCATTGAAAAAACTGGCTTTTAAATAACCAAAACTATACTCATAACTAGTGGTTGCTCTATGATATATATATATATATAGTTAATAAAATATTGTAATAAGGTACAAGAATTATTTGACTGGCTGACTAAATACTTTTTTGCCCCACTATATATATATATATATATATATATATATATATATATATATATATATATACAGTATATACAGTATATATACACTACCGTTCAAAAGTTTGGGGTCACCCAGACAATTATTTTGTGTTTTCCATGAAAAGTCACACTTATTTACCACCATGAGTTGTAAAATGGATAGAAAATATAGTCAAGACATTGACAAGGTTAGAAATAATGATTTGTATTTGAAATAATAATTTTTTCCTTCAAACTTTGCTTTCGTCAAAGAATCCTCCATTTGCAGCAATTACAGCATTGCAGACCTAACATGATTGCATAAGGGTTTTCTAATCATCCATTAGCCTTCTGAAGCAATGAGCAAACACATTGTACCATTAGAACACTGGAGTGATAGTTGCTGGAAATGGGCCTCTATACACCTATCTAGATATTGCACCAAAAACCAGACATTTGCAGCTAGAATAGTCATTTACCACATTAGCAATGTATAGAGTGTATTTCTGATTAGTTTAAAGTTATCTTCAGTGAAAAAAAGTGCTTTTCTTTCAAAAATAAGGAAATTTCTGAGTGACCCCAAACTTTTGAATGGTAGTGTATATATATAGTTAATAAAATATTGTAATAAGGTACAAGAATTATTTATTTTATTTAATAGTGGGTGTGAAAGGGGACAGTGTTAAACCTTCCCTCCTGTACTCGCTAAATAAAATAAATAAGCACTCATAAAAAGGGGCACCAGTCCTAAAGGACACTTATATTAAACTTAGTTTTGTTTTTTTTTCACAATATCTTTATTGAACCTTTTTTTTTTTTTTTTTTTTTTAACAAACATGACACAAACAATCAAACACTAACACTAAAGTACTACAAAAAAAAATGCACTAAAAACACCAACAACCACCAACAAAATCAAGTCTTCAACAATGCTCCTCTGTTTAGTCTAGACAATCCAATACATAAGTATACATATTATGTTCATCAGTTTGGAATTTACAAGGTCCACACACATCATTCACCTTCTTCTTCAAGAGTTATGTTTAAATTTTTTACATAAAAGGTCTCCATATATTCTCAAACACAATTTCCTTTGATTTCAGTATATATGTTATTCTTTCTAATGGAAGGTTTGTTAACATCTGTCTTAACCACTGAGTCACATCTGGTCTATGAGTCTTTTTCCATAATAGTGCAATACATTTTTTGGCATTAAGCAAACTGAGGTCTATGAATGTTCTTTCACTTTTATTAAAGTTATTCTTTTCTGGGTACAGACCCAACAAAAACAGTTTAGGATTCAATATGATTTGTTTTGAGATTATTTTTTCAATTGTTACCCTCACCTCTTCCCAAAACATTCTTATTATTCTACATTCCCATACACAATGAAATAGGGTTCCTTTACTTTCCATGCATTTTGTGCACATATCTGGTATATTTTTGTTATATCTATTTAACTCCTCCGGTGTAACATACATCCGCATTAACCATTTGAAATGTATCAATTTAAGACGTACATTTATTGATTTGGTTTGAGCTTCTGTACAAGCCAATTCCTATTGTTCCTCTGAAATTTCAGTTTGCAGATCTTCTTTCCAGTAGTTTAATCTTTTCTGTGAATTTTCACTTGAAGATAGTGTCAATGAGTTATAAAACTCTGAAATAATACCCTTTCTTTTACTATCTTTCATCACCATTTTTTCCAAGGATGAATAAATAGGTCGAGTGAGAGCTTTATTTTGATTTGATCGAATAAAGTTTCTAAGTTGAAGATATTTAAAAAAAAATGTGTTCTATTAAGATTAAATTTGATCCTCAGCTCTTCAAAAGACATTATGTTATCTGCACATGGCAAATATAAATCTTGAATCTTTTGTATCCCTTTTAAATTCCATACTTTAAATACAGCGTCCGCTCTCCCTGGTTTAAAATATTGATTACCCCATATTGGGCTAAATTGTGACAATAACTGTGGTTCTTTTAAATAGTTTTTAGCTTCACACCATATTTTGATCATATGCTTTACAAATGGATTTTTAACTTGTTTTTGTAATTTTTTTGCCGAATCTGAGTATATGAATATGGGAAGAGGTAAAGGCAAATTGTATGATTCCATTTCAGTCCAGTGAGGGAGATCATTTAATGAAAAATAATATGTCATAGACCTCAGTTGTGCCGACCAATAATACAACATAAAATTTGGACATTTCAGACCTCCACGATCAAATAGTAAATATAATAAAGACAGACGTAATCTAGCCCTCCTGTTGTTCCATATAAATTCCACTAACTTTTTTTTAATTCTTGAGAATAAATCTAAAGGTGGTGGTAAGGGAATGTATTGAAATAAATAAAGTATTTTAGGTAAAATATTACATTTAAGTATATTGATTCTCCCTATCATCGACATTGGTAGTGACATCCATCTCTGAATTAACTCATTGATATCTGTCATTAAGGCTTCATAGTTGACACTGGCGACTGATTCTAGCTTAGGCACAATTTGGATTCCTAAATATTTAAACTGATTTACAAAATTGAATTGATTTACCTCAGGGTCTGGGTAATTTCTCTGGGTCTCATTTAGCATTAATATTGAAGATTTAGTTTTATTTATTTTATATCCTGATATTTCCCCAAAATTCTTTATTAAATTCAACAAGGTCGGAATTGATTTTTTTAGATTCGACATAAACAAAATTATGTCATCGGCGTACAGGGAGATTTTATGTTCTGTTGGTCCAACTTTAATTCCATATATTTGTGAATGTAAACGTATCGCCATCGCTAAAGGTTCAATTGCCATAGTAAACAGTAAAGGTGAAAGTGGACAGCCTTGTCGACATCCTCTATTGATTTTTATTGATTTTGAAATATTGTTATTTGTTAGGATTTCTGCTGTAGCATTATTGTATATTATCTGAACCCATTTTATGAAATTATTTCCAAGTCCAAACCTTTGTAAGACTTCAAAAAGAAAGGGCCATTCGACTCTATCAAAGGCCTTTTCAGCATCCAGTGATAGGAGAGCTGTATCCGGTGCTTCTTTATTAAAATAAATAATATTAAATAGTCTTCTTACATTATGGAAGCCTTGTCTTCCCTTTATAAAGCCATTCTGATCTTGATTAATAATATTTGGTAAAATGTCTTGTATTCGTCTTGCTAAAATTTTACAGATTATCTTAAGGTCGGCATTTAATAGGCTTATTGGTCTCATATTTTCACATTTATTAGAGGGCTTACCTGGTTTTGGCAGCAGTATAATTAAGGCATTATTCATGTATGATGGTAAATTATTATTTTGAAATGCTTCTAAAACCATTTCCAAAAAAGGTTTTATTAATTTATTCTTAAATTTTTTATAAAGGTCAATTGGAAGACCATCTGGTCCTGCACTTTTTCCTGATTTCATATTATCAATGGCTAGCCCAACTTCTTCTTGACTAATTTTAGACTCCAATATCTCCCTGTTTTCATTTGGAATACACGGTATAGATAGTTCGTTCAAAAACCCATTTAATTTTGTTAAATCAGATTCATTTTTGGTATCATATAATTTTTCATAGTAATCTCTAAAGGCTCTGTTAATTTCTAAAGGATCTATAACTACCTGTCCGTTACTTATAATACTGGTAATTGGTGTTTTAAATTCTAATTGTTTAATCTGCCATGCCAATAATTTTCCTGATTTTTCACCTTGTTCATAAAAAGATTGTTTCAATCTTAGAAGACTCGAGGCAGCTCTATTCGCTGATTTTTTGTCGTATTCAGCTCTCAAAATCAGTAATTCATTCTCCAACCTTGGATCACTTCCTGCATACACTTTTTCCTGAAGACTTTTTATTTTATGTTCCAATTGGGCTCTCTCCTCTCGAGTCTTCTTAGATTTTGAACCTGTATAACTAATAATATGTCCCCTAATAAAAGCTTTGAAAGCCTCCCACTTTACACATGCTGATGTTTGTGTAGTATTGATGTCAAAGAACTCATCTATCTGTTTTTCTATATACTTGACAAATTCCTCATCCTGAAGCCATTTATGCTGAAATTGCCATCTACCTGATTCCTTTGTCAATTTTTTATCTACATATATTAGACAGCAGGGTGCATGATCAGAGATCACGATGTTATCATAAAAGCAGTTTTGAATCTTGGACCTTAATTCTGTGGAAATCAAAAAATAATCAATACGTGAGAATGTCTTGTAGGTACTGGAATAACAAGAGTAGGCTTTAACTTGTGGTTTCATTTCTCTCCATATATCTAACAATCTCAGTTCTTTCATAAAATGATTAATGGTCATCCTACATCCATTGTGCGTACAGTCCAGTCCTGTTGATCTATCTATACCGGGATTCAATGTACAATTAAAATCCCCTGCTATTATATGTTGCCCTGTAAGTGATGATAAGATAAGAAATAAATTAGCAAAGAACTTTTGATCATCTATATTGGGACCATATAAGTTCACCAAATTTATATTTTCTAATAGCAAAGAACCTTGAATGATTACATATCTTCCAAATTTGTCTCCAATACATTTTTCACTTGAAAAGGGACTGATTTATGTATGAGAGTCATAACTCCCCTGGCCCGGGATGAAAATGATGAGGTGAAAACACTTCCTTGCCATCTACTCCTAATTCTTTTTACATCCTCCTCTATTAGATGAGTTTCTTGTAAAAACACAATTTTTGAACCCATGTCTTTTATTTTATTCATAACTTGTTTAAGTTTTTTTAAATTTTGTAGACCTCTGCAATTCCATGAAGTTAAATTAAGATTAACGCTTTGGTTTATGATCAATAGAGAGTTTGGGATTACCTTGCAGTGTAAACATGCTCAAACAGAGAGGCAAAAAAATGAGTGGTTGAACATTCATCCTACAAACTACACACAAACAAATTCCCCCTTCCCACACTTGTGGCGAACCCCCCAAAATCAAAAGAAAAATTCCGTTTCCCGATATAGCCATCGACCGCTCCACACCCATGGGGAACATCCTAAGCCACTCCTTCTTCATCCTCCCAATCACCCTAACTCTACTGCTTTTAATGACGTAACATTAACTCTCCTCTGTAGTTTTCCAACTTAACTCCAAAATTTTTAGCAACTTTGTACATCATAGTTTTTTTTTTGTTTTTTGTTTTGTTTTTTTAATATATAATCCAATCTATATTTTGTAAACTTGCTATTTGCTTCAAGTCAGTCAGATGCCTGTGCAAATGCTTAATTATTCTACCTTATATTTTGTTCATGCTTAGCTCCCACCAGTCTCTTCTTCTTTGATCTTCTTGATGAACTCCTGCGCTTCCTCTGGGGTCTTGAAGATGTGGGTTCTGCCCCCATACGTGGTCAACAGTCTCGCAGGATAGATTACACCATGACGAATCCCAAGGTTGCGCAGCTCCTTACGTATGGGATCAAACTGCTTCCTCAATTGTTGGATTCCTGTGGCCAAATCTGGGTAGAACCGCACCTGGTCCTGGTGTTTAATCTCTCCTTTAGCTCGTGCTGCGTTGAAGATCTTCATCCTGTCTCTGTTGCTAAGAAACTTCATAATTAAGGTCCTCGGTGGTCCCTTATCTCTCCGTGGGCCAATACGGTGCGCGCCCTCCAGAATCACCGCCGACCACAGCTCCGCGCTGCCCAGGGCCTCCGGAATCCACTTTTCCAGAAAGGAACACGAGTCCTGACCTTCGGATTCCTCCGGTAGACCCACCAGCCTCAAGTTGTTCCGTCTCGACCGGGATTCCAAATCCAGGATATTTTCTTCCAGACATTTATTTTTTTTTTCCAAAGTGCGCACCTTTAATTGGAGACAAGTGACGTCATCTTCAGCACTGGAGACACGAAGCTCCATCTGCGCCATTCGTTCTACACAGTCACCCAATTCCTTTCTCATTCCTTCCAACGCTGCCATAATCCCATCAAATCTAGAGGAAAATTCCGCTCTCATCGAACTTATAGCCGCCAGCAACGCACCTGTGTCGCTTCCCGCAGATACCGCACCGCTGTTAGCTTCCTCCGCCATATTTGGTGCATTAACTACTGCGTCACAGACCTGAAAGTCCGTTAATTTGGACTGTTTCTGCGGCTCGCTTTTTCCTCTACCTGGTTTTCCAGCCTTAGGCTTCACCGACATATCCTCGCCCAAACGCTGGGATACGTTCTGTCCCAAATGAGAGAGTTATTTGCCGATTTTTTTTCTCCAAAAGCAGAGCAGAGTGAGACGCGTCCGTCTTACGTGGCAGCCATAACCGGAAGTCCTTAAACTTAGTTTTAATTAATTTTGTACCTTCAATTACTTAATGAATCAGTCTCAAAATTCAAGGGAGTTCTTTTCTTGCCGTGATCTAAGAAACATATATATGCGAAAGGAAAACACTTCAACTTCTCTCATTCACCCTTTTATTAAACTCATCCAGGTTACATGATATGGCATTCAAATGATGGATAAACAGATTCAAATGACAACAGGCGTCCAATATCACATCAACTGTCATTGGATTCCTGAACATAAAATCTAGCGTTAAACCTTTGTAGAACCAAGGAGAAACCAGACTCTCTGCCGTGGGATTGTTTACCAGCAACATGGTGGTTCTGTATTCTAGGCTTAGAAGGGGCGTGGCCTCCAGAGTTAAGATAAGATAAGATAAGATAAGCCTTTATTAGTCCCACAACGGGGAAATTCCAGGATTGCAACAGCACAGGGATAGCAACACTCAGAGCAACAATCAGAAGGCAAGAAAAAAAACAAGCAAGCAAGAGCAGCTAATATACATATGTACATATTACTATAAAATATATATATACACACACACACACAGACAGTGCAGAGCATTGTAGCTGGATGGAATAAATATATGAATATATGAACACACAGTGCAGAGCATTGTAGCTAGATGGAATAAATATGTAAATATATAAACACCCACAGTACGGAGCATTGCAGCTAGGTGGAATAAATATGCAAGTATATAAACACACACAGTGCGGAGCAATGTAGCTAGATGGAATAATATGTAGATATATAAAAACACAGTGCGGAGCATTGTAGCTAGATGGAATAAATATATAGATATATAAATATAAACACACCCAGTGCTGAGCATTGTAGCTAGATGGAATAAATATGTAAATATATAAACACACACAGTGCAGAGCATTGTTGCTAGGTGGGATGAAACAGCATAACCGTCTACTTAGTTATCCTACATGGTATGATTATGTGCCCATACATATTCTCACCATCCATAGCGACCGGTATGTTCCTAGTTGTATGCCGGAGAGGACCATTGTGTAAGTCTATTGCATCTTTTGCATTCAAAAAAACTATTAGTTTGTTACGTCTTTTTGCTATCTCTGCGAGCAGCCCTGCTTAGGTTGTACAGTCTGACAGCCGTTGGTAGGAAGGACCTACGAAACCTCTCGGTTGTGCACCTGGGATGATGTAGTCTGCTGCTAAATGAGCTCCTCAGTGCATTCAGTATGTCCTGCATAGGGTGGAACTCGGACTCCAGCAGAGATGACAGTTTAGCCACCGTCCTTCTCTCTCCTATCTCCTCCATCGGATCAAGGTGCTGCCCCAGGAGAGAGCTAGCTTTCTTAATCAGTTTGTTCAGTCTCTTCCTATCGGCTGCAGTAATGCCACTGCCCCAGCAGACCACTCCAAAAGTGATGGCTGATGCCACCACCGTGTCATAGAATGACTTCAGCAGCGCCCCTTGTACACCAAAAGACCTGAGTCTCCTCAGCAGGAACAGCCTGCGCTGTCCCTTCTTGTAGAGTGCGTCAGTATTGTGTGACCAGTCTAGTTTATTGTTCAGATGAATACCCAGGTACTTATAGGATGTCACCATCTCGATGTCTGTTCCCTGTATATTTACTGGTGCTGTGAGGGGCTGCCCTTGCCTGCGGCAGTCCACCACCAGCTCCTTAGTTTTCCTCGCGTTGATCTGGAGGCAGTTCCGATGGCACCAGTCCACAAAGTCCTGGATAAGCCCTCTGTACTCAGCTTCATCTCCGTTGGAGATGAGACCAACGATCGCAGAGTCATCAGAGAACTTCTGTAGATGGCAATGTGTTGTGTTGTGTGAGAAGTCCGCAGTATAAAGAGTGAACAGGAAGGGAGCCAGCACCGTTCCCTGGGGGGCCCCCGTGCTACTGATGATCGTGTCGGAAACACAGTCCCGGGTTCTCACAAACTGAGGCCGGTTCGTGAGGTAGTCCAGGATCCATGATGACAGGTGCTGGTCCACCCCTGCGCGCAGCAGCTTGTCCTTCAGGATCATCGGTTGGATGGTGTTGAAAGCACTGGAGAAGTCAAAGAACATGATCCTCACCATATTCCCGGGCTTCTCCAGGTGGGACAGAGAACGGTGAAGGAGGAAGATCACCGCATCCTCCACCCCAATGCCATGCTGGTAGGCGAACTGGAGTGGATCCATCGCTGGTTCCACCAGGGGGCGGAGATGAGCAAGGAGCAGTCTCTCCAGGGTCTTCATCAAGTGGGACGTCAAGGCCACCGGTCTGTAGCTGTTCAGGTCTTTGGGGTGGGAAGTTTTTGGTACAGGTACCACACAAGATGTTTTCCACAGCTGTGGTACCCTCCCCAGTTTCAGGCTCATGTTGAAGATATACGTCACAATCCCACACAGCTGGTCTGCACAGGACTTGAGGAGCTTTGCGCTGATGCCGTCCGGTCCCGACGCCTTCCTCGCCTTGATCTTCCTCAGCTCCATCCTCACCTGGGTCTTGGTCAGGGTCAGGATGGGGGGCTGTGTGTTGGGAGTGGGGGGGGGTGTCGGTGGAGTGGGGAGTGGGCAGCAGGACTTGATTTCTTAGAGGCAGCAGTGGTTGTTGTGCAGACAGGGGGGAGGGCGGTTGGTCAAATCTATTGAAAAACAGATTCAGGTTGTTCGCCCACTCCCTGCCCCCCGTGGCCTGGGGGGAGGTATTCTGGAGCCCCGAGATGGTTTTGAGGTTTCTCCAGACCCCGCTGATGTCGCTCTGTTGCAGCTTGTCCTCCATCTTCTTCCTGAAGCTGTCCTTGCCTTCTCTGATCTTTCTCCTCAGCTCCCTCTGTACGGACTTCAGCATCTCCCTGTTCCCCGACCTGAAGATCCTCTTCTTCTCTCTCAGAAGTGTTTTTATCTCAGGGTTGATCCAGGGTTTGTTGTTTGAGTGACGCCGTATGGTCTTGGTGGGAACGGATTTGTCCACACAGAAGCTGAGGTAGCCCGTGAAGGTGTGAATGAGGCCATCGATGTCCTCACCATGTGGATCGCAGAGCTGCTTCCAGGCAGTGGCTTCAAAACAGTCCTTTAGAGTGTCCATTGTCTCCTCAGACCATAACTCCACAGTGTGCATGGCCGGAGGTTGTCTGTGCACTAGGGGTTTGTACACCGGCCGGGGATGAACCAAGTTGTGATCCGATCTCCCAAGTGGAGGGAGTTGTGATGAGGTGTACGCCTCCTTAGTGTTTGCGTAGAACAAATCCAGTGTTTTATTGTCTCTAGTGTGGCATGTGACATACTGGGTGAAAGTGGGCAGAATGGGAGACAGTGAAACGTGGTTGAAATCGCCTGAGATGAGGAGAAGAGCATCTGGGTGTTCTGTCTGCAGCCTGCCTGGTTACTGAATGGATGACGTCACGCGCTGTCCCAGCGTTCGCCGTCGGATTTGCATAAACAACAATGCAGATCACGTGTGAGTGTTCTCTCGGGAGATATGTAGGCCTCATGCTAACAGCTAGCAACTCAATGTCTTTGCTGCAGTGTCGTTGTTTAACAGTGATATGTCCCGGTCTGCACCAGTTGTTGTTAACATACATTATCACTCCACCGCCCCTTGCTTTGCCACTCTCTGGTGTTCGGTCAGCTCGTATCATGTGAAAACCCTCCAGCTCAATGTTAGCATCTGCTGCTAGTTCAGTTAGCCACGTCTCAGTAAACAAAAGGAGAGAGCACTCCCGGTAAGTGCTATCATAACGGGAGATAGCCGCTAGCTCATCTAACTTTCCCAGTATCGACCGTAGGCTAGATCGTCAAGCAAAGGAGCCGGTTGGAAAAATGCTTGTGGATGCATGAGTTTCTGCCCAGTCTGAATGCATAGTTGGACCGGGTAGCACGTGACATTAGCAGGTATGAGACAATGTTGAGTGTTCAGTACCTGGCAGGCCTCAGGGATGGTCTGGCCTGACTTTAGAGTGTCGAGATCTGGTGTAGAGTGAGCGTCTCGGACTGGGGTGAGAGACCATAAAACACTGTTTATGGTATCGATCTGGGTTCTGAGTCTCACAAGAAGACCACTGCCGATGTAGACTGCATGTGGCAGGTCGGGAACGACCAAGAAAGGATGAATTAGCAGTCTGTGGTTCCACTGAAGGTGGAGGGCGCAAATACTTGTGGTGGCCAATGTTTCATTTGATTTGGTCCCAGCAGGGAAACGAAAAGACTTGTTCGTGACCATAAGGTCAGTGTATTTCTCGTGCAGAATCGAAAATGTCTGGCTGATCGCGGATTTATCAGCCCAGAGAGCCAGTACCACGTCTTCTACATGGGAGCTTTGGCTAACTAGTCCTTTGACCACTTGGGGGCAGTAATCTTCGTCGGCTGCCCCTGGTTTTAGGGTGCAAAGGAATGAACTGCGTTCATTTAAGGTTGGGTTGTCGGATGTGGTGACATGGGAAGGGGTGCCTGTTTCAGCCCAGTCCCCAAGGTCACCTTCCGTCAAACTTTGTTGGGTCAGCAGTGCGAGTAGATTGACTCCTGGAACATCCAAGGTGTGAAGAGTGTAGCACTGTGATCCGGTTGCTTCAGGTAGAGTGGTTGGGAGAGGTTGTCGAACTTGAGCCCATAGCTTGAGATTCTTGAAGTCTATCAGAGGCTCAAAGCGATTAAGTAGGTCCTTGCCTATCAGCAGTGGAATTGAGTTGAGACTGGACACATAGACCGGGTGGATCAAGGTCATGGGCCCAATGGAGATCTTTATCAATGACATGTCTGACACAGTCGTGTTTGAGGGTGCATAAGGTTGAATAGCTAAGGAGCAAGGTCTTAGTTTCAAGTTTTTGTGCGTGCGGTTAGCAGTAACATGTAGGTGTTCAAAAAGGTCCTGTGACATGAGTGTGATGTCCGCTGCGGTATCCAGTAGGGCTTCGTGCATCAACACATCTTCCAGGGTTAATGAAAGGAAAAATTTTCATGCAACCCCCCTTTCGGTCAAATCACACAGAAATTGTTGGACCGGTGGTTCAACGCAGATTAAAGAGTTGCCTGTTTCGGGTGAGTGAGGTTTTCCAGGTAGCTGGACTACCAAAATGGCACTGGGTGGTGTTGCATTTTGGAGCTCCTCCTGAATTTCGGGTGGAGGATGCTCAGTTGTGTCTTCGGTATCCTTCCCCTTTGTAGTAGGAGATTCCTCAGGGTTGAGTTGTGGCAACCCTAAAGGATCGTTTGGGGTGGTCACAATATTTATGGCTAGGACATCTGGCTTCTTGTCCTCTTTCACCTCTTTTTTCCTCTTCAGTTCATCAAGTATACATTGGAGAGTTTCCAGGTCTTCTCGGCAGAAAATGGGCTTTTCTTTCTTCTCCCAGGGTTTGGTGCTAAACTTACCAGGGGGAGGTCTTGCTTCCCTGTCGAAGTTTTTCCGGTGGTACAAGGGAGGTGACCATCTCCCGCAGTTACGCGAGTCTCGAAATCAATATCTGTCATCCCTGGTATCCGTACTGTATTCTCGTGACTTACCTGGTGGGCTTAGCCTCCGATGGTCATCAGGTTTTAGTGATGTTGGCTTGGAACTTGGTGTCAAAAATTTTTCCGGGTCATGACTCGACTTATCTTGACTAGAGGATTGCTGTTGTTTTATTTGTGACCGAGGTGCTGGAACAGGGGCTGGCCTTGGGGTGCCCTCTAGGTCCAGGATGTCCGATGTGGTGTTGACAGCAAACACTGCGGTAGGCTCGGTATTCTTTTGATTGCTTTGTCGCTGTTTCTGGAATGCATAATGTGCGAACTCTCTTAGCTGGCTTATCGAGTTTGACTTTGGGTTAGCCATGACTCCAAGGTGGTGTCCGACCATGGGATGGAGATTCTGAATGAAAACAGCCTTGAAATTGTGGTCTTCTTCCATCCCGGGCGTGTTTCGAGATCCAAAATATACGCGCAGGAGTCACTGGTAGTATGCCTGTGGGGGCTCTAAGTGACCCTGTTTCACAGCCAGGGCTGTCGCTAGCCCTGACTGTAAGCAGTCGTTGGAGAACTCCTTTTCAATGGCTTCGTAGAGTTTTTGGTGGTTCATCTTGATGTCAAATGGTTGCCAATCTTTAAATTTTGATACCGACCTGTTGGATGTCAGCTTAATCAAATAAATGTGATCATCAACCGTAACATCAGGGTATTTACGCAAGTAGTAGTCGATGTCTTGCAAAAAAGCCCTGGTATCAGGTGACGTATCAGGTGGTTGAGGGGTCAAATTTCGTGACGTGGTGAGCGATCTT
Organism: Pholidichthys leucotaenia; assembly: GCA_020510985.1. NCBI lineage: Eukaryota > Metazoa > Chordata > Actinopteri > Cichliformes > Pholidichthyidae > Pholidichthys > Pholidichthys leucotaenia. The sequence continues at coordinate 10,873,354 of CM035842.1, forward strand.
ATTGAGGTCTCCATTGGACGGAATTTGCAAATGTTTTTCGCATTGCCGTTCGGATCCGAATGGGTCAGGTAAGTGTGCACCGGGGGAGTCCCCATCCCTTGAGGGGATGCCCCCCTTTGCCGAAGGAACCGCCCTGTTCATGGCTTCTGGTCCCGGATCCCTTCGTTTGCGGTAGTCTTCCAGCTCTTCTTTGACGTCCTGAAGGCCTTGTTGTGCTTCTCGTAGGAGCAGTTTATATTTCCTATAGTCGGAGTTTGTGTCGTCCAATTGACCTTCAGCTTCCTTGAGTTGGTTCTCTTTGTGAAGCAGGGCGGTTCCCAATTCCTCATTTTCTTGTTGAAGTGAGGTATTGTCGTCTTCCAGTCGTTGCTTTTCTTGCTTTGCTTGTTCCAGATTTAGCAACGTCTGATCAAGCATAGCTTGGGTATCTTCTTGCTCTATGCAAGCTTCTTCCTGCTTTTTCTTAAGTGATTTGTTCTCTTCCCAGACAGAAAGGACAGTTGTTTGTTGTTTCACCAGTTCTTTTTCGGCATAGAGTACTTGGGTTTCAGCTCGTTTTAGCCTTGCGACTAATGCTAGTGCAAACTTTCCTAACACACCGGGGATTTCCTTTGCTTTCGGTGGGTTAGTTTCGCATTCATCCAAAAGTTTTTTCGTGATTTGATTCAAATCTTTGGGTGGAGTATCCTGAACTTGTTTGGAGAAACTGGGTATAAGATTGGAAGCCAACTCTTCTAATGTTATTTGAAGGTCATTCAATTTGTCAAGTGGACTCGACATGTTTGACCGTTTGTGTAATGTTTAGCTTGAAATCAATTCGTTGATTATAGCTAAAGTTGTGAGTCAAGAGTTAACCTTGAGTGTTGTTTTGTAGTGAGGGTAGTTTCAAGCTTCTTTTTGGAGTTTGTTTCAACTTACAGGCTTGGAAGAAGTAAATATTTTTGGAATTATTTAGAAATGTGGAATATGTGTTAATTTATTTGTTGACACTGTATTTTGATTTGTATTTCACAAGACAAACAAAAAAAAATTGTGTGGATTGACTTCTTTCAGTTCAGTTATCAAAGTGTAGTTTTCGAATAGTCCTCAACTAGGTTGTGAATTTTTGTTGAATCTCACTTGAAAGTAATGATTTTATTTACAAAAAGAAAGCAACAAAAACAGAAAAGGTTAAATGCTTTAAGTCTTTAGAGTTATAAGTCTTTGCTTTGTTTTAAAGTTAGAATTGGCTTTGTTTTATTTGTTAAAGCCTATCTTCATTTAAAGCCTTTAAATGTTTTAATATTTACAAATTAGGAAACAGATGAATTGTCTTTGCGTATTGTCACTAAGGCTTCCTTAGGATTAAAGTTAATGATTATTTAGAGAAAAAAATGTTTTACAGACTAATCAAAGTTTTCACCTTTTGACTTCTTTCAAATCCTGGTGAGAAATAGTGAGTTGGTTAAATGTTTTCCTTCTCCTGGGGAGGAAACATGAATCAAAAGCAACACACTGACTGTAAATAAGCTAAAGCTTTCAAGTGTTAATTGTTGAACATGGTTTCCTAATTTTGGAAAATTTTTGGTTAAATATTTAGTAAATCACTGAATCCTTTACCAACATGCACAGGATTAACATTAACTTGAGTCTAAATAAACACTGTCATTTATTTGAATCCCTAAGTTGAATGGTTTCCTGTGAAAGAAATCGCACAAAGTGATATTTAAAAACAAAACACACACACATATATATATATAGCTTCAAAAGTTTGCAAATTTTAGCGCAAGATGTGTAAATATATGCTTTTAACTTAAAATATTAAAATATGTGGTTAACATACATGAGTAAATACAAAGTCTATGCTTTTATGTTCTTTCACTGTGTATATATGCAGTCAAAAGCTCTTCCACCAATGAGAACAAACTTTAAACCCACAAGCTGCTTTTTTTCTTTTTGTTCTTGGGATAAAACTTTGAATTGGGTTTAAATTTAGGTTGTTCCGGATAATTCGGATTGATCTGAAGTTAATTTGGAAGCTCTGTTTGACTATAAATCAGCTTAATAGATTCGCTCTGCTTTAATCCGAGTGTGCATTCATGCAAGAAATGCAACTCCTATAGCTAACCACAAGATGGAGGCAGTTATCTCTGCCCTCCCAAGAGGAGGAGACACTGGTGACGTCGCTCTGGGTGGGTCTACCAGTCTCACTCAAAATGGCGGTTAGGGTGACTCCCTCTTAGCGCCTTTAAAATGGCGTCTGCACGCTTATTCTGCTCATGCGCAGTTTTTCATGCACGCCTGTTGGTCATGCGCACGACTGTGCATGTGCACGTGATGCGTGGATGCGGGCACAAGTCTTATCGACAATACCACGCCTTGCTTTTTCAAAATGGGAGTTTTACTCTCCAACTTGCACAGATAATGTTACCCCTTTAATTCCGGGTATAGTTTAGTGCTACTTCCCCAACGGTTTATTCAGTGACCAGATCAAACTGCGTCCAGCTTAATCTGACATCACCACACTTGGGTAATTACAGAATTGGCCAGTTTAATGTCGTCCTACCGGGATAATCGTCGGCAGGTTAAACTGGCGAGGGACAGAACGGTTTTCTTCGCGTTTCTGTCACTCTAGGCCTCTATTTTTCTTGATTCAGCATATAATACTGCTTAAAACTTCTTGCATGCATCAACACAGCTCTTTCATTCCTTAGACAGTGGGCGATTTAGCTCACCCCCCTTGCAATCAGCAACCAGATGCCTCAGCAGGAGGCAGAGTAAACAAACACACACAGAGAGGGAGGTGCAGGCCTGCAACAGCAGCCTCTCCCAAACAACACACAGGTTCACCAAATAAAGTCGATCAATATTTGCAGAAAAAACAGCTTATGTCTCAATGATTTTTCTTTTGCATATACAGTTAGGCCCAGAAATATCTGGACAGTGACACAAGTTTTGTTATTTTAGCTGTTTATGAAAACATATTCAGGATACAATTATATAATCAATATGGGCTTAAAGTGCAGACTCTCAGCTGTAATTTGAGAGTATTCACATCCAAATTGGAGCAAGGGTTTAGGAATTACAGCTCTTCAATACGAAGCCGCCTCTTTTTCAAGGGACCAAAAGTAATTGGACAATTGACTCAGAAGGCTGCAAAAAAAATAACAAGGCTGCATGGGCTCTTCCCTTGTTAACCTGTCATCGGTTAAGCAGTTAAAAGGTCTGGAGTTGATTCCTGGTGTGGCATTTGCATTTGGAAGCTGTTGCTGTGAACACACAACATGCGGTCAAAGGAGCTCTCAATGGAGGTGAAACAGACCATCCTGAGGCTGCAAAAAAAAAGAAGAAATCCATCAGAGAGATAGCAGAAATTTTAGGAGTGGCCAAATCAACAGTTTGGTACATTCTGAGGAAAAAAGAGTGCACTGGTGAGCTTGGGAACTCAAAAAGGCCTGGATATCCACGGAAGACAACAGTGGTGGATGATCGCAGAATCCTTTCCATGGTGAAGAACAACCCCTTCACAAAATTCACTCAAGTGAAGAACACTCTCCAGGAAGTAGGTGTATCAGTATCTAAGTCTACCATAAAGAGAAGACTTCATGAGAGTAAGTACAGAGGATTCACCACAAGGTGCAAACCATTAGTCAGCCTCAAAAATAGAAAGGCCAGAATTGAATTGCCAAAAAACACCTGAAGAAGCCAGCCCAGTTCTGGAACAGCATTCTTTGGACAGATGAGACTAAGATCAACATGTACCAGAATGATGGGAAGAAGAAAGTTTGGAGAAGAATTGGAACAGCTCATGATCCAAAGCACACCACATCTTCTGTAAAACATGGTGGAGGCAGTGATGGCATGGGCAAGCATGGCTTCCATTGGCACTGGGTCACTTGTGTTTATTGATGATGTGACAAAAGACAGAAGCAGCCGGATGAATTCTGAAGTGTATAGGGATATCTTTCTGCTCAGATTCAGCCAAATGCAGCAAAGTTGATTGGACGGTGCTTCACAGTACAGATGGACAATGATCCAAAACATACTGCAAAAGCAACCCAGGAGTTTTTTTAAAGCAAAGAAGTGGAATATTCTGCAATGGCCAAGTCAATCACCAGATCTCAACCCAATCGAGCATGCATTTCACTTGCTCAAGACAAAACTTAAGGCAGAAAGACCCACAAACAAGCAACAACTGAAGACAGCTGCAGTAAAGGCCTGGCAAAGCATCACAAAGGAGGAAACCCAGCGTTTGGTGATGTCCATGGGTGTCCTTCAGGCAGTCATTGCCTGCAAAGGATTCTCAACAAAATTGTTATGACCTGAGCGCTGGGTTCTGTCCGTGCTCAGGCTAAGCACAACTCATTTGCTGTGTTACTTATTTTGACACAGCAGTCAAACCACACAAAAAATTAAGACAGTTGTTAGTACACCCCAAGGACAGAATAGAACAAGACAATAAATGCAATGTAATATATGAAATATCATGCAGATCATGCAACAAAACCTACATTGGAGAAACTGGAAGACTATTCATCACAAGAAAAAAAGAACACCAGAAGGAATGTGAGAAGGAAACACAAGGACGACTCACAAGATCAAAAAAAGAAAAGGCAGAACAAAAAACATTAAAATCAGCAATATCAGATCACTGCAAAAGAAATAATCACATCAAGGACTGGGACAACACAAAAATTATTGGATCGGAGAGCAACAGACACAAACGCTGGATCAAGGAGGCCATAGAGATCAGGAAGCGGGAAAAAGACACCATGAACCGAGATGAGGGAGCCTTTATGCTTTCCCACACCTGGGACCACATTCTCCAGAGACCATCTGATGGCGGGAGGCGGGGCCGGCTCGGTGGATCCAACAGATCTGCTGAGCTGGCCCCACCTACGAAAATCAGCTGATAAATGTCACCTGGCAGCAGCCAGCTGACTCTTCTGACGAAGGCTGCAGTGCAGCTGAAACATGTAAAGAAGGTAAAGACATCTTTCTATTTTATTTTTTGTCTTTCATATGAACAAAAGATAAATTAAAAAAAAGATTCAAATGATAACAGGCGTCCGATATCACATCAACTGTTATTGGATTCTTGAACAGGGAAATCTCCAGGGAGATTTACATCCAGCTACCGAAAAATTAGTACTGGCGCCCCCCAAGGATGTGTCCTTTCCCCACTGCTCTTCTCCCTCTACTCCAACGACTGCACCTCAGAGGACCCTTCGGTGAAGCTCCTGAAGTTTGCGGACGACACCACAGTCATCGGTTTGATCCGGGATGATGATGAGTCTGCATACAGGCGGGAGGTGGAGCAGCTGATCCTCTGGTGCAGCCAGAACCATCTTGAACTTAACCCAGCCAAAACGGTGGAGATGACTGTGGATTTCAGGCGACACCCCCCTTCATTCCCCCCACTCACCATCCTCAACAGCACAGTGTCCACTGTGGACTCCTTCAAGTTTCTGGGTACCACAATCTCCCGGAACCTGAAGTGGTCCTCCCATATTGACACTGTCCGGAAAAAGACCCAGCAGAGGTTGTTTTTTCTGCGTCAGCTCAAGAAGTTTGATTTGCCTCAGGAGCTGCTGGTTGTCTTCTACACCGCCATCATCCAATCTGTCCTCTGCTTTTCCATCACTGTCTGGTTTGGATCTGCCACTAAACAGGACAAGACCAGACTGCAGCGGATCATTAAGTCTGCGGAGAGGATCATTGGTACCGACCTACCCTCCATTGAGAACTTATATCGGTCCATAACCAGGAAACGGGCGGGAAACATCTGTGCTGACCCATCACACCCCGGCCACAAACTGTTTGAACTTCTATCTTCTGGTCGTCGTTACAGATCACTGAAGGTCAAAACCACCCGTCACAGGAACAGTTTCTTTCCTCAAGCCATCACTCTGATGAACTCCTAACATTCACCTAGTCCTACCTGTTGCTGTACTCATGACTTTTCATCCATTATTACATTGCACATAACTCTCACACTGCTTTTTACTTCATTCACATTATATCACTGAATCTGAGTCCACATTGAAATACTGTGTGATTGTATATTTTTTCATATATTTCTGCAAAGTGTGGTTAGTCCGAGTAAATAACTGCATATATTCCTGTATATATTTGCATCCTTTTATAGAAACGTGGACAGACTGTAATTTACTGTACATACTCTGGTTGTCATTGAATCCTTATTTAAATCCTTCACCTGAACAACGAGAGCAAGTTTTTAGCCAAAGTCAAATTCCTTGTATGTGTTGTGCATACTTGGCCAATAAAGCTGATTCTGATTCTGATTCTGATTCTGATTCTGAACATAAAATCTAGTGTTAAACCTTTGTAGAACCAAGGAGAAACCAGACTTATGTTTCAACGGTAAATGAAGGCTGAAATGTCTAACAAAACAGAACGCAATTTTATGGGGAAAATTCATAAGCTGATTATCTAAAAATGAACTTCTGAATTAATCTACAAAAATGAAGGGAAGTTACTTAAAAATGACTAAGAGTCTTCCTTCAGTTTATAGCTTTATCCTATGGCTGATAGACTAATTGTACCCTGAAATACGGGTTATGCTCAATTGTAATTTGAATGTTAGGACATCACGTTTAACCCAGCAGACAGGAAAATGGGAGTCTCACTTATGAACAGCTGAAGATCCACTTTTTCATCAGCTCAGTACCGGCTGGGTTTTGAAGTCGGGACATCGGGAGAAAGCGACTGCCGCTATGCTTCTTCACAGCCGTAAGAGTGCAGGCTCAGCTGGGGGCTCGTTCAGGACCGTGGCAGCAGTGGAGACTGTCTCAGAGTGGCGTGAAAGGTTCTTGGCAACGAGTGAAAATTTGTGAGGTCTCTGGCCACGGGATAGACCAAAAAACTGAAGGAGAAACTTCTCAGTCAGGCGGGTATGAGGCCGGAAAGAGAGTTCAAAAACACAATCTCTGTTCACTTTAAATTAGGAAAATTAAAGGTCCACTTTAACGGCGTGAAAAGTCAGAAAATCTAAGAAAAACATTCACTAGGATAAGAATGGCTTCTGAGGTGAAGAAAAAAAGAGTTTGACTCTCTATTTAAGATGAGCTCGTAAGAAAAAGATGATTTCTCCTCAGTAACCAGAAAATTGAGAAAACTAACGCAGGATTTGACAAACTTCACACAGAATAATTTAGATAAAAGAAAACTACAAGGAACTTTGAAAAAGTGGAACAAAACTTTTCTCTGAGATCTAGATCACTATTCTGCTTCTTTAATCTTAAACTTCTTCTATTTTCTTTCTATATTCTCTCTATTCTTTCCTTAGTCTCTTTTCATTTCTTTCTTTCTTTCTCTATTTCTTTTCTCTTCCTTCTTGTTCTACTTCTTTTTGTCTTCTGGTTTTTTTCTTACATGCAGGGCGGCTCCTCATTCTTTTAACTGAGTGCACCGTTGGGTCATAAAACAGGGGCCGGTTGCAAGACAGACCAATCAACTTTCCTAAAGAGGAGTTTGAATGGGCCGTTATCCAATGTGAAAATATTTCTTTGTTTGGGAGCAGCCAATCAAAGAAAAGGGCACCATCCCATGAAAAGGGAGAGAAAATTGGGGGCCAGGAATGATAGTGGACAAGAATTAATACCCATTCAGTGCTTATAAAATTAGGTGCTCAATATAAGATCTAACTAAATTAAGTGACTTGGCTAATATATACAGTGATCATGCATTTATACCATTACTACTAATATTAACATTCGTTTGATTAACACTCATAAACATAACATTTCAAATAGATGTTTATAATACATGCACTCATATTTCGATCAAAGATTAATGAATTACTGCAAACTCTGGTCGGTGATCAAAAGGATGATTTTCAGTGTCCTTAGGATCCGGGGTAGATGATAAGCTGAAAGAGACTTAATGTTTAGTAAGAATTGACAGTCAGATTATACATAATGAAACACATTCCGTAGGTGTCCACTAGGAGGTACTGTTGAGCTGTAGATAATTTCTTTAGGTCTGTGATATCTGGAAAGGGATCTGGTATCTGTCGAAAGTCATAAACCCATCTGGTTAAGAAGTTTATGACCTTTAAGAGCATTAGTTTCCTGTAGGGCGGATGCTATCCACATGAACTGTCCATGTTGGGAATCTGGACTCCGAGTTTTTATAGTCCCTTTAAGCCTTTAAAAGCGAATTCTGATCCTTACCATCTCTGCAAGAGGCAGCTGTTTACATTGGGGTCCTGGGGAAAGCATTCTTGGTCAGGCCTTGAGTGAGGGTAGTTAATATGAAAACAAGTGATATTCCTGTAGAATAAAAAAAAATGAAATCCCTGTAGAATGGAGGAAAGTGATCTTCTGGATTGGTTTGAGGAGACATTGATGCTACACATATACGTATATATACAGTCCCTCGGGTCCTCTGTGATTGTTTTGAATTTCTCCAGTCTTTGGTTATTGTGTGATGTTCTGTGATTATCCTCTGTTTATTCTTAGTTTCTTGGTTGCCCTTATTTTGAAGTTCTTTTGGGGGTTTTGCTTGGTTTTATTGTCGTAGTCCTCCTTCCTGTCTACATATATATGTGCCCGTGCGCCACACACATATGCCTTGCCTCTTGTTTGTTGCTGTTTGTTGTTGCTGTGAGGTGCTTGAGTGCATGTGTGTATGCATACACAGCACTTCACTCGTGTGACATTTGTATATTTTGTTTTGTAGCACCTTAACTCTTGCACTTTAGCATATCCACTTTGTACAGTTTCATTGCAGTTGTTCTGCTTGTGTATGATTGTTTGTTTGTGTGTTTTTGTGACCTGCCAGGGGACTACAGATGCAAATTAGCAGTATTGCTAAATCTGGCATACTTAGATTTGTATTAATGTTCATTAGTATGTAATGTCTCTTCCAAATAAACATTAAACTTAAACGCTTTATTTTCTTGTTTCAGCCCCGTTTTCTAGTCTCCCTTATTATTTTCCCATATGTTTTCCTCAGCCGGAAAAAGGTGGATTGTCCTCTCCAGGTTGGGGACAGGCTCCTGCCCCAAGTGGAGGAGTTTAAGTATCTTGGGGTCTTGTTCACGAGTGAGGGGGAAATGGAGCGAGAGATCAACAGACGGATTGGAGCAGCATCTGCAGTGATGCGGATGTTGTACCGGTCTGTTGTGGTGAAGAGCGAGCTTAGTTCTAAGGCAAAGCTGTCGATTTACCAGTCAATCTACGTTCCTATTCTCACCTATGGTCACGAGCTTTGGGTAATGACTGAAAGAACGAGATCGCGGATACAAGCAGCTGGAATGAGCTTTCTCCGTAGGATTGCTGGACTCACCCTCAGAGATAGGGTGAGGAGCTCAGTCATCCGGGAGAGGCTCAGAGAAGAACCGCTGCTCCTCCACATTGAAAGGAGTCAGTTGAGGTGGTATGGGCATCTGATTAGGATGCCTCCTGGACACCTCCCACTTGAGGTGTTTCAGGCAGGTCCCACTGGGAGGAGACCCCAGGGCAGACCCAGGACTCGGTGGAGAGACTATGTCTCCCAGCTGGCCTGGGAACGCCTTGGTATCCCCTCTGAAGAGCTGGAGCAGGTGGCTGGGGAGAGGGAAGTCTGGGCTTCTCTGCTTGAACTGCTGCCTCCGCGACCCGGACCTCCGGAAAAGCGGTAGAAGATGGATGGATGGATGGATGGTTGGATGGATGGATGTCTAGCTACTCCTATGTGTTTTCATTTAGCCTTCTGTATTCCCTCGAATCCTCTGTGATTGTTTTGAATTTCCCCAGTCTTTGGTTATTGTGTGATGTTCTGTGATTATCCTCTGTTTATTCTTAGCTTCTTGGTTGCCCTTATTTTGAAGTTCTTTTGGGGGTTTTGCTTGATTTTATTGTCGTAGTCCTCCTTCCCATCTTCATTTATGATTTACCATTTACGTTTGTCTCTTAATGCCCCTCAGCTGTTTGTAATTTCCCCTCATCAGTGTCTGTGTTTATGTATCCATCTCAGTTTGTAGTTCTTTGTCATGTCGTAAACCTGTATTATGTGCCATCACCTCATTCCTGTTTCTCATCTTCATCTGTTTGTTTTGGATTATCCAGTCTTGAACTGTGCTCTGGAGTTATTAAAAATACTGACCTTCATCTCGGCTTTGGGTCTGTTTATGCTGCCACCCTGGCAGCAGTACATGACACGTGGCTTGGCACAGATGCACCTGCGATTCTCACTGAGGCATCCCTACCAAATTTTCATTCAGTTATGCAGATGATACAATTACATCTGTCAATGAAGCCAGATGACAGTAATCAATTAGCCAAATTAGAGGCTTGTCTTAAAGAAATCAGAGCTTGGATGACTTGTAATTTCTTGCTATTAAATTCAGATAAGACTGAAGTCATTCTAGTTGGTCCAAAAAACCTTGGAAATACCTTCCCAAATCAAACTTAGTTTGGATGGGGTTACTCTTTCTCTTAATAGTACTGTGAGGAACCTTGGAGTTGATTTTAATCAAGATCTCTTCTTTAAGTCACATATTAAACTTGTTTCCAAGACTGCCTTCTATCATTTGCGTAATATTGCCAAGATTTGGAGCATCTTGTCTCAGAATGATGCTGAGAAACTAATCCACGCTTTTATTTGCTCTAGATTAGATTATTGTAACTCTTTATTATCAGGCTGTCCTTAAACATCTTTAAAAAGTCTTCAGCTGACCCAGAATGCTGCAGCAAGAGTTTTAGCAGGTACTAGAAAGAGAAATCACATCTCTCCGGTTCTAGCCTCCCTTCATTGGCTTCCCATAAAATGTAGAATTAAGTTTAAAATCCTTCTCACATACAGAACATAGTTCTAAATAATCAGATCCCTTGTCATTTAAAAAGATCTGATAGTACCTTATCAGCCTAACAGAACACTACGCTCCCAAAATGCAGGATTACTTGTAATACCTAGAATCTCTTAGAGTACAATGGGAGGCAGAGCTTTCAGTTATCAGGCTCCTCTCCTTTGGAACCAGCTGCCAATCTGGATTCGGGAGTCAGACTTGATTTCTGTTTTTAAGAATAAGGTTAAAACCTTCCTTTTTGACATAACCTATAGTTAGGGTGGGATCAGGTAACCATGAACCCTCCCTTAGGCTATGGTCACACTGCAGGTTTTAATGCTTAATTCCAATTTTTTTGCACAAATGTGACCCATATCTGAGTTTTTAATGACAGTCTGAATGGCACAGATCTGAATTTTTCACATCAGACCCAGGCCACTTTCATATGTGGTCCTAATTTGGATATGCATCTGATATTTACCTCCGCCAGGCCGAAAAGGCCAGGAGGAGGTTATGTTTTTGCCGGGGTTTGTCTGTGTGTTTGTTTGTCTGTCTGTCTGTTGGTTAGCAAGATAACTCAAAAAATCTTGGACGGATTTCCATGAAACTTTCAGGCGTTGTTGGAAATGGTACAAGGAAGAACTGATTAAATTTTGGGGGTGATCCGGTTCACCGTCTGGATACAGGAATTTTTTAAAGCATTTTTCATTCAACACTGTGACATACAGCCATTTTCAACATGTGCGCAGGTGCAATGGAGGGCGCTGGTCGTCATGTCTGCAACACAAACTCTGCGTTCTTCAACGTTTTAGGCACAAAAGGACGCGGAAAACACTGCTGGCCTGGGCCCGCCAGCGTGCCTGTGTTTGCGCGTAATTGCAAAACCTCACACGGGCAGCTGTCCGCCGACGGATTCTTTGGCAGAAATTCCCCGGCCAGCCATAGGAGCTGCGCATTTGGCAGAAATTCACCGGCCAGCCATAGGCGCTGCGCAAAAACGAGCTCTCTGCCGGCGAAGCTTCTAAATTCTCGTTTGCCGCGGAGCGCAACCCCCAAAAAAATAATATTGTAGCGAACTCAATATGAGCACCCTACTTGGCTTGCCAAGTGGGTTGACCCTATTGGCGACACAGGTAGAGTGCGGGACTCCGGAGCGGGAGGCGTGAGTTCAAACCTCCCGGTGGGACGTCGCCATGTCGAGCAGCACGTTACAATATAATATAAAACCCACGGCAACCTGTCTACCCAATTTGCATCCGTCAGTGGAGGAGATGGACACAACAGCAACACTTTAGTTTATTACCTCCGCCAAGGAGGCAATGCTTTTACTACTGAACCACTAATCCTATCACTATCAGATTGATTGTCATTGATTAATTGTGTGTTTATTGCACTGTCCCTGTCAAATAAACAAATAATCATTGTGAATCCAATTGCTAGTCATATGTTTACATGCTCAAGGAATCTGAAAACGTACACACAAACACTGTATGGGGGGAATTGTGGCGCTTGGCGGAGGTCTGCGCTCTCCGAGTGCTTTTCTAGTTTCCAAAGTGACCTCAGTCTGAATGGTAATGTTCAGGTTCAGGTTCAGGTTACTTACATGTCATTCGAATTTTTCCTCATTGAAGTGAGACAGACTGTCATGAGTCTGAGCGCATGTTTTCACAGAGCTCAGACTCTCAATTTATTTCTAAGGATTGTATGTCTGTTAGTTTGATTTTGTTTGTTTCTGTATATGTATTTGTTTGTTTACGCTTGTGCCTCCTCTTTCAGACTCCTCCACTAGCTGCTCACAGTCTGCTTCCCTGTCATCTCAGTTGTGAGCAGTTAGTCTATCAGGTCACTTGCTTGCTCAGCGACTCACACCTGTGGCTCATTTTCCCCCATGTATTTAAGCACTGCCTGTTCATTTTCTCCTTGCGGCTGTATTGATCAGACCAATGATCTCTCCACTTCTAGACTTCATTGAAGTGTCTCCTCTTCCCCTCAAGAGCAACTCCTGCTCTGGAGGCTCTTCCGTGCAAGATGAGGTGGTGAAGAGGGAGCTTAGTTCTAAGGCAAAGCTGTCGATTTACGAGTCAATCTACATTCCTACTCTCACCTATGGTCACGAGCTTTGGGTAATGACCGAAAGAACAAGATTGCAGATACAAGCGGCTGAAATGAGCTTTCTCCGTAGGTTTGCTGGACTCACCCTCAGAGATAGGGTGAGGAGCTCAGTAATCCGGGAGAGGCTCAGAGTACTACCGCTGCTCCTCCACATTGAAAGGAGTCAGTTGAGGTGGTATGGGCATCTGATTAGGATGCCTCCTGGATGCCTCTCACTTGAGGTGTTTCAGGCATGTCCCACTGGGAGGAGACCCCGGGGCAGACCCAGGACTCGGTGGAGAGACTATGTCTCCCAGCTGGTCTGGGAACGCCTTGGTATCCCCTCTGAAGAGCTGGAGCAGGTGGCTGGGGAGAGGGAAGTCTGGGCTTCTCTGCTTAAACTGCTGCCTCCGCGACCCGGACCTCCAGAAAAGCGGTAGAAGATGGATGGATGGATGGATGGATGGATGGATGGATGCACTATTTTGGACATTTATGTTTTTTTGTTACTAAATGTCACGAATGCAGTTCAGCGCCCCTATTCTTTGACAGAATATAGCCGCCAGTTAACAACCCAGCTGCTGCGTTTATGCATTTTTTCCCTTTTAGCCTTGTTTCACTTACCTCGAACTCGCCATGTCCATGGCTTGCCGACCTCGCACAGTCATAGGAGTTGTTGGCAGCGGGGTCTCTGACCATGGAGGAAGAATGGGCGGCAGACTTCATCCAAAGCTTCGTGGATGAAGCTCTTGCCATCCAGGGACCCAAGAAGACCTGGGAAAGTTTGAATGGAGCTGTGGGAATTCTAGAGGCACACCCCGGCCTGTGAACTTACCTGCAATACACAGAGCTGCTGTCCATGGTCTGTGTGCTCCAGCGATCATTTTCTAGTCTGACGATGGGGGGCGTTTCCCTTGGAGCCAAAGCAGAGGCGCTCTCCACAGCTGACGTCCTTCTCCCCTGTTGCATCACCAGCCTAACATCCAGCTCCAGCATGCGCGTCGCCAGCTCCACGGCGACACGGTCGCCAAGCCCCGGACTGCCGGAGGAATGCCTCCACCTCTCAGTCAGCAGTTTGCCCACATTGAGCCAGACAATTGCTGCTGCAAATCTTGTCTCCTCGACATATTCTCCCAATGCTGAGAGTCCGGTTGTGTCCTTCCTGACTCTGTCCACCCCTGCGTCTACAGAGGCAGGTCCTCCATGATCCACTGAGGGGCCCAAGTCCACCGTAGCCACGGAGAGGGGCGACACTACAGCAGGAAATATCGAGTCCCGGGAAACCAGGCAAGTTTCCTCTCATTCTATTTCAATTAATGATGATTTGGTGGCGCGGTGGCGGAGTGGTTAGCACTGCGGCAGCACAGCAACTCACCCTTGGCTGGGGGATCCTGGGTTCAATCCCAGCCCCCGACCAACAGTGATCTGTATGGAGTTTGCATGTTCTCCCTGTGTCTGCGTGGGTTTACTCTGGGATTTCTCCGGTTTCCTCCCACATGCCAAAAACATGCAAGTTAGGTTAATTGGCATCAAACTGGGGATTCTAAATTGTCCTTAGGTATGACTGTGAGAGTGAATGGTTGCTGGTGATCTGTCCAGGGTGTACCCTGCCTCTCGCCCAAAGATGCTGGGATAGGCTCCAGCCCCCCCCCCCCCCCCCGCGACCCGAAAAGGATTAAGCGGAAGAAGATGAATGAATGAATGAATGAATGAATGATTTGCCCTGCCTAATTCCTGGTAGGGAGGCTCAAGATGTGCAGTCCCCTGAGCTCTCTCCACCTGTTGTACTTAATAAATCCTCACCTGCCCTCTCCATGTCTCCTCCTGTTGCCCCTGAGTGTCCACCAGACCCGGATCAGAACCGCCGGACAATGGAGGAGCCCGTGGTGCCGGAAGACCTGACTACTGCCCAGCAGCCACATTATGGACAGAGGGAAGGCGATGAACCCGAGCTCACTATGCTGAGTCTAGCGCCAACGGTGATCCGGACCCCAGCCACCATGCTGGATGAGCCTCCTGCATGGGTCACTCCGCCTGGGACCGAAAAGACTGCAACCACCAGAGGCCGCTGCAGCAGAGTTTGAGGCCAAGCTGACTCCCCAGAGGGCCGAGCCCAAGGTTACATCATCGCCTGGATCGACGGAGTCCTGGACGGCGTTGAAGCTCGAGCTCAGGCAAGTCCTCTCCCTTGTTTTCCTCTTATCTGTCCTGGAGTAATCTTGCCTGGCTCTTGGTGAGGAGAGTTGGGTGCAGCCATCAGCTGCACCTGAGCTCACCTCACCAGGCTCCGCCACTGCCGGTGAACCTGATTCTGTTCCTCTGTCTGTCCCTTCTGAGCCTTCTCCCAGTGTTGCTGGGGAAGATCCACCACTGCCAGAGGTCTCCGTATGTCCAGGCTTGCCACCTGAGGTCATCCAGAATCCAGCTTTCCCCACTGTGGGTGTAGCTTCCCCTCTGCCCGAGGCTGTCATCTGGGTTCCTCCTCCGTGGTCCGAATCTTCATGGGTTCTGCGTCCCGGTTGGGGACCCTCGTGTATGCTGCGCCCCAGCCTAAATCCAATGTGGGTGCTGCGCTCCAGTATGGGCCCCTTTGGACGCTATGGCCCAGCTCGGGTCCCACCACAGGTGCAGCCATGGCCCAGCCCGGAGCTACTGTGGGTGCTGCAGAGCTCCAGCCCGGAGCCACCCCGGGTGTTGCCGTGCTCCAGCCCAGAGCCGCCCTGGGTGCTCCCATCCTCCAGTCCGGAGTCACCGCAGGTGCTGTCATACTCCAGCCTGGAGCCACTGTGGGTGCAACTATGTCCCTATCCGGGACCAACGAGGGTGCTTCTGGCCAGCCTGAGGACATCAAGGCCTCTCTTCCCCTGCCTGACGTCGTGGTGGTACCCCATCCCCCTCCGCCAGACACTGTCATGGTCCCCCATCCTCCTCTGCCACCAGACACCATCGTGGTCCCCCTCCTCCGGCCCTGCTTTCCGTCATCGGGCCTTCCCGTGGGAGAGCCGCCTCCTGGGTCACCCCTCTGGTCCTTGTGGCTTAAGAACTCTGGCCGGTAGCCCGAAAGACTGAGCCGTTGGGTCGGGTTACTCTCCGGCAGGCCACCCAACTCATACCACCTTACTGTCCAGCTGGCCTGGGACTTCGGCTGGCCAACCTGAACTATGTAGTTCTGTGACCTTGGGGGCCCAGGGGTCTAGTATTGCACAGGTGCGGGTCATGAGCGGGATTTGTATTTTCCCTTCTAAGCCTGTTTCCCCACCTCCCACTCAGGGTGTGTTTTTTTTGTTTGTTTTTTTTGCTGTACCTTTTTCTCTCAGGGAGGGGGATCTTTTGGGTGTTACCTGGGAGTGTCTGGAATCCACCCCTTAAATTGGGGGCTCTGTCATGAGTCTGAGTGCATGTTTTCACAGAGCTCAGACTCTCAATTTATTTCTAAGTATGTCTATTAGTTTGATTTTGTTTGTTTCTGTATATGTATTTTAATTTATTTACACTTGTGCCTCCTCTTCCCAGACACCTCCACTAGCTGCTCACAGTCTGCTTCCCTGTCATCTCAGCTGTGAGCAGTTAATCAATCAGGTCACCTGCTCGCTCAGCGACTCACACCTGTGGCTCATTTTCCCCCATGTATTTAAGCACTGCCTGTTCATTTTCTCCTCCGTGTAAAGTTATTATTTATTATATTGTTTGTTTTCTCTGCACTATTTTGGACTTTTATGCTCTTTTGTTAATAAATGTCACAAATGCAGTCCAGTGCCTGGGTCTATTTTTTCTGCCCGGGAGGGGGGGGGGGGTCGGGGCTGAAACTGTCAGACAAGCAGGCGCACAGTAACGGTACATTTACGGCCCTTTTACTGGACACTGCTAATTCCTGTTTCCCTGTAAACAGCACACCGTGAGTGATAGCTGCTGTAATATCTAAAATGTAAAGTTTATACCGACATGACTGTGGAGCGGAATGGCCAGATACAGGGATACAGGAGAGGGGAATCTGGCAGCCTCGCTTTCCTGTGCAGGACCAGTACCGCTGGTACAATCCGCGCTATTTAGGGTCCGAGCCGCTGACAACCTAAGTGGGCGAGAGCCCTACTGTAATTGCTAGGATTATTTATTATTAACCTTATTTATACAGGTAATCCCATTGAGACACAGGGTCTCATTTTTAAGAGAGCTGTTTAATTGATCAGTTCTGTGAAAGCAGAGCTGATCACAATGGTCATGTGGCATGTAGAGGAAGGAAGATGGTCTCCTTTACTTTATGCATTATCATTTCTGAATGATTTTAACATTTTATTTTGCTGTGCTGCATCAAGGTGAAGAAATTCTGTCCCCCTCAATTGTTGGAGGCTCATTGTGTTTACTTCCACAAACACAATGCTGTGTCTGACGTTACGTTTTCTTGTCCACATTTGGGACACTTCATAGCTGTAGACTATTCACACTGGAGTCTGATGGGGGTCGCATTTAAATTATGATGTGAACACCCACACAAAAAAATCGGATCTCAGCAAAAAATTCAGAATTGAGCATTAAAGCCTGTAGTGTGACCGTAGTGTGGTGTAGGGATGCCAGGTATTCAGGGAGTGGTGCGGCACCTTACGCGTGACGTCACCACGTCTCATATATATTGGGCGACCTGTCATTTCATGACAGTTAGAGTGGGAGTTGGATAGGGGTTATACAGAGACGCAGAGCTGTACGGTAATGGTACTCGGTGGTAGGCAGTTAGCCCTTGAATACATGCCTGTACTCTTCACTACTTTCTGTAAAAAAGTTCACTGAATGGCAGCATCCCTGCCGGTCATCATTACCAGGTTTGTGGACATAACATTTGGCGACAAGAGGTTAAACCATGGAAGCGGGCTTACGACCACTTCGGCCTTTCCTGGAGTGCCCGGGGGAACCAGTAGTCCCTTGGCCATGTTGGCTGAATGCATTCGAGACCTACATTTTGGTGCTGGACCTGGGTAAACTCAACAAAGTAAGGAAAAGAGCACACCTTGTCCACAACCTCGGCATAGAGGGCCAGTGAATTTTCCACATGCTAGGACCGATTGAGTCTTTTGTGGATACCATCGAGCTACTAGCGAGCTACTTTGCCACCCCTGACAACGTGATTGCATGATGACTCCACTGTCCCCACCCGCGAGGGTCCCGGCCTGGGACATAGCAGCACCCACGGAGGTTCCAGACTGGAGCTTGGTTGCAACTGCAGTGGTCCCGGCCTGGGACTCCTCTACACCTGCGGTGGTCCCGGCCTGGAACACAGTTGCACCTGCAGTGGTCCCGGTCAGGGTCCTCATTGCTCCTGCGGTGACCTCCACAGCAAGGGAAACAGGGCTCTCAGTGACCTTGGGGGACGAACCTGGGTCTTCGATGGCCTCAGATGGTACTGACCGTTCTCCAGCGACCCTAGGAGGAAGCTCAGACACAGTGGAGAGAGGTATAGGGTCAGGGTTGCCGGCAGCGGCAGAGTCCGGCGAGGTGAGCCCGGGTGCAGTGGTTAGCTGCCCCTGGCTCTCCTCACCAAGAGTCAGACAAGATTGCTCAGAAACTGGTGGGAGAGAAATTGAAGAGCACACTTGCCTGAACTCAGGCTCCACTGCCATCCAGGACTCCGACTATCCAGGTCACGGCAGCTCTTCAGGCTGGGGAGGCGCTGCACCCATGGAGGTCTCGGGTAGAGGCGGACCCAATGCATAGACCTCCGCCAGGAAAGCTGGACTTCCTTCGTCACCAGTAGGTTGGACCGGCTCCATGGAGACTCCTGGTGGTGGTGGATCCTTTCCAGTGATGCTAGGTGGAGGCTCAGGAGTGAATGGAGAGGTAAAATGGTTAGGGTTGCCGGCAGTGGCGGAGCCCGGCAAGGTGAGCTCAAATGCAGCGGCCAACTGCACCTGTCTCTCCCCACCAAGAGCCAGGCAAAATTGCTCTAGAACAGGCAGAAAAAAACCCAAAAGAGAGCACTTGCCTGCACTCAAGCTTCACCGCTGTCCAGGACTCCGTCGATCCGGATGATGACATCTTGGACCAGGTCTGCTGGAGGTCCCATTCAGGTGCTGACTCTGCTACAGCGGCTTCCACAGCAGGCATGATGGTGATGGCAGTCTGGGTGTCCCCAGGTGAATCCCCCCATGCAGGCATCCTCTCCAGCGAGATGGCCGGGGGTCCACTCCGTGCTGGCTTCGGTCTAAGATCATCCAGGGCCACGAGTTCCCCCACTGTCCGGCAGCTTAGTTCCGGTGGGCACTCGGGAAGATAGGGAGGAGACACAGAGGGGATTGGTGAGTTGCAGCAGGGGGAGAGCACTCAGGTGACTGCCTAACCTGAGGCTCTCTCCCCGGAGACAGACAAGGTTCATTGTTACTATAGGAAGTGGAATGAAAAATCCCTTGCCTGACCTCCCGGGCCTGGATGTTGTCTGCTTCTGGCGGTGAGATTTTTTTTTATTTTTTATTTTTTTGTTACTTATTTGTACCCGTAGGTAGACTTGGTTTGCAGTCTGGTGACAAGCCACTGGCTGCTGGTCGCTGCGTGCGCAAGCGCCCTAAACCTACATGTTTTTGGTGTGCGGGAGGAAACCGGAGAAATCCCGGAGTAAACCCGCGCAACACGGGGAGATGCCATCCTCCTCTGTGTCCATGACTGTAACGGGCCCCTCAGAAGACGGAGGAGGAACCGGTTCCGGAGACGCGACAGTGGGAGTGTCTGGGGAACCCCCGGCAGATCTCACAGCGGCGAGAGGAGATGTTTTGGTGACATGGGCTGCAGTCAGGGCTGAGAGGGCACAGGCTGGCAGAACAGCTGGCATGGAGATAAGCTATGTCGCAGGAATTGTCAAGGATGACGTCAGGTCCATGGCCGTCAATGAAGAGGAGGGTTTCTTCCGACATTTCGACGAAGGATGATTCTTTTGCTGCAAAGTTGGCTCCTCCCACTCCTTTGGCTTCTCCGGCTTCCAGCTACTCCCTCCCGGGACCAGTGAGGAATCAGGGGAAACAGAGACAGAGGATTGAGGAGCAGTGACAGCAGCTGACGGGAGAGCCCCAGTGGATTGCAAAATCTGGAGCTCCTCCACAGGACTCTGGCATACTACATCTGGTGATAGGGCAAGAGATTGTAGTAGCACTTGCCTGAATTCCTGACTGGTGATGATGTCAGCCGCTGTCTCGGTGTCTTGCTTCATCTCCCCGGGAGTAGGACAACAAGTCTGATGGGGAGAAGAGGACACCGGCCTGGGAAGTGTGTGCTGGATGTTCGGCCTTTAGGAGCACTTCTTAGGTTGCCTTGGTGGTGCTGCAGAGGACCCTCTCACCGCTTCCTCGAACCACTGTCGGGATTCACAAATTTGGGTAAGCAGCGGCACCAGCCCCAGCCACCAGGAAAAACACAAAAAGGAGAAAAAACTCACACAGCTCTGCTCTCTTTCCCCTTCCCCTCTGGTGTGCTCTCTGTGTCAGATGTTTAGCTACACCTCTTCCTCTTTTAGTGATCATGATGAATTTATATGTTGTCTTTTTGAGGTTCTCGAGGCAAGGTTGGGTGATTTGGAATCCCGGCTCCGCTGCATTGAAACACTATCAGCGCCAGTTAATAATAATGGACTCCCCTTAGCTGCAGTGGAGCACCGTAGCATAGGACCTGCTAGCCGTCCCCCGGCTACCACCTCTCTTGAGCAGCCAGGAGAGAATGGGTGGGTGAGGGTGAGAAGGAAGCATAGTCACAAGCCCCTGATTCACCACCAACCTGTTCACATTTATAATCGCTACTCCCCGCTCAGCAACACACCCGCTGAGGAAAAATTCTGATCATTGGCGACTCTGTAGTCAGAAACATGAACCTTGAGACTCCAGCGGCCACAGTCAAATGCATTCCCAGGGCCAGAGCAGGCAACATCAAGTCAAATTTAAAAATGCTGGCTAAAAGTAACTGTTAATACTCCACAATTGCTATCCACGCTGGCATTGCTGGCACTGTGTGTCTGTGTGTGTGTGTGTGTATATATATATTTTATAGTAATATGTACATATGTATATTAGCTGCTCTTGCTTGCTTGTTTTTTCTTGCCTTCTGATTGTTGCTCTGAGTGTTGCTATCCCTGTGCTGTTGCAATCCTGGAATTTCCCCGTTGTGGGACTAATAAAGGCTTATCTTATCTTATTAACAACATCCAACTCCGGCAGTCGGAAGTTACAAAAGTTAGTGTGGAACTGGTGCATAACTTTGCCAAAACGATGTCTGCCTCTGTAATATTCTCTGGGCCGCTCCCCAACCTGACCAGCGATGACATGTTTAACCGCATGTCATCCTTCAACTGATGGCTGTCTGTGTGGTGTCCTGCAAACAATGTGGGCTACATAGACAATTGGAACTCATTTTGGAGAAAACCTGGTCTTATTATTCGAGACAGCGTCCATCCCACTTTGGATGGTGCATCTCATTTATCTAACAATCTGATATCATTTTTATCCAAAGTTCCAAAACCTTGACAACTCAGTGTTGGGACCAGGAAGCAGAGTCGCAGTTTTACACGTCTCTCTGCAGCTTCTCTCCATCCACCACCCCTCAACTTAGCCCCTGTCTTCCCCATCAGAGAATCACTGTCTGCTCCCTCTAAAGTAAATAAAAATATAATGCATAAGCATCCCAAAGTGATTAAACAAAAAGTTGTTAAAACACAAATTAAGCATGTAGCCTCTGAATCTAATGACTTGGCCTCTGTTCCTCCTCATAATTTAAAAATTAAATACGGTTTGTTAAATATTAGGTCTCTAACTCCCAAGTCTCTGCTAGTCCATGATCTGTTAATTGATCAGCAAATTGATTTAATATCCCTTACAGAGACTTGTTTTGGGCAAGAGGATTATGTTGGTTTAAATGAATCAACTCCCTCTGGTTACTTAAACTGTCAAAATCCCAGAAGTTCTGGTCATGGAGGAGGAGCAGCAACAATTTACCATTCCAAATTACTAGTTAATGTAAAGCAAAAAACATGTTATAATTCCTTTGAGGGCCTGATCCTCAGTATTGGGCATTTTAGTAATTTTAGGTTAAACCCAATTTTATTTGCCATAGTTTATTGTCCTCCTTCAGCCTACTCAGAGTTTTTATCCAAATTTGCTGAGTTCTTAGTGGACTTAGAGCTGAACTCAGATTGAATAATTATAGTAGGGGACTTTAATATACATGTAGATGTAGGTAGTGATTGCCTTAATATGGCATTTAATTCAATGTTAGACTCGATGGGTTTTCTCAGAAAGTAGGAAATTCTACCCCTTATCTCCACCACATGTTGGACCTTGTTCTAACATATGGCATAGAAATAGAAAATCTGGAAGTGTCTCCTTATATCCCTGTACTGCAGGGGTCGGCAATCATGTGCCATGGAGGGCCATTCCATTGCAGGTTTTCTATTCTACCCAGTCTCTTCAGCAGGTGTTTTCACTGATTAGCAATCCTTGAAGCTGATCAGAGCAAACAGCTGCTGAAGAGACTGAGTGGAACAGAAAACCTGCAGTGGAATGGCCCTCGCTGCCCACCCCTGCTGTACTGTCAGACCATTGTCTGTTAACTTTTGGTCTTACTATTTCTATTTGGCTCCTAAAGAAAAATATTACTACAACTGATGTCTCTCAGATCATGCTGTTACCAAATTTAAGCAGTTTCCTCAATGCCATGTGTCAGCACAACAGAGATACAGTAAGCTATGGAGAGCTTGCTCCTTCTGTAATTGATAGCATGGTAGGTAGTGTTACAGCTTGTCTGAAACAGACTCTAGACATGGTGGCCCCTTTAAAAAAGAAAAAGTCTAATCAGAGATTTCAAACTCCTTGGTTCAACACAGAAACTCATAGCTTAAAACAGAAGACTCGTCAATTAGAAAGAAAATTACACTCGACTGAATTAGATGAAATCTATTTAGCTCGGAGAAATCAACTTCGAGTTTAGAAAAATTCTCTTAGGAAAGCTACAAGAAGTTATTCTGCATTAAGAAGAGAACAAGAATAATCCCAGGTTTCTTTTCAGCACTGTAGCCAGGCTGACCAAGAGTTAGGACTCTGTCAATCCTAGCATTCCCTTAAAGCTTACTAGTCAGGGCTTTATGAACTTTTTCAATAATAAAATTTCATCAATCAGAGATAAAACCAGTCAGATTCTTGCCACCGTTAAATACAGTAACTACTACAACTCCTTCAATTGATATCTGTTGGGATAAGTTTACTCCAATTGACCTTTTAGAGTTAGATAAAATAATTTCCTCATCCAAGCCTTCAACTTGTCTTTTAGACCTTATTTCTACCAGGTTATTTAAAGAAGTCTTCCCATTTATTGGTAGCTCTATTCTTCAAATAGTCAATTCTTCATTAACATTAGGCCATGTACCGCAGGCCTTTAAAACTGCTGTAATTAAACCCTGACTTAAAAAGTCAACACTGGATCCAGGCATTTTAGCTAACTATAGACCAATCTCTAAACTCCCTTTCATTTCAAAAATCTTAGAAAGTGTTGTTGCTACGCAATTATTTGACCACTTGCAGGGAAATGGTTTATTTAAAGAGTTTCAATCTGGGTTTAGAATCCATCATAGTACTGAAAAAGCCTTAGTGAAGGTCACTAATGACCTGGACTTGTTTCTGTACTTGTCCTTTTGGACTTTAGTGCAGCTTTTGATACCATCAATGATAATATTTTACTTGATAGGCTAGAACACCTTGTTGGACTTAATGGAACTTTGCTGCAGTGGTTTAAATCTTATTTGTCTGATAGGATCCAGTTTGTTCATGTCAATAATGAGTTTTCTTCCAACTCAAAGCTCAGTCATGGAGTTCCACAGGGATCTGTGTAAGGCCCTATTCTTTTTATATATGCTTCCGCTAGGCAACATTATGAGAAATCACTGTATACATTTTCATTGTTATGCAGATGACAAACAATTATACTTGTCAGTGAAGCCAGATGACGGTAATCAATTAGCCAAATTAGAGGCTTGTCTTAAGGAAAGAAAAGCCTGGATGAGTTGCAATTTCCTGCTATTAAATTCAGATAAGACTGAAGTCATTCTAGTTTTTCCAAAAAATCTTAGAGATACCTTTCCAAATCAAACTTTTAGTTTGGATGCCCTTATTCTTTCTTTTAATAGTTCTATGAGGAACCTTGGGGTTATTTTTGATCAAGATATGTTCTTTAATTCACATATTAAACTTGTTTCTGAGACTGCCTTCTCTCATTTGTGTAATATTGCCAAGGTTAGGAGCATCTGGTCTCGGAGTGATGCTGAGAAACTGATCCACGCTTTTGTTAGCACAAGATTATATTATTGTAATTCTTTATTGTCAGGTTGTCTTAAAACATCTTTAAAAAACGTCTTCAGCTGATCCAAAATGCTGCTGCAAGAGTTTTAACAGGTACTAGAAAGAGAGATCACATCTCTCTGGTCCTGGCCTCCCTTCATTGGCTTCCCATAGAATTTAGAATTAAGTTTAAAATCCTGGCTCTCACATACAAAGCTCTAAATAATCAGGCCCCTTTTTATTTAAAAGATCTGATACTACGCTATCATCCTAACAGAGCACTACACTCCCAAAATGCAGGATTACTTGTAATATTTACAATTTCCAAAAGTACAATGGGAGGCAGAGCCTTCAGTTATCAAGCGCCTCTCCTTTGGAACCAGCTGCCAATCTGGATTTGGGAGTCAAACTCGGTCTCTGTTTTTAAGAATAAAGTGAAAACCTTCCTTTTTGATATAGCCTATAATTAGGGAGGGATCATGTGCCCCTGAACCCTCCCTTAGTTATGTTGCTAATAGGTTTAGACAGCCGGGAGACCTCCAGTAATGCACTGGTCTTCACTCCTTTCTTAACTTTCAATAAACTATTTTTGCTGATCATTAACATCTGTTTATTCTCTCCTAAAGACTGAGTCCCTGTCATGCTGTTTGTTCTCTACATGTCTGTTCTTTTCTTCTTCTTCTCTATCCCCTCACCCCCCAGCCAGTAGCAGCAGATGGCTGCCCCTCCCTGAGCCTGGTTCTGCTGGAGGTTTCTTCCTGTTAAAAGGGAGTTTTTCCTCTCTATTGTCACCAAGCACTTGCTCACAGGGGATCGCCTAATTGCTGGGGTCTTTCTGCAGTTGTGGGGGTTTCCCCTACAGTTGAAAGTGCTATGAGATGACTGTTGTTGTGAAATGGCGCTATATAAATAAAGCTGAACTGAATTAAATTGAATCTTTGCGTAATATTTAAATTTATTTGATGAAACATTTAAGTGAGACAAACATACAAAAAATGAGAACTCAGGAAGGGGGCAACCACTTTTTCACACCAGTGTATGCTTGAACATGATGTTCATTATGGACAAACTGGCACAGAAATTGGCACAGAAATCCAATAACTGAACACCGCTCGGGTTCAGATCAAGCAGGCTGTTCCTCCCAATCCCAGCAAATTATCTTATTATTTATCAGTGATTGTTTTTTTTGGGTTTTTTTTATCACCCTGTCGAAGCTCCAGCGTTTCCTCATAGGGAGCCCTCCTACAGGGAATTGTATCTACTTTCCAGCTGCAGGGTGCTGGCCTGTGATTGCCCTGGTCTACCTGGCTGAGGGGATTGGACACTGCATTACCACACCTGCAGTGCTGACCCCTCGGATGGGACTTGGGTGGTCTCAGAGGTGGTGTTCCTGTAACCGTAGACTTGGCACTTTCCCTCCTGGTGATGATGCCCTCGTGATGGTGCTTCCACAATTGGATCCTTGGTGCCCAGCCATAGGCCATAAGTCTTAAACAGACTATAGCTTTTTGTGTGTGTTTGTGTGTGTGGGGGGGTAATTGTTTTATTTCAATGTGTGAAGCACTCTATGTTACATCTTTTTGTATGAAAAGTGCTATATAAATAAAGCTTTGATTGACTGATTGAATCACACCCGTCCAGGTTTCACTGTCATTGCCCACATGTGCATTGTGGTCCCCCAGAAGGCTAATGGAGTCTCCAAGAGGGGCACTCTCCAGCACCCCAGTCAGAGACTCCAAAAAGGGTGGGTACTCTGAACCATCATTTGGTCCATAGACACAAATGATGGTCAGGACCCATTTCCTAATCCAAAGGCACAGAGAAACAACCCTTTCATCCACCAGGGAAAACTCCAATGTAGAGACAGCAAGGTGGAGGGATACAAGAATACTCACCCCGCTTGCCGCCTCTCACCCAGGCAACTCCAGAGCAGGCCAAGCTCCAGTCCCTCTCCAGGAGACTTGTTCCAGAACCAGAGCTGTGCGTTGAGGTGATCCCGACTATATCTAGTCGGTATCTCTCAATCTCATGCCCCAGCTCAGGCTCCTTCGCCACCAGAGAGGTGACATTTCATGTCCCAATACCCAGTTTAGGAAGCTGGGGATCAGATCAGCAAGGTCTCTGCCTTTGACCGCCACCTGATCCACATAGCACCGGACCCTCATGGTCCCTCCTGCAGGTGGTGAGCCCACTGGAGAGTGGACCCATGTAGGTCTTTTGGGCTGAGCCCAGCTGGGTCCCATAGGCAGAAATCCGGTCACCAGATGCTTGCCATCGAGCCCCTCCCCAAGACCTGGCTCCGAGGTGAGGCTCCAGTAACCCCATACCAGGCGGGGTCCACTGAATCCTTGTTCTAGCATTCATCATGATAGTCTGTTGGATTGTTCTTAGTCTGGCCCTTCATCCAGGACCAGTTTATCTTGGGTGACCCTACCAGAGGCAAATTGCCCCAGAAAACATTGCTCCTGGCATAACTAGCATGAAAACCTTCAACCACGATAAGGTGATGATCCACGAGGAGCTGAATCAAATTGATTCAGGAAGTTATTGATGATTTGCAGCCCTAGTTAGTAAATCCAAATCTGTTTCACTCGGAAAACTGATTTACAGTTCTGAAAAAGATTAAGAGACTACTGCAAAAACATCACTTTATCTGGCTATACTGTTTATTGGTATGTGTTTGAATAAGTTGAACAATTTTGTTTTATTCTGTAAACTATAGAAAACAATTCACCCAAATACCAAATAAAAGTATAACAATTTAGGGAACATAATTTCAGAAAATCACAGCTTGTCGATATAATAATAAAAAGGTGGCTGTAGAATTGTATATTATATATATATTTTATTATTATGGCAGTGCCCTAGGCTAGTGAGGGGTGACGTCCCGCCTTTGGGGGGTGGCGTCACCTGAGTTATATAAGCCAGTAGCGGGAGACATATTGTCTCTTCGCTGTGGCTCCAGCACTCGCGGTAGGGACTCCTGTGTGAATAGTTCTCATTATAATAAAATCATAAAACGTCACCTCGACTCCTCTTTAATTTGGACACAACATTTGGCGACGAGGATATAAGGAGATGGAGAGAGCTGCGACCACGCTTTGTCCTTTTTTGGAGGCTTCAGGTGAGTCGCTGGTTCCTTGGGCCAGGTGGTGTGCGGCCTTCCAGAATTATCTATTGGTGTTGGACCTCGGCAACCTGGATAAATTGAGAGCGAGGGCTATTGTGGTCCATAACCTGGGTATGGAGGGCCAGAGGTTCCTGAGCACACTGGGAGGAGATGACAGTTTCGACGACGTTGCAAGGCTCATGGCCGGCTACTTTCTCACCCCTGAAAACATCATTATGCAACGATCACTCACACGTGATCTGCATTGTTGTTTATGCAAATCCGACGGCGAACGCTGGGACAGCGCGTGACGTCATCCATTCAGTAACCAGCAGGCTGCAGACAGAACACCCAGATGCTCTTCTCCTCATCTCAGGCGATTTCAACCACGTTTCACTGTCTCCCATTCTGCCCACTTTCACCCAGTATGTCACATGCCACACTAGAGACAATAAAACACTGGATTTGTTCTACGCAAACACTAAGGAGGCGTACACCTCATCACAACTCCCCCCACTTGGGAGATCGGATCACAACTTGGTTCATCTCCGACCGGTGTACAAACCCCTAGTGCACAGACAACCTCCGGCCATGCACACTGTGGAGTTATGGTCTGAGGAGACAATGGACACTCTAAAGGACTGTTTTGAAGCCACTGCCTGGAAGCAGCTCTGCGATCCACATGGTGAGGACATCGATGGCCTCATTCACACCTTCACGGGCTACCTCAGCTTCTGTGTGGACAAATCCGTTCCCACCAAGACCATACGGCGTCACTCAAACAACAAACCCTGGATCAACCCTGAGATAAAAACACTTCTGAGAGAGAAGAAGAGGATCTTCAGGTCGGGGAACAGGGAGATGCTGAAGTCCGTACAGAGGGAGCTGAGGAGAAAGATCAGAGAAGGCAAGGACAGCTTCAGGAAGAAGATGGAGGACAAGCTGCAACAGAGCGACATCAGCGGGGTCTGGAGAAACCTCAAAACCATCTCGGGGCTCCAGAATACCTCCCCCCAGGCCACGGGGGGCAGGGAGTGGGCGAACAACCTGAATCTGTTTTTCAATAGATTTGACCAACCGCCCTCCCCCCTGTCTGCACAACAACCACTGCTGCCTCTAAGAAATCAAGTCCTGCTACCCACTCCCCACTCCACCGACACCCCCCCCACTCCCAACACACAGCCCCCCATCCTGACCCTGACCAAGACCCAGGTGAGGACGGAGCTGAGGAAGATCAAGGCGAGGAAGGCGTCGGGACCGGACGGCATCAGCGCAAAGCTCCTCAAGTCCTGTGCAGACCAGCTGTGTGGGATTGTGACGTATATCTTCAACATGAGCCTGAAACTGGGGAGGGTACCACAGCTGTGGAAAACATCTTGTGTGGTACCTGTACCAAAAACTTCCCACCCCAAAGACCTGAACAGCTTCAGACCGGTGGCCTTGACGTCCCACTTGATGAAGACCCTGGAGAGACTGCTCCTTGCTCATCTCCGCCCCCTGGTGGAACCAGCGATGGATCCACTCCAGTTCGCCTACCAGCATGGCATTGGGGTGGAGGATGCGGTGATCTTCCTCCTTCACCGTTCTCTGTCCCACCTGGAGAAGCCCGGGAATATGGTGAGGATCATGTTCTTTGACTTCTCCAGTGCTTTCAACACCATCCAACCGATGATCCTGAAGGACAAGCTGCTGCGCGCAGGGGTGGATCAGCACCTGTCATCATGGATCCTGGACTACCTCACGAACCGGCCTCAGTTTGTGAGAACCCGGGACTGTGTTTCCGACACGATCATCAGTAGCACGGGGGCCCCCCAGGGAACGGTGCTGGCTCCCTTCTTGTTCACTCTTTATACTGCGGACTTCTCACACAACACAACACATTGCCATCTACAGAAGTTCTCTGATGACTCTGCGATCGTTGGTCTCATCTCCAGCGGAGATGAAGCTGAGTACAGAGGGCTTATCCAGGACTTTGTGGACTGGTGCCATCGGAACTGCCTCCAGATCAACGCGAGGAAAACTAAGGAGCTGGTGGTGGACTGCCGCAGGCATGGGCAGCCCCTCACAGCACCAGTAAATATACAGGGAACAGACATCGAGATGGTGACATCCTACAAGTACCTGGGTATTCATCTGAACAATAAACTAGACTGGTCACACAATACTGACGCACTCTACAAGAAGGGACAGCGCAGGCTGTTCCTGCTGAGGAGACTCAGGTCTTTTGGTGTACAAGGGGCGCTGCTGAAGTCATTCTATGACACGGTGGTGGCATCAGCCATCACTTTTGGAGTGGTCTGCTGGGGCAGTGGCATTACTGCAGCCGATAGGAAGAGACTGAACAAACTGATTAAGAAAGCTAGCTCTGTCCTGGGGCAACGCCTTGATCCGATGGAGGAGATAGGAGAGAGAAGGACGGTGGCTAAACTGTCATCTCTGCTGGAGTCCGAGTTCCACCCTATGCAGGACATACTGGATGCACTGAGGAGCTCATTTAGCAGCAGACTACATCATCCCAGGTGCACAACCGAGAGGTTTCGTAGGTCCTTCCTACCAACGGCTGTCAGACTGTACAACCTAAGCAGGGCTGCTCGCAGAGATAGCAAAAAGACGTAACAAACTAATAGTTTTTTTTTGTTTTGTTTTTTTTTGTTTTTTTTTTTTTGAATGCAAAAGATGCAATAGACTTACACAATGGTCCTCTCCGGCATACAACTAGGAACATACCGGTCGCTATGGAGGGTGAGAATATGTATGGGCACATAATCATACCATGTAGGATAACTAAATAGACGGTTATGCTGTTTCATCCCACCTAGCAACAATGCTCTGCACTGTGTGTGTTTATATATTTACATATTTATTCCATCTAGCTACAATGCTCTGCACTGGGTGTGTTTATATTTATATATCTATATATTTATTCCATCTAGCTACAATGCTCCGCACTGTGTTTTTATATATCTACATATTATTCCATCTAGCTACATTGCTCCGCACTGTGTGTGTTTATATACTTGCATATTTATTCCACCTAGCTGCAATGCTCCATACTGTGGGTGTTTATATATTTACATATTTATTCCATCTAGCTACAATGCTCTGCACTGTGTGTTCATATATTCATATATTTATTCCATCCAGCTACAATGCTCTGCACTGTGTGTCTGTGTGGGTGTGTGTGTATATATATATTTTATAGTAATATGTACATATGTATATTAGCTGCTCTTGCTTGCTTGTTTTTTCTTGCCTTCTGATTGTTGCTCTGAGTGTTGCTATCCCTGTGCTGTTGCAATCCTGGAATTTCCCCGTTGTGGGACTAATAAAGGCTTATCTTATCTTATCTTATCTTATCTTATTTAGTTCAGACAGCGGCACCAGCGACCCGGAGAGTCAGTCCAGCAGTTTGTGGCAGACCTTCAACAGCTGGCTGGTGAGTGCAGGTTTGGGACTCTGGAGGAGGAGATGGTCCGTAACCAGTTGGCCAAGCGCATAGCCTACTCCTCGGCGAGGGTTCGCCTGCTCACTCACGCTGGTGAGCTATCATTGCTAGTGGCCTTGAAGCTAGTGCAGCAACACGAGGCAGCGGAACGGCTGACAAGAAACCTCTGCGATCACGAAGCCCTGCCCAAGAACGACGCATGGTGGAAGGCCCTGGCCTTGGATTCGGACGATGGAAGCAATGACGAGTATGCGGCCACCGTTAAAATACAGTCTGCCCCGGGGACGGCGAGATGCTATGGCTGCGGATCCAGCAGGCACCGCTATCAAGCCAGGGAGTGCACAGCGAGGGGCAAGCATTGTGGACAGTGTGGTTTGCTCCATCACTTCGCCAGAGTTTGCCACAATTTCGACAAGGAGGAACGGAGACCTGCAAAGGACAGCGTAAGAAAGAAAGCACCTACGGCGGTCCATACTGTCTCGCTCAACACGGACGGTCGAATCATTTGCAACATTCTGCTGGATGGGACACCGATACTGCTGTTAGTGGACACGGGGTCAGTGGTCTCCATTTTGAACTTGGAAACAGTAAGACGGTGTTTCCCCCACTACACAGTGAGTAGAACGAGCATAGCCTGCTACGGTTATGGTAGTAACCCCCTTGACGTCATGGGCTTGGTGTGGCTGTCGGTGAGGTACAAGGAGGCCTCTATGTGCGCAGCTGAGTTCATGGTGTCGCGAGATGGAAATAATCTGATGGGCTGTGACTTGTTTTACAGGCTTGGGTTCTCCATCACCTGCAGAGAAGTGGAGTGGTCAGGTGGTGGCTCATGGGACTGGCCACTTTATGCAGGAAGTGGCCAAGAAATGTGGGACTTTGAGTGGCCTATTCCAGGTGAAGAGGGACGCCGCCAGCACCAGAGTTCGCCGACAAGTCAGGGGCTCTGTACCAGTGTTTGTGGTCCCGAGTACAGTGGACCCAAACAGCATGGTTTAGCCCCCGCGAAGGTGGAAAGGTCCGGAGAGCGAGAGCAGCGGGGCTCTGGTGGCCAAATGGGTGCCACTGTTGAGCCTCATGTTGCTGGTGCCGCTCCAATGCAACAACATCAACTAGCAACCGGGGTAACATCAGATGGCACGAACTCTAACCGTGCCAAAATTGAAAACAAAGACCTTGGCTCGAGTCAACTTGGCGGATCGCTGAGGAGCCATAAGGGTGCCAGATCGCGACACAGACAACGGAGGACGCCAGTGAGCGCTCCCCTGGGTGAGAGTGATGACGTCCGGCCTAGGGTTGAGCCTCGGCTTGGTTGGGTGCACAGTTTGAGAGAACTGAAAGTTGGACAGGATAATCTACGGGTGGTCTGGTCCGACGGCGACTGGTACCTGAATTTGACTGATGGGTCGAGAAGGCATCTCAATGAGCTGTGGCGTTCAGCCAGAAATGAACGTCATTGCAGCCCGTCTCCTATCACACGAAAGCGGAGACGCTCTGGGAGTGGGCCGTGGGACAGACACTCCAGAGGGGGGCCTTCGGGAGACCAGGGTTAGGTTTTGAATGGGGGCTTACGGTGTGTCTGGTTTAGTGCATTTAAAGTGTGTCTGCTAAGGTTAATGTTATTGTGTTTAAAATATGTTCTGAAGTTATATAAAAAAAGGAGACACAGCTTTGTCAATATAGTAATGTGGTTGGTGTGATATTGACTGTTTGAATTTATGTTTTATATGCACATGACCACCGTTGTATGTTGTGAATGCCTGGAGACTGAATGTTGTGTGTGTTGAGGGTGCAGTAACACCTGGGTGTGAAAGTTCGTGTGGGGTGTCTGTGTGTTCATTGCCCTATATTGTGTAGCTTGCGGATTTTATCAGGAATCTCTGTGTTTCATTGTGTATATCCTGTGAGTTTATGGGGTCGGGTACTGCCATTGTTTATTTCTGTAATTATTGTTTATTTGTATATATAAATATTTTCCTTGGGATTAATTCATTTTGGTGTGTGGCCCTTTTTCTTTTCAGTGATTGTTTACATAGCGGAGAGCTTCGCTGGGCCAGTGTGTGTGTGAGTGTGTAGGTCTACGTATATCCCTTTGTATTACAAAGGAGAACAAAAGGCAGAGAACCACGAGGGCCGCAGCGGAGAGACAGGACGGTGTGGGAATTTACAGCGGCAGCGCACGGGACCGAATGACGCCGGGAGAGTGACCAGCTGGCAGCGACGCCGCAGTGCTGGATGAGAGGCGATAAAACGTTTGAAAACAGCTAAGTAAAGGAACGTGCTCACTGTCTGTGTGTGTGTGGTGAATGTTTATTAGCCACGGTGCGTTCACGGGAGGCTAAGTTGTGCTGCATTGTATGCTGTAGGTTTCTCCTGGACAACAGAATCAGAATCAGAATCAGAATCAGGTTTATTGCCATTGTTCATGTAGTACACAAACTAGGAATTTGTCTCGGTACAATGCTGCAACATTAAACATGATAAGATAAGAGAAATAAACTATACATGTAATAAAGTGTAGGATAAGATTAAGTGATACTGGTCAACAGTTAAAATATATATTAGCCAGCAGCAGATACTGTGGAGAACTATATAGTGCAGTCGGTAATGCAGGAAGAAAACAGTGATGATTGACATGAGTCTGGTTGAGCTGCTGTACATGGTGCACGAGAGTCAATAAGTCACTTAGTGTTCAGCAGTCTAATGGCAGAGGGGAAGAAGCTGTTCATGTGACGGGAGGTTTTAGTCTGGATGGACCGAAGTCTTCTACCAGAGGGGAGGGGGGCAAACAGTACGTGACCAGGGTGTGAGGGATCGGCTATGATCCGGCCAGCACGCCTCCGGGTCCTGGAGATGTACAGATCCTGGAGAGATGGGAGCTTGCAGCCGATCACCTTCTCAGCAGTGCGCACGACGCGCTGCAGCCTTAGTCTGTCCCTGGCAGTGGCTCCTGCGTACCACACGGTTATGGAGGTGGTGAGGATGGACTCGATGATGGCTGTGTAGAACTGCACTAACATCTTGGTGGGTAGCTTGAGCTTCCTCAGCTGCCGCAGGAAGAACATTCTCTGCTGGGCTTTTTTGATGAGTGAGCTGATGGTCAGCTCCCATTTGAGGTCCCTGGTGATGGTAGTGCCTAGGAAGCGGAAGGAATCAGCAGTGGTGATGGGAGAGCCTGAGAGGGTGAGGGGGGGCAGAGGAGTAGTGAGTTTCCTGAAGTCTACAATCATCTCCACTGTCTTCAGAGCGTTCAGCTGCAGGTTGTTATTGCTGCACCAGGACGCCAGCTGGGCCACCTCTCTCCTGTAGGCGGACTCGTCGCCGTTGGAGATGAGCCCAATGAGGGTGGTGTCGTCCGCAAACTTGATCAACTTGACAGACTGGTGGCTGGAGGTGCAGGAGTTGGTGTAAAGGGAGAAGAGTAGGGGGGAAAGTACACAGCCCTGGGGTGATCCGGTGCTGATGCTAGTATAGTCTGAGACAGTCTTTCCCAGCCGCACATGCTGCCTCCGGTCCGTCAGGAAGTCGATGATCCACCTGCAGAGGGAGTCAGGCACATTGAGCAGGGACAGCTTGTCCCGGAGCAGAGCGGGGCGGATGGTGTTGAATGCGGAGCTGAAGTCCACAAACAGGATCCTGGCGTAGGTTCCCGGGGAGTCCAGGTGCTGCAGGATGGAGTGGAGGGCCAGGTTGACTGCGTCGTCTACAGACCTGTTGGCTCGGTAGGCAAACTGCAGCGGGTCCAGGAGAGGGGTGGTGATGGACTTGAGGTGGGACAGGACCAGGCGCTCAAAGGACTTCATGACTACAGAGGTGAGCGCTACAGGTCTGTAGTCATTAAGTCCAGTGATCCGTGGCTTCTTGGGGACAGGGATGATGGTGGAGGATTTGAGGCAGGACGGCACGTGGCATAACTTAAGGGAGGTGTTAAAAATGTCTGTGAATACAGGAGCCAGCTGTTTCGCACAGAGTCTCAGGGTGGAGGGAGACACGCCGTCTGGGCCGGGGGCCTTGCGCGGGTTCAGTCTGGAGAACTGTTTGAGCACATCCTGCTCACTGATGATAAGGGGAGGGGGGGAGGAGGGGGGAGGTGCCTTAAATGAAGTAGGGAATGTGGAGGCTGTGGAGCTGGAGGGAGGGGGGGAGTTGGACACAGATGACGAGGTGTCAAAACGGGCATAGAGAAACCAAAGAGCCGCTCCTCTTCTCTCCACTTGTCACCTGCCTGCCATCTCTACTCGGGCACGGAGCATTCCCTCCTCGAGGCGTACAAGAGGGCCTTGGACGAGCCCGGACAGTTCAGTGCTTAACTTCCAGGCTAAGGAGGATGTTAGCGGGAGTTCCTGGCCGGACAGTCAGTGAATGCATCACGCTCGATTGAAGACACTATATATAATATTTATTGTGGGGTAGTCTCTTATCTTGGGCACTTTGGGAATGTATGTATGGTTTCTATGAGAGTGTATGACTTCAAAAAAGATGGCTGCCACTGGAGTGAGGAGTGGTCTGATGGGACACTTTCTGCCTATATACTTATTACTGTCTTTGTGTCTCTGTAACTGCAACAAGAAGGGTTTTCCGGCCCACTCAACTAAAGGTGAAGCTAAAAAGTTTTATTTATATGGATTTGGACATGGACATTTCACCCTTTACTCTATCTGGTCTGCAAAAGCACTGAGAAAAAGCTCCCAAAACAAGGCAAACATGACGGGTAAGCAAATATCACAATATGGCAGAGGCTATACAGTTAAAGTAATATTAGCACTGCTACTTCTGGCAGGGGATATTCACCTTAACCCTGGACCTGCCACTATTAAACAGCAGACCACTGGGTTAGCACAAACATCTGAGCTGGCGAATTGGTTGTTTCTATCTACGGCCCTTCATAGCGAGTCGGGTGAGTCGAATTGCTCTGAACAGACTCACATGTCTGATCCTGCTGTAAACAGCTGCGCTACGTCCAAACTTTTGGAAACAGGAGCGGTTAAACAAATTACAAATGAGGCGAGATCCGAAAACCGTGCTGTTCAAAAGCAAAAACATCTATTTTTCCAAACTGTTAATCATGCACGAGTTCTTTGGGACACAAAGGCTAAACCAAAGGGGATCCTCGGCGGACATCTAAACATACGAAGCATAATCCCCAAAAGAGATGAGATTTCGGTGTTGCTGTCTGACTCAAATCTGGACTATCTTTGTCTCTCAGAAAGCTGGCTACACAGTAACATTGACACCAATATGATCGATATTGTGGGCTATCAGTGTTTTAGAAAAGACAGGCAGCCAGGGAGGGGAGGAGGTGTTTGAATTTACATCAAAGAGAAATTTAAATGTCAATTGGTTGATTTGAATACTTCACTTGAATGTTTAGCAGTTAATGTATGTCTCTCACCGGTAATGAATTTCAACATCGCAGTATTGTACAACCCACCCTCACACAATTCTTCTTTTTATAATGAATTAAGTGATCTGGTTAAACAACTTGAGAGGAGCAGAGAAACCATATTTTATGGTGATTTCAATATCAACTGGTCTGATAATAAGGAAAAACAGAAACTGAAAAGCCTCATTCAAACAAATGATCAAAGGACCCACCAGGATAACCAAACAATCTAGAACACTTATTGACATGGTATTCGCTAATAAACCAGAACGAATAACCAGAACCTATAATCTTGTAACTGGTCTCTCAGATCATAACATGGTTCTTGCTGTCAGAAAACTCACTAAAAAGCGACTACAGTATTTTGGAGGAGTCGATATTGACAAACCAAATTTTATTATTCCCAAATCAAAAAATGAGGAGTTTGAACATTACTTAGAGAATCAAAATTGGGAGCAGCTCATGTCAATAAACGAAGTAGATGATTGTTGTAACTTTATAACTGCAACAATTACTAAGTCCATAGAAAAATTTACATAGCAAATTAAAAGTAGACAACAGAAGATTAACCTACCATGGTTAAATAATGAAATAAGAAAACTTATGAAGAGGCGAGACTCTGCATTGAAAACATCATTAACCTCTAAACTACAAAATGATCACCTTGTGTACAAAAGTTTAAGAAATAAAGTGGTACAAGAGCTGCGAAAATCAAAAGTATCTTATTACAATAAACTGATAGATCATGCAAAGGGTAACAACAGTTCCCTATGGAGGCATTTAAATAACTTAACTAATAAAAAAAATGTTCAGAAGGGGGTAAAGGAACTTAGAATCAATGGCAAGACCATCAGTGACAAGGCTACATTGGCAAATGAATTTAATTCATATTTTGTGGGCTCTGTGGAAGACTTGACAAAAAACTTTGTGCCGCCAAATGTGCTCAACAACATAAATTCAATACTTCCAACAGATTCTTTTCACATCGATGAGGTAAATGAGGAGTTAATTGCTGGTATTGTTAAAACACTGTCAAACTCAAAAACTAATGATATCTACAACATGAGCACCTCCTTTCTCAAAACGCACAGCAAAATATTAATCAAACCACTGACTCATCTCATTAATCTCTCCATTAGGTCTAGTACATTTCCATCTGGCTGGAAAAAAGCTGTCGTCATACCAGTTCATAAATCAGGCAGTAAAGACGATATATGCAATTACCGCCCAATCTCTATTTTACCAGTCCTGTCTAAGGTTCTTGAAAAAGTTGTAGCTACACAGATGATAGACTACTTACAAGACAGTCAACTTCTTCATCCACATCAATTTGGTTTTAGACCAGGATACTCAACAGAAACAGCAAATTGTTGCCTTATTGAAAATGTCAAACAGTCCTTGGACAGGGGTAATGTGGTAGGAGCTGTTTTTCTAGATCTCAAAAAGGCTTTCGATACTGTAAACCACAGTTTGCTTTTATCCAAAATGGTATCTTTTAACTTCTCCCCAGATACATTAGACTGGTTTGCATCTTATCTCCAGAATAGAGAACAATGTGTAAAAGTTCACCAGGATAAATCCTCACTTTTAAATAACCGTATGGGTATCCCACAAGGGTCCATTCTTGGTCCTTTACTTTTCAGCATTTTTATTAATGACTTGCCGCTACACTGCTCTGCTGCAACATGCCAACTTTATGCAGATGATGCAGTTATTTACACAGCTGCCAAGACTCCAGCACAGGCTGCAGATGTACTGTCTACAAGTATGGTTGATGTCCAAGAGTGGCTCCTCCAGAACCATCTATTGCTGAACCTCCAGAAAACAGTTTCAATGTGCTTTTCAATCAAAAAACATAACCTGCAATGTTTTAAAGTTAATATACATGATCATGACATCAGTTTAGTTACAGAATTCAAATACCTTGGCGTTGTACTAGATCCTCAACTCAAATTTAATCTTCATATAAAGAAAATTTCAAAAACAGTTAAAAAAAATCTGAATTGCTTTAAATTAATTAGATATTACATACCTTACGAACCTGCTGTACTGTATATGCATTCTATGGTTTTTTCTCATATATCATACTGTTTGACAATCTGGGCTCAAGCAGCCCCTTCCACAATAAGACATATAGGTTCATTATATAATCAAACCCTAAAAATCTTGGACAAAAAGCCCATTAGGTGGCATCACTGTAATATTTTAAAAAAAATACAACCTATTGAGTTTTGAGAGTTTCATTGATCTCTGTTTACTGAAATTAACTTTCAAATGTTTCCATAAATCAGCACCTGAGCCACTTGCTGGTTTCATCCAAAGACAGGACAGCAGCAGAGCCACCAGGAGTTCTGTTAACAATAACTGTAAAATATTCCACCGCAGAACCACATTTGGACAAACAGCTTTCTCTATAAAGGGCAGTCACATCTGGAACACAATGCCAAATGAAATTAAAATAATAACAGACTTTAAAACATTCACTAAAAAGGTTAAAAACTGGCTGAAAAATAAACAAGAATGTACTCATGTATGAAATGATTGTCTGCAGGGTGAGAGTGAATGAAGGGAAGGAATGAATGTGTTTGTTTATAGTGAGTGACGAAGGGAGGGAGGCCTGAAATAGGCAAATG
Organism: Pholidichthys leucotaenia; assembly: GCA_020510985.1. Classification (NCBI taxonomy): domain Eukaryota; kingdom Metazoa; phylum Chordata; class Actinopteri; order Cichliformes; family Pholidichthyidae; genus Pholidichthys; species Pholidichthys leucotaenia. The sequence goes on from CM035842.1 coordinate 10,912,074, forward strand.
TGTGTCAGGTTGTTATATTTGTGTATTTATAATATTTATAATTGTGCATTTATAATGTATTTATGTTTTTTGCATTGATGTATGTGGTTATTGTGTATTCCTTTTCTTTCCTTTTTTTTTTTTCTTGTTTCTCCTTTCTAAAGCCCATCCAGGGACAAGAGTTGCAAATTAGCTAATAGCTATACACTCTGTGCAACACATCAGATTGATTGTCATTGATTAATTGTCTATGTTTATTGCACTGTCCCTGTCAAATAAACAAATCTATCTATCTATTAGAGTGTGAGTTGGGTGCAAATTATATGGTTGGGAGAATTTGTGTGTTTGCATTTTTCAAAAGAGGGGGGGAAATGTAGAATCGTATACTATATGCTGTATGTTATATTATTATGGAGGTGCCCTAGGCTAGGGAGGGGTGACACCCCATGTTTGGGGGGTGACGTCACCTGAGGTATATAAGCCAGTAGCGGGAGACAAATTATCTCTTCGCTGTGGCTCCTGCACTCATGGTAGGGACTCCTGTGTGAATAGTTCTTATTATAATAAAACCATAAAACGTCACCTCGACTCCTCTTTAATTCAGACACAACAGTGGCAGTATTTCTCTTCCTTCATGGCAATTTCCCCAAATTCATAAGTTAAAATGGATGGCTGTGGTACAGGTGTAGTGTGGTCGTCCTCTGATTGGAGGGCCAGAGGTTTGATTCCCCCTGTCTGTGCAGTCTGCATGTTGCAGTGTCCTTGAGCAAGACACTGAACCCGGAGTTGCTGAGTAGCTCCTGGTGGGTCAGGCAAGCGCCTTGCATGGGCAGCTCTGCCACCATCGGTGTATGAAAGTGTGCCATCTATTCCAGGGCTATTCAATTACAAAATCAGTTGCGAAAAATTTGAAATCAAGACATGTAACTGTGCCACATATGCTCAGTGATCCGTTGAATATGACAAATCTGAATCTGACACAGATTAGTATGATGAAAAATATGCACTTTTTATTCATTGTCTTGGTTTTAAATGTGCGCTTAGTAGTAGAAATATTTTTTTCCTCTTGAACAACAAATAATACAATGAAAAAATAAAACTCTAAATAACCATATTGGTCACATCTTACTCGGGCATATCTCAAAGTGCATAAAAACTCAGTGTGCACTGTTAGTAGCATTAATATTTGTTTCCCTTTTGAAATCAAATATACTACATCCTGGTCATAACTGACCTTGGCACATTACAAAATGCATTTAGCTGAATAAAAAAAAATGATCTGTCAAACACTTCAGTGCACAAACCCCCCAAGAAAAGATTGATAACATTAACAAACATTGCACATCCACCATTGTGGTTTGTTTTGTTTTAAATCACCACATGTGAGTAGGAACCTCTTTTTATAACTACACATTCCATTACACACACATATCAACCAAAAATTTCCAGTAGAGTTAAGGATGCAAACAGCACCCACTTAAAAACCTGAGTAATGACTTCAGTCTTGAAGGTTTGAGGTTTGTCTCCAAAATTTATAACAATTTTCTTATAATTTTCTACTTTTCTTTTAAATTTTTCTAAATTTGAAACCGTTTTCCTCAAATTTGTAATTTCCTCTTGTAAAATTGACTTTTCTTGTACATCTGAGACTTTATTATACATTTGTGGATTATTTTATGACTAATTTTTGTCTATTTTTAAATAAAATTACTGGGGGTTTTTTTTATAAATTTGTAACAGATTGTGGTAAAATTTTGACTCTTTTACCTTATACAATTTATACTTTTGACCATAATTTTGCAGAGCCAGAACAGAACAATAATTTAACTCTGATTTCATAGAAAAAATATTTATAAAATTACATTCAATGAAATAAATTAACTTAACTGATAAAAATTCAGTTATTTCTGTTAAAATATTTGTATATATTTATAGTTTTTTTAGAAATCTCTGTGGTATTGGTGTAACGGATGCCAACTAGTGCTGTTCGGCGTAGAACGTTAGTAAAAAAAAAAAACCTCCCTCCCAAAGCCTCATACAGTATCGGTAGCGCTGAGCTATCGGTCGGACCTTTAGCTCAGCGCGATCGTGCTGTGTCTCCCATGCTCGAACTGTGTTAGTTGACTGAGAGGTCGCGGGTTCGTGTCCCGTGTGGGGCGAACTGCGCAGGATGATCTCTGTCACATTGGGATATCACAAGGGGTTAATCGGCATCGGCGTGATGACATCACCAGCTGGCTGGTGATGTCATCAGCCAAACCACATTTAAGGGAGAACCACCATCTTAGGGCATCTTCCCGGCTAGCTCAGTATGAAAATTGTAAATTATTGAACCACATGTAATAAAGTTCGTGTTCAAAGAGGACGCCACTCTCTGTGCCTCATTTCAAGTTTGTGGACATAACATTTGGCGACTGAGGATTAACTCATGGAGGTGTGCAGAACACCACTACGGCCGTTTCTTGAGTACCCAGGAGAACCAACAGTTCTGTGGCCTCGTTGGCTGGCCGCGTTTGAGACATACATTGCAGCGTTGGGCCTGGGTAAATTCGACAAAGGAAACAAGCACTTCTTGTTCGCAAACTTGGCGTAGAAGGTCAGAGAATTTTCCACACTTTAGGGGAGACGGAGTCATTTATGGATGCTGATGAACTTCTTGCTAGCTATTTTGCCAAACACACATGCAGCACGAAGCTGTGGGTTGAGATGCTAGTGGCGCCAAAAGGCACGACGCTTGCTAGCTTGGGGGAACTAACGTCCCAGGTAGTAGCAACGGAAAAGTTAGCCATGGAGCTAAATAGGCGCCAAACACAGAAGCTACATGCTACATGCTACACGCTAGCTAACACGGTAGAATCGGAGCCTCAGGAGAGGGAGCCCATGCCCATCAAGAATGACAAGCCAACCGAAGAGCACAGCACAGAGAGTGAGCACAGTGAAAAGGGTGAATTCTGTACTGAGAGTGACCACAGCATGGTGGGTGAACACAACACGGAAAGCAAACACGACACAGAGGTTACGACCAAGCAGACGGGTGAAGAGTCTGCTTCTACGACTGACACCAAAGTGCACACTTCATGCTCTTGGGAGGAGAGCAGCTCAGTGGAGGAACCAGAGGGTTTCAGTGCCTGTGCTCGGCCAGCTGTAGGAGGAGCGACCAAGTTAGCGATTGAAGGGTCTGTTTCAACGAGCGACACCAGGTAGGCACTGTACACCTTCAGTGCTCATGTTGAGTTTTGGCCAGCGATGGGTGAGGGGTCTGCTGCAACAATGGTGATTGCTGTACTGCCACAGTGTAACGAAGGCGCCAGACCAAAGGAGAGCACGGAACTGCTGAAAACGCAGTGGCACAGCAAACAAAGTAAGGCACCGTTCAACGTCATGGACTGGGTTTGAGTTCACGCCGGTGGGAGACCAGGACGGTGACTGACTGGGCCACAGCCAGCGAAACAACGGGCACCACTGAGGACAATGTGCGTTCGGCTAACGGACAATTCGGTTAGGCACATGAGCAGACTACGGCGTGTCCCGGTGGCGGCTCCAGGCAGCGGGGCTCTGTGGGAGTCGGCTGCTGCAGTGTGGGTCCCGAGCCCCGGCATCATGAGGATTGGCCTCGGGCGGCCAACAGCTCCAGGGAAGTGGCCGCCACAGGCCCGCTTCAAAGCGCCAGAGATGAGGCCGCCACGGGCCTGCTACAAACCCAGAACAACCTTCCCCATGGAAGACTGTAAGAAAAAAGTGACTGCTTAGATAGGAGTGTGGCTGGTGAATGAGTGACAAAATAACCCACTCAGCCGCGTCGGGTTGAGCAGCGGTCCACCCACTAACCCTTGTTGTTATATTGTTGTTTATGCCAAATTGGGGAGGGTTATGACTATTAAAGAGTTCTGTTTTTTTTTCCAGGGGGGAATGAATGTGGTATTAGGATACCTCAAGGGGTTAATCAGCATCAGCGTGATGATGCAGCCGGCTGGTGACATCATCACGCTGAACTACATATAAGGGAGATCCACCATATTAGGGCCTCTTCCTGGCTGGCTCAGTATGATGGTAGATGTGTACTGTATATTACTGAACCACAAGTAATAAAGTTCGTGTTCAAAGAGGACACCACTTTCTGTGCCTCATTCCGGGTTTGTGGACATAATCTCCTCACCAACCAGACAGCAGGAAAAACCTCCCTTATTCTGAATGAATGAATGAATCTTTATTTCGGATAGTACAGGTTAAAAGAAACTGAATAATATAACAAAGGGGGAAAGAAAATCCAACAAGGTCAAATTAGACAGTAACTCCTCTGATTATACAATTCAACATAAGTTATCCGAAATGGGTGATGGCTGAAGCTTATATTGCCCACCCATGTTCCATCCAAGAATTCAAAAGAAAAAACAAAACAAGAGCGATTACAATTCAGAACGAAGCTAAGACAAAATGTGACAAAAAAAAACTAAGCTACAACACAACACAGGCTGGATATGACAATCCTTATGTGATTTTACATGCCATCTTGTATATATGTTTGGAGTATTTCTTCCTTTAGTTTTTGTTTAAATTGTCCAAGCGTTGTACATGATTTTAATTCAGGTCCAAAATCGTTCCATAATCTGACTCCTTCAGAATCAGAATCAGAATCAGAATCAGCTTTATTACCAAGTATATTTACAAGTAAACACACAAGGAATTTGACTTGACATTGGGCGCGCACATTAGGCGCATCCAATGACACGGCAGCCATAGGCGCCTGTCTGCAGTGGGGGTAAAGGGGGGAAGGGGGGGGGGGGGAAACACAATAGGCAGAGAGAAAAAACATAGTTATCAGAATCACGCTCGTATAAGCTCATATAAGCTCATGAGCCAAATTTTGATTACACAGAAAAAAACCCTCTATGCACATTAGCAGACAATAGATACAATCACACAGCAGAGGAAGGGAGAGCAGTGTGTGTATATTTGCATGTCATTGTGTAGTGTGAGTGTAACAGTTGTTAGTGAGCAGCAGAGGGCGCCTCCAGGCAGTGGATAGATGTTATAATCATGTGACTTATAAACAAGTCAAAGATCAGAGTCTGTTTGGACTGTTTGGAATATTTCTTCCTTTAGTTTTTGTTTAAATTGTCCAAGCGTTGTACATGATTTTAATTCAGGTCCAAAATTGTTCCATAATCTGACTCCTTGCACTGAAACACAGTGTTGCTTGGTGGTAGTTCTCACTGAAGGTTTTTGAAATATACATGTTCCTCTGAAATGATGTTGTTTCTCCCTTATTTGGAACAACTTTTGGATATTTGAGGGCAGTGATAGATTCTTCACTTTAAACATTATTACTGCAGTTTTAAAATCAACCAGATCTTTCAACTTGAGAGCTTTTAATTTAACCCTCCTGTTATGTTCATTTGTCAGGGACAACAATGGTGTTCCCGGGTCAACTTGACCCGGTGCATGTTTAATTATCCAAAAGATGTCCGAAATCAAAAAAATCCTAACAAGCATTGTTAATATTTCATTACTAATTCCATGACTAACTATTCTATCAATATTTAGTGTATTGGTGTTCCTTACCTCTAATAGGTAATGGTTCAATTAGGATAATTCACTCGTTTTTCATTAAAAAAAAACATGTTCAAACTTTTTTTTAATGTTTCACCACTTTATTACTTTTGAAAGACCAACATATAAAACAAGAGCAAGTTTTTAGCCAAAGTCAAATTCCTTGTATGTGTTGTGCATACTTGGCCAAGAAAGCTGATTCTGATTCTGATTCTGATAACAATGAAACATAACATTTAAATTTTGTTTTACATACATGCACTGTTTGTGAACCACTAATGAACAAAACAATATGAACAAGGTGTGTCTGTCTGTCTGTCTTTACGTCGACACAGCACATGAGTGACATGTCATCACACTGTGCTTTGTGCAAATGAATTTTCCACATTTCGCACAGGTCATGCTTGTCGTGACATCATCAGATGGCCTGCAGACCTGGCACCTCTTCATCTTTCTTTTCCCCTCAGCAGCAACCTAGAACCAAGAGGACCATGATTACTTTACTATGCTGTCTTTTTGCTGATCCCAAGACACACACAACGCACTCTCATACACTTACGGTATATATATACACAGACACTTACTTACCTCACGCACTGGGGTACTTGGTGCAGTCCTCTCCTGGATCTCCCTCACCGTGGCTGCAGCGGCTGGGGTCCTTGGCAGGTGCTCCCTCCGTTGGATGTGCAGTTTCACAAGCGCCTTCCCCAGCTCCTCAAGAAAGATGCGCCTCTTGTACAGCTTTGACACATTCACATTCCAGTCAGGAAAGATCTCAGTCCAAATGACAAATGTGTTGTAGGCCGATACATCAATTATGTTATAAAAGATGACCAACGGCCAGCGCGCAGTCATTCGTTTGGTGCTGTAGGACCCTGTTACTTTGTTCAAGTTGTCTACCCCCCCTCCCCCTTTGGTGACATTGTAATCCAGGATCATGCTTGGTTTCTGGTCCTCTCTTGTGCTTATTTCAGCATTTTTGTGCAGAGTGCTCATGAGCACAACATTTTTTCCCTTTTTGGGGCAGTAAGACACTAGGGCTGTGGTGTCTGTGAAGGCAAACATGGAAGATTGAGGGGTCCTGTTCTTGATTACCAGCAGCTCAGCAGGGAGTTCAGCCCTGTTCTTTCGGATAGTTCTGACCATTGTGAGCTTTCTCTTTAGAAGCTCCTGACCCAAGTTGTAGTTTGTGAAAAAATTGTCACAGGTTATGTTGTGCCCCTTGAGACCCTGTGCCATGTCGAGCACGACCCTTGTACCCTGATTCTTCTCCGGGGCTCCTCCAACCGGCTTTCCAGTGTAAACCTGCATGTTCAGTGCATAGCTGGTGTTTGCATCACATGCTGCCCAGATTTTTATTCCATATTTAGCTGGTTTGGAAGGCATATATTGCCTAAATGGGCAGCAACCTCTGAATGCCACCAGCCTTTCATCTACTGTGATATTAGGGCCTGGGTTATAGAGTAGTGGAAGTTGCTCTACCCACTTGTCCCACACTGTCCTAATAGCTGCCAGCTTGTCTCTCTCCCGTCTACCAGCCCTTGTCTCTCGATTATCAAATCGGATTACTCTGGAGAAAATGTGAAAAGTCTCCAGAGACATTGTGGCTCGAAATATCGGCCTCCCTGTCTCTGCATCCCACAGATTGGCTGCTGATTCATCCTTCGATTTATAGACCCCAGCCAGGATGAGGAGCCCCAAATACGCATCTAAATGTGTTTTGTCCAGCTCCTTCCACTTCTCCCCAAAAACACGCCTCCCTTCTAGATTAGTCATTTTTTCTGTATTGAATGTATTGGGGGTGACCAGCTCAAAAGCTGACTTGATGTCAGTCACACGAGTCACTGCCATCCTAGTGGGCCCTGGCACTGTCTTTATTATGTTTTCTGCAGACAGTTTTGCCTGACGCACATTTGGGGATGAAGACCAATGTATTTCACCATTTTTTGACATAAATGTCTTGCTTGGAGGAACAGGAATAGCTATTCCCTCATCTGGTTCAAAATCAGAATCATTAGAATCAGAATTTAGCTCAAGATAGTCTTCATCTTCAGACACATCCTCCTCTATTTCACTGTCATGATCAAAGATGGCTTCCAGAGCCTGCTGGACTGTCATCCTTTTGCTTCTGCTGCTCATTTTGTAAAAGTCTGCCTGACAGTGTAATGTTGGTAGGACTCCCATGCAGAGAAGCTGTGTTTTGCCCCTCCCCTGTTGAGTGTCCACTGAATATGGGTGGAGTTTTCCCGCGAGAACATAAATGGTTCCCTTCAAAAGTCATAACACCTGCACCTGTGTGTGTGTGTGTGTGTGTGTGTGTGTGTGTGTGTGTGTGTGTGTGTGTGTGTGTGTGTGTGTGTGTGTGTGTGAAATATGTTGCAATAAGGTGCAAAGAAAGAAATAGTCTGACATTTCTGACACCCTTTTACCTCCAGTTTGACTGCTGGGTCACATTGACCCAAACAGTATCTATGTGATATAAACGTGCAGGGGGTGATTGCAAATATGTGAGATGAACCATTTTCATATTATATGTTGATTACACTAATTAAGGTAAGCAGAAGAAGTTTCATACTGAAAAAATACTTTTAACTATTTTTCCTAGATGTTCAAACTTTAAAACGGGTCAATTTGACCCGTAACATAACAGGAGGGTTAAGAAAAAGTGGGTTTGTTGGTTCCCTGTAAGCAGCTTTGTTTATTATTCCAATAACTCTCTTCTGAAGCATAAAGACTGGATATATGTTTGTTTTATATGTATTTCCCCATACTTCAGTACAATATGTCATGTATGGGAGTATTAATGAATGATACAAGGTATATAGTGTGGGTTGATACAGCAAATATTTCACTCTGTGTAGTATTGCAATTGATTTGGATATTTTACCTTCAATATAATTAATATGTGACTTCCAACACAGTTTATTATCAATTATTATTCCAAGAAATTTAGTTTCAGATACCCTTTCAATCTCTACACCATTTACACTGAGTTTAGATACTGAGTTGTTGTGATGGTTGTTAAAGACTATAAATTTTGTCTTACTTAAATTGAGCGTTAATTTGTTTGAATCAAACCACAGTTTAAGCTTTCCTAATTCCTTTCCGAGTGTATCCAGAAGTTGTTCCAAATTGCTTCCACTGCATAATAGATTAGTGTCATCGGCAAACAATATTAAGTCCATTTTTTCTGAAACTTTACATATATCATTTATATACATATTGAATAACAATGGCCCCAAAACTGAACCCTGTGGGACTCCACAAGTAACCTTCAGTAACTGTGAGTTTTTGTTACCAACACATACATACTGATATCTATTCTTTAAGTAACTACTTAACCAGGACAGTGCTACCCCTCTAATACCACAATTTTGTAGTTTCTTTAATAATAAATTATGATCCACTGTATCAAATGCTTTTTTAAGATCCAGGAAATCACGTTTAGTGATTGGCACGTGTTGGCACGCTGGCACGTTTAGTTTGTCTGAAGGCTGCTGATGGATTAAAGTCATTGACTTTGTGAATTTCGGTCAGCTTAACTTTCCAGGTACATAATAATGAACATAAATTATTGTAATGGCTGGTGAAGAAAATTCTCAGCAATTCAGTCACTCTTGCCTCTTTCCCTGCGCATAAAGTCTAACCACGTTCCCGTTAACAGCGGGTTAAAACCACCATTAATGCTTTCACTGCTTACACACCTCTTCTGATTTTTTCCGTGTTTAAAGTACTTTAATAAACTCATGCTTCTCTCGGACAGCAACACTAGCAACACGTGCTGCCTGGAAGGTTTGCTCTGCCTCTGACTGAAACTGTCACGCGGGCAGGGCGCTTCTGAGCTCTGCACGGATGACGGTCACACATGTTGTTCGTGTGCACGGTTGCGGACCATTGTTCCCCATGTAACTCTCATTCCTTCATATTTTTTTCTTAAATTTATGTTTCCTTGGCATGGTCTGGGCCCGGGGGCCACTCAAAGGTTACTTCTGGGCTGCATGTGGCCCGCGGGCCACTAATTGAATAGGCCTATTGTGTTGCCTCCTCTTGGACTCCCTCTCTGTGTGGACTAGGGATGAGCCGATGCCACTTTTTCAAGTCCGATACTGATACTGTGACTTTGAGTATTGGCCGATACTGATCCAAACTCGATACATCTCTCTTATTTAAAACAATAAATGTACAGAACATACTTTGGTAATGACTGGTTGCATTTTGCACACATATAAAACCACAAATCTAAAACTCAAAGAATGTATTACAAATTTGACTCAGTTCAGCAATGCTGCTGCTTTTTTTTATTTCAAACTTTGCAACACTGGCAACATTTCACTGGTCAGCCCCATGTAAACATGCATTCTGAAGTTTTAAATGCAAGTTTATGCAAAACGTTGAAGATGGGTACTTAAGTAACTATTCAGATGAAATTCAAAGTGCCACTTTAATCATGAGGTAAAAATGCTGTAGCTCTGAAAATCAAGGAATTAACCCTTTAAGTTGTATTTTTGACACATTATTATTGTTATTATTATTATTATTATTATAAGTATTCTCCTGGTCTTCAGTTTATTTAGTAGTGTTTCTGATATCATGCTCTTATTTTAAAGTCATTCCTGTTCTATTTCCTGTAGCCCTGTTGTTCTAGTCTGCTTCCATTTCACTGTTATAATTTGCCATTTTGCCTGGATTGAACCCGATACCGATACAGCAGATGGTATCGGCTCATCCCTAATCCAAACCTGATACCGCCTCTTTTATTTAAAACAACAAAAGTACAGAACATACTCTGGTAATGACTGGTTGCATTTTGCACACATATAAAAACATACTGTAAATCTAAAAGTCAAAGAATATATTAAAAATTTGATTCAGTTCAGCAGTGCTGCTGCTTTTTTTTATTTTAAACTTTGTAACACTGGCAGCATTTCACTGGTCAGGACCATGTAAACATGCATTCTGAAGTTTTAAGTGTAAGTTTACACAAAACGTTAAAGCTGAGAATTATCATGATCAGGACATGGGCTGTGCTTCTTTAAACCTTTGCTACTGTTATCATTACTCCTATCCTTGTTTATCATTCCTGTTCTGACTCTTATTGACAGCACTCGGTTATTTCTTGTTCCCATCATTGTCTCCTTAATTCCACGTCATTGTCTCCTCAATTGCCTCGGCTGTTCCTTATTTTGATAGTTATCTTCATGCCTATTTAGTTGACGCCACTCTTTACCACAGTGCGGCGTTGTAATTTTTGTCATTTCTTACCAACCCGTGTTCCAACACATTACTCAATGCCACTGTCTCTGCATTTGCCAGTATTGTTTGTTTTATCTGCCGTCACAGTTTATTCTGTTTTCAGCCCTTGTGCTGCATTTATTTGTTAATAAACCATGTCAAAAGGTCGCCCAGTGTTTGAGTCCCCTTACATGCCCTGGAAGGGCAGTTGTGACAACTATTTAAGTAAACATTCAGATGAAATTCAAAGTGCCACTTTATGCATGAGGTAAAAAATGCTGTAGATCTGAAAATAAAGGTGCTAACCCTTTAAGTTGTATTTTTGTCATCCATTATTATGATGATAAGAATTCTCCTGGTCCTTGGTTTATTTAATAGTGTTTCTGATATTATTTTCTGTCTGTTCTTAGTTTTTAGGTTTGCTCTTATTTTGAAGTCATTCCTGTTCCATTTCCTGTAGCCTTATTGTTGAAGTCCTGCTTCTAGTTCACCGTTATGATTTGCTATTCACATTTCTGTTACCTAACACTCATCAACTGCTCCACGTTCTCCACTGAAAGGTAAACCCATGTTATGTCTTCATTCCTAATCCACTAGATTTAATGTTAAATATTTGCATTCTCTACCCCATCTAGACTAAATTTGAAAAGTACAGTCTGTGACCAACTTACCATTGCAGAAATTTTTCATACAGAAATCCATTTCTTGTTATCCTTGCAATCATAGGTGCATGTCCAAGAAAAAAGCTATGGGGAGAAAAAACAAACATCAAGCTTCCTTTAACCTGTTGAACTCTGTTCAGCTTCCCTAAAAACACCTAAAAATAACACGCCCAAAGTAAATCAAAAGCTGTTCTTCAACCCTTTGCAGCATCTTCATGGGGTTAGTCTCATTTAAAAGAAAACACTCTGAATTTTTTGGCAAAAAAATTCATATTCATAATCTCTCTAAGTGCTCTGGCCACTGAGTAACAGGAAAGTTCGCCTGGGTGTTTTTTTAGATACAAATGCTTGCAAATAACATACAGCTGTCAGATACTGGCTGGAAAACACAACAGAAATGTAGAACCAAGTGTTTTCAAGCTCAGGTCAAAATTTTGTAAAAAATACCACAAAAAATGAATATATTACACAGCTTTTTTTTCTCAGGTTGTAACAAGGCTGTGTCTGTACTGGAAGACCGGAAATACAGCTTTTTTTTTCAGCGCGCACTGAGACATACTAAGATGCAGAGACGTGACCGCCCGCAGAATTCACAGAGTTCAAGGGGTTAATGTTCGTATACAGTATTTCTTTTAAAACTCCACTTACTTATCCCTTGGTGGTCCTGGGATGTGGTCATATTTCCTGTGAATGTGGTAAATATACAGGCAATAACCCAGAAATGCCACAAAAAGCAGACCAGAGAGATACAAAAGAGCCTGTGCAGCCAAACCTAACAGTACACTGAAGACTGCCATTGCAAGTAATGGAGGTTGCCTGGCAAGTGGAAACTTAACACTACCAGGTTCCGTTCTGTGTTACAAAAAGAAGTTAGTGATTCACTGATCCAGGTGAAAAGGCATTCCTTAACAAGATGTGGGGGGGGAAGGTTTTGTTATGCAATCAGGAAAAACATTGCAGGTTAAAGTGAAGCACTGAATTGCTGCTATCAATAAAACACATTTTACTCCACTGCACTGGTCTTCTGGTCTTCACACAATGTTACTCAAAAGTCGTCATTGAAAGATATTTTAATAAGGCACCACCAGATAAATGGTGGTGCCGCTCCAAATGGAGAGGTACCCTGACCAGACAGCTCAAGGTGGGTGAAGAGAGACTGACTGCTGCAGCAGATGAAAAAAGGACCCACAAGGAAGAACCGCCACAGACCCAGCAGCACAGAGACCACCCACAAGTGCGACCTATGTGACAGGGACTGCCATTCGCGCATCGGCCTGTTCAGCCACAGGCGGTGCTGTTCCAGCAGAGTAGACGTTTAGGATTCTCTTCCATGGTCATCATAGACCGACGGAGGCCTGTAATGTATTTTAGTGTGTTTTTAAGGAGAGCAAGTGGAATAAACAGACAGGACAGCGAGGTCTTCAGTAACGTCAACAACAACCGTTTTTTACTCTCTTTCTTAATCTGCATACAACACTTAACAGCGCCCCTAGTGGCAGACCACATTACTACAATACATCTCCCTTCTTTAGAAGTAGAATATCATACTATATTGTTACAGAAAAACAATAAATCCTAATATGACTCACAAGTTAAAAGTATGGTTTTAACCTGAACAACTGCTTTTCTTTTCATTACAGGGCTAACATAAGATACACTTAAACATTTCTTTATGTTGTTTCACATTGTATAACGTTGTGGGGGTTTAATCAGTCTGCCAAAGCGTGAAGTTTTCCTTGGCTCTTCAGTAACTGCTTTGGAATTCTCAGTTTCCTTTACAGGAGAATGAACAGGTGCTTGCTCCGATGAGATGGTCTCTGTTGGCTCACAAGCAGGGGTCGGGAAATCTTCCTGATCAGTGTTTGTGGTTTTAGGAACACTTTCTTCTCTGCACTTCAGTAGATGGCGCCTGTTTCTCCTGAATTTACATCCCCCAGGGGTCTGAATCACAAATGATCTTGGTGTGTTGTGGCTCTTTACCACAATAGCTGGTTGCCATGTATTCTCAGCTCTGAATCTAACTGTCTCTCCCTCTTGTAGAGCAGGTAAGGCTCTGGCTCCACGGTCAAAGTAATGTTTCTGTCTCATCTGTCTCTCCTTCAGTTGTTTTTGCTTATTCTTGTTCAGCTGTGGCACTAACAGCTGACCTGATGTTGGCAATTTTGTTTTCAGTCTCCGATTCATCAACAATTGTGCTGGAGACAATTTGATTCCATCCAAGGGCGAATTTCTGTATTCAAGAAGAGCAATATAAGGATCTCCTTGGCTCTCTTGTACCTTCTTCAGTAGGTTTTTTTATTGTTTGAATTGCACGTTCACTTTGCCCATTTGATTGTGGGTATCCCGGGCTCGATGTGGTGTGTTTAAACTCCCACGTTTCTGCAAACTGTCTGAACTGGCAAACATAGATTTAAGAGCTACAATGACATGTTTGCTTGTTGTTTGTGGCAATTTGGCAATTTCAGGATATTTTGAGTAATAATCTACACACAGTAGATAATCACCTTGGTCAAAATGGAAAAGATCAACACCAACTTTTGCCCAAGCTCTGCTGGGAATGTCATGACTCTGAAGTGGTTCTTTGACATTGTTCCTCTTGTGTGTGTTACAGATAGAACACTTTAGCACCGTTTCTTCTATTTGTTTAGACATAGTGGGCCAAAACAAAACATCTCTTGCTCTTTCTTTGCATTTAACAACACCAAGATGTGCTTCATGGATTTTCTGAAGCATTTCCTTTCTCAGACTTTGAGGCACCACAAGTCTGGAGTTCTTGAATATTAGTCCTTCTGAGCATGTGAGTTCCTCTCTGAATGTCCAATACTTCCTTATCTCAGCTGGAACTTGATTGACTTGTGCTGGCCATCCTAACTGAACTGCTTTCATTAACATTTGCAGTTCCTCATCTGCTGCTGTTGCTTTCTGGAATAACTTCAGCTTTTCTTCTGAGACAGGTAGGTGTGCTGTGAGGAGATTAACTTCAAGTTCCTCCTCCAATAGTTTTTCTGTCTGCTCTTTAAGAAAAGCTCTGCTCAGAGTGTCTGCAATGTATAAGTCTTTGCCTGGTTTATATGTAACCTGCAGGTTGAAAGGCTGCAGACTCATCAGCATACGTTGTAGTCTGGGTGGTGCTTTATGCAACCCTTTTTTGAACACAGCTTCCAGTGGTTTATGGTCTGACTCAACCTGTACTGGTCTTCCATACAGATACTGCTTGAATTTCTCACAGCCATACACAATAGCCAAAAGTTCCTTTTCAATTTGTGCATATCTTTTCTGTGTGTCTGTTAGCGATCTTGAACCATAAGCCACTGGCTGACCCTCTTGCAATATCACAGCTCCCAATCCTTCAGAGCTTGCATCCACAGACAATGTAACTGGTTTATTTATGTCATAAAATCTCAGCACAGGGGTTTCACTGACAAGTGACTTTAGCTGTTCAAAGCTCTTTTGTTGCTGTGACTCCCAGTGCCATGCAACTTCTCCTTCCAGAAGTTTTCTGAGTGGTGCACTTACCTCTGACAGGTTTGGTATGAACTTTGCAAGGTACTGCACCATACCGAGAAATCTTCTGAGTGCAGCCACATCTTCTGGTTGAGGCATGTTAATTATTGCTCTGACTTTTTCTTGGTCTGGCTTCAGGCCTTCTGCACTCAAAATGTGTCCAATATATCGGATTTCAGTCATGCCAATCTTACATTTGTCCTCGTTCAGTTTCAGATTAATGCCTTTCACTCTTTCCAGTAGTTGTCTCAGCCTTTTGTCATGTTGTTCTTTATTTACACCCCACACCAGGATGTCATCCATAACATTCTCAACTCCTTCCAGGTCCTCCAGTCTCTGGGCGATGTACTTTTGGAAGACTTCTGGGGCTGATGACACACCAAAGGGAAGCCTCTTAAATCGGTATCTACCAAATGGTGTGTTAAAGGTACATAACTTGGAGCTTTCTTCATCAAGCTGTATTTGCCAGAAGCCATGGTTTGCGTCTAGCACTGAAAACACCTTTGCATTCGGCATCTCTGCAACAACTTCTTCCACTGTTCGTAGGGGATAGTGCTCTCTTTTTATAGCTTTGTTAAGATCTTGAGGATCTATGCATATTCTTATTCTTTTATTTGCTTTCTTGACAATGACCATGCTGTTGACCCAATCAGTTGGCTCTGTTTGCTTCTCAATCACACCCAGAGTCTCCATTCTTTCTAGTTCTTTTTTTATATCATCCTTCAGTGCTAAAGGCACCTTTCTGGGTGGGTGAATCACTGGAGTTACAGCTGGGTCGACCTGAATGTGATGTAGTCCCGGTACACACCCCAGTCCTGTAAACACATCTTTGTATTCTGTCAGAATGTCAGTTTCCTCTTCTCTATCCACCTTGTGGACTCTGGTTATCAGTCCCAGTTGTTCACATGAATCCCCTCCGAGGATCGCTGGCAAATCAGCTTTTATAACTTGAAATTCAAGCTCCTGTTCTTGAGTTTTGTATTCACATTTCAGCTTTGCCATGCCCACTGGTTCCATCTTGTGGCGAGAATATGATACTAACTTTGTTCTGGATTCAAACAGTAGCATATCTCCTTTGGTCACTTTCTTTAAGATTTTGAGAGGTAGCACATTGCAACATGCACCCGTATCTAATCTGAAGACGACTTGTTCACCATTCATTGTCAGAACTTCTGTCCATCTTGATTTTTCAGCTTCTTCGACATTCATCGTATCAACATGAGCTGGCTTTTTATTTTCTCTTCTCTTTGGCTCAGTGGTTCCAATAAACATTTCTTTTTCCTCTTGTTCTATCTCATTCACATTTTTCTCCAGTTTGTGTGAACTTTCTCTGCTTTCTTTGTGCATCCTTGTGTGGCACATGCAAGCAAAATGTTTTTTTCGTGAGCAGACTTTACATGTTTGCCCATACGCAGGACACTTGCGAGGCTCATGTTTATACTCACATTTATTACATTCTCTTTTTGCGTGGACGTTACTTTCTTTAGGCCTCTTAGCTTTAGTTTGCTTAGCTTGTTTACTGAAACTTCTGTTTCTTCTTGTAAAGCTTTCATATGGCTTTGTGTGGCTTCATTAGCTCTGCATATATCCACAGCTTTACTCAGGGATAAGTCTGGTTCTCTAAGCAATCTTGCTCTCACCTGGTCATTGGTGACTCCACACACAATACGATCTCTTATGAGTGAATCAGTTAACAGTCCAAACTCACAGTCTTTGGCCTTGTTTTTCAGGTCTATCACATATGCATCAATAGGTTCACTCTTGCCTTGTACTCTTGTGAAAAATATGTGCCTCAGGTAGGTTATATTTTTTCTTGGCTCACAATATTGCCGAAATCTTTCTTTTAGGATGTCAAAATCATCCACATCATCATCATCAAAGTCCATGGTATTAAATACCTTAATAGCTTCGTCACCTGCCACATGAAGAAACATAGCACATTTTATTTTCTCTGATTTTTCAGCTGTGCCGCTAGCATTCAGGTACAGCTCAAACTTCTGGATCCACGAACGCCAGTTTTCTGCGAGGTTTCCTTCCAGCGACAGACTGTTCGGCGGTTTTAGTTGGTCCATCTTCGTATGAGTGACACTTCTGACACCATGTAATGTATTTTAGTGTGTTTTTAAGGAGAGCAAGTGGAATAAACAGACAGGACAGCGAGGTCTTCAGTAACGTCAACAACAACCGTTTTTTACTCTCTTTCTTAATCTGCATACAACACTTAACAGCGCCCCTAGTGGCAGACCACATTACTACATTACAAGGCCGACGACCAGATAAAGCTTTAGTGTTTTTGAGTATTTTTTTTTTAGCATATGTGCATCTGTACAGAAGTGCATTGCATTCACTCAAAAAAATAGCTTTTCTGAATTAATGAGATAAATTTTAAAGGAAAAAAATTGCTCTGTTTTTCTGAATTAATGAGATAAGTATTCACAAAAACTTCTTGTTCCATCAACCAGCAGAGATGGATGAAATAATGAAAGGACGTACAGAGAAGAGTAACCCAGATGATATTGTAGCAGTTGGAGAAGGCTTGTGGGCACAGGACAAAGGTAATACTGACTGGATTTCAGCTATTACATGTAATGTCGATGTTTCACATGAATTGGCCCCTGAATGTGAAAACACCATTCAACCAATAACTGTCTATTGTACTCAAGCAGTTCAGAGAGATGATGAGGTGATACATGTGGTGTCGGGTTCCAACACCTTATTGTGAAGTGCGGTGTAGTGACGTGCACTTTCTGTTACATCACTGCACCGCCCTATAAATACCAGATGATGTCCATCTTATGGTCTCTTTGCTGGATGATCGTGCTGGTGCATACTGTGTCACTGCTTGTATACAGTTCATTCAATAAAGCTATGTTCGCCAACCATCATCCTGCTTCATCCTTCACCCAGGTATTTCCATACATAACATTTGGCGATCGAGGATTAACTCATAGAGGCATGCATTACCCAGCTTCGTGCCTTTCTCGAGCTCCCGGGCAAACCACTGGTTTCTTGGCCGCATTGGTGGGAGGCCTATCAGACGTATGCTACGGCGCTGGTCCTCGAGGAACTCAGTAAGGCGAGAGAGTGGGCACTTCTCATTAACAACATGTGTATCAAGCTCTGGAGGGTCCTGTGGACGTTCGGCACGGTGAACTCGTGTGAGGACATAGTGAAGCTTCTAGCTAAACGTTTCTCCACCCCAGACAATGCAACTGTCCGGAGGATTTGTTTTCGGCAGCAATATCAGCGGGTAGGTGAGCCTATCCGCCAATACATCATTGACTTGAAGCAGCTAGTGTCGTTTTGGACCACTTGAAGATGAAATGGTATACGATCAACTAGCAGAGCAGATGCGTAATGCTGAGCTGCGTGCTAGGCTATTAATGGCACCTAATGACTTAACGTTAGCTAAAGAAATGGACTAGCTCTCCGGTGGGAAGCCGTTGTTAAGCTAGCTGTGGAGCTAAATTGGCGCCAGCCACAAAAGCAGCCGGAACCGCTTGCCTCAGCTAATGTTGCAGACCCTGATAGCAAGGATGAAGATTTTTGGCAATTCAATGCTGCCAGTCAAAAGTCTGCCCCGGGAAACTCCCATTGCAGGGGTTGTGGGTCTGCGACACACTGCCATGAAGCTAAGAAATGTCTGGCTAGAGGAAAATGTGGTAGATGTGGACGCTTGAATTATTATGCCAGGGTGTGCCGTTTGTTGTACCCGGGGAACCCACGGGAGAAATCACTCCGCTCACCCCCGACGGACACTGGGAGCGAACAGTACGAAGAGCTAACGGACACCACGGCAGTCAAGTAGACCAGTTTTCGCCCAAGGTCGGTACCCATGCTGATGAGCAACATCATACTAGCCCCAGATGCCTCTGGTACTTGGCCACAGTTGACTGGGGGGTCTGCAGCTACAACAGTGAACACTACAATGTTTATAGAAGAGGATGGAGCCAGATCGACGAGCATGAAGTTACCGCATGCTCAGTAGCAGCACATTGGGCCGAGTAAAATTCCACTCTGGGTTATGGACTTGATGCAGGTTGGGGGTGAAGGACGTCCACGGTGAAGATGGGCCGAACGACAGCCAGCAAAACATCGAGAGTGTCTGCGCATTGTGGCTGAGCTGGGCACAGCGTGGTTCAGGTTGTCTGATGGCTCGTCAAGGCATGTCAGTCAGCTTTGGCGTGTCTGGGGAGACGCTCCAAGTGGTGAGGCTAGACAGGAGTCGATGATGGCGGTGTGGGATCCAGACTCTGCCATCGCTCCGGGGGTCTGCGGTCTCCAGGGGTGCACCTGCTGAGTGGCTGCCCTGGATCCCCCATGTAGGTTCCAGTTTTTTCATCCAAATGACTGTAGCACTTTATTTATAGTTCTAATGTTTTAATGCATTTATGTTGTGATATGGGGTTATTTTTTGTGTTTTGTTTTTAGTTTGGAGCATGGCTGTGATTTTTAGTTTCAGTAAAGACTTTGTCTTTACCAGTGGCAGAATAATCCACTGCGCCGTGCGGGCTGTACGGTCGCCCACCCATCAGCCCTATTTTAGGTGAGCTTGAGAGAGTGTGTTAGGCCAGTTTAGCACATTGTTTTTCATTAATTTAATGCGTGATTCGGGTCCCAAATTGGGGAGGTTTTTAATTGGTAAATGGTAAATGGCGTTCACTTACACAGCGCTTTTTCTCATCTCTGGATGACCAAAGCGCTTTACAGATCCTGCTATCCACCCATTCACGCACACATTCACACACTGATGGCGGCAGAGCTGCCATACACACACAGGCGCAAGCCTGGCCACCAGGAGCAACTGGGGGTTCAGTGTCTTGCTCAAGGACAGTTCGACATGCAGACTGCAGACAGAGCGGGAATCGAACCCATGACCCTCCGATCAGTAGTCAGCCACACTACACCTGCGCCACAGCCACAATTGTGTACATGGTTTTGGACTTTTCAAAGGGATGGGTGGGGAGACAATGTGGTGTCGGGTTCCGACACCTTATTGTCAAGTGCAGTGTAGTGACCACTTCCTGTCATGTCACTGCACCGCCCTATAAATGCCAGAGGACGTCCATCTTATGGTCTCTTTGCCGGATGATCCTGCTGGTGCATACCGTGTCACTGCTTGTACAGAGTTCAATAAAGCTGTGTTCGCCAACCATCATCCTGCCTCATCCTTCACCCAGGTATTTCCATACATAACAATACACAAAATAATCATTCTAAAACAGCAGAATGAACATCTGAAATACAAAGACAAGATTAAAGAGTCGACAACAGTGAAACGCCTTCTATATGTGATTTCTCGTTCCAAGTGGCAGCGCACAGTGATAACATCATGGGATGCGGCCTCTTCTACAGACTCGGCTTCACCATTAGGGACAGCGAGGGGTTCGAATGGTCCGGTTATGGCAGCTGGAGCACAGCGGACCTTGAGGATGGTGATGCGGTGTGGGATGAGGCAATTACAAGCAACACCAATACCAAAGTGTCCACCGCTCACTCTCAGGAGGAGAGCTGCCCGGAGACGGGGCAGCTGGGCTCGCCTTTGTCTCTCGCTCAGCCAGAACTGGAGCCGGAGGGAAGGGAGCCCGAGCATGCAGAGCGCCCCAAAACACAGCAACAACAACCGGGCATGAATGATGCTCCCGACACGACACAGCAGAGCTCTTCAGATGTAAGAGAGGAGGGACTGGACGACTTCTGTACCCTTGCTCAACGAACCACAACTGACTGATGGATGAGGAGTCTGCCTCAGCAACCGACACCGGAGAGGCTCCGGACACCTTCTGCACCCAAGACAAGGCTCAACTGACGACAGAGACAACGGGTGAAGGGCCTGCAACAAACATGGTGACTACTGAACCGCCACAGCATGACGGAGGTCCCAAGCTGAACCAGCACACTGAGCCACCGGGAGCACAGCAACACATCAAACCAAGTAAGGGGTCGTTCGAGGTCATGGACTGGGTTCGGGTCTGCACCGACGAGAGACCAGGATGACAACTGACCGGGTCACAGTCAACAAAACACCAGGTGCCGCTGAAGATCGTGGCGAAGCTGGGAACAGCATGCTTCAGGCTGGCAGACGGTTCAGTTCGGCATGCAAACCAACTACGGTGTGTCCAGGTGGCTGCTCCAGATGGTGAGGCTTCGCAGGAGTCAGCTAACGCAGTGTGGGATCCAGGGTCCAGTGTCAGGAACATTGGCCCTGGCCCTGGGGATCCAACAGTTCCAGGGATGAGGCCGCCACAGGCCCGCCACAAAGCCCCTAAGCCAGAACTGTTCTCCCTGTGGAAGACTGTCCACAAAAAGAATGTTCAGGCAGGAGCACGGCTGACACGGTGGCAGAATAACCCACTCAGCCACGCTGGGTCCAGCGGTGGTCTACCCACGGACCCTAGTCGTTTGGCTTTAGTCCACGTTCATGTAAAAAAAAAAAAAAGACCTAATGAGAATGTTCTTTAATACAATCACTGCAATCAAACGATTTCTGTAACTGTCAATGAGAGTTCTGCACCTCTCAGCAGGTATTTTGGCCCACTCCTCATGAGCAAACTGCTCCAGTTGTCTCAGGTTTGAAGGGTGCCTTCTCCAGACGGCATGTTTTTTTGTTTTTTTTTGTTACTTATTTGTACCCGTAGGTAGATTTGGTTTGCAGTCTGGTGACAAGCCACCGGCTGCCGATCGCTGCGTGTGCGAGTGCCCTAAACCTACATGTTTTGGTATGCGGGAGGAAACCGGAGAAATCCCGGAGTAAACCCACGCAACACGGGGAGAACATGCAAACTCCACACAGCTCACTGTTGGTCGGGGGCTGGGATCGAACCCACGATCTCACGATCCCCGCGATCCCCCGGCCGAGGGTAAACTGTGCTGCCACAGTGCTAAACCACTGCGCCACCATGCAGCCCTGTTTCAGCTCCTTCCACAAATGTTCAATAGGATTTAGATCAGGGCTCATAGAAGGCCACTTTAGAATAGTCCAATGTTTGGCTCTTAGCCATTTTTGAGTGTTTTTAGCTGTGTGTTTTGGGTCATTATCCTGTTGCAAGACCTATGACTTGCAACTGAGACCAAGCTGTCTGACACTGGGCAGCACATTTCTCTCTAGAATACCTTGATAGTCTTGAGATTTCATTGTACCCTGCACAGATTCAAGACACCCTGTGCCAAATGCAACAAAGCAGCCCCAGAACATAACACAACCTCCTCCATGTTTGACAGTAGGGACAGTGTTCTTTTCTTGGTATGCTTCATTTTTGCGTCTGTGAACATAGAGCTGATGTGCCTTGCCAAAAAGTTCCAGTTTTGTCTCGTCTGTCCATAGGACATTCTCCCAGAAGCTTTGTGGCTTGTCAACATGCAGTTTGGCAAATTCCAGTCTGGCTTTTTTATGATTTGTTTTCAACAGTGGTGTCCTCCTTGGTCGTCTCCCATGAAGTCCACTTTGGCTCAAACAATGACGGATGGTGCGATCTGACACTGGTGTACCTTGACCTTGGAGTTCACCATGAATGTGTTTAGAGATTGTTCTGGGCTCTTTTCTGGGCTCCAGATACATTAGAATGGTTTGCATCTTATCTCCAGAATAGAGGACAGTGTGTAAAAGTTCACCAGGATAAATCCTCATTTTTAAACAACCGTATGGGTATCCCACAAGGGTCCATTCTTGGTCCTTTACTTTTCAGCATTTTTATTAATGACTTGCCGCTACACTGCTCTGCTGCAACATGTCAACTTTATGCAGATGATGCAGTTATTTACACAGCTGCCAAGACTCCAGCACAGGCTGCAGATGTACTGTCCACAAGTATGGTTGATGTCTAAGAGTGGCTCTTCCAGAACCATCTATTGCTGAACCTTCAGAAAACAGTTTCAATGTGCTTTTCAATCAAAAAATGTAACCTGCAACGTTTTAAAGTTAATATACATGATCAAGACATCAGTTTAGTTACAGAATTCAAATACTTTGGCATTGTACTAGATCCTCTATTCAAATTTAATCTTCATATTAAAAAAAATTTCAAAAACAGTAAAAAAAAATCTGAACTGCTTTAAATTAATTAGATATTACATACCATACGAAGCAGCTGTACTGTATATGCATTCTATGGTTTTCTCTCATATATCATACTGTTTGACAGTCTGGGCTCAAGCAGCCCCTTCCACAATAAAACATATAGGTTCATTATATAATCAAACTCTAAAAATCTTGGACAAAAAGCCCATTAGGTGGCATCACTGTTATATTTTTAAAAAAATACAATCTATTGAGTTTTGAGAGTTTCATTGACCTCTGTTTTCTGAAATTAACTTTCAAATGTTTCCATAAATCAGTGCCCGAGCCACTTGCTGGTTTCATCCAAAGACAGGACAGCAGCAGAGCCACCAGGAGTTCTGTTAACAATAACTGTAAAATATTCCACCGCAGAACCACATTTGGACAAACAGCTTTCTCTATAAAGGGCAGTCACATCTGGAACACAATGCCAAATGAAATTAAAATAATAACGGACTTTAAAACATTCACTAAAAAGGTTAAAAACTGGCTGAAAAATAAACAAGAATGTACCCATATATGAAATGATTGTCTGCAGGGTGAGAGTGAATGAAGGGAAGGAATGAATGTGTTTGTTTATAGTGAGTGACGAAGGGAGGGAGGCCTGAAATAGGCAAATGTGAGTCAGGTTGTTATATTGTGTATTTATAATATTTATAATTGTGTATTTATAATGTATTTATAATCTTTTATGCATTGGTGTATGTGGTTATTGTTTATTCTGTTTTCATTTTTTTTTTATCTTTTCCTTTCCTTTTTTCTTTTTACTTGTTTCTCCTCTCTTAAGCAATGTCACGTGCCGACCTGCCTCAAATCCTCCACCATCATCCCTGTCCCCAAGAAGCCACGGATTACTGGACTTAACGACTACAGACCTGTAGCGCTCACCTCTGTAGTCATGAAGTCCTTTGAGCGCCTGGTCCTGTCTCACCTCAAGTCCATCACCACACCCCTCCTAGACCCGCTGCAGTTTGCCTACCGTGCTAACAGGTCTGTGGACGACGCAGTCAACCTGGCCCTCCACTCCATCCTGCAGCACCTGGACTCCCCGGGAACCTACGCCAGGATTCTGTTTGTGGACTTCAGCTCCGCATTCAACACCATCCGCCCCGATCTGCTCCAGGACAAGCTGTCCCTGCTCAACGTGCCTGACTCCCTCTGTAGGTGGATCACCGACTTCCTGACGGACCGGAGACAGCATGTGCGGCTGGGGAAGTCTGTCTCAGACTCTGTTAGCATCAGCATTGGATCACCCCAGGGCTGTGTACTTTCCCCCCTACTCTTCTCCCTTTATACCAACTCCTGCACCTCCTCCCACCAGTCTGTTAAGCTGATTAAGTTTGTGGACGACACCACCCTCATCGGGCTCATCTCCAACGGCGACGAGTCCGCCTACAGGGAAGAGGTGGCCCAGCTGGTGTCCTGGTGCAGCCACAACAACCTGCAGCTGAATGCTCTGAAGACAGCGGAGATGATTGTGGACTTCAGGAAAGTCACATCCCCCCTGCCCCCCCTCACCATCACAGGCTCTCCCATCACCTTTGCAGACTCCTTCCGCTTCTTGGGCACCACCATCACCCGAGACCTCAAATGGGAGCCAACCATCAGCTCCCTCATCAAAAAGGCCCAGCAGAGGATGTTCTTTCTGCGGCAGCTGAGGAAGCTCAAGCTACCCACCAAGATGTTAGTGCAGTTCTACACGGCCATCATCGAGTCCATCCTCACCTCCTCCATAACTGTGTGGTACGCAGGAGCCACTGCCAGGGACAGACTTTGCTTCCTCTGGTCCATGTTTAGTGTGGTACACACCATGTCACCAAACAGCACAGTGACTACTTGTCACCCTTTAAAGGCCAAATGTCACGTAATTTTTTTTTTCTAAATGACAACGAATTTTGATAAAATACACATAGCTTAAACCAAATATTCATACCGGAGACCATATCACCCACCCGTATTTACATAATTGCACAAAATACACCAGGCGAAGGCCCCGCCTTGCTCACTGGCTTGTGACAGCCAATCCAGACCGCAGCCAGGATTTTGACGTCACAAATTTCACCCTGGCTGCCCTGCCTATCCACATTCACACTTATCAACATTGGACAATCATGACGGAAAGTGACAGCGATTGTGAACAAATTAGTTTAGTTTTGTCTTTTCTTTTTGTCTTTTTTTTGTCAGTGGTTCAGACAGTGACAGAGGCATAGAACCTTACAGGTTCGAGCCGTCCGAGACGGAATCAGATGCTTTGTCTGATGACAACAGTTCCGACGATGACCAGAGAGCAGAACCAGTGGAAAATGTCATTGAATTGGACATTAATCGCCTCCAGAATTGGGAAGCCGAAGGGGGTCTGTCGAGGGCGCCCCATAAATATTGATTTTTCGGAAGCCGTTATTATTACAGTGGAGGAGAGCCGCTGCTGTCAAGAAATTGACCAGATGAATATGAGAATGGAGGCGCATACATGTCAAGAGAGATGTTTTCGCCGTATTTTAATACGGGGAAAATGCAATTTTAGCAAATACGGGCGTATTTGTGGGGAGCCTTGAATAACGAAACTGAATTGCATTTAATTCAAGTTTATTTCAAGCAACTATTCCCACAGTCTGCTCTCACTCTTGAGCAGCGAACAAAGAGGAGGAAACACACCAAAGTACTCGCCTTTAAACATTCTCACATAAAGAAATCTCCCTCGCAGGGGAGGTCACACATCTCCATCATAATCCCTTTATTCACATTCATAATCCCTTTATTTACATTACTCCCCCCTCTCTCCTCTCGAGCCTCCGAGGTCAGGGAGTCTACTGTCCACACCTATTGTCTTGTCTCGCTGTCAACCGCAGGTGTCCTAGACTGCGTCTCGTGTCCTAGACTCTGCGTCTCCTTCATCGTGAGGTTAAATCACATATGTGCTCTCAGCATATCTCTCATATGTCCAACATGTACATGCACAACTACACAGCCATATAACCCCCCCCCCCCCCCAAACGATGAAGAACGGACTATTCCCTAAAATTCAATAACATCTTACTGACTACTGTATAATCAACATCAACATTCAGTCTGTGCGCCGCCTGGGCTTCAACTGTCTGCCGAATCTGCTGTGAGTTGGCCCCGCCTTGCCTGCGGCGCTTTTCTACTCCGGCTCTGTTGACTGAGGGAGAGAGTGATTATTTGCCCCCTGTGGGGGCCTGCCTCGTCGAGGCGCCCTTGCGACCGGTACAGACCCGTCCTTCATGAAAAAAGCAGGTTTTAGTCTGTCAATACTGACTGTCTCTTTTCTGTCTCCAAAATCTAGCACAAATTGCTTATCACCTGCCTCCAGCACTCGAAATGGCCCTTCGTAAGGTGGTTTGAGTGTTGCTTTTAGGGATTCGCGCCTGACAAAAACAAACTCAGCATTTTTCAAAGCTTTGGGGACGAAAACTCATGGAAAAGCGTGATGAACCGGACCCGGAAGCGTGTCTGCTCCCGTGCCGACTAACGGTCCCAGAGCCGGGAGAGGTGGGGGCTCCAGGTGCTCTGGTAAAAACTCGCCTGGCAGCCCAAGAGGTTGTGCGAACACCAGCTCCGCTGGGGAGGCGTCTAAGTCCTCTTTGGGCGCAGAACGCAACCCTAATAAAACCCATGGTAGTTTATTTACCCAATCTGCATCCGTGAGTGACGCTCTGAGTGCTGCCTTCAAAGACCTATGAAAACGCTCGCATAAACCATTAGCCTGAGGGTGGTAAGCCGTAGTGCAGTGAATTTTGGCTCCCAAGCCATTGGCCATCGCTGACCACAGCTCAGAGACGAATTGAGGTCCTCTATCGGACGTAATGTCCGACGGAACCCCGAAGCGCGCCACCCAAGCCGTTAAAAAAACGCGAGCCACCTCCGAGGCCGTGGTCGTCGCCAGCGGGACCACTTCCGGCCAACGTGTGGTTCGGTCCACCATTGTCAAAAGATGCGTGAACCCCTGTGATGCCGGTAGGGGGCCCACGAGGTCGACGTGCACGTGGTCGAAACTTCTGGCTGGAATGTGAAACGGTTCTAACGGGGTTCTTGTGTGCTTGTGAATTTTGGCCCGTTGACAGGACATGCAGGTTTTTGCCCATTCCTTCACGTGCTTGCGCAGGCACGGCCAAACAAACTTTTCCGCCACTAGTTTCACCGACGCGCGCACCCCCGGGTGTGCCAGTGAGTGGACCGAGTCAAAAACACGGCGGCGCCATGCGGCCGGAACCACCGGACGCGGGCGCCCTGTCGACACATCGCAGATCGGGGGGGGCATACCGGTTTGTAAACACTTGCTCTCCAGCCTTAACCCTGTTGGTCCAGACTGGAGCGCGCGCACGTCTGCGTCCGCCCCCTGGTCCGCTGCCATGGCTGCGTAATCTATACCCACATGCACCGGGGCTGCGCGCGCCACCGCACCGCTCTCCTGCGGTGCGGTCACGGTGGCCCGTTCTGCCTCTGCGCGCGGTGGAGTCATGACCGTGCGCGAGAGACAATCTGCTACTACATTGAATTTGCCCGCAACGTGCCTAATGTCAGTGGTAAATTCCGAGATCGCGGCCAGCTGCCTCTGCTGCCTGCCTGACCACGGGTCTGAAATTTTGGCCATGGCGTATGTGAGCGGCTTGTGGTCCACATAAGCGGTGAAGCACCGTCCTTCCAGCCAGAACTGGAAATGACGAATAGCCAAATGCAGCGCCAACAGTTCTCTGTCGAACGTGCTGTATTTTCGCTCAGCCGCGCTTAAGGATTTGCTAAAGAAAGCCAACGGCTGCCAAACTCCGGCAACCTGTTGCTCAATAACGGCCCCTATGGCTAAATCTGAAGCGTCTGTCGTCAGCGCGATACGTGCTGCCGGGTCTGGGTGGGCCAGGAGCGCAGCGTCAGCCAAGGCTTTTTTAACCTCTGTGAACGCGCGCTCCCGCTCCGGGGACCATTCGACCGCCTGGGTTGGTTTTTGCTTTTTGAGTGCGGCATATAACGGTTGCATGATTTGAGCTGCGTGGGGCAGGAATCGGTTATAAAAATTCACCATCCCCAAGAATTCCTGCAGTGATTTGACTGTTTGTGGCTGGGGAAAATCCGCTACCGCACGTACTTTATCTGGTAACGGAACCGCTCCCTCTGGGGAGACGCGGTGACCCAAAAAATCGATCTGCTCGACGCCGAACTGGCACTTGGTTGGGTTAATTATTAAGCCGTGCTCTCCCAGCCTCCTAAAAACTGCTGTGAGGTGCTTTTCGTGTTCGTCCTCTGAAGTACTCGCGACCAAAATGTCGTCGAGGTACACAAACACGAAAGGGAGATCGCGTAACACGACATCCATCATGCGCTGAAACGTTTGCGCCGCCCCTTTGAGACCAAACGGCATGCGTAAAAATTCGAAAAGTCCGAACGGGGTTATTACCGCTGTTTTAGGAATGTCCTCCGGTTGGACTGGGACTTGGTGATAGCCGCGAACCAGATCAATCTTTGAAAAAATGCGCGCCCCCGCCAGGTGCACCGAAAAGTCCTGAATGTGCGGGATGGGATAACGATTGTGCGCCGTAGCATTGTTTAGTCTGCGGTAATCGCCACACAGTCTCCAGGAGCCATCGGCTTTCGGTACCATGTGCAGCGACGAAGCCCACAGGCTTTTTGACCTACGAACGATGCCCAGCCTCTCTAGGCTGGTGAACTCCTCGTGCGCTATAGCGAGCTTAACTGCATCCAAGCGCCAAGCCTTTGCAAATACGGGAGGACCAGATGTAGGGATAAAATGCTCCACCCCGTGTTTCGCGACCGTCGCTGAAAAAGTGGGCACAGTGAGCGCTGGAAATTGGGTGAGGAGTGTGTGAAACTTACCACCTGCTGTAGCGACGTGGGTCTGTACTGGTGGCGGGGACACTCGAGCTGAACAGGGGAGAGAGTAAAAAGAGAGTGCATTTACCAGCCGTCTATTAGCAAGATAACTAACAGATTGTGTGAGCACAAAAAATCCGCGCCCAACATGTTGAAACTCACTGCCGCTATTACAAAAGTCCATTCATATGTGTGGCCATGTAAGCATAAAGGCAAGGTCCTTTTCCCGTAGGTGTTGATGCTCGAGCCATTTGCCGCGGTAGGGTCCAGCCACCCGGTCCGCGTATGTTGGGGTGATGAAGCTCACTTGGGCTCCGGTGTCTATGAGGAACTCTCGTCTGGAGCTCGTATCCGTGATGTAGAGCAGCTTGTTGCCTTCTCCGAGAGTCGAAGCTGCTAGCGACCCCCGGTCTTGCCGTTTCCCGAACTCTTGAAGTTGCAGGGCGGCACACACCTGCGTGCCCTATCAGCGAACCTCCGATGGTAAAAGCAGAGATCCTCTCCTCCGCTGTGTCGGGGCCGCGCCTCTGCCACCGGAACATTAGCTCCACCTCGTCGCGGCCGTGCTGCCACCGTCGTCGGCCAGCCTGGGTCTGCCGCCTCTGGCTCCCCGCTGTCTTGGGTCGCTGCTGTGGTTGCCTGCCCGCCGCAGGCGTCCAGAATCCCGTCTGCTTCCTGGGCCAGCTCCCGGAACTCCTCCGGGGTGTGACACTTCTTGCCGGCCAGCGTGCTTCTCGCATGCGTCGGGAGGTTGGAGAGGAAGATGAACTGGAAGAGGAAATCATCGTTGTCCGACCCTCTCAGCTGTATCATATCCTCCATCAGGGCGCTCGGCCTGTGTCCTCCTTGGTCTAGCAAAGACAGGATCCTCCTTGCCCTCACTTCGGCCGAGGGGGTGAAAAACTTAATGAGGGTGGATTTCAGCTTGTCGTACCTGCCGGTAGCGGGTGGCTGCTCCACCAAGCTCTGCACGCATCGAGATGTGTGGTTATCCAGTTTAGCGATGACATGGTGGAACTTAGTGTCATCCACCGTTACTCCTGCGAGCGCGAACTGCGACTCCGCTTGCAGGAACCACGACCGTGGGTTATCCTGCCAGAAATCAGGCAGCTTGACGGCCACTGCGCTCGCCAGAACCGAACTCTGTGAGTCCGGGACCCTGAGACCTTCTCCGGTCATTCTCAACGTCGTCGGTCACCAATTGTGGGGAGCCCTGAATAACGAAACTGAATTGCATTTAATTCAAGTTTATTTCAAGCAACCATTCCCACAGTCTGCTCTCATTCTTGAGCAGCGAACAAAGAGGAGGAAACACACCAAAGTACTCGCCTTTAAACATTCTCACATAAAGAAATCTCCCTCGCAGGGGAGGTCACACATCTCCATCATAATCCCTTTATTCACATTCATAATCCCTTTATTTACATTACTCCCCCCTCTTGGGGCTGTTTGCTTTCGGCTTTAGGACTGTGACTAGGATTCTTCTTCGACTTGGCACAGAGGCGTCGTCTCTTCGAATTTAGTCTGCTGGTAGGATCATTAGCTTCCCCAGGCGAGCCCGGGTACTGGCGGAGGGCGCGACGAGAACGCTGATCCATTGCCCCCCAGGGGCAATGGATCAGCGGCAGTCTCCACCCTGCGCACCTCAGCACTGGCCCTTTCATACTCTGTAGCAGAATATTGTGCCCCTGTCTGGTCCAGGTCATCTTACACACACCATGTAGACACCCAGCTCAACTCAACCATGAGAACTATAACTGGAACAATCCGCTCAACACCACTCCCCTGGCTCTCTGTACTGTCAAACATAGCCCCTCCACACATCCGGCGAGCAGCATTAACTCAAAGGATGCTCCAAAAAGTTAAAGATTTTCCTCACTTACCAATCCATGCAGATATCTACACCCCACCCACTGCTCGACTTTCATCCAGACGGCCGATTTGGAAAAACCCTCCCCCAGCTGACTTTACCATCCAGACAGCTTGGCAAGAGGAATGGGAGACCAAGGAGGTCCCAAACAAACAGCTGGTGATAAACCCCAACCAACAGGTCCCGGGCACCAACCTCCCAAGGAGACAGTGGTCTACACTCAATCGCTTCAGGACTGGACATGGCCCCTGCTTGGCCAGCCTTCACAGATGGGGCAGTAGCCCTAGCCCACTGTGCGCATGTGGAGAGGAGCAAACTATGGAACACATCATCGAGGTTTGCCCACTCCAAAGACTGGAAGGAGGATTACACACCCTCCATATAGCAAACCAGGAGGCAACTGCTTGGCTTAAGGACTTTGCATTCGCTAAATAAATAAATAAACTCCCCCCTCTCTCCTCTCGAGCCTCCGAGGTCAGGGAGTCTACTGTCCACACCTATTGTCTTGTCTCGCTGTCCACCGCAGGTGTCCTAGACTGCGTCTCGTGTCCTAGACTCTGCGTCTCCTTCATCGTGGGGTTAAATCACATATGTGCTGTCAGCATATCTCTCATATGTCCAACATGTACATGCACAACTACACAGCCATAGTATTGCCATTTCTGTACGCCCAAAAGAAAAATATACGGGAAAAAAAATTATTGAGTGTGTTGAGGAACACGTCGTGTGTGTGAGACCCCAACAGCTAGGGTGCTGGCAGATGGCTCAGCGGGAGCTATTCTCACTACATTGAGAAGTGTGGACTCAATCATTAGGCTGATGGCCGGGACGGGCAGATCGATCAGCGTGAGCTATTATCACTACAATGAGAAGTCATTAGGCTGATGGCCTCACACTTTCAGCTGTCCTGCGGCTGTGGGACAGAAAGGAATCACCTTCCAAATCCAGAATTCTGCTTTTTTTATTTTGAGCCGGACGCTGAGTTGTGTTGTTATTGTCAAATATCCATGTATCCTTAAAATATTTGACAATAACAACACGAATTACATTTAAAACATTTCCCAGAAAAGTGTCCCTTATTACCCCGCCGTCCCTTATAGCCACGTTTTACGGTATTAAAATACGGCGAAAACGTATCACTTGACAGGTATGAAAACATTTCCCAGAAAAGTGTCCCTTATTACCCAGTTCTCCCTTATAGCCCCGTTTTAAGGTATGGGTGAAATATCCAATTTTTTCTTTCTTGTTGCTCACTTCAATCTTCCAGTCTCCATATAAACAATCAATCAGGATACCCCAAGCATCAAACTAAGGTACAATCAATTTCGTCACTTCCGCCTTCTTCCCCAGGCGATTCCGGGGGCTGTGAGTAGGAACGTCAGGCCAAGCACGGCAGTTTTAAATTAACGAATATTCCGGAGTTACTGAAGCATATGCACCAAGATCCGAACGGATCGGTTCCCTTTTATATCTAGTTTCAAGACATTTTAAGGACCCTGTTACGTGACATTTGGCCTTTAAATAGGCCGACTGACTGATTACAAGTTTGTAGACACCTGTGATGTTAATTAGGGGACACATCTTGGTTGAACATGTCCCTATGATCACATTATTTTCAATGTTTTCTATGGGTACCGTCATTTTTGTCCAGGCCTGTTTCACAAGTTTGATTTTTAAAATGATTCTTTTGAACCACAATTCAAAAGCACTGTCTGATTTTCATTGGTTAATTTTCATAGAATTTTTATTTATTACCACTTTTGTCAGATTCAAGTTATTTCTGTGACCATTGTGGGTTTTTCTTTCTTTAACAGAGGGGTACCAACAATTTTGTCCACGTATGTATATCTGGCGGAGGTTGGAGACAATGCCCAGTAGTCCCGCCAGCTCGGGGTAGCACCGCAGACCTCGGTGTGCCTCCACTATCCCAGCCACGGCATCCAGGCTCTCCAGAGCCTCCTTCAGTGTACAGGAGGCATAGTCTTCTAAGTGCTTTCACACCTAAACTCTTTTACTTTGGTCCGAATCAGTTGATAAGTTTGTTATTTTGTATCATTTTCTCCTTGGTTCGATTCCCGTTCACACAGGCAAAAATTCAAGCGGACCAAACTGCGTCACGTTAAATCCCCTGAGACTTACGTCAGAATGTTTTTTGTTCTAATCGGTCAGATATTTTCACCGTGAGAACAGGAAAGGTAAATACAGGAAGTAAAATGACTACTGTGCATTTATGAATTTCTGGGGAGAAAATAATGCAAATCATAGCATAATCTATGGAGGGTTTTCATTGCACCAGTTATCGTTTATTACATTACGTGCATATACCACTTTCGGCAAATCGTTCAGTTTGAAAATGAAGTGCGGGTACGGATGGAAAATAACATGTTAACGTTCATTAAGCCTCCAGAACTGTGACATGCTCAGCCACAGATATTTCCGTAGATCTATCAGGTATGTACAGTGGCATAAAATGTTTTACCATTTGCCGCTAGTTCTATTTTAGTATGGCCGCTTTCTCACCTGCAGGATCGCACCAGAGTTTGCCATTTGATTCGTGGTCTCAGTACGGTAGGTTTGGTGCGCACCTGAGTGCGATTACTGTGTTCTCACCAGACAAAACGAACCGCACTAATGGAGAAAACAAACTCGAGTGTTATTGAAACAAACTAAAGCTTTTAAGTGTGAAAGCACACTCAGAAACGAAGTCCTGGATAAAATGGGCTGCCCACAGCTCATCCACACTCGAACCACCGGCTGCCAACCTCCTTATGCCTGCTGAGTCCAGGTATGGTTGGGTCATTCTGTCACAGGATTTGCTTTGGGAAGCAGATGTAATTTTTAAAGTGGACCCAAGGTGCAGGCAGGACTTCGGTGCAAAATGATTTATTGACAAAACATAAAGGAACAAATAAATGGCAGAATGAGGGCTGTAACACAAGCTGCCATAGAAGGCAAAACTCACAACATGAAAATCAGACGAGCACACAGGGAGACTGGAGGGGAATTCGACACAAGGCAACATAAATAGGGAGGAAACTAATCAGAGGAACATGAGACAGCTTGGAGGATAATCAAGGGCTGAACAGGAGCACACATGAGGAAGAGTGGCTATGGGTACGGAAACATGAGGAGCTGAGGACACAAGGTAAACAAATATGCAAACAAGGCAGAAATGATGACAATGAGGATAGACATGGGATGACAAGACATGACAATCAATGATCAGGGAGCACAAGGGCCCTTAATAATAATAATAATAATAATAGTAATAATAATAATAATACTGTGAAGAGGCAAAGACTAAAATGAACATAAAGCGTGGGCACGATCCTTGGCCGTGCCCCAATTATGACATTTCTCCTGTAGCAGCTTTTAATATTTTGCCTTATATGTTAAGAAAAGTGTGCTGAAATTAACAAAATCTGTGTGAAATGATGTAAAAGTCAAAGTTTTTTCTATCCCATGAATACTAGTGTTAGTGCATTATTTACCTCCCATAATTACATATTGTCACAGGTCTGTGGTGGACCACTCCCAGTTACACGGGGTGAGAATGGACATCCTGGCAGATCAGTACATCTCTCGCAAGGTCTGTGGTGGACTTTTGCCAGTCGGTGCATCGTGACATGCACTATACAAGGAGCAGAGATAAACAAACCTATCATCTACAGGTTTCCTGTGATGGAAAACTATCTTTTGTTTGAACGGAAGGAGCCGTGGGATGTGCTAAGCTAATACTACAGCTAACGCTACAGCTAGTCATAGCTAACAACGATACAAAGGAGCAACTCTGTCCCTGGTTCGTCTCACTGACCCGGCATCGGCCCCATAGATGACGGCTGAGCCTCCCGCACAGATTCTTACAATCTTGTGATTGGGGCTCGGCTGAGAAGCTAACCGAGGCCACAGCTGGACAGGAGCCAGAACAGAGCTCAACTACAGTGGCGGTAGGCGGCGGGGCTCAGCCGAGGAGCTTAAGAGGCCCCAGATGGGTAGGAGCCGGATCGGAGCTGAATTACAGCGGTGGGGTTCAGCGGAGGAACTAGCGAGACCCCAGCTGGACAGGAGCCAGATTGGTACTCAGCTACAGTGGTGGTGGGCGGCAAAGCTCAGCGGAGGAGCTACTGAGGCCCCAGCTGGGCAGGAGCCGGATTGGAGCTCAACTACAGCAGCGGTAAGCAGCAGGGCTAGCCGTGGAGGGGACTAGCTGAGGCCCCAGCTGGATTCGAGGTCGGCTGGATCGGATACCGGCGACACCAGCAGAGATTGTCGTACTATCATCAGGTCAGTCAAAAATGCCACCAAAGAAGGAGGAAATGGAAGAGATTAAAAAATCTCTGAACTTCATGTCAGAAGAACTGACCAAAGTGGCCAGTCAATAGTCTAAATTATTAGGGCTAATGGAGGAAGTCCAAGAATTGAAATTAATAAGGAAAGAGACAAAAAAAAATTGCAGACTTGGAGCGACGCATCGAGGACCTTGAACAATATACTCGTATGGATGATTTAATCATGAGTGGACTAGACATTAAATATCGATCATATGCCAATGCTACAGCAGGAATGAGAGGTGAGGAGGCTCCCCCAAGTGAATCAGTCTCCTTGGAAAACCAGGTGCTTCAGTTCCGTGAAAGCAGAAACATAAAGGTTGAAGTAAATGCAATTTCAGCCTGCCATACTTTACCCAGAAAGGATAATAAAACAAAGAAATCAATTGTGATGCACTTTGTGAACAGAAGAGTTAAAAATGACACACTGAGGCAGGCCAGAAAGCTCCGGGGAACAGAAGTCTACCTAAATTTAACATTTAACAAAGACTAATGCTGAAATAGCACGGCAAGCATGAATGCTGAAAAGACAAAACAAGATACAAGCAACATGGACAAGAAACTGTAGAGTTTGGATCAAATTAAATGGAACACCTGAGGAAGCAAAGACCAAAATAATAAGAGATCTCACTGACTTAAATAAATATAGATGAACACTGATTAAGGAAATTAAGAGACTATGATAATCCATATCCACACACACGGCAAGAACAGTCCTTTTGTGACATACCATTACAATGTACTTTAAAAAACAAAACAAAAAACTTATGACTGACTTTAGTAGACATCAATCATCCCCAGTTGGAGGAAGTCATTTGACATAGAGTGAGGAAATTCAGACTCTGAAAATATCTCATTATGCTGAACACAAACTACAAGAGATGGAGAATGATATTGATCCTGATAACCACTTCTTCAATAATATTCATAATCACTGTGACTATTACACTGAAAAGCAATTCAAAAGTCAAGAGCAATTAGATGGTAAACTATCAATTATACACTTTAACAGCAGAAGTCTTAAGAAAAACTTTCCACAGATTCAGGACTATTTAAAACAGCTAGACAGAAACTATCAGATGTTGACGTAACAAACTAATAGTTTTTTGAATGCAAAAGACGCAATAGACTTATACAATGGTCCCCTCCGGCATACAACTAGGAAAATACCGGTCGCTATGGAGAGTGAGAATATGTATGGGCACATAATCATACCATGTAGGATAACTAAGTAGACGGTTGTGCTGTTTCATCCCATCTAGCAACAATGCTCTGCACTGGGTGTGTTTATGTTTATGTTTATATATCTATATATTTATTCCATCTAGCTACAATGCTCTGCACTGTGTGTCTGTGTGTGTGTATATAGTATATATTTTATAGTAATATGTACATATGTATATTAGCTGCTCTTGCTTGCTTGTTTTTTTGTTGTTGTTTTTTCTTGCCTTCTGATTGTTGCTCTGAGTGTTGCTATCCCTGTGCTGTTGCAATCCTGGAATTTCCCCGTTGTGGGACTAATAAAGGCTTATCTTATCTTATCTTATCTTTATATTAATAGATCTAAAAAAAAAAAAAGTGGTGGTATTGCACTGTATATTGATGAACTGTATAGGTGTAAACTTGTAAATGGAATGTCCTTTGCACTATCAGGGATTCTGGAATGTGTTACTGTTGAGATTGACCAAGATAAAACAAAAAAATCTAATTATAAGTTGTATACATAGAATGCCTGGAACTTGCGTTGAGACATTCAGAGATAAGTTAGTCGAGTTGTACAATAATATAACTAATATGAAAATGGCTGTAATCTGTGGAGACTTCAATATTGATTTACTAAATCCATTTCAACAAAATGTAATTACAGAGTTCATGAATTCTATGTACAGTATGAGTCTATATCCCACAATAACACATCCCAGTAGAATCACAGTCCACACTGCTACACTTATTGATAACCTGTTTGTTAATATTATTGATAAGAAAATAGAAAGTGGATTATTGATAAATGATATAAGTGACCATTCTTTGCACTTATCCATGGCCACACGGGGGCCAATACAGAAAAAACTTTAAAATCTTTCAGATACATATCACAAAATGCAATCAGTTCTTTTAAAGAAGACCTGCTGAAGCAAGACTGGACAAAAGTCTATGTATCAGATGTAAATGAACATTGTAACCACTCTTTATGAAAAAATTGTCCATTAGTAAAGAAAAAGCGAAAACAGAAATTTGTCGACAAGCTATGGTTAACCAAAGGATTACAAAAAGCATGTAAAAAGAAAAATTCATTATATAAAGCTTTTCTAAAGAAAAGGACAAAAGAAGCAGAGCAGCGGAATAAGACATACAAAAATAAGTTAATATATATAATGAGATGTAGTAAAAGAGATTATTACAGTAAAGAACTGGAGAAAAACAGAGATAACACTAAAAATACATGGACAATACTTAACAATATTCTTGGAAATAAAAACAGAAATACCAGCTACCCAACCAATCTTTCAAAAGAAAAAAAAAAAAAACGACTCAGAGTGTGAATGCAGTCTCACCTGCAGATGATTTTAATAAATTTTTTAACATTGGTCCTAATTTGGCTCCAGAAATACCCATTACAGCATCTACAGGTGATACAATAAGCAAAAACATTGCTATAAAAGACTCCATTTTCATAAAGAACACAGACGAGAGAGAGGTCATTGAAATTGTTAAATCATTTAAAAGTAAAACATCTGCGGATTGTGATGGTATTGACGTGCTTTTACTAACTAACTAACTAACCTGCACTTATATAGCGCTTTTCTAGTCACAAAGACCACTCAAAGCGCTTTCATTAATACTAACCCTCTATTCTAAGGGCCTATAGGAAACAGATATCTAGGGACAATTTAGAACAGCCAATTAACCTAACATGCATGTTTTTGGCATGTGGGAGGAAACCGGAGAAATCCCGGAGTAAACCCACGCAACACGGGGAGAACATGCAAACTCCACACAGATCACTGTTGGTCGGGGGCTGGGATCGAACCCACGATCCCACGATCCCCACAATCCCCCGGCCAAGGGTAAACTGTGCTGCCGCAGTGCTAACCACTGCGCCACCGTGCAGCCCGGTTTTAGTCAAAACTATCACTGAATGCTTAGTGAAGCCACTGACTAAATAGCTAAAGTAATTCCGATATACAAGACGGGTGACAGAGGGGAATTTTCAAACTACAGACCTATTTAAGATAAGATAAGATATTATTTTATCTTTATTAGTCCCACAATGGGGAAATTCCAGGATTGCAACAGCACAGGGATAGCAACACTCAGAGCAATAATTAAGAAGATACGGAAGATATAAATAAGAGCAGTGGATATACATACATACACATAAATATATAAATATATATACAAAGTGCAGAGCACTGTCACTATTGCCGCAATTTTCTAAGATACTTGAAAAAATATTCTGTGAGAGAACTGACAACTTTATAATGAAGAATAATTTATTGTGAGAGCAGCAATATGGGTTCAGACACAAGAGGACAACTGCACTTGCTCAAAAGGAATATACAGTATATATAAAAAAAAATATCAACTGCTGTTGAAAATAAAGAGTATTCATTTGGGGTATTCCTGGATCTTAAAAAAGCATTTGATACAGTGGATCATAAATTATTATTAAAGAAACTACAAAATTATGGTATTGGGGGGGTAGCACTGTCCTGGTTATGTAGTTACTTAAAGAACAGATATCAGTATGTATGTGTTGATAGCAAAAACTCATAGTTACTGAAGGTTACTTGTGGAGTCCCACAGGGTTCAGTTTTGGGGCCATTGTTATTCAATATGTATATAAATGATATATGTAAAGTTTCGGAAAAATGGATT
Source organism: Pholidichthys leucotaenia (assembly GCA_020510985.1). Taxonomy (NCBI): domain Eukaryota; kingdom Metazoa; phylum Chordata; class Actinopteri; order Cichliformes; family Pholidichthyidae; genus Pholidichthys; species Pholidichthys leucotaenia. The sequence goes on from CM035842.1 coordinate 10,950,978, forward strand.
TAATATTGTTTGCAGATGACACTAATTTATTATGCAGTGGAAGCAATTTGGAACAACTTTTGGATACATGCGGAAAGGAATTAGGAAAGCTTAAACTGTGGTCTGATTCAAACAAATTAACGCTCAGTTTAAGTAAGACAAAATTTATAATTTTTAACAACCATCACAACAAAAAAAAAAAAAAGATGGCGGCGCGCCTAGACGCAGCGGCCCCTCTTGGTATCAGCGAGTGTGAGAGTTTTATTCATCCCAGACGTACATTCTGTAAAACTTACAACCGTGAGACCTTATTAAACATCAAGGTACTGCACGCTGCAAGAATCGCGGCGATCGGTTGTGATTTGGACATTCTATGCCAGCATGGAATTTTGGCGGAGTCCCCGCTGGAAGCTACCCGGGAGAGGAGGAAGCGGAAGCGGTGCGAGCGCAAGCAAAAGCGAGGAAAAAGGGCCGGGATCCATGCTAGGCTAAAGGCTAACCCCTCCAGACCAGCGGTACCGTCGCTTCTTCTATCAAACGTCCGCGCCCTCGAAAACAAGGCAGACGAGCTGCGTTTGCTGAAAGAAACCCGGAGAGAATGGAGGGACTGCTGTGTGTTTGTTTTCACCGAGACATGGCTCCACGACAACATTCCTGACGAGGCCATTCAGCTGGAAGATATGGCGATGTTCCGGGCCGACAGGGAAACGGCGAGCTCCGGTAAGAGCCGGGGGGGTGGGCTATGCATCTATGTTAACAAGAACTGGTGCGTTAATGCCACGTTAGTGTCTAAACACTGCTCTCCGTTGGCGGAGTTCCTTATTGTTAATTGTCGGCCTTTTTATCTGCCGAGGGAATTCAGCAACGTGTTTGTAGTCGGTGTTTACATAGCGCCGAGCGCTAACGCTAAAGCTAATGCTAAGAAGGCACTCGGGGAACTGCACAATGCAATCAGTGAAATCCAAACTTCACACCCGGACAGTTTTGTGGTGGTTGCGGGGGATTTTAACCACACCAGCTTAAAGACTGTGCTCCCCAAGTTTAAACAATGTGTAGACTTTTAGACCAGAGGAGAGAATATGTTGGACTTAGTGTACACAAACACAGATGCATATAAAGTGTTACCCCGCCCCCATCTCGGCCGTTCTGATCACATGTCCGTGATGCTGGTTCCTGCCTACAAACCTTTATTGAAGCGCAGCAGGCCAGCAGTGAAACAAATCAGGATTTTGCCAGAGAGTGCAACCTCTGCACTGCAAGACTGTTTTCATCACACAGACTGGAGGATCTTCAAAATAGCAGCCTCCCAGGAAGACAGGACAGATGTGGAGGAGTATGCTGATTCGGTCACCAGCTACATCGCGAAGTGCACAGAGGATGTCACTACAGTGAAGACCATCACTGTGCGGGGTAATCATAAGCCCTGGATGACTGCAGAGGTGCGCTCGCTGCTTAAAGCCAGAGATGCAGCGTTCAGAGCGAAGGACAGGATCGCCCTCCGCTCAGCCAGGTCTGCGTTTTCAAAGGGAATTAAGGTGGCAAAGCGCGCCTATGCGGAGAAAATCCAGGGACACCTCTGTGACACTAGGAACACCAAGCAGATGTGGCAGGGAGTTCGGACACTGACGGGCTTTAAGTCTAGGCAGGGGGTCGATGATGATGACGCTTCGCTTCCAGACAGGCTTAACGACTTCTTTGCACGTTTTGAAGCATCAAACTTGACAATCAGAGGGAGGGCCGGCCCACTCCCACCATCGGTCGGACCAGCTTTTACCATCAACACAGCGGACACACGGAGGACCCTATCCAGAATCAACCCATGCAAAGCTGCAGGTCCAGACAACATTCCGGGACGTGTGCTCCGAGACTGCACGAGCGAGTTGGCGGATGTCCTGACTGACATTTATAACATCTCCCTGAGTCAGGCCATCATTCCCAGATGCTTCAAGACCTCTATCATTGTACCGGTGGCAAAGAAACCAGTGGTGTCATGTTTGAATGACTATCGTCCTGTTGCACTTACACCAATTGTGATGAAATGTTTTGAACGGCTTGTCAAACCACACATCACAGCCTGCCTCCCTGCATCACACGACCCGCTCCAGTTTGCATATCGTTCAAACCGCTCCACGGAGGATGCTATAGTCACCACCCTACACTCTGTCATCACCCACCTGGACCAGAAAGACACCTACGCCAGACTCCTGTACATTGATTTCAGTTCAGCATTCAACACCATTATTCCCCAGAGACTGATAGAGAAATTACTCCTTCTCGGTCTGAACACCGCCACATGTCTCTGGATCCTGGATTTCCTGACTGAGAGACCTCAGTCTGTCCAGGTTGGAAACAACATCTCCAACTCTGTCACGCTGAGTACCGGAACCCCTCAAGGCTGTGTACTCAGTCCACTGTTGTTTACACTTCTAACACATGACTGTGTATCCAAACACGAGGGGAATCAGATTATTAAGTTTGCAGATGACACCACGGTGGTGGGACTTATTCAGAGGGATGAGGAATCAATGTACAGGGAAGAAGTGAGAGACCTGGAGGGCTGGTGCAGGGAGAACAATCTGGTGCTCAACGTGGACAAAACAAAGGAGATGATTATCGACTTCCGGTGGTCACAGCCTGAGCACGTCCCCCTCAGCATCGGCAGCCGTTTAGTGGAGAGAGTAGAGAACATCAAGTTCCTCGGAGTGCAGATCTCGCAGGACCTGACCTGGAGCAAGAATTCCTTGGAGATCAGGAAGCGAGCTCAGCAGAGACTACACTTCTTGAGGAAACTCAAACAGGCCTCTCTCCCCATCTGCATCCTCAGGACTTTCTACAGAGGTGTGGTGGAGAGTGTTCTGACGTACTGCATTGCTACATGGTACTCCAGCTGCAGTATGTCAGACAAAAAAGCCCTGCAGAGGATAGTCAAGGGGGCGGAGAGGGTAATTGGAGTCTCCCTCCCCTCTGTCCAAGAACTTTTTCAGAACCGTTGTAGGAGCAGGGCACTGAACATTGTCAAGGACCGTTCTCACCCTCTGCATAAACACTTTGAACTTCTTCCATCTGGTAAACGATTCCGGAGCATCAGAGGTAGAACCACCAGACTGATCAACAGCTTCCTCCCACAAGCTGTCAGGATGCTGAACAGCTGACCCGGAATCTCACATACACACTACTGCACCTATGGACATTTTGTATATTATAGTTAGTTATTCTTTTTCCCCAAGTATGTCTCAGGGATGTGTGAATGGATGGGGGGGTGGGAGCTATGTGGGAGTGTGTCTTAATCATGCTGCTTCTTATATGGATGCCGAGAGAAACGCAATTTCATCTTGCCTGCACTACAGTTGTATGTACAGCAATATGACAATAAAGTTTGATTTGATTTGATTTGATTTGATTTGAACAACTCAGTATCTAAACTCAGTGTAAATGGTGTAGAGATTGAAAGGGTATCCGAAATTAAATTTCTTGGAGTAATAATTGATAATAAACTGTGTTGGAAGTCACATATTAATTATATTAAAGGTAAAATATCCAAATCAATCGCAATACTACACAGAGTGAAATATTTGCTGAACCAACCAACACTATATATTTCGTATCATTCATCAATACTCCCATACATGACATATTGCACTGAAGTATGGGGAAATACATATAAAACAAACATATATCCAGTCTTTATATAAATATAAATGTTATTTCACCTGCCAAAAATTGATAAAGGGTCTTAATGTTGATTGAAACAGTTTTCATGCTTTAAAAATAACTTGATTTGGTTCTTCAGGGTTAAATTGTGAATTTAACTTAAAACTAACTTGCTCTGTCACACCTGTGAAATAGTCTCAAAGTACAATAATTCTGTATTTTGCCTGCCAAAAATTGATTAAGCGTCTCAATCTGGATTGAAACTCCAAAAATCTAATCATAACCAGTTTATTCATGTGCATGTAAACATGGTCAATGATTATGTTTACATGTACACTAATAAACCAGTTATGATTGGATTTCTGCAGTTATGTGATTATTCAAGTGGCCATGTAAAAAGAATAAGCCGATAAAAGCCATGTGACCAGGGTCATTAATTCAAGTGGTTTACCCTCCAGTAATCTGTTTATTCAGTGCATGTAAATGTCAGGGAAGCAGCTTCAGGGTTGAGTGTGTATAAGATAAGATAAGATAAGATAAGATAAGCCTTTATTAGTCCCACAATGGGGAAATCCCAGGATTGCAACAGCACAGGGATAGCAACACTCAGAGCAATAGTTAAGAAGATACGGAAGATATAAATAAGAGCAGTGGATATACATACATACACATAAATATATATACAAAGTGCAGAGCATTGTAGCAAGATGGAATAAACAGTATAACCATCTACTTAGTTATCCTACATAGTATGAATATGTACCCATACATATTGTCACCCTCCGTAGCGACCGATATTGTCCTAGTTGTATATACTGGAGGGGACCATTGTGTAAGTCTATTGCGTCTTTTGCATTCAATACTATTAGGTTGTCACGTTTTTTTGCTATCTCTGCGAGCAGCCCAGCTTAGGTTATACAGTCTGACAGCCGTAAGTAGGAAGGACCTGCGAAACCTCTCGGTTGCGCACCTAGGATGATGTAGTCTGCTGCTAAATGAGCTCCTCAGTGCGTTCAGTATGTCCTGCATAGGGTGGGACTCGGACTCCAGCAGAGATGACAGTTTAGCCACCATCCTTCTCTCTCCTATCTCCTCCACTGGGTCAGGGCGCTGCCCCAGGACAGAGCTGTGGCGTAACATTATGTAGCTCACATATTCCTTGGCAGAGACCCAGACATGAGGGAACTTGGAGCTCGCAGTGTGTATTGACATCACGCCTCATACGGACATTGAGTCTGGACCCCCTGCGGACTAGAGACGAAGGGAGAAGATCTGAGAGTGGACCTGAAGAGACTGTCTGACTCCTAGGGTCAGACAGAGAAGCCGAGAGGACAATAGGAGGATTAGATATGAATGGAATTCTGTGTTTGATGTGAATGTGATTTGTGTCTGGTCTTACAGTATAAAGGTATGTGGTTTACCCCAGCTCACCCTCTTCATTCCCTGACTGAGAGAGGAGCTGTAGGCTTGAGATGGAATAAACCGATACTGAAAAATCATTCAGTCTCTTCATTTCGAGTTTCCTACATTGGTGACCCACACGTGAGAAATATGGAAAGGCTAAACTCCATTAGACTCCCCGAGTTCTGGCAAGAGGACCCGCACTCATGGTTCCAACACATGGAATCACGGTTCGTGCTTAACGGAGTATCGGAGGATGATGTTAAGTTCCACAATGTCATCGCAAGACTCGACAGCCGCGCAGCCCGGTGTGTGCGGAGCCTGGTGCAGCAGCCGCCCGCTGCTGGCAAATACGACGCCCTGAGAGCCGCCCTCATTCGGAGCTTTGTGCCATCAGCCGAGGTGAGGGCCAGAACACTCCTGGACCTGCGCGACAGAGGAGGACGCAGGCCGACAGTCCTCATGGAGGACATGCTGCAGATGATCGGGGCAGACAACGATGCATTTTTATTTAAGCACATCTTTTTGAGGACCCTTCCAGCGCATATGAGAGGCTCCCGGTCCAGCATGAGGTGTGTGGACCAGCAGGACTTCCGCGCGCTGGCTTTGGAAGCAGAGCGGCTCCTGGACGCATGCGGCGAGCAGGAGACGGCAGCAGCAGCAGCAGACCTCGGCGCGGCAGCCCAGGGCGACGGAGAACCAGTGGCAGCAGAGCCGACCCCAGCGACAACAGCGGCAGCGCGTCCCCGGAGCAGAGGAGAGGACGAGATGTGTTTCTACCATCGACGATTCGCGCACAAGGCTCACAGATGCGTCCCGCCATGTAACTTCAGGAAGCAGGGAAACGCAAGAGCCGGAGGTCGTTAGCAGCTTCGACCCTCGGCGAACGGAACAAGCTGCTCTACCTGACGGACGCGAGCTCCGGACGGCAATTCCTCGTTGACACCGGAGCACAGAGGAGTTTCATCACCGCAACCTACCCGGACCGAGCGGCCGGTCCCCGCGGAGATGGAGCAACAGCCGCAAACGGCTCATCGATCAAGACGTTTGGCAAAAGAACTCTGCGCCTGTCCTTGCACGGCCGCAGCTATGAATGGACCTTCATAGTAGCGGCGGTCAGTTTCAACATGTTGGGCGCCGACTTTTTGTGCTCACATGGCTTGTTGGTAGATCTGGCTAATAGACTCTTGGTTAATGCACTCTCTTTTTGTTCTATTCCCTGTGCAGCGCGAGTGTCCCTGCCGTCAGTACAGGCCAACGCCGCCGCAGCAGGAGGTAAGTTCCACACTCTCCTAAACCAGTTCCCAGCACTCACAGTTCCCACGTTTTCAGCTAAGGTGGCGAAGCACGGGGTGGAGCACTTTATAACCACAAGTGGCCCACCGGTTTTTGCGAAGGCTCGGCGCCTGGATGCAGCTAAGCTCTCTATTGCGCGTGAGGAGTTCGCCAACCTGGAAAGGTTGGGCATAATTCGCCGCTCGAAGTCCGCTTGGGCTTCCCCCCTCCACATGGTCCCTAAGGCGGACGGCTCGTGGAGACCGTGCGGCGATTATCGCAGGTTAAACAATGCCACAGCGCAGGACCGCTACCCAATTCCGCATATCCAAGATTTTTCGGTGCATTTGGCCATGGCACGAATTTTTTCTAAAATAGACCTGGTCCGCGGTTATCACCAGGTCCCGGTCCGATCAGAGGACATTCCCAAGACAGCGGTAATAACCCCTTTCGGGCTTTTTGAATTTTTACGCATGCCTTTTGGCCTTAAAGGCGCTGCGCAAACCTTCCAACGCATGATGGATGCCGTTTTGCGCGACCTCCCTTTTGTTTTTTGTTTTTGTCTACTTAGATGATATTTTAGTCGCCAGCGCCTCTGAGGAGGAACACGAAAGTCACCTCAGAACTGTTTTTCAGAGGTTGGGAGCGCACGGGTTGATAATCAACCCAGCCAAGTGCCATTTCGGCGCAGCACAGATCGATTTTTTAGGGCACCGCGTCTCCCCAGAGGGTGCAGTTCCGCTGCCCTCCAAAGTACGCGCAGTGGCTGAGTTTCCCCAGCCACAAACGGTAAAAGCGTTGCAGGAATTTTTAGGTATGGTAAACTTTTACAACCGTTTCATACCTCACGCGGCGCAGCTCATGCAACCGTTGTATGTTGCGCTAAAAAAACAAAAGCCCTCCAATGCGATTGAGTGGTCCTTAGAGCGGGAGCGCGCATTCACTGAGGTTAAGAAAGCACTAGCGAACGCAGCACTGCTGGCTCACCCAGACGCGGCAGCCCGAATAGCGCTAACCACAGACGCGTCAGATGTGGCCATAGGAGCCGTGGTAAAACAGCAAGTCGCCGGGGCTTGGCAACCACTCGCTTTTTTCAGCAGGTCCCTACGCGATGCTGAGCGAAAATATAGCGCGTTTGACAGGGAACTGCTAGCGCTCCACCTGGCCATTCGCCATTTCCAGTTCTGGTTGGAAGGGCGGCGTTTCACCGCGTTTGTCGACCACAAACCGTTAACCTTTGCAATGTCCAAAGTCTCTGAACCATGGTCAGGCCGACAGCAGAGGCAGCTGGCCGCAATTTCAGAATTCACCACCGATATACAACACGTAGCCGGTAAATTTAATGTGGTGGCGGACTGCCTCTCGCGAGCGGTAACAGCGCCTGTCCGCGCGGATGGGGGCTGTAGCGCCGCAGACGCGGAGCGCGGTAACAGCACGGACGCGCACGTGACTCCGGTGCACGTAGGGATAGATTACGCGGCCATGGCAGCAGAGCAGGTCGAGGACACAGACGTGCGCGCGCTCCTGTCTGGACCAACAGGGTTAAGGCTGGAGAACGTAAGTTTACAAACCGGTTCAGCCCCGCTTATTTGCGATGTATCCACCGGGCGACCTCGCCCAGTGGTACCGGCCACGTGGCGCCGTCGTGTTTTTGACGTGGTGCACTCTCTAGCACACCCGGGAGTACGCGCTTCAGTGAAAATGGTAGCAGAGAAGTTTGTTTGGCCGAGCCTGCGCAAGCACGTGAAGGAGTGGGCGAGAGTCTGCATGTCCTGCCAGCGGGCCAAGGTTCACAGACACACAAAAGCCCCTTTAGAACCTTTCCACATCCCGGCTAAGAGGTTTGATCATGTGCACGTAGATCTAGTGGGACCCCTGCCGCCCTCGCAGGGGTTCACACATCTCCTGACAATGGTGGACCGGACCACGCGTTGGCCGGAAGTGGTCCCATTGCAGTCTACCACAGCAGCAGAGGTAACTCGCGTTTTTTTAACAGCCTGGGTAGCGCGGTTTGGAGTCCCGTCGGACATTACGTCCGATAGGGGTCCGCAGTTCGTTTCAGAGCTATGGTCAGCCATGGCCAGCGGCTTAGGGGCAACAGCCCATCGCACCACCGCTTATCACCCACAGGCCAACGGTTTATGTGAGCATTTTCACAGATCGTTGAAGGCAGCCCTCAGAGCGTTGCTCATAGATACAAATTGGGGAAACAAACTACCATGGGTTTTATTGGGGTTGCGTTCGGCACCCAAGGAGGATTTAGATGCCTCACCTGCTGAATTAGTGTTTACTCAACCTCTCAGGCTGCCAGGAGAATTCCTGCCAGCCCATGCAGCACCCGAGCCCCCCCCGGTGCGGGGACCTCTACGCGGCACGGAGGCAGAAATGCTCCCGGGCCCCGTTCATCACACTTTTCCGCGGGTTTTTGTTCCCAAGGCTTTGCAAAACGCAGAGTTTGTTTTTGTCAGGCACGACGCCCAGCGTCACAGTCTCCGCCCACCTTATGATGGTCCGTTCCGAGTGCTGGAAACCGGGGAGAAATATTTTGTTCTGGACTTGGGGGGCAGGAAAGAGACAATCAGTGTTGACAGATTAAAGCCTGCTTTTGTGTTACGTGACAAACCTGTACGGCCAGCGGGGGCGCCTCGACGCGGCAGGCCTCCCAAGGGACAGCCCCTAGTTCCCCAGCAGGGGGCAAATAACCCTTCTCCCCCTCATTCCACAGGCGCACAGCAGGACGGCACAACACAGGCTACGAAGCCTGCGTTCAGCAGATTCGGGAGGAGATTGAAGCCTAAGCAACGGGCAGAGTGATGTGTATTTTGATCAACCCGTGTAAATTGTGCTGTAGATCCTACAAAGGGGGGGGTGATGTAAGGGTGTAATGTGTATGACTGCCCATTGTGTGTCCACTTTTGACATAGTGTGTATGACTGTCCATTATTGACTTAAGGTTGGTGTATGTCCGTTCTTGGGCGTTTCGGGGGGAGTGATGTGGCGTAACATTATGTAGCTCACATATTCCTTGGCAGAGACCCAGACATGAGGGAACTTGGAGCTCGCAGTGTGTATTGACATGTAGCATCATCTCACTTTGGCTCAGCAACAATTATTTTTCTGCTTAAAGACATTTTTGTTTCATCCAGGAATAATGCAAAGAAATGGATTTTCTTCCCCCAGGCCACAGCTGAAATCCCCTTTTGTTAAAACCAGCCTAAGGAATTTCCCCAATGTCCTGCCGCACTTTTATTGCCCCCATAAAACATGCAACAGATCCACACACTCAGCTAATTTCCTTAAACTGTGGAAACGCTGGATTTAAACAACTTTAAAGTACATTATTACAAGCTCAATTCTAAACCTTCATTCTTTTCAGGACTATGAAAATGCAGATGGACTCTGATGTTTTGATGCGGAAAATCAATAATATGTGTGAAATGCATTAATCTGTGATTTTATATATATATATATATATATATATACAGTATATGCATGGTAATGTTAAATGAATGTTTATTCCTGCATGTTGATTCAGAAGCACTGCTTATAAGATACACTAAGGTTAGTTTAGTTATACATAAGTGTGTAACAGTACATTCCAATGTATTTAAAACTGTGTATTCCTGTGGACTGATATCATGTATCAAAGTTTGCCTCTAAAACCATGTGACTCCCACAGCCAATCGCTGCACGACAGCTCTTCACCCCAAAGGACTCCGAACAATAGACTGTTTGTTCATTGGACTAAAAGTTCATCGAGCCCGCCCACGAAGGACGCTCATTGGCTGAGATTCTGGTCAGGCCGGAATCCCGCGAAACTCAACAGAGCTTATAAAAAGGAGAGAGAGACTCGGTTTCAGCCCTTTTTGCCTTTTTCGTCAGACTCTCTTTTCATCACTCTTTTCTGCTCCGGATTCTCTTTTCGCCTGCTCCCTTTTTCTGATCTCCTCCATTGTCTACACACAGCAAGGAAGAACAAAGGACTGTCTGAGCACATGTCACTTTTCTGAACACAGAGCAGATAACTTGTAATTTATGTAACTCTGTATTTTCTTTTTCTCTTAAATGCCTAGGAATTCCTTTTTCTTTGAGCTCAATTCTTAATCGGAGTTAAACTCCAATTTTTACTTATCTTTTCTTTGTTAAACTTTCTGTAAATCTGCCGTTTGTCTAATTTTAATGTAAACTTTAATCTTGACTTTATTTTTATACTTTTCTTGACCAAGCACCCACCAGAAGCTACTATTTTACCTAAAGTCCGAAAGTTTTTTTTTTCTCTTCTAATTTGAAATCTGATCAGATATCTTTAATTATCCCCGAAGACCTGCAGCGCTTGTCTACCAGGAAGAAAAGACGCAGCTCCCACCTCACGCGCAGCTGAGAAATCAGCGCGCTTCTACAGCACCTCAACCATCGAGATCCAACTTACGATCTCATGAATATCATTAATCGTCAAGAGAATATTTGCGGGACAAATATTCTGGGTTTTGCCCCTGAACAACACTTCAAAACTTCATGAGGACGACGACGGAACTATCATCCACCGAGAAGCACTTGAGCTGTAAAAACTTTAATTCCACTGCTGAGGTTCGGTAATAATTTATATATCTAATCAGATGCAAATTAAGAAGCCCTTAACATAACTCTCCTTTCCATTAAAATTCCGTTTTTATTTTCTTAAGATTAATTTAGGACTTTTTCATAATTAGCAAACTTTCTCCATAAATTTGCGTTGTTTTTAATAATCTGTTAACTCAAACTGATAGAAATTCGTTTCTCAGTTTAACCCTGGTTCCGAAAATATTGACATTGTTAATCTATCATTTACAAGATTGATTTTATAATTAATGAAATTATTTCAATGTCTATTAATCATTTCGTTTAATAAATATTTAAAATTGAGAAGTTGTTGGGAATTTATTTCATTCTGAGTCTGTTTCAAGCCCAGGTATCGAATTCACGGAAAATGTTTGAGACTGATTATTGATTAATTTATTGAGTGATCAAACAGGTATAAAGTGAAATTAAAGATTAAATTGCTTCTTAAAGACAGAAGCTGGTGCCCCTTACGAGTGTTATTAACTTTTCTGATGTATATGAAATGAGATTTGAGCTCAGATCAATCAATATAAATTAAATAATTCATACCTGATCGTATTTATTATTTATTAATATCCCATTTTACGTTACATATTTTGATGCCCCGCGTGGAGGCCTGGCTGAACTTGAGACAACTCAGAAGGAAATTAATACATAACCTGTGTGATTTTGGTCAATTTTAACTCAGAAAACAAAGGTGGTTCATTGTCTGCAGCCAGTCTTTGTCTGTCTCTGTGTCATGAGGGGGAGGGGGTGAATTCGCCCCCCTGATTACTCCTGATAACTGCTGTGTGTGTCTGCTGACCAGAGAAGGTGGGGGTGAAGAGACCCCACTCTAGTCAGTTTTTAGTTTTTTTGTTGTTTAATGCATGCTTAAAAGTGATTACACGCTGAATAATTAAAATAGGCCTGGGAACAAAATAGCGAAGAAATCCTATTTGTTTTCCTCATTATTTCAACATCCCACAGGCGAAGCAAACCCTTAGGGATTTAATTGAATTAACCATTGTATAAACTTGTTGAATAAAGTTTAGGGAGACTGAAGTTTTCCCGCCTTTGGAAAGCAAGACGTGGTTTTATGAACTGAAGCTTGAGCTCTGCATCCACGTGGCACGTGCACGCTCAGTCGCGCACGCGACCGTCAAGCTGTGCATGAAAAAACTGCGCATGTGTAGATCGGCTCAGCGACGCCATCTTAAGTCTAGGTAGAGTTCCCTGTAGCCGCCATTTTGAGTAGAGATCCTTGACTCCTTGCGACGTCATTGGGTTTCCTCTTCTGGAAGTGCAGACGAAAACTGCCTCCATCTTGTGGTGAAACATAGGGACTGCAATTTTTATTTAAACTTATAATCTTTAAAGACGATTTATAACCAAATTAAGTAATCAAAGTAACTTCAAAGCAATTCATATTATTCGGAATAAACAAAATTTAACACTAATCCAAACTTTTATGCCAAGAATAAAAGGAAAAGGACCTGTTGGCTTCTGAAAGTTTTTCTCAGTGGTGAAACCCCACTAACTGCATAGACACCTATAGCAGGAACATATATAAACACCTCTATTGTATTTAATCACTTATATAACCACATATTATAATCTTTTAAGCTAAAAGCAAACATATTTACACACTTTTAAGCAAAAAGTTACAAACTTTGAAGCTATATGTGTGCTTATTTTGCTGTTTTTAAATGTGATATGGTGTGATTCCCTCCCCACAGAAACCCAGTTTTAGCTTAAGGATTCTAATGCTGATGTTTACTCAAGAGTAACATTAAAGTAGAATTGATCCTGTGCATCCATCCATCCATCCATCTTCTACCGCTTTTCCGGAGGTCCGGGTCGCGGAGGCAGCAGTTCAAGCAGAGAAGCCCAGACTTCCCTCTCCCCAGCCACCTGCTCCAGCTCTTCAGAGGGGATACCAAGGCGTTCCCAGACTAGCTGGGAGACATAGTCTCTCCACCGAGTCCTGGGTCTGCCCCGGGGTCTCCTCCCAGTGGGACGTGCCTGAAACACCTCAAGTGGGAGGCGTCCAGGAGGCATCCTAATCAGATGCCCATACCACCTCAACTGACTCCTTTCAATGTGGAGGAGCAGCGGTTCTACTCTGAGCCTCTCCCGGATGACTGAGCTCCTCACCCTATCTCTGAGGGTGAGTCCAGCAATCCTACGGAGAAAGCTCATTTCAGCCGCTTGTATCCGCGATCTCGTTCTTTCGGTCATTACCCAAAGCTCGTGACCATAGGTGAGAGTAGGAACGTAGATTGACTGGTAAATCGACAGCTTTGCCTTAGAACTAAGCTCCCTCTTCACCACAACAGACCGGTACAACGTCCGCATCACTGCAGATGCTGCTCCAATCCGTCTGTCGATCTCTCGCTCCATTTTCCCCTCACTCGTGAACAAGACCCCAAGATACTTAAACTCCTCCACTTGGGGCAGGAGCCTGTCCCCAACCCGGAGAGGACAATCCACCTTTTTCCGGCTGAGGACCATGGACTCGGACTTGGAGGTGCTGATTCTCATCCCAGCCGCTTCACACTCAGCGGCAAACCGTCCCAGCAAGAGCTGTAGGTCATTGCTGGATGAAGCCAACAGGACAACATCATCTGCAAACAACAGAGATGAGATCCTGTGGTCACCAAGCATGACACCCTCCATTCCCTGGCTGCGCCTAGAAATCCTGTCCATAAAAATTATGAACAGGACCGGTGACAAAGGGCAGCCCTGGCGGAGTCCAACTCTCACTGGGAATGACTCCGACCGAGTGTTGGCAATGCGAACTAAACTCTCACAACGGTCGTACAGAGACCGAATAGCTCGTAACAACAAGCCCGATACCCCATACTCCCGAAGCACCCCCCACAAAAATCCACGAGGGACGCGGTCAAATGCCTTCTCCAAGTCCACAAAACACATGTAAACTGGTTGGGCAAACTCCCACGAACCCTCAAGAATTCTCGAGAGGGTAAAGAGCTGGTCCGATGTGCCACGGCCAGGACGAAAACCACATTGCTCCTCCTGAATCCGAGGTTCGACCAACGGCCGGACTCTCCTCTCCAGTACCTTGGCATAGACCTTCCCAGGGAGGCTGAGGAGTGTGATCCCTCTAAAGTTGGAGCACACCCTCCGGTCCCCTTTTTTGAAGAGAGGAACCACCACCCCGGTTTGCCATGCCAAAGGCACTGCCCCCGACCTCCACGCAATGTTGCAGAGGCGTGTCAACCATGACAACCCAACAACATCCAGGGCCTTGAGGTACTCGGGGCGAATCTCGTCCACCCCCGGGGCCCGGCCACCAAGGAGATTTTTAACCACCTTGGCGACCTCAGCCCCTGTGATAGGCGAGTCATCCCCCTCGTCCCCAAACCCTGCTTCCTCTGTGGAAGGCGTATCAGTGGGATTGAGGAGATCCTCGAAGTATTCCTTCCACCGCCCGACGATATCCCCAGTTGAAGTCAACAGTGTCCCATCCGCACCATACACAGTGTGGACGGGGAGCTGCTTTCCCCTCCTGAGCCGCCGAACAGTTTGCCAGAATCTCTTTGAAGCCGACCGAAAGTCTTGTTCCATGGCCTCACCGAACTCCTCCCATACCCGGGTTTTTGCTTCAGCAACCACCCGAGCTGCACTCCGCTTGGCCTGCCGGTACACCTCAGCTGCTTCGGGAGTCCCACAAGCCAACCAAGCTTGATAGGACTCCTTCTTCAGCTTAATGGCCCCCCTCACCACTGGTGTCCACCACTTGGTTCGGGGGTTGCCACCACGAGATGCACCGACCACCTTGCGGCCGCAGCTCTGGGCTGCCTCTTCAACAACAGAGGTGGAGAACATGGCCCATTCAGACTCCATGTCTCCAGACTCCCTCGGAATGTGGTTGAAGTTCTTCCGGAGGTGGGAGTTGAAGACCTCCCGGACAGGGGCCTCAGCCAGACGCTCCCAGCACACCCTCACTATACGTTTGGGTCTACCAGGTCTGAATGGCTTCCTCCCCTGCCATCGGATCCAACTCACCACCAGGTAATGATCCTGTGCATTTTAACAAATTTACAGACTTATTGAATATTTATAATTTTTCCTCTTTCTCAAATTTAGGAAATCACATCAAGCAATTAACACTTAAGAGAAGCTCTAGGTGTTATTTAAATTCACTGTATCAGTTCTGATTCATGCTTTCTCTACAGGAAAAGAAAAACACTTAACCAACCAGCATAATTTTCAAATTTTTCCCAGGATTTAAGAAAAAGTCAAAAAGGTGCAAACATTGATTATTCTGTAAATAAGAAATTTATAGATCACAATCAAGACAGATCACTATTGGCTTCAATCCTAAGAAATCCTTGGACACCAAATATTCAAACAATTCACTTGTTTCTAATTTGTAAATATTTTAAACATTTAATGCTTCAAAGGAAAATAGGCTTTAACAAATAAAACCAAAGGAAAGCCTTAACTTTAAAAGGAAGTGGAAACTTATAATCCTAAATCTTTAAAGCATTTAGCCTCTTTTGCTTTTGGATTTCTTTTGTAAATAAAATCCTCACTTTCAAAGTGACATTCTGCAAAATTCCAAAGCTAGTTATTGATGACAAATTCCAATACTAGACTTTGAAAATCAAAGGAAAGAAGTCAATCCACACAATTGAAATTTCAGTTTTGTTTTGCGAAACAAATTCAAACCAATTTCAATTCAACTTTATTTATCAACGTACGGTTTCAACGAACGAATTATTTGAAGCATCACTACATTTCTAAATAATTTCAAAATTCTATTTCCCATCCTGCAAGCCTACAAGTTGAAACAAATTCTAAAGGAACTTTCAACTATCACGGTTGTAACATAAAAATCTCAAGGTTAAACCTTGTTGAACAAATTTAAGAATAATCAACCAGTTGAATTTTTTTTTTTTTTAAAGGCTAAATAACAACAACGGTCAAACATGACGAGTCATCAGACAACCGACCAATTTACCAAACTGGATGACCTTCAAACAACATTGGAAGCATGGACTTCTAATTTAATTTCTAGCTTCACAACACGGGCCAAGGAAGCACAGCCCGAAGAATTGGAGCAACTCACTGAAGAACTTTTGAATGAACACACTGAAAAACCACCAGAAGGCAAGGACCTCACCAGTGTGTTAGGTAAGTTTGCACTAACATTAGTCGCAAGATTAAAGGTAGCCGAGAACGAGCTAGCAAATCAACAAACAACGATCCTATCTCTCCAAGAAGAGAACGAGACACTGAAAGGAAATTTGGAACAATCTCAAGAGGAGAATGACAAAACTCAAAATCAACTGGATGAAGCATTACAAGATTTGGACCGTGCAGAGTCAGAAAAGGAACGGTTGATGCATAACAATGACACGCTTCACCAAGACAACAATGAACTTGAAGATGCCCTTCAAGACACAAAGAAGGAACTCAGAAGAGTTAAAGGTCAACTTGAAAATGTGAAGAAGGACTACAAGGAATGTCAACTGCTCCTAAAGGAAAGACATGAACACCGGGACACCCACCGTGCTCCCTCGCCCGATTCCCGTTTCGAATACGGACGACCGCGTGGACAGCGTGCGTGTGCCCCTTCAGACCGCGACCTTGACAAGATCGCGCGAAATATCACCAAATTCGATCCAGGACCTACGGGTTCACCTGATGCCAAAGTCTATTTACAGGACATTGATTACTACCTGCGTAAGTATCCTGATGCTACAATTGACGATCGCATCTATCTGATTAAACTAACGTCTAACAGGTCAGTATCAAAATTCATAGACAGACAGCCGACAAACATCAAAGCAGATTACATGCTGCTCCGCGAAGCCATCGAAAAGGAGTTCTCCGACGACTGCCTACAGGCAGGGCTAACCGCAGCCCTAACCGTGAAGCAAGGACGCTCAGAGCCAACACAAGCCTACTACCAGAGACTCCTACTTGCATATTTTGGATCTCAAAATACACCAGGGATGGAAGAAGACCACAATTTCAAGACCCTCTTCATCCAAAACCTCCATCCCACTGTGAGTCATTACCTAGGAGTTACAGCTAACCCAAGGTCAAACTCAATAAGTCAGCTGAGAGAGTTTGCACACTATGCGTTCCAAAAACAACAACAAAGTCGCAACAAGCACGCTGAGCCTGCCACAGTGCTAGCTATTAGCGATGCATCTAACACCTTGGAGTTGGAAGGAGCCCCTCGCTCTACTCCACCTCTTACACCGCGAGTACATCAACAGCCGAAGCATTTTCCCAAGCGACCTCAGCAAGGTCAAAACCAAACTAGGTCCTCTGGATACCACTTTGGACCAACTTTGTGAAAACCCGACTACCGTCGTAGACCATATCCACGGGATAGGTCACGAGAACGCGACATGGACTACCATGATGACAGATACCGATACGAAGACACGCGTAACCGCGACAAATGGTCTCCATCCCATCACAGAAGCTCAGAAGCAGAGACCTATCACAAACCTTGGAAGGAAGAAGAAACTCCTACATTCAGTAGAGAAGCTATTGAAATTGTCCAACACCTCCTAGCAGAGATTCAAAGCAACAAAGAGAATAAAACTGCTAACATTCTAGCTATATCAGCTGTGCCAACTCAAAACAAGCGTTCCAAACGAAGGAAACGCAAGAAGAAAATCCCTCATGCAAATGAGGAAGGACCAAAGGACTCAACACAGTCCAGTGCTGTCATGGCAGCCCAACCACAGGTCACAGACCACTCCTCTAACATGTCGCAACTCTGTGTCGAACCAGCGGTTCCACAATTCCTTTGCGACTTAAACGAGAGGGGGGTGGCACGGAAATTCTACCTTCCACTGACCCTTGAAGACATGGTGTGTCAGGACGCTGTGTTAGACACCGCTGCTGACATCACGCTCATGTCACACACCCTTTTTGACAAACTACGTGTAGCCGCTAACCGCGCTAACAAACATTTGAAACTGGAACCCTGTTCATTAGCTGTGCGACCATATGCGCTTACTAAAACAACCCTGTTGGGCGTATCACTACTAAACATGTCCATTGGAACCATGACCTTGACACATCCGGTCTACGTGTCCAAACTTGACGCCATTCCATTGCTTGTTGGCAAAGACCTACTGAATCGTTTTGAGCCACTGATTGATTTCAAGAACCTCAAACTATGGGCTCAAACGCAACACCCTCACCCATTTGACCCAACAAGAACAACTGAATCACAGTGCTTTGTTCTGAACACTTTGGACACCCCAAGTCTCACACAACTAGCACTGTTGGAACAACTGCAACCGAGTGAAAGCGACCGCCAAGACCAAGGTGAGTACTGTCCTAAAGAAGTCAAAAGTCACCTTCACATACAAGGTCAAGCCAAACACTCAAATGACCTTGTAAACTCAACGGCCGAGCAGAAAACCCCAAACGGCCCTCTTAAAACCCTTGATACCCATGATTCAGTGGTGGTGTCACATTTTGAAACCCACCCACCCGCCCATGAGGCCTGCATGGTCACAAGAGCCACACCAACCGGCTCTCTAGACCCTCTGAAATCTCAAGTTTTTGCAACAACGAACCCAACTTTTGCAAACGCAAGGTGCACAGTCACTCAACCGTGCAACCAAATGATCCATAAAACCGTCAAACACCGGTTGGATAAAATGGTACATGCGCTACCCGCATCTAAACCCTATGACATACCAAAACTGAAACCAATTCATGCGACACAATCTTCTCCGCAGCTATGCAATGGCATTCCTGTTCATGCTTCCGATGAACCATCATCGCCACCGCTCAGAGTTCCTCGAAACCAGAGGGGGGTGATGACTGCCAATGCCTATAACATTCCAGCTGCAGAACACAAAAACGTCAAAACGACATACAAAGCTCCCAAGTCTGTATTTCAAAACCATTCGGACCGATTCGCCAAACGACACAAAGCGTATAACGATCAAAAACTCTTGCATGACAAACTGCGAAGGGGGGACAAGATCTTCCACCCCACATTCGTACTGCAGACACCTGAAATAAATTTACAGGAAAGGAAAATCACTCCTAAATTCCTGCCCGAGTGGATGAATCCACACATTGTCAACAACAATCTTTGGCCACCCAAGAGCCAAACCCAGGACCCCATTTTCAAATGGGCTCACCAAAATCAGAGTAACCTTTACCAAAACCCCATGGGACTTGTCGGGTACAACACTGTCAAAGTAAGTCCATAGATAAGATTAAAATCAAACCTACATCCAAGAAATAACTGTAGCTAACTACTAGCCTCAGGTACACTCAGCCAAATTTATCCAATCAGTTAACTGCATCAAAACCTCCAGAAAGGAAAGGGTATATTAAAACCAAATTAGCCCTTAAACTAATTTCAAAGACCTCTGTAAAATCTAATAAAAACTTCAATCAACTTACTATTACCAAATAGTATACACAAGACATTCAACACCATTAGCTTGAGCTAATAATCTTAAAACTCCCATCAAAGGTGAAAAACAAGCACAAGGTTTAGAGTTCAATCTCTTAAGCTCTATTCTGTAATTTCCCAGTTTTGGGATCAATAAAGTACATCCATCTAAAAGAAATCATTCCACCTCTAAGAGGAATTTTCATTTGCCAACCAGGTATCTAAAGAAAGATCAACAAGAAGATTAAGATCCAAAACCACTCACTTTTGTTTGCCAAGATGATGGCCCTCCTGTTTATCAGTTTAGCCATCTGCCTAGCAATCACACCCACTGTTACCCAGTCAGAATTGGGCCAAGCCAAAACAAAAGGTCAAAGATCCTCAGATGGATTCTTAATAACAGCCTCATTGTTAGAGCCTCTAGTTAACCTTAGCATGCCCACTGTTAACTCGGTCAACACCGCTAAACCGAAATGCCAGGTTGTCAAACCACAAATGGTTACCAAAATCTTACAAGACACTGTGTTGGTTTTGAATGCTTGCTCCGAAGCTTCAATCAAACTCAACAAGGTCTTGAACTCTTTGCTCTTTGTGTTAAAGGTTGACTATGCTCACACACAGCCAATGTATATGTTACTCTCAGAAGTAGCTAGAAACATTAGCTTTTCAGTTAATGCTTTAGCAATGAATATGTTCTCTCATCATATCCTTTTTGCAGTAAATCCAAATTTACTTCTCATTGCCATCCAAAGAATGATAACGACATCCTATGCCCACTCAGTTTTTCTGAACGAAAGCCTCAAACACCCTATGATTTGGACATCTGTGGAACCATGGTTTAGTCTAACTAAACAAATTCAATTTGAACCTCCTTGAGTCACCTCAATATTGATTAGTCTGAATCTACCTCAAATATGAAAGAATTTTATTTTTGCTCTTGACTAAGATTTTTGGATACATGCATGTGTATATACAAATAATCCTTTATACTTTATTTGGATTTTATGCACATTTAAACTGTTTTTGAAACCTTGAATAGATACTTTTCAGCAAACCCAAAACATTTATATCAAGTATGTCAAAACCCACATACTTCTAGTTCACTTCTTTTTTTTTTTTTGTACACAGAATTTTTAAGTCTTTACAGGCTTATACAGAACTTTAGTATATCCTAGACAATTATGCAATGTTTATATTTGGTCACGCCAAAATTATTTTTTCGAAATTTCCAGAAGTTTTTCAGAAAACCAAATTTAAGAACCTACACTTTGGAATAGATACTGTTTACAAGCTTAAGACTTACCGACATCAGAACTTTAGTTCAGCATTTGGATCAAGCCTCGCCAAATTGGGATTTGATGCCTAGGATTGCTATCAACGCTGAATCAATGTCACCATTGCTACCAGAGGGGGGACTATAGCATCATCTCACTTTGGCTCAGCAACAATTATTTTTCTGCTTAAAGACATTTTTGTTTCATCCAGGAATAATGCAAAGAAATGGATTTTCTTCCCCCAGGCCACAGCTGAAATCCCCTTTTGTTAAAACCAGCCTAAGGAATTTCCCCAATGTCCTGCCGCACTTTTATTGCCCCCATAAAACATGCAACAGATCCACACTCAGCTAATTTCCTTAAACTGTGGAAACGCTGGATTTAAACAACTTTAAAGTACATTATTACAAACTCAATTCTAAACCTTCATTCTTTTCAGGACTATGAAAATGCAGATGGACTCTGATGTTTTGATGCGGAAAATCAATAATATGTGTGAAATGCATTAATCTGTGATTTTATATATATATATATATATATACAGTATATGCATGGTAATGTTAAATGAATGTTTATTCCTGCATGTTGATTCAGAAGCACTGCTTATAAGATACACTAAGGTTAGTTTAGTTATACATAAGTGTGTAACAGTACATTCCAATGTATTTAAAACTGTGTATTCCTGTGGACTGATATCATGTATCAAAGTTTGCCTCTAAAACCATGTGACTCCCACAGCCAATCGCTGCACGACAGCTCTTCACCCCAAAGGACTCCGAACAATAGACTGTTTGTTCATTGGACTAAAAGTTCATCGAGCCCGCCCACGAAGGACGCTCATTGGCTGAGATTCCGGTCAGGCCGGAATCCCGCGAAACTCAACAGAGCTTATAAAAAGGAGAGAGAGACTCGGTTTCAGCCCTTTTTGCCTTTTTCGTCAGACTCTCTTTTCGTCACTCTTTTCTGCTCCGGATTCTCTTTTCGCCTGCTCCCTTTTTCTGATCTCCTCCATTGTCTACACACAGCAAGGAAGAACAAAGGACTGTCTGAGCACATGTCGCTTTTCTGAACACAGAGCAGATAACTTGTAATTTATGTAACTCTGTATTTTCTTTTTCTCTTAAATGCCTAGGAATTCCTTTTTCTTTGAGCTCAATTCTTAATCGGAGTTAAACTCCAATTTTTACTTATCTTTTCTTTGTTAAACTTTCTGTAAAACCGCCGTTTGTCTAATTTTAATGTAAACTTTAATCTTGACTTTATTTTTATACTTTTCTTGACCAAGCACCTACCAGAAGCTACTATTTTACCTAAAGTCCGAAAGTTTTTTTTTTCTCTTCTAATTTGAAATCTGATCAGATATCTTTAATTATCCCCGAAGACCTGCAGCGCTTGTCTACCAGGAAGAAAAGACGCAGCTCCCACCTCACGCGCAGCTGAGAAATCAGCGCGCTTCTACAGCACCTCAACCATCGAGATCCAACTTACGATCTCATGAATATCATTAATCGTCAAGAGAATATTTGCGGGACAAATATTCTGGGTTTTGCCCCTGAACAACACTTCAAAACTTCATGAGGACGACGACGGAACTATCATCCACCGAGAAGCATGTGAGCTGTAAAAACTTTAATTCCACTGCTGAGGTTCGGTAATAATTTATATATCTAATCAGATGCAAATTAAGAAGCCCTTAACATAACTCTCCTTTCCATTAAAATTCCGTTTTTATTTTCTTAAGATTAATTTAGGACTTTTTCATAATTAGCAAACTTTCTCCATAAATTTGCGTTGTTTTTAATAATCTGTTAACTCAAACTGATAGAAATTCGTTTCTCAGTTTAACCCTGGTTTCGAAAATATTGACATTGTTAATCTATCATTTGCAAGATTGATTTTATAATTAATGAAATTATTTCAATGTCTATTAATCATTTCGTTTAATAAATATTTAAAATTGAGAAGTTGTTGGGAATTTATTTCATTCTGAGTCTGTTTCAAGCCCAGGTATCGAATTCACAGAAAATTTTTGAGACTGATTATTGATTAATTTATTGAGTGATCAAACAGGTATAAAGTGAAATTAAAGATTAAATTGCTTCTTAAAGACAGAAGCTGGTGCCCCTTACGAGTGTTATTAACTTTTCTGATGTATATGAAATGAGATTTGAGCTCAGATTCCAATACATCAATATAAATTAAATAATTCATACCTGATCATATTTATTATTTATTAATATCCCATTTTACGTTACAGACATCACGCCTCATACGGACATTGAATCTGGACCCCCTGCGGACTAGAGACGAAGGGAGAAGATCTGAGAGTGGACCTGAAGAGACTGTCTGACTCCTAGGGTCAGACAGAGAAGCCGAGAGGACAATAGGAGGATTAGATATGAATGGAATTCTGTGTTTGATGTGAATGTGATTTGTGTCTGGTGTTACAGTATAAAGGTATGTGGTTTACCCCAGCTCACCCTCTTCATTCCCTGACTGAGAGAGGAGCTGTAGGCTTGAGATGGAATAAACCGAAACTGAAAAATCATTCAGTCTCTTCATTTCAAGTTTCCTACAGAGTTAGCTTTCTTGATCAGTTTGTTCAGTCTCTTCCTATCGGCTGCTGTAATGCCACTGCCCCAGCAGACCACTCCAAAAGTGATGGCTGATGCCACCACCGTGTCGTAGAATGTCTTCAGCAGCGCCCCTTGTACACCAAAAGACCTGAGTCTCCTCAGTAGGAACAGCCTGCGCTGTCCCTTCTTGTAGAGTGCGTCGGTATTGTGTGACCAGTCTAGTTTATTGTTCAAATGAAGACCCAGGTACTTGTAGGATGTCACCATCTCAATGTCTGTTCCCTGTATGTTTACTGGTGCTGTGAGGGGTTGTCCTCGCCTGCGACAGTCCACCACCAGCTCCTTAGTTTTCCTCGCGTTGATCTGGAGGCAGTTCCGATGGCACCAGTCCACGAAGTCCTGGATAAGTCCTCTGTACTCAGCTTCATCTCCGTTACAGATGAGGCCGACGATCGCAGAGTCATCAGAGAACTTCTGTAGATGGCAGTGTGTTGTGTTGTGTGAGAAGTCCACAGTATAAAGGGTGAACAGGAAGGGAGCCAAAACCATTCCCTGGGGGGCCCCCCATGCTACCGAAGATCGTGTCGGACACGCAGTCCCGGGTTCTCACAAACTGTGGCCGGTTTGTGAGGTAGTCCAGGATCCATGATGACAGGTGCTGGTCCACCCCTGCTCACAGCAGCTTGTCCTTCAGGATCATCGGTTGGATGGTGTTGAAAGCACTGGAGAAGTCAAAGAACATGATCCTCTCCGCATTCCCGGGCTTCTCCTGGTGGGACAGAGAACGGTGAAGGAGGAAGATCACTGCATCCTCCACCCCAATGCCATGCTGGTAGGCGAACTGGAGTGGATCCATCGCTGTTCCCACCAGGGGGCGGAGGTGAGCAAGGAGTAGTCTCTCCAGGGTCTTCATCATGTGGGACGTCAGAGCCACTGGTCTGTAGCTGTTCAGGTCTTTGGGGTGGGAAGTCTTTGGTACAGGTACCACACAAGATGTTTTCCACAACTGTGGTACCTTCCCCAGCTTCAGGCTCAGGTTGAAGATGAGCTCCACAATCCCACACAGCTGATCTGCACAGGACTTGAGGAGTTTTGCGCTGATGCCGTCCGGTCCCGATGCCTTCCTCGCCTTGATCTTCCTCAGCTCCGTCCTCACCTGGGTCTTAGTGAGGGTCATGTTGGGGGGCTGTGTGTTGGGAGTGGGGGGGTGTTGGTGGAGTGGAGTGTGGGCAGCAGGACTCGATGTCTTTAGAGGCAGCAGTGGTTGTTGTGCAGTCGGGGGGGAGGGCGGTTGATCAAACCTATTAAAAAACAGGTTCAGATTGTTCGCCCACTCCCTGCCCCCCGTGGCCTGGGGGGAGGTATTCTGGAGCCCAGAGATGTTTTTAAGGTTTCTCCAGACCTCACCGATGTCGCTCTGTTGCAGCTTGTCCTCCATCTTCTTCCTGAAGCTGTCCTTGCCTTCTCTGATCTTCCTCCTCAGCTCCCTCTGTACAGACTTCAGCATCTCCCTGTTCCCCTACCTGAAGATCCTCTTCTTCTCTCTCAGAAGTGTTTTTATCCCAGGGTTGATCCAGGGTTTGTTGTTCGAGCAACACCGTATGGTCTTGGTGGGAACGGTGTTGTCCACACAGAAGCTGATGTTTTATTTTCTTTAATTTATTGCAGCTCTTGGGCTGTTTAGTGTGAGTTTTATTATTTTCTTAATGTATCGCATGTTGGATTTTTAGTTTTTTTGCATGCTTTGAAATTTGAGTTTATTTCTGTTGTGTTTTGGTTTGATTATTGCCAACACCTGAGCTGGCTGATTCCACTCAGCAGGAGCCAATCAGTGAGCTCCAGCTGCAAACTCTCCCTCAGTGGGACCTATTAAAGGATGGTGTAGAATTGTGGGAAAGGTCGGCAGAGGAAAAGAGGACAGAAGGAAGGAGGAGGAAGGGGGAGCGCTCAGGCAGAGCACCCGGGAGGGGACACTCGAAGGGGAATGCTCGGACCGGACACTAGGAGGTAAAAGAGGGAGAACAGAGGAAATGAGGGGAGGAATGGAGAAATGGAAAAAGGACAGGGAAGAGGAAGGGAAAAGTTTGGGACAGAGTCGATTGAGAAGGATGGACTGATTGACTGACAGAGCGGGCAAGGTGGAAGGAGGCTCATATGTGAACGTAGCAGGTGTTGGGACTGGCAGCAGCAGCTTGGGACTGAAGAGGCCGCGAGGATGCCAGAGGATCCAGCTGAAGGTGACGCAGCTGTATGGAGAAAGGCTCGTACCCAGGTAAGTGAAAGGAACATGCTTCCTTGTCTGTGTGTATGTGAATGATTATCAGCCCCCGGTGTGTCTGTGGGAGTGTAACGGACTCGAACTAGTCAGCTACATTAAAATAACAAAATAAAATAAATCTTGGCCGATGCAGAGAAGTAGACGTCAGGCAGGATCTCGATCAGTCAGTAGTCTGTTTATTTCTGAAACAGATTGGGGCAGACAATTTACACATGACACGGGAATGGGGACAAGTGCTGGCATTCCTACAGAACAATGGACTCGTTAGCGCCTACTTAACTAGCCATCAATCATCGGTATTTATGACGCTACTTTGAATATTTTACATCGGTATTGCAAACGAAAATGTAACAGAAAATCTTACAATCAAAATTAGTACAATAACTTAAAGAAAACTACAGTAAATCAATCACATTAATCAATTTCGTTCCCTGAGGAATTACACACAACTTACCTCTTCCCAGGCTTCCAGCGTATGAGGAAGTTCCCAGATGTGTCACACTAATTATCGCCCCATCAGAAACACTTGACATATTTACAACACGGACATTTTGGGAAGTTCATTACTGCAGGAACATATTTATTCTTAAGACTACTACATACTGCCCTCTGAACTTCACCAAAATACCACTACAAGTCAACCACCAAAAAACCACTGGATAAGTATATCCCACAGTATACTGCAACATGTATGTCACCCAATTCAAAGGGAAAGCAACTACGGAGGGCTGCGCAGACCCCCCCATAGTGTACTTGCTACAGGAGTGCCGTATGCACTACCCATATCATACCAGACTAAATACCACCAGTTGACTTCACATGAATTGGAGAAAAGGAAATAAAGAGAAGAAAAAACAAAGAAAAAGAACAAATCTGTCATTCTTCAACTGGACAGAAGGCCTATGTGGTGTGTGTGTGTGTGTCTTCCCCTACGGCATCAGTGCCCTAGCCAAACTAAGAACTGAACTGTTTGAGCGTTGAGTATACTGTTGGGCCATGTTCTGAATCAGCCGATTCACCGGTTTAACTACCCTCCCTAACCTGGTTCTCACTGCGCCCACTGTACTACTAGGGGAACTCCCAATGCTGGAAGGCGGCATGGACACTTCAGATCTTTGGTCACCACAAAAACTGGCAGATAGACAGGGCATTTCTGAAAGATCATTGGTCAACTGAACAGTCTCCGCTGTGTTCAACTGCACGGGCAGGTCAAAATCTTGTGTGCATGAAGCCTTTTGTAGCTGATTGGAGGCAGAGGCCCCTGCCACCCAACTGGCTGTCCAAGCAGTCCTGTCGATCTCTGATGCAGCAACATGTGAATCAAGATCATCACCTGACTCATACGACTCACTCAGGGTCACTTCATGAGCAGCACTGTCCATTTCAATTGGCAGACAGTTGACCAAGAGAAGCAGATTGCGGTGAACAACCCTTTCTTGCCCATTGGTTGTGTTCCTGACACGGTAAGTATGGCACCTAGGGTCGGCAGAGACGACGACATACGGGGTGGACCCCCACTTGTCTGCTAATTTCCTGCGCCCCCGTTCACCCTTGTTTGCCAACAAGACTCGATCACCTTCCACAATGTCACGTCCTTTAGTTCTCCTATTGTACAAGTCTGCTTGACGTTCCTGGCTTGAAAGAGCGTTGGCCTGAGCAGCTGACAGAGCCTCCTTCAGATCTTGTCTCATCCTAGCAACATACTGGTCATAGTCCACAGTGTCGCAGTCCCTTACAGCATTCTGAAACATGACATCCACCGGTAGACGTGGCACTCTGCCATACATTAAAAAGAATGGCGCGTAACCGGTGGATTCGTGTGCAGTGCAGTTGTAAGCAAACGCTAGAGTCTGTAGCATCTGCGGCCATTTCTGCTTTGCTCTAGGGGGAAGGGTTCTTATCATGCTGCCCAAAGTTCTATTGAACCGTTCAACGTTCCCATTCCCCATGGGGTGATAGGCAGTAGTTCGGGACTTTTTGACCCCAGCAACTTGCAACAATTCCCTGATCAGCTCACTTTCAAAATTGGCACCCTGGTCTGAGTGAATTCTGTCAGGGAACCCATACACACAAAAGTATTTGTCCCAGAGCTGGCGGGCAACTTGTTTTGCAGATTGGTCACGGCAGGGGTAGGCATGGGCCATTTTAGTAAAATGGTCAGTGACCACTAGCACATCCACACTTTTCCCACTGCTGTCCTCCGCAGACCAAAAATCAATGCACACAAGTTCTAATGGGCTCGTGGTCTTAATGCTTTCGAGGGGCGCTCTGGCTTCCGGTTCAGGAGTCTTACTGACCACACAACGCTTGCATGTTTTCACATATTCACGGACATCCCGTTCCATGTCAGTCCAGAAGAACCTCTGCCTTGCCAAGTATAAAGTTCTCTGCTGGCCCTGGTGGCCTGCGTCATCATGGATGCCTTGCAGCACTCGCTGAACCAATGAAGCTGGAACAACATACTGGTGTCTTTTCTTGCCAGTCAGTGGATCTTTGCTCACCCTGTACAGTAGCCCATCTAACATCTTGAGTTTGTCCCACTGCTTCAACATTCTCAAGACGTCATCTGTCTCGTGAGGCTTTTCTCTTCGCGACGGTCGTCTCCCGCGTGTCACAAGAGAGATGACTCTGGAGAGGCAGGCATCTTGCTGCTGCTGGCCTTGCAACTCCTGAATGGAAAACACAGGTAAGGGGTTCTGACCACAGGCAGCCAGCTGCTGCACGTCCTGGACAAGCCAACACGAGGCTCTCTCAGCTGATCCCATCTCCCACTCAGCATGACCCTCGAACACGGCCTTCACTTTTTCGCTGTCGAGTGAGGAACGCTCCAGCCTGGAGACTTGCGAGAGACAACTGACCTCCTGGTGGTTGGCACTCAGTCTAAAGACTTCCTGTATCATATTGTCCTTAATCAGCTGTGCTTCTTCCAGCAGCGCTCCGTATGGCTCAGACACAAGCCTCTTGCTGACACAGCCCTGAACGAAAGGCTGCCTGCTGAGGGCGTCTGCCACAATGTTTTTCTTGCCAGGAATATACTTGATACTGAAGTTGTACGGGGCTAACTTCGCAACCCATCTCTGTTCGCATGCGTCCAACTTCGGCTTAGTCAGTATATATGTCAATGGATTATTATCCGTCCAGACAGTGAACTCATGCCCTTTTAACCAATGACTAAATTTGTCACAGACTGCCCACTTAAGGGCCAAGAACTCCAGACGATGCGCTGGGTACTTGGTCTGGGATTGCGTCAGAGACTTGCTTGCGAAAGCAATCGGACGGGCCTTGTTCTCCCCTTCCGGGACTTGAGAGATGACTGCCCCTAACCCATCTAATGACGCATCAGTGGACAGGATAAAGGGACGGCTGAAATCTGGATGAGCTAAGACGACTGACTCGAGTAGGGCCAACTTCAGTTGTTCAAAAGATTTCTGTTGGTCACTTGTCCAGTCACTCGGCTTGAGTTTCTTAAAGGCCACATGCCTTGTCTGGCCTTTACTCTTCTTTGGCGTTGCAGTGAGGGCAAAGAGAGGCTTAGCAATGCTAGAGCAATTCTGAATGAAGCGCTGATAATACATGACCATGCCCAAAAAGGACTTTATTTTTCTTGGGGATGGGGTCACGCCATCTTCATGCATTAGTGCTTGTTCAGTCATGGCAGCAATTGCTTGTACTTTCTCCGGATCAGTCGCTACTCCACTCTCGTCAACGACATGGCCCAGAAACTTCACACTGCGCTGAAGAAAATGGCACTTTTTGGGCGCAAGCTTTAATCCGTGCGCACTCAGCCTGCTGAACACTACATCGAGCCGCTTCAGTGCCTCACCTTCGTTCGGCGCGAAAACCAAGAGGTCATCTAAATAACACAACAGAGTCAAAAAATTCTGGTCGCCAAAGATGTTTGTCATGAGGCGCATAAAGCTGGCTGGCCCATTACATAGCCCCTGAGGCATGCGATTGAACTCATGCAGCCCCATGGGCGTGGTAAAGGCAGTCAGTTTCTTATCCTCTTCACACATGGGGATATTGTAATATCCTGATGTTAAGTCCATGGTGCTGAAGAATGCACTACCCCCAAGAGCAGCCAGGCAATCCACCTGATGAGGCAATGGGTGGGCATCTTTGATAGTCCTGGAATTCAGCCATCTGTAATCCACACAAACCCTCAGATCACCGTTCTTCTTCCATACGAGTACCAGGGGTGACGCCCATTCACTGGAAGACTTACGGATGATTTCTTTTTCCTCCATCTCAGACAGCACCTGTCTCAGCTTTTGGTAATGACCAGGTGGGACACGTCGATACGGGAGTCTGAATGGCCGAGGATCAGTCAGGTGGATCCGATGAACAAAACCGGTGGCCTCACCGCAGTCCAACTTGTTCCTAGAAAATAGGCTCTCATATTTCCGTATCAAGTCGAACAACTGGCCTTTCCAATAATCTGTAACATCACATGAATCAATGTCGAGGTCACTCAATCCGAGTCGATTCAGAGCATCACTGAAATCAGGGGTAGAGGAGGATGAGTCAGCATCATGTAGGCTCTGGCTGTTCACCAGAAGGTCATTTGGGGGGGTTTTGGAAGTGGGTACATCCAGGTCTTCCAACGCAACACACGGGAACACATCAGCTAACTTAGTGTTTCGCTTCAATGTAATTTGTTTGTCACTTGGATTGATCACTTTAATAGGTACCCATCTGTCCCCTGACATTGTAGCGACAGCCCTCCCCACCATGATACCCTTCTTGTGTGTGTTGGAACTTGGAGCGTCAATGAGAATAGCGCTCCCTGCTGAAACAGGTGAGTTGGCTGGGAGCCTACCCCACACAAGGTGTTCATGATGTGGCAGCAGTGTTACGGCTTGTGTCAGCTTGGCTGTACCTATCATGTCAGGAATCACATTCCCCCTCCATCTGTTAATTCCAGATAACATGTTAAGAAAATGTTCAACCCCTGGGTCATTCGTTGATTCAGGCTTCTCAATCACTTTCCAGTAGCTGGAGTTTTGTTTGAGGTGATGAATCAAGTGCTTTATCACGTTGGAGCCCAGGCTCATTTCGTCACACTGACCTGGCACGACCAGTGTGGGAACACTCACATCCTGTCCATACACAGTCATCTCCAGCTGATAAATGCACTTCGGCTTCACTTGAACCCCACCACACCCCACCAGTACCATGCCTGTGTCTGCAGTAATGCTCTCAGCACATAAGCCCACACTACGTAGTTTCTGTTCGGCCTCTTCATTCATTGTGCAGGCCATGGACCCACTGTCAATTAATGCATGCAACAAAACTTGGTTCTTCACTGAGACATCAGTATAAAAGAGACTATCGGAATTTGCTAATCTGTGCACATTTTGATAAACAATCTTATTTCCAGCAGGAGCACACTTGCATTTTTCTTCATAAGTAGATTGCACATCATCTTCAAAACTGAGGGACTGACTAAATGCACCCACATCGTCCCCTCCCACATGTGGATGGCCTAGTTTCCCTGAGCAGGCGCAGTGGTATTGGGCATTGCTGTCCTGCGCTTGGAGCAGTCCTTTTTTTGATGTCCAGTTTCAAAGCAAGCAAGGCATCGCTTTTCTCTCATGCAGTGCGATCTTGTAGAGTGGGTGCTGTCGCCACAGACGCGGCAGGGAGTGACTCGAACCCACTGGGCTGGTTGCGCAACACCCGGTGCTGTGGCCTGGTTTGTCTTCTCCAGCACCCTCTCCAGCATACACAGGACACACTCAAACGCACCCCCCTCCACACTGGAGGACTCGTTGAATCTGGACGGGCTAGACGCACTAGGCTCACGAACACTCACTTCCTCCTTAACGTCTGGCATGGAGTAAGCGACAGCCGCAGTCACCTTAGATGGTTTAACTTCCACTGACTTCCTCTTGGACAGGAACTCCCTCTGATACTCATCGATCGCTTCCTGCACCTCTGTCAAAGACCACTTGCTCATAGGTTTACTCTTAAATACACTGGACAGCTCAGGATCATTGCAGTTCCTAATAAACATCATGGATATTTCAGCATTCATGTTCTCCAATTTCCTGCCTTGCTTTTTCAGGAGACGATCTGCCTGCTCTGCTGCTGTATTCAAGCGCACCCAATAATCCACTGGATTCTCACCCACACTGGGCTGAGTGGCATAAAAATCAGCCAACGGTAAGCATGATGCAGGGGACTCACTGAAATACTTCCGCAGGATATCATAGATCATGTCTGGCTGGACTGCATGGTCTGGGGTTAAGCTACTCCTTATTCCCACTTTAACTATTTTCTTGGCCTTTCCCATCAGATGACTCAGGATCTCATCAACTTGATCCGAAGTGGGGAATTTCTTTTTGCGTAAATACATTTCCATCAGCTCTATCCATTCCTGTACTGAGCATTTATCAGACCCCTCCCCTCTGAACACAGCAGGCTCACGAACATCTGACTTGACTACCACATTGACATTGGTGAGATCAAGAGTGCCACTGATGTTACTAGATTGTTCATGCCTGTCTGGCGCCATTGGAGAGACTGGGTCACATGACTGTGTGACAGGCTGAGTAGAAGGTAACAGCCGACTGGCTATGGAATCTCCAATTCGATTCCCTAATTCAGTAATTAGATCACGCAGCTCAGCTGAGGGATCATTGCTACCAGGAGGAAACATGGGCGTGGAGGATGCGGGCCCTACCTCACATGCCTGTGCTGGTAAATCCCCCTCCCCATCACTGATATGCGGCTGTGGTGTCTGTACAACATAAGTAGCCCCCACTGGGTGTGTATGCATAGTACCACCCTCTCCCACCATGTCAGTGAAAGTTAACTGTTTAACTCCCCCACCCCTCAACAAAAAAAGACCCCTGGCTCTACCTGCCCCAGCTACAGGGGTGTGAGAATAAAGGCTATGAGACATATCACCATCCATTACTAAAAACTAGCTCAATTAAATGGTAATAAACACAAAATAGAAATTTCAAAACAGGCTACTCTGATATAACACACGCAAAATAAAATTCAAAGCCAAATAATACTGAATGAGCTTCTGTCAAAAACCTTAAGTAACTGAAGGATGCGTTGTGTTGATGAAGACTGGACTCTCCTTGCGAACCTCCACTCAGCAGGCAGCTGGACCCCGGAGATCAGCTGTGGCTGATCAGAAGAATCCTTGAAAGGTCACGGCACCAGTTTATGTAACGGACTCGAACTAGTCAGCTACATTAAAATAACAAAATAAAATAAATCTTGGCCGATGCAGAGAAGTAGACGTCAGGCAGGATCTCGATCAGTCAGTAGTCTGTTTATTTCTGAAACAGATTGGGGCAGACAATTTACACATGACACGGGAATGGGGACAAGTGCTGGCATTCCCCTTCCCAGGCTTCCAGCGTGTGAGAAATATAGCTTACAGCTACTTGGACTACATAACTTTAGATCGTATAGTTACAGTATACCACAAGCAAAGAAAAAGTTTAGCACCAAATACATGACAGCATTACATGACAGAGTTACATGACTGATCGTTTTTTCTATTTTTTACAACAGTACATTTAACATTTTAACATACCTGAAACAGATTGGGGCAGACAATTTACACATGACACGGGAATGGGGACAAGTGCTGGCATTCCTACAGAACAATGGACTCGTTAGCGCCTACTTAACTAGCCATCAATCATCGGTATTTATGACGCTACTTTGAATATTTTACATCGGTATTGCAAACGAAAATGTAACAGAAAATCTTACAATCAAAATTAGTACAATAACTTAAAGAAAACTACAGTAAATCAATCACATTAATCAATTTCGTTCCCTGAGGAATTACACACAACTTACCCCTTCCCAGGCTTCCAGCGTATGAGGAAGTTCCCAGATGTGTCACACTAATTATCGCCCCATCAGAAACACTTGACATATTTACAACACGGACATTTTGGGAAGTTCATTACTGCAGGAACATATTTATTCTTAAGACTACTACAGGAGGTTGAGTTTTGTACTGCGTTTGTGTGCTGGAGGTAATCCCAGGCGGCGGAACCGTAGGAGCCTGCCCCTCTCCTCTCCTCCTGCCTGCTTCTTTTCCCCTGGTGTTAGAATCTCCCACCAGGGATACGTCCGAAGGGCTACGGATGAGCCCTGACCAACAGCACTTTGTGTTGGGGCCGGTGAGGACGACAGCATTTGGTTGTGTTCCGATGGACAGCGGACACGCACCCGCCCCGCTGTAACACACGTCAAAGGTTTCCTTTCTGCTTGTGTAGTGTAAAAAGTAACCCCTATTTTTTTAGATTAGTTGGACTGATGATATTTATTTCCCCTGGATAAATTCTTGGGTATTTTTTAGAATGTAATGTGAGCTCTTTTTTTTTTTTTAGACTGTGCACATTTTTAACTTTTATGTGTTTTTATTCAGCTTGTCTGTGTTGTAAATTATTTCAAGATTTTTCCAGTAAAGCGTTTAACTGATGTTCTGCCTCTCTGAGTGTTTGTGTTGTTGTGGCCCAGGATTCTTACATTTTAAATTACGTGTTCACAGTAAACACGTAATTTTAAATTAAATTCATTTAATTACTTAAATTGGAGTCCCAATTTAAGTAATTAAATTACTTAACTTGCTCTATACGTAAATTGCAGTCCGAGAGATGACCGAGCCATCCCACTGGGACTACAATTTAAGTAATTAAATTTAAGTAATTAAATTTAATTTGCTGTAATTTGCTGTCTGTCTGTGTGGTTTGCTCTCCTCACTCTCCTGAGCTTCGGGTTAGCCACTAGCTATGGCTACTAGCTCTCCTTCCTCTCCTTCTCTGGTGTGCTCTCTCTGTCAGATGTTTAGCTACACCTCTGCCTCTTTTAGTGATAACGGTAAATGTAATAAATGTTGTCTTTTTGAGGCGCTCGAGGCGAGGTTATCTGATTTGGAATCCCAGCTCTGCTGCATTGAAACACCGTCTGCGCCAGTTACCCTCGACGGACGTCCCCTAGCTGCAGCGGAGCTAGCTAGCATAGGCCCCGTTAGTGGTCCTCCGGTTCTCCTCAGCAGCGAAGAGACTGGGTGGGTGACAGTGAGAAGGAAACCTAGTCGCAAAGCCCCGGTACACCTCCAACCTGTTCACGTTTCTAATCATTTTTCCCCGCTCAGCGACACACCCGCTGAGGAAAAAACTCTGATCATTGGCAACTCTGTAGTTTGTACTCAAATGCATTCCTGGGGCCAGAGCAGGCAACATCGAGTCAAATTTGAAAATGCTGGCTAAAAGTAACTGTAAATACTCCACAATTGTTATTCACGCTGGCATTAATGACATCCATCTCCGGCAGTCGGAAGTCACAAAACTTAATGTAGAATCGGTGTGTGACTTTGCCAAAACAATGTCTGCCACTGTAGTATTCTCTGGGCCCCTCCCCAACCTGACCAGTGATGACATGTTTAGCCGCTCGTCATCCTTGAACTGCTGGCTGTCTGTGTGGTGTCCTGCAAATGACGTGGGCTACATTGACAATTGGAGCTCATTTTGGGGAAAACCTGGTCTTATGAGATGAGACAGCATTCATCCCACTTTGGATGGTGCGTCTCTTCCAAAACCTTGACTACTCAGAGTTGGGACCAGGAAGCAGAGTCGCAGTCTTACACGCCTCTCTGGAGCTCTTCTTCATCCGCCACCCCTCAGCTTAGCCCCTGACTTCCCCATCAGAGAATCACTGTCTGCTCCCTCCAAAGTAAATAAAAATATAAAATATAAGCATCCCAAAGTGATTAAGCAAAAAACTGGTAAAACTCAAATTAAACATAAATCCTCTAAATTGAATGATTTGGCCTCTGTTCCTCCTCATAATTTAAAAGTTAAATGTGGTTTATTTAATATTAGGTCTCTAACTCCCAAGTCTCTGTTAGTCCATGATCTGTTAATTGATCATCAGATTGATTTAATATCCCTTAGAGAGACTTGGTTAGGACAAGAGGATTATGTTGGTTTAAATGAATCAACTCCCTCTGGTTATTTAAACTGTCAAAATCCCCGAAGTTCTGGTCGTGGAGGAGGAGTAGCAACAATTTATCATTCCAAACTATTAATTAATGTAAAGCAAAAAACATGTTATAATTCCTTTGAGGGCCTGATCCTCAGTATTGGGCACTTTAGCAATTTTAGGTTAAACCCAATTTTATTTGCCATAGTTTATCGTCCTCCATCAACCTACTCAGAATTTTTATCCAAATTTGCTGATTTCTTAGCTGATTTAGTGCTGAAATCAGATAGAATAATTGTAGTAGGGGACTTTAATATACATGTAGATGTAGATAGTGACTGCCTTAATGTGGCATTTAATTCAATATTAGACTCGATTGGGTTTTCTCAGAAAGTAGGAAATTCTACTCATTATCTCCAACATACGTTGGACCTTGTTCTGACATATGGCATAGAAATAGAAAATCTTGTAGTGTCTCCTCATAACCCTGTACTGTCAGACCATTGTCTGTTAACCTTTGATTTTACTATTTCTGACTATTTGGCTCCTAAAGAAATATATTATTACAGTAGATGCCTCTCAGATGATGCTGTTACCAAATTTATGCAGATTGTTTCCTCTATGCCATGTGTCAACACAACGGAAATAAGCTATAGGCAGCTTGCTCCTTCTGTAATTAATAGCATGGTAGATAGTGTTACAGCTTCTCTGCATCAGACTCTAGACTTGGTGGCCCCCTTAAAAAAAAAAAAGTCTAATCAGAGATTTCTAACTCATTGGTTCAACACAGAAACTCGTAGCTTAAAACAGAAGACTCGTCAATTAGAAAGAAAATGGTGCTCAACTAATTTAGATGAAATCTATTTAGCTTGGAGAAATCATCTTTTAATTTATAAAAAATCTCTTAGAAAAGCTAAAACAAGTTATTATTCTGCATTAATAGAAGAGAACAAGAATAATCCCAGGTTTCTTTTCAGCACTGTAGCCAGGTTTTTTTTTTTGTTTTTTTTTTTTTTTTGTTACTTATTTGTACCCGTAGGTAGATTTGGTTTGCAGTCTGGTGACAAGCCACCGGCTGCCGGTCGCTGCGTGCGCAAGCGCCCTAAACCTACATGTTTTTGGTATGCGGGAGGAAACCGGAGAAATCCCGGAGTAAACCCACGCAACACGGGGAGAACATGCAAACTCCACACAGCTCACTGTTGGTCGGGGGCTGGGATCGAACCCACGATCTCATGATCCCCGTGATCCCCCGGCCGAGGGTAAAACTGTGCTGCCACAGTGCTAAACCACTGCGCCACCGTGCAGCCCAAAGAGTCAAAGAGTCAGGACTCTGTCAATCCTAGCATTCCCCTAGAGCTTACTAGTCAGGACTTTATGAACTTTTTCAATAATAAAATTTCATCCATCAGAGATAAAATCAATCAGGTTCTTCCCACAGTAAACTTAAATGCAGTAACTACTACAACTCCTTCAGTTGATGTCTGTCTTGATGAGTTTACTCCAATCGACCTTGGTGAGTGAGACAAAATAGTTTCCTCATCCAAACCTTCAACTTGTCTTTTAGGCCCTATTCCTACCAGGTTATTTAAAGAAGTCTTCCCACTTATTGGTAGCTTTATTCTTCATATAATCAATTCTTCATTAACTTTAGGCCATGTACCGCAGACTTTTAAAACGGCTGTAATTAAACCCTTACTCAAAAAGCCAACGCTAGATCCAGGAGCTTTAGCCAACAATAGACCAATCTCTAATCTCCCTTTCCTTTCAAAAATCTTAGAAAGAGTTGTTGCTACGCAATTATTTGACCGCCTGCAGGAAAATGGTTTACTTGAAGAGTTTCAATCTGGATTTAGAATCATAGTACTGAAACAGCCTTAGCGAAGGTCACTAACGACCTCCTCATCGCATCTGATAATGGACTGGTTTCTGTACTTGTCCTTTTAGACCTTAGTGCAGCTTTTGATACTATTGATCATAATATCCTACTTGATAGATTAGAACACTATGTTGGACTTAATGGAACTTCGTTGCAGTGGTTTAGATCTTATTTATCTGATAGGTTCCAGTTTGTTCATGTAAATAATGAGTTTTCTTTCAACTCAAAGCTTAGTCATGGAGTTCCACAGGGATCTGTGCTAGGCCCTACTCTTTTTAGTTTATATATGTTTCCATTAGGCAACATTATTAGAAAGCACTTTATACATTTTCATTGTTGTGCAGATGATACACAATTATACCTGTCAATGAAGCCAGATGATAGTAATCAATTAGCCAAGTTGGAAGCCTGTCTCAAGGAAATCAAAGCTTGGATGACTTGTAATTTCCTGCTATTAAATTCAGATAAGACTGAAGTCATTCTTGTTGGTCCAAAAAAACCATAGAAATACCTTTCCAAATCAAACTTTCAGTTTGGATGCGGTTACTCTTTCTCTTAATAGCTCTGTGAGGAACCTTGGAATTATTTTTGATCAAGATCTGCCCTTCAATTCGCATATTAAATTTGTTTCTAAGACTACCTTCTATCATTTGCATAATATTGCCAAGATTAGGAGCATCTTGTCTCAGAGTGATGCTGAGAAACTGATCCACGCTTTTGTTAGCTCGAGATTAGATTATTGTAATTCTTTATTATCAGGCTGTCCTAAAACATCTTTAAAAAGTCTTCAGCTGATCCAAAATGCTGCAGCAAGAGTTTTAACAGGTACTAGAAAGAGAGATCATATCTCTCCGATTCTGGCCTCCCTTCATTGGCTTCCCATAGAGTTTAGAATTAAGTTTAAAATCCTTCTTCTTACTTACAAAGCTCTAAACAATCAGGCTCCTTTTTATTGAAAAGATCTGATACTACCGTATTATCCTAACAGAGCACTATGCTCCCAAAATTCAGGATTACTTGTAATACCTAGAATCTCCAAAAGTACAATGAGAGGCAGAGCCTTCAGTTATCAAGCTCTTCTCCTGTGGAACCAGCTGCCAATCTGGATTCGGGAGTCAGACTTGACCTCTGTTTTTAAGAATAGGGCTAAAACCTACCTTTTTGATATAGCCTACAATTAGGGAGGGATCATGTGTTTCTTAACCCTCCCTTAGTTATGCTGCTAATAGGTTTAGTCAGCCGGGGGACCTCCAATAATGCACTGGGCCTCACTCCTTTCTTCACTCTCAATGAAATATATACTGTATATATATATATATATATATATTTTTTTTTTTTTTTTTTTTTTTTTTTTGCTGGTCATTAACATTTGTTTGTTCTCTCCCATAGATTGAGTCCCCATCGTGCTGTTTGCTCTCTACACGTCTGTTCTTTTCATCTTCTCTATCCCCTCACCCCTCAGCCAGTCGCAGCAGATGACTGCCCCTCCCTGAGCCTGGTTCTGCTGGAGGTTTCTTCCTGTTAAAAGGGAGTTTTTCCTCTCCACCGTCACCAAGTCCTTGCTAACAGGGGATCACCTGATTACTGGGGTCTTTCTGCAACTGTGGGGGTCCCCCCTACAGTTGAAAGTGCTATGAGATGACTGTTGTTGTGAAATGGCGCTATATAAATAAAGTTGAATTGAATTGAATTAAATTTCCAGTTTCAAACTGTGACATAAACATGAGAAAACCGATCACTGGCATAAGTAGTTTATTGCCAGTAATTGGTTTACTGTGACCATGTAACCGGGGTATTGTTCAAAATACAAACAAGTTCCAGGACTAAACAGTAGAAAGTATTAATATGATATCTGCTTCCTTAAATGGCATTTGTTTTTTGTGTTCCAGCCCATTTCCCTTCAATGCGTCTGAAAAAACATACCCAAACTAAGTTCAAAGCTGCTCTTCAGCCCCTTGCACCATCTTCATGGGATTGGTCTCTTTCAGAAGCATAATTTTTTTAGCGAAACAGTCAGAATCCCTCTAAGATCTTCAGCCACTGAGTAACACTGTTTGTGTCTGAATTATAAATCAGAGTTGGAAAGCAAGATGGCAACAAAGAAACTTGGTTCAGCCTGGGCCAGTATGAAAACTATTGCAGGCCTTCAGAGCACAGAGCGCAGTAATCGTGTGTTTTTGGATGGTTTTAGTTCAGACACAGAGCTGGCTAATGCTCTTAATTGTTTTTATGGTCGTTTTGATTCCTTTGATTTTAGCACAGAAACCCAAGATTTGAAACAGAAACTCAAAGACAATCAGCACTTTAATATTGAGGTGCAGAATATTAAAAGGGTGTTCTGTGCTGTAAAAGTGAACAAAAGTCAGGGCCCTGATAATATATGTGGGTGATTGGTAAAGTCCTGTGCACATGAATTGAGTCCTGTATTTCACTACATTTTCAATAAGTCCTTACAGACACAACATGTCCCTAAGATCTGGAAAGAAGCCATGGTTGTCCCCATTCCAAAATCCAGCTGTCCTAAAACGGTAAACGACTTTAGACCAGTTGCTTTGACTTCAATTTTAATGAAAATTTTTGAAAAACTGGTCAGATTTGAGATCCTAAAGCAGACTGAGCATGCATTGGATCCTTTGCAGTTTGCCTATAGGCCTCAAAGAGGAGTGGAGGATGCCACTGTCACTCTGTTTAACATGCTTTTTAAACATCTGGATTTTAATGGGACACATGCCAGGCTTTTATTTGTGGACTTTTCTTCCACCTTTAATACAATCCAACCTCATATTTTAGTTGAAAGGCTCCTGCAACAATTTGATTTGAGCAATAATCTGGTGGGTTGGATTCTGGATTTTTTAACCAACAGGACACAGAGAGTAAGGGTCAATGGTACATTGTCTGACCTAAAGTGCTCTTCTACTGGCTCTCCTCAGGGGTGTGTGTTGTCACCACTACTCTTCATCCTGTACACAAACATGTGTCGGAGCAGACATGACAACAGACACATTATAAAGTATGCTGATGACTCAGTCATTGTCAGTCTCCTCCAGGATGGTGAGAGTGGCCACAGCCCAGTAGTTGATGATTTTGTTCACTGCTGTGAGGATTCCTACCTGCAGCTGAATACAACAAAAACTAAAGATATGATTATTGACTTTAGGAGGAAAACTCCCAGGCACAAAGTCACCGTACTAAAAGGCCAGACCACTGAATGTGTACAATCCTACAAATATCTTGGGACGATTATTGATAGTAATTTAAACTTTGAAGAGAACTCTGAAAGGGTGTGCAAAAAGGGTCAGCAACATTTGCATTGTTTAAGGAAACTTGCACGCTTCCAAATTGACCGAACCATAATGATAATGTTTTATCGGGCTTTTATTGAATCTGTTTTATCCCTTTCTTTAGTGTCATGGTTTGGTCAGATAAAACTGAAACAGAGGAAATCCTTGGATCAGGTAGTTAGATGGTCCAGTCGTTTGCTTGGTGAGTCACAGCTGAGCCTAACATCCTTGTACACCAGACAGGTACAGAGGATTGCTACCGCCATTTTAAATAATGACTCCCACCCTTTGCACTGCAACTTTCAGCTTCTTCCCTCAAGACGGAGGTTTGCTGTCCCAAAAAGTAAAACCCAGCGCTACAAAAACAGCTTTGTCCCTGCTGCTGTCAAAGAGTTGAACAAGTTGTAACAATATATTGCACATAATTTAGTTACCTATTTATTAATTTCATTTTATATTTACCTTATTTTTTTAGGTTTTTTATTTGGGTTCTAAATCTTTTATTGGGTTTTAGACTTTTGAGTTTTTAACCTCTTTGACTAGTCTTTAACTTTTTAATATGACCCTTCTCTCTTATCTCTGTTTTTTCTCTCATCTCTTTGTCTTATGTCCTGATTGATGGAGCCTTGAGTATTTTTATCATGTTTATAGTCAGCTTCATGTGTGCCTGTGTTTGTGTTTATGTTGAATGTAATTGTGGTTTGTAAATATGGATGTCACCTGACTGCAAAACAAATCTACCTATGGGTACAAATAAAGAAACCTGAACCTGAACCTGATCTAAACATTCTAAATTTGAAGAAAATAAAGTTTGCCTGGGTGTTTTTTATTTAGATAAAAATGCCTGAAAATAACATACAGCTGCTATATACTGGCTGGAAAACACAATAGGAATGTAGAACCAAGTCTTATTCAATTCAACTTTATTTATATAGCGCCATTTCACAACAACAGTCATCTCATAGCACTATCAACTGTAGGGGGAACCCCCACAGTTGCAGAAAGACCCCAGCAATCAGGCGATCCCCTGTGAGCAGCACTTGGCGACGGTGGAGAGGAAAAACTCCCTTTTAACAGGAAGAAACCTCCAGCAGAACCAGGCTCAGGGAGGGGCAGTCATCTGCTGCGACTGGCTGGGGGGTGAGGGGATAGAGAAAAAGAAAAGAACAGACGTGTAGAGAGCAAACAGCACGATGGGGACTCAATCTATGGGAGAGAACAAACAAATGTTAATGACCAGCAAAAAAAATATTTCATTGAGAGCGAGGAAAGGAGTGAGGCCCAGTGCATTATTGGAGGTCCCCCGGCTGACTAAACCTATTAGCAGCATAACTAAGGGAGGGTTCAGAAACACATGATCCCTCCCTAATTGTAGGCTATATCAAAAAGGTAGGTTTTAGCCCTATTCTTAAAAACAGAGATCGAGTCTGACTCCCGAATCCAGATTGGCAGCTGATTCCACAGGAGAGGAGCTTGATAAATATGAAGTTCAGATAAAATTTTGCTAACAATAGGACAAGAAATGAAATGAATATATTACACACCTTTTTTCTCAGATGTCTTCATGCATCTTCAAACTGCGTTACATGGAATCATGGTCACCCCCGTGATTCTTCAGCTAGCGGCCGGGTCAAGTAATTAATAATTTCTTCAATGTTCCGTGTTAATTTTTGTTATGATCCGAGCGCCGATCTCGTCCACGCTCGGGTCATACGTCATCCCCTGCAGGCTTGACAGCAGTGATTTCCTTCTAGCTCCCCGAGCTCTTATTGTGACAGCGCTCGGAGGAGCTTCCTGCTGTCAAAGCCTGCCAGCTGTGCTGCATTCGCGGCTTATTAGCGGCCGGCATTTAAGCGGACGCTGAATGCAGCCCAATGCAGCAGTCTCCGTCGAAACTCCCCTGTGTTTAGACGTCGAGCGAGCATTCCTCGTCTCGGACATCAATATTCCTCATTTGATTCCTCGTCTACGATCATCCCTCATCTTTATCCGGTATTGTAAGTGAGCTCATTCAGCCTTACAGTCTCTGTTCCCTTGTAGTGTGTTTTAGCCCACCGTGGCTTATTACTTTGTCACTTTGTGTTATCCTTCTGTTCCTCTGTTCCTTAATAAACATCATTGCAAACTCACCGGTGACTTGTTGGTGTCTTATGGTGGCTCGCGAGGGCTACCCATGACAATTTTAGCCATTTTTCAAAAAGGACACTGAAGTTACAACGCTTCTGCCTTGCATTCATGGACTGGTTTACGCTAGCTTTGCATGCATGCGTTACGCACGGGCTTTATAGGGGGCAAGGGGGCTAAATGCCTTCTTGTGAGGTATCCCTGAATTCAGAAATTAATTGGCTAAGCCACACGTCCATCATTTGCTTACTCTGATACAACTGGCTTGTTGTGTTCCCGTTAGCCATGAGGCTGGACCTTCATGGACCTTTATCGCTCATTGGGTTTCCACAGCTTTCAATCACAAAATGAACGCACTATTGGGTC
The DNA here is from genome assembly GCA_020510985.1 of Pholidichthys leucotaenia. Lineage (NCBI taxonomy): Eukaryota > Metazoa > Chordata > Actinopteri > Cichliformes > Pholidichthyidae > Pholidichthys > Pholidichthys leucotaenia. Next base: position 10,994,019 of record CM035842.1, read on the forward strand.
AAGTAAGCTGTCAGTCACTTCTAAGCACCCCCCCCCCACCCCCAGAGGACTTCTGTTTCCTGTTCAACCTCCCGGAAGTGATGTGTTTTTAGCATAAAAAGCTGTTTTCGTCCAATTTTCAAACAAATGCTCCTATTTTTTTCGCAGTTTTCCTCGTTGTCATCAAGATAGACAAATCTTACTCAAATGGATCTATTGGACCTTTTGCAATACAAATGGACCATATTTGTTGAATGGTTGTCTGTCTCTCTGTGTTGGCCCTGCGATGGACTAATGATCTGTCCAGGGTGTACCCTGCCTCTTGCCCAAAGATGCTGGGATAGGCTCCAGCACCCCTGCGACCTGAAAAGGATTAAGCGGAAGAAGATGGATGGATGGATGAATGGAACATTCATTCAGGGACGGCATGGAGGCTACTTTGGTGAGTCACTCGTTAAAGCTCATGCTATCACTAGCTGGTTAAAAGTTCTATTTAAATCCAGTGTTATCATTTTGTAGTGATCCCGAGCGCAGGTCTGTTCCATGCTTGAGTCGCTTATTATTTTCCTCTTTTTCTCCCTGTATATTTAGTCTCGCTTATTATGGGGATTATTTTGTGCTTTTATTTTGACAGCGCCGCGGCAGGACTTCTGCTTGTCAAGCCTGCTCACGACCTGTCACAGCTGTGTGGGATTACTGGCTCTCCACACCTGTGGCAGTTTGTGTTTTCTGTTATACTATTTAAGATCGCCAGCGGGGTTTATTCCTCGCTGCGACCTCGCCCGTCTTGGCTGGTATCCCTACCCCTGATGCAAGTCTGTCTATAGCGTAAGGTTTCGCCCTCGCTATTTCCATGTAACTGTGTTTTTGAGTCTTTATTTCTATCCTGTTATTTACCCTTCGGGGTTGCATGTATAGTTGTTTGTAGTTTGCCCCTCGTGGCACATTATTTTGTTACTTTTTGTTAATAAAATAAACTCACTGCTGGCTTCTGGCACCTGATCTTTGCCCTGCAAAGGGCAAACATAACACATTTTTTCTGAAATCTGTTTTAATAAATAGACAAAATTCAAAGCTTTCAAATGATAAGATAAGATAAGATAAGATAATATAAGATAAGATAAGCCTTTATTAGTCCCACAATGGGGAAATTCCAGGATTGCAACAGCACAGGGATAGCAACACTCAGAGCAACAATCAGAAGGCAAGAGAAAAAAAAAGAGCAGCAAGTATACATATGTACATATATATATATATATATATATATATATATAGACACACAGTGCGGAGCATTGTAGCTAGATGGAATAAATATGTAAATATAGAAACACACAGTGTGGAGCATTGTAGTTAGATGGAATAATATGTAGATATATAAACACACAGTGCGGAGCATTGTAGCTAGATGGAATAAATATGTAGATATATAAACACACACCCAGTGTGGAGCATTGTAGCTAGATGGAATAAATATGTAAATATATAAACACACAGTGCGAAGCATTGTAGCTAGATGGAATAATATGTAGATATATAAACACACAGTGCGGAGCATTGTAGCTAGATGGAATAAATATGTAGATATATAAACACACACAGTGCAGAGCATTGTTGCTAGATGGGATGAAACAGCACAACCGTCTACTTAGTTATCCTACATGGTATGATTATGTACCCATACATATTCTCACCCTCCATAGTGACCGGTATTTTCCTAGTTGTATGCCGGAGGGGACCATTGTATAAGTCTATTGCGTCTTTTGCATTCAAAACTATTAGGTTGTCAAGTCTTTTTGCTATCTCTGCGAGCAGCCCTGCTTAGGTTGTACAGTCTGACAGCCGTAGGTAGGAAGGACCTGCGAAACCTCTCAGTTGTGCACCTAGGATGATGTAGTCTGCTGCTAAATGAGCTCCTCAGTGCATTCAGTATGTCCTGCATAGGGTGGAACTCGGACTCCAGCAGAGATGACAGTTTAGCCACCGTCCTTCTCTCTCCCATCTGCTCCACTGGGTCAAGGCGCTGCCCCAGGACAGAGCTAGCTTTCTTGATCAGTTTGTTCAGTCTCTTCCTATCGGCTGCCGTAATGCCACTGCCCCAGCAGACCACTCCAAAAGTGATGGCTGATGCCACCACCGTGTCATAGAATGTCTTCAGCAGCGCCCCTTGTACACCAAAAGACCTGAGTCTCCTCAGTAGGAACAGCCTGCGCTGTCTCTTCTTGTAGAGTGCGTCAGTAATGTGTGGCCAGTCTACAGTAGTTTATTGTTCAAATGAACACCCAGGTACTTATAGGATGTCACCATCTCGATGTCTGTTCCCTGTATATTTACTGGTGCTGTGAGGGGTTGTCCTTGCCTGCGGCAGTCCACCACCAGCTCCTTAGTTTTCCTCGCGTTGATCTGGAGGCAATTCCGATGGCACCAGTCTACGAAGTCCTGGATAAGCCCTCTGTACTCAGCTTCATCTCCATTGGAGATGAGGCCAACAATCGCAGAGTCATCAGAGAACTTCTGTAGATGGCAGTGTGTTGTGTTGTGTGAGAAGTCCGCAGTATAAAGGGTGAACAGGAAGTGAGCCAAAACCGTTCCCTGGGGGGCCCCCGTGCTACCGATTATCGTGTCGGACACGCAGTCCCGGGTTCTCACAAACTGAGGCCGGTTAGTGAGGTAGTCCAGGATCCATGATGACAGGTGCTGGTCCATCCCTGCACACAGCAGCTTGTCCTTCAGGATCATTAGTTGGATGGTGTTGAAAGCACTGGAGAAGTCAAAGAACATGATCCTCACCACATTCCCGAGCTTCTCCAAGTGGGACAGAGAACGGTGAAGGAGGAAGATCACCGCATCCTCCACCCCAATGCCATGCTGGTAGGCAAACTGGAGTGGATCCATCGCTGGTCCCACCAGGGGGTGGAGGTGAGCAAGGAGCAGTCTCTCCGGGGTCTTCATCATGTGGGACGTCAAGGCCACTGGTCTGTAGCTGTTCAGGTCTTTGGGGTGGGAAGTCTTTGGTACAGGTACCACACAAGATGTTTTCCACAGCTGTGGTACCCTCCCCAGCTTCAGGCTCAGATTGAAGATGTACTCAACAATCCCACACAGCTGGTCTGCACAGGACTTGAGGAGTTTTGCGCTGATGCCGTCCGGTCCCGATGCCTTCCTCGCCTTGATCTTCCTCAGCTCTGTCCTCACCTGGGTCTTAGTCAGGGTCAGGTTGGGGGGCTGTGTGTTGGGAGTGGGGGGGTGTTGGTGGAGTGGGGAGTGGTCAGCAGGACTTGATGTCTTTAGAGGCAGCAGTGGTTGTTGTGCAGTCAGGGGGGAGGGCGGTTGGTCAAACCTATTGAAAAGCAGATTCAGATTGTTCGCCCACTCCCTGCCCCCCGTGGCCTGGGGGGAGGTATTCTGGAGCCCAGAGATGGTTTTAAGGTTTCTCCAGACCCCGCTGATGTCACTCTGTTGCAGCTTGTCCTCCATCTTCTTCCTGAAGCTGCCCTTGCCTTCTCTGATCTTTCTCCTCAGCTCCCTCTGTACGGACTGCAGCATCTCCCTGTTCCCCGACCTGAAGATCCTCTTCTTCTCTCTCAGAAGTGTTTTTATCTCAGGGTTGATCCAGGGTTTGTTGTTTGAGCAACACCGTATGGTCTTGGTGGGTACAGTGTTGTCCACACAGAAGCTGATGTAGTCCGTGATGGTGTGAGTGAGGCCATCGATGTCCTCACCATGTGGATCGCAGAGCTGCTCCCAGGCGGTGGTTTCAAAACAGCCCTTTAGAGTGTCCATTGCCTCCTCAGACCATAACTTCACTGTGCACATGGCCGGAGGTTGTCTGTGCACTAGGGATTTGTACACAGGCCGGAGATGAACCAAGTTGTGATCCGATCTCCCGAGTGGGGGGAGTTGTAATGAGGTGTACGCCTCCTTAGTGTTTGCGTAGAATAAGTCTAGTGTTTTATTGTCTCTAGTGTGGCATGTGACATACTGGGTAAACATGGGTAGAATGGGAGACAGTGAAACATGGTTGAAATCGCCTGAGATGAGGAGAAGAGCATCTGGGTGTTCTGTCTGCAGCCTGCCGGTTACTGAATGGATGACGTCACGCACTGTCCCAGCGTTCGCCGTCGGATTTGCATAAATAACAATGCAGATCACATGTGAGTATTCCCTCGGGAGATATGTAGGCCACATGCTAACAGCTAGCAACTCAGTGTCTTTGCTGCAGTGTCGTTGTTTAACAGTGATATGTCCCAGTCTGCACCAGTTGTTGTTAACATACATTATCACTCCACCACGCTTTGCCACTGTCTGGTGTTCGGTCTGCCCGTATCGCGTGGAAACCCTCCAGCTCAATGTTAGCATCTGCTGCTAGTTCAGATAGCCATGTCTCCGTAAACAAAAGGAGAGAGCATTCCCGGTATATGCTATCGTAGCGGGAGATAGCCGCTAGCTCATCTACCTTTCCCAGTAATGACCGTACATTCCCCATGACAACGGATGGAAGGAAGGGTCTGCCCTTATATTTCTTGTCTTCCACCTTACTCCAGCCCAGCAACCACGGCGTTTTCGCCTCAGTTCTCCCGGTATGTTGAGTTTTTCCGTTAGCACCAGGTGGTGGTTGAGTGCTAGCAGCTCTTCCCTGCTGTACCATCTCCTGCTATAAACAGTGGCTCTGTCCACCGGCTCGGGAGACATTTGGGACGATCTGTGTGTCCGTGATATAAATGGAGTGAAAAAAAAAACGGATCAAAAAGAGAGAGGAAGGAAAAAAAAGACTCAGAATTGAGCCGCTGTTGCAAAAGGCAGCCAACTCGTGTGGCGCCGGAAGTGAATGCGTAAGTGCATGATGATTCGGGAAGTGCATGATGTAAGGCATGACTGCCTTCTTTAATCATGTTTAACACAATTCACTGTGTCGCAGCTGAGACTTTTAAACGGACATTTAAATGCACCCGCCCGCGGTATCAGGAACGTTATGTGGTTTTAAGATATTGTTCATCAGCAGCTTCAGTTCAAAATAAGCAGAAAAGAAAAAAACTCAGGTTGTTCATACTTTGATGAAGAATCATCATTCAGGTTGTTCATGTTTTGTAAAAGATCAATGCTTCAGTAAATGTAAACATTTCATAATGCACTTGTACTTTTTTGTACTAAATTTGGATTTGCCTTTAGGTTGCTTTTGTAGTAATCTGGACAGGGCTGCAGTTCTTGTCCAAGCTCTGTTCCTTTTCTGACTCATAATTATTAGATAAGATAAGCCTTTATCAGTCTCACAATGGGGAAATTCCAGGATTTTCAACAGCACAGGGATAGCAACACTCAGAGCAGTAATTCAGAAGATAAGATAATGGGAGCAGTGAATATACACTACCGTTCAAAAGTTTGGGGTCACTTAGAAATTTCCTTATTTTTGAAAGAAAGGTACTTTTTTTCAATGAAGATAACATTAAACTAATCAGAGATACACTCTAGACATTGCTAATGTGGTAAATGACTATTCTAGCTGCAAATGTCTGATTTTTGGTGTAATATCTAAATAGGTGTATAGAGGCCCATTTCCAGCAACTATCACTCCAGTGTTCTAATGGTACAATGTGTTTGCTCATTGCGTCAGAAGGCTAATGGATGATTAGAAAACCCTTGTGCAATCATGTTAGGTCTGCAATACTGTAATTGCTGCAAATGGAGGATTCTTTGACGAAAGCAAAGTTTGAAGGAAAAAATTATCATTTCAAATAAAAATCATTATTTCTAACCTTGTCAATGTCTTGACTATATTTTCTATTCATTTTACAACTCATGGTGGTAAATAAGTGTGACTTTTCGTGGAAAACACAAAATAATTGTCTGGTTGACCCCAAACTTTTGAACGGTAGTGTACATATGTACACAGAAATATACACAGTGTAGAGCATTGTAGCTAGATGGAATAAACAGCATAACGGTCTCTTCAGTTACCCCACATAATATGAATATGTACCCATACAGTATATTTTGTATTTGAATCAGCCTAGTTGTCACCCTCTGTAGCGATTGATATTGTCCTAGTTGTATAATGGAGGGGGCCATTATTGTGCAAGTTTGTTACGTTTTGTGCATTCAGTACGACCTCTATAAGCAGCCCTGCTTATGTGATAAAGTCTGACAGCTATGGGTAGGAAGGACCTGCGAAACCTCTTGGTCGTGCACCTAGGATGGTGCAGCCTACTGCTAAATTAGTGCATTCAGTATGTCCTGCATGGGGTGGGACTCGGACTCCAGCAGAGATGACAGCTTAGCCACCATCCTCCTCTCTCTTATCTACTCCACTGGGTCGAGGCACTGCGCCAGGACAGAGCTAGCTTTTTTGATCAGTCTATTCAGTCTCTTCCTGTTGGCTGCCGTGATGCCACTGCCCCAGAAGACCACTCCAAATGTGATGGCTGATGCCACCACCGAATCATAGGTCTTCAGGAGCGCCCCTTGTACACCAAAAGACCTGAGCCTCCTCAGGAGGAACAACCTGCACTGTCCCTTCTTGTAGATTGTGTCGGTATTGTGTGACCAGTCCAGTTTATTGTTCAAATGAACACCCAGGTACTTGTAAGACGTCACCATCTCAACGTCTGCTCCCTGGATGTTTACTGGTGCTGTGAGGGATTGTCCTCACCTGTAACAGTCCACCACCAGTTCCTTAGTTTTCCTTGCAATGATGTGGAGGCAGTTCCGATGGCACCAGTCCACGAAGCCCCAGATAAGTCCTCTGTATCTCTCTGCATCATCTCCGTCAGATGAGGTCAACGATTGCAGAGTCGTCAGAGAACTTCTGTAGATGGCAGTATGGTGTGTTATGTGAAAAGTCTGCAGTATAAAGGGTGAATAGGAAGGGAGCCAGAACTGTTCCCTGGGGGCCCCCCGTACTGTAGATGATAGTGTCAGACACACAGTCCTGGGTTCTCACAAACTGTGGCCGGTTTGTGAGGTAGTCCAGGATCCACGATGACAGGTGCTGGTCCAACCCTGCACACAGTAGCTCGTCCTTCAGGATCACAGGTTGGATGGTGTTGAAAGCACTGGAGAAATCAAAGAACATGATCCTCATTGTGCTCCCAGGCGTCTCTAGGTGGGACAGGGAACAGTGTAGGAGGAAGATCACTGCATCCTCCACCCCGATGCCATGCTGGTAGGTGAACTGAAGTGGATCCATCGCTGGTCCCACCAGGGGGCGAAGGTGGGCAAGGAGCAGCCTCTCCAGGGTCTTCATCAGGTGGGAAGTGAGGACCATTGGTCTGTAACTGTTCAAGTCTCTGGGGTGGGAAGTCTTTGGTATGGGCACCACACAGGATTTTTTCCACAGCTGTGGTACCCTCCCCAGCTTCAGGCTCAGGTTGAAGATGTGCTCCACAATCCCACACAACTGGTCTGCATTGTCATTATTAGGGCCTGAGCCACTGACAGCGTCAGTTGGCGAAAGCCCTATTGTATCTGCTTCATTTATTAGGGCCTGAGCCACTGACGTCAGTCGGCGAAAGCCCTATTGTATCTGCTTCGTTTCTTTATTATTATTTTTCTGCCCAAATGATCGCATTTTTCACCTTCTGAACGTTAACCAAAACGCAATTTTTTTTGGCAAACCCCTCACACCCGGCAAAAAATTCAATAAACTGGAAAACATATGTGCCCCCCCATCCCTCATTTTTGTGGGTGGGGCCAATCGTCCAAGGTCTATGGAGACAGGAGACCGTAAACTTTGCCGTAGAGACATCAAATTTGGGTGAGGTGTGCATCACCTCAAGACATGCAAAAAATAGCATTGTGGCCCATACCCACTGTCAACAGGAAGGCCGCCATCTTGCCTCAAAGTCGCCCCACCTCCAATTTGGAAAAAAGTCACACCTCGCATTTGAACGAGCTAGTCCTAGGGACCTGCTCCGATTGGGCTCATTTTTACATGACGGCATCTATAGGCATTGGCCATTAAAAAATGTATCAATTAAGTCAAAAGCTCAAAAGGTGTGGCCAGGGCGCCATGGCGAAATTTGACTCCTCCCCCTACAATTTCTACCACCTGTAACTCGGGCAAAACCTGTCCGATGTGCACCAGACTTTCCATTATGGAAAATAGTCCCACCCTGAACACAATGACATCAAAATCCCTGACAAATTGTAAAGCGCCACATAGTGGTTAACAAAAGAATTGCTGACAACTGTTTTATTACTCACGCGCGGCTGGCCAGAATGATGTGAAATTTTCTGAGATTCATCAGACCACAGCCATGATCATAACTGAAATTCAACTTTAGCATGACATGAAATGTGTTACCATGGACACGCCCCCCTCGCCATTCAATCCGTGAGCTTATGGGGAGTGGTGGGGACGTCCTGGAGTCATGAAATTTGGAACATAGGTTTAGGTGACTGACACATATAGTCCAATATGGGTGGACAACACATAACTGGCAAGGAAGTGTTGCCATGGCGCCATGGCGAATTTTGACTCCTCCTCTTACAACTTCAACCACCTGTAACTTGGGCAAAACCTGTCTGATGTGCACCAAAATTTCCATGATGGAAAATAGTCCTGCCCCGAACGCAAGGACATCAAAATACCTGACAACCGATATAGCGCCACATAGTGGTTAACGAAAGAATTGCTGACAACTGTTTTATTTATTACTCACGCGCGGCTGGCCAGAATGATGTGAAATTTTCTGAGATTCATCAGAACACAGCCATCATCATAACTGAACATCAACTTTAGCATGACAAGAAATGTGTTACCATGGACACGCCCTCCTCGCCATTCAATCCTTGAGCTCATGGGTAGGGGTGGGAAGGTCCTGGAGTCATGAAATCTGGAACATAGCTTGAGGTGACTGTCCCATATATTCTTTTAGAAGCAGAATCAGAATAAACTTTATTGCCAAGTATGTAAAAAAACACACGAGGAACTTGACTTGACATTGGTGCGCATGCGCGCAACACAACGACACGGCAGCCATAATAGGCGCCTCATCAAACAGAGATAGATAAGAAAGGGAGGGGAGGGGAGGGAACGACACAAGGGGGGAGGAGAGAAAAAAAACTTCGTTATCAGAATACAGCTTATTTTTAAGCAGATTATGATTACAATGAAAAAAAATCTCTCAATAGCACAGAGCAACAATCAACCACAAAAAACCAAAAGACCAAAAGTCAGAGAGAATCAGGTGTCTATCACATAACTTACAGGTAAGTATTGCCATGGCAACATGGCGACGGTTGACTACTCACCTTCAAATTTTGGAAAGTTGTATCTTGGACAAACTTGTCTGATTTTCACAAAATTTTTGACAGTGGATAATAGTCCCACCGTGAACAATAATTTAGGATGTGAAATGTTTTGAAGTTTATGCAAAACTGTCACACCCACACCTACTGCTGACATGAGGTACTGCACAAAATTGTATCACATTTTGAACAAAGGCCAGTAGTCACAATGAAATGACATTTTCAGTGGTTTCTCAGAGTGTATTGGACTGCCCTCAGTGGAAGTCACTTTTGTACTTCGATAACCACAGTTTCCATGAAAACACACTCCTTTGCCATTCAATATGTTTTATACTTTTGAGGGCTGGGAAAGTCCAAGAGTCACCAAATGTGGAACTTAAGTCAAGATGACTCTCTTCTGTAGTTCTGTGGTGTCTGCAACATGTACCTAAATGTGTTACCATGGCCACATTTCGGAGTTTACCTGATCGCAATATGTTGGATAGTTATAATTTGGACAGACTGTGTCGGACGGTCACCGGAATTGCTATGATGAAGATTAGTATCAGTCCGCACACTCCTACATAAAAATATTTGACAAAAGGGATGGTGCCACTTACTGCTCACAGGAAGATCTGCGCCAAATGGTTTACTTTATTATTCATGCAGCCCTTTGCAGTGATGACGGCACATTTTCTGAGCCAGCAAGGGACGACGGGCGCCGGGTTCCACGGGTGCGCGGGGGGCGAAGGTCTGCTTACAGCTGCTCGCAGCTTTAATTATTATTTTTCTCCCCAAATGATCGCATTTTTCACCCTCTGAAAGTTAACCAAAACGCGATTTTTTTTGGCAAACCCCTCAGACCCGGCAAAAAATTCGATAAACTGGAAAACATATGTGCCCCCCCACCCCTCATTTTTGTGGGTGGGGCCAAACGTACAAGGTCTATGGAGACTGGAGACCATAAACTTTGCCATAGAGTCTATGGCAAAGTTTATGGTCTCCAGTGTCTATGGCATAGACACATAAAATTTGGGTGAGGTGTGAATCACCTCAAGACATGCAAAAAACATCATTGTGGCCCATACCCACCGCCAACAGGAAGGCCGCCATCTTGCCTCAAAGTCGCCCCACCTCCAATTCGGGAAAAAAGTCACACCTCGCATTTGAACGCACTTGTCCTAGGGACCTGCTCCGATTGAGCTCATTTTTACATGGCGGCATCTATAGGCATTGGCCATTAAAAATTGTATAAATTAAGTCAAAATCTCAAAAGGCGTTGCCATGGCGCCATGGCGAAATTTGACTCCTCCCCTTACAACTTCAACCACCAGTAACTTGGGCAAAACCTGTCCGATGTGCACCAAACTTTCCATTATGGAAAACAATCCCACACCGAATGCAATGAAATGAAAATACCCGACAACTGATATAGTGCCACATAGTGGTTAACAAAAGAAGTGCTGAAAACTGTTTTATTTGATACTCACGCGCGGCTGGACAGAATGATGTGAAATTTTCTGCGATTCATCAGAACACAGCCATGATCATAACTGAACATCAACTTTAGCATGACATGAAATGTGTTACCATGGACACGCCCTCCTCGCCATTCAATATGTGAGCTTATGGGGAGGGGTGGGAACGTCCTGGAGTCATGAAATTTGGAACATAGGTTTAGGTGACTGTCCAATATAGTGCAATATGGGTGGACAACACATAACTGACAAGGAAGTGTTGCCTTGGCACCATGGCGAAGTTTGACTCCTCCCCTTACAACTTCAATCACCTGTAACTCGGGCAAAACCTGTCCGATGTGCACCAATCCTTTCATGATGGAAAATAGTCCTGCCCCGAACGCAATGACATCAAAATACCTGACAACCAATATAGCGCCACATAGTGGTTAACAAAAGAATTGCTGAAAACTTTTTTATTTTTGACTTACGCGGGGCTGGGCAGAATGATGTGAGATTTTTTGAGATTCTTCAGAACACAGCCATGATCATAAATGAACATCAATTTTAGCATGACATGAAATGTGTTACCATGGACACGCCCTCCTCGCCATTCAATCCGTGAGCTTATGGGGAGGGGTGGGAACGTCCTGGAGTCATGAAATCTGGAACATAGGTTTAGATGACTGTCACATATAGTTCAATATGGGTGGACAACACATAACTGACAAGGAAGTGTTGCCATGGTGCCATGGCGAAGTTTGACTCCCCTTACAACTTAAGCCACCTGTAACTAAGGCAAAACCTGTCCGATGTGCACCAATCCTTTCATGATGGAAAACAGTCCCACCCCGAACGCATTGAAATCAAAATACCTGACAACCGATATAGCGCCACATAGTGGTTAACAAAAGAATTGCTGAAAACGGTTTTATTTATTATTCACGCGCGGCTGTGCAGAAGGATGTGAAACTTTCTGAGATTCATCAGACCACAGCCATGATCATAACAGAACATCAACTTTAGCATGACATGAAATGTGTTACCATGGACACGCCCTCCTCGCCATTCAATCCGTGAGCTTATGGGGAGGGGTGGGAACGTCCTGGAGTCATGAAATTTGGAACATAGGTTTAGGTGACTGTCACATATAGTCCAATATGGGTGGACAACACATAACTGACAAGGAAGTGTTGCCATGGCGCCATGGCGAAGTTTGACTCCTCCCCTTACAACTTCAACCACCTGTAACTCGGGCAAAACCTGTCCGATGTGCACCAGTCCTTTCATGATGGAAAATGATCCCTCCCCAAACGCAAGGACATCAAAATACCTGACAACCGATATAGCGCCACATAGTGGTTAACAAAAGAATTGCTGAAAACTGTTTTATTTATTACTCACGCGCAGCTGTGCAGAATGACGTGAAACTTTCTGAGATTCATCAGAAAACAGCCATGATCATAACTGAGCATCAACTTTAGCATGACATGAAATGTGTTACCATGGACACGCCCTCCTCGCCATTCAATCCATGAGTTTATGGGGAGGGGTGGGAACGTCCTGGAGTCATGAAATTTGGAACATAGGTTTAGGTGACTGTCACATATAGTCCAATATGGGTGGACAACACATAACTGACAAGGAAGTGTGAGCTTTCTCCGTAGGATTGCTGGACTGACCCTCAGAGATAGGGTGAGGAGCTCAGTCAACCGGGAGAGGCTCAGAATAGAATCGCTGCTCCTCCACATTGAAAGGAGTCAGTTGAGGTGGTATGGGCATCCGATTAGGATGCCTCCTGGACGCCTCCCACTTGAGGTGTTTCAGGCACGTCCCACTGGGAGGAGACCCCGGGGCAGACCCAGGACTCGGTGAAGAGACTATGTCTCCCAGCTGGTCTGGGAAGGCCGTGGTATCGTCTCTGAAGAGCTGGAGCAGGTGGCGGGGGAGAGGGAAGTCTGGTCTTCTCTGCTTGAACTGCTGCCTCCGCGACCAGGACCTCCGGAAAAGCGGTAGAAGATGGATGGATGGATGGACAGTGCCACTTACTGCTCACAGGAAGCTCTGCGCCAAATGGTTTACTTTATTATTCATGCAGCCCATACAGTGATGACGGCACATTTTCCGAGCCAGCGAGGAACAACGGGCAGCGGGTTCCGCGCGCGCACGGGGGGCAAATTCCGGCTTACACCTGCTTGCAGGTTTAATTATTATTAGGGCCTAAGCCACTGACAGCGTCAGTTGGCGAAAGCCCTATTGTATCTGCTCCGTTTCTTTATTTTTTTTCTTCGTTATTTTTCCGCCTAAATGATCACATTTTTCACCCTCTGAACGTTAACTAAAACATGATTTTTTTCGGCAAACCCCTCAGACCTGGCAAAAAATTCGATAAACTGGAAAACATATGTGCCCCCTCCCACCCCTCATTTTTGTGTGTGGGGCCAAACGTAGGTCTATGGAGACTGGAGACCATAAACTTTGCTGTAGAGACAACAAATTTGGGTGAAGTTATGAAAAAAAAGTTATGAAAAAAAAACATCATTGTGGCCCATACCCACCGCCAACAGGAAGGCCGCCATGATGGCCAGAATGATGCGAAATTTTCAGAGATTCATCAGACCACAGCCTTGATCATAACTGAACATCATCTTTAGCATGACATGAAATGTGTTACCATGTACATGCCCTCCTCGCCATTCAATCCGTGAGCTTATGGGGAGGGGTGGGAAGGTCCTGGAGTCATGAAATCTGGAACATAGGTTGAGGTGATAGTCACATACAGTCCTATATGGGTGTACAACACATAACTGACAAGGAAATGTTGCCATGGCGCCATGGCGAATTTTGACTCCTCCCCTTAGAAATTCAACCAGCTGTAAATCGGGCAAAACTTGTCTGATGTCCACCAAACTTTCCATGATGGAAAATAGTCCCGCCCTGAAGGCAACTACATCAAAATACATGACAAAAGTTTTAGCGCCACATAGTGGTTAACGAAAGAATTGCTGAAAACTATTTTATTTATTACTCACGCGCCGCTGGCCAGAATGACGTGAAATTTTCTGAGATTCATCAGAACACAGTGATGATCATAACTGAACATCAACGTTAGCATGACATCAAACATGTTACCATGGACACGCCCTCCTCGCCATTCATCCATGAGCTTATGGGGAGGGGTGGGAAGGTCTTGGAGTTATAAAATCTGGAACATATGTTGAGGTCTCTCTCATATATAGTCCAATATGGGTGGACAACACATAACTTACAGGGAAGTGTTGCCATGGCAACATGGTGACGGTTGACTACTCACCATGAAATTTCGGAAAGTTGTATCTTGGACAAACTTTGTCTGATTTTCACCAAATTTTTGACAATGGATAATAGTCCCACCCTGAACACTCCTATATAAGAAAACAAAAGTTTTAGCGCCACCTAGTGGTAACAACATTAGACCCTTGTAAATTGGACAAACTTTGTACGATTTTCACCAAATTTTATACTGTAGTGAACACTCAGTGGACCTGTTGGACCGGTTCTGTGACTCGCATTTTAGGTCAGAGCAAAGGCAGGAAGCTTAGCCTTGTTATGCAAGGCTGGAGACTGTGGGGGGTCGATTTAAGGATGCGTGGGAGACAGTGGAAGTGATATCATGGAGGGAAATGCATTGTGACTGTCTTTATTATGCCAGGTGGTGAAATGCGTTGTGACTGTCTTTATTATGCAAGGTGGTCTGTGGGACATGTGATCTATGAGGTGTGAAGTCCCTGATATTTAAGGACGAGAGTTACTGTTTCATTCTCTCTTTTTTTCTGCTTTGAAATGATGGAGATGTGAATAAAGCTGACTCTGAGAAAGAACGCTGCCTCGTCATTTTCACATTTTCCACAATACGATCAATATTCTCCCGTCCCCAAACTCGTCTATATACAAATAATAAACAAAAGTCACAGTGCCCCCTAATGATTAAAAGAAGAATTACTGACAACTGTGTTCTTTATTTTTCTCTCACCAGCTTAACAAAATTACATGAAGGAATTACTTGGGCTAATTGATAGTACATGTACAGTGGCGCAAAAAAGTATTTAGTCAGCCACCAATTGTGCAAGTTCTCCCACTTAAAAGATGAGAGAGGTCTCCAATTTTCATCATAGGTATACCTCAACTATGAGAGACAAAATGAGGAAAAAAAATCCAGAAAATCACATTGAAGGATTTTTAATGAATTAATTGGTAAATTCCTCAGTAAAATAAGTATTTGGTTACCTACAAACAAGAAAGATTTCTGGCTCTCACAGACCTGTAACTTCTTCTTTAAGAGGCTCCTCTGTCCTCCACTCGTTACCTGTATTAATGGCACCTGTTTGAACTCGTTATCAGTATAAAAGACACCTGTCCACAACCTCAAACAGTCAGACTCCAAACTCCACTATGGCCAAGACCAAAGAGCTGTCAAAGGACACCAGAAACAAAATTGTAGACCTGCACCAGGTTGGGAAGACTGAATCTGCAATAGGTAAGCAGCTTGGTGTGAAGAAATCAACTGTGGGAGCAATTATTAGAAAATGGAAGACATACAAGACCACTGATAATCTCCCTTGATCTTGGGCTCCACGCAAGATTTCACCCCGTGGGGTCAAAATTATCCCGAGAACGGTGAGCAAAAATCCCAGAACCATATGGGGGGACCTAGTGAATGACCTGCAGAGAGCTGGGACCAAAGTAACAAAGGCTACATCAGAAACACACTACGCCGCCAGGGACTCAAATCCTGCAGTGCCAGACGTGTCCCCCTGCTTAAGCCAGTACATGTCCAGGCCCGTCTGAAGTTTGCTAGAGAGCATTTGGATGATCCAGAAGAGGATTAGAAGAAATTCATATGGTCAGATGAAACCAAAATAGAACTTTTTGGTAAAAACTTAACTTACACCATACCTACTGTGAAGCATGGGGGTGGAAACATCATGCTTTGGGGCTGTTTTTCTGCAAAGGGACCAGGACAACTGATCCATGTAAAGAAAAGAATGAATGGGGCCATGTATCATGAGATTTTGAGTGAAAACCTCCTTCCACCAGCAAGGGCATTGAAGATGAAATGTGGCTGGGTCTTTCAGCATGACAATGATCCCAAACACACCGCCCAGGCAACAAAGGAGTGGCTTCGTAAGAAGCATTTCAAGGTCCTGGAGTGGCCTAGCCAGTCTCCAGATCTCAACCCCATAGAAAATCTTTGGAGGGAGTTGAAAGTCTGTGTTGCCCAGCGACAGCCCCAAAACATCACTGCTCTAGAGGAGATCTGCATGGAGGAATGGGCCAAAATACCAGCAACAGTGTGTGAAAACCTTGTGAAAACTTACAGAAAACATTTGACCTCTGTCATTGCCAACAAAGGGTATATAACAAAGTACTGAGATGAACTTTTGTTATTGACCAAATACTTATTTTAGGTTTTGGGAGTCAACCCTGAGGAAAAATCCGGAGTCGGAGCCCCTAAGGCAGTTCTATGTTGTGCTCAACATCGTACTGGCAGCTCCTGCAATGGCGCTGGTGCCAAACTGTAGCAGCCCTGCTGTTCCTTTGGATTCATCAGTGACGTGGAGAGGGGGGACATGCTGCATGGGCAACATCTTGTCCTCCATATCTTCCTGCCCAGGCTTGAATCCTACCAACGCCCAACGCTGGAAGGTAGAACACCGGATCACTGGAGAGGACACTCCAGCTTCGCCTTTGGCGTAGACAAAACATGGGGAATGACAGTTACCGGTTATAAGCCACCGCTCAATTGGCGTAGAGCGCGGCGCCAGGGGTTGTTCCCGACGGTGGGAGGGATCATCGGATCTCACTGGACAGCTACCGCCCGCCTCAAGCTGGGCAGCCCCTAGCCAATAAGGTGTTGTCCCGCCACAGCTTGCTTTCCTCATTGGGTGCATGGGGATGAGGAGAAGTCCGAACAGCAGGCTGAGAACCTTCGCACCAGGCAAGACAATAAAACAAAAGAGACCAACTCTAAAACTGGGAACTTGGAACGTCCGCACTATGATGACAGGACGCGCTGCTAACCTCAAGGACATCAACAACACCAGGAAGACTGTCATCATCAATAATGAGCTGAAGAGACTGGGAGTGGATATCGCCACTCTCCAGGAAACACGGTTGGCTGATGCAGGCACACTGAGAGAGAAGGACTACACGTTCTACTGGCAGGGAAAGGGCAGTGACAAACACAGGGAACATGGAGTGGGCTTTGCAGTGAAGAACACCTTGCTGAAGATGGTGGAACCGAGCAGCACTGGCTCTGCATGACTCCTCACCCTCCGCCTGAACACCACTCAAGGCCCAGTCACCCTCGTCAGTGTGTATGCCCCAACACTGACAGCCACACCAGAGGCAAAAGATGAGTTCTACGAGAATCTCGCAACAACTGTCAGGACCATCCCCAACTCTGAACAACTCATTCTCCTTGGAGACTTCAATGCCAGAGTGGGTGCTGACCACGACTCCTGACCCTCCTGTCTTGGACCTTTTGGCGTGGGCAGAATGAACGACAACAGACAACGGCTGCTCGAGCTCTGCACATATCACGATCTGTGCATCACAAACTCGTTCTTCAAGACCAAGCCCCAACACAAGGTTTCCTGGCAACATCCACGCTCAAAGCACTGGCACCAGCTGGACTTGATCCTGACCAGGCGCACCTCACTGAAGAACGTGCTAATCACCCGTTCGTTCCAGAGTGCAGATTGCGACACAGACCATTCATTGGTGTGTTGCAAGGTCAAGCTGCAGCTGAAGAAATTCCATCGTGCTAGACCACCTGGAAAGGCACGGATTGACACCAGAAAGATGGCTCAACCAGAAATTGTTGAGCAGTTTGCCTCCACCTTTGAGAAGGAACTTGGTGTACCACAAGAAGGAGAATCTGCAAAGCAGAAGTGGGAAGAGCTGCGAAACACCATCCACCGCACAGCCTTGGCAACCTTTGGGAGGAAGACCTCGAAGTCACAGGACTGGTTTGATGCCAAGTTGACCAAGATGACCCCCGTCATTGAAGCCAAGCGCTCAGCACTTGCTGAGTACAAGAAGTACCCAAACGAGAAGAATCTCCAGATTCTCAGGGCTGCGAGAAGCAAAGTTCAGCAGACTGCTCGGCGCTGTGCCAACGAGTACTGGACTCAGCTCAGCCAAGACATCCAAACCGCTGCCATAACAGGGAACATCCGTGGTATGTACGATGGCATCAAGAAAGCACTTGGCCCGGCTCAGAGCAAGACGGCCCCCCTCAAATCCTCCACTGGGGAGATGATCACAGAAAAGAACAAGCAGATGGAGAGATGGGTGGAACACTACTCCGACCTCTACTCCAGACAGAACACCGTGACACCTTCAGCCCTTGATGCCATCGACTGCCTGCAATCCATGGACGAACTTGACGCCGAGCCAACCATCGACGAACTCAGCAAGGCCATTAATAGCTTGGCCACTGGCAAGGCACCCGGCAACGACGGCATACCCCCGACCTGATCAAGCACTGCAAGACCGCCCTACTGCTGCCATTGCATGACGTCCTCTGCCAGTGCTGGAAAGAAGGTGCCGTACCACAGGACATGAGGGATGCCAAGATCATCACCCTCTACAAAAACAAAGGGGAGAGAAGCGACTGCAACAACTACAGGGGCATCTCCCTCCTCAGCGTTGTTGGCAAAGTCTACGCACGAGTTGTTCTGGTTCGTCTACAGAAGCTTGCCGAACGTGTCTACCCCGAGTCTCAGTGTGGCTTCCGCGCTGAGCGATCGATGGTAGACATGATATTCTCCATCCGCCAACTCCAGGTGAAATGCAGAGAACAGAACATGCCCCTGTACGTCGCCTTCATCGACCTCACTAAAGCGTTCGATCTGGTCAGCAGAGAGGGCCTTTTCAAGATCCTGCCAAAGATAGGATGCCCACCAAAGTTGCAAAGCCTCATTGAATCGTTTCACACCAACATGCAGGGATAGTGCAGCACGATGGCAACGTCTCAGAGCCATTCAACATACGCAGCGGAGTGAAACAGGGCTGTGTACTTGCGCCAACCCTCTTTGGTATTTTCTTTGCTATGCTCCTGAGGCATGCCTTCAGCACAGCAACAGAGGGAATCTACCTGCACACAAGATCTGATGGCAGGCTTTTCAACCTCGCCCGCCTGAAAGCCAGAACCAAAGTACGCGAGGCTCTAATCAGAGGCATGCTGTTCGCAGACGACGCTGCAGTCGCAACCCACACACAGCAGGAGCTTCAGACCCTGATGGACCGCTTCTCCCAGGCATGCAAGGACTTCGGGCTTACCATCAGCCTGAAGAAGACTAACATCTTGGCGCAAGGCACGGAAGCACCACCAACCATCACCATCGACGACTACGAGCTGGAGGTTGTGAATCAGTTCACGTACCTGGGGTCCACGATCAGCAACAACCTCTCCCTTGATACAGAGATCGACAAGAGGATTGGAAAATCAGCCTTCACACTCGCTCGCCTCACCACACGAGTGTGGGAGAATCCCAAACTCTCTGTCAAGACGAAGATGGCAGTGTACAACGCCTGCGTCATCAGCACACTGCTCTATGGGAGTGAGACGTGGACAACATACGCCCGGCAGGAAAAGAGACTGAACTCCTTCCACTTGCGCTGCATTCGCCACATCCTGGACATATCCTGGCAGGAAAAAGTGCCCAACACAGAAGTTCTGTCCCGCGCCGGCCTTCCCTTCATGTTCACTCTACTCAGGCAGCGCAGGCTCCGCTGGCTAGGCCACGTTCATCGTATGGAGGATGGCAGAATCCCCAAAGACGTCCTCTACGGAGAACTGGCAACTGGCAGGAGAGACGTTGGCCGCCCACAGTTGCGCTTTAGAGACGTCTGCAAGAGAGACATGAAGGCCCTGGAGATCAACATAGAGCGCTGGGAGGACCTTGCAACGGACCGCTCCAAATGGAGAGGCACCCTGACCAGACAGCTCAAGGCGGGTGAAGAGAGACTGACTGCTGCAGCAGATGAAAAAAGGACCCGCAGGAAGAACCGCCACAGACCCAGCAGCACGGAGACCACCCACAAGTGCGACCTGTGTGACAGGGACTGCCATTCGCGCATCGGCCTGTTCAGCCACAGGCGGTGCTGTTCCAGCAGAGTAGACGTTTAGGATTCTCTTCCATGGTCATCATAGACTGACGGAGGCCGACGATAACGATAACTTATTTTACCAAGGAATTTACCAATTAATTCATTAAAAATCCTTCAATGTGATTTTCTGGATTTTTTTTTCTTATTTTGTCTCTCATAGTTGAGGTATACCTATGATGAAAATTGGAGACCTCTCTCATCTTTTAAGTGGGAGAACTTGCACAATTGGTGGCTGACTAAATACTTTGTTACCCCACTGTACATAGTACAGAATAGTACAGAACTGTTTCCATGGCAACCGGCGTTCTTCAATGGCTTTCTCGCCATGCAAAACATGACAGTTACAGCTCAGACAATCCTCGTCTGATTTTGGCCAAACTTTGCACGATCCCACTCTGAACATGTCTGCATATCAATATTCAAAAAACTGTAACACCTGCACCTATTGCTGACATTAGGTACTGCAAAAAATTGTTTCAAATTTTGCTCAAACACCAGTACTCACAATGACATGAAATTTTCAGTGGTTTCTCAGAGTGCATTGGACTACCCTCAGTGGACGTCACTTTTGTCCTGCGATAAGCACAGTTGCCATGGAAGCCCACTCCTTGCGTTTCAATAACGGACACTTGTACATTGGACAAACTTGGTACAATTTTCACCAAATTTTCTACGATTGATATTAGTCCTGCACCAAATGTGTCTACATAAAAATAACAAAAGTTTTAGCGCCCCTATTATTAAAAGGAAGAATTGCTGAAAACTTTTTTCTTTCTTTTTCTCTCACCAGCAGAAAAAAAAAAAAAAACATGAAGGAATGACTAAGGCTCATTGACAGTACATGTACATAGTACAGAACTGTTTCCATGGCGACCGGCATGCTTCAATGGCTTTCTCTGTATACACAGCCAAGTCATCACTAACCCTTTCCTTCTTCATGACATCTAATTCTGGAATGATGAATGCTATTCCCACAATGTTCTTTGTTGATTTAGATGCATCTGTATAAATCTTTTTAAAGTCAGGATAGTTACCGTCTAAATAGTTATTGGCCTCATTCTTGTGTATCCTCCCTCTTATGTCATTTGTTAAAAGTCTAAAATCCACCTTTTACTTCTTCCAGACACCATGGTGGTTCTGCAGAAAGACGGACTGTTGGACATACTGCTTTATCAGCAACCTTTAGCTCCCTGACTTTATTCTCTATTGTCCATCCAAAGCTAAGTTGCTTGAGGTTAAGTGTCAAGTTTCCACGGTCAGTGATGATTTGAGGAACACACGTCATCTGCTGGTGTTTGTCCACTGTGTTTGATCAAGATCAAAGTCAGCGCAGATGTCTACCAGGAAATTTTACAGCACTTCATGTTTCCCACTGCTTCCCTATGGAGAAGCTCATTTCATTTTCCAGCAGGACTTGGACCCCACGCCCCCCCCCCACACACACACACACACTGCAGCAAGTATCAAAACCTGGTTTAATGACCATGGCATCGCTGTGTTTGATTGTCCAGCAAACTCTCCTGACCTAAACCCCATAGACAATCTATGGAGTATTGTCAAGAGGAAGATGAGAGACACAAGACCCAACAATGCAGACGAGCTGAAGGTCACTATCAAAGCAACCTGGACCTTCATGACATCTCAGCAATGCCACAGGCTGATCACCTCCATGCCACATTGATATGGTAATTAATTCAAAAGGAACCTCCACCAAGTACTGAAAGTCTCCATGGACATACTTTTCAGTCGGCAAACATTTCTACTTAAAAACTTTTTTCTTTAAATTAATTGTATGTAAAATTCTAATTTCTTGAGAAACTGAAATTGGGGTTTTCATGGGCTGTAAGCCATAATCATCAAAATTAAAATAAATAAACTCTTGAAATATATCACTCTCTGTGTAATGAATCTATATAATATATGGGTTTCCATCCATCCATCCATCCATCTTCTTCGGTTTAATCCTTTTCTGGTCGGAAGGGGGGGGGGGGGGACTGGAGCCTATCCCAGCATCTATGAGCAAGAGGCATGGTACGCCCTTTACAGCTCGCCAGTCCATCGCACTATATAATATATGGGTTTGACTTTCTGAAATGAGTGACAAAATATATTGAACTTTTTCATGATGTTCAATCTAAATAATATTGATTTAATGTCACAAATTGGTGTGTGGCCAAGCGAAGCAGGAGGCTTTGAGACAATTTTTCAATTATCAGTCTTTCAATTTATTTTCCAAAAGACTTACTTACAGATAACAATCCAATAACGTCTTCACACGACACGAAATCTTCAACAACACGAGATCAAGAGCTCAAGAGATAACTACTTTATATCATTAACCACACCTGTTTATATACACAACTGAGATAATTAATGTTAATCAGGACATACCATGTCCTAGGTAAAACAACAAAATACCATACGAAGCAGCTGTACTGTATATGCATTCTATGGTTTTTTCTCATATATCATACTGTTTGACAGTCTGGGCTCAAGCAGCCCCTTCTACAATAAGACATATAGGTTCATTATATAATCAAACTCTAAAAATCTTGGACAAAAAGCCCATTAGGTGGCATCACTGTTATATTTTAAAAAAATACAACCTATTGAGTTTTGAGAGTTTCATTGACCTCTGTTTTCTGAAATTAATTTTCAAATGTTTCCATAAATCAGTGCCTGAGCCACTTGCTGGTTTCATCCAAAGACAGGACAGCAGCAGAGCCACCAGGAGTTCTGTAAACAATAGCTGTAAAATATTCCACCGCAGAACCACATTTGGACAAACAGCTTTCTCTGTAAAGGGCAGTCACATCTGGAACACAATGCCAAATGAAATTAAAATAATAACGGACTTCAAAACATTCACTACAAAGGTTAAAAACTGGCTGAAAAATAAACAAGAATGTACCCATGTATGAAATGATTGTCTGCAGGGTGAGAGTGAATGAAGGGAAGGAATGAATGTGTTTGTTTATAGTGAGTGATGAAGGGAGGGAGGCCTGAAATAGGCAAATGTGAGTCAGGTTGTTATATTGTGTATTTATAATGATTATAATCTTTATAATCTTTATAATATTTATAATTGTGTATTTATAATGTATTTATAATCTTTTTTGCATTGATGTATGTGGTTATTATTTATTCTGTTTTCATTTTTTCTTTTCCTTATCCTTTTTTACTTTTTACTTGTTTCTCCTTTCTAAAGCCCATCCAGGGACAAGAGTTGCAAATTAGCTAATAGCTATACACTCTTTGTGCAACACATCAGATTGATTGTCATTTGATTAATTGTCTATGTTTATTGCACTGTCCCTGTCAAATAAACAAATCAAGAATCAAGTGGCTTCTCAGAGGGCATTGGACTACACTCACTGGAAGTCACTTTTGTCCTGCGATAAGCACAGTTGCCATGGAAACCCACTCCTTGCCATTCAATATGTTTTATACTTTGGAGGGTTGGGAAAGTCCAAGGGTCACAAAATGTGGAACGTGAGTCAAGGTGACTCTCTTCTGTAGTTCTGTATAGGTCTGCAACATGTACCTAAAATTTAAGTGTTGCCATGGCCACATGTCCAAGTTTACCTAATCACAATACATTGGACAGTTGTAACTTGGACAAATTGTGTCAGATTTTCACCATAATTGCAGTGATGGAGATTAGTCCCACTCCGCACGCTCCGACATAAAAATATTTGACAAAAGGGATAGTGCCACTTATTGTGCCCAGGAGTATCTGCGCCAAATGGTTTAATTTATTATTCATGCAGCCCTTGCAGTGATGACGGCACATTTTCAAAGCCAGCAAGGGACGACGGGCTCCGGGTTGCGCGTGCGCGCGGGGGTGAAGGCCCGTTTACACCTGCTTGCAGGTTTAATTATTATTATCTTTGTCTTGTCTCACTCATCATTTCGTGTTTAGTTGTGGTGACAGCGCTCTATTACTCTTGCTCCTCATTGTTGGCCCTTTTGTGTTGTTAATTGCTGTATTCACAGCTGTATCTGATTGTGTTAATCACCAGCTGGGCCATATATTCAGCTCTCGCCTCACTTTCAGTGCAGCAATCTACTGTTATTCTCATCTCTACGCTCACACACACACAGTTTACTGTTACTTATCCAAGTGGTACAAGGTTTAGGTTTCTCTCGTTAAATCCTGCTGTGCAGTTTGTGTTATTTTTTTCCAGCCTCCTGCTGCATTTTGTTATTTTTGCAATAAATTATGTTTAAACTTCGCCACACAACTGGATCCTCTCCTTCGCCCCAAAGGGGCAGCTCTGACAGTTTTGCTATTATTTTACTGGTCTGGCCCACTTGACATTAAATCCAGCGGTATGTGGTCCCCGAGCTAAAATGAGTTTGACACCCCTGATCTAGAGGTTTAACTGTACGCTACACCCCATATAGTTGGAGGAAAAAAAATGTTTTTGCTAAAATTCTTTTTTTTTTTTTTTAGTGGAGGAATGTGTAGAACAGTGAAGTTATAATATGTGACAGTGTATCTGGAAAGTATTCACAGTGCTTCATTTTTTTCCACATTTTGTTATGTGAGACCCTTATTATTACCTCCGCCAAGGAGGTTATGTTTTCATCGGCGTTGGTTTGTCTGTCTGTCTGTCTGTTTGTTTGTTAGCAACATAACTCAAAAATTTATGGACTGATTTTCATGAAATTTTCACAGATTTTCAGAAATGGGGTATCCTACAGATGATTAGATTTTGGTGGTGATCCAGATCGCCGTCCACAAGAAAACCACCATGACGGAAAATGCGATTTTCGTGAATAACTACTGAACCACTAATCCTATCATTGTCAATCCAATTGCAAGTCATATGTTTTCATGGTCAAGGAATCTGAAAACGTACACACAAACACTGTATGGGGGGAACTGTGGCGCTTGGCGGAGGTCTGAGCTCTCCGAGTGCTTTTCTAGTTCCAAAATGGAATAAATTCATTTTTTCCTTAAAATTCTACACACAGCATCCCATAATGACAACATGAAAAAAGTTTTGTTGAGATCTTTGCAAATTTATTAAAAATAAAAAACTAAGAAAGCACATGTACATAAGTATTCTCAGCCTTTGCTCAATACTTCGCAGCAATTACAGCATCAAGTCTTTTTGAATATGATGCCACAAGCTTGCCACACCTGCCTTTGGGCAGTTTGGCCCATTCCTCTTTCCAGCACCTCTTAAGCTTCATCAGGTTGGATGGGAAGCGTCGGTGCACAGCCATTTTCAGATCTCGCCAAAGACGTTCAATTGGATTCAAGTCTGGGCTCTGGCTGGGCCACTTAAGGACATTCACAGAGTTGTCCTGAAGCCACTCCTTTGATAACTTGGCTGTGTGCTTAGGGTCGTTGTCCTCCTGAAAGATGAACCATCACTCCAGTCTGAGGTCAAGAGTGCTCCGGAGCTGGTTTTCATGCAGGATGTCTCTGTGCATTGCTGCATTCATCTTTCCCTCTATCCTGACTAGTCTCCCAGTTCCTGCCACTGAAAAACATTCCCACAGCATGATGATGCCACCACCATGATTCACTGTAGGAATGGTATTGGCCTGGTGATAAGCAGTGCCTGGTTTCCTCCAAACATGACACCTGGCATTCACGCCAATGAGTTCAATCTTTGTGGCATCAAACCAGAGAATTTTGTTTCTCATGGTCTGAGAGTTCTTCAGGTGCCTTTTGGCAAACTCCAGGTATGCTGTCATGTGCCTTTTACTAAGGAGTGGCTTCTATCTGGCCACTCAACCATACAGACCTGATTAGTCCAAGCTGGTCGACGCAGCTGAGGACACAGTCCAAGTACGGATCATTTTTTCATACATAAGGAGTTGTTCAGAACTCCTTATAAGAACCCCTTTTACAAAGATAGAGTGATGATAATCAAGTCAGTGGCGGTAATGCACCTGTAAGCTGGTTGCCGACCGCCAATCAAATCTAAAAGAAGAAGAAGAAGAAGAAGAAGAAGAAGGATTGCTGCAGAGATGGTTGTCCTTCTGGAAGGTTCTCCTCTCTCCACAGAGGAATGCTGGAGTTCTGACAGAGTGATTATCAGGTTCTTGGTCACCTCCCTAAGGCCCCTCTCCCCCAGTCGCTCAGTTTAGACTGCTGGCCAGCTCTAGGAAGAGTCCTGGTGGTTCTGACCTCCTTCCATTTATGGATAATAGAGGCCACTGTGCTCATTGGGACTTTCAAAGCAGCAGAAATTTTTTTGTACCCTTCCCCAGATTTGTGCCTTGAGACAATCCTGTCTCAGAGGTCTACAGACAATTCCTTTGACTTCATGCTTGGTTTGTGCTCTGACATGCACTGTCAACTGTGAAACCTTATATAGACAGATAAATGCCTTTCCAAATAGAATAGAATAGAGTAGAATAGGCTTTGTCATTGTACAGTTGTACAGTACAACGAAATTGTGGGTGCTCCAGCAGGCTACTACGCAACAAAGTGAGAGAGAAGAATTTGAATTAAACACAGTTACAGAATGCACAATTAAACATACAACTAAAATAAAAATAAAATAGAAACTTTATTCGATCAAATCAAAATAAAGCTCTCACTCGACCTATTTATTCATCCTTGGAAAAAATGATGATGAAAGATAATAAAAGAAAGGGTATTATTTCAGAGTTTTATAACTCATTGACACTATCTTCAAGTGAAAATTCACTGAAAAGATTAAACTACTGGAAAGAAGATCTGCAAACTGAAATTTCAGAGGAACAATGGGAATTGGCTTGTACAGAAGCTCAAACCAAATCAATAAATGCACGCCTTAAATTGATACATTTCAAATGGTTAAGGCGGATGTATGTTACACCGGAGGAGTTAAATAAATATAACAAAAATATACCAGATACATGCACAAAATGCATGGAAAGTAAAGGAACTCTATTTCATTGTGTATGGGAATGTAGATTAATAAGAATGTTTTGGGAAGAGGTGAGGGTAACAATTGAAAAAATAATCTCAAAACAAATCATATTGAATCCTAAATTGTTTTTGTTGGGTCTGTACCCAGAAAAGCATAATTTTAATAAAAGTGAAAGAACATTCATAGACCTCAGTTTGCTTAATGCCAAAAAATGTATTGCACTATTATGGAAAAAGACTCATAGAACAGATGTGACTCAGTGGTTAAGACAGATGTTAACAAACCTTCCATTAGAAAGAATAACATATATACTGAAATCAAAGGAAATTGTGTTTGAGAATATATGGAGACCTTTTATTGATTATGTAAAAAATTTAAACATAACTCTTGAAGAAGAAGGTGAATGATGTGTGTGGACCTTGTAAATTCCAAACTGGTGAACATAATATGTATACTTATGTATTGGATTGTCTAGACTAAACAGAGGAGCATTGTTGAAGACTTGATTTTGTTGGTGGTTGTTGGTGTTTTTTAGTGCATTTTTTTTTTTGTAGTACTTTAGTGTTAGTGTTTGATTGTTTGTATCATGTTTGTTAAAAAAAAAAAAAGGTTCAATAAAGATATTGTGGAAAAAAAAAATAAAATAAAAATAAAAATAGCCCACAGGTATATACACAGGTACGGTAGTGGCTTCACACGGATGGAACTATGCACATAAGACTGCAGAATGCAGAACACACAATTAAGTAAAGTGGCCCAATGTTTATGGAAAATATGCACTATAGTGATTTCACGGATGGGTCAGTGTACATGAGCGAGTGGAGTGCAGACAGGTGAGTTATTGTGGTAATTAAAAGGTCCTCAGTTCTGTGCATGTGAGCGTTCAGAGGGAGGGGGGTGGGGCCTCTAAATGTTTGCAGTTTGGATGGCCCAGGGGAAGAAACTGTCAGTCTGGAGGTGTGGGACCTGATCGATCTGAACCGCCGTCCAGAGGGAAGCAGGTCAAACAGGTGGTGGGCAGGATGTGAGGGGTCTCCTGTGATGGTCTTGATCCTTCTGAGACAAGAGGATCTGGAGAGGTCTTCCAGGGATGGCAGAGGGTCACCGATAATTGTTTGAGTGGTGTTGATGACCCTCTGCACAGCCTTCCTGTTCTCAGCAGTGGAGCCAGCGTATCACACACCCAGACAGTAGGTGAGCATGCTCTCCACCGAGCAGTGATAGGAGGCCAGCAGCAGCTTCTGGTCCAGGTTGTGCTTCCTCGGGACATGGAGGAAGTGCAGCAGCTTGTGTCTTTTGACCTTGCTGGTGGAAGGACGCTCCACTGCTTTGCTCTTCCCTCTGCATGCACTTTTCTGTCAATATTTTTATTTCCCCTGCAAGAAATCTATGGGCAGCACCTACTGGATACTCGTATATCCCTGGGACTATATTTCGCTGAAGACAGAGCTCAATATTACCATGATCTAACACTTTTTTAGGATCTTTTCAGTGCTACGTGAGTGTGGCATACAAGCAGCTCAAGCCTGAACTACAGCGACTGACAAGCTAAAGCTAAGTATCAACAAGATGCCTCACCTTTTTACAGATGACTACCACAAACTCCTGCAGAAGATTACCATGCTGGAAACTAAAATCCAGTGGCTAGAAGTTAATCTGGAAGTAAATGAACTCCGTGAAAATGATACAACCCTGCCAGTGACTAAATACAGCGAACAAGGCCCCGCTAACTCACAGCTATCCAGTGCAAACATGGCTGATAGGAAACAGGAGGATTGTGTACAGAGAAGTAAATCCTCAAGTGATAGTCCTTCCTGGAATGCCCTTGGAGCAATGCCCAAGAATAAATCATCACACAGGGTGAGGGGAGGACAAGCAACAGCCCGACTTGGTGAAATCTGTGATATGAACAGCTGGCCTGCATTATCAGCCAGACCAAGAACATCTTCAATCCTGACTGTCAGCAAGACACAGCTGTGGATAGCTGTCAAAGGAAAGCCTAAAAACAAACCTCCTCCACAACAGCCAAACATGGCACTTCAGAACAGATTTGTGCCACTACTGCAGGACCCTGGATCTCCATCTGATGACCTAGATAAAATCTCCCCCAAACGCAGCAAGGTAAAGCAGAACAACTCAGAACATAAAGGACTGCAGAGAAAGCAAACAGCTGGGCCTAAAAACTTTGATTGTTGGTGACTCTGCTGTGAAAGATGTGAGAAATGTACAGTATCTCACAAAAGTGAGTACACCCCTCACATTTTTGTAAATAATTTATTATATCTTTTCATGGGACAACACTGAAGATATGACACTTTGATACAGTGTAGTCAGTGTACAGCTTGTATAACTGATATGTACACCCCTTTTTTTGTGTCAGGTCAGGCATTGGCTTGCTTGCTACCGGATAACCATGAAAACTGGTACTACCTGTCTCATGGGTCGGGCTGTCGGCGACTCAACCGGCATCCCCGCCCTTCTGAGGGTGTGGAGGGTGAAACAGGGCATCCTGGCAGAACTAAAAACAATATCTGCCACAGGTCTGTGGTGGACCACTCCCAGTTACACAGGGTGAGACTAGACATCCTGGCAGATAAACACATCTGTCGCAAGGTCTGTGGTGGACTGTGCCAGTCGGTGCATTGTGACATGCACTACACAAAGAGCAGAGATAAGCAAACCTATCATCTGGTCAGTCACTGCAACAGATACTGGAGTCAGTTTGTCTTGGCTTGTCCTTGCCACTGATAATACCTTTATCTGCCAAGAATGTGCTGCTTGTCCAGCAAAAGCTAGCAGTACTCAAATACTCTGCAAGCAGTTTCATGAAATGGTCCTGGACAGATTTGCAGACCATTTTGACCAACTACTAAACAACCCTGGAGATCTCACTGAAGAGGCTAAAGAAACTCTAGTGCAGTGACCAGCTGTATCAAGTCTGGATGAACCACCAAATTTTGATGAACTAATGGCAGCTATCAGGACAACACAGGATGGTAAAGCTCCAGGAAGGGATGGAATTCCAGCAGGAGTGTGGGAATTTGGTGGTGTTCAGCTGACCAGCTGCCTGCACAAGCTCATCCAAGAGATATGGGATGCCCAGAAAGTACCTCAAGACTGGAAGGATGCAAGTATTGTGCCTTTGTTCAAGAAAGGTGACAGGAAGGATTGTGGAAATTACAAAATTGAGGTATATCACTGCTAGCCACTGTTGGTAAGATTCTCTCACGTGTACTACTTAACAGACTCAATGAACACATCTCGCAGAATGTACTACCGGAAACCCAGTGCGGCTTTAGAAGTGGAAGAATCACAATGGACATGATTTTCTGCTTGAAATAGGTTCAAGAAAAGTGTATTGAACAGAACATGCCACTTTATGTAGTCTTCATAGACTTCAGTAAAGCCTTCGATACTGTATCGCGACAAGGACTTTGGCAGGTACTCAAGAAATATGGTTGTACAGAGAAGTTTGTCAGCCTGATCAAGGCACTCCATACAGGTATGCAAGCAAACGTGGCAATGAGTGGTTCAGTATCTAAAGACTTTTCAGTAAGCAACGGGGTGAAACAAGAGTGTGTGCTGGCACCTACACTCTTCTCGCTATATCTGGCAGCCATGCTTGAGGTTGCCTTCAAAGACACTTCAGAAGGAGTATATTTTCAAGCAAGGAAAGAAGCAGACTTGTTCAGTGTGGCACAGTTTAAAGCCAAGAGTAAGACATCGATAAAGGTAGTAAGAGAAATGCTCTTTGCCGATGACAGTGCTCTAGTTGCACACAGCGTGGAAGATATGCAATCTTTAGTGGAGAAATTTGCAAGAGCAGCTAGCCAATTCAGCCTCAAAATCAACATCAAGAAGACAGAGTGCCTTTATCAACCACCAAAGTTCCAATTATTAACATCACTACCAGAAGAGATCAGCATTGGTACAGAGCCACTAGTCAAGTGCAAGACTTTCAAGTACCTAGGGAGTACTGTTTCAGAGAATGCTAGGCTGGAGGATGAACTATCTCTCAGATTGGGAAGAGCGAGCGCTGTGTTTGGAAACTTGAGGGAGAGACTGTGGAACAATCGACATGTGTCTATCCATGTGAAATGCAAAGTGTACAGAGCGACAGTACTGGCTACTCTATTGTACGGTGCTGAAACTTGGACTGTCTACAGAGTGCAGGTGAAGAAACTCCATGCGTATGTGATAAGACACCTTCGAGCCATAATGAACATCTCATGGAAAGACAAGATAACCAACATAGAAGTGTTGAAACGAGCTGGTCTACCATCAATGGAGGACGTGCTAATACAGATGAACCTGAGATGGCTTGGACATGTTGAGAGGATGGACAACCAGCGTCTCCCTCGGCAGTTACTCTACTCACAGTTATGCGAGGGCAAACGCAATCAGGGAAGACCAAGGCTCAGATTTAAAGACACTGTAAAAAGAAACTTCAAGAAGTTGGACATAAACAGGAGTTCCTGGCAGTGGAAGGCTAAGGACAGAGCTGTGTGGAGGAATCTGATCAGACCTAAATCAAACAGTCACTGTCGCCCACGACAGACTGCTATGATGATTATGATTACGGATCAGGTGTGTTAAATTTGGTGTTATCACTCTCACACTCTCTCATACTGGTCACTGGAAGTTCAACATGGCACCTCATGGCAAAGAACTCTCTGATGATCTGATAAAAAGAATTGTTGCTCTATATAAAGATGGCCTAGGTTATAAGAAGATTGCCAACACCCTGAAACTGAGCTACAGCATGGTGGCCAAGACTATACAGTGGTTTAACAGGACAGGTTCCACTCAGAACAGGCCTCACCATGGTCGACCAAAGAACTTGAGTGCACGTGCTCAGCGTCATATCCAGAGATTGTCTTTTGAAAATAGATGTATGAGTGCTGCCAGCATTGCTGCAGAGGTTGAAGGGGTGGGGGGGTCAGCCTGTCAATGCTCAGACCATACACCACACATTGCATCAAATTGGTCTGCATGGCTGTCATCCCAGAAGGAAGCCTCTTTTAAAGATGATGCGCAAGAAAGCCCGCAAACAGTTTGCTGAAGACAAGCAGACTAAGGACATGGATTACTGGAACCATGTCCTGTGGTCTGATGAGACCAACATAAACTTATTTGGTTCAGATGGTGTCAAGCATGTGTGGCGGCAACCAGGTGAGGAGTACAAAGACAAGTATGTCTTGCCTACAGTCAAGCATGGTGGTGGGAGTGTCATGGTTTGGGGCTGAGTTCATTGAGGGAACCATGAATGCCAACATGTACTGTGACATACTGAAGCAGAGCATGATCTCCTCCCTTCAGAAACTGGGCCACAGGGCAGTATTCCAACATGATAATGACCCCAAACACACCTCCAAGACGACCGCTGCCTTGCTAAAGAAATTGAGGGTGAAGGTGATTGACTGGCCAAGCATGTCTCCAGACCTAAACCCTATTGAGCATCTGTGGGGCATTGTTAAACGGAAGGTGGAGGAGCGCAAGGTCTTTAACATCCACCAGCTCCATGATGTCATCATAGACGAGTAGAAGAGGATTCCAGTGGCAACCTGTGAAGCTCTAGTGAACTCCATGTCCAAGAGAGTTAAGGCAGTGTTGGAAAATAATGGCGGCTACACAAAATATTGACACTTTGGGCACAATTTGGACATTTTCACTTAGGGGTGTACTCACTTTTGTTGTCAGAAGTTTAGACATTAATGGTTGTGTGTTGAGTTATTTTGACGGGACAGCAAATTGACCCTGTTATACAAGGTGTACACTGACTACTTTTACATTATATCAGTGTCATATCTTCAGTGTTGTCCCATGAACAGATATAATAAAATATTTATAAAAATATGAGGGGTGTGCTCACTTTTGTGAGATACTGTATGTGGTCGTCGGCCTCCGTCGGTCTATGATGACCATGGAAGAGAATCCTAAACGTCTACTCTGCTGGAACAGCACCGCCTGAGGCTGAACAGGCCGATGCACGAATGGCAGTCCCTGTCACACAGGTTGCACTTGTGGGTGGTCTCCGTGCTGCTGGGTCTGTGCTGGTTCTTCCTGCAGGTCCTTTTTTCATCTGCTGCAGCAGTCAGTCTCTCTTCACCCGCCTTGAGCTGTCTGGTCAGGGTGCCTCTCCATTTGGAGTTGTCCGTTGCAAGGTCCTCCCAGCGCTCTGTGTTGATCTCCAGGGCCTTCATGTCTCTCTTGCAGACGTCTCTAAAGCGCAGCTGTGGGCGGCCAACGTCTCTCCTGCCAGTCGCCAGTTCTCCGTAGAGGACGTCTTTGGGGATTCTGCCATCCTCCATACGGCAAACGTGGCCTGGCCAGCGGAGCCTGCGCTGCCTGAGTAGAGTGAACATGGAGGGAAGGCCGGCGCGGGACAGAACAACTGTGTTGGGCACTTTGTCCTGCCAGGATATGTCCAGGATACGGCGAATGCAGCACAAGTGGAAGGAGTTCAGTCTCTTTTCCTGCCGGGCGTATGTTGTCCACGTCTCACTCCCATAGAGCAGTGTGCTGATGACGCAGGCGTTGTACACTGCCATCTTCGTCTTGACAGACAGTTTGGGATTCTTCCACACTTGTGTGGTGAGGCGAGCGAGTGTGAAGGCTGATTTTCCAATCCTCTTGTCGATCTCTGTATCAAGGGAGAGGTTGCTTCTGATCGTGGACCCCAGGTACGTGAACTGATTCACGACCTCCAGCTCGTAGTCGTCGATGGTGATGGTTGGTGGTGCTTCCGTGCCTTGCGCCAAGATGTTAGTCTTCTTCAGGCTGATGGTAAGCCCGAAGTCCTTGCATGCCTGAGAGAAGCGGTCCATCAGGGTCTGAAGCTCCTGCTGTGTGTGGGTTGCGACTGCAGCGTCGTCTGCGAACAGCATGTCTCTGATTAGAGCCTCGCGTACTTTGGTTCTGGCTTTCAGGCGGGCGAGGTTGAAAAGCCTGCCATCAGATCTTGTGTGCAGGTAATTCCCTCTGTTGCTGTGCTGAAGGCATGCCTCAGAAGCATAGCAAAGAAAATCCCAAAGAGGGTTGGCGCAAGTACACAACCCTGTTTCACTCCGCTGCGTATGTTGAATGGCTCTGAGACATTGCCGTCGTGCTGCACTTGTAACGGATGCCAACTAGTACTGTTCGGCGTAGAACGTTAGTAAAACCTCCCTCCCAAAAAGCCTCATACAGTATCGGTAGCGCTGAGCTATCGGTCGGACCTTTAGCTCAGCGCGATCGTGCTGTGTCTCCCATGCTCGAACTGTGTAGTTGACTGGTAGGTCTCGGGTTTGTGTCCCCGAGTGGGCGAACTGCGCAGGATGACCTCAGTCACACACTATCCCCTGCATGTTGGTGTGAAACGATTCGTTGAGGCTTTGCAACTTTGGTGGGCATCCTATCTTTGGCAGGATCTTGAAAAGGCCCTCTCTGCTGACCAGATCGAACGCTTTGGTGAGGTCAATGAAGGCGACGTACAGGGGCATGTTCTGTTCTCTGCATTTCTCCTGGAGTTGGCGGATGGTGAATATCATGTCTACCGTCGATCGCTCAGCGCGGAAGCCACACTGAGACTCGGGGTAGACACGTTCGGCAAGCTTCTGTAGACGAACTGTATGTGGTAAACACACATAAATAATGTGGTTTCCCAGGGATATGGTGTCTGATGTGAGAGACAAAATCTTGCAGATTGTCGCTGATCATCCCAGGGTGAAAACTCTCATATTAAATGTAGGCTCAAATGATGTGAAACAGCAGTCTGAGGTACTGAAACAGGACTTTAAGAATCTCCTAGACCTTGTCAGCTACCACCGGTCAGAGGAAGAGTTTAGAGGTTCAGGAGAGTGCGCAATTTAAACGGATGGCTATCAGAAGCTTGTACAAACAAGTCACTTCATTTTATTGACAACTTCAACTTTTCCTGAGACCAAAGACACTTTTTTTAAGGGAGATGGACTCAGCCTCAGCAGGCTAGGCATGAGGCTGTTTACCTCCAATCTGTTCCATTTTCTGCATCGCCATTCTGTTCCCCAGGACAAGGACAAGAGGAGCCAAAACAACAGGATAAGATACAGCCCAGCAGAAACCATGAGATAAAGCCACCTCAGCCCTTGCCTGTTCAGACCCCTCCTTCACCAAAAGTCACCAGTGAGGACCTACCTATTCTAACACTGCGTACCCCTGCCTCTTAAGCTTCCTCTTCCCAATCCTTCCCACTCCTCGACTTCACTGACCAGGTGAAGGAGCTGGTCACTGTGCCCACAAAACTGACCCCATGCCCTAGTCCAATTTTCTCACCCCGAAACCTCCCACTTCATTCTCCCCACCATCCCCCGCCCCCCTCCAGCAATTCCCCAGCAAGCTCTGACACAACTCCCAAAGCCCCAGTGCCCACCCCCACCCCCATAACCAAAGCCCTACAGCCCACCCCCACTCCCACCCTCACAGCTGAACCAAAATCCATAGCCTGGTAAAAACACAAGCTGGGTTTGATGTACTGGGCCCAGGCTTTGATACCACTGGTACTCATGGCCCTTTCCAAGACAAGCTGGGGCCCAGTATGGAAGGAGTTTCCTTAATTCCTGTTTTAATAAGTAGGAGAACAAAGTTGGTAAATTTACAGAGAAACAAAATCCATCCTACACATCCTATAAATTTATCAAATCTAGTGTTCATTTCTCACCATCCATCCATCCATCTTCTTCCGCTTAATCCTTTTCGGGTCGCGGGGGGGCTGGAGCCTATCCCAGCATCTTTGGGCCCACCAGTCACAGCCTAAACAAAATAAAAATTTGGCAGATGATGTTAACACACTGAAACTAGCTAATTAAATATTAGGTCTTTGGCAGGAAAAACATTTTTAATTAATGATCTTGTTATAAAACAAAAACTGGATTTTATGTTTTTAACAGAGACTTGGTTAGATGATAATGGTGGATCTTTTCTGATCAAAGCAGCCCCTCCCAATTACAGCTTTATGTGAACCCAGGCTGCATAAGAAAGGAGGAGGAGGATCTGTTTGATTTAATGATTTCCTCCAATGAAAGCAGATTTCGTATGATAAGTTTACTCCATTTGAATATGTGGCTCTTCAGCTGAATTCCTCCTCCCGTGTGTTGTTTCTCAATGTTTACAGACCACCTAAATACCATGCGGCCTTTTTTGATGATTTTACAAAGTTGCTGTCTATTATCTGTGTTGAGTTTGACTGTGTAGTTATTACCTCCGCCAGGCCGCAGGCCAGGAGGTTATGTTTTTGCCAGCGTTTGTCTGTTTGTCTGTTTGTTTGTCTGTTTGTCTGTCTGTTAGTTAGCAAGATAACTCAAAAAGTTTTAGACGGATTTTAATCAAACTTTCAGGCGTTGTTGGAAATGGTACAAGGAAGAACTGATTAAATTTTGGGGATGATCCGGATCACCATCTGGATACAGGAATTTTTTAAAGGATTCTTTAACATTGTGAGATAGGGCCATTTTCAACATGTGTGCAGGGGCAATAGAGGGCGCTGCTCGCCGTGTCTGACGAACACAAACTCCGCGTTCTTCAAAGTTTTAGGCACAAAAGCACGCGCAAAACAGTGGTGGGCAGGGCCCGGCAGCGTGCCTGTGTTTGCGCTACGCTGCAAAAGCTGAGACGGGCAGCTGTCCGGCGTGGGATTATTTGGCAGAAATTCCCCGGGCAGCCATAGTGCCTGCGTCAAAAAAACCTCTCTGCCGGGGAAGCTTCCAAATCCTCTTTTGCCGCGGAGCGCAACCCCAATAAAACCCACGGTAACCTGTCTACCCAATTTGCATCCGTCAGTGAAGTCCTCAGTGCTGCTTTCAGTGATCTATGAAAACGCTCGCATACCTGTCAAGTGATACGGTTTCGCCATATTTTAATATGGGGAAAATGCAATTTTAGCAAATACGGGCGCATTGCCATTTCTGTACGCCAAAAAGAAAAATATACAGGAAAAAAAATTATTGAGAGTGTGGAGGAACACCTCGTGTGTGACCCCCACAGCGTACGGGGCTGGCAGAGCGTTCAGCGTGAGCAATTATCAATTTTCGCACCTTCTTTTGTCCTGCGGCTCCGGAACAGAGAGGAATCCCGGCGCCAGTAATGCTGCGCCTGATATGTGTGACTCTAATGCTAAAAGTGACTGCATCAGGGATTTTCGACCTGAAGTCGCACTTTGCTACACAGGGCCACAAAAACTGTGTAGCCAAATTCGATCGATGGATGAACATTTTCAGCCAGTGACAGAACCGACGCCTTCCAAATCCAATGCATCACTAGCAGAAGTTATGTTTTGTCATTTTGTGGCAGAGCACAATCTACCCCCATTGGTGGCAGATCACTTCATTGATTTGGTGCCAACATTGTTTCCTGACAGCAAGAGCACTCAATTTTTTTGTGCTACTTGGCTTATTAAATCAAATCAAATCAAATCAAATCAAATCAAACTTTATTGTCATATTGCTGTACATACAACTGTAGTGCAGGCAAGATGAAATTGCGTTTCTCTCGGCATCCATATAAGAAGCAGCATGATTAAGACACACTCCCACATAGCTCCACCCCCCACCCCACCCCCACCCCCCCATCCATTCACACATCCCTGAGACATACTTGGGGAAAAAGAATAACTAACTATAATATACAAAATGTCCATAGGTGCAGTAGTGTGTATGTGAGATTCCGGGTCAGCTGTTCAGCATCCTGACAGCTTGTGGGAGGAAGCTGTTGATCAGTCTGGTGGTTCTGCCTCTGATGCTCCGGAATCGTTTACCAGATGGAAGAAGTTCAAAGTGTTTATGCAGAGGGTGAGAACGGTCCTTGACAATGTTCAGTGCCCTGCTCCTACAACGGTTCTGAAAAAGTTCTTGGACAGAGGGGGGGGAGACTCCAATTACCCTCTCCGCCCCCTTGACTATCCTCTGCAGGGCATTTTTGTCTGACATACTGCAGCTGGAGTACCATGTAGCAATGCAGTACGTCAGAACACTCTCCACCACACCTCTGTAGAAGGTCCTGAGGATGCAGATGGGGAGAGAGGCCTGTTTGAGTTATTATTTTCACATTATCAAAAAGTTATGGCTCAAGATTGTGTCCATATAAGTGTACATTTGAATAAATATGTTTGAAATAGTTCATGTTGCAGTTGCTGTTTGTTTAGTTTTTGTTTGTTTGTTTGTTTTTGTTTCACTTTTCTTTCATCTGCCGATAAATAGTTTTTAAGTACTCAGTACAGATGTGAAAGCCCCCCCCCCAATAAGGGAGGCATGAGGTCAGTACAGGTGTGAAAGCCCCCCCCCCCCCAATAAGGGAGGCATGAGGTATGCCTTGACAGGTCGCAGCCTGGCACTTTGCAGATGGAGGAGATGGACACAACACCAACACTTCAGTTTATTACCTCCGCCAATGAGGTAATGCTTTTACTACTGAACCACTAATCCTATCATTGTGAATCCAATTGCTAGTCATATGTTTTCATGGTCAAAGAATCTGAAAACGTACACACAAACACTGTATGGGGGGGAACTGTGGCGCTTGGCAGAGGTCTGCGCTCTCCGAGTGCTTTTCTAGTTGTTGGTGATTTTAACATTCATGTTGACAACCCTCAGGACAGAGGGACAAAAGAATTGTGCTGTGTCCTTGATAACTTTGGACTGACTCAGCATGTAACAGAAAAAACACAACAAAGGACACAGTCTGGACTCGGTCATATCCAAAGGTCTCAACATCTCTAAGGTTATGGTGATGGACGTTGCTACATCTGACCATTCTTGTGTTTTCTTTGAGATTGTTATTAATGTCAACAGAAATATCCAGACAGAGGTCATCAAAAAACGGTATATCAGTGATAATACCAGTGAAACATTCATCCAAGCTTTTTCTTCCTCACCCCCCCCCCCCACCTTCAGTAAATTTGCTTGTGGAAAATTTCAATGGTAAAATTACAAATATTATCAGTGCCATTGCTTCCATCAAGGTGAAGGTGGTCACTATTAAAAAGAAACCTCCATGGAGAAATGCTAAACTAGTTAAAGAGCTGAAAAAAAGAGTGTTGAAAAGCTGAACGCAGGTGGCAAAAAGTTAAATTATAGGTTCATTATGCAATCTATAATGAGAGATTGAGCATTTATAATTTGGAGCTGAGAAATGCAAGGCAAGCACATTTTTCTGACATCATTGGTAAAAACAACAATAATGCACGCACCTTATTCATAACTGTTGACAGGCTAACAAATCTTCCTGTGTCAATAGCTCCTGAACTTCTACCCAACCGTGCCTGCAATGACTGTCTTTTTCTTGACTGACAAAATTCAGAAAATGAGACAGTCAGTCAGTGCTCCTATGCCAGGTGCTGGACTTGTGCTTCCTGTGTCTCCATGTAGAGAAGATGTAAACACCATGATAACGCTTTTTTTTTCCCAATCAATCATAAAATCTTGACTGACATCATACACCACCTGAAATCCACTACCTGCTGCCTTGATACCCTCCCAACAGTGTTTTGTTGTTTTTTTTTTTAATGTTTCATATTGTATGGCCTCAGATCTACTACAGATCATAAACATGTCTGCATTCAGATGTCTTCCCTCAGTGCTTTAAAACAGCTGTTATCAAGCCACTTCTTAAAAAGACCAACATGACACCTTACTCACTGATGGAAAAATTCTATGTTACACTGAGTTATGTATATGAATATGAATTTTTCTTCATAAAGCTTAATGTGTATACCTAGGAAATCCTGTTACCATATTTGGAGTTGTTGAGTAGTGGAAAAAACAGATTGAAGGATGCTGATGTGACTGTGAATGTTCAGTTCTATCACTGACTGTTCAGCTTATCACTAGTGTTTTCTGCATGAACCCAGCAGATACAGTCTTAGTCATGAATGAAATAATAAAGCAGCTCAGCAAACTTTTTCAACTGAGTCATGAATGAACTATCAAGAAGTGACCTCACCCCGACAGCTCCTTGGATATATATAGCCAGAATCACTCTGTTAGTTAAGCCAATGCACTGCAGCAGTCTGTGAGTGCTATGATTTCCTGCCGTTCTGAAGCAGAAATGACAAAACCCACACAGAGGAGGACATTGTGTGTAATTTAGTGTGTAAAAGGTGAAGAAACAGTCCAAAACAAACAAACAGACGATGATGAGCAATGATGAAACACTGGGATTATGCGCTGGACGCCCCTCAGCTCCAGGTGAGTACAAACAGGAAAAGCCCAGGCCGCAGAAAAAACTGCACGGCTGGAAAAAAGAGAAAAACCCAATTTGCTTCCAGGCAAGACTAGAATGCGGGGGGAAGCAGAGGGTACTCACTGAGGCGGGAACAGGGCGGACCGAAGCGTTAATCCCAGGATGAAAAAACACAAAGCGAAGCTGAACTCAAGCAGGTCAAACAGAACAGTACAGTTCAGTGCAGTACAATAATCCGACAATTCACCAGAGTGGACACAGGGCTTAAATAATTCCAACATAATGAGGAGAGTGATTGCCGGTGTGTGTAATGTGAGCAGGTGAGTGAGAATGAATGAGTGTGTGTGTGCATGAGTGCAAGAGAGGGCATGCATGTATGTGTGTGTGTGCATGCGTGAATGAACAGGGGAGTAAAAACAAACGATTATGACAAGCAGCTGTCACGTATTGACAGGAAGGGGGAGGCGTGGCTGTGAGCAGGCAGAGAGCTGGGCAGACCCCAGAGGCTCTCAATGAACCGCCTGAACAATAAATGCTGAAAAACACTGGAGAATAAGCAGCCACGATGCCATGGAGCTGGATTGGGAAAAAGTCCAATCCAGTCCATGACAGTGAGAGCTTTACTCTGTATTGTCTTCTGCTGATCAGTGCAATTAAATTTGCTCAAACTCTGATCCAGCCTGGTTTTTGACTGAAAGTCTTCAAGGATTTTTCCAACGCTCATGAACGGCTATAGGCCCATATCAAACCTCCCCATTCTTAGTAAATAAAATAATAGAGGAAGCTGTTTTTTAACAATTGTACAACTTCCTGACATTAAATAACTGTTTTGATGTCTTCCAGTCAGGTTTTGGGCCACACCACAGCACTGAGACAGCTCTAGTTAAGGTCTTTAATGATATTCACTCCAATACAGATAATGGCAACATTTCACTCTTGGTTCTACTGGACCTCAGTGCTGCATTCGACATGGTCGACCATAACATCTTTGTAGACCGGCTGAAAAACTCTGGCCTTTCTGGTACAGCACTTAGCTGGTTTGAGTCCTATTTAAAAGACAGGGATTATTGTGTGTCAATAGGTAACTACAAATCCGAGCGAACAAAAATAACCTGTTGAGTTCCCCAAGATTCCATTTTTGGACCTTTGCTTTCCAACATCTATATGCTCCCACTAGCTCAAATCATAAAAAACAACAAAATATATTACCATAATTATGCAGATGATACACAAATCTACATAACCATCTGATCAGGAGACTATGGTCCAGTTAAAACCCTGAACAAATGTATTGGTCAAATTAAAAAGTGGATGTGCCAGAATTTTCTTAAGTTAAGCAAAGATAAGACCAAAATAATAGTTTTGCTTTTTTGAGCCAAAGAAGAAAGACTCAAAGTTAATACTCAGCTTCAATCAATGATGCTAAAAACCAACAGCCAAACCAGAAAGCTGGGTGTAGTTCTGGACTCAGACCTGAATTTTAACAGCCACATTAAGACAGTAGTGAAATCAGCTTATTATAACTTAAAGAACATAGTGAGGATTAAAGGTCTGATATCTCAGCAGGATCTAGAAAAACTTGTCCATGCATTTATTTTCAGTAAACTGGACTACTGTAACGCTGTCCTCACAGGTCTCCCTAAAAAGTCCATCAGACCATCAGACAGCTGCAGTTGGTTCAGAATGCTGCAGCGCAAGTCCTCACTAAAACCAAGAAAGTGGATCATATAACTCCAATTCTTAAATCTTTACACTGGCTTCCTGTCTGTCAAAGAACAGATTTCAAAATCCTGCTGTTGGTTTATAAAGCTCTGAATGGTTTAGGGCCAAAATACATTTCAGATCTGTTTGTCCATTATGAACCACCCAGAGCTCTCAGATCATCAGGGTCAGGCCTACTATCTGTGCCCAAAGTTAGAACCAAACATGGTGAGGCAGCATTTAGTTTTTATGCCCCTCACATATGGAACAAACTCCCAGAAAGCATCAGGGTTGCTGAAACTCTCAGCTGCTTTAAATCCAGGTTAAAAACTCTCTGACATAACGTTCGGCTCAGGAGACGCACACACACAGGCTCAGAGTAGTTCAAACTGTTTATTAACAACAGGGATGTTTGGGTGCGTGTCTGCGGAATGTTAATGTGTTGGTGGTGGCGTCTGCTTCGGACCCAGAGGCAGGAGACCGTTCAGCCGGCAACCCTATGGGAGAAATCAGACACAGGGTGATGAGCACACACCAACACGGGAGGAGAATAGGCGAGGGAGAGAAGCTTACTTGTTTGGGCAGATGACTGGCGCTTCAAGGATGGAAGCCCGGGAGACAGCCACCTGCAGGGCTCGGTGCAGCAGCGAGGAGAGACGAGGGACGGGATTGTCCGCCGCCGAGGAATCCACCTGTGCACAGGGGAGCAGACTGGAGAGATGAGGTAAGTGAACTTCTTACCGGAGATGAGGATGCTGAAGAGAATGTGGTAGAAGTCCATACAAGGAAATGAAGTCTACGGCTTCAGGCCGACGCTCAGGGCGAGGCGGCTTTTATCCTTCGCCGCTGACGAGTAGCAGGTGCGTGAGCAGGTGGCGCCGCTGATGAATGGCGCGGCGTGACAGTACTCCCCCCTCTAGCAGCGCCTCCTGGCGATGGCTTATCCGGGTGCGCTCGGTGGAAGTCCGCGATGAGCGATGGGTCCAACACAAACGACGGGGGCACCCACTGTCGATGCTCGGGCCCATAGCCCTCCCAGTCCACCAAGTATTGCAACCCACGACCCCGGCGCCGGGAGTCCAGGATGGAGGAGGCGGACCAGGCCGGATGGCCACCAATCATCCGGGGCGCGGGTTGCGCTGCAGGAGGAGGGCAAAGGGGGTCAGTAACCGCCAGTTTCACCTTCGACACGTGGAAAGTAGGATGAATGCGGAGGGAGGGGGGAATAGCCACGCGCACAGCCACCGGGTTGATGATCCGGGTGATGGGGTAGGGACCCATGAAGCGCTGTGCCAGCTTTCTCCTCTCGCCTTTTAGAGTGACGTCCTGGGTGGAAATGTAAACAAGCTGCCCAACTCTGTACGCCGGGGCAGGTCTCCTACGCCGGTCCGCCACAGTCCTGTTGCGCTCCGCTGTGCGCAATAGCGCATGGCGCGCGGCAGCCCAGGTGGAGCGGAACTGCCTGAGATGGGCCCTAACTGACGGGACAGTTACCTCACTCTCCTGCTCTGGAAACAGCGGGGGGTCGTAACCCAGGGACGCTTTGAAGGGGGACATCCCTGTA
This sequence comes from Pholidichthys leucotaenia, assembly GCA_020510985.1. Lineage (NCBI taxonomy): Eukaryota > Metazoa > Chordata > Actinopteri > Cichliformes > Pholidichthyidae > Pholidichthys > Pholidichthys leucotaenia. The sequence continues at coordinate 11,037,167 of CM035842.1, forward strand.
GCAGAAGAGCGAGCGGTGTTGTGGGCATATTCAACCCAGGCAAGATGGTTGCTCCAGGACGCGGGTTTGGATCTGGACACACAGCGGAGCGCAGCCTCCAGCTCCTGGTTGGTCCTCTCACACTGCCCGTTGGATTGGGGGTGATGGCCGGAGGAGAGGCTCACCTTGGCTCCGATGGCGTTGCAGAAAGACCTCCAAACCTCAGATGAAAACTGGGGGCCCCGGTCCGAGACCACGTCCACCGGAATCCCATGCAGCCTGACCACGTGTTGGACGAGGAGGTCCGCCGTCTCCAGGGCAGTAGGGAGGCCTCGCAGGGGGACGAAGTGCACGGCCTTGGAGAAGCGGTCCACGATGGTCAGGATGGTGTCATAGGAGTTGGAGATGGGGAGTCCGGTGACGAAATCCAGAGCGATGTGCGACCAGGGCCTGCCAGGGACGGGCAGGGGCTGGAGCAGACCCGCTGGAGGGGCATTTCCCGACTTGCAGGTGGCACAGATTGGGCAAGCCCGGGCGTAGCGGGCTGCATCCCTCCGCAGGCCTGGCCACCAAAAGGACCGTTGGAGGAGATCTATCATCCGGGAGGTGCCAGGGTGACAGGTGAGCTTGGAGGTGTGGAGCCAGTGGATGACCTCTCCTCGGACCACGGATGGCACGAACAGCCTCCCCTCCGGTCCGCCGCCAGGGTCAGGTTCCACCTCCTGTGCCTTCCGGATCTTGCTCTCAATGTCCCACGAGATGGCTCCCACGACGCACGACCTGGGCAGGATGGAGTGGGGCGCCTCCTCCGACTCCACGGGGGCGAACTGCCTGGAGAGGGCGTCAGGCAGGACGTTCTTAGAGCCAGGCCTGAAGGTGATGGAAAATTGGAACCTGGCGAAGAACAGAGACCAGCGCGCCTGGCGGGCGTTCAGGCGCTTGGCAGACCGTAAGTATTCCAGGTTCCTGTGGTCCGTGAGGACCACAAACGGCAGGCTTGCCCCCTCCAACCAGTGGCGCCACTCCTGCAGGGCGAGCTTGATGGCCAAGAGCTCTCTGTCCCCCACATCGTAGTTTCTCTCCGCCGGGGACAAGCGCCGGGAGAAGAAAGCGCACGGTCGCTTGGCGCCATCGTCCGGTGACCGCTGGGACAGCACTGCTCCCACTCCCGTGTCCGAGGCGTCTACCTCTACAATGCACTGCAGCGCGGGGTCGACCTGGCGAAGGACCCGGGAGGAGGAGAATTCCGCCTTCAGCGCCTCAAAGGCGGCAGCGACCTCTTCGGTCCACCGGAACGGGACCTTCGGGGACGTGAGGCGGGTCAGTGGTCCCACGATGGCACTGAAGTTGGGGACAAAGCGGCGGTAGAAATTGGCGAAGCCAACAAATTGCTGCACCTGTTTCCGAGATGCAGGTGTGGGCCATTCCACCACCGCCTTTACCTTCTCTGGGTCGGGGAGCACCTTATCGTGGGCGATGATGAACCCCAGGAAGGATGTGCTCCTGGCGTAAAATTCACACTTTTCCGCCTTAACGTACAGACGATTCTCCAGCAGCCTTTGGAGGACCCGCCTCACGTGGACCTGGTGCTCATCCCTGGACTTGGAGAAGATGAGAATATCGTCCAGGTAGACGAACACGAAAAGGCCAATGAAGTCCCGGAGGACGTCATTAATGAGGCGCTGGAAGACTGCAGGAGCGTTGGTCAACCCGAACGGCATCACCAGATATTCAAAGTGGCCGTTCGGGGTACGGAAGGCCGTTTTCCACTCATCTCCCTCCCGGATCCGGACGAGGTGGTAAGCGCTGCGTAGGTCCAGCTTGGTGAACCAGGTTGCCCCCTGGAGGGAGTGGAAGGCAGTGTCCATGAGAGGCAGGGTGTAACGGTCCCTCTCCGTGATATTGTTGAGGGCCCGGTAGTCGATACAAGGGCGGAGGGACCCATCCTTTTTCCCCACGAAGAAGAACCCTGCCCCCACGGGTGACGATGATGGGCGGATAATCCCAGCACTCAATGATTCCTTCAGGTAGGCGTTCATCGTCTCCTTCTCCGGCGCAGACAGGCTGTAAAGGCGACCAGAGGGTAAGGGAGCCCCCTGGCGGAGGTTGATGGCGCAGTCATAGGGCCGATGAGGGGGAAGAGACATAGCTTTCGCTTTGCTGAACACTATACCCAGGTCGTGAAATTCTGGGGGCACCAGAGACAGGTCCGGGGGTGCAGCGTCCGTAGCAGGGGGAGGAGCGGACGGAGAGCAGGCAGCGGACTGAAGGCAGGTGCCCATACAGAACGTACTCCATGCCGAGATCCCAGCTGATTTCCAATCCAGGACCGGATTGTGAAGGCGGAGCCAGGGATACCCCAGGATGACGGGCGACACAGAGTTGGGAAGGACGTAAAAGGTCATTTCCTCCCGGTGGTTTCCCGAGATGATGACCGGTAGGGGAACAGTTTGATGTGTCACTCTCCCGAGGGTGGCACGGGAGAGGTGGATTAGGGAGATGGGAGTGTTGAGTGCCTGGCAGCGGATGCCCAATCGGGTTGCCAGGCTTTGTGAAATGAAGCTGCCTTCTGCGCCCGAATCCACCAGTGCGTGGGTGAGGTGCCCAGTAGGGTTATGGCAGAAACGGATGGGCAGCTTCAATTGAGAAGGTGATCCTAACCGATTGACATCCGCGAGGCTTCCAACAGTGACTCGCGGACCCCACCGACTGGCTTTCCGTGGACAACGCTCCACGGTGTGTTGGTCGCCTCCGCAATACATGCAGAGGCCCAACTCACGGCGGCGTTGTTTCTCCACAGGGGAAAGTTTAGTCCAGCCCGTCACCATCGGCTCCGACTCCTCGGGGCGCGATGCTGGCGGCGCCGCCAGGGGGCGAGCTTGGAACAGGTGCGGCGAGGCTCCACGAGGGCGAGAAGAAGAAGACCTCCGCCCCGAGGAGCGCTCGCGCAGCCTGTTATCCAAACTTATCGCTAAGGATGTCAGCTCCGCTAGCGTCCCAGGGATATCCCGACCAGCCAGTTCATCCCTCAGATCACTATTGAGGCTGCGGAGGAACAGGCCACAGAGGGAGCGTTCCTCCCAGCCCAATTCCTCCGCCGCTACCCGGAAGTCGACCGAGTGGTCCGCTGCCGACCGGCTTCCCTGCTGGAGAGCGAGAAGCCGATCGACCTGGACCGTTTCGGTTTGTGAGTGGTCAAAGACCTCCAGAAAGCGCCTCACGAATTGGTCATAGGTGAGGGTGGCATAACTGGGCCTCGCCATTACGGCGTAGGTCCAGGTTAACGCACGCCCCTCCAGAAGATTCCCTATGTAACCAATTCGGCTGTGATCCGAGGGAAAATCTCCGGGCACACGGTGGAACACGGACTCACACTGCATAATAAACCCCCGCGCTCCGCCGAGCTTACCGCTAAAGCGGGCGGGGGTCGGAATCGGCGTGAGCCGAACCGGTGCCACTGGAGCCGGCTGGACGGCCGCTGGAACAGCAGGAGCCGCGCCACCCTGGTGAGTCGGGAGGAACGGCTGTTGGGGGTCCAAGCGGTTCAATCGGTTAGTCAGCTCTAATAATTGATGAAGAACCACCTGTTGCTGATAAACAATCTGATCCACCCGAGCCTCGAGGATGGTAAACCGGTGTGCGAGCCCGCCGTCCGCCGAGCCGCTCTGCTGAAGCCGTACTGACATAACGTTCGGCTCAGGAGACGCACACACACAGGCTCAGAGTAGTTCAAACTGTTTATTAACAACAGGGATGTTTGGGTGCGTGTCTGCGGAATGTTAATGTGTTGGTGGTGGCGTCTGCTTCGGACCCAGAGGCAGGAGACCGTTCAGCCGGCAACCCTATGGGAGAAATCAGACACAGGGTGATGAGCACACACCAACACGGGAGGAGAATAGGCGAGGGAGAGAAGCTTACTTGTTTGGGCAGATGACTGGCGCTTCAAGGATGGAAGCCCGGGAGACAGCCACCTGCAGGGCTCGGTGCAGCAGCGAGGAGAGACGAGGGACGGGATTGTCCGCCGCCGAGGAATCCACCTGTGCACAGGGGAGCAGACTGGAGAGATGAGGTAAGTGAACTTCTTACCGGAGATGAGGATGCTGAAGAGAATGTGGTAGAAGTCCATACAAGGAAATGAAGTCTACGGCTTCAGGCCGACGCTCAGGGCGAGGCGGCTTTTATCCTTCGCCGCTGACGAGTAGCAGGTGCGTGAGCAGGTGGCGCCGCTGATGAATGGCGCGGCGTGACACTCTCCTATTTGCCGTGGCCTTTCAGTAGAACTATTGTTAATGTCCTACAATGCACTGTAAATTTTTATTCTGTTGTATTCTATTTTAGCTTGTTTTGTTTCTTTTTACTTTTGAGTTTGCTTTTAAATTCTTGTGTAGTCCTTTTGCAACTTGCTGTAATGCTTTAATGTTTTGATGTAAAGCACTTTGAATTGTCTTGTACACGAAATGTGCTGTACAAATAAACTTGCCTTGCCTTGCTGCTGGGCTTTCTTCACCAGGGCCTTGGTGTTGAAATCATGTCCAATCAACTGAATCTACTACAGGTGGACTCCAATTAAGCTGTAGAAACATCTTAAGGATGGCTGTGTTGTAGGATGTGTCTAGCTCATGTGTTTAGATAGGGCAGCTCAGTGCGTGAACGTGAGTGAGTGAGTGCGTGCACGCAGCCGAGGCGCCCCCCCCCCCCCGTCTGAATGGCCCCACGGAGCCAACGGTGTGTGTGAAGTGTGCGGGTGAGTAGAGAGAGAGGCAACCGGAGCAGGTAGCGAGCTAGAATTGCTGCTATTAACAGTGCAGTCTGCTAATAAAGCCCCAACTCTTCAGCAAAACGGCCTGTTCTTCTGTGTACCACCATACTGTTGTTAACAACCATGAAGTTTACTCGGGAGTTAACCCCAGAGGAAAAGCTGCCTCCGACCCTGGAGAAGACAGATCTCCCCTGTGTCCCCCAACCACGGTTAGGAGACCAAAACAGGAAAGGTTAACACTGGCGACCACGAAGGGACTCTCACGTTGTTAACAGAGTGGTGAGTACTAAAAAGCAAAGGACAATAACAACTAAGCCAAGTGACTATAATACAACTGTGATAGCAGCTAAGCTAATGCGACATGGCGGCCGCTCGCTATCCCGCCGGTATTTATAAACAAGAAACCAACTACTCAAATCCATTCATGTCACTAACTAATAATCAAGAATACAGACAAGGTACTGTGGAAGCTCATGAACGTCAGGCTGAGACAAAGTGTGGACATTATAACCCATTTCTGTGTGATGAAAGCTGCGCAAACACACTTGCTAATGGAGAAGATTTGTTCGCGCCATTCGGCAGCTCCGCTCAATTTGCCTCCACAAATCCCTTTTTCAGAGCCGACAGTCAAAGCCACGGCCCCGTGGGAGGCCTAGACATTTACGTGCCCCCAAATCCTGCTCCCAACGCGTCATTAAAGTTGTATTATGCAGATACAAACCCCTTTGCCACTGCTCACATGAGAAGTTTTGTACATAGCACACCAGCTACTTCCAAACCAGAAGCAGGTACGCTTCCCATGTCTACTCCTTGCATTAATCCAGAGGAGACTGATAAACAGGGACATTCTCCACTGAGCCGTCCCTGTCACTCACATACACATAAGAGCCGCTCTGCGCCACGTCAGCCTCTTACATCGGACAGTGATGAGGACTATGAGCCCAAAGAGAGAGTTCCCACTCTACGTCCAGGCCAGTACGACGGCAGCACACCATGGAGAGAGTTCCTGCACAGATTTGAGAGCTGTGCAGAGGCAAATCACTGGTCAGAAAAGACAATGGCCATCCAGCTGAAATTCTGCCTTTTTTTGGAGCTGCAGCCGCCATCATCCACAGAAACCCTCGTTCATCCAAATGGAACTACCACCACCTGCTGGAGGAACTCGAAACTGCATATGGCCCTTCTTCATATCACTCAGCGGCTGTGGCAGTGGAGCTGAGGCAAAGAGTACACAAATGTGGTGAGGCCCTTCATGTGTTCAGAGATGACATTTATGGGAAAGTAGCTGTAGCTTATGGAAATTGGTCAGAGGCTGAGCAAGATGCTACAGCTGTTGAAGTTTTCACAAATGGCCTGGGCGATGCAGAGCTAATCCAAAAACTGTTAGAACGTCCAGCCACACTAGCCAGAGCTTACGAGATAGCCCATCGCCACGAAACCACAAAGAGAGCTGCATCTTATATCACCAGCGTCATGCAGCCAGGGGCCCGTAACCTCACTGAACGCAGGCCCCGGGCCGCTGTTGTCAGAAAAAGAGACGAAAACGGGACTGTAACTGCCACTGCACCTGCAGCTAGCTCCTCACCCAATCGCTTTGCCCCACACACGTCTGCAAAAACACCAGGGCAACACAAGAACTTTAAAAAGGGTGACATTCGCTGCCATAACTGTAAGGGCTGGGGTCACAAACAGAGCCAGTGCTCATCCCGTCAAAGAAATGCAAAGACTTTCATTCCGAGCACTCCCCAGGGAAGCCCACAGACCACTGTGCTCCACTTTAAAGGCCAGAGTCGTGACATGAGCATCCACATGCGCATATATGAACTGGAGGTGTGCGCAGTCACATCCATCGTAGAGATTCGGTTATCCATCGTAGAGACTCTGCTCGGGGTGGGACCAGGAGACGTGCTGGTACGTGGTGAGGCCAAAATACCTGTCAGTATTAACAGCTGGCAAGTTGAAGTGGACTTCCTCCTAGCGGACATAGCGGGCAATGAAATACTGCTAGGCCACCCATTCCTCACCCAAGCCAAGGCCCGCCTTGATTTTGGTAAGCACCGCATAGTTCTGTTTGGAGAAGAAGTGCCATACTTTCACCCAGAGACTGTCCCAAAGTCGCATGCTGTAAGAGTAGCCAGAACTGTCGTGGTTGAACCTGGACAAGAGTACCTAGTCATGGGCACTGTGCCTTGTGGGAAAGCAGCTCAGGGAGACATGATGCTCAGCCCCACAAAAGGCTTTGTTGAGAAGCACAAAGTACTCAGTGCCAGGGTCCTAGTCAATGCTCAGCCCAGTAATGTTCCACTACGCCTCTTTAACCCTGGCAACAAGGCTGTCACTATTAAAGAATGTGCCATTTGGGCTGCACGGTGGCGCAGTGGTTTAGCACTGCGGCAGCACAGTTTTACCCTCGGCCGGGGGATCGCGGGGATCATGAGATCGTGGGTTCGAACCCAGCCCCCGACCAACAGTGAGCTGTGTGGAGTTTGCATGTTCTCCCCGTGTTGCGTGGGTTTACTCCGGGATTTCTCCGGTTTCCTCCCGCATACCAAAAACATGTAGGTTTAGGGCGCTCGCGCACACAGCGACCGGCAGCCGGTGGCTTGTCACCAGACTGCAAACCAAATCTACCTACGGGTACAAATAAGTAACAAAAAAAAAATTGCAGGCCTCCTCCAGCCAGCTGAAGCTCTTCCCCCGCCCAGTGTCCCCACAGCGGCAGACTTCCCAGCTAGCTCCCCTGCGGTCCCAGAGCACCTCCAGGAGCTCTATGCCCAGAGTTCCACTGAGCTTAATGACAATGAAAAACTTGAACTGTCTAACCTGTTGTGTGCCTATGAAAATGTGTTTTCCAGAGGGCCCGGTGACCTGGGACGGACCAGTCTCATGCAGCACGACATCATAACCCGGCCTGGAGCTCCCGTGAAGCAGCCCCCTCGTCGCATGGCTGGGGAAAAGCAGCAACACGCAGACCAGCAGATCCGTGAGAGCCTCCAGAATGGCCTCGCCACCTGCAGCCACAGCAGTTGGGCCTCACCGATTGTTATGGTACGTAAAAAGGATGGGAATTACCGCCTTTGTATAGACTACAGAGCACTCAACGACAGCACCATCACTGACGCATACCCGCTACCCCACATCCAAGACATATTAGACACTCTCGCCACCGCCAAATGGTTCAGCACCTTGGACCTCGCTTCAGGTTATTGGCAACTCGAGCTGACTCCAGGAGCACGTGCCACCTTTTGCACCCGGAATGGACTATTTGAATGGAACGTTATGCCGTTTGGGTTATGCAATGCACCAGCGACGTTTCAACGCCTTATGGACCACGTCCTTGCCGGCATGCAGTGGGAGGCCTGCCTCGTCTACCTGGATGACATCATCGTGCTGGCCAAAGATGTGTCCGGGATGCTGCAGCGGCTGAGTCAGGTGTTCCAGAGACTTAAACACGCAAACCTCAAACTAAAACCAGCCAAATGCTGCCTCTTCCGCCGCCAAGTTGCCTATCTAGGTCACATTGTGTCCGAGCATGGTGTAGCCACTGACCCCCAATAAAGTCCACAAAGTCCAAGCTTGGCCCACTCCCACATCGGTCCAAGAGCTCAGACGTTTCATTGGCCTCGCCTCCTACTATCGCAGGTTTGTGAAAGACTTTGCCTCCATTGCCGAGCCGTTACACAACCTGACAAGGAAAAACGCACATTTCCAGTGGCACGCTGAACACCAAGCTGCCTTCAACACGCTCAAGCACCGCCTCACCACAGCTCCTGTCTTAGGCTACCCACTGGACCATGGTGAAATGATCTTGGACACCGATGCTAGTGACACAGGCATCAGCGCCGTCCTCTCGCAAATGCAGGATGGTGCAGAACGTGTGTTGGCATACGGCAGCCACAAACTAGCCGAAGCTGAACAGAACTATTGCACTACAAGATGAGAGCTGCTAGCCATTGTCGATTTCATGTCACATTTTCGGCAGTATCTACTTGGGCGGCCTTTCAAAGTACGTACCGACCACAGCAGCCTGCATTGGTTAACCCGAATTAAAGAGCCAGAAGGTCAGTTAGCCCGGTGGCTTGAGTAGCTAGCAGAGTACGAGTTTGAGATCATTCATCGCCCAGGTCGCTTACACACTAATGCTGACAGTCTCTCCCGCAGGCCCTGCCGCCAGTCCTGTCCTTGTAAACTGCAGGACCCCTCCTCACAGCTGAGAGCCACAAGTCACCAAGCCATTCAGTGTGATATTGGACTCCGACACCAGCTCCCTGTTGCTGAGTCCGGTGGGGGTAGAGACATGCCCTACGACTACAGCTATGAGTCCGGTGGGGGTAAGTGCAGACAGCTTTACCAATACAGACACTTTAAAACTAAAAGAGACAATTTATGTGACTAATATAAACGAGACCACACTGTTTCCTGGCTGGACTATGAAGGAGCTGTGCCAGGCCCAAACCGCTGATACAGACGTTACACCAATAAAAGCTTGGTTAGAGGCCAGCAGTGAGCGCCCTCCCTGGACCACAGTCGCCCCTTGCAGTCCAGCCACCAAAACATACTGGAGTCAATGGAAAAGACTGTATTTCTGAGATGGGAGTTCTGGTCCACCGCTTTTACTGTTTGGACGATAAACAGTACTACCCCCAAATTGTCCTGCCACGCAAAATGCAACCCGACGTTATGAGCCAGATGCACGAGGGGCCAGTAGGTGGACATTTTGGTATTGAACGGACCGTGGCCAGACTTCAAACCAGACACTACTGGTACCACATGAGAGAAGACGTGGCTCTCTGGTGCCGGACTTGTACTAACTGTGCATGCAGAGCCAGACCCCACAAAACTCCACAAGCGCTCCTGCAGCAATTTGATTTGAGCAATAATCTGGTGGGTTGGATTCTGGATTTCTTAACCAACAGGACGCAGAGAGTAAGGGTCAATGGTACATTGTCGGACCTAAAGTGCTCTTCTACTGGCTCTCCTCAGGGGTGTGTGTTGTCACCACTACTCTTCATCCTGTACACAAACATGTGTCAGAGCAGACATGACAACAGACATTATAAAGTATGCTGATGACTCAGTTATTGTCCGTCTCCTCCAGGATGGTGAGAGTGGCCACGGCCCAGTAGTTGATGATTTTGTTCACTGGTGTGAGGATTCCTACCTGCAGCTGAATACGATAAAAAATAAAGACATGATTATTGACTTTAGGAGGAAAAATCCCAGGCACAAAGTCACCGTACTAAAAGGCCAGACCACCGAATGTGTACAATCCTACAAATATCTTGGGACGATTATTGATAGCAATTTAAAGTTTGAAGAGAACTGTGAAAGGGTGTGCAAAAAGGGTCAGCAACATTTGCATTGCTTGAGAAAACTTGCACGCTTCCAAGTTGACCGAACCATAATGACAATGTTTTATCGGGCTTTTATTGAATCTGTTTTAGCCTTTTCTTTAGTGTCATGGTTTGGTCAGATAAAACTGAAACAGAGGAAATCCTTGGATCAGGTAGTTAGATGGTCCAGTCGTTTGCTTGGTGAGCCACAGCTGAGCCTGACATCCCTGTACACCAGACAGGTACAGAGGATGGCTACCTCCATTTTAAATGATGACTCCCACCCTTTGCACTGCAACTTTCAGCTTCTTCCCTCAAGACGGAGGTTTGCTGTCCCAAAAAGTAGAACCCAGCACTACAAAAACAGCTTTGTCCCTGCTGCTGTCAAAGAGTTGAACAAGCTGTAAAAATATATTGCACATAACTTAGGTACCTATTTATTAACTCCCTTTTATATTTACTTATTTTTGTAGGATGTCACTTGGGTTCTAAATATTTTATTGGGTTTTAGACCTTTGAGTTTTTAACCTCTTTGACTAGTTTTTAACTTTTAATATGACCCGTCTCTCTTACCTCTGGTTTTTCTCCCATCTCTTTGTCTTTTTATACCCTGATTGAGGGAGCCTTGAGTATTTTTATCATGTTTATAGTCAGCTTCATATGTGCCTGTGTTTGTGTCTATGTTGAATGTAATTTGTGGCTTGTATATATGGATGTCACCAGACTGCAAAACAAATCTACCTACGGGTACAAATAAAGTAACCTGAACCTGAACCTGAACCTGCGCCCATGGGAACTGTCAGGGTCGGGGCCCCCATGGAGCGCACTGCACTGGACATTATGGGCCCGCTCAATGAGACAGAACGCAAAAACAGCTATGTGCTCGTAATACAGGAGTATTTCACAAAATGGGCTGAAGCATTTCCTATCCCAGACGAAAAGGCTGTCACCATGGCATGTGTTGTTGCAACAGAATGGGTGTGCCACTTCGGAATGCCTCACTCTTTGCACAGCGACCAAGGACGCAATTTTGAATCAGAGGTATTTCAAGAAATGTGCCGTGTATTTGGCATTGAGAAAACCCACACTACGCCATTCAGACCACAGTCAGATGGCCAAGTTGAACGTTTCAATGCCACACTTCAAAAGATCCTGGCCTCTACCACAGAACGCTGTCACTGGGATTGGGACCCGATGACCCCATATGCAGTTATGGCCTACAGAGCGACCAAGCACAGAGCTACTGGTTTCACCCCCAACTATATGATGTTCGGACGTGAAATAATTGAGCCAGTGGACCATGTAGCTGGTTTGCCCCCAGACTCTGACCAGGCACCTTCAGCCCCAGAGTACGTGCAACAAATACACGAGCGGCTGGAGCTGGCTCACAACATTACTCGAGAAGCCCTGGGTGAGTCAGTCACACGTGCAAAAAGACAATATGACAAAAACGCTTGCCACACACAGTACAAAGTCAGAGACACAGTGTGGTACCTCATCAAAGGAACACGGCATGTCAAAAACAGAGTCAAAAAGTTCCTCCCCTCCTACGAAGGACCCTTCTTTGTTATGGGACAGTTGGATGATCTAGTCTACCGGATCCAAAAGAGCCCCAGAGCCAAAGTCAAAGTCGTCCACCATGACCAGCTGAAACACTACCGCAGCCATGAGCACGCTGGACAACACTTGGGTCCTGGACCAGACCCAGAACTGGACACCTTCTGAGATCTTGCCACCGGCTGTGGACGGGGACCCAGCAGACCAGGACCTCAGCCTGTACAACTTTTTCACTACTGCCTCCAGTGATGGCCCCAGCAATCCTCGGCCATCTACTCCACCTGCTAATGTTCCCAATGTGATCGGGTCTCTTCCATCCACTCCTTCCCATGTGATATTTGACCATGGTGGGGGTGCGGTGGGAGAGCCACACCATCAGGCTCAGCACGTGTCACGGCCCAAACGTCGGCGCAGAGGACCGGACCATTACGGGGACTGGGTTACTGAGTGAGCCAACTGTCGCAGTTCATATTTGCACTAGAGACTCTCCAGTTTACATTTTTTTGGACTCTAGTTATAATGTTCTATACATTTGTTTAAAAAAAAAAAGCTGAAGAGACAAGCTTTCATATACCTACATGCACTTTATTTCATTTGAATGTATTGTATTCTGATTAGTTGGTCAGTATTACTCCCGGTCACCAAAGAATAGGTTTTCAAAGTGTAATGTACTCCTTGTTTAATTAGAGACAATTGTATTTCAATGTATTTTTCACTCATGTTTTCACTGCTAAACGAGCTAATTTTTATCACTGCATAGACACTTGTCATTATAGTATAACCTACCCACCTATTTGAATTCCTGTAATATATTGGACACTGCTATCTCTTCACATTTTTTTTAGGTCTACAGATATAGAGATTGTGTACCAGTTTTGTATTATTTAGATGGAATGGAATTATGTTAATTGCCAGTCCATGGTGGGGGTAGTGTTGTAGGATGTGTCTAGCTCATGTGTTTAGATAGGGCAGCTCAGTGCATGAACGTGAGTGAGTGAGTGCGTGCGCGCAGCTGAGGCGCCCCCCCCCCCCCGTCTGAATGGCCCCGCGGAGCGAACGGTGTGTGTGAAGTGTGCGGGTGAGTAGAGAGAGACGCGACCGGAGCAGGTAGCGAGCTAGAATTGCTGCTGTTAACAGTGCAGTCTGCTAATAAAGCCCCAACTCTTCAGCAAAACGGCCTGTTCTTCTGTGTACCACCATACTGTCGTTAACAACCGTGAAGTTTACTCGGGAGTTGACCCCGGAGGAAAAGCTGCCTCTGGCCCTGGAAAAGACAGATCTCCCCTGTGTCCCCCAACCACAGTTAGGAGACCAAAACAGGAAAGGCTAACAGCTGCAACATAAAATGTAGCAAAAGTGAAGTGCTGTGAATACTTTCCAGATGCCACTGTATTTTACTGTATATTCTTTGTTTTTTTGTTTTGTGCAGGATGTGACTATTTCTGTCTGCATATTTTATATTGCACTTCCCCTTGAAGAAGTGAACACTTTCCCTTTAAGAGACACACAAGCAGCATGAGCAGTATGTGTGTGGAAAACGGAGAAGAGAGAAACAAAATTCAATTCAATTCAATTCAATTCAACTTTATTTATATAGCGCCATTTCACAACAACAGTCATCTCATAGCACTATCAACTGTAGGGAGGACCCCCACAGTTGCAGAAAGACCCCAGCAATCGGGCGATCCCCTGTGAGCAAGCACTTGGCGACGGTGGAGAGGAAAAACTCCCTTCTGCTTCTTGAGGCATAGTTCAGCAGAAGCAAAACTGTGCTTCTGCTGAACTATGCCTCAAGAATCTGCCCACTGTTGCTGATTGTAGTGAGAGTAAGAACCCATTACATGGACTGAATTCTTCTTTTAGATTTGATTGGTGGTTGGCAACCAGCTTACAGGTGCATTACCGCCACGTACTTTGCCTTGATATCACTCTACAGTATATATAATTCAAGAAATCTCTGTCAACTCCAACATATCATCACTTCACTCTAAATATATAATTCTAGAAATCGCTGTGTGTCTGTCTGTGTCCCAACCATAGGACTCACTAAAAGATCATAGGATCACCAATGATGTTCCTATGATCTCAACATGATACGATATATCCCTACCGGCCAGCCGGTCGCCACCGCCAAGGACACAGTCCAAGGACGGATAATTTTTCACACATAAGGAGTTGTTCAGAACTCCTGAAAATAACTCCTTATACAAAGAAATAGAGTGATGATAATCAAGTCAGTGGCGGTAATGCACCTGTAAGCTGGTTGCCAACCGCCAATCAAATCTAAAAGAAGAATAAGAAGAAGACATGAAAGATGGCATCACTCACGATCGTAGGACTCGCTTTGCCATCACCTCTAAGATCAAAGGCAGGCATCACTCACAATCATAGGACATCAAAGATCAAACACAGGCATCACTCACGATCATAGGACTCGCTATGGCATCATCAAAGATCATAGGACTCACTATGACATCATCAAAGAGCAAATGCAGGCATCATAGCTGATCCGAGGGCTCTGGGTGGTTCATAATGGACAAACAGATCTGAAATGTATTTTGGCCCTAAACCATTCAGAGCTTTATAAACCAACAGCAGGATTTTGAAATCTATTCTTTGACAGACAGGAAACCAGCGTAAAGATCTGAGAATTGGAGTTATATGATCCACTTTCTTGGTCTTAGTGAGGACTTGAGCTGCAGCATTCTGAACCAACTGCAGCGGTCTGACGGACTTTTTAGGGAGACCTGTGATGACAGCATTACAGTAGTCCAGTTTACTGAAGATAAATGCATGGACAAGTTTTTCTAGATCCTGCTGAGACATCAAACCTTTAATCCTCACTATGTTCTTTAAGTTATAATAAGATGATTTCACTACTGTCTTAATGTGGCTGTTAAAATTTAGGTCTGAGTCCAGAACCACACCCAGATTTCTGGTCTGGCTGTTGGTTTTTAGCATCATTGATTGAAGCTGAGTATTAACTTTGAGTCTTTCTTTGGCTCGAAAATCTATTATTTTGGTTTTATCGTCGTTTAACTGAAGAAAATTCTGGCACAACCACTCTTTAATTTGACCAATGCATTTGATCAGGGTTTTAACTGGACCATAGTCTCCTGGTCAGACGGTTATGTTTTTTATGATTCGAGCTAGTGGGAGCATACAGATGTTGAAAGGCAAAGGTCAAAAAATGGAACCTGGGGAACTCCACAGGTTATTTTTGTTCGCTTGGATTTATAGTTACCTATTGACATTTGTAGTTACCTATTGACATAAAATAGTCCCTGTCTTTTAAATAGGACTCAAGCCAGCTAAGTGCTGTAACAGGAAGTCCCAACCAGATTTTTAGCCGGTCTACGAAGATGTTATGGTCGACCATGTTGAATGCAGCACTGAGGTCCAGTAGAACCAAGACTGAAATGTTGCCATTATCTACATTGGAGTGGATGTCATTAAGGACGTTAAAAACGCCTAAAAGTAACATACTCAAAGTAAATCAAAAGCTGTTCTTCAACCCTTTGCAGCATCTTCATGGGGTTGGTCTCATTTAAAAGAAAACACTTTGAATTTTTTGCCAAAACAGTCATAATCTCTCTAAGTGCTCCGGCCACTGAGTTACAGTCATCAAAACATAGTGAACTTGAAGAAAATAAATTTGGCCTGGGTGTTTTTTTGGCTACAAATGCTTGCAAATAACACACAGCTTCAGATCCGGGGTGGAAAATGCAACAGAAATGTAGAACCAAGTGTTATCCAGCTGAGGTCCAAATTTTATAACAATACCACAAAAAATGAATATATTACACAGCTTTTACCTCAGGTAGTTCCCAGGCGTTTTGGAACTGTGCCAAATTGTGCCAAATGGCACAGTTTGGAAAAACATCTGTAACTTTTGAATGCTTCAATGTAGAAGCTTCATTTTGGGCTCTAATGAAAGGTCACACTCAGGGCTGTGTCTCTGTTTGTGTGTGTGGGGGGGGTTGTCCCCCCCCCTTGCTACAGAGGATGGACATCGGCCATCGCTACATGATGGATTAGCCTTATGTCGCGATGTGGGACAGCAGCTCAGTCACCGCAGCTCCCCCCCCCCGCCCGCTACAGAAGAATAGCGGGGGGGGCGGCGTTCACAGTCTGGACGCAACGAACGAACCGTGTACCGCGGCGCACGAACTTCAGACTTCGTGCACCGCACAGTTGTAATTTACCGATCGGTTAAAAGTCATTTTGGATTACAATTTTCAGGGATAGAGAATAATTTAGCTTATAACACCTTACCTCTTCACAGCAGCAGCGGAGCTGGCGAATTTCTCTTCCTCATTGTCAGACGAATGCGACGCTGGTCCACTCGTGGTTCTGGTCTCGCGACCTGATCAAAACATAATTCCATTATTGCGGTTTTGTGCTTCCATGATTGCGGTTTTTGGCGAACGAGTTTTCAAAACAAATAACAATAGTAAATAAAAAAAGACTGGCGAAGGCATGTGTGTCACTCAGCCTTCGTCGTCAGCCTCCGTCGGTCTATGATGACCATAGAAGAAAATCATAACGTCTACTCTGCTGGAACAAAAATAAAATAAGCACCACCTGTGGCCGAACATGCCGATGCGCGAATGCTGTCACACAGGTTGCATTTGTGGGTGGTCTCCGTGCTGCTGGGTCTGTGACGGTTCTTTCTGCGAGTCCTTTTTTGATCCGCTGCAGCAGTCTGTCTTCACCCAGCCTTAAAAAAAACAGCTGGCGAACTCCTCTGCTTCAATTGGCACACTGCATTCACAGCGTTGGTAGGCAGGTCCTTCTTGCTAGGTTTGCAGTCATTGGTTCTTCAAGGTTTCAGAAACCCAATTCAAGGCTCTTATTAGTCGAATGAGAGGTCAATCAGATGAACTTATCTGTTCGCGGCTGTGTCTGCAGCTTTTATTTTCAGTGCGCGCTTGGACGCCATCACCATCTACATCATGTCCTACATCACCATCTCCATCATGCGTCCTAGAGCGCACGAGAGCGCCCTCGTGCTCTCTAGGACGCAGAGACTTGCCCGCCCGCGGTACAACGGAGTGCAAGAGGTTAACTCAAGCTGTCTCAGTGCTGTGATGTGGCCGAAAACCTGACTGGAAGACATTAAAACAGTTAATTAATGTCAGGAAGTTGTACAATTGTTGAAAAACAGCTTTTTTAAAATTATTTTACTAAGAAAAGGGAGATTTGATATCAGCCTATAGCTGTTCATGAGTTAGGTGTCTACGTTGCTCTTTTTTAGAAGTGGCTTGATAACAGCTGTTTTTAAGCACTGAGGGAAGACACCTGAATACAGAGACATATGTATGATCTGTAGTAGATCTATTCAATTCAATTCAATTCAACTTTATTTATATAGCGCCATTTCACAACAACAGTCATCTCATAGCACTATCAACTGTAGGGGGGAACCCCCACAGTTGCAGAAAGACCCCAGCAATCAGGTGATCCCCTGTGAGCAAGCACTTGGCGATGGTGGAGAGGAAAAACTCCCTTTTAACAGGAAGAAACCTCCAGCAGGACCAGGCTCAGGGAGGGGCAGTCATCTGCTGTGACTGGCTGGGGGGTGAGGGGACAGAGAAGATGAAAAGAACAGACATGTAGAGAGCAAACAGCACGATGGGGACTCAATCTATGGGAGAGAACAAACAAATGTTAATGACCAGCAAAAAAAAATATTTCATAGAGAGTGAGGAAAGGAGTGAGGCCCAGTGCATTACTGGAGGTCCCCCGGCTGACTAAACCTATTAGCAGCATAACTAAGGGAGGGTTCAGAAACACATGATCCCTCCCTAATTGTAGGCTATATCAAAAAGGTAGGTTTTAACCCGAATCTTAAAAACAGAGATCGAGTCTGACTCCCGAATCCAGATTGGCAGCTGATTCCACAGGAGAGGAGCTTGATAACTGAAGGCTCTGCCTCCCATTGTACTTTTGGAGATTCTAGGTATTACAAGTAGTCCTGCATTTTGGGAGCGTAGTGCTCTGTTAGGATAATACGGTAGTATCAGATCTTTTAAATAAATAGGAGCCTGATTGTTTAGAGCTTTGTAAGTAAGAAGAAGGATTTTAAACTTAATTCTAAACTCTATGGGAAGCCAATGAAGGGAGGCCAGAACCGGAGAGATATGATCTCTCTTTCTAGTACCTGTTAAAACTCTTGCTGCAGCATTTTGGATCAGCTGAAGACTTTTTAAAGATGTTTTAGGACAACCTGATAATAAAGAATTACAATAATCTAATCTTGAGCTAACAAAAGCGTGGATCAGTTTCTCAGCATCACTCTGAGACAAGATGCTCCTAATCTTGGCAATATTACGCAAATGATAGAAGGCAGTCTTAGAAACAAATTTAATATGTGAATTGAAGGACAAATCCTGATCAAAAATAACTCCAAGGTTCCTCACAGAGCTATTAAGAGAAAGAGTAACCGCATCCAAACTGAAAGTTTGATTTGGAAAGGAATTTCTAAGGTTTTTTGGACCAACAAGAATGACTTCAGTCTTATCTGAATTTAATAGCAGGAAATTACAAGTCATCCAAGCTTTGATTTCCTTAAGACAGGCTTCTAACTTGGCTAATTGATTACTATCATCTGGCTTCATTGACAAGTATAATTGTGTGTCATCTGCATAACAATGAAAATGTATACAGTGCTTTCTAATAATGTTGCCTAACGGAAGCATATATAAACTAAAAAGAGTAGGGCCTAGCACAGATCCCTGTGGAACTCCATGACTAAGCTTTGAGTTGAAAGAAAACTCATTATTTACATGAACAAACTGGAACCTATCAGATAAATAAGATCTAAACCACTGCAACGAAGTTCCATTAAGTCCAACATAGTGTTCTAATCTATCAAGTAGAATATTATGATCGATGGTATCAAAAGCTGCACTAAGGTCTAAAAGGACAAGTACAGAAACTAGTCCATTATCAGATGCAATGAGGAGGTCGTTAGTG
Source organism: Pholidichthys leucotaenia (assembly GCA_020510985.1). Classification (NCBI taxonomy): domain Eukaryota; kingdom Metazoa; phylum Chordata; class Actinopteri; order Cichliformes; family Pholidichthyidae; genus Pholidichthys; species Pholidichthys leucotaenia. The sequence goes on from CM035842.1 coordinate 11,055,773, forward strand.
ACCTTCGCTAAGGCTGTTTCAGTACTATGATGGATTCTAAACCCAGATTGAAACTCTTCAAGTAAACCATTTCCCTGCAGGTGGTCGAATAATTGCGTAGCAACAACTCTTTCTAAGATTTTTGAAATGAAAGGGAGATTAGAGATTGGTCTATAGTTAGCTAAAGCTCCTGGATCTAGCGTTGGCTTTTTGAGTAAGGGTTTAATTACAGCTGTTTTAAAAGCCTGCGGTACATGGCCTAAAGTTAATGAAGAATTGATTATATGAAGAATAAAGCTACCAATAAGTGGGAAGACTTCTTTAAATAACCTGGTAGGAATAGGGTCTAAAAGACAAGTTGAAGGTTTGGATGAGGAAACTATTTTGTCTAACTCACAAAGGTCGATTGGAGTAAACTCATCAAGACAGACATCAAAAGAAGGAGTTGTAGTAGTTACAGTATTTAAGTTAACTGTGGGAAGAATCTGATTGATTTTATCTCTGATGGATGAAATTTTATTATTGAAAAAGTTCATAAAGTCCTGACTAGTAAGCTCTAAGGGAATGCTAGGATTGACAGAGTCCTGACTCTTTGTCAACCTGGCTACAGTACTGAAAAGAAACCTGGGATTATTCTTGTTCTCTTCTATTAATGCAGAGTAATAACTTGTTCTAGCTTTTCTAAGAGATTTTTTATAAATTAAAAGATGATTTCTCCAAGCTAAATAGATTTCATCTAAATTAGTAGAGCGCCATTTTCTTTCTAATTGACGAGTCTTCTGTTTTAAGCTACGAGTTTCTGTGTTGAACCAAGGAGTTAGAAATCTCTGATTAGACTTTTTCTTTTTTAAGGGGGCCACCAAGTCTAGAGCCTGATGCAGAGAAGCTGAAACACTATCCACCATGTTATCAATTACAGAAGGAGCAAGCTGTCTATAGCTTATTTCCGTTGTGTTGACACATGGCATAGAGGAAACAATCTGCATAAATTTGGAAACAGCATCATCTGAGAGGCATCTACTGTAATAATATTTTTCTTTAGGAGCCAAATAGTCAGAAATGGTAAAATCAAAGGTTAACAGACAATGGTCTGACAGTACAGGGTTATGAGGAGACACTACAAGATTTTCTATTTCTATGCCATATGTCAGAACAAGGTCCAATGTATGGTGGAGGTAATGAGTAGAATTTCCTACTTTCTGAGAAAACCCAATCGAGTCTAATATTGAATTAAATGCCACATTAAGGCAGTCACTATCTACATCCACATGTATATTAAAGTCCCCTACTATAATTATTCTATCAGATTTCAGCACTAAATCAGCTAAGAAATCAGCAAATTCGGATAAAAATTCTGAGTAGGTTGATGGGGGACGATAAACTATGGCAAATAAAATTGGGTTTAACCTAAAATTGCTAAAGTGCCCAATACTGAGGACCAGGCCCTCAAAGGAATTATAACATGTTTTTTGCTTTACATTAACTAGTAATTTGGAATGGTAAATTGTTGCTACTCCTCCTCCACGACCAGAACTTCTGGGATTTTGACAGTTTAAATAACCAGAGGGAGTTGATTCATTTAAACCAACATAATCCTCTTGCCCTAACCAAGTCTCTGTTAGGGAAATTAAATCAATCTGATGATCAATTAACAGATCATGGACTAACAGAGACTTGGGAGTTAGAGACCTAATATTTAGTAAACCACATTTAATTTTTAAATTATGAGGAGGAACAGAGGCCAAATCATTCAATTTAGAGGCTTTATGTTTAATTTGAGTTTTACCAATGTTTTGCTTTATCACTTTGGGATGCTTATGCATGATATTTTTATTCACTTTGGAGGGAGCAGACAACGATTCTCTGATGGGGAAGACAGGGGCTAAGCTGAGGTCAGATCTGAGGCCATACAATATGAAATATTAAAAAAAAAACACTGTTGGGAGGGTATCAAGGCAGCAGGTAGTGGATTTCAGGTGGTGTATGATGTCAGTCAAGATTTTATGATCGATTGGAAAAAAAAAAGTTATCATGGTGTTTACATCTTGTCTACATGGAGACACAGGAAACACAAGTCCAGCACCTGGCATAGGAACACTGACTGACTGTCTAATTTTCTGAATTTTGTCAGTCAAGGAAGAGGCAAAGTCACTGCAGGCACGGCTGGATAGAAGTTCAGGAGCTACTGACACAGGGGGATTTGTTAGCCGGTCAACAGTCGTGAACAAGGTGCGTGCATTATTGTTGTTTTTAGCAATGATGTCAGAAAAATATGCTTGCCTTGTTTTTCTCAGCTCCAAATTATAAATGCTCAATCTCTCATTATAGATTTCATAATGAACCTGTAATTTAGTTTTTTGCCACCTGCGTTCAACTTTTCAACACTCTTTTTTTCAGCTCTTACTAGTTTGGCATTTCTCCATGGAGGTTTCTTATTAATAGTGACCGCCTTCACCTTGATGGGAGCAATGGCACTGAAAATATTTGTAATTTTACCAATGAAATTTTCCACAAGCTCATTTACTGAAGGTGAAGGGGGGGATGAGGAGGAGAAAGCTTGGATGAATGTTTCACTGGTATTATCACTGATGTACCATTTTTTGATGACCTCTGTCTAGATACTTCTGTTGACATTAATAGCACTCTCAAAGAAAACACAAGAATGGTTGGACAGAGCAACGTCTATCACCATAACCTTAGAGATGTTCAGATGCAGTCTGTCTTCGGTTTGTTTTAGTTGTTGGTTTATTTGTCCTTTGTCTGTTCCCTTCCCTTTTCATCCCCCTTTCACACACTTCCTTTCCCTCTTCCCCATCCTGCCGGGTCCTTCATGGGTAAAATAATTTAGATAAAGTATTAAAAGTTATTACAAGAGGAGTTTACAACAATATACAGTACATAGTTAGGTACTGTATAAGCTCCTCTTAGCAAAGTAAATCTGTTTTGGCACAATAAGGTTGACACCCTGTTCTGCTTATCTAGCTGCCTGACAGGACAGGTCAGACTGTTCCCTCTGTTGTGTGTTTTTTTCTGTTACATGCCAAGTCAGTCCAAAGTTCTTTGGTCCTTCTGTCCTGAGGGTTGTCAACACGAATGTTAAAATCACCAGCAATAACTACACAGTCAGAGTCAAAACAAATAACAACAGGTTTGTAAAATCATCAAAAAATAAAATCCAGTTTTTGTTTCATAATGAGATCATTAAAAATGTTTTTCCTGTCAAAGACCTAATATTTAATAAGCTAGTTTCAGTGTGTTGAGAACATCATCTGTCAAATTTTTAATTTGTTTAGGCTGTGACTGGTGAGACATGAACACTAGATTTAATACATTTACAGGATGTGTAAGATGGATTTTGTTTCTCTGTAAATTTTCCAACCTTTTTCTGCTACTTATTAAAACAGGAATTAAGGAAACTACTTCCATACCGGGCCCCAGCTTGTCTTGGAAAGAGCCATGAGTACTTGTGGTATCAAAGCCTGAGCCCAGTACATCAAACCCAGCTTGTGTTATTAGGCTGTGGATTTCGGTTCAGCTGTGAGGGTTGGGTTGGTGCTGGGCGCCTGGGCTTCAGCTGTGGTGGTGGGCACCGGGGCTTTGGGAGTTGTGTCAGAGCTCACTGGGGAATTGCTGAAGGGGGGAGATGAGCCAGACGGACAGCGACTGGGTTGACAATTTGTGTAATAGTGTAAGGACTGATAAAACGCTGGGACAGTTTCTTACAATCAGTCTTGAGAGTGATGTTCTTGGTGGGCAACCATACCTGCTGGCCCACCTGGTAGGCGGAGCCGGGTTCCTGTGGCGATTGGCGATCTCCGTGTTACGCCCTGCGGTGCGGCGAAGAGCAGCCCTGATCGTCTTCCATAGTCGTCGTCAATGCTCTACATGGGACTGGATCGAAGTGACGGCAATCTCCCCCTCCTCCTCCGGGAATAGGAGTGGGTTGTAACCGAGGGACGCCTCGAAGGGAGAGACGCCTGTAGCTGAAGAGATGGACGAGTTATGGGTGTACTCAATCCAAGGTAGATAAGAGCTCCAGGAGGCTGGGTTGAAGGCCGTTACGCATCTCAGAGCTGCCTCAAGCTCCTGATTAGCACGCTCACATTGTCCATTACTCTGTGGATGGTAGCCAGATGACAGACTGACCGTAGCCCCAATAGCCTTGCAAAAGGAACGCCATACTTGGGAGATGAACTAAGGACCCTGGTCCAAGACGATGTCAGTCGGGATCCCATGAAGGCGGACCACATGCAGGGCAAACAGGTCGGCTGTCTCCTTGGCTGAGGGGAGCTTGTGGAGGGGGACAAAGTGGGCTGCCTTAGAGAACCTGTCCACGATGGTGAGGATGACATTGTGGCCAGAAGAGGGGGGAAGACCAGTCACGAAATCCAAAGCCACGTGGGACCAAGGCCTGCTGGGGATGGGGAGAGGATGGAGTCAGCCTGAGGGAGGGGTCGAGGGTGACTTGCTGGTGGCACACTGGGGACAGGCACAGATAAACTCATTCACATCCTTCCGTAGTGTTGGCCACCAGAAGGTCCTCTGAAGTTGAGTGGCGGTGCGAGCCATCCCGGGGTGACACATAACCTTAGAGGAGTGCAGCCAATCAATCAACTCGCCCCGGACTGCAGATGGAACAGACATCTGACACGCTGGCCCCCTGCCGGGTCGGGCTCGTCCTCCTGCACCCTCCTGACCCTCTCCTTGATTTCCCAGGAGAGCATGCCCACAATGCAGGAGGGTGGAATGATGGGATGCAGCGCAGGGGCCGACGTGTTTGGGGAACACTGCCTGGAGAGCGTGTCGAGAGTGGTGTTTTTGGACCCTGGGTAGTAGGTGATGGTGAAGTCAAAAATGCCAAAAAATAGGGACCAGTGGGTCTGCCTGGAGTTCAGTCATTTGGCTGTTCGGAGATATTCCAGGTTCTTGTGGTTTGTCCAAAGGACGAATGGCTGCGAAGCACCCTCCAGCCAGTGGTGCCACTCCTCCAAGGCCAGCTTGACTGCCAGCAACTCCCGATCACCCACGTCATAATTCCTCTCTGCTGGGGACAGACAGCGGGAGAAGAAGGCACAGGGGCGGACCTTATCATCAGATGGAGAGCGCTGGGACAGGACAGCCCCGACGCCACAGTCTGATGCGTCCACCTCCACCAAAAACTGCAGGGCCAGGTCAACCTGGGCAAGGATAGGAGGAGAAGAAAAGTCAGATTTAAGCTTGGAAAAAGCCGCCTCCGCCTCCTTGGACCAACAGAAGGGGACCTTGGTGGAGGTGAGACAGGTGAGGGGGAAAGCAATAATGCTGTAATTTTGAATAAATCTTCGATCAAAGTTAGCAAACCCTAAGAAATGCTGCAGCTGCTTCCGGGAGGAAGGAGTAGGCCACTCAACAACAGCTTTTACCTTATCGGGGTCGGCGATGATCTTCTTGTGCAAAATAACAAACCCCAGGAAGGTAGTGGAAGAGGTGTGGAACTGACATTTCTTGACCTTGACGTACAACTGGTTCTCCAGGAGGCGTTGAAGGACCCACCTGATGTGTACCCAATGTTCCTCTAAAGAGCCGGAAAAAAATGAGGATATCATCCAAGTACACAAACACGAATGAACCCAGAACATCCCAAAGCACATCATTAATTTGCTGCTGGAACACTGCAGGTGTGTTGGTTAACCCAAACGGCATCACCAGGTACCACTGGTACCACTGGTACCTGGTGATGCCACCTGGTATCGCCAGGTGGCCACTGGGTGTGCGGAACACCGTCTTCCATTCATCCCCCTCCTTAATCTGAACCAGGTGGTACGCCTTGTGTAGGTCCAACTTTGTGAAGACAGAGGCCCCCTGGAGAGAGTCAAAAGCAGAGTTTAACTAGAAAAGCACTCGGAGAGCGCAGACCCCCGCCAAGCGCCACAGTTCCCCCCATACAGTGTTTGTGTGTACGTTTTCAGATTCCTTGACCACGAAAACATATGACTAGCAATTTGATTGACAATGATATGATTAGTGGTTCAGTAGTTATTCACGAAAATGACATTTTCCTTAATGGCGGCCACAGTTCCCCCCATACAGTGTTTGTGTGTACGTTTTCAGATTCCTTGACCACGAAAACATATGACTAGTGTTAGGATTAAAAAACTTAGTAGAAAAACCATCTAAGTCTACCCTTCAAAGCTTGTCTATGTGTGTTGATGGTTTACCCAGATTCGTTTTTCAAGGAAGAGATTGAGTTTACTTGGAACATGTATTTATTAAGTAAGCAAGTTGAATATGATAGGTTACAGCGCCGGGTCAAACATTCTCGCCCTGACAGCAACAGATCGTGTCAGTTCATGAAGTCTGACTGGCTATGCTACCCCTGACCCGGAATATTTGTACACAAATGAACAAAGAAGAAAGCATGCATTATCAAAATGAAGTCCAGGTGTATGGTCCACGGGAGGATTCGTTCCTGGCACCGAATGTATCCACTGAAGGCCACTTCACCTCCCAGGTCAGCGTAGTCCAGGCTCAGCCATTCCTTATCGCAACTGTGCCTCCTTTCCGTAAATCCCAGGCGTTTGTTATCCTCTGTGGTGAGACAAAGGTCCACTATTTTGCAGAGAGTGAAGCACACACTTGGCAATATATATTCCATTATGGTATATTGGTCATTTTACCTAGATGTAAGCAGAATACAAACATTTTGAGTCACACAAATAACTGTTATATGATTATATTGAACACACATATATTTTGAAGCACACAACTAACTACTATGTGGTTATATTGATCACACACATATTTTAAATCACACAGATAACTGTTATATGGTTATATTGATCACTTTATCCCATCAATTTCCCCCTTTTGGTCTCGTCCAAAATGAGACCAATAACTCAAACCCTTTAAGCCTTCAAAGCCACGTCATAGTCCTCATCATCATCATCTTTGTCTGATTCCATGTCAAGTGCAATTGATCCATCAGGTTTTAATAGTGGCATTTGATATGGAGGAGGTTGTTTGCCTTCCACTGCTGTAGTGATGACCCTGAGGCAAAGAGATCGAATACAAGGGACACAACAACACCCACAAAATGCAAAGATAGCAATAACACTTACAATGGATCTAATGATAGAAACAATCACATTTTTTCCATTTTCCAAGCATTCTCTCCAGTCATCCAGCCAGGGGATTATTAATGCCAGAGGCCATTCACCATACAGTCACACAGTTATGCAATTACACAGTTCACTAATTACTGATTATGTGATGATTATGATACTTATTAGCAAACAAATAAAAACCTTTAAGCAATTAATGCCTACAAAACACTCTTATTGTATAAAAAGTCACTGGTTACTGTCCTTTAAGTCCTTTCTGATGTTACCCAATGTTCTTCCTGGTTCCTCAGCGGGTGTGCACATGCTCCAGTGATACCATGTGTCCCCTTTACCTTTTAACCTCACAGCGTGTGAAGTCCTTTCCAGTACTTGGAATGGTCCTGTCCACCTTGGTTCTGACCACTTCCTTTTTATGCACTTCAGGAGAACCCACTCTGTTGTGATTGGTTCCGTGGGTTTTAAATCACCTCCTGGCTCCTTCTTTTCCTGTACCTGTTGTGAGAAAGCTGACACAAGGGCTCTTAGCTGGTCATAGAATGGTTTATAGCCCATCTTGGGCTCTCCTTCCTCACACAACTGCAATCGTGCTCCCGGTCCCAGGAACTGACAACCTGTTAAAAGTTCATAAGGAGTAAAACCTGTTAAGTTGTTAACAGAACTTCTAACCGTCAATAGGGCAATAGGCAAAGCATCCAACCAGTTCATTCCTGTCTGGCTACAGATCTTAGCAAGCTTCACCTTAATATTCTGATTCATCCTCTCAACCTTACCCTGAGATGGAGGGTGATAAACTGTTCCAAATGAATGTTTTAGACCTAACATTTTTTCCACTTTTTGTAGGTCTTGATTTTTGAAATGTATTCCATTATCTGATCTAATTCTCCTAGGAAATCCGTAAGTAGGGATATATTGATTTATCAAAAATTTGTTCACTGTTTTGGATTGTAAGAAACACAAATGGCACAACTTTTTACAAAATTTTGTATCATATCAGGGAGAAAGGGATGCCACCAGTGACTCAAATGTCTGTTCATTTGTTTAGCTCCTACATGTGCTAACCCGTGAGCTTCATGTAACACATTTTCTCTGATTCCTGGGGGTAACACTGGTCTACCATCCTGTGCTCTCCACAACCCTTCTTTTTCTGTGGCGCCTCTCTGTTTCCACACTGTTTTTTCTTCAGGAGACGCTTTTCTCTGTTCATCTATTAACATATTTACATCAATCTGTGGCAAAATGTCCTGAACCTCCTTGCCTGTCTGTGTCAACATTAACGATGGCTGATATCCTGCTGCCTTTTTTGCTGCTTTGTCTGCCTCATGATTACCTCTGGCCACATCTGTTTCTGTTTTGTTGTCGTGACCTTTGCACTTAACTATTGCTAGCTGTCGTGGTAACATTAGCACTTCTGCTAATTTCCTCATTTCTGTTTCATGCTTTATAGGAGTCTGAGATGCTGTCAAAAAACCTTGTCTAATCCATTGTGCTAATTCTGTGTGAATTGACCCAACAACATAAGCTGAATCTGTATAAATAGTGACCTTTTTTCCTGCTGACCACTCCAATGCTTTGATCATAGCTGTCAATTCGGCCAACTGAGCTAATTGTCTGTCCTGCAATGTCCCATTTAGCACTTCCTCAAATCCATTTGCTTTTTGCCTCACAACTGCATATCCTGCCTTCAATCCTTCTGTGGGGTGACGAAAACAACATCCATCTGTAAACAAAACTTCCTCTGGGTCAGTCAGTGGTGTCACAGATAAATCTATCCTCACCTTCACATCTTTTCTGACCCTTTTTTCACATTCATGTGGTTCCCCATCCAACATCTGATCTGCCATGTTTATTCCTTCATGTGTGAATGTGATGTGTGGTGCTGATAGGATTTTTTCCATTCTTGTCTGTCTGATTGAGGTCATAGTGAATGCTGCAGAATTTACATATGACATTACACTATGTGTAGTCAGGACAGTCAGTGGATGTCCCATAACCACATGAGCTGTTTTTTGCAAAATTTTTGCCACTCCTGCAGCATGACGTGTGCATGCTGGTTGCCTTTTTTCCATTGGGTCTAATATTATGCTGACATAGAGGAGTATCTTTCTTTCTCCCCCTTTTTTCTGAAACAGAACACCATTTACTGTGTGTTCTGCTTCAGAAACATCCAAGTAGAAACGTTTGTTGTAATCAGGTATTGCCAAATCAGCTGCATGTGAGAATTCATTTTTCAAAGCAATGAATGCTTCCTCAGCTTCCTGTGTCCACAATAACTGTGCAGCAAGATTTCTCATGCCTTGTTCATTAACCAGTGCACGCAATGGTTTTGTCCTTTCACTGTACTGTGGTATATAATGTCTACTGAACCCTGTCAGACCCAAAAATGATAACATTTGTTTTACCGTGCATGGTTTGGGGTGATGAAGGATGGAATCCCTGTGTGACGCAGAAAGGCCAGAACCTGTGGGTGTTATGACACGGCCTAGAAAAGAGACATAACGTCTTGCACACTGTAATTTTTGTCTTGACACTTTAAATCCACATTCCAACAATCTCAACAACACACTCTTTGTAGCTTCCAGACAACTGTCAGGATTTGGTGCTGCTATCAATATGTCATCTACATACTGTATCAGAATTACGCCTGGAGGGAGAGGACAACCTTGTAGTTGTTCCTTCAAAACCTGATTGAAAATACCTGGTGACAAAATGAACCCCTGTGGTAGCCAGGTGTAGCGCAGCTGTGTGCCCTTGTAGGTGAATGAGAAGAAATCCCTGCACTCCTCTGCTAAAGGAAGACAGAAAAATGCATTAGCCAAATCAATACATGTAAACCATGAATGTTGTGATGTGAGAGCAGATAAAGCAGTGTATGGGTTTGGCACGGGTACTGTGGGGGTGGAAATCCGTGAATTGACACGCCTCAAATCATGGGCCATTCGGTATTTACCGGTGTTTTGCTTTTCAACTGAGAGAATAGGAGTGTTCCAGGCAGAGTGAGAATCTTCTAATACCCCTGCCTGAAGCAGCCCTTCAGTGGTATCAGCAATGCCCTCCTGTGCCACAGGCTTATGTGCATACTGATTTTGCCAAATGGGTTCACCTTGTAGTACCTGAAATGAGATGGGAGAGACATTAACACATTTACCAACGTCTGTGGGTCCCTGTGACCATAAATTTTGTGGCAGTGAATTCAACATATCTGCTGCTGATTCATGATCAGTGCGTTCCCTACCATGCTCCCTCTCAATTCGACGGTGTTTGAACAAAAGCTCATCAATTGTGTCAATTTGAATCGGATAGGCCTGATATTTTGCAGAATATTCAACATTTGGGATCTGTGTCACCTGCCAATCAGTGGCCTCAGCCAGTGTTTTAACCATAGGCCCTAACTCTTTAGCTTGATGATTAGCATGTATGAGCAAGGTAATGTGTGGAGCTGATTCCTCTGACATTTCATACCACTGTAATTGCTCTGCACTTAATACAGCATCTGCGGCGACACCCTCTTGTCCTACATACAAAAACCTAGATTTGATGGTCCAAGTTTGACCATCCAGTTGTGAGAAAAATCTATCATGATAAACATAATCCGAATTTCTGTCATAATACAGAGTGACATGTAGGGGATCAATGGAAGGTGTGTAGGGTGCAAGAAGAGCAATCCACGGCTTCCAGGCCATGAACACTGGCAACACGCCAGTCTGTGAGGGCGAGTCAGGCGATAACAGGCCCCAGTAAATGTCAGCCCAGGTATTTGGCGCTTGTGGTGTCACATCAGGTTTCAACAGCATTTGTCCATGCACAGACAGTCCTTGCACTGAACAGTTCATAGCAACACCATTAGGAAATGACAAGATAACGCCATCGGCCGAGCACAGCACCGATGCCCCCAGTTTAATAAGCAGGTCTCTCCCCATCAAGTTTGTGGGAGAGTTTTTTTGAGCAGGCATAACGTTGTTTCACAGTTTGACCAGCAATACAAGTGTCCAAAGGCTTTGTCACAGGCAGTCTTTCAGGAACCCCAGAGAAACCAATAACCTCCACAGCTTTAGCCGATAACAGTGTAGGCTCAATGTCACAGTTCAAAGTGGAATAGGTTGCCCCCGTATCAACCAGAAAAGGCAGGTCACAGTCCATAACCTTTAGTGTGACCATGGGATCTGCCATTCCCACGTCACTTTTTCTCTGTGGGCCCCGTCATTGTTCCTCATATTGTGTGAGGTACACTTCCCCCGCAGTTGAAGTGTATGCTGGATATTGGCCAGCAGGTGGAGCTGCTGCTGCATAGGGTGCTTGATGTCCTGCACTTGCTGGTGCCACTGGTGGTGGGTAAGGATTAGTTGGACAATCCTTCCTCCAATGACCATTTTGACCACAGCCATGACATGCATTCAGGCCCATGACCTTTCGACCCTGAAAGCTTCTCACACCCCGCCTTCCACGAGATGCCCCCGATAACAATTAAAACCACATGGTTCACCCTGAAAATATGGTATTTGGGGTGTCCAACCAGTGGGTGCCAGGTACACAGGTGCAGGTAAAGCTGCCATTCCCGGTGTGGGCATTGGCCCTGAGGGTGTTTCCGGAGCCTGCTGTACCAACTGCTAAGCTGGTTTGTTTGTCTTTTTAACCTCAGCTATTTCTTGTTTTGCCTTTTGTAACTGCAATTTTAACAGTAAGCAGTTCTTGATTATCTCTGTCAACCTTTTCTTTTTTTCTTTTTCTGCTTTTTCCTGTTCTTTACGCATATGATGTGTGAAGTGCCTTTCCCACAATTCCACAGAGCTACTGGGAATGTCAGGGTTACTGTCCATGGCCTCTCTCACTGCCTGAGGCACTCCTTTTAACACTGCCTGCCTAAATACGTCCCTTTGAAAATCAGATGTATTAGGATGAGAGCCAGCAGCCGCTGTCCACTCCATTTTACATCTACTGATAAATGCCATAGGAGACTCATTCTCCTTAATTGAAAAAGTTAAAGCTCTTAAAGCTCCTGGTGGAATTGGAAATTTGTGCCTCATTGCTGTGCCTAAGGCTGATGCTACAGGGGTGAAAGGTGCTGAATCTGAAACTGTTTGGGTCCCTGCCAACTGTTCAATTTGAGAGACCTCCACAACACTTAAGGCCCTTTTCCACTAGCCTCACTTGGCCCTACACCGCACCACTCAGCCCGCTTTAGGCGCTTTTCCATTAGCCCCAGCACCGGTTAGCAGGTACTTTTTTCGTACCTGATCCAGGGCAGGGTCTAACCGGGCTGAGTAGGGCTGAGTAGGACTGTGATATGACTTTAAGAGACTGGTCGCCGCTGATTGGTCAGCGTCAGTTACAACCTGACCGCTGATTGGTCAGGTTGTAACGTCATGAAAGCGACTTTTTCTGCTGAATTTACTCCAAGACCGCCATTTGTAATTGTTCAGCAGTGAACACAGTGCGCCCCTTTAATACGGTATATTATATTAATATACTGTATAATATACTTATATAATAATATACTCCTAATATTATATATTAGGAGGTGCGCAATTTTCTTTCTATATTAGGCGACGATCGCATCCAGCGCGAGTTGGACGGATCTACTTGAAATGCAGGTGTCCGAGCAGATGGGTTCCCAAGGGCACATCCGTACTGCCAAACAGTGTCGGGAGAAGCTGAAAAAGCTGAAAAGCGATTACCGAGCAGTGAAGGACCACATTGCTCGAAGTTCAGCGGATGGAAGGAGTGGAAATGGTTCGCTGAGAGACATTGGGCTCGACATGGTCACCGTCACTGTCACAGTCACGGTCACGGCCTTGGAAACCGTGGATGGTGAGTGTTTATTTGATATTGCGTATCTGTTCGCCACTTGATCCTTTCTGTGCCAAGCTCACTGTTTTTAAGAAATAGGAAGGTTGTTAGATTGTGGGTAATGGTTGTTACTGAGGCTTGCCTATTGTTTTGCAGCCAACGGCAGATTCCTGCTTGCTTTGTGTTAAGTATTAGCACGAAAAAAACGCTGAATTACGCTTATTGTATTCCGGTTAAAAACTTGAGAGTGTTGTGTACATGTTGCACTTTGGTGTTAACTTTTAAATTGCGTGCATTTTCTTTCTAGAATCGCATTTCATATCACAGGGGTCCACCTCAGCGGACATGATGGACACAGCGGACTCTCCTGGCGCTGCGTCTGCGTGTGCGTCTGGCTGAGCGTCTGCTGGATCAGCTCCACATCACCAGCTCCATCTGGATCACGTTCAAGTGCCGGTAAGGCACAATAACCACGATTTTTTTTTTTTTTTGGTTGAAACAGGTCCAGCAGCGGAAACCATGGTCGAAAATCCATCCATCCATCCATCTTCTACCGCTTAATCCTTTACAGGTCGCGGGGGGGCTGGAGCCTAACAAGTTATGTACCAAATTGATTAATGCAATTTCCTGTAGCTGCATATTAATTAATTGAAAGTGTCTTTTGAAATGTACAAAAAGGTTATTCTTTGGTTTTCACTTATCGGTGTTCCACAACCATTTTTAGGTGTGGTGATTGAAGTGCTGTTGTAATTCCTGTTTTACACAAACAAAGTGCATGAACTGCCGTTGAAATCAACATGCTTCATTGAAATGCTTCGTGTCAGCTGACTGTATTAACCCATTCAGATTTCTGCGGCCACACTACAAGCAACTAGTTTAAACATTACCCATCCATCCATCCATATTCTTAATCTTAATCCTTTTTAGTTTTGCAGGGGGGCTGCAGCCGAAGACAGCACCCTGCGTGTTGTAAAATCTGCTCTACTGAGGGGCAGCAACATGACAGTTCAGCTTATATACAGCAATGAAGCATAATATAATAGTGACATTCCACCACAGACTTTCACCTGTGTAATTCCATAATATATGTAGTGATCCAGCTTTAACGACTATGCCTTTCTGTCTTTCCATCTAGGCAAGACGAAAACAGACAACTCCCATCGCTGACCTTACATTAGCAATGGTCAACATGCATGACAAAGAGATGCGGCTCTTGGAACGGTAACATGACCAGTGGCAAGAATCAGGAGTACATGCAGCATTTGCGACAGGTGGCCGCAGATGTGCGGGCAGATGCGCATGAAGCCCTGGAACAGGATGCTGCGTTACGAAGGGAAGAGCTCACAGAGATGTCATCGCCCAGTCTGTTTTTTTGTTTGTAAATTTTGCTTCTGGAATAAAATTGTATTGTTTGCATCAAAAGTCTGGTTTATCTGTTATGACACCGTATGAGAAAAGCCAATAATTACATACACATTCCATTCTCTGTTCACTCCACATGCTGCTGTTCATCAGGTCAGGTGTATAGCCTTCTAATGGTAATTTAATTTTTAACAACACAACGAAACGTAATGTCTTGGTAGGTTTTTTTTTTTATTTTAAACAAATTTGCAATGCGGAATCCATTTCTCTTAAACGGGTACATTTTTTAGGTTATAAGCAGTTGTACAGGTGTGCTTGAACTTGTAGACACTGATAAAGGTAAGTACGTGTAAGTTGAATGTTGCATCACCAGTCAAAATTTAATAAATTAAGAAGGAATGTAGCAAAAATTTGGCACTAATAACAGTAGACAAATCGGACAAGGATACACAACTGTGTTTTTGTTGCACGCAACTGTTGTTACCAACAAGTGCAAAATTTATATTCCCTTTTCCCAAAAATTAAAAATCAATTTGTAAGTAAAAGTGGGAGACCTGGACTTCCGGTTATGGCTGCCACGTAAGACGGACGTGTCTCACTCTGCTCTGCTCCTGGAGAAAAAAAATCGGCAAATAACTCTCTCATTTGGGACAGAACATATCCCAGCGTTTGGGCGAGGATATGTCGGCGAAGCCTAAGGCTGGAAAACCAGGTAGAGGAAAAAGCGAGCCGCCGAAACAGTCCAAATTAACGGACTTTCAGGTCTGTGACGCAGCAAATAAAACTCCATATATGGCGGAGGAGGCTGGCAACGGTGCGATGTCTGCGGGGAGCGGCGCAGATGCGCTGATGGCTGCCATGAGTTCAATGAGAGCGGACTTTTCATCTAGATTTGATGGGATTATGACAGCGTTGGAAGGAATAAGAAAGGAATTGGGTGACTGTGTAGAACGAACGGCGCAGATGGAGCTCCGTCTCGCTAGTGCTGAAGATGACGTCACCCGTCTTCAATTAAAGGTGCGCACTTTGGAAAAAAAAATAAATGTCTGGAAGATAATATTTTGGATTTGGAATCTCGGTCGAGACAGAATAACTTGAGGCTGGTGGGTCTTCCAGAGGAATCAGAAGGTCGGAACGTATGTTCCTTTCTGGAAAAGTGGATTCCGGAGGTGCTGGGCAGCGAGGAGTTGCAATCAGCAGTGGTTCTGGAAAATGCACATCGTATTGGCCCACGGAGAGATAAGGGACCGCCGAGGACCTTAATTATGAAGTTTCTTAGCAACAGAGACAGGATGAAGATCTTCAACGCTGCACGAGCTAAAGGAGAGATTAAACACCAGGATCAGCAGGTGCGGTTCTACCCAGATTTGGCCACAGGAATCTAACAATTGAGGAAGCAGTTTGATCCCATACGTAAGGAGCTGCGCAACCTTGGGATTCGTCATGGTGTAATCTATCCTGCAAGACTGCTGACCACGTATGAGGGCAGAACCCACATCTTCAAGACCCCAGAGGAGGCGCAGGAGTTCATCAAGAAGATCAAAGAAGAAGAAGAGACTGGTGGGAGCTAAGCATGAACAAAATATAAGGTAGAATAATTAAGCATTTGCACAGGCATCTGACTGACTTGAAGTAAATAGTAAGTTTACAAAATATAGATTGTATTATATATTTTAAAAAAAACAAAAACAAAACAAACAAAAAAAAACTATGATGTACAAAGTTGTTAAAAATTTTGGAGTTAAGTTGGAAAACTACAGAGGAGAGTTAATGTTACGTCATTAAAAGCAGTAGAGTTAGGGTGATTGGGAGGATGAAGAAGGAGTGGCTTAGGCTGTTCCCCGTGGGTGTGGAGCGGTCGATGGCTATATCGGGAGACGGAATTTTTCTTTTGATTTTGGGGGGTTTGCCACAAGTGTGGGAAGAGGAAATTTGTTTGTGTGTAGTTTGCAGGATGAATGTTCAACCACTCATGTTTTTGCTTCTCTGTATGAGCATGTTTACACTGCAAGGTAATCCCAAACTCTCTATTGATCATAAACCAAAGTGTTAATCTTAATTTAACTTCATGGAATTGCAGAGGTCTACAAAATTTAAAAAAACTTAAACAAGTTATGAATAAAATAAAAGACATGGGTTCAAAAATTGTGTTTTTACAAGAAACTCATTTAATAGAGGAGGATATAAAAAGAATTAGGAGTAGATGGCAAGGAAGTGTCTTCACCTCATCATTCTCATCCCGGGCCAGGGGAGTTATGACTCTCATACATAAATCAGTCCCTTTTCAAGTGAAAAATGTAATTGGAGACAAATTTGGAAGATATGTAATCATTCAAGGTTCTTTGCTATTAGAAAATATAAATCTTGTGAACTTATATGGTCCCAATATAGATGATCAAAAGTTCTTTGCTAATTTATTTCTTATCTTATCATCACTTACAGGGCAACATATAATAGCAGGGGATTTTAATTGTACATTGAATCCAGGTATAGATAGATCAACAGGACTGGATTGTACGCACAATGGATGTAGGATGACTATTAATCATTTTATGAAAGAATTGAGATTGTTAGATATATGGAGAGAAATGAAACCACAAGTTAAAGCCTATTCTTGTTATTCCAGTACCTACAAGACATTTTCACGTATTGATTATTTTTTGATTTCCACAGAATTAAGGTTTAAGATTCAAAACTGCTTTTATGATAACATCGTGATCTCTGATCATGCACCCTGTTGTCTAATATATGTAGATAAAAAATTGACAAAGGAATCAGGTAGATGGCAATTTCAGCATAAATGGCTTCAGGATGAGGAATTTGTCAAGTATATAGAAAAACAGATAGACGAGTTCTTTGACATCAATACTACACAAACATCAGCATGTGTAAAGTGGGAGGCTTTCAAAGCTTTTATTAGGGGACATATTATTAGTTATACAGGATCAAAATCTAAGAAGACTCGAGAGGAGAGAGCTAAATTGGAACATAAAATAAAAAGTCTTCAGGAAAAAGTGTATGCAGGAAGTGACCCAAGGTTGGAGAATGAATTACTGATTTTGAGAGCTGAATACGACAAAAAATCAGCGAATAGAGCTGCCTCGAGTCTTCTAAGATTGAAACAATCTTCTTATGAACAAGGTGAAAAATCAGGAAAATTATTGGCATGGCAGATTAAACAATTAGAAATTAAAACACCAATTACCAGTATTATAAGTAACGGACAGGTAGTTATAGATCCTTTAGAAATTAACAGAGCCTTTAGAGATTACTATGAAAAATTATATGATACCAAAAATGAATTTGATTTAACAAAACTAAATGGGTTTTTGAACGAACTATCTATACCGTGTATTCCAAATGAAAACAGGGAGATATTGGAGTCTAAAATGAGTCAAGAAGAAGTTGGGCTAGCCATTGATAATATGAAATCAGGAAAAAGTGCAGGACCAGATGGTCTTCCAGTTGACCTTTATAAAAAATTTAAGAATAAATTAATAAAACCTTTTTTGGAAATGGTTTTAGAAGCATTTCAAAATAATAATTTACCATCATACATAAATAATGCTTTAATTATACTGCTGCCAAAACCAGGTAAGCCCTCTAATAAATGTGAAAATATGAGACCAATAAGCCTATTAAACGCCGACCTTAAGATAATCTGTAAAATTTTAGCAAGACGAATATAAGACATTTTACCAAATATTATTAATCGAGATCAGAATGGCTTTATAAAGGGTAGACAAGGCTTCCATAATGTAAGAAGACTATTTAATATTATTTATTTTAATAAAGAAGCACCGGATACAGCTCTCCTATCACTGGACGCCGAAAAGGCCTTTGATAGAGTTGAATGGCCCTTTCTTTTTGAAGTCCTACAAAGGTTTGGACTTGGAAATAATTTCATAAAATGGGTTCAAATAATATACAATAATGCTACAGCAGAAATCCTAACAAATAACAATATTTCAAAACCAATAAAAATCAATAGAGGATGTCAACAAGGCTGTCCACTTTCACCTTTACTGTTTACTATGGCAATTGAACCTTTAGCGATGGCGATACGTTTACATTCACAAATATATGGAATTAAAGTTGGACCAACAGAACATAAAATCTCCCTGTACGCCGATGACATAATTTTGTTTATGTCGAATCTAAAAAAATCAATTCCAACCTTGTTGAATTTAATAAAGAATTTTGGGGAAATATCAGGATATAAAAAAAATAAAACTAAATCTTCAATATTAATGCTAAATGAGACCCAGAGAAATTACCCAGCCCCTGAGGTAAATCAATTCAATGTTGTAAATCAGTTTAAATATTTAGGAATCCAAATTGTGCCTAAGCTAGAATCAGTCGCCAGTGTCAACTATGAAGCCTTAATGTCAGATATCAATGAGTTAACTCAGAGATGGATGTCACTACCAATGTCGATGATCGGGAGAATCAATATACTTAAAAGTAATATTTTACCTAAAATACTTTATTTATTTCAATACATTCCCTTATCACCACCTTTACATTTATTCTCAAGAATAAAAAAAAAGTTAGTGGAATTTATATGGAAGAAGAGGAGGGCTAGATTACGTCTGTCTTTATTATATTTACCATTTGATCGTGGAGGTCTGAAATGTCCAAATTTTATGTTGTATTATTGGTCGGCACAACTGAGGTCTATGACATATTATTTTTCATCAAATGATCTCCCTCACTGGACTGAAATGGAATCATACAATTTACCTTTACCTCTTCCCATATTCATATACTCAGATTCGGCAAAAAAATTACAAAAACAAGTTAAAAATCCATTTGTAAAGCATATGATCAAAATATAGTGTGAAGCTAAAAACTATTTAAAAGAACCACAGTTATTGTCACAATTTAGTCCAATATGGGGTAATCAATATTTTAAACCAGGGAGAGCGGACGCTGTATTTAAAGTATGGAATTTAAAAGGGATACAAAAGATTCAGGATTTATATTTGCCATGTGCAGATAACATAATGTCTTTTGAAGAGCTGAGGATCAAATTTAATCTCAATAGAACACATTTTTTTAAATATCTTCAACTTAGAAACTTTATTTGATCAAATCAAAATAAAGCTCTCACTCGACCTATTTATTCATCCTTGGAAAAAATGATGATGAAAGATAGTAAAAGAAAGGGTATTATTTCAGAGTTTTATAACTCATTGACACTATCTTCAAGTGAAAATTCACTGAAAAGATTCAACTACTGGAAAGAAGATCTGCAAACTGAAATTTCAGAGGAACAATGGGAATTGGCTTGTACAGAAGCTCAAACCAAATCAATAAATGTACGCCTTAAATTGATACATTTCAAATGGTTAATGCGGATGTATGTTACACCGGAGGAGTTAAATAGATATAACAAAAATATACCAGATACATGCACAAAATGCATGGAAAGTAAAGGAACCCTATTTCATTGTGTATGGGAATGTAGATTAATAAGAATGTTTTGGGAAGAGGTGAGGGTAACAATTGAAAAAATAATCTCAAAACAAATCATATTGAATCCTAAACTGTTTTTGTTGGGTCTGTACCCAGAAAAGCATAATTTTAATAAAAGTGAAAGAACATTCATAGACCTCAGTTTGCTTAATGCCAAAAAATGTATTGCACTATTATGGAAAAAGACTCATAGACCAGATGTGACTCAGTGGTTAAGACAGATGTTAACAAACCTTCCATTAGAAAGAATAACATATATACTGAAATCAAAGGAAATTGTGTTTGAGAATATATGGAGACCTTTTAGTGATTATGTAAAAAATTTAAACATAACTCTTGAAGAAGAAGGTGAATGATGTGTGTGGACCTTGTAAATTCCAAACTGGTGAACATAATATGTATACTTATGTATTGGATTGTCTAGACTAAACAGAGGAGCATTGTTGAAGACTTGATTTTGTTGGTGGTTGTTGGTGTTTTTAGTGCATTTTTTTTTTTTGTAGTACTTTAGTGTTAGTGTTTGATTGTTTGTATCATGTTTGTTAAAAAAAAAAAAAAGGTTCAATAAAGATATTGTGGAAAAAAAAAAAGTGGGAGACCTTTACATGGGAAAATATGACATGTATCAGCACATGATTTATAGTTCAATTTACATTTCCACCTAAGCAAAAGTGGCTTGTCGAGCTGGATTTTTGTGAAGATGGCCTGTGCGGTGTTTCTGCATGTAATTACATACCTGTCAAGTGATATGGTTTCGCCGTATTTTAATACGGGGAAAATGCAATTTTAGCAAATACGGGCGTATTGCCATTTCTGTATGCCAAAGTGAAAAATATACGGGAAAAAAATTTGAGAGTGTGGGGTGGAACACGTCATGTGTGACCCCCACAGCGTACGGGGCTGTCAGAGTGCTCAGCGTGAGCAATTATCACAACAGAAGTGTGGACTCATCATTAGGCTGATGGCTTCGCACCTTCTTAACAGATAAGCGTTATGAAGAAGAGGACAGGTAGATGGACCATGCACAACATTTTATTTACAAAAAACATTTTTGAAATATGTATGCACATAAATGTGGATGAAATAGACAAGTATTGCATCACAGCATCTCGTGTTATATTGTAACATGCAGCTTGACATGGCGACATCCCACCGGGAGGTTTGAACTCACGCCTCCCGCTCTGGAGTCCCACACTCTACCTGTGTCGCCAATAGGGTCAACCCACTTGTCAAGCCAAGTAGGGTGCTTATATTGAGTTTGCTACAATATCACCACCCTGCTCCTCTGCTCTCTGTGCCGCTGCCACCACTGGTTCATCTACTGCATCATCCAATGTAGTGTCAAACGTCTCTCCATGACTCTCACACAGATTGTGCAGAGCACAACAAGTCAGCATCATAGATTTAACCAGTTTCATGTCACAGTCATTCCTCCTTCCTTCTCTCCTCGTCATCAGCCATGTTTGTTGTGGAGGATTCAGTCGCGTGTGTTTCACGTCACGAGGGTGTGGCGCCGCCTGCTGTTCAACAAATCCCACCCACAGCAGGTGTGCCAGCAGGTGCGCCAGCAGTAGTTGAAAAGCAACTGAGGCTGAACCGAACCGAAGTGAGTAGAGCCGGGTTTTCAAATCGGGGCTGAGTGGGGCTAGTGGAAAAGGGCCTTTAATTGTCTCCCAAGCAAAGCTCTAAAATCTCCCATTGCCACGGTAACTCCTTGAGTTAACTGATCAAATTTTGTCATCCACTGACCTCCACCCTCACAGGGCGGGGGCATTTTTTCTGAAATGCCATTTATGTCTGTCCATGAGAATGGCTGATATGTTCTGCCTCTGCTTTTCATTACCAGTGGTGCCTGTGTGTGTATGCGGTGCTCTGTGGTCTGTTGTGTGTTTCTTCGTGCAGCTGAATTAAGACGGCAGCCTGTAGAAGGGTCACATTCGTCATCATCCCAAACCCTTCGACACAAATCTCTATTTCTGAAACTGTAAGGCCTGCCTCACACGTGCTGTTCCTGATCTCCTAATTCTCTTCTTTCCTCATTTGCCATTCTAACCTGCCCTATCAATTGATAAAATCTATTTTCTTGCACTGGCCTGCTTTCATGTTTTTGTGCATTATTTATTTTTGTAAGAGCTGCGGTCATAGCATCTGAACTTTCTCTCCTCTGCCTGCTCTTAAAATCATTTTGACCATAAGGAGTAGATGAAGCAAATACTTTAGGGGAAAGGAGATGTATTTCCTCACTGTCTGCGTGTTCACTACACTGACCACAGTCATCCCTATAACCCCTATCACTTATCTGTTGATCGACTGTACCTTCATCATCTGCTACACCAGATTCCACACTGCCAGTATTAGACCATAAACTATGCTGAAAATCCTGTGTTTGTCTTTGCAAATTAATTACACCAGCTTCAACATTCTGCAGCCGTTCTCCCACAGTTTTTTCCAACCTTAATCTTTCAAGCTCTTCCTGCAACCTGTCCATCTCCCGTCTGTCTGCCTGCATTTGCTGTTTCTGACTTTCCAACCAACCTTTCAACTGTTCACATTGTTCCTGTGATGTCACCTCCTCAACTTCCACTAATCCTTCTTTTAACTTGACCAAAGGCATCTGATTAACACAGTATGGCGGTGGGGGCAATTCCCCTTTCAAATCTTCCAAATTAGGGTAGAGAGACAACACCTCTCCCTTTTGTTTGTCCAACTGCTTATTAACCAATAAATCTTTATTTTTCTCTGTCCCACTCACACACCTCACTGGGCCAACCGCTGCTGACTCCTGCATCAAACCACTGTCTATCTCCCTCTTCATTATGTGCTGATTCTGCTCCTTCTCAGACACCTGTGCCTTCATCAATTTCACACCATCCATTGCAGCAGAGCATGTAGCCAAATTATGAATCAGCCTGCGCTCACATTCACACTCCTCAATATGATACTTATGTTTTCTTTTCACCAAAAACCCTGTAACATCCATATCTTTCATAGATTGTATATCATCTAGTCTTCTTTGTTCTAAATCCATTAAAAACTGGGTCAAACTGTCCTCCTTATTTAAATTTAGAATGTCGTCTTCCCTCAATTTCTGATACAATTTATCACTGACTATATGACTGGCGCCTAGCGGCTGCCCTGGCCTTGGATGCGCTCTGCAGAGCGTGCCCAAATGCCAAGTCACGTTTCGTTACCTTGTATTCATACATGTGTAATGACAATAAAGTTGAATCTCATCTCATCTCATCATCACATTCTGCTTTAACCCCCTTTCTGTCTTTGGGTAATGTACCACTGAGCATTTGAGTCACTGTTGAATCCCACTGTTTTTTCATATTTCCTTTATACAACTCAGCATCTCCCAAGCCTTGTGAGGCACACAGCCCCGCCTTTTGCATTCTTCAACTTAGCTGAACAAAAATTCACACTTCTGTTTTTTCTACAGGCCAAATCTGCCTCTCCCCCACCCCTGAGGCAAAAGGAGAGAGAGAGAGAGAGAGAGAGAGAGAGAGAGAGAGAGAGAGAGAGAGAGAGAGAGAGACAGCACTATCCCTCGCCCACCCCCTTTGGGAGAGCGAGAATTAGAGAGAGAGAGAGAGAGAGAGAGCTGCTCCTCAAGCAGTCCCTCCTTTCACATTCCACGACTGTACTGAGCAAAAATGCCCTTTTCTATTTTTTTACAGAGCAAGCAAGTCGCTCGCTTCTTCCCTTGCTAAGTAGAGAGAGAGAGCTGGCGTTCAACCCCCCCTTTGCTAATGGGAGAGAGAACCACCGCTCGCCCCTCTGTTACCTTTTTTAAACTTTTCCCTTCTCACTCACAGCGTTATCAATATAAAACAAATAGCAATACCTTATCAATATAAAACAAATAGCAATTGAAGCAGTGATTAAATAGTATTCTGGGTGCACTACGTCCAGGGAATTTCACCTGTTCTTGATTAACGTCTTTTATATGACCCAGGTTTTATAGCCTTCGTCAAGGCTAAGGGAGTCCAACCCAGTTCCTGTCCTCACAAGTCACGGACCAATTTGCTCAGTCCGTGAACCTGTAGTCAGGCCGGATGACCATGAATAAATATGCAGCGATATCATCCGGGCCGGGGGGCCTTTCACCTCCCCGGTCTTACAATCTGTCTTTCACCAGTCTCTCAGTCTTATAGTTTTTTCTTTAATCAAATAAGCATGCATTCATCGTTTTTTTTAACCAAGCATCTTTCTTTTACCAAGCTTTTTTTTTAACCAAGCAAGTATTCATCAAAAAACATTTACCATATTCAACTGCTTTTTTTTTACCTAGGACACACATCAAACCGTTTGACAACACAGAACTTAACTTTGGTTATGGCCAATGTAGCAGAACTTTTAATATAAAAGGCGTCTGCTTACCTCTTTTTCAGTGCGGCCGCTCATGTTGTCAGTCGGTGATGCAGGTCCGTTGTCCAGACAAAGATCGATCCAAATCAGATGATAATCTCCCCCTGTCACCGGACGAAGCCCCCAAATTGTTAGGATTAAAAATTCAGTAGAAAAACCATCTAAGTCTACCCTTCAAAGCTTGTCTATGTGTGTTGATGGTTTACCCAGATTCGTTTTTCAAGGAAGAGGTTGAGTTTACTTGAAACATGTATTTATTAAGTAAGCAAGTTGAATATGATAGGTTACAGCGCCGGGTCAAACATTCTTGCCCTGACAGCAACAGATCGTGTCAGTTCATGAAGTCTGACTGGCTATGCTACCCCTGACCCGGAATATTTGTACACAAATGAACAAAGAAGAAAGCATGCATTATCAAAATGAAGTCCAGGTGTATGGTCCACGGGAGGATTCGTTCCTGGCACCGAATGTATCCACTGAAGGCCACTTCATCTCCCAGGTCAGCGTAGTCCAGGCTCAGCCATTCCTTATCGCAACTGTGCCTCCTTTCCGTAAATCCCAGGCGTTTGTTATCCTCTGTGGTGAGACAAAGGTCCACTATTTTGCAGAGAGTGAAGCACACACTTGGCAATATATATTCCATTATGGTATATTGGTCATTTTACCTAGATGTAAGCAGAATACAAACATTTTGAGTCACACAAATAACTGTTATATGATTATATTGAACACACATATATTTTGAAGCACACAACTAACTACTATGTGGTTATATTGATCACACACATATTTTAAATCACACAGATAACTGTTATATGGTTATATTGATCACTTTATCCCATCACTAGCAACTGGATTGACAATGATAGGATTAGTGGTTCAGTAGTTATTCAAGAAAATGGCATTTTCCGTAATGGCGGCCACAGTTCCCCCCATAATTTCCCCATTGTGGGACTAGTAAAGGATTCTAAATCTAAATCCAATTTCCTGCCCTGGTTCGTTTTGTTGGGTTTCCTGGTCACATCTACCAGGATCCCCTTGTCCATTCGGTGCTGGCTCATTCTCATACCCTCTCTCTGAGATATCCTTTGACTTTTGCTGGGTCTTCCTCTGTCCCACTTTGCTCTATACCTCCCTTAGATCCCAACTTTCTCTTTTTCCCCCTTTTTTCTTACCTCTTTTTTTTTTCCCTGTCAGTCGAGTGGTGCTCCTTCCAAAGCCTCTCTGAACACATCGAGCCAGGATGGGAATTGAACTCCTGGGTTACATACACCCCATCTCTCTAAGGTGTGCGCTCCTCCTTTTTGCTTTCTCCCCACAGTTAACAGTGAGAACAAAGCAACTCAATACCCACAATATCGCTGGTTACTTTCTTTGAAGGATCCAAGCAGTCTTCCTTGCCTGGCTTCCTTACTGGGTCGTCCTTCTCCAGCTGGACACTCTTCCAGGCTTCCAGCTCTCTGGAATGTTAGGTGTCACAGCACAGATTTTTTCAAACAGCAGCCGCCCTTAGCTGCCAGGGTCTGTTAAATGATGTTTAACTGGTGAGTGTAGAGTTAATTCTCAGGCTCCAAGGACACACAGCATTTTTTACTGGACTAGAAATAACCCTTCACTACTCTATAATGTGGTATGCACTCAGAGTTTATTTTTTTACTATCATAGAAAAACCATAGTGTAATACACACAATTTTCTTGAATTGCAGGACAGGCATTTATTTGTAAAATTAGCAGGGGTTACAGCTTCAACAAAGAATCAGAATTAAATCAATAACCAATTTTAAAGAAGTAGAGATGGAAATGTCAAATAACTTTCAATTACCTTACTGTTGGATTTGAAGCTGAGTGGGAGAGATAATTTTCATAAGGAGAAGAGTAAAAAATAGTGTGGATTATGCTATGTTTCTGTCCGACCAAGGTTTGTTTTACAAGCCAGACAACCAACCGTATACAGACAAAGCTCTTGGTCTTATCCGCTCACATCCCTCAGTTATCAGGAAGAGCCAAGCATTCCTCCACTGCCGTATGTTGATTCATAGCTTACAGCAGCTTTATGTAACTTTGTTTTTCCAGGCAGGAACACTGAAATGACTACAACTATGGTGACTATGGCCTCAGTCACAACAGCCAATCACAGGGTGCTTTGTTGTTGGTGGCTACAGTTGTGCCCTGTGATTGGCTGTTAGGGCAGAGGTCATAGTTACCATAGTTGTAGTCTTTTCAGTGTTTCTACCAACCACAGAGCTGTCGCAGGCAGTGCAGGCCCACTCAAGTTATGGGGGAAGTATAATAATCTGGTCAAAGTTTGATGGACCATCAATATAACTTTGTAAATATTATTTTAAAGTGAAAAATTGATATAGTGTTGCTTTAAGAGAGAAGCTGACAAACAATGTGGTCAGGACTTGTCAGGGTTTTAAACCACTCCCTGGCCCTTCCCTGGGACCAGACTTCTTTGTCCCAAGTCCTGACTTTGACAAAGTACGTTATAGTACATCTTATAAAGCTAAACGGCTCTAGTGCACCTCACGCTGCTTCCTCTCCTCCCACCACCAGCTCTAATGAGGCACATGCCGTCTACTCAGTGTGACCCCATGAAAGCGGTCACACCTCTAACATTCAGAACTACTAGATAATAGTACATTTAACAAGATTTCAACCAGATTACATTTCAGTAGTAATACATATGATACAAATGTTTTTTAAGCAAATACAACAGATTTGAGAACAGACTAAACATTTTATGCTGTACTGTGTTTCGGCACATGTAGAGTCCTTAACTCAGCAGTCCTCTCCTGGAGCTACCTACGACCTCAGTCTCTCTTGACAATAACAGGGCAAAATGCTGCCAATTTGCAAAAAAAACATGCTGAAAATTAAAGAGATTGTGTGTGTGTAAATGTGTCAGTGCTGATATCTTATTTGCTGATAGCCAATATCAGCCAACAAGGTAAATCTGGGCTGATGCCATTATGTTCGCTCCACAGTTCGCTAATGCAGATCGCTGAGCACCAACTAGCCTAACTTAGTGACATCGTGGACTGACATAGCGTTTTTCAAATCTGAAAAATGTAATTTCAAGTAGATATTACTTAATTATCATTACACTTACAGGTTCAAACCTATACAATATTTTTAGAATATAAATATATTATATATATATATATATATATATATATATATATATACTGTATATACTGTATATACTGTATATGTACAGTATATATATAATATATATTATATATAAATGTCTTGCATGTTTTAAATTTGGATTCTTACCTGAAGTGCGTCATGTCCTGTTTACTGCAGCAAACAGTAAGATGTTTAAATGACTATCATTTCATTTGTAATTGTAGATTATATTACATATTATAAAACAGATATATTAACAATAACCTGCTCCTTAGCACCAGCAAAACCAAGGAGCTCATAGTGGACTACAGGAAGGAGAGGGAAGAGACACATGACCCCATCCATATCAATGGCATAGCTGTTGAACGTGTCCCCAGCTTCAAATTCCTGGGGACCCACATCTCGGAGGACCTGTCCTGGTCAGTTAACACCACCAGCCTGATCAAGAAGGCCCATCAGCGCCTCTTCTTCTTGAGGACATTGAAGAAGAACCATCTGTCAGCTGACATCCTGGGCAACTTCTACCGCTGCGTGATAGAGAGCACCCTGACCAACTGTATCACACTCTGGTATGGGAGCTGCTCTGTAGCTGACCGCAAGGTGCTGCAGCGGGTGGTGAAAACCGCCCAACGCATCACAGGGACTCCACTTCCAGCTATAGAGGATGTCTACAGGAAAAGATGTCTGCGCCGGGCACGCAGCATTCTTAGGGACTCCAACCATCCTGCTCATGGACTGTTCCAGCTTCTCCCCTCCAGAAGACGTTTCAGAAGCCTTCGGACTAGAACTAGCAGGTTTAGGAACAGTTTCTTTCCAACAGCTGTCACGTTATTGAACTTAGTTCCCCGCTGACTCTCTTACAATCATCTTTTACCATCCTCACCTGTACATAACTGCATAACTACATAACTACATCTAACTTATTGCACATTATTTGCACATAACAGTACTTTTAACTTTCTGCACTGCTGCATATATTTGCATATATTTGCTTAAATTGCACATACTGTTAATTACCGTATATACTGCACTGCTGTCCTTTGCACTTCTGATTGGATGCTAAACTGTGTTTCATTACCTTGTATTCATACATGTGTAATGACAATAAAGTTGAATCTAATCTAATCTAATATTAGTGTTATATAAGCAACAAAAATTGTGCTTGTGATTCTGCAGCAACAAAAATTAGTAATAATAATAAAGAGACAATATTACTTTGTGCAAAGTGAAAATATGTTTCTATACTTTTATTATTTTCAGGAAGCAACAATGGTTGTTAAACTGATTTCCTATGAATAAACTGTGAATATAATTAAGGCTCACAGCAGTTACTTTGTAAAGATTATTCACTTTTACCAACTTTGGCAGGAGTACAGAGCTGAAAATGTCATTACTGTCTGAACAAGGCAGCAGCTATTCCGTCACACAGACATCTTTCTTCTGACCATCTATTCATTGTTAAGGCAGTATCTCACTGGGCTGCAACAGCTCACGGATGGTTGGAGGGAAAAAATACAAATACACAAATTAGCCTCAATTTTCACTTGGAATCATAGTGAATTGGCACATTTGTGCATGTCACACAAATATTGCAAGAATGTCACATGAACTCCTGGTGAATTCTGGGCTAAAATTTGCCAGGCATAGCATACATGCCATGCACATGTGCATGAGAAACTGTGCACATTTTGCACTAACAACTGTCCTCCGACAGCTGTGCAAATCTCGTGCTACAGTCACACAACAGTTATCCGTAGCAATTACACGTGGAGCAGATCATTTTATCATCAGACGTCACGTGAGATCGCCTGCAGAGAAGAAGTGCAGAGACTGCTGGATGAGGAGGCTGTCTCAGTCCTCATCAGACACAGAAGAAGACCCACGTGTTGCGTGGGTTTACTCCGGGATTTCTCCGGTTTCCTCCCACATGCCATAGACATGCATGTTAGGTTAACTGGCTGTTCTAAATTGTCCCTAGATATCTGTTTCCTATAGGCCCTTAGAATAGAGGGTTAGTATTAATGAAAGCGCTTTGAGTGGTCTTTGTGACTAGAAAAGCGCTATATAAGTGCAGGTTAGTTAGTTAGTTAGTTAGAAGACCCTGGGACCGGCTCCCCTTCCTCTGTAGGTGCCTGTGGGGCAGGGACAGCAGCCCCCCCCCCAACCCTAGCTTTGCCCTTCTTGCCCTTGGGTAGCATGGTGGCACTGTGGGTCGTAGTTGTGTCAGGATGTGTTAGAAAATGACCAGGTTGTTCACGCCTGTCTCGTGCGTGGAATGTCTTGTCTCCAGTCAGTCATAATTTAGTTTCAGAGGTCCCCAACACCTCACAAAGGTGTGTCACTTTTTTTGTACTTTCTGACTCGTGGAAACTACATTCAGAAGGGTTCTAGAAGAGTTTGAGACACTGGCGATGACGCTGTAACTATTTAGAGAGAAATTTTGAAGAACTTGAGAACCCCTTCGAATGTGTGGATAGATCTGAGAAACTTCCTCACAAATGCCATTCTCCAACGAGGTGTGAACTGTCACAGCCCACTGAGACACTACAGTTAACCTCTGCTAAGGACGTAATGTAATCAGGGAGGTTTGTTTGTCTATTACAGGATTACGCAAACAGATTTTGATGATTTTTTTTTTTTTTTTTTTTTTTTACCAGAGTTGGCTGCTGGCCTAAGGATGAACCTAATAGATTTTGGAGATGATCCAAGAATGCATACCTCTGCCAAGGCCCTATCTTGCAATGTATGGACAGATGGAAGGACAAGGAACAGAGGGACAGTCGAACAGACAGTGGTCCAAACAACAGATGGATGAGGGGAGAGAGGGAGCCTTGATGAAGATATGCACTCTCTTGAGTGCCCTGTAGTTCTATCTGTGACTGACAAAGCACACTACTCCACTTTTGGGTCTGAGTGTGCCAGCGTCCAGGATCTGAAAGGTCTCTCCTGGGACGAGGCTGAAATCAAACCTCTGCAGCAGCTTGGCCATCACCACCTTCGCCTCCATCTGTGAACACCACCACACCACCCACTGAGTTCAGTCTCTGTTCAGGTATGTCATTCCATTTCTTTTTATCATACTGACCTGAGCAAAGTTCTGTCCAAGACAGGCGCGGGGGCCAAGAGCAAAGGGGTAGTAGCAGTAATAAGGCCTTGTGAAACAGAAAAGAAGCTCAGAACACTGACTTGAGGTCCAAACTAAAACCTGTTATTTTCTGAAGAATTTGAGTCCTTACTTGGGAGCGTCTGGGTGAAATCTGTCTGGATCAAATGTGAGGGGGTCCTTGAAGAATTTGTCCAATCTACCAGTCACATAAGAGCTGAACTGAAAATCAAATTTATTTGATATTTTTATAGTTGTGAATAACTCTTGATTTTTATGTTTTCATTTGTTTCTTTTTATGTAAAATACAATACTTAGTATATTTTCTTTGTAACTAGACATACAATATAAGCCAAATTTAGTAACTTACTGCAGCACTAAATCCTCCAGGAATACAGATGCCATCAATGACAACATCTTCCACAATATCCCGGGACGTGCCTGGAGCTGTTGGGTAAAGTCTCAGAGTCTCTTTGAGCACCTGGGGGAAGGTCAGTTTTCCAGAGTGAGCTACTCTTCTAGAACAGGGTTCTCCAACCTTTTTATACACGAGTGCTACTTTTAAAGGTCCCATATTGTGAATTTTCCAGGCATTAAATCTAATTTTTGGAAATTCTCAAGGACAAATAGATGCAGTTTTGAAGATTTATTTTATTTTTAAAATTGTGTTGTTTCACAGCCCCTCAAAAAGACTGTCTGTAAAGCTCTGCCTCAAACAGTTGCCAGTCTGCTCATTAAGGTTAATGAGCCCCTTACCTGATGGGGTAAGGCTTTTTTGAATGAAGTGCTCTAAGCAATGAAGCAGCAGCAGAGTTTAACAGCCAAAAGGACTGAGACTGGAGAAGAACTGAAAGCAGGACTTGTTCATTTGTGACATCACAAACCCCAGGACATGCAATCCATTTGTTTCCTTGACTAAACAAAGGCGGTGTGGATTTCTCTGGAAGTGAGTTTTAGGGCCCGATTACAACCATGTAAAGCAGTGATTTTCAGCCACTGTGCTGCAGTACACCAGTGTAAGTCCATGAGAGACTGTCAGGTGTGCTGCTGGAAATAGTCTAATTTCACTTAATTGGTCCAAAAAATTATTATTTCAAAGATTCAAGGTGTGTCTAGACTGGGCGTGAGGTGAAGACTCATGTCACTCTGTTCGTGTGAGCGCAGCCGCTGGAGTCGAGACCAGCACACGGGGGGGGGGGGGGGGGGGGGTGACTGTACTCAGAACAAGATTGGTACCCTGCATCAAAGACAGAATATTCTTTAAAATGATACATTTGTGTATTGAAGATGTGACCTAATCTTTCGACTGCACCCTTCAGGGGTCTCCACAGTGGATCATCTGCCTCCATCTCACCCTATCCCTTCATCTTCCTCTAACACCAACCCTCTCCATGTCCTCCTTCTCTACATCCATCAATCTTCTATGCGGTCTTCCTCTTTTCCTCCTGCCTGCCTGCCACTCCACCTTCAACATCCTTTGGCCGTTACATCCACTATCCATCCTCTGCACATGTCCAAACCCTCTCAGCCTTGCCTCTCTTACCTTGTCTCCAAACTGCTCAACCTGAGCTGTCCCACTCATCTACCTTCAATCCTTGTATCTTCACCGTTACACCTGCCTCCCTCTCATTCACACTCATGTATTTTGTCTTGCTTCTACTGATTTTCATTCCTCTTCTCTCCAGAGCATACTGTACCTCCACCTCTCCGGGTTCTCTTCCACCTGCTCCCCACTCTTACTTCAGATCACAATATCTTCTGCAAACATCATGATCCATGGAGACTCCTGCCTGACCTCACCTGTCAGCCCGTCCATCACCATGACAAACAAGAAGGGGCTCAGAGCCGATCTCTGGTGTAACCCCACCTCCACCCTGAATCCATCTGTCACTCCTACAGCACACCTCACCACCGTCTCGCTGTCCTCATACATGTCCTGCACCACCCTCACATACTTCTCTGCCACTTCTGACTTTCTCATACAGCACCACACTTCCTCTCTTGCACCCTATCATATGCTTTCTCTACATCCACAAAGACACAGTGCAACTCCTTCTGACCTTCTCTATACTTCTCCATCAACACTCTTAAAGCAAGCATTGCATTTGTACTACTCTGTCGGCATGAAACCGTACTGCTGCTTGCTGATTGTCATCTCTCTTCTTAACCTGGCTTCAACAGCTCTTTCCCTTATCTTCATAGTGTGGCTGATCTGACTATTACCTTTGTTCTTTAAAATCAGTACCATTACACTTCTTCTCCACTCCTCAGGCATCCTCTCACCCTCCAAGATTGCATTAAACAATCTGGAAGAAAAATCCACTACCATCTCTTCTAAGCATCTCCATACCTCCACAGGTACACTACCGTTCAAAAGTTTGGGGTCACTTAGAAATTTCCTTATTTTTGAAAGAAAAGCACTGTTTTTTTCAATGAAGATAACTTTAAACTAATCAGAAATACACTCTAATATCTAATATACATTGCTAATGTGGTACAGTGATCCCTCGCTACTTCGCGCCTCACCTTTCGCGCCCTCAGTGCATCGCAGATTTTTCAAAAATATTCATCAAAAATTCAAAATTGAGAAAAAATGGTGCGAAAGTTGCCCGGGCGCTAGCAGAAGGCAGGGAGACTACATTAGAACATCAGGTATCAACACGGAGAGCCCGCACAACTCAAAATCCACCTCTCTGATTCGCTGGCCAGCATCCCCCCCCCCAAGAGATCGCTCCCGACTCTAGATTTTGTTCTCGTGTTGGCTCGGCTCGGGAATCTCGCAAGCTGATTGGCCGAGACGTTTTACCCAGCTTCTCTCCCTGCCGAGCGCCCATACCCAGCGAAGGAAGACCGCATTCATTGTTCTTTATTGCTCGTGTTGCTTAGTCTCGCCGCGTGGAACTTTTCGCTGTTCTCTTGTGCCTTTTTGTGCGAAATACGTAGTGCTTGTGACGCCCTTGAAAATGGCTCCTAAACGTCCTCCACCCTCTAAATCCTCTAGTGAACCCAAGAGGAAGAGAAAAATGATGACGGTGGATGAGAAAGTTAAATTATTGGACATGCTTAAGGCAGGCCGTAGCTATGCGTCTGTCGCACGCCATTACGGACTGAACGAATCGACGGTTCGCTACATAAAAAAAGATGAAGTGAAAATCCGTAAAACTGCCTCGATAACGTTTTCCAAGGACACTAAGCGCGTTGTGACTCCTCGTAATAAGAGGATTGTGCAATGAATGTACGTATTATTTATATTATACACCAAAAAAAATGTATGTAAAAAATGGGGGGGTGATGCTACTTCGCGGTTTTTCACTTTTCGCGGTCGGTTCTGGACCCCATTAACCGCGATAAGTGAGGGATCAAGGTAAATGACTATTCTAGCTGCAAATGTCTGGTTTTTGGTGCAATATCTACATAGGTGTATAGAGGCCCATTTCCAGCAACTATCACTCCAGTGTTCTAATAGTACAATGTGTTTGCTCATTGCGTCAGAAGGCTAATGAATGATTAGAAAACCCTTGTGGAATCATGTTAGCACAGCTGAAAACACTTTAGCTGGTTAGAGAAGATATAAAACTGACCTTCCGTTGAGTATCAGGAAAAAAATATTATTTCAAATACAAATCATTATTTCTAACCTTGTCAATGTCTTGACTATATTTTCTATTCATTTTACAACTCATGGTGGTAAACAAGTGTGGCTTTTCATGGAAAACACAAAATAATTGTCTGGGTGACCCCAAACTTTTGAACGGTAGTGTATGTCATCTGGACCAGCCACCTTTCCATTCTTCATTCTCTTCAAAGTTGCTCTCACTTTTGCCTTGCTAATCCTCTGGACTTCCTTGTTCACCATCTTTCCTTCATCCATCCTCCTCTCTCATTTTCTTCATTCATCAGCTCCTCAAACTACTCCTTCCATCTTCTCAACACACTCATCACCTGTCAGTACATTACCATTTCTGTCCTGAACCAACCTAACCTGCTGCACATCCTTTCCAGCTTGATCTCTGTCTAGCCAATTGATACAAGTCCTTTTCTCCTTCCTTAAGGTGCCTTCACACCAAATGTGAACGGGCAAATTTTTCACGCAGCACAATTACATTATAACTCAGTGTAAACACGCGAATAGATATGAATTCACCTGAGTGGCATGCAGACAGGCAAAGTTGCCTTTATAACGTCTGCAGCAGTATTCATCCTGGGCACCCACATCTCCTCTGGCCTCTCCTGGACTGTCAACACTAAGGCCCTGGTGAAGAAAGCCAAGCAGCGGCCGCACTTCCTCCGTGTCCTGAGGAAGCACAACCTGGACCAGAAGCTGCTGCCAGCCTTCTATCGCTGCTCAGTGGAGAGCATGCTCACCTACTGTCTGGGTGTGCAGTACGCCAGCTCCATGGCCGAGAACAGGAAGGCTATGCAGAGGGTCGTCAACACCGCCCCAAGAATTATTGGCAGCCCTCTGCCCTCCATGGAGGACATCTCCCGAGCCTTGTCTCAGAAGGATCAAGGCCATCACAGGAGACCTCTCACATCCCGCCCACCACCTGTTCGACCTGCTTCCCTCTGGATGACGGTTCAGATCGATCAGGTCCCACACCTCCAGACTGACAGTGTCTTCCACTGGGCCATCCGAACTGCACAGTCAGAGGCCCCACTCCCCTCCCTCTGAACGCTCACATGTACAGAACTGAAGACCTTTTTAATTATCACTATAACTCACCTGTCCTTGCACTCCTCACTTTCATGTATATTGGCCCATCCGTGAAATCACTATTGTACATATTTTCCATAATCCTTGGGCCATTTTACTTAATTATGTGTTCCACACTCTGCACACTTACAGTGGGGCAAAAAAGTATTTAGTCAGCCACCAATTGTGCAAGTTCTTCCACTTAAAAGATGAGAGAGGTCTCCAATTTTCATCATAGGTATACCTCAACTATGAGAGACAAAATGAGAAAAAAAAAATCCAGAAAATCACATTGAAGGATTTTTAATGAATTAATTGGTAAATTCCTCGGTAAAATAAGTATTTGGTCAATAACAAAAGTTCATCTCAATACTTTGTTATGTACCCTTTGTTGGCAATGACAGATGTCAAATGCTTTCTGTAAGTCTTCACAAGGTTTTCACACACTGTTGCTGGTATTTTGACCCATTCCTCCATGCAGATCTCCTCTAGAGCAGTGATGTTTTGGGGCTGTCGCTGGGCAACACAGACTTTCAACTCCCTCCAAAGATTTTCTATGGGGTTGAGATCTGGAGACTGGCTAGGCCACTCCAAGACCTTGAAATGCTTCTTACGAAGCCACTCCTTCGTTGCCCGGGCGGTGTGTTTGGGATCATTGTCATGCTGAAAGACCCAGCCATGTTTCATCTTCAATGCCCTTGCTGATGGAAGGAGGTTTTCACTCAAAATCTCACGATACATGGCCCCATTCATTCTTTCCTTTACACGGATCAGTCGTCCTGGTCCCTTTGCAGAAAAACAGCCCCAAAGCATGATGTTTCCACTCCCATGCTTCACAGTAGGTATGGTGTTCTTTCTCCTCCAAACACAACAAGTTGAGTTTTTACCAAAAAGTTCTATTTTGGTTTCATCTGACCATATGACATTCTCCTAATCCTCTTCTGGATCATCCAAATGCTCTCTAGCAAACTTCAGACGGGCCTGGACATGTACTGGCTTAAGCAGGGGGACACGTCTGGCACTGCAGGATTTGAGTCCCTGGTGGCGTAGTGTGTTACTGATGGTAGCCTTTGTTACTTTGGTCCCAGCTCTCTACAGGTCATTCACTAGGTCCCCCCGTGTGGTTCTGGGATTTTTGCTAACCGTTCTTGTGATCATTTTGACCCCACGGGATGAGATCTTGCGTGGAGCCCCAGATCGAGGGAGATTATCAGTGGTCTTGTATGTCTTCCATTTTCTAATAATTGCTCCCACAGTTGATTTCTTCACACCAAGCTGCTTACCTATTGCAGATTCAGTCTTCCCAGCCTGGTGCAGGTCTACAATTTGGTTTCTGGTGTCCTTTGACAGCTCTTTGGTCTTGGCCATAGTGGAGTTTGGAGTCTGACTGTTTGAGGTTGTGGACAGGTGTCTTTTATACTGATAACGAGTTCAAACAGGTGCCATTAATACAGGTAACGAGTGGAGGACAGAGGAGCCTCTTAAAGAAGAAGTTACAGGTCTGTGAGAGCCAGAAATCTTGCTTGTTTGTAGGTGACCAAATACTTATTTTACCGAGGAATTTACCAATTAATTCATTAAAAATCCTTCAATGTGATTTTCTGGATTTTTTTTTTCTCATTTTGTCTCTCATAGTTGAGGTATACCTATGATGAAAATTGGAGACCTCTCTCATCTTTTAAGTGGGAGAACTTGCACAATTGGTGGCTGACTAAATACTTTTTTTCCCCACTGTATGTACATTGTTCCACCCACAAAGCCACTACTGGACCTGTGTATATACCATGGGCTAGTTGTTATTTTTACTTTCAGTCAGATGGTTAGCTGTGTGTTCTGTAACTGTTTTATTTCAAATTCTTCTTACTTTATTCCGCAGTAGCCTGGTGGAGCACCCACAATTTTGTTGTGCTGTACAACTGTACAATGACAATAAAGCCTATTCTAAAGTCTTCCTTTGAACACTTTGGTGTACCTCCTTATTCCACCACCAAGTCTCTCTGTCTTCTTTCCTCTGTCCAGAGGATCTATCGCATACCTTTCTACCCGTTTCTCTCAATACTTTTGCTGTACTTTCCCAGTCCTCTAGCAATTCTTTCCTACCACCCACAGCCTGTATCAACACCTTCTTGAACTCTGTGGAACCTTCTTCCTCATGAAAACTTCCTACATTTAATCCTCGGCTCTCACTTTCTCTTCTTGCTTTTTTAAGTCATCCTACAGACAACCGTCCAATGCCATCTAGCTACATTCTCCTCTGCCACCACCTTGCAGTCTGTTATCTCTTTCAGATTTCTGTCACAATTTGTAGATACAGGACCCAGATGCAAGGCTCAAGTTCAATGACATTTATTTTGAGCTGGTCACCCTGACACAGCTCGAGGGCTCAAAAATAATTAAATTTAACAAGACAGGCAAAATTAAAGCAGACCACAGGCTCGGCAGGATACAGACTTGACAGGATTTCAGGCAAAAAACAACATCAACTGAAATGGACATATACAGACAACGGAATAATCAAGACAATGCATGACAGGTGGGAAGCCATCAAGGACAACAGAGAAGCACAGGACAGGCAAGGCTGGGGAGACAGGGCACACAGAGACCAAAAATGCAAATGACAGTCACAGCACAGAGAACATAAAGGGTGAGGACATGGCTGAACTCATGTCCTGAAGATAACAGAAAAACAAATATGAACATAAAGCAAGGACATGAGCACAGTCATGTCCAAACCCTTACAATTTCTCCTTCTACATAAGATACAGTCCACCTGTTTGCACCTTCCTCCACTCTTGTAAGTCACCCAAGGTTCCTCTCTCCCTGAAGTATGTGTTCACCACAGCCATTTCCATCCTTTTAGCAGAGTCTGTCCTTCCATATTTCTCTCCTTAAGACCAGACCTACCCAGCACCTCCTCATCACCTCTGTTCCATTCACCTACATGTCCATTAAAGTCCGCTCCAATCACTACTCTCTCACCGCAGGAACACTACCACTTCATCCAACTTACTCCAAAATTCCTACTCAAAAAATCCAAGATGGCGCCGCGGATGGCAGCCACTGGCTTCTGCTCTCCGATGTTTTTGATAATTTTGTGTGTTTTTTTGGACTTCTGCTCTTCTGTCCGAATCACCTATTCAAGGGAGGAACTACTTTCACTCAGACTACCTCCCAATGCAACTTCTCCGCCAGTTACTGCTGCTGATCTGAAGTTTTTTCAGTCCATCTTAGCTGTGGGAGCAGCGGCTATTGGCGCTGGCCGGAAACGAAGGCGGCGTGGTAAACGTGCCGGTGCGTTAGTCAGGCTGAAGAAACGAGGATTTCGCACGCCGCTCCCATCGATCCATCTGGCAAATATCCGCAGTTTGGCGAACAAAATGGATGAACTGCTGCTCCTGACTCACAAAAACCGGGATTTTAGCAGATCTGGCGCCCTTTGTTTCACGGAGTCCTGGCTGAGTGAACACATCCCGGACAGCGCGGTGCGTCTGGACGGATTTCAACTGTTTCGCGCTGATCGCAGCCGAGAATTTTCTGGAAAGACTAAGGGTGGTGGAATCTGCTTCTACATAAACGAAGGTTGGTGTACTGATGTCACAGTGTTGAAGAAGTTTTGTAGCCCTAACCTAGAGTCACTGTTCATAAACTGTAAACCCTTTTATTCACCGCGAGAGTTCTCCTCATTTATTCTGGTCGGAATTTATATCTCGCCTGCTGCTTGTACAACGGAGGCACTGCAGCACCTCGCTGACCAGATAGCAGAGGTGGAGGAAAAACATCCAGACTCTCTGCTTATCATTCTGGGTGATTTCAATAGAGCTAATCTCACAAATGAACTTCCTAAATACAGACAGCATATTAAATGTCCCACCAGGGACACAAATACACTCGACCACTGTTACACAGTTTTAAGAAATGCCTATCATGCCGTCCCCCGTGCAGCTCTGGGTTTTTCTGACCACTGCCTGCTCCATCTTATTCCAACATACAGACAGAAACTAAAAACTTCCAAGCCTGTTGTAAGGACTGTGAAGAATGGACTGAGGAATCAAAGCTGAAGTTACAAGCCTGCTTTGACTGTACAGATTGGAGTGTTTTTGAAGCTGCAGCCATTAACCTAAATGAACTCACTGACACTGTGACGTCATACACCTGTTTCTGCGAGGACATGTGTGTGCAGACCAAGACCTTCTGCATATACAACAACAATAAACCCTGGTTCATTCCTAAACTGAAGCAGCTACGTCAGACCAAGGAGGAGGCCTACAGGACTGGTGACTGGACTCTGTACAAGCGGGCCAGAAAACATGCTGACGAAGGAGACCAGGCTTGCTAAGAGGAGCTACAGTGTGAAGTTACAAAAAAAACTTCTCAGCTAACAACTCTGCTTCTGTCTGGAGAGGCCTACGGAATATCACCCAACTACAGGAGACCATCCCCCCACCCTGCGGAAAACCTCCAGCTGGCTAACGACCTAAACAGCTTTTACTGCAGGTTTGAAAAGAACCTACAGTTCTCACCTCCCACCCACACAAAAGGATTATCTGCAGCCCCAGGAAACTCCATCCCCTCCTCCACTCTGACCTCCCACCAGCACTAATGATCTGTGAAGAGGAGGTGCGCCGGGTCTTTCAGAGACAAAAGATCAAGAAGGCTGCAGGACCTGATGGTGTGTCTCCGTCCTGCCTGAGAGTCTGCTCCAACGAGTTGGCCCCCCATCTTCACCCGGATCTTTAACAGGATCACTGGAGCTGCGTGAAGTGCCTTCCTGCTTCAAACGCTCCATCATCATTCCAGTTCCCAAGAAACCCTCTATTACAGGATTAAACGACTACAGACCTGTTGCCCTGACCTCTGTGGTCATGAAATCCTTGGAGAGATTGGTGCTGAACCACCTGAAGGTCATCACAGGCCCCCTGATGGACCCACTGCAGTTTGTCTACCGGTCAAACAGGTCAGTGGATGATGCAGTGAATATGGGACTACATTACATCCTGCAACACCTCGACTCCCCAGGGACGTACGCCAGGATCCTGTTTGTCGACTTCAGCTCAGCGTTCAACACCATCATCCCAGGCATTCTTCATCAGAAACTCCTCCAGCTCAAGGTGCCCCCCTCCACCTGCCAGTGGATCTCCAGCTTTCTGACTGACAGGTGGCAACAGGTGAAGCTAGGGAGATTTACATCCCAGCTCCCGAAAAATTAGTACTGGCGCCCCCCCAAGGATGTGTCCTTTCCCCCACTGCTCTTCTCCCTCTACTCCAACGACTGCACCTCAGAGGACCCTTCGGTGAAGCTCCTGAAGTTTGCGGACGACACCACAGTCATCGGTTTGATCCGGATGATGATGAGTCTGCATACACGGCGGGAGGTGGAGCAGCTGATCCTCTGGTGCAGCCAGAACCATCTTGAACTTAACCCAGCCAAAACGGTGGAGATGACTGTGGATTTCAGGCGCCACCCCCCGTCGTTCCCCCCCACTCACCATCCTCAACAGCACAGTGTCCACTGTGGACTCCTTCAAGTTTCTGGGTACCACAATCTCCCGGAACCTGAAGTGGTCCTCCCATATTGACACTGTCCGGAAAAAGGCCCAGCAGAGGTTGTTTTTTCTGCGTCAGCTCAAGAAGTTTGATTTGCCTCAGGAGCTGCTGGTTGTCTTCTACACCGCCATCATCCAATCTGTCCTCTGCTTTTCCATCACTGTCTGGTTTGGATCTGCCACTAAACAGGACAAGACCAGACTGCAGCGGATCATTAAGTCTGCGGAGAGGATCATTGGTACCGACCTACCCTCCATTGAGAACTTATATCGGTCCATAACAGGAAACGGGCGGGAAACATCTGTGCTGACCCATCACACCCCGGCCACAAACTGTTTGAACTTCTATCTTCTGGTCGTCGTACAGATCACTGAAGGTCAAAACCACCCGTCACAGGAACAGTTTCTTTCCTCAAGCCATCACTCTGATGAACTCCTAACATTCACCTAGTCCTACCTGTTGCTGTACTCATGACTTTTCATCCATTATTACATTGCACATAACTCTCACACTGCTTTTTACTTCATTCACATTATATCACTGAATCCTGAGTCCACATTGAAATACTGTGTGATTGTATATTTTTTCATATATTTCTGCAAAGTGTGGTTAGTCCGAGTAAATAACTGCATATATTCCTGTATATATTTGCATCCTTTTATAGAAACGTGGACAGACTGTAATTTACTGTACATACTCTGGTTGTCATTGAATCCTTATTTAAATCCTTCACCTGAACAACGAGAGCAAGTTTTTAGCCAAAGTCAAATTCCTTGTATGTGTTGTGCATACTTGGCCAATAAAGCTGATTCTGATTCTGATTCTGATTCTACCTGACATCCACTCTGTGGGGCATACGCACTGACAGCATTCAACATCACTCCTTCGTTTTCTTGCCTCAAACTCATGATCTTGTCTGAGTCCCTCTTTACCTCCTAAACATTCTTCACATAATCTTCCTTCAAGATTATTCCACCATTTCTCTTCCCATCTACACCATGGTAGAACAGTTTAGATCCACCTCCAATGCTCCTAGCCTTGCTTCCCTTCCATCTGGTTTCTTGCAGACACAGTACAACAATGTGCTGCTGTCAAAGAGTTGAACAAGATTTAGCAATATATTGCACATTATTTATTTATCTATTTATGAATTTTATTCTTTATTTATTTATTTTTGTAGGTTTTTTAATTTGGGTTTTAAATCTTTTATTGGGTTTTTAATCTCTTTGATTTAGCTTTTAACTTTTTTACTATGACCCTTGTCTTATGTCCTGATTGGTGGAGCCTTGAGTCCTTTCATCGTGTTTATAGTCAGCTTCATGTGTGCCTGTGTTTGTGTTCATGTTGAATGTAATTGTGTTTTGTAAATGTGTGTCTAAATGGATGTCACCTAACTGCAAAACAAATCTACCTACGGGTACAAATAAAGTAACCTGAACCTGACCCTTCCTTCTCTCCATCATATCAAGCTACTCTCCCCTTACTAGTCATAGTTCCTACATTTAAAGCCCCTACTCTCACCGCCACACTTCTGCCTTTCATTTTCTTTCTCTGCCTCCAAACATGTCATCCCCCCCCCCTCCTCCTCCTTGATCTTCAACCTCAATCTTCTATAAATTCTATTCACCCCACTGAGTCCTTGTTCATCTAACAATACTTGACCATATACAGTATGTCATTCTTAGATCTTATTTCAGCTAAGTTAAAAGTTTTATTTTCTCAAACTGGGATCCAAGCCTGCAAGCTTGAAGCTAGCAGTTTAGCTATTCATTTACATATGTTTGTGTGCTGATTGTAATCCAGGCACCGGTCATATCCAAATGACCACTAAAACCACACACCCCTCTCAACTAATATTGCATGATTTCATTTATTCTTTAAGATTAACATTCATGGCTCAGGCTCAGGGGTAACAGGTTAAGGTCATCACCAGCCCAGATGGCTCCCCAGGCTGACCCTGGGGTCTTTGGTGGCTCAAGTGGAGAATTTCTTACAATATTCTTTACATTTGTTGGTGACCGAGAATAGTCTTTTTAACAGTTTTGCTGAAATTCTTCAGTCGTGCCATTAAAGATCCCAAAGCCGACTCACGATACATCCAAGCTAAAGGCTAGGGGCGAGCCAGCTGATGACAAAGTGATGCAAGAGGGAGGGTGGAGTTGAATGTGGTCAGGGATTTCTTAAAGTGACAGCACTGAAATCAAGAATTTTTAGAAAGCCTAGAAAAAAAAAACATGAAGACATGTGTGAGCTGTTAAAATGTGGGGGGGGGGGGGGGGAGTGCAACCAATGACCCATTTAAAAGGTAAAAGTCACATAAAGCAAGATTAAAGTTAGTTCTTTTATGTTAAGTTAAAATCATTGCCTTATCACACTGGAGGGTTTTCAAAAAAGCATTTCATTTATTAATCTATCATCTGAAAAACTGAAAAAGTGTGGTCACACATGTCACTTTAAAACTGAAACTATCACACAAAAGCGACTGTGGCATCAATGAATACATCACCGCAGCGATTTGGTCAGAGGCGGGAGGACCATAGACATCACCGCTGTTGATACCTACAGAACAAATCAGCCAACACAGTAACTCCCTCATCACCGTTACGGCCTTACTAGACCGAGGCCAGCACCATCTATTTTACCCAGGAAATCTTCTTGTCCCTTTCGACCCTTTATTGTCAAGGTGGACTAACCTATTGTCTTTTTCACCATTAGGCAAGGTAGACTCACACCTGTAGAAGGATTTGTAACATCACATACCTGTGACAGGTAGCTCAGTTTTCCCAGGTCATCATAGCTTATGTCACGTTTCAGCCCGATGACATCATCAACTTCTTGCCTTGCTCTAAGAAACGTATGACGTAACCAAGCAATTCAAGAGCTATCCTGTAAATTGTTGTGTAGAGCATATACTTACTTCTCCAAGATAGCAGGATGTCTTCCAAGTTCCATGACGCAAAAAGCAAGCTGATTGGCTGTTGTTTCCTGCCCTAAAGTGACACAAATTTGTGATTTTGTTCAAATGAACCAATAACACATTTGAATGATTGTGTTATATCTGCATCAAAATTGTACATAGATCTAAAATTATTAAACAATGTAATAAGTTAAGATAAGATAAGCCTTTATTAGTCCCACAATGGGGAAATTCCAGGATTGCAACAGCACAGGGATAGCAACACTCAGAGCAACAATCAGAAGGCAAGAAAAAAACAAGAGCAGCGAGTATACATATGTAAATATAAACATAAATATATAGACACACGATGTGGAGCATTGCAGCTAGATGGAATAAATATATATGTCATGACCCGAGCACTATGCCTTGGTGCTCGGGTTAATCTTGTCAGGGTTTGACAGCGGCGTTATGATTCTAGCTCTCTGGGCTCTTATTGTGATAGTGCTCGGGGAGGCTTCTGCTCAGCTGTCAAACCCTGAACAGCTGCGCTGCATTTGTGGTCGTTAGTGCCAGGACTATTTCTACCCTCGCTAGCGATCACATCCTTGCAGCAGTGTCTGTTAACTCTCCGTCACGCTACGGATGCTTAGGATTTATTCCTACCACGTCTGCTTGGTTAGACCGTCATGCCCCTGGACTAGTAAGTGTGCTGTTCAGCCTTACCCCTCCCGGTGTGTATCGATCTCTGTGTGTCTCTGCCTTAGCAGCTGGTGTAATTATTATTCACCAACCTTGCCTGCCTAGTGTATGACTGTCTCCTGCTATGGACCTGTAGAGCTGTTTAGCCTATGCCTCCTGTTGTGAGTAGACTCAAGAGTCATTGTCTCTGCAGCTTGTGTTGTCACTTTTCTCACCGTAAATAAAACTCACTGAACTCACTGGTGACTGTGTGGCGTCTTATGGTGGCTCGCGAGAGCCACCCATGACAATATAGATATATAAACACACAGTGCGGAGCATTGTAGCTAGATGGAATAAATATGTAAACATATAAACACACAGTGTGGAGCATTGTAGCTAGATGGAATAAATATGTAAATATATAAACACACAGTGTGGAGCATTGTCGCTAGATGAAATGAAACAGCATAACCGTCTACTTAGTTATCCTTCATGGTATGATTATGTACCCATACATATTGTCGCCCTCCGTAGCTACCGGTATTTTCCTAGTTGTATACCGGAGGGGACCATTGTGTAAGTCTATTGCGTCTTTTGCATTCAGTACTATTAGGTTGTCACGTCTTTTTGCTATCTCTGCGAGCAGCCCTGCTTAGGTTATACAGTCTGACAGCTGTTGGTAGGAAGGACCTGCGAAACCTCTCAGTTGCGCACCTGGGATGATGTAGTCTGCTGCTAAATGAGCTC
Source organism: Pholidichthys leucotaenia (assembly GCA_020510985.1). Lineage (NCBI taxonomy): Eukaryota > Metazoa > Chordata > Actinopteri > Cichliformes > Pholidichthyidae > Pholidichthys > Pholidichthys leucotaenia. Next base: position 11,100,646 of record CM035842.1, read on the forward strand.
CTCAGTGCATTCAGTATGTCCTGCATAGGGTGGAACTCGGACTCCAGCAGAGATGACAGTTTAGCCACCATCCTTCTCTCTCCCATCTCCTCCACTGGGTCAAGGTGCTGCCCCAGGACAGAGCTAGATTTCTTGATCAATTTGTTCAGTCTCTTGCGATCAGCTGCTGTAATGCCACTGCCCCAGCAGACCACTCCAAAAGTGATGGCTAATGCCACCACCATGAAACTCATAAATTGTAGTAGTGATAACAAGAACACACACAGTCAGTTCAGTTTGAAACTTTTTGTGAATAGCTACAGTCTTGCGCAAAAATTTGGGCAGCTGTTGACGACATGTTGTGATTTTTTTTTTACTGAAAAGCTATAAATGGTCCCTGTAGGACATAGAAAAAGAAAAAAAAATTGAGAAGAAACATTCACGCATAGTTAGTTGCTTTTATTTTTATAAAGTTAAAAAAATTAAATAAATAAAACATAATTTTGGCATCCCCTGCATGGATCGTCACCTTATCGTGGTGGGGGGGTTTGCGTGCCCCAGTGATCCCAGGAGTTATGTTGTCCGGGGCAATTTGCCTCTGATAGGGTCACCCAAGACAAACTGATCCTGGGTGAAGGGCCAGACTAAGAACGATCCAACAGACTCTCATGATAAATTCTATATCAAGGATTCAGTGTACCCCGCCCGGTATGGGGCTACCGGGGCCCCACCCTGGAGCCAGGCCTGGGGGGAGGGGCTCGAAGGCTAGCATCTGGTGGCCGGGTTTCTACCCATAGGACCCGGCTGGGCTCAGCCCGAAGGAGTTATATGGGTCTGCCCTCCAGTGGGCTCACCGCCTGCAGGAGGGATCATGGGGGTCTGGTGTTATGTGGATCAGGTGGCAGTCAAAGGCGGAGACCTTGGCGGACTGATCCCAAGCTTTCTAAACTGGCTTTTGGTATGTGGAATGTCACCTCTCTGGTGGGGAAGGAGCCTGAGCTGGTGTACGAGGTTGAGAGATACCGGCTAGATATAGTCGGCCTCACCTCAACACACAGCTCCGGTTCTGGAACCAGTCTCCTGGAGAGGGGCTGGAGCTTGGCCTTTTCTGGAGTTGCCCCGGGCGAGAGGCGACGAGCAGCGGTGGGTATTCTTTCTTTTCTTTCTTTCTTTATTTAATATGGACATAACAAATTACATTAGTACAATCACAAGGACAGACCAGATGTTTTGCATAGGTGTATACAGCACAAGTGCTAATTCTCAACACCAGTCCATAGGTGGCTTATATAGGCTTGTATCCCCCCACCTTGCTGCCTCTATATTGGAGTTTTCCCCGGTGGACGAAAGGGCTGCTTCCCTGCGCCTTCGGGTTGGGAAACGGGTCCTGACCATCATTTGTGCCTAAGCACCAAATGATGTTTCAGAGTACCTACCCTTTTTGGAGTCTGTGACTGGGGTGCTGGAGGGTGCTCCTCTTGGAGACTCCATTGTCCTACTGGGGAACTTCAATGCGCATGTAGGCAACAACAGTGAAACCTGGAGGGGGGTGATTGGGAGGAACAGCCTGCCCGATCTGAACCCGAGTGGTGTTCAGTTATTGGACTTCTGTGCTAACCACAGCTTGTCCATAACGAACACCATGTTCAAGCATAAGGGTGTCCATATGTGCACCTGGCACCAGGACACCCTAGGTCGCAGGTCAATGATCGATTTTGTTATTGTGTCATCAGACCTGCGACCGTATGTCTTGGACACCTGGGTAAAGAGAGGTGCGGAGCTGTCAACTGATCACCACCTGGTGGTGAGTTGGATCCGATGGCAGGGGAGGAAGCCATTCAGACCTGGTAGACCCAAACGTATAGTGAGGGTGTGCTGGGAACATCTGGCTGAGGCCCCTGTCCGGGAGGTATTCAACTCCCACCTCCGGAAGAACTTCAACCACATTCCGAGGGAGTCTGGAGACATGGAGTCTAAATGGGCCATGTTCTCCACCTCTGTTGTTGAAGCGGTGGCCCAGAGCTGCAGCCGCAAGGTGGTCGGTGCATCTCGTGGTGGCAACCCCCGAACCAAGTGGTGGACACCAGTGGTGAGGGGGGCCATTAAGCTGAAGAAGGAGTCCTATCAAGCTTGGTTGGCTTGTGGGACTCTCGAAGCAGCTAAGGTGTACCCGCAGGCCAAGCAGAGTCCAGCTCGGGTGGTTGCTGAAGCAAAAACCCGGGTATGGGAGGAGTTCGGTGAGGCCATGGAACAAGACTTTCGGTCGGCCTCGAAGAGATTCTGGCAAACTGTCCGGCGGCTCAGGAGGGGAAAGCAGCTCCCTGTCCACACTGTGTATGGTGCGGATGGGACACTGTTGACTTCGACTGGGGATATCGTCAGGCGGTGGAAGGAATACTTCGAGGATCTCCTCAATCCCACTGATACGCCTTCCACAGAGGAAGCAGGGTTTGGGGGATGAGGGGGATGACTCGCCTATCACAGGGGCTGAGGTCGCCAAGGTGGTTAAAAATCTCCTTGGTGGCCGGGCCCCGGGGGTGGACAAGATTTACCCTGAGTACCTCAAGGCCCTGGATGTTGTTGGGCTGTCATGGTTGACACGCCTTTGCAACATTGCGTGGAGGTCGGGGGCAGTGCCTTTGGCATGGCAAACTGGGGTGGTGGTTCCTCTCTTCAAAAAAGGGGACTGGAGGGTGTGCTCCAATTTTAGAGGGATCACACTCCTCAGCCTCCCCGGGAAGGTCTATGCCAAGGTACTGGAGAGGAGAGTCCGGGCGTTGGTCGAACCTCGGACTCAAGAGGAGCAATGTGGTTTTCGTCCTGGCCGTGGCACATCGAACCAGCTCTTTACCCTCTCGAGAATTCTTGAGGGTTCGTGGGAGTTTGCCCAACCAGTTTACATGTGTTTTGTGGACTTGGAGAAGGCATTTGACCGCATCCCTCGTGGTTTTTTGTGGGGGGTGCTTCGGGAGTATGGGGTATCGGGCTTGTTGTTACGAGCTATTTGGTCTCTGTACGACCGTTGTGAGAGTTTGGTTCGTATTGCCAACACTCGGTCGGACTCATTCCCAGTGAGAGTTGGACTCTGCCAGGGCTGCCCTTTGTCACCGATCCTGTTTATAATTTTTATGGACAGGATTTCTAGGCGCAGCCAGGAAATGGAGGGTGTCATGCTTGGTGACCACAGGATCTCATCTCTGTTGTTTGCAGATGATGTTGTCCTGTTGGCTTCATCCAGCAATGACCTACAGCTCTTGCTGGGACGATTTGCCACTGAGTGTGAAGCGGCTGGGATGAGAATCAGCACCTCCAAGTCCGAGTCCATGGTCCTCAGCCGGAAAAAGGTGGATTGTCTTCTCTGGGTTGGGGACAGGCTTCTGCCCCAAGTGGAGGAGTTTAAGTATCTTGGGGTCTTGTTCACGAGTGAGGGGAGACTGGAGCGAGCGATTGACAGACGGATTGGAGCAGCATCTGCAGTGATGCGGATGTTGTACCGGTCTGTTGTGGTGAAGAGGGAGCTTAGTTCTAAGGCAAAGCTGTCGATTTACCAGTCAATCTACGTTCCTACTCTCACCTATGGTCACGAGCTTTGGGTAATGACCAAAAGAACAAGATCGTGGATACAAGCGGCTGAAATGAGCTTTCTCCGTAGGATTGCTGGACTCACCCTCAGAGATAGGGTGAGGAGCTCAGTCATCTGGGAGAGGCTCAGAGTAGAACCGCTGCTCCTTCACATTGAAAGGAGTCAGTTGAGCTGGTATGGGCATCTGATTAGGATGCCTCCTGGACGCCTCCCACTTGAGGTGTTTCGGGCACGTCCCACTGGGAGGAGACCCCAGGGCAGACCCAGGACTCGGTGGAGAGACTATGTCTCCCAGCTGGTCTGGGAACGCCTTGGTATCCTCTCTGAAAAGCTGGAGCAGGTGGCTGGGGAGAGGGAAGTCTGGGCTTCTCTGCTTGAACTGCTGCCTCCGCGACCCGGACCTCCAGAAAAGCGGTAGTAGATGGATGGATGGATAATTTTGGCATGTACAGTATTTTACAAGGGGTGCTGAAAAGTTCATAGCGGTCAAATTTGACCAAATGTGGGGGGGTTTTCAACATAGTCTCCCCTTCGGTCCACACACTTCTTCCATCGGTGTTGCAGCGTTTGGATCCCTGTAGTTAAAGCACTATACATACAGTGGGGCAAAAAAGTATTTAGTCAGCCACCAATTGTGCAAGTTCTCCCACTTAAAAGATAAGAGAGGTCTCCAATTTTCATCATAGGTATACCTCAACTATGAGTGACAAAATGAGAAAAAAAAAATCCAGAAAATCACATTGAAGGATTTTTAATGAATTAATTGGTAAATTCCTCAGTAAAATGAGTATTTGGTCACCTACAAACAAGCAAGATTTCTGGCTTTCACAGACGTGTAGCTTCTTCTTTAAGAAGCTCCTCTGTCCTCCACTCGTTACCTGTATTAATGGCACCTTTTTGAACTTATCAGTATAAAAGACACCTGCCCACAACCTCAAACAGTCAGACTCCAAACTCCACTATGGCCAAGACCAAAGAGCTGTCAAAGGACACCAGAAACAAAATTGTAGACCTGCACCAGGTTGGGAAGACTGAATCTGCAATAGGTAAGCAGCTTGGTGTGAAGAAATCAACTGTGGGAGCAATTATTAGAAAATGGAAGACATACAAGACCACTGATAATCTCCCTTGATCTGGGGCTCCACGCAAGATCTCACCCCGTGGGGTCAAAATGATCACGAGAACGGTGAGCAAAAATCCCAGAACCACACGGGGGGACCTAATGAATGACCTGCAGAGAGCTGGGACCAAAGTAACAAAGGCTACATCAGTAACACACTACGCTGCCAGGGACTCAAATCCTGCAGTGCCAGATGTGTCCCCCTGCTTAAGCCAATACATGTCCAGGCCCGTCTGAAGTTTGCTAGAGAGCATTTGGATGATCCAGAAGAGGATTAGGAGAATGCCATATGGTCAGATGAAACCAAAATAGAACTTTTTGGTAAAAACTCAACTTGTCATGTTTGGAGGAGAAAGAACACCATACCTACTGTGAAGCATGGGGGTGGAAACATCATGCTTTGGGGCTGTTTTTCTGCAAAGGGACCAGGACGACTGATCCGTGTAAAGGAAAGAATGAATGGGGCCATGTATCGTAAGATTTTGAGTGAAAACCTCCTTCCATCAGCAAGGGCATTGAAGAAGAAACGTGGCTGGATCTTTCAGCATGACAATGATCCCAAACACACCGCCCAGGCAACGAAGGAGTGGCTTCGTAAGAAGCATTTCAAGGTCCTGGAGTGGCCTAGCCAGTCTCCAGATCTCAACCACATAGAAAATCTTTGGAGGGAGTTGAAAGTCCGTGTTGCCCAGCGACAGCCCCAAAACATCACTGCTCTAGAGGAGATCTGCATGGAGGAATGGGCCAAAAATACCAGCAACAGTGTGTGAAAACCTTGTGAAGACTTACAGAAAACGTTTGACCTCTGTCATTGCCAGCGAAGGGTATATAACAAAGTATTGAGATAAACTTTTGTTATTGACCAAATACTTATTTTACCGAGGAATTTACCAATTAATTCATTAAAAATCCTTCAATGTGATTTTCTGGATTTTTTTTTCTCATTTTGTCTCTCATAGTTGAGGTATACCTATGATGAAAATTGGAGACCTCTCTCATCTTTTAAGTGGGAGAACTTGCACAATTGGTGGCTGACTAAATACTTTTTTGCCCCACTGTATAGGGCTGTGAAAAAGTATTTGCCTCTTCCTGATTTCTTATATTTTTGCATATTTGTCACACTTCAGTGTTTCAGATCATCAAACAAATTTTAATATCAGACAAAGATAACCTGAATAAGCACAAAATACAGTTTTCAAATGATGATTTCATTTATTAAAGGAAAAAACTCTCCAAACCTAACTGGCCCTACGTGGAAAAAGTAACTGCCCCTCTTGTTACATCATGAATTAACTGTGATTAACCACATTTTTTGGAAAGCTGAGTTCAGTTTCAGTAGCTACACCCAAGCCAGATTACTACCAGACTTGTTGAATCAAGAAATCAGTTAAATAGAACCCCTGTGACAACTTGAAGTAGGCTAAAAGATCTAAAAAAGCAACACATCCCACTGTGACCTAAAGAAATTCAAGATCAGACGAGAAACAAAAACCCAGAACAACGTCTAAAGAAATGCAGGCCTCACTTGCCTCAGTTTGGACGCTGGTCCATGATGGACCAATAAGAAACAGACTGGACAAAAATGACATTCATGGGAGAGTTCCAAGACAAAAACCACTGCTGGACAAAAAGAACACGAAGACTTGTCTCACATTTGCCAGAAAACATCGAGATGATCCTCAAGACTTTTGGGGAAATATTCTGGGGACTGACGAGACAAAAGCTGAACTTTTTGGAAGACGTGTCCTGTTTTTTCTGGCATAAAACGAACACAGAATTTCATAAAAAGAACATTGTTATCAGCATTCAGACATTGTGGTGGTAGTGTCATGGTCTGGGGCTGATTTGCTGCTTCAGGACCTGGACAACTTGCCCTAATTGACAGAACCCTGAATTCTGCTCTCTACCAAAAAATCCTGAAGGAGAATGTCCGGCCATCAGTTCATGAAGCCCTCCAATGTGACTGAATTTAAACAATTCTGCACATTAGAGTGGGTCAAAATTCCTCAACAGCGATGTAAAAGACTCATTGCCAGTTGCTGGCACCAATGGTGGTGCAACCAGTTATTAGGTTTAGGGGCAATTACTTTTTCACATAGGGCCAGGTAGGTTTGGATAGCTTTCTTCTCTTAATAAATGAAATCATCATCTAAAAACTGCATTTTGAATTTACTCAGATTATCTTTGTTGAATATTAAAATTTGTTTGATGATCTTAAACATTCAGGTGTCAGGAGCTGAGCCGGCTTGGTTTCCCCCGGCTCGGTCCTGATCTCTCTGTGGGTCTCGGTGCCATTGTGTATGCATGTTTAGTATGTATTTCCAGTGTGTTACCGTATCCATAGCCACTGCTCTGGGGCCGGCAGCTGTGTGTACTGCTGACAGTCTGCCAGTCCAACCACACCCCCTCACTGATGACCATCAGCTGCTCCCAGCCCCGCTGATCATCTTTCCCGGTCCTCGCCCAGGTGCGTCCAATCTACAGTCCCCAGGAATGCATGTACTTAAGGAGCCTTTTTCCAGTCACGCATTGCTGGGTCATTGCACTTGACATACGGTCGTTAATCGCCGTATGAAAGTCTAAGTCACTAAAGGACTGGGTTTCTATTGATGCTTGTTTGGACTTACTCGGACAACTCCAGTTCTATGAGTATCAGCTGTGTGTGTTTTCCCCGGTCAATCTCATTTGTAGACTGTTCAGCGTCCTTGAGGACTCCTTAAGCTTCTTTGGAAAATATTGTTGAAACTGTGCGTTTGTATCGCTGTGTTTAATAAATGTGTGTGGTGTAACTCCAGCACGTACTGTAAATCCTCATTATTTCACCCCTCACCTTGCGCATTGGAAAAGCGCACGGGAGGGTTTATGACAGAATGACCCAGCCCCGAAAGAGGATTTAGCAGATACACCCACATATTGCTCTTTTTCTATTTCTGAACTGTTCTTCACCCATTGGTTTGCCCCACTATGCCTTCGGCGCGCAGAAATGGATGCAGCGGAAGGAATCCTGGAAGCGCATCCTGGTCTCTGGGATTACCCTCAGTACGCAGACCTGATCGTTTCGGTCCACGCGCTCCAGCGCATATTTCCTGGTGTGGGGAGAGCAGCGTTCCTCACGGAGCCTGAGCGGGAACGCACTCCACAGCCTGCAGCCGTTCTTTCACCCGCTTTGCCATCAGCATCAGCCGCCCAGACTCAGCGTCATCCCGTGAAGGGACACCGGCGGAGGCCCTCCTCGTATTAGGCAGTCATCATCTCTCCAACAGCTGTCGTGAGGCCTGCCTGGGCCGCCTCTGGAACGGCGGCCATGGCGACGGCTCCTCCTCCACCCGTTGAAGAAGGCCGAATCACCGTAGACACAGAGAGGGATGACTGCCTGCCAGCTGTAGCAGTAAACATCAAAGACCAGGATAACAGCGAAGTGTCTTTTCATTCAACTCATTTTGATAATAATAAACATTGTCTGTCTCCCGGGGGAGGGCCCCAGTTTCAGCAGTCCACTGGGCTCCCTCCAGCAGCTGTAGTTTATACCTCTTTTCCTACCCCCTCTGTGTCTCCTCCATCTTCTTCTGAGCGTCTGTTGGTCCGGGATCGGAGCCGTCGGACGGTGGAGGAGCCAGTGGCTTTGGAGGACCCTGCTCCAGAGCCGGCACCGAGGTGTTTCCCTGCGGCCACGCCAATGGAGTCCCCTGCTTCTTCTCCCGAGCCGACGCCTGCTCAATCCCCGGGCGTGCCAACGGACGAGGAGTGGTCGAACCTTCTCTGTGCGCTCAACTGCCAGGTTGAGGAGGAGCATCATAAGAGGGAGAAACACCACGAGAGGGAGGCCCAAGGACGCGCCTCCCCGGCTGTGAAGGTTCCATCCCCTGCACCTGCTCAATCCCCGGGCTTGCCGACGGACAAGGAGTGGTCGAACCTGTTCACCGTGCTCAAATGCCGGGTCAAGGAGGAGCATCGTGAGAGGGAGGAGCGCCGCGAGAGGGAGGCCCGAGGACGCATTTCCCCAGCTGTGAGGGTTCCATCCTCCACGCCTGCTCAATCCCCGGGCTGGACGACGGATGAGGATTGGGCGAACCTGCTTGCCGCGCTCAACTGCCGGGTCGAGGAGGAGTCGGATGAGGGTCCCACAGCACTCCTCATGACCACTCCACTTCCCTCTCCAGAGAAGACGGAGCTTCTAAGCACGACTGACTTGCTGTCCAGCGCAGCGCTTCACATCCCGGACTATCTGGTCCCTGAGCCATCCGGGAGGAAGAAGAGGAGGAACTCCCGCCGGAGGAGGCCTCCGGTCTTACCGGCGATGCACAAGGAGGAACGCCCGGAGGGGGGGACATCTCGGAGGCCGTTGAGGACATCTCGTATCAGGAGGACAGGCAAGTTATTTCTCATTTAACTTTTATGTCTGAACAATTTTGCCTGCCTCCTGGCGAGGAGACTCGGGGTGAGCAGCCCCCTGAGTGCTCCACCCCAGCAGCATGTAGCAGACCTGTTGCCCTGACCTCTGTGGTCATGAAATCCTTGGAGAGATTGGTGCTGAACCACCTGAAGGTCATCACAGGCCCCCTGATGGACCCACTGCAGTTTGCCTACCGGTCAAACAGGTCAGTGGATGATGCAGTGAATATGGGACTACATTACATCCTGCAACACCTCGACTCCCCAGGGACGTACGCCAGGATCCTGTTTGTCGACTTCAGCTCAGCGTTCAACACCATCATCCCAGGCATTCTTCATCAGAAACTCCTCCAGCTCAAGGTGCCTCCCTCCACCTGCCAGTGGATCTCCAGCTTTCTGACTGACAGGTGGCAACAGGTGAAGCTAGGGAGATTTACATCCAGCTCCCGAAAAATTAGTACTGGCGTCCCCCAAGGATGTGTCCTTTCCCCACTGCTCTTCTCCCTCTACTCCAATGACTGCATCTCAGAGGACCCTTCGGTGAAGCTCCTGAAGTTTGCGGACGACACCACAGTCATCGGTTTGATCCGGGATGATGATGAGTCTGCATACAGGCGGGAGGTGGAGCAGCTGATCCTCTGGTGCAGCCAGAACCATCTTGAACTTAACCCAGCCAAAACGGTGGAGATGACTGTGGATTTCAGGCGACACCCCCCTTCATTCCCCCCACTCACCATCCTCAACAGCACAGTGTCCACTGTGGACTCCTTCAAGTTTCTGGGTACCACAATCTCCCGGAACCTGAAGTGGTCCTCCCATATAGACACTGTCCGGAAAAAGGCCCAGCAGAGGTTGTTTTTTCTGCGTCAGCTCAAGAAGTTTGATTTGCCTCAGGAGCTGCTGGTTGTCTTCTACACCGCCATCATCCAATCTGTCCTCTGCTTTTCCATCACTGTCTGGTTTGGATCTGCCACTAAACAGGACAAGACCAGACTGCAGCGGATCATTAAGTCTGCGGAGAGGATCATTGGTACTGACCTACCCTCCATTGAGAACTTATATCGGTCCATAACCAGGAAACGGGCGGGAAACATCTGTGCTGACCCATCACACCCCGGCCACAAACTGTTTGAACTTCTATCTTCTGGTCGTCGTTACAGATCACTGAAGGTCAAAACCACCCGTCACAGGAACAGTTTCTTTCCTCAAGCCATCACTCTGATGAACTCCTAACATTCACCTAGTCCTACCTGTTGCTGTACTCATGACTTTTCATCCATTATTACATTGCACATAACTCTCACACTGCTTTTTACTTCATTCACATTATATCACTGAATCTGAGTTCACATTGAAATACTGTGTGACTGTATATTTTTTCATATATTTCTGCAAAGTGTGGTTAGTCTGAGTAAATAACTGCATATATTCCTGTATATATTTGCATCCTTTTATAGAAACGTGGACAGACTGTAATTTACTGTACATACTCTGTTGTCATTGAATCCTTATTTAAATCCTCCACCTGAACAATGAGAGCAAGTTTTTAGCCAAAGTCAAATTCCTTGTATGTGTTGTGCATACTTGGCCAATAAAGCTGATTCTGATTCTGATTCTGATTCTGATGTAGTGCCCCCATACCCGACCTCACCCAACCCTTTCTGTGTACCCCCACGAGCTTGCCAGCGCCGGATCCAGGTCACTCGAGGGGCGAGGAACCGGAGGCCCGGGAGGGTCCAGCTATTGGGTCAGTGGAGAAGCCATCTTCAGCTGCTACACCAGAGGAGCCGGTGGTGTGGAAGATGGTACACGGGAGCACCAGAACTGCTACCACCATCACGCCTGCGGCGAGAGCCCCCACAGCAGAGTCATCCCCCAGACCAGACCTCCAGCCAATGGGACCTGCAACAGCATCGTCGGAGTCCTGGACGGCGGTAGAGCTTAAGCACAGGCGAGTAACCTCTCCGGTAGTTCATTTGTCAGTGATGGAGGGATCTTGTCTGGCTCTTGGGGAGGAGAGCCAGGTGGGGCTGCCAGCCGCATCTGGACTCCCCTTGCCAGGCTCTGCCGCTGCCGGCGACCCTAACCGTTCTTCCTCTCCTATCACCTTCGAGCTCCTTCCTAGGGTCGCCAGAGAGGAGCTGTCACAACCTGGGTTGCCCACAGATGATGACGCGGGCCCAGGGGTCCCGGAGGAGGTCGACGGGGGTGCAGCACCCAACGGACCGGAGGAACCCGTGCACCCTACATCGCTGGAGTCCTGGACAGTGGTGGAGCCCGAGTTCAGGCAAGTGTGCTCCATTATGTCAATAGAGTCAATGTCGATGTCACACTGCCCAACTCATGGTGAGGAGGACCCGGGGCAGCTCACAGTAGCCCCCGGGGCCGCCCACCGGGCTCTGCCGCTGCCGGCGACCCTGACCCAGTCTCTCTTTCTCCTTCTCCAGGTTCGGAGCCCCCTGGCAGGGTTGCCGGAGAGCAGCTGATCCCACTACAAGCCTCCAACGATCGGGGGTCAGCGCCAGCGGCCAAGGAGAGCATGACCTCCCCCGTTGGGGAGTTCACTGCGGGTGCAGCTGAGCTCCAGCCGTAATTCACCGCAGGTGCAGCTGAGCTCCAGCTGGAGTTCACCGTGGGTGCAGCTGAGCTCCAGTCGGAGTTCACCGTGGGCGCAGCGGAGCCCGCCCAGTCGGGGTCCACTGCAGGTGCAGCGGAGCCAGCCCGGTCGGGGTCCACCGCAGAGGCAGCCATGGCCCAAGCCGGGACCACCGAGGGTGCTGTGGATCTGTCTGAGGGCGCCATGGCTCAGTTCTCTTCTCTGTCCGACGCCGTGGGGGTTCCCGCTCTACGGTCCAGTCACCCCCCTGTGAGCCTCTCCCGGTGGGCAGGCCACCTCCTGCTTCATCCTGCCAGCCCTGGAGGCTTTACAGCACTGGCTGACCGCCTGAGGGACTGGGGTTCTGGGCCAGATGGTCTGTGCATTTCGGCAGGCCACCAGACTCTGTCCGCCAAACTGCCTGCTGGGCCTAGGACTCTGGGCGGCCTCCCGAGCCTCCACATCTTTGGAATTAGGAGGGCTACTGTGGACCCTGGGCAGGGTGTTGTGTTCCCACCATTCCTGTTCCCCCTACCTCCCACCCGGGTTCGTGTTGTTTGTTCCTGTTGGGGAGGGGGGGATCTGTCAGGAGCCGAGCCGGCTTGGTTTCCCCCGGCTCGGTCCTGATCTCTCTGTGGGTCTCGGTGCCATTGTGTATGCATGTTTAGTATGTATTTCCAGTGTGTTACTGTATCCATAGCCATTGCTCTGGGGCCAGCAGCTGTGTGTACTGCTGACAGTCTGCCAGTCCAACCACACCCCCTCATTGATTACCATCAGCTGTTCCCAGCCCCGTTGATCATCTTTCCTGGTCCTCGCACAGGTGCATCCAATCTACAATCCCCAGCAATGCGTGCACTTAAGGAGCCTTTTTCCAGTCACACATTGCTGGGTCATTGCACTTGACATACGGTTGTTAATCGCCGTATGAAAGTCTAAGTCACTAAAGGACTGTGTTTCTATTGATGCTTGTTTGGACTTACTCAGACAACTCCAGTTCTGTGAGTATCAGCTGTGTGTGTTTTCCCCGGTCAATCTGATTTGTAGACTGTTCAGCGTCCTTGAGGACTCCTTAAGCTTCTTTGGAAACTATTGTTGAAACTGTGCGTCTGTATCGCTGTGTTTAATAAATGTGTGTGGTGTAACTCCAGCATGTAAATCCTCATTATTTCACCCCTTGCCGTGTGCATTGGAAAAGCGCACGGAAGGGTTTATGACATTTGGTGTAACAAATATGCAAAAATGTAAGAAATCAGGAAAGGGGCAAATACTTTTTCACAGCACTGTATATACTGTATTACTCACTCAGCAATAAGTAAGGCTCACTTTGGCAAATAACACACATTGTAAATGCTTTAGTAGCCAGCTAAAACTCTTAGTTCTTGTATCTGGGTTTTTTCTCCCATTCTTCTTTGCAAAAGACCTCTTCATCACCAATATTCTTGGGCTATCTAGAATGTACAGCTCTTTTAAGGTCTACTTTTCCTTTTCCTGCAATTTCCCCATTGTGGGACTAATAAAGGTGTAGCTTATCTACTCACACATTTTAAGTCTGGAGACTGTGAGGGTCATTTCAAAACCTTCAGCTTGTGCCTCTTAGGTAATCAAGCCCTGCACTCCGAAAATGTTTAAAATGTAAATGATTACTTGTCCAGCCATCCATTAATCCATCCATCCATCTTATACCACTTTTCCGGAGGTCTGGGTCATGGAGGCAACAGCTCAAGCAGAGAAGCCCAGACTTCCCTCTCCCCAGCCACCTGCTCCAGCTCTTCAGAGAGAATACCAAGATGTTCCCAGACCAGCTGGGACACATAGTCTCTTCAGCATGTCCTGAGTCTGCCCCAGGGTGTCCTCCCACTGGGACGTACCCGAAACACCTCAAGTGGGAGGTGTCCAGGAGGCATCTTTATCAGATACCCAAACCACCTCAACTGGCTCCTTTCAATGTGAAGGAACAGCAGTTCTACTCTGAGCCTCTCCCGGATGACTAAGCTCCTCACCCTGTCTCTAAGGGTGAGTCCAGCAATCCTATGGAGTAAGCTCATTTCAGCCACTTGTAACCACGATCTCAGTCTTTCAGTCATTACCCAAAGCTCGTTACCATGGGTGAGGGTAGGAACGTAGATTGACCGGTAAATTGAGAGCTTTGCTTTAGAGCTCAGCTCCCTCTTCACCACAACAGACCCGTAGAACATCCGCAATACTGCAGATGCTGCTCCGATTCGCCTGTCAATCTCTCGCTCCATTCTTTCCTCACTCATGAATAAGATCCCAAGATACTTAAACTCCTCCACTTGCGGCAGGAGCTTATCCCCAACCCAGAGAGGATAATCCACCTTTTTCCGGCTGAGGACCATGGACTCGGGACTTGGAGATGCTGATTCTCATCCCAGCCACTTCACACTCAGCAGCAAATCGTCCCAGTAAGACCTATAGGTCATTGCTGGATGAAACCAACAAGACAATATCATCTGCAAACAACAGAGATGAGATCCTGTGGTCACCAAGCATGACACCCTCCGTTCCTTGGCTGCACCTAGAAATCTTGTCCATAAAAATTATGAACAGGATTGTGAAAAAAGGCAGCCCTGGCGGAGTCCAACTCTCACTGGGAATGAGTCCGACTGAGTGTTGGCAATACGAACCAAACAGCCAATGCCCTGGAAAGCTAACTTTGAGACAATCAAGCTGGGTTCAGGCCGAACTGCTCTTGTTGTGAACAGATAGCCACCCTTAGAATTATCATAGAGCAGTCCATTGAGTTCAATTCCCAACTATCCCTCCTCTTCATTGATTTCAAAAAAGCCTTCAATTCTGTACACAGAAATACTCTTTGGAGCGTGCTTCAACACTACGGAGTCCCTGGAAAAATTGTCAGCATGATACAAATCTTCTATGAAGGATGCTAAGCACAAGTTGTACATGATGGCTAGCTTACCGAACCCTTCTCCATGACCACGGGCATAAAGCAAGGGTGCCTCCTCAGCCCCATGCTCTTTCTAGTTGTGCTGGATTGGGTGATGAGAGAGACCACAGAAGGGCAGGCAACAGGAATTCAATTCAATTCAATTCAACTTTATTTATATAGCGCCATTTCACAACAACAGTCATCTCATAGCACTATCAACTGTAGGGGGAACCCCCACAGTTGCAGAAAGACCCCAGCAATCAGGCTGGAATCCAGTAGACACTTACAGAGAAGCTCAAAGATCTAGATTTTGCGGACGATATTGTCTTGTTGAGGCAAAGCATTCGGCATATAAGGGAGAAGAACAAAAACCTCAAGGCCAATGCCAAGTGCATAGGATTGAAGATCAATAACAAAAAAAAAACAAAGAAATGAGGATATGCCCAACTGGAAGAGCTAACCCAATCAAGTGCTCTGGAGACATTTTTGAGTAAGTGGAAGAGTTCACATAGCTGGGCAGTGTAGTAGATACAGAAGGAGGCAGAACAAAGGATGTCAGCACTCTCATCAGCAAGGCTCAGACTGCATTCTCCATACTCTGGTCAATCTAGAAGCTAAAGAATCGATCTGTGAGAACCAAGCTGCAAATCTTTAACTCAAATGTCAAATCAAGCCTCCTCTATGGGTGCGAAACATGAAGCCTGACAAAGGACCTCAGGAAACTGCAGACCTTCATCAACAAGTGACTCCATCACATTCTGAGGATCTGGTGGCCCGTCAAAATTACAAATGAAGAGCTGCTCCAACGTGCACAGCAGGAACCAGTAGAAGGCTACATTCGTAGAAGATGGCGCTGGCTGGGCCATACTCTCTGGAAACTGCAAAATTCCATCACTAGACGAGCAGTGCAATGGAACCCACAAGGGAAGCATAAAAAAGGCAAACCAAGGCTTTCGTGGAGAAGAGCTGTGGAAAAGGATATGAAGTCGATGGACGTGACGTGGACAGAAGTTAACACTTTGAGTGTGAGAATTTGTGTGCCCCTAGTGGCAGAGCGTGGTACTGTGCCTGCCTTCTCACTCTGATTTTGTCAAAAGTAAGTGAGAAATTTCTGGGTTTTTTTTAAATGTACTGATTTCTTGTTCATGTACTTTGAAGATAAGATGGTGAGGTACTTCTGTACAAAAAATGGTGTCAAAAGACTGAACCATTTTTTGTGTAAATACGTCCAAAGTCCAGTTTTGACTGAGTTATGGAATTTATTCTGCGACATTATGCAAATTAAATGTGTAAATTTATTCCTATCTGAAACTCTGGATCATATTTTACATCTTTCTAATTGACAGTAAGCCATTATATCTTACCACTTTCAAGTTATAGCCTTGGAAATCTGAACTACTTTATTGACAAAAAATATTTACCACTCTTGACCACTAGGGGTTATGTCGCAGTTTGGCAACATACACACTCATCGGGTTAAGACCAAGGCAACTAGAAAAGACCACTGACATTCGTTCGTCAAGGCCCTGTGCTCCGAATGTGTGGGCAAAGAGGACTGATGATGATGATTGAAATGCTAGATAAAGTGATTCACTAAACAAGCCATTTTTTTTAAATGGAGTGGACCCCAGGATGAGCAACTGGTGTTGTGCATCAGCTAACAGGGATGCTAACAAATAAATTAAGCACATGTTCAAACTTATTTAGAAGACTCACCCGCAATGAAGAAAGTAACAAAATTGTCCAACATAAACTCCTCATCTTCTTTAGTCATGCTTTCCTCTGCAACAAAAAGAAAATGGACATTCTAATGATTAACAAACTTTATGATCCACATTCTGATGTGAATTGAGTACTTCCAGCATCATGGCAGTAATAGCTACAGTCGCATTTACTGCCATTTCCAGACATTAATTTTAAGTTTCAAAATTCTCAGCAACATACTAAAGGTCAAAAACCAAAAGCCAAAAACTATTCCTGTGCTGTTTAAAAGTTCATTAAAAAAAGTCCATTTTCAAAAACTCAATTTTCAATGTGCTCATTAACATTCCTGAGTCCCTTATCTAATAGGGCAACGCTTGTCCAGGTAAATCACAGTAAAGAATAATCAAAAGTAATGACAAGCAGCTAAGCTAGCACTAATGGAGGTGTTTGATATATGATATTTTTAAGGAGTTTCTCAGCAGCAGATCCTGCTTGATGCTTATTTCTCTTTTCCTTCAGATTTATCCTGATGAAAAACATAAATGCTAGACAGGCAGTAGAATTGATGTAGAGCTGCTTTAGGGTCAGTGATAGCTGATTCAGCTTCTCATTACGAAATTTTAAACACTGTGAACACAGCAGTTTGAAATCAAAACTAAACTGCTCCTGCTGACCCACGTTTTCAAAGCCAAGCCTTCAAAATAAAAGATTTTTTTCAGTCACAAATGTAAATGTTATCTCATGAATGACAAACAGAAAGTAAAACTTAAATAACACTTATTTAAGGGATATAACTCTGTAAAAATTATATGTTGTTGTAAAAACCAAAACTAAAGTCAACTGTTTAATAATTAGAAAGCCTGATCACTAAAGATTTCCCCTGACACATTTCTGGTTATTTAAGAAGCTGAAATTACACATGTATAATATTATACAGTATATCTCTCTGGTAATCTGCAGTTCTGAACTCCAAAGAGTTTCTCTTTTACAGGTGCTAAGGTGGAGTAAGTTGTGACAATGGAGCCAGTCGAATGCAGAGCGGTCATCGGGTTCCTGTACTTGAGAGGCCGCACACCACGGGAGACGTTCGATGAGATGAAAGAGACTTATGAGGAGGATGCCCCATTGTATCACGTAATCAACAACTGGCATCCACACTTCAAGTGTGGTCGGACATCGGTGGAAATGGCACCCATTCCCAGGCAACTATAGTGCGCCATTGATGAAGACACCATCCCGCAAGTGGAGGCCACCACAACACATCAGGATCAGTGTGAGATATGTGGAAAAAAATCATCCATGACCATTTACACATCCAGAAGTTGTCTGTATGATGGATTCCCTGGTTGCTCATACCTTTCCAGAAGCAGAAACAAGTCAAGTGATCCCTGGCTGCTTTGGTCATGTGTCAAGAAAACCATGAGGACTTCTCTGACAGACTGATCATGCAGGACTAAGCATGGGTCCATCACTATGATCCAGAGTCTAAAGCCCAGTCAAAGCAATGGAAGCATTGTGACTCACTAGCTCCGAATCCTCAGTGGGCAAGGTCATGCTCATGGTCTTTTGGGACCATCATGGAGTACTGATGATGGATTTCCTGGCAATGGGTACCACAGTTACTGGGACTTACTATGTTTTACTGCTGCAGAAATTGCAGATGGCCATCAAAACAGACAGCCATGGTATGCTGACCAAAGGTGTCCACCTCATTCAAGACAATGCCCTGATTCAAAACTTGCATGGAGCCCAGACAGAAGCATGGTCCTGCAGCTATGAAATCCCCCCCCCCCATTATGCTCCCAACCTCACACCATCTGACTTCCACTTCTATCCAACCATGACATCATTTTTGAAGGGAAAGCACTTCCAAGACAATGAAATTGCTGATTTCCAAATCTAAGTCATGGCTTCTGACACAACTTGCAGACTTGTACGGGTGAGGTCTCCACAACTTCATAAAGCAATGGGAGAAGCGTGTGACCCTTGGTAATACCTGTGTAGAGAAAGACTAATAACTGTGTCAAGTTTGGTTCCTCTCAGTCCATGGGAAATGAATCAGGGGAAATCTTTAATGAGCAACCCTTGTAAACGTGGTGTTGGTTTGAGGTCGCATCATGCTTTAAACATTTCAAATCCAATACCATATAGACTCTGACGATGGAATTACAACCTTTGTCCGCACTTTTGATGATTTGTGTCAGGATGTCCTTGGGAACCTCTTCTCCATTCTGCATGGCTGCCTTTCTCTCATTGATCCACTTAGCTCCAGTTGTGCGCAGCAGATGTACAGCTTCTCTCACTTTCTTAATGTATGCTCTGTTCTTTGGATTGAACTGGAATTGCAGAATAAAAATACTATCATGTGCTTTTCACTACGTTTTGACATACATAGTTATATGAATCACCAGCCGTTTCCATGGACTGTGGTTGCATTCAGTTGCTGCGTCTGTGTTTCAAAGCAGTAAATTTCTGTCTTTCCCCCCAGTTTTGTAAATTTGAGACTTTCCCTCCAGTTTCATAAAGTTATAGCTTTTTCTGCCCGTTTAGTAAATTTGTGATTTTCCCACCCAGTGTTGTAAACTTTCAACTACCTTCCTCTCAAGTTTTTCTCAAGTTTTTCACTTTTTCTCATCTTGGACCTTTCCTCCCAGTTTTGAAAATTTGCAACTTTTTCCACCAATTTAGTGAATTTGTGACTCCTCACCCCAGTTTTGTAAATCTGCAACACCCCCCCTCCCATTTCGCCCCCCTCCTGAATTTTTTCCCATCTTGTAAATGTGTAACTTTCTTTTTCATAAATTTAAGTCTAGTTTTAAATTTATGACTTGAACTTGTTAAATTAGTATCTTTCATCATATTTTTGCAGCTTTTTTCTTTCAAATTTATACCTAATTTACATACGTTTGTACCCATTGCTAAATTTGTGAATATTGGCCACAAGAACCACCAACCCCCTTGTTAAAAAAAATCGCCAACTGAATACAGCAGATACCGTGGCATCCATCAAAACATAGACTCATTGCATATTTTTAGCGATCTGTTGCTGCAAGCTGGGTCCATGCCACAACACGCTGTATCTGGTGGAGAGTTGAACATTGATTGGGAACCTTTTGCTGTGGTGACTGCATTGCAGCCGTAATGGACCACAACCATAGTCAGAGGAAATTGGGAGTTACTGTGCTAATGTAATACCTCAAAAAATCTGTCTCGAATGTGGTGCACCATGGCTTTCAGGCAAAGCTCGATGGCTTCAGGGAATGGTGAACTTTTTGACAGAAGATCAAGATCAACACCAAAGGCTACCTGAATTTTATTTGAATAAAAACAAAACAGGCATATTGTTAAAAGATGGTGCTTTGCTCACAAAAAAGAGAAACTTGTCATGTTAGCCACTGTGTTGTCAAACTGATTATACCTTAGCAATAACATCCATGGTCACACAGTTGAGAAGGTGGTGCATGTTGGTCTCTGTTTTCCTATCAGCAAAATCTCCAAGTTTATCCATCAGTTTCTCTGCCGTCCCATTGAAGGTGTCCATTAGACCCCTCAAATACCTGTAATAAATGAAAGTTTTACATTGTACACTTAACAACAGCCTCATAGTAAGCATTGCAAATGCTAAAAAAATATTGTTGGAAGATAAATTGTCCCACAAATGATGTGATTGTTGATGTCATGAAGACTACTTTCTGCCGCTCATATCTTTTTTTTTTTTTTTTTTTTTGTTACTTATTTGTACCCGTAGGTAGACTTGGTTTGCAGTCTGGTGACAAGCCACCGGCTACTGGTCGCTGCGTGCGCGAGCGCCCTAAACCTACATGTTTTTGGTGTGCGGGAGGAAACCGGATAAATCCCGGAGTAAACCCGCGCAACACGGGGAGAACATGCAAACTCCACACAGCTCACTGTTGGTCGGGGGCTGGGATCGAACCCACGATCTCATGATCCCCGCGGTCCCCCGGCCGAGGGTAAAACTGTGCTGCCACAGTGCTAAACCACTGCGCCACCGTGCAGCCCAGTTGGGCTGCACGGTGGCTCCCTTTTACATATCTATATGTAAAAGGGATTCTGCTCTGTGTGTGTGTGTGTGTGTGTGTGTGTGTGTGTGTGTGTGTGTATGCATGCATTGACAGTGGGCTCTCATCTTTTGCATAGAGATGCCACAATACCTGAAGAGTGCAGTTGGCTTGGTTTCACTGACCGCTTAACCATAAAAGAGGTCAAAGGTGACCTTTTTTAACGGACCTTTACTGGTGGAGGAGTATGCCGGGGGAGGAATCAAGCGCACCTGACATGGTCTGTGGAGTTTAGGATTCACGGGTCTCTCTCCATAATACAGACGTTGTGAACTGGCGTGAAGATGATTGTACAGGATACCGCTGGGTGCTGGGACACTAAAACTATATTTACATTTACTTATATTCACATTTCTTTACTTTAATCCGCTCATATACCTCCCTAGAGGTGTATGCTGGGGGAGGAATCAAGCGCACCCCAGATCCAATCTCGCACACCCTGCTGCTCTCTCTCCGTGGCAATCTCTCCACACCTGTGGTGGAGCGTCGTCAGATGGGGAAACGGAGGTGTATGGTGCTGGAGGAATCGTGCGCACCCCGACCAGACAGCAGCCAGGTGAACTGCCGGTAAAGCCTGATTTATGCCCCTCTGAGGAGCTTATGTGTTCACAGGAGCATATGCAAACAGGCTGTCCAACCTGCTTTTCCAACACAGCTATGAAAGGGAATATCATGCATACTGTATATACTAACAAACTGTCAGTTTTTATTACTGTTTTAGGTAATTTTGACCTACTGTTATTATGATGGGTTGCACTGTAATTCATAAATGCCACATTTCCCAGCTTTAGTTTTTTTTTTTTAACTTGACCTTTCCATAACGTTGGTGTCCAAAACTCAGATCACAATATTATAAAATTACTGATCCAACCATAGAAAAATTTCATAGGATTCCATGGACTGTTCTGCAGGGTAACTGATTAAAATGGGAATGACTGAAGTGAGTGAGTACAAATTAGCCTCTTAACTTCTCAGCAGATGACTAAGATGTTCACTGGTGCAGCAAGTTTCTATATAATAACCTTGTGATTGCTCTTTCTATATCATCATGCTTAATGCATGCCAACTGCATTGTGTCACTGGTGTATGTCTATGTACATGGGCAAAACGCGCTTGCGATTGCTATTGTAGTACCACCATCATTAAATATTGCATGCCATATTCATCAGGCATCAATGCTAGTATATTGATAATATACTGCAATGTATAATCCATGTACATCTTTTAAAGAGCATTAAACTTTTATCAACAGCCTGCTCTGTTGCTTCTTTACAGGAAAGGACAGAGCAGGCTGCTCCTTCTGAGGAGACTCAGGTCTTTTAGAGTGGAGGGGGCACTC
The DNA here is from genome assembly GCA_020510985.1 of Pholidichthys leucotaenia. Classification (NCBI taxonomy): domain Eukaryota; kingdom Metazoa; phylum Chordata; class Actinopteri; order Cichliformes; family Pholidichthyidae; genus Pholidichthys; species Pholidichthys leucotaenia. The sequence goes on from CM035842.1 coordinate 11,122,349, forward strand.
CTGAAAACCTTCTACAACACTGTGATGGAATCAGCCATCATGTATGGAGTGGTCTGCTGGGGCAGCAGCATCACAGCTGCCGACAGGAAGAGAATGAACGGGCTGATTAAGAAGGTCCGATCTGTTCTGGGGCGCCGCCTCAAACCAGTGAAGTTGAGTGGAGAGAGGAAGATGGTGGCTAAGCTGTCACATCTGCTGGAGTCCGAGTCCCACCCCATGTGGGACATGCTGAGTGTACTGAGCAGCTCATTTAGCGGCAGGCTGGTCCATCCAAAGTGCATGAGGGGGAGGTTTTGTGGGTCTTCCTACCTGCTGCTGTCAGACTTTACTATCTGCACTGTTCACAGAGATCGCACATAACACTACTACTTTGCACAAATAAGGATTGTTCCTTTCCACTACAATGTTCATTCATTCATTCATCTTCTTCCGCTTAATCCTTTTCGGGTCGCGGGGGGGCTGGAGCCTATCCCAGCATCTCTGGGTGAGAGGCAGGGTCCATGACAGGGCCAACACAAAGAGACAGACAACCATTCACTCTCACAGTCATACCTAAGGACAATTTAGAATCCCCAGTTTGATGCCAATTAACCTAACTTGCATGTTTTTGGCATGTGGAAGGAAACTGGAGAAATCCCGGAGTAAACCCACGCAGACACGGGGAGAACATGCAAACTCCACACAGATCACTGTTGGTCGGGGGCTGGGATCGAACCCAGGATCCCCCGGCCAAGAGTGAGTTGTTGTGCTGCCGCAGTGCTAACCCCTCCACCACCGCGCCGCCCCCACTACAATGTTAATAACAATATTACTGAAGGTTGCAACAACACTGTATTTGTTCAATTGTGAAATATACTGTTAACATATATATACTGCTGAATAATTTAACTGCTTACTAGTACTGTAAATAATATTTTACTTATTTTTTAACTGTAAAAAACTATTCTACTTTTTTAACTTCTTTCACTTTGTATATACAGCCGTGGACAAAATTGTTGGTACCCCTCTGTTAATGAAAGAAAAACCCACAATGGTCACAGAAATAACTTGAATCTGACAAAAGTGGTAATAAATAAAAATTCTATGAAAATTAACCAATGAAAATCAGACAATGCTTTTGAATTGTGGTTCAACAGAATTATTTTAAAAAACAAACTCATGAAATAGGCCTGGACAAAAATGATGGTACCCCTAGAAAAGATTGAAAATAATGTGACCATAGGGACATGTTCAACCAAGATGTGTCCTTTAATTAACATCACAGTGTCTACAAACTTGTAATCAGTCAGTCGGCCTATTTAAAGGGTGACAAGTAGTCACTGTGCTGTTTGGTGACATGGTGTGTACCACACTAAACATGGACCAGTGGAAGCAAAGGAGAGAGTTGTCTCAGGAGATTAGAAAGAAAATTATAGACAAGCATGTTAAAGGTAAAGGCTATAAGACCATCTCCAAGCAGCTTGGTGTTCCTGTGACTACAGTTGCACATATTATTCAGAAATTTAAGATCCACGGGACTGTAGCCAACCTCCCTGGATGTGGCCGCAGGAGGAAACTTGATGAAAAATGGAAGAGACGGATAATACAAATGGTAACAAAAGAGCCCAGAACAACCTCTAAACACATTCATGGTGAACTCCAAGGTCAAGGTACATCAGTGTCAGATCGCACCATCTGTCATTGTTTGAGCCAAAGTGGACTTCATGGGAGACGACCAAGGAGGACACCACTGTTGAAAACAAATCATAAAAAAGCCAGACTGGAATTTGCCAGACTGCATGTTGACAAGCCACAAAGCTTCCGGGAGAATGTCCTATGGACAGACGAGACAAAACTGCAACTTTTTGGCAAGGCACATCAGCTCTATGTTCACAGACGCAAAAATGAAGCATACCAAGAAAAGAACACTGTCCCTACTGTGAAACATGGAGGAGGTTGTGTTATGTTCTGGGGCTGCTTTGCTGCATCTGGCACAGGGTGTCTTGAATCTGTGCAGGGTACAATGAAATCTCAAGACTATCAAGGTATTCTAGAGAGAAATGTGCTGCCCAGTGTCAGACAGCTTGGTCTCAGTCGCAGGTCATGGGTCTTGCAACAGGATAATGACCCAAAACACACAGCTAAAAACACCCAAGAATGGCTGAGAGCGAAACATTGGACTATTCTAAAGTGGCCTTCTATGAGCCCTGATCTAAATCCTATTGAACATCTGTGGAAGTTGCTGAAACATGCCGTCTGGAGAAGGCACCCTTCAAACAACAACTGGAGACAACTGGAGCAGTTTGCTCATGAGGAGTGGGCCAAAATACCTGATGAGAGGTGCAGAAGTCTCACTGACAGTTACAGAAATCGTTTGATTGCAGTGATTGCCTCAAAAGGTTGTGCAACAAAATATTAAGTTAAGGGTACCATCATTTTTGTCCAGGCCTGTTTCATGAGTTTGTTTTTTTAAAATAATTCTGTTAAACCACAATTCAAAAGCCTTGTCTGATTTTCACTGGTTAATTTTCATAGAATTTTTATTTATTACCACTTTTTTCAGATTCAACTTATTTCTGTGACCATTGTGGGTTTTTCTTTCATTAACAGAGGGATACCAACAATTTTGTCCACGTCTGTACTGTTTTTGCCCTATTTTATTATTTATTATTGCTCTGAGGGCTGCTATACCTCTGCTGCTGCAATGCTGTAAATTTCCCTGTTGTGGGACTAAGGCTGCATGTCCACCAAATATGTCTTTTGTCACCCGACCGCCCTGAACATTTTTTTTTTTTCAGTGTTTGTGCTCTGCACTCTGGGGAAAAAAGTCTGTGCCCTGTATCCCAGCAACAGCTTGTCACTCACAGCTCAGCACTTTCGCTTTTCCTATGGTCAGACTTTCTACTTTTTTAATAGCAGTCTCTAAATAACAATGGACAAGAAATGTATTCTAGCATTGGTAGCAGCTCTGGATGCAAACTATGATGACACAGAAAACAGGAGTCTAAGTACAGACTGTACCGGCGTCCCGCCCTTCCTTAATTCTGATTGGCTGCTTAGAAAGGTCTGACATTGACGAGCTCAGCTGTCGTCTGAAAAGTTCAAATTTTTTTCAACTCTGAGCCCCTTGAGCAACAAAAAGCGGCGTTTCAGTGCTGAGGGCGCTCAGCGCTGTAGACGCTGGACTACATAAAGAATGAATAGAAAGTAGTCGCCCACAGCTGAAAAAACGTGTTTGGTGGACAGGCAGTCTTAGGACTAATAAAGGCTTATCTTATCTTATTCAACATTGGGATTGAAAAGTGAAAAAAATATTTGCTGTTCATATGCCCACACAGTAGATGACAGCAAAGCACCACCAAACTGCACAACCAGAAAAAAGCAAGAGAAGAGCACAAAGGCAGTTAATTTCAGTATCAACCAGTGGTGGACCCTCAGGGCCAGCAAAGCCTTCTCTGCTGGCCAAAACACTATCAGAATTATATTTACAACCCACGTTCTTATATTTGTTCCATGGGGATGTATTAAATTATTCCCAATAGTCTATTCTCTTCATTTTGTAGCTGTTCTCTTGGTTGCACTCCTTCCAGTAGCGTAATGCATGTTAAGAGTTTTTTTGTCCAATCATATTTCAGCCATCTGTATTGCCAGGGTCAAGCAAATCTGCCTTGGGCCTTCAGGAATTAACAGTGCGGCTCTGTAGGTTAACTTACCTGTTAAACTCATCCTGTTGCTTTAACCAATCAGATGTCTTCTGTATGTCCAGCGGTACACATAGAAGGCATCCGAGAATGGTGGCATTTTCACGTCTTTTGATTGGATGGTTAAACTCCTCCACCCACAATGCAGAGGATCCTAGCTAGCAAAACGCCAGTGCAAGGACTTGCTTAAGCAGCTACAATATACTGTTTCTGTTTCAATATAACAGCTGACAGGGGAGAGGAAAATGATTTGGTCGCTGATATTTTAAAAAAATCAATTTTCCAGATGGACTTTTCAAGAAAAGCTGGTCATTGTGAAGAGAGGTCGGCCAACCCTGAAGCTAGCAGGCTCGTCTCAGCCGGGGAAAGGATTTGTCTGTCACTTCCATATTAGCAACGAGCGGTATCCTTGGATTACAGGCTCCAAGGAGTGCTGCAAATTTTATTGCTGGGAATGCCTGTTGTTTGAACTGATGGAGTAGATACTTGGAGCTAGACAGGGTTTGCTAACTTGGGCTGTCTACTGTCATACCATGACGATTTAAGCAGCATTTGCTAAACATATAAAAGTTGGTCTAAAATGCTGGGATATGCCAAAATTTTCACTTTTGGCCGTATGCATCACGTATCTGTAACGACTTGGACATATACAGTACATAACGTATTAGTAACTTCCATCCATCCATCCATCTTCTTCCGCTTAATCCTTTTCGGGTTGTTGGGGGGGCTGGAGCCTATCCCAGCAACTTTGGGCGAGAAGCAGGGTCCACCCTGGACAAATCGCCAGTCCATCGCAGGGCCAACACAGAGAGACAGACAACCATTCACTCTCACATTCATACCTAAGGACAATTTAGAATCCCTAGTTTGATGCCAATTAACCTAACTTGCATGTGTTTGGCATGTGGGAGGAAACCGGAGAAATCCCGGAGTAAACCCACGCAGACACGGGGAGAACATGCAAACTCCACACAGATCAATGTTGGTCAGGGGCTGGGATCGAACTCAGGATCCCCCGGCCAAGGTATGAGTAACTTACACTACCGTTCAAAAGTTTGGGGTCACCCAGACAATTATTTTGTGTTTTCCATGAAAAGTCACACTTATTTACCACCATGAGTTGTAAAATGAATAGAAAATATAGTCAAGACATTGACAAGGTTAGAAATAATGATTTGTATTTGAAATAATATTTTTTTCCAGATACTCAACCTGCTCAAAGGAAGGTCAGTTTTATAGCTTCTCTATCCAGCTAAACTGTTTTCAGCTGTGCTAACATGATTGCACAAGGGTTTTCTAATCATCCATTAGCCTTCTGACGCAATGAGCAAACACATTGTACCATTAGAACACTGGAGTGATAGTTGCTGGAAATGGGCCTCTATACACCTATGTAGATATTGCACCAAAAACCAGACATTTGCAGCTAGAATTGTCATTTACCACATTAGCAATGTATATTAGATATTAGAGTGTATTTCTGATTAGTTTAAAGTTATCTTCATTGAAAAAAACAGTGCTTTTCTTTCAAAAATAAGGAAATTTCTAAGTGACCCCAAACTTTTGAATGGTAGTGTATATAGAATATTTCCATAACTTATAAGTAACTTAAACGAACTAATGCTTAGCATGTTGCCGACATTCACAACTTATGCACAACAATAGTTTAAGTTCTGCATAGCACATTCATGTCAAACTGCCGTTGCCTCCTGATCCATGAATCCTAGGTGTGGGAGAGATCATCTCTACTCAACCGAGATGATTCTCCCCTCCAGAGACCATCTCAGGTCTCTCGGGTCCCAGCAAAAGCAAATGAAGTGCGCTTTTGCTGGGAGGTGCAGCCAACAGCAAAGTGTGATTTATCACGGAAAACAGCAGCGCTCAGCTGATTTGATCCACCTCCTCTGGTGTTCTGACATTTTGGCATAGTTGTCAGAACAACATTGGACAACTGATGGTACAGACCAGTCAAATGGAAAAACCCCGACAGGTCCCATTATACGAACAAATAGGTGTGTGTGTGTGTGTGCACTACAGGCAGAGCTCTGTACGGGTTTTTACTGTGAACCAACACTGCAAATATGCCATTTGCTCCGTGAATGCGGGACATATCAACCATACACTGGATATGTCGGAAAATTTTCAGCATGGTGAAAATTAATTTTCAGAGGAGCTTGGCAGACCACGCCGTAACGTGCTTCAGCATTCTTCAGCATGCTCTTAACTTAAGACAAAAATTAGCCATAACTGATTCAACGTACGGTACCGTATTCTCCAAACCTTTTGTACGTTTTGGCTGGCTAAATCGTCTAGATGTGACAAGGCCTTAACCATAGCAGCAGCGAGACGCCAGCCGGACACTTACATGCAACAGTACTGTTAAACCTTTGGGGAAACAAGTGGATCTGCAGCTCAATGAACATGTGCACAGGGAAATGGAGCTCCACAACAAAAAGGTAAAGATTTTTAAAACTATAATTTTGTAGGTAAAGTTATCTTTAACATGCTTTGTGTGGACGGCCCTATAGGCTATTTTTATGGTGTTTGGAATGAATGGCACTTAAATCGGGTAAATCACTACTGAAGGCCTAGTTGTAAAATACACGGTCCGTCACTGTTATCAACAATGGTACAAGTAAATAAAAACATTAATTGATAAATAACTTTTATACTATTTTTATACAATGAATCAATATAGTAATTATAGTAACACCAGTGGTGAGCTGTCTTCTGCTGCTGAGAACACAAAGGTTGCACCTGACTGGTTGACACAACCAACAATGGGCTGCATTTGACCAGATTTCAGCTGCCAGACAAGATGGTGGATCACAAGTAAACTTTATCTTTTAAACAAACAAGCAAAAAGTGTTTATAACAACTTCTGAGGTGAGAAATAGTAGATGCCGTTAATGAATCCACTGTTATTTGACACCAACAACCACCGGTATAAACGTTCAACACCACATTGCAGGTGGATTGATGGGATGTGTCTACCTAGGTGTGCGTTTTTCTTCTTCCGATTCATTGTCTATGTAGGACACCTTGCAATGCATTCTGGTAACGTCACGGGCATGTGGAGATGATTGCTTCAGGTACCTTGTGCTGAACTTTTAAAATAGCGGTTGTTTGGAAAAGATGCAGGAGAAAGTTTAAAGTCTCTGCAGCCATCTTGGACGTAGGTGGACAGACTTGAACCGGAGGACCTGTCGACCAATGAGGTACAGCTTGTGTGCTTTGGCAAGGTTGTCTGCGGCTCAGAAATTTGGCAAGTTACGACCCCTCGGCCCCCAGGTCCCTGAAGCGGAGGCAGCGTGGGGATCTAGCGACAGAAGGGCACCACTGAAGGTGCAGAATACACAGCCGACCACTGAATAACAGACCTACTCAAAAGAAAACTCATAATCTGAAAATAGTTGGAAAGACTTGCTAATGTAAAAAAAGAGGTTGTTTACTGTATATCTTTTTAAAGATACGGAATGACTCACAAGCTGCTGAATGCAGGATCCATGATCCGGCGCTGCTTATACCACACCTCATGATTCTGTGCCGTTACCAGCCCATTGCCCAAGAACCTTGAAAAAAAGACAATTTTAAAAGATTAAAATAAGGTTGTAAATGATGTGGCCAAAGCTTGGCATAAACACCTGCCAAAACCATGTGGAATTTAGCAGCTAGAAATAGCACAGTTACACAGTTACAAGCCATTTTGGCAGGTGGCAGATTTTTGCAGGAGTTTGTCTCATAGCTGTCCTACCAAGACACAAATGAAGTAATACACCATTAATCCTGTGACACTGTGATACACCAGTTCCTACAAGCACATGCACCTGTTGCTCTGTTCATTTTCACTAACCAGTGACAAGAAAACACCTGGTTCATTCCACTGGTAAACCCACAACACCGCAGGTGCCACAGAAATTCACAGCTGAGATGACTGTATCTGGGTTAAGCTACGGTCACAAAGATTCTTACGAAAGATGGGTTCCTATGAATTCTGGAGTTCACAGGCATTCATGGAGAGGGGCATAGTTTACATCCATCCATCCATCCATTTTCTCCTGCTTTTCCGGAGGTCCGGGTCGCAGCGGCAGCAGTTCAAGCAGAGAAGCCTAGTCTTCTCTCTCCCCGGCCACCTGCTCCAGCTCTTCAGAGAGGTTGCCAAGGCGTTCCCATATCAAGTGGGAGATGTAGTCTCTCCAGCAAGTCTTGAGTCTGCCCTGGGGTCTCCTCCCACTGGGACCACTGGGACGTGCCCGAAACACCTCAAGTGAGAGGCGTCCAGTAGGCATCCTGGTCAGATGCCCAAACCACCTCAACTGGTTCCTTTCAATGTGGAGGGGCAGCAGTTCTATTCTGAGCCTCTCCTGGATGACTGAGCTCCTCACCCTATCTCTGAGGGTAAGTCCAGCAGTCCTACGAAGAAAGCTCATTTCAGCTGCTTGTATCTGCGATCTCATTGTTTTCGGTCATTATCCAAAGCTCGTTACCATAGGGGAGGGTAGGAATGTAGATTGACCAGTAAATCGACAGCTTTGCCTTAGAGCTTAGCTCCCTCTTCACCACAGCGGACCAGTAGAACGTCCGCATCAATTCAGATGCTGCTCCAAGCTGTCTGTCAATCTCTCGCTCCATTCTCCCCTCACTTGTGACTAAGACCCCGAGATACTTAAACTCCTTCACTTGGGGCAGGAGCTTGTCCCCAACCCAGAGAGGACAATCCACCATTTTCTAGCTGAGGACCATGGGTTCAGACTTGGAGGTGCTGATTCTCATCCCAGCCGCTTCACACTCAGCGGCAAACCATCCCAGTAAGACCTGTAGGTCATTGCTGGATGAAGCCAACAGGACAACATCATCTGCAAACAGCAGAGATGAGATCCTGTGGTCACCAAGCATGACACCCTCGGTTCCCTGGCTGCGCCTAGAAATCCTGTCCATAAAATTTATGAACAGGATCGGTGACAAAGGGCAGCCCTGGCGGAGTCCAACTCTCACTGGGAATGAATCCAACCGAGTGTTGGCAATACGAACCAAACTCTCACAATGATCATATAGAGAATGGATAGCTAGTAACAACAAGCCCGATACCCCATACTCCCGAAGCATCCCCCACAAAAAACCATGAGGGATGCGAATGAATGCCTTCTCCAAGTCCACAAAACACATATAAACTGGTTGGGCAAACTCCCTTGAACCATCAAGGATTCTCAAGAGGGTAAAGAGTTGGTCCAATGTGCCACGGCCAGGACAAAAACCACATTGCTCCTCCTGAATCCAAGGTTCGATCAACGGCCAGACTCTCCTCTCCAGTACCTTGGCATAGACATTCCCAGGGAGGCTGAGGAGTGTGATCCCTCTAAAGTTGGAGCACACCCTCCGGTCCCCTTTCTTGAAGACAGGAACCACCACCCCGGTTTGCCATGCCAAAGGTACTGTCCCCGACCTCCACGCAATGTTGCAGAGGCATGTCAACCATGACAGCCCTACAACATCCAGGGCCTCTTGTCCACCCCCGGGGCCCGGCCACCAAAGAGCTTTTTAACCACCTTGGCGACCTCGGCCCCTGAGATGGGCGAGTCGTCCCCCTCATCCACAAGCCCCGCTTCCTCTGTGGAAGGCATGTCAGTGGGCTTGAGGAGATCCTCGAAGTATTCCTTCCACCGCCTGACGATATCCCCAGTTGAAGTCAGCAGCGCCCCATCCACACCATACACAGTGTGGAAAGGGAGCTGCTTCCCCTTCCTGAGCCGCCGAACAGTTTGCCAGAATCTCTTCGACGCTTCACCGAACTCCTCCCACACCCGAGTTTTTGCTTCAGCAACCACCTGAGCTGCACTCCGCTTGGCCTGCTAGTACACCTCAGCTGCTTCAGGAGTCCCACAAGCCAACCAAGTTCAATAGGACTCCTTCTTCAGCTTAATGGCCCTCCTCATCACTGGTGTCCACCATTTGGTTCGGGGGTTGCCACTACGACATGCACCGACAACCTTGCGGCCACAGCTCTGGGCAGCCGCTTCAACAATGGAGGTGGAGAACATGGCCCATTCAGACTCCATGTCCCAAGACTCCCTCGGAATGTGGTCGAAGTTCTTCCGGAGGTGGGAGTTGAAGACCTCCCTGACAGAGGCCTCAGCCAGACATTCCAAGCACATCCTCACTATACGTTTGGGTCTACCAGGTCTGAATGGCATCCTCCTCTGTCACTGTGTCCCACTCACCACCTTGTGGTGATCAGTTGACAGCTCTGCACCTCTCTTTACCCAAGTGTTCAAGACATATGGTCGCTGGTCTGATGACATCATAACAAAATCGATCATCGACCTGCGACCTAGGGTGTCCTGGTGCCAGGTGCACATATGAACACCCTTATGCTTGAACATGGTGTTCGTTATGGACAAACTGTGGTTAGCACAGAAGTCCAATAACTGAACACTACTGGGGTTCAGATTGGACAGGCTATTCCTCCCAATCACCTCCCTCCAGGTTTCACTGTCGTTGCCCACGTGCGCATTGAAGTCCCCCAGTAGGACAATGAAGTCTCCAAGAGGAGCACCCTCCAGCACCCCAGTCAGAGACTCCTAAAAGGGTGGGTACTCTGAACCATCATCTGGTGCATAAGCACAAATGATGGTCAGGACCCGTTTCCCAACCCGAAGGCGCAGGGAAACAACCCTTTCATCCACCGGGGAAAACTCCAATATAAAGGCAGCAGAATCAGAATCAGAATCAGGTTTATTGCCATTGTTCATGTAGTACACAAACTAGGAATTTGTCTCGGTACAATGCTGCAACATTAAACATGATAAGATAAGAGAAATAAACTATACATGTAATAAAGTGTAGGATAAGATTAAGTGATACTGGTCAACAGTTAAAATATATATTAGCCAGCAGCAGATACTGTGGAGAACTATATAGTGCAGTCGGTAATGCAGAAAGAAAACAGTGATGATTGACATGAGTCTGGTTGAGCTGCTGTACATGGTGCACGAGAGTCAATAAGTCACTTAGTGTTCAGCAGTCTAATGGCAGAGGGGAAGAAGCTGTTCATGTGACGGGAGGTTTTAGTCTGGATGGACCGAAGTCTTCTACCAGAGGGGAGGGGGGCAAACAGTATGTGACCAGGGTGTGAGGGATCGGCTATGATCCGGCCAGCACGCCTCCAGGTCCTGGAGATGTACAGATCCTGAAGAGATGGGAGCTTGCAGCCGATCACCTTCTCAGCAGTGCGCACGACGCGCTGCAGCCTTAGTCTGTCCCTGGCAGTGGCTCCTGCGTACCACACGGTTATGGAGGTGGTGAGGATGGACTCGATGATGGCTGTGTAGAACTGCACTAACATCTTGGTGGGTAGCTTGAGCTTCCTCAGCTGCCGCAGGAAGAACATCCTCTGCTGGGCTTTTTTGATGAGTGAGCTGATGGTCAGCTCCCATTTGAGGTCCCTGGTGATGGTAGTGCCTAGGAAGCGGAAGGAATCAGCAGTGGTGATGGGAGAGCCTGAGAGGGTGAGGGGGGGCAGAGGAGTAGTGACTTTCCTGAAGTCTACAATCATCTCCACTGTCTTCAGAGCGTTCAGCTGCAGGTTGTTATTGCTGCACCAGGACGCCAGCTGGGCCACCTCTCTCCTGTAGGCGGACTCGTCGCCGTTGGAGATGAGCCCGATGAGGGTGGTGTCGTCCGCAAACTTGATCAACTTGACAGACTGGTGGCTGGAGGTGCAGGAGTTGGTGTAAAGGGAGAAGAGTAGGGGGGAAAGTACACAGCCCTGGGGTGATCCGGTGCTGATGCTAGTATAGTCTGAGACAGTCTTTCCCAGCCGCACATGCTGCCTCCGGTCCGTCAGGAAGTCGATGATCCACCTGCAGAGGGAGTCAGGCACGTTGAGCAGGGACAGCTTGTCCCGGAGCAGAGCGGGGCGGATGGTGTTGAATGCGGAGCTGAAGTCCACAAACAGGATCCTGGCGTAGGTTCCCGGGGAGTCCAGGTGCTGCAGGATGGAGTGGAGGGCCAGGTTGACTGCATCGTCTACAGACCTGTTGGCTCGGTAGGCAAACTGCAGCGGGTCCAGGAGAGGGGTGGTGATGGACTTGAGGTGGGACAGGACCAGGCGCTCAAAGGACTTCATGACTACAGAGGTGAGCGCTACAGGTCTGTAGTCATTAAGTCCAGTGATCCGTGGCTTCTTGGGGACAGGGATGATGGTGGAGGATTTGAGGCAGGACGGCACGTGGCATAACTTAAGGGAGGTGTTAAAAATGTCTGTGAATACAGGAGCCAGCTGTTTCGCACAGAGTCTCAGGGTGGAGGGAGACACGCCGTCTGGGCCGGGGGCCTTGCGCGGGTTCAGTCTGGAGAACTGTTTGAGCACATCCTGTTCACTGATGATAAGGGGAGGGGGGGAGGAGGGGGGGTGCCTTAAATGAAGTAGGGAATGTGGAGGCTGTGGAGCTGGAGGGAGGGGGGGAGTTGGACACAGATGACGAGGTGTCAAAACGGGCATAGTGTTGGGACAGTCTTTGACAAAGGGCTTTGTCATCCTGACCTTTAGGAGCCTTAGGTCGATAGTTGGTGATTTGCCTCAGTCCTCTCCACACGGAAGCTGAATCATTAGCAGTGAACTGCTGCTGGAGTCTCTCTGAGTATAGAGATTTAGCCCTCTTCAGCTCTCTGTTAAACCGGTATTTAACCTCCCTGTAGCAGTCCCTGTCTCCACTTTTCAGCGCTGCTTCCTTCTCCTTCCTGATCTGTCTGAGCTTAGCTGTGAACCAGGGTTTGTCATTAGAGTAACTCACCCTGGTGCGTGATGGAAGAATGTTCTCTTCACAAAAGTGGATATATGAGTTCACAGTGTCCGTGTACTCATCCAGATCATGCGTGGCTCCTTTAAGCATGCCCCAGTCAGATATTTCCATGCACGTTTCCAGCTTCTCCTCAGCATCACTGGTCCGTATCTTCGTAGTGCTCACAACAGGTTTAGTGAGCTTCAATCTCTGTCTGTATGTGGGAATGAGGTGAACCATCACGTGATCAGATAATCCCAGCGCAGCTCGAGGGATAGCGCGATATGCGTCTTTCACTGTGGTGTAACAGTGATCCAGTGTGTTTTATCCTCTGGTGGGGCATTTAATAAACTGTTTGTAGCGGGGGAGATCGTGGCTCAGATTGCACTGATTAAAGTCGCCAGCCACAATAATCAGCCAGTCTGGAAAACTCCGCTCTGTGTGTTGAATGTGATCCGCGAGCACGCGCTGAGCTTCGCGCGTGTCCGCGTCGGGAGGGGCGTACACAGCGATCATTATGAAAGAAGCAAACTCCCGCGGGGAATAGAAGGGCTTGCAATTGATAACAAGAAATTCCAAGGCAGGAGAACAGTGTTTGGAAATTACCGTTACATCAGAGCACCAGCTGCAGTTGATGTAGAAGCAGACACCGCCTCCTGTGGTCTTGCCGGAAAGCTCTGTGTCACGATCAGCACGGAAGAGCTGAAAGCCGTCGAGGCGCAGCGCGCTGTCCGGTATATTTTCCCGGAGCCAGGTCTCAGTAAAGCAGAGGACAGCTGAGGAGGCGAGGTCCTTAAAACGCATCAGCAGTCTCAGTTCATCTACCTTGTTAGAGAGAGAGTTGGTATTGGACAGAAATATGCCAGGCAGCGCCGTTCGCGAGCCTCTCCTGCGAAGTCGTACGAGAGCACCCGCTCGTCTTCCTCTCTTCCGCCGTCTCACTTTCCGAGCCAAACAATAAACCAGATCGGCGGCAGGGGCTAGAAAAACTGGGAGGAGGTCCGTGGGGGTGAAAGTCCTGATATTTAGAAGTTCAGTCCTGATATTTAGAAGTTCGTTGCAGCGTGGGGGATAGAAGAATCCCACCCCTGCTTGTCACCTCTCGGCCGGGGCAACTCCAGAATAGGCCAAGCTCCAGCCCCTCTCCAAGAGACTGGTTCCGGAACCAGAGCTGTGTGTTGAGGTGAGGCCAACTATATCTAGCCGGTATCTCTCAACCTCATGCACCAGCTCAAGCTCCATCGCCACCAGAGAGGTGACATTTCATGTCCCAAAAACCAGTTTAGGAAGCCTGGGATCAGACCACCAAGGTCTCTGCCTTCGACTGCCACCTGATCCACATAGCACCAGACCCCCATGGTCCCTCTTGCAGGTGGTGAGCCCACTGGAGGGTGGACCCATGTAACTCCTTAAAAAAATATAAGCCTATATAGACATGTAACAACACTTCATTCACTTATCCCACTGATGCCTGAAATAGAACGGATGAGGGCAGCTACTTGCTCCTCTGCCGGTGTCAAAGTTCAACCACTCTTTTTTTAATCTCAATAGAAATAATTGTGATAATATAGCTAATATAGCCGAGGCTACACAATTTGTATCACGCTGTATAGATTTCAAATATAACCCTAAGCTGGAGTTTACGCCCAGCTGTTGCTCATTGCGGATCTCGCTCCACCACTGGTTCTTCTGCATTTAATGCCATTTTTGAGGTTGCCAAGTGACACTACTTTATTTTTCACTTCTCATATAAATACTGTCATTTCCACTTCAGAGAAGTTTCCCTTTTGCCATCTCACGTTGCCATCTCTGAGTGTAACAGTTGTGACTAAAAATGAGACAACATTGGCATAGGATACTGGCCCAGATATAAACATACTCACATAGTCACTGCCTTTAATTGTGTAGAAGGGTACAGGTGACATTGGAATGAGTATTTGTATTAATGAGTGTATATTTCACCTTTGGCCAAATAGGTTGAAGAGTCTCTTGTATACAAAGCTGTCTTTGGGGTACTTTGGTGACATCAAGATTTCCTGAAATTAACATCAAGAAAACAACATTGAAAAACATGTATTTTATAAATTAATATCACCAATAATTAGGGCTGTACAAGAATTCACCCAAACAAGCTCAAGCAAAAAATAGTTACCTTGGTTGCCTCTGGACAGTACACAAACAGACAAACTGAATGCAGGATATTAAGCCTGTAAACTGGACCGTACTTCTCAGCCCTGTAAAAGAAAGAAACTGCAATTTTGAGTCATGTATTAAAATTGAATTATGCAGGCAAACAGAAAAACACCGATACATAAATGTAGAAATTCAAGATCAAAGTCCTCTTTTCCCTCCATTTAGAGCACATGTCAAACCAGGGTTTCCTCCGGTAACATTTCTGCCACTCTTATGAGAAAATATAAATTTAAGAAAAATATATGAAGCAATGACGGTCCGCAAGCACGCACACAAACAACGCACGTGACTGTCAATTCAGAAGCGCCCCGCCCACGTGAGCATTCCCAGTCATCAGGCAGTATCTCACTAGCGTGACAGTCCAAGAGAAACATGAGTTTATTAAAGTATTTTTAACGCGGAAAAAATCAGAAGAGGTATGTGTAGCATGTGAGTTTTGGCTGCTGGGGCTTACCGTAGCCGTCAGACGGGATGACGTCAGGCAGGCTGCGGCCACTGTAGTTGGTGTGAATCTCAATAAAGTTCAGTTCGTTGCTTGGCATAAGACGACTCACGTCTCAGTTATTACACACACAACATTGGCGACTGAGGATTAACTCATGGAGGCATGCAGGGCAATTCTACGGCCATTTCTGCAGTATCCAGGACAGCCAGCAATAAGCGACTTTCGCATCTTGGCTCGCGCAAAGCATCATGGGAACATGACTACCAAACATGCTCTCTCGATACATTTAATTTATGGAAAGTTCCTGATCTATGAGCATATTGTATGCGTTGGGTCTTTCCGGTTGTACCCGCAAATGCAAGGATAAACTAGTTGCGCTTGCATTCACGGCCACGTTGCAGAAATTGTCCAAAATGGCCCCCCCTTATGTCCGCTGACATAGCAGATTTTTTGTTGTCAAAGGACCAAGCACCGTTACTTGCGAGACTCAAAAACGACTACAAAGAAGGTAAGCGAGTGCTTTGACAGCTCAACTTTGGTTTTGTCATTTTGAGTAAATTTCACTACAAGGCATAGCCTGCTTACTTAGATCTATAGGTCGATACCGCTGTAGTTTATGTACCACATGTTTTCAATGATTTGCATTTTATACCAGCCTATTTATCAATGGCCTTAATTACATGTGTGTGTAGATCAAGCTTCATTACCAATATACAAAGAACTATATCCTAGATCCAGGCCTGCCTGTCCGTACCTACTACTTCAGGGTCTAGACTCCTGTCAATTAGGCTAGAACTTGAACAATACACAACACTATTTAACTATGTTATAACAAAGATGGCCACACCTCGGACACAGTCCAAGAACGGGTAATTTTTTCACACATAAGGAGTTATTCAGAACTCATTATACAAAGATATAGAGTGATAATAATCAAGTCAGTGGCGGTAATGGACCTTTAAGCTGGTTGCCAACTGCCAATCAAATCTAAAAGAAGAAGAACTAGAGTGATGTCGGATAGAGTTGAGGTTTAATTGGACACAGCAATGATGATAGAAGGACTACAGCTCCTGACCAGATAGAGTGATGATATAGAGTGAAGTACGTGGCGGTAATGCATCTGTAAGCTGGTTGCCAACCGCCAATCAAATCTAAAAGAAGAAGAAGACTTACTGTTTTAATCCAACAATTACGTCCGTCTGGATCCTTCAGCTCTGTGGGGAATGTATACAACGTGAATGGCGGCAGACATGTGCACATGCTGGTCCCAAAGTTACATCCATGTATGCTGCAAGTTTGCTTTTTCCACCGCTCTAGATGATACATGCTGTTCCCACACTTCACTACGGCACAGTGTGCACCTGGCATAACGATGATTTAAAGCTTGAAGCAGACTTTAAATGGCAATTTTTCAGGTGTGACAGTACTGTCTCTATTCAAAAGCAAGGCAGCTACCGGAATGTTTGGTAGTGGTGAACTTTGAACTCACATAGTCCGCACATGCGCACTCGTAATGTGAAAGCCGCTTATTCTGTGACTTCGCTGGCTGATCGAGTTTGAGAAGTACATTGCAGCATTGGGCCTGAGTAAACTCAGCGGAGGCGAGCGCTTCTGGTTCACAATCTCAGCATTGAAGGTCAGAAAATTTTCCACACATTAGGGGAGACGGAGTCTTATGCAGATGCTGTCGGGCTGCTTGCTGACTACTTTGCCAAACACACATGGAGCACGAAGCAGTGGGTTAAAAGGCTGTTGGCGCCAAAACACCCTTAGCCAGCTAGCTCGGGGGAGCTGACAGCCCAGCTAGTGGCAATGGAGAAATTAGCCACGGAGCTAGGTAGGTGCCAAACGCAGAAGCTAACAACTACAAGCAACAAGCTAGATAACACGGTGGAATCGGAGCCACAAGAGAGGGACCCCGGAGAGTGACCGCAGCACGGAGGGAGAGCAGCGAACGAACTCGGCTCAGTTTTTCCCCACAGCCAGAGTCAGAGCAGCAGGAGGGGCAGCACAAGCATGCTGAAAGCCTCGAAAAGCAGCAGTGACAGCCGGGCATAGAGACAGCACAGCGGAGCACCTCGAAGGACAGAGAGGATGTACCGGACTGCTTTTGCACCTGGGACGAGCCGCAGTCGGAGACGGGACACTGGGAGTGAACAGTACGAATAGCTAACGGGCGGTCAAGCAGGACCAGTTTTGCTCAGGCTCGATGCTAGGGGGTCTCAGTCCCAGCACTCGGGAAACAGCAGAGGGAGCCACCGAGTGCAACGGCGAAGCACCTGCGCGTAGCACCAGAGTGCTAGACCTAGATGCCTCCGGTACTGGGCTGCAGAGGGATGGAGGATCTGCAGCTACAATAGCGACCACTGCAATGGCCTCAGGAGAGGAACGTCCACGGTGAATACAGGCCAGACGGCAGCCAGCGGGACAACTGCGCATCATGGCTAAGCTGGGCGCAGCTTATCTCCAGCTGTCGGACAGCTCAGCAAGGCATGCCAACGAGCAGCGGCGTGTCAGGGAAGAGACTTCTGGTAGCGGAGCTGGACGAGAGTGGCGGTCGGTGATGGCGATGTGGGATCCAGGCCCCGCCATCCAGAGGATCGGCCATCACTCCAGGGGTCTGCGGTCTCCAGGGGCATGCCTGCTGAGGGGCTGCCCTGGACTCCCACGCAAGTCACAGTGTTTTTCACCAGAATGACTGTGTTTATTAATAGTTCTAAGGTCCTTGTGTATGTGTATGTTATAAAATGGGATTATTTTGTGTATTTTCTGTAGTTCAGGAGCACGGCATACAATTTTAATTTAACAATGAACTTTTTGTAGTTAGGGGTGGCAAAATAATCCACCCCACGGTGCGGGCTGCATGGTAGTCCACCCATCAGCCCTATTTTAGTTATTTTGTGTGAATGTGTGAGGCCATTTTAGTACATAAGTTCCCATTATTTTAGTGCATAATTCTGGTCCACAATTTGGGTGGGGGGGTAAATCACGTGTATGGTTTTGGACTTTTCTAAAGGGGGGGTGGGGAATGTAGCATGTGAGTTTTAGCTGCTGGAGCTTGCCGTAGCCATCAGATGGAATGATGTCAGGCGGGCTGCGGCCACTGTATATAGTTGGTGTGAATCTCAATAAAGTTCAGTTCGTTGCTTGGCATAAGATGACTCATGTCTCAGTTATTACATACATAACAGTATGTAAGCACTGGAGGCTTTTCTCATGGTTTTAATCAGCTGGAAAAGGGAGCAATAATGGAAGAGTCGCTTTGCTAACAGATGTGGTTAGAATTCATATGCAGCCGGCTTCATATGAAGAGAAAGGCAAAGGGGACTGATGAATTGCTGAGTATATATTTCATCAGCGGTTCCAAGGTTGTCATAGCCAGGAGCAGTACTGGGGTTAAGCTCCCAGTGCTCATAAAATGCTCCTTACGGCGTGCGTCTCAAAAAGCCTCTGACAACTAAGTCCAACTCCTAGCCTGCCCGTGTGGTTTAGTCTCTAAGCCCGGTGGAACTGCTTTTACTAATAGGAGAAGGGGCAAGGGCAGATCTCTGGCGCCTTAAAACCAGATGCTTCGGGTAGATGGTGGCTCGTCAACCTGGGAAGGTAGCCCATCTAGGGGAAGGTAAACCCTGATTTCAAACCTCCGCTGCCTTGCGGCACACCCGGTCACGGGAAAGGCTTCGGGAGTCAACCCTGAGGAAAAATCCGGAGTCGGAGCCCCTAAGGCAGTTCTCTGTTGTGCTCAACATCGTTCTGGCAGCTCCTGCGACGGCGCTGGTGCCAAACTATAGCAGCCCTGCTGTTCCTTTGGATTCATCAGTGACGTGGAGAGGGGGGACATGCTGCATGGGTAACATCTTGTCCTCCATATCTTCCTGCCCAGGCTTGAATCCCACCAACGCCCAACGCTGGAAGGTAGAACACCGGTGCGCATCGGCCTGTTCAGCCACAGGCGGTGCTGTTCCAGCAGAGTAGACGTTTAGGATTCTCTTCCATGGTCATCATAGACTGACGGAAGCCGACGATATTTCATCAGCCACTACAATATTAAGTTCCCTATTATGTACCTGGCAAGTTAAGATGACCGAAATTCACCAAGTCAATGACTTTAATCCATCAGCAGCCTTCAGAAAAACTAAACGTGCCAACATTTGGATTTCAAAATAAGGGAGGTTTTTCCTGCTGTCTGGGTGGTGAGATTTCTAAAAAAAAAAAAAAAAAAAAAAAAAAAAACTATAAATAAATAGAAATATTATAACAGAAATAACTGCATCTTTGGTCATTTAAATTAAATTATTTCATTTAACACAATTTTATTAATATTTTTTTTAACCTCTTGCACTCCATTGTACCGCGGACGGGCAAGTCTTTGCGTCCCAGAGCGCACGAGAGTCCTTGAGCGCACGAGGGCGTACGAGAGCGCACTGAAAAAAAAAAAAAAAGTTCTTCCACTTCAGACACAGCCGCGAACAGATTGGATATGATTGACCTCTCATTCGACTAATAAGAGCCTTGAATTGGGTTTCTGAAACCTTGAAGAACCAATGACTGAAAACCTAGCAAGAAGGACCCGCCTACCAACGCAGCGAGCCAATTGAAGCACAGAAGTTCGCCGAGCTGTTTTGTCTAAAGCTGGGTGAAGAGAGACTGCTTCAGCAGCCACTGGCAGTGCTTTATTTTATTTTTTTTTTAAATTCCAGCAGAGTGTTTAGGATTCTCTTATATGCTCATCATAGACCTACGGAGGCCGACAATAAAGGTCGTAAATCATTCGCCAAAACCGCAATCATGGAATTATGTTTTGACCGGGTCGCGAGACCAGAACCACGAGCGGACCAGCGTCGCGTTCGTCTGACAATGAGGAAAAGAAGTTGACCAGGACAATGTGGCTGTGAAGAGGTAAGGTGTTATAAGCCAAATTATTTTTTATCCCTGAAAATTGTAATCAAAAATGACTTTTGACCGATCGGTAAATTACAACTGTGCACGGTTCGTTCGCAGCCTCCGGACCGTGAACGCCCCCGCCGCTATTATTCTGTAGCGAGGAGGGGGGGAGCCGCGGTGACTGTGCTGCTGTGGCCACATCGCCACATCCGAGTGTAATCCGTCATGTAGCGATGGCCGATCTCCGTCCTCTGTAGCGAGGGGAGGGGGGACAACCCCCCCCCACACACACACACACACAAACACAGCCCTGAGTGTGACCTTTCATTAGAGCCCAAAATGAAGCTTCTACATTGAATCATTCAAAAGTTACAGACATTTTTCCAAACTGTGCCATTTGGCACAATTTGGCACAGTTCCAAAATGCCTGGGAACTACCTGAGTATAAAGCTGTGTAATATATTCATTTTTTGTGGTATTGTTACAAAATTTGGACCTCAGCTGGATAACACTTGGTTCTACATTTCTGTTGCATTTTCCAGCCCGGATCTGAAGCTGTGTGTTATTTGCAAGCATTTGTATCCAAAAAAACACCCAGGCCAAATTTATTTTCTTCAAGTTCACTATGTTTAGATGACTGTAACTCAGTGGCCGGAGCACTTAGAGAGATTATGACTGTTTTGGCAAAAAATTCAAAGTGTTTTCTTTTAAATGAGACCAACCCCATGAAGATGCTGCAAAGGGTTGAAGAACAGCTTTGGATTTAATTTGGGCACATTATTTTTTGGCGTTTTTAGGGAAATTGACCGGAGTGCAAGGGGTTAAGTCAGAGTTAAATTGTTCTGTTCTGGCTCTGCAAAATTATGGTCAAAAATGTAAATTGTTATAAGGAAAAAGTTAAAAAAAATTACCACAGTGTTTCAAATTTATTAAAAAACTATTTTATTTTAAGAAATAGACAAAAATTAGCCATAAAATAATCCACAAATTTATAATAAAGTCTCAAATGTACAAGAAAAAGTCAATTTTACAAAAGGAAATTAAAAATTTGAGAAAATGGTTTCAAATTTAGATAAATTTACAGAGGAAAGTAGAAAACTATTGTTAGAAATTTTGGAGAAAAACCTCAAACCTTCAAGACTGAAGTCATTACTCAAGTTTTTTAAGTGGCTGTTCTTTGTACCCTTAACTAGAAATTTTTGGTTGTCTACTTTTAATTATTAATTTCAAAGAACTGCTTTTACATGAGTAGAATTTCTGGCTACTATACTCACCTCTGATCATATAATTTAAGTATGAATAAGTAAATTACAATTATTAATGTTTTTCCCCCTTCCCTACTCTCTCAATGAAAAAAATAAACACTAGAATAAAAATACAAAAAAAACCACACATATTTTTGTCATTTATGTAAACCATGACAAAAAAATCCTGCAGAACAAAACATGACACTTGATATTTTCTAACCTGTTTGTATACCACCATAGACAGAGAGAGAAGCTGAATTAGACAGAGCTCAAAGATGGCAAGATGAGACAGAAGAGAGGAGCCAAGGAGAGGAAAATGTTCAGGCAGAGGGTCCAGGAGAGGTGAGACCAGAGGAAGAAGAGAAGGATGATACCACGAAAAAGTCCAAACACAGGACATCTGGGCGGGACCCCCAATTGGCCCGATATTCCAACATTCAAGCCTTGGTTGTACAATACTTCAAATGGTAAGTTCCATATGCCAAAGTTACTGTGCAAAATTTAAAAAAAAAAAAAGAAAGAAATAGTATACAATTAACATATTGTGGTTACAATAGTGTCATGTGCCCCCCCTCCCCCAGGAAAATATGTTGCCACCACGCCAAGGTCTTTAACCTCTTAAATGTGTATGTCGCCAAACTGCGATATAACCCCTAGTGGTCAACAGTGGTAAAGATTTTTTTCAGGAAAACATTCAGCTCAGATGTCAGAACTTTCCAAGGCTATAACTTGAAAGTAGTAAGGGATAATGGTTTACTGTCAATTAGAAAGATGTAGAATATGGCCAAAAACATGCAGGTTAGGTTAATTGGAGACTCTAAAGTGGCCCTAGGTGTGAATGTGTGTGTGAATGGTTAAGGGATTGCGCCGTACCGTGGCTGCTTCATCCATCCAGGTGGATGCCCTCAATTTCCCCTCTGGGGATCAATAAAGTATACAAAATAAAAAAAAATGTTAAAAAATCAAATACGATCCAAAGTTTCAGATAGGAGTAAATTTACACATTTAAAAGCCAGTGGGCTGAATCCTGCCCGCCATGTCATTTTATGTGGCTCGCAGGAGCCCCTCTAACTGTCCCAGTCGCCTGTCCCGGTAACTGTCCCGGTATGGCAACATAACCCCTAGTGGTCAAGAGTGGTAAAGATTTTTTGTCAATAAAATAGTTCAGATTTCCAAGGCTATAACTTGAAAGCTGCAAGAGATAATGGCTTACTGTCAATTAGAAAGATGTAGAATATGATCCAAAGTTTCAAATAGGAATAAATTTACGCATCTAATTTGCATAATGTCGCGGCAACTATATAAATGACATAACTCAGTCAAAAGTGGACTTTGGACATACTTACACAAAGAATGGTTTGTGTTTTTGATACCGTTTTATCTACGGGGCATTTTGTTATTTTATCTTTTTTTTTTTTATTTTGTATACTTTATTGATCCCCAGAGGGGAAATTGAGGGCATCCACCTGGATGGATGAAGCAGCCACGGTACGGCGCTATCCCTTTACCATTCACACACACATTCACACCTAGGGCCACTTTAGAGTCTCCAATTAACCTAACCTGCATGTTTTTGGTCTGTGGGAGGAAACAGGAGAACTCCCGGAGTAAACCCACGCAGATATGGGGAGAACATGGTGCTGCATGGTGGCGCAGTGGTTTAGCACTGTGGCAGCACAGTTTTACCCTCGGCCGGGGGATCGCGGGGATCATGAGATCGTGGGTTCGATCCCAGCCCCCGACCAACAGTGAGCTGTGTGGAGTTTGCATGTTCTCCCCGTGTTGCGTGGGTTTACTCCGGGATTTCTCCGGTTTCCTCCTGCAAACCAAAAACATGTAGGTTTAGGGCGCTCGCGCACGCAGCGACCGGCAGCCGGTGGCTTGTCACCAGACTGCAAACCAAATCTACCTACGGGTACAAATAAGTAACAAAACAAAAAAAAACAAAAAACATGCAAACTCCACACAGATCACTGTTGGTCAGGGGCTGGGATCGAACCAGGGATCAGAGTTGAGTTGACAGGCGCAGTTGCTGCGCTATGCCACTGGGGGCGCGCGACCTGTCCATGAAATGTGGCCAGTTAAAAATGAAAAATGGTGTGTTTGTTGGTTTTAACCATCTGAAATGTGTCTATTGATCACGTAATTATTGAAAATATATCAAAACAGGCACTTCTCTTAAAAAACACACAGCCTTTATACTTTTTACTCCAGGAAATGTTTTTGACTCTTGCGGGGATTTTCCTCTATGTCAAGAAATGGAAAAAGTCCCTAAATGGTAAATGCCGTTCACTTATATAATGCTTTTTTAAGCATCTCTGGATGACCAAAGCACTTTACAGATCCTGCCATCCACCCATTCACACACACATTCACACACTGATGATGGCTGAGCTGCCCTGCACCAGCGCTGGCCTGACCTATCAGGAGCAACTGGGGATTCAGTGTCTTGCTCAAAGACAGGGATACTGCAGACAGAGCAGGAATTGAACCACTGACCCATCTGCTACACTCTCACGGGCAGCTTCCCTCAGTTAATGTAATCAGTTTACTACAATTTTAATTTTTTGCTGGTGGTTTGTATTGCCTAAATAATGTCTTATTTCCATAACTGCTTTTTTATTTCTAGACTAGTCACCACATTCCAAGGCCGAGTTCAAGTCCAAGTCACCATATTATTTCAAAGGCCAACTTCAGAGTGCTTTACGATATTATTAGGACATACTATTTATACTTTAATGTGGTCCTCGTTGCCGTCACAAGAAAAATGTACATTATTGACAAAAAACACCCATTTTTTTCCTTCTGTTTGCTCTGACATTACTGAAAATTTACTCAAAATGCACATATGTAAGAACCGTAAAATGGTTAGGTGGTTTCATCTTAGAAGACTTTTCAACAAAAAATAAAATTAACTAAATGTTGCAAAACATTACATCTACCACAAGTCAAAAGCTATCAACAACAAGTCAGTTCAGTTGGTACTTGAATCAAATAATGTCTTCATTGCATTTTAGAAACATTAGGGTCTCTAGCATATAATGGAATAACTTTGCTCAATGTGGGCACAAAATAATCTTATTGTACTCCTCATGATCAGTGAATCCAAACTGAACGATTCGTGATTTGGAAGACATAACTGACTCATCAACATACGGCTTGAGTCAATGAGAAGCAGCATCACAATAACTTGTGCAAGAGAGGTCGCCTGCAATGCTGATGGCTCTGCGGGTGAGGTGGGTGAATTAGATGTCCGAGAGGAGGGGGCAGAGAGGCATCAATGATCTTGCTCACTGTTTTCACTGTGCGTTGTGTCTTCCGGCAGGAGGCGGTGCAGCTTCCATACCACACCGTGACGCCACTGGTGAGGATGCTCTCAATGGTGCCCCAGTGGAATGAGCACATGATGGCGGGGGGGGGGGGGGGGGGGGGACTCGTGCTCTCCTCAGTTTGCAGAGGAAATGGAGGCAAGTTTGAGCCTTCTTGGCCAGTGATGTGGTGTTGTTGGACCAGGAGAGGTCCTCAGAGATTTACACCCCCAGAAACTTGGTGCTGCTCAACCTCTCCACAGCTGCGCCATCGATGATCAGAGGGGAATGCTGTGCGTGTCCCCTCCTGATGTTGACCACAATCTCCTTGGTTTTTCCCACATTCAGGAAGAGGTTATTGTCTTTACACCACTGGACCAGTTGGCTCACCTCATTTCTGTAGTTAGCGTCCTCATTGTTGGTGATGAGGCCAACCACCGTCATGTCATCCGCAAACTTGATGATGTGGTTGGTATTGTAGGCTGGTACACAGTCATGGGTCAGCAGGGTAAAGACCAGCGGGCTAAGCACACACCCTTGTGGGGCCCCTGTGCTCAGTGTGATGGTCTTGGAGGTGTTGCTGCCAACCCACACATTCTGTGGCCTCCCTGTGAGAAAGTCCAGCACCCAGTTACAGACAGAGGTTTTGAGTCCCAGGTGTCTGAGTTTTTGTATCAGGTGCTGGGGGATGACTGCGCTGAATGCTGAACCGTAGTCCAAGAACAGCATTAGCACGTAGGAGTTCTTTAAGTCCAGGTGGGTGAGGGCTGGATGGAGAGCTGCAGTGATGGCATCTTCTGTGGATTTGTTTGACCTGTATGCAAACTGAAATGGGTTATGGGAGGGAGGGAGGATGGACTTGATGTTCTGCATGACCAGCCGCTCGAAGCACTTCATTATGATTGCGTCAGTGCTACGGGCCAGTAATTGCTGTAGCTGGATGGGACAGGCTTCTTTGAGACTGGTATTATGCTAGCAGTTTTGAAACATGTAGGGACAACAGCTTGACTCAGGGAGATGTTGAAGATGTCGGCCAGGACATTCTTGAGCTCCTCTGCACAGTCCTTCAGGACGCAACCCGGTATGTTGTCTGGACCAGCGGCCTTGCGTGGGTTGATCCTGCAGAGGATCCTCTTCACGCTAGCCGGATCTAGACTTACGGTCTGCTCATCTGGAGGAGGAGTGGTCTTCTGTGCTGATCTGTGCTTCAAAGGGGCCGAAGAAGTCATTTCGGTTGTTAAGCAGTGTGATGTCACTAGCACAGGTCTGAGGTGGAGGTTTGTAGTTGGTGAGAGTCTGTATGCCATCCGAGAGGGAACGTGCATCTCTGGTGTTGCTGAAGTGTCCGGATATTTTCTTGCTGTACTGTCATTTTGCCTCCTTGATACCACGGGACAAGTTGGCCCAAGGTGTTGTTAGTCCTGCAGTGTCACCGACCCTGAAGGCTGCATACCGAGCCCTCAGGAGCCTGTGGACCTCTGCTGTCATCCATGGCTTTTGGTTGGCATGAACAGTGATGGTTTTGCAGTGAGTGACATCATCAATGCATTTAGCTATGTGTGCTACAACAACCTCAGTGTACTCCTCTAGGTTTGTGTGTCCATTGTGAGTGCTGCGTGCTTGAAAGTGTCTCAGTCTGTAGTGCTGAAGCAGTCTTTCAGAACATCAGAGGCAACCTCTAGCCACACACGTACCTGCTTTTTTGTTAGTCTGATTGTTTTCACTCGGGGTTTGAATGCTGGCCTTAACAAGATGGTGATGTGATCAGAGACCCAGGTGGGGAAGGGGGGGACTCTGTATGCTTTCTTGTGAGTTGTGTACAACAGGTCCAGCAAATTGTCTCCTCTTGTTGGAAAGTCTACATGTTGGTGTAGATTTGGTAGGAGGGCCTTTAAATCTGCATGGTTGAAGTCTCCTGCTGTGATGAGGAATCTGTCTGGATGCGATGTTTATGTCTCATTGATGGCCTGGTAGAGTTCATTTAGTGCTTTACTCCTCTCACCGATCAAAGTGGGTGGGGTATACATGGCGACCATAGGACAGATGAAAATTACCTCGAAATGTAAAAGGGTCGGCACTTGATGATCATAAACTCCACTAATAGAGAACAGTGTTTATGCACAACAGTTGCATCACAGCACCAAGCGTCACTGATGTAGCCACAGACGGCTCCACCTCCCGATTTCCCTCCATCCTTAAACACTCTGTCTGCGCGGTAGCATGTTAGCCCTGCTAACTGAATGGCAGAGACCGGCATATTGCCATTTTACCACGTTTCCATAAAGATAAAAACACAGCAGTTCCACGCATCACGTTGCATAGTTCTCAGGAGCTGTATGTGATTTATATTGTTGTCAAGTGAGCATATGTTGGCCAGAATGAGGGCAGAAATTGGGAGTCTGTGTGGGCTAGCGGTTAGCTTCGCTCGGTTACCTCCGCGTTTACCTCTCTTTTGTCGCCGCTCACACCGTCTACATTGTCTCCATTTGGGATGAGACACAGCAGTTGAGTCCGGGGATGTGGAGGTCTGGTGGAGAAGACCTAGGCCACGGAGTTCCTCTGTAACGCTCTGATCCTGGATGTAATGTTTGGACATATTCCTCGTCTCCAGAAGGCTGTGGCGACTGTAGCTTCTGTGCAGCATCATATATGCACATTAAACACATGAATATACATTAGGCATATTTAAACAACACCAAATGGCACAAAACATGAAGAGACAAGGGAGGCCGCTGCGTGTTCACGAGCCACGTTTGTGTGATTGCTTTCTATATGTGCTGTTTTTCTTCCTGTCTGCCTCAGAGTACAGATGGAAATTAGTGAGAATGCTATAAGCTTGTACAGAGCATCGTTACCCTGTGTTTGATGTTTTTTTCTGTACATGATCCCTGACAAATAAACCAATAAACTAAATTAAACTAAACATATACAGTGGTGTGAAAAAGTTTGTTTGCCCGTTAACTGATTTCTCTTTTTTTTTTTTTGTATGTTTGTCACATTTATGTTTCAGATCATCAAACTGTCATGACGTATTAAGTTTTGACAACTCACGTGCACAATATCAAACACAGGAAGGAACCACACAGAGGGGCATGTTTGACAATTTTATTAATATCAAAATCCAAAGTGCACAGCTACAGAAACAGTCATTCGCCAGAGGAAAGGACCTGTGGAGAGAAGACGAGAGCAGTGAGCTGAGGAGTGCAGTAAGGGGAAATGGGCGAGCCCAACTGCCACTTACTTGAGAAATCCAAAGAGGACCGGCAGGACCCAGCGGGGAATAGACGAACCAGTAGGGTAAGGGGGGAAAGGTGAGCTGATGGTGCCTGACTGGGTGGATGAGATTGCTGAAGGACAGTGTGGTGGGGCAGGAGAGCGCGCGCAGTCCCGGCAACACACCTACACGGTGGCAGCAACCTGAAGAAGAGAAGAGAATAAGGGTTAACGGCGTGTTAACGCTTAACTTGTTAATTTGCTTGCCTGAACACAGGCAGTATACCCAGACGAGCCAGCGTAAACTGCGCCGAGAAAGCCTCCTTAAGAACGCTGGCTGATGAGCGGGTGCAGGTGTGTCTTCTGCCTCAGGTACAGTGAGGAGTTTGTGAAGGTGAGACCGGAGGGGAGGGGTGCACTCCCGCCGCTGGTGACAGGGCCCCCACTTCTAGGAATGCCTCCTCGCGGTCCGGAGCGCTTCTCCAGGTGAGCATGGTGAAAAGCCCGGCACATCCCTTTGTCCAGAATCAGTGATGAGGGAGTCCAGGATTGTTCCTCCGGGCCGTAGCCCTCCCAGTCAACAAGGTACTGTAAGCCCCAGCGGCGAACATCCAGAATCCGCCGAACTGTGTGGGCGGGGTGGCTGTCGATGATGCGGGGAGGAGGATGCGGCTTCGGGGGGGAGCAAAGGGGGACTGGCCGAGAGGGGCTGATGTGAAAGGTAGGGTTCACCCGTAGGGACGGGGGCAGCTTGGTTCAGGTTCAGGTTACTTTATTTGTACCTGTAGGTAGATTTGTTTTGCAGTCTGGTGACATCCATATATACAAGCCACAAATTACATTCAACATAGACACAAACACAGGCACATATGAAGCTGACTATAAACATGATAAGAATACTCAAGGCTCCATCAATCAGGGTATAAAAAGACAAAGAGATGGGAGAAAAACCAGAGGTAAGAGAGAAGGGTCATATTAAAAGTTAAAAACTAGTCAAAGAGGTTAAAAACTCAAAGGTCTAAAACCCAATAAAAGATTTAGAACCCAAGTGATATCCTACAAAAATAAGTAAATATAAAATGGAGCTAATAAATAGTTACCTAAATTATGTGCAATATATTTTTACAGCTTGTTCAACTCTTTGACAGCAGCAGGGACAAAGCTGTTTTTGTAGCGCTGGGTTTTACTTTTTGGGACAGCAAACCTCTGTCTTGAGGGAAGAAGCTTAAAAAGCATCTTTAAAAAGATGCTTTTTAAACATCTGGATTTTAATGGGACACACGCCAGGCTTTTATTTGTGGACTTTTCTTCTGCCTTTAATACAATCCAACCTCATATTTTAGTTGAAAGGCTCCTGCAACAATTTGATTTAAGCAATAATCTGGTGGGTTGGATTCTGGATTTCTTAACCAACAGGATGCAGAGAGTAAGGGTCAATGGCACATTGTCTGACCTAAAGTGCTCTTCTACTGGCTCCCCTCAGGGGTGTGTGTTGTCACCACTACTCTTCATCCTGTACACAAACATGTGTCGGAGCAGACATGACAACAGACACATTATAAAGTATGCTGATGACTCAGTCATTGTCAGTCTCCTCCAGGATGGTGAGAGTGGCCACGGCCCAGTAGTTGATGACTTTGTTCACTGGTGTGAGGATTCCTACCTGCAGCTGAATACAACAAAAACGAAAGATATGATTATTGACTTTAGGAGGAAAACTCCCAGGCACAAAGTCACCATACTAAAAGGCCAGACCACCGAATGTGTACAATCGTACAAATATCTTGGGACGATTATTGATAGTGGATTGAACTTTGAGGTGAACTGTGAAAGGGTGTGCAAAAAGGGTCAGCAAAATTTGCATTGTTTGAGGAAACTTGCACGCTTCCAAATTGACCGACCCATAATGACTATGTTTTATCGGGCTTTTATTGAATCTGTTTTATCCTTTTCTTTAATGTCATGGTTTGGTCAGATAAAACTGAAACAGAGGAAATCCTTGGATCAGGTAGTCAGATGGTCCAGTCGTTTGCTTGGTGAGTCACAGCTGAGCCTGGCATCCCTGTACGCCAAACAAGTACAGAGGATGGCCGACTCGATTTTAAATGATGACTCCCACCCTTTGCACTGCAACTTTCAGCTTCTTCCCTCCAGACGGAGGTTTGCTGTCCCAAAAAGTAGAACCCAGCGCTACAAAAACAGCTTTGTCCCTGCTGCTGTCAAAGAGTTGAACAAGCTATAAAATTATATTGTACATATTCTATATTTACCTATTTTGTAAGATGTGTGCCTGTGTTTGTGTCTATGTTGAATGTAATTAGTGGCTTGTAAATATGGATGTCACCAACTGCAAAACAAATCTACCTACGGGTACAAATAAAGTAACCTGAACCTGAACCTGAACCTGAAGCTGAAAGTGGCAGTGCAAAGGGTGGGAGTCGTCATTTAAAATGGAGGTAGCCATCCTCTGTACTTCTCTGGTGTACAGGGATGTCAGGCTCAGCTGTGACTCACCAAGCAAACGACTGGACCATCTAACTACCTGATCCAAGGATTTCCTCTGTTTCAGTTTTATCTGACCAAACCATGACACTAAAGAAAAGGATAAAACAGATTCAATAAAAGCCCGATAAAACATTGTCATTATGGTTCGGTCAACTTGGAAGCGTGCAAGTTTTCTCAAGCAATGCAAATGTTCAATTCAATTCAATTCAATTCAACTTTATTTATATAGCGCCATTTCACAACAACAGTCATCTCATAGCACTATCAACTGTAGGGAGTACCCCCACAGTTGCAGAAAGACCCCAGCAATCAGGCGATCCCCTGTGAGCAAGCATTTGGCGACGGTGGAGAGGAAAAACTCCCTTTTAACAGGAAGAAACCTCCAGCAGAACCAGGCTCAGGGAGGGGCAGTCATCTGCTGCGACTGGCTGGGGGGTGAGGGGACAGAGAAGAAGAAAAGAACAGACATGTAGAGAGCAAACAGCACGATGGGGACTCAATCTATGGGAGAGAACAAACAAATGTTAATGATCAGCAAAAAAAAATATTTCATAGAGAGTGAGGAAAGGAGTGAGGCCCAGTGCATTACTGGAGGTCCCCCGGCTGACTAAACCTATTAGCAGCATAACTAAGGGAGGGTTCAGAAACACATGATCCCTCCCTAGTTGTAGGCTATATCAAAAAGGTAGGTTTTAGCCCTATTCTTAAAAACAGAGATCGAGTCTGACTCCCGAATCCAGATTGGCAGCTGATTCCACAGGAGAGGAGCTTGATAACTGAAGGCTCTGCCTCCCATTGTACTTTTGGAGATTCTAGGTATTACAAGTAAACCTGCATTTTGGGAGCGTAGTGCTCTGTTAGGATGATACGGTAGTATCAGGTCTTTTAAATAAAAAGGAGCCTGATTGCTTAGAGCTTTGTAAGTAAGAAGAAGGATTTTAAACTTAATTCTAAACTCTATGGGAAGCCAATGAAGGGAGGCCAGAACCGGAGAGATATGATCTCTCTTTCTAGTACCTGTTAAAACTCTTGCTGCAGCATTTTGGATCAGCTGAAGACTTTTTAAAGATGTTTTAGGACAGCCTGATAATAAAGAATTACAATAATCTAATCTCGAGCTAACAAAAGCGTGGATCAGCTTCTCAGCATCACTCTGAGACAAGATGCTCCTAATCTTGGCAATATTACGCAAATGATAGAAGGCAGTCTTAGAAACAAATTTAATATGTGAATTGAAGGACAAATCCTGATCAAAAATAACTCCAAGGTTTCTCACAGAGCTATTAAGAGAAAGAGTAACTGCATCCAAACTGAAAGTTTGATTTGGAAAGGAATTTCTAAGGTTTTTTGGACCAACAAGAATGACTTCAGTCTTATCTGAATTTAATAGCAGGAAATTACAAGTCATCCAAACTTTGATTTCCTTAAGACAGGCTTCTAACTTGGCTAATTGATTAGTATCATCTGGCTTCATTGACAGGTATAATTGTGTGTCATCTGCATAACAGTGAAAATGTATACAGTGCTTTCTAATAATGTTGCCTAACGGAAGCATATATAAACTAAAAAGAGTAGGGCCAAGCACAGATCCCTGTGGAACTCCATGACTAAGCTTTGAGCTGAGAGAAAACTCATCATTTACATGAACAAACTGGAACCTATCAGATAAATAAGATCTAAACCACTGCAACGAAGTTCCATTAAGTCCAACATAGTGTTCTAATCTATCAAGTAGAATATTATGATCAATAGTATCAAAAGCTGCACTAAGATCTAAAAGGACAAGTACAGAAACTAGTCCATTATCAGATGCAATGAGGAGGTCATTAGTGACCTTCGCTAAGGCTGTTTCAGTGCTATGATGGATTCTAAACCCAGATTGAAACTCCTCAAATAAACCATTTCCCTGCAGGTGGTCAAATAATTGCGTAGCAACAACTCTTTCTAAGATTTTTGAAATGAAAGGGAGATTAGAGATTGGTCTATAGTTAGCTAAAGCTCCTGGATCTAGCGTTGGCTTTTTGAGTAAGGGTTTAATTACAGCCGTTTTAAAAGCCTGCGGTACATGGCCTAAAGTTAATGAAGAATTGATTATATGAAGAATAAAGCTACCAATAAGTGGGAAGACTTCTTTAAATAACCTGGTAGGAATAGGGTCTAAAAGACAAGTTGAAGGTTTGGATGAGGAAACTATTTTGTCTAACTCACAAAGGTCGATTGGAGTAAACTCATCAAGACAGACATCAATAGAAGGAGTTGTAGTAGTTACAGTATTTAAGTTAACTGTGGGAAGAATCTGATTGATTTTATCTCTGATGGATGAAATTTTATTATTGAAAAAGTTCATAAAGTCCTGACTAGTAAGCTCTAAGGGGATGCTAGGATTGACAGAGTCCTGACTCTTTGTCAACCTGGCTACAGTACTGAAAAGAAACCTGGGATTATTCTTGTTCTCTTCTATTAATGCAGAGTAATAACTCGTTCTAGCTTTTCTAAGAGATTTTTTATAAATTAAAAGATGATTTCTCCAAGCTAAATAGATTTCATCTAAATTAGTAGAGCGCCATTTTCTTTCTAATTGACGAGTCTTCTGTTTTAAGCTACGAGTTTCTGTGTTGAACCAAGGAGTTAAAAATCTCTGATTAGACTTTTTCTTTTTTAAGGGGGCCACCAAGTCTAGAGCCTGATGCAGAGAAGCTGAAACACTATCCACCATGTTATCAATTACAGAAGGAGCAAGCTGTCTATAGCTTATTTCCGTTGTGTTGACACATGGCATAGAGGAAACAATCTGCATAAATTTGGAAACAGCATCATCTGAGAGGCATCTACTGTGATAATATTTTTCTTTAGGAGCCAAATAGTCAGAAATAGTAAAATCAAAGGTTAACAGACAATGGTCTGACAGTACAGGGTTATGAGGAGACACTACAAGATTTTCTATTTCTATGCCATATGTCAGAACAAGGTCCAATGTATGGTGGAGGTAATGAGTAGAATTTCCTACTTTCTGAGAAAACCCAATCGAGTCTAATATTGAATTAAAAGCCACATTAAGGCAGTCACTATCTACATCCACATGTATATTAAAGTCCCCTACTATAATTATTCTATCAGATTTCAGCACTAAATCAGCTAAGAAATCAGGAAATTCGGATAAAAATTCTGAATAGGTTGATGGGGGACGATAAACTATGGCAAATAAAATTGGGTTTAACCTGGAATTGCTAAAGTGCCCAATACTGAGGACCAGGCCCTCAAAGGAATTATAACATGTTTTTTGCTTTACATTAACTAGTAATTTGGAATGGTAAATTGATGCTACTCCTCCTCCACGACCAGAACTTCTGGGATTTTGACAGTTTAAATAACCAGAGGGAGTTGATTCGTTTAAACCAACATAATCCTCTTGTCCTAACCAAGTCTCTGTAAGGGAAATTAAATCAATCTGATGATCAATTAACAGATCATGGACTAACAGAGACTTGGGAGTTAGAGACCTAATATTTAATAAACCACATTTAATTTTTAAATTATGAGGAGGAACAGAGGCCAAATCATTCAATTTAGAGGCTTTATGTTTAATTTGAGTTTTACCAATATTTTGCTTTATCACTTTGGGATGCTTATACATTATATTTTTATTTACTTTGGAGGGAGCAGACAACGATTCTCTGATGGGGAAGACAGGGGCTAAGCTGAGGGGTGGCGGATGAAGAGGAGCTGCAGAGAGGCGTGTAAGACTGCGACTCTGCTTCCTGGTCCCAACTCTGAGTAGTCATGGTTTTGGAAATTTGGATAAAAAAGATGCCAGATTGTTAGATAAATGAGAAGCACCATCCAAAGTGGGATGAATGCTGTCTCGTCTCATAAGACCAGGTTTTCCCCAAAAAGAGCTCCAATTGTCAATGTAGCCCACGTCATTTTTAGGACACCACACAGACAGCCAGCGGTTCAAGGATGACGAGCGACTAAACATGTCATCACTGGTCAGATTGGGGAGGGGCCCAGAGAATACTACAGTGGCAGACATCGTTTTGGCAAAGTCACACACCGATTCTACATTAAGTTTCGTGACTTCCGACTGCCGGAGACGGATGTCATTAATGCCGGCGTGAATAACAATTGTGGAATATTTACAGTTACTTTTAGCCAGCATTTTCAGATGTTGCTGACCCTTTTTGCACACCCTTTCACAGTTCTCTTCAAACTTTAAATTACTATCAATAATCGTCCCAAGATATTTGTAGGATTGTATACATTCGGTGGTCTGGCCTTTTAGTACGGTGACTTTGTGCCTGGGATTTTTCCTCCTAAAGTCAATAATCAAGTCTTTAGTTTTTGTCATATTCAGCTGCAGGTAGGAATCCTCCCACAAGTGAACAAAATCATCAACTACTGGGCCGTGGCCACTCTCACCATCCTGGAGGAGACTGACAATAACTGAGTCATCAGGATACTTTATAATGTGTCTGTTGTCATGTCTGCTCCGACACGTTTGTGTACAGGATGAAGAGTAGTGGTGACAACACACACCCCTGAGGAGAGCCAGTAGAAGAGCACTTTAGGTCCGACAATGTACCATTGACCCTTACTCTCTGTGTCCTGTTGGTTAAGAAATCCAGAATCCAACCCACCAGATTATTGCTCAAATCAAACTGCTGCAGGAGCCTTTCAACTAAGATATGAGGTTGGATTGTATTGAAGGCGGAGGAAAAGTCCACAAATAAAAGTCTGGCGTGTGTCCCATTAAAATCCAGATGTTTAAAAAGCATGTTAAACAGAGTGACAGTGGCATCCTCCACTCCTCTGTGAGGCCTATAGGCAAACTGCAGAGGATCCAATGCATGCTCAGTCTGCTTTAGGACCTCACATCTGACCAATTTTTCAAAAATTTTCATTAAAATTGAAGTCAAAGCAACTGGTCTAAAGTCGTTTACCCTTTTAGGACAGCTGGATTTTGGACACATGTTGTGTCTGTAAGGACTTGTTGAAAATGTAATGAAATATAGGACTCAGTTCATGTGCACAGGACTTTACCAAGCGCCCACATATATTATCTGGGCCCTGACTTTTGTTCACTTTTACAGCACAGAACTCCCTTTTAATATCCTGCACCTCAATATTAAAGTGCTGATTGTCTTTGAGTTTCTGTTTCAAATCTTGGGTTTCAGTGCTAAAATCAAAGGAGTCAAAACAACCATAAAAACAATTAAGAGCATTAGCCAGCTCTGTGTCTGAATTAAAACCATCTAAAAACACACGATTACTGCACTCTGTGCTCTGAAGGCCTGCAATAGTTTTCGTACTGGCCCAGGCTGAACCAAGTTTCTTTGTTGCCATCTTGCTTTCCAACTCTGATTTATAATTCTGTTTTGCTCTTAAAATTTCGGCCTTCAGCTCCTTTGTGGCAACCTGTAGCTCAGAAACAGACCCCTGTTTAAAGGCAAGTGATTTCCTCTGTAAGCAGGATTTAACTGATTTTGTAACCCATGGCTTGTTGTTGGGATATATTTTGACACGTTTACGTGGAACGATCTTATTTTTCAAAAAGCCATGTATGAGCATGTGACATCCACCAAAGAGTCCAAATCATCCCCGCAGGCCAGTGTGAACATCTCCCAGTCTGTACAGTCAAAGCATTCCTGGAGGCTGTGCACTGAATCTTCTGTCCATACATCTATGTCTCTCGTCTCCACCTTGCCTCTTCTGAGAGCAGTTTTATATGTGGGCAGCAAATGTACACAGTTGTGATCTGAGGTTCCTAAAGGAGGAAGGGGGAGTGATGTATAGGCCCTCTCAATGGATCCATAGCACAGGTCCAATGTCTTTTTTCGCCTGGTTGGGCAGGAGACATACTGATAAAAGTTTTTAAGTGTCTTCTTTAAAGAAACATGGTTGAAATCCCCAAGAATGAAGTTTGGCGCCTCTGGAGAAATTGATTGCAGCTGCTGGATCACATCAAAGATGGTGCTGCAGGCGGAGTCAGCGTCTGCCCTCGGGTGAATGTACACAATTGTGATGAAAAGTTGGGGGAACTCGCGAGGCAAATAAAAGCTGGACCAAAGCGTTGTTAATCACCCGGGAGATGGAAAAGGGCCCAAGGAAGCGGGGGGACAGTTTCTTCGACTTCTCCTTAAGAGGAATCTGACTAGCCGCCAGCCAGACTTGCTGTCCCACAACGTACTTGGGGGCCGGAACCCGCTTCCAGAACCCGCTTCAGCAGCGGCCCGGGTGCGTTCCGTGGCGCGGGCCAGGGCAGCCCGAGTAGCTCTCCAGACACGCCGGCAGCGCTGGGCGTGGGCCCCTACGGATGGAACTGAAACCTCCCTCTTGGCCATAGGGAGAAGAGGCGGCATGTACCCCAACGACACCTCAAAGGGGGTAAGTCCAGTGGCTGAAGACACCGCAGAGTTCATGGAATACTCCACCCAGGTCAGGTGTGTGCTCCAAGATGAGGGATTATCGGCCGCTACGCACCGCACGGCAGCCTCCAGGGACTGATTGGTGCGCTCCGCCTGCTCATTACTCTGGGGATGATTTCTGGACAAGAGGCTCACAGTGGTTCCCAGGGTCCAGCAAAAGGCCCTCCAGACCTGGGACGTAAATTGTGGACCCCGGTCAGACACAGTGTTGATAGGGATGCCCTGGATCCGAATGACGTGATCTGTGAGGAGGACCGCTGTCTCCAAGGCCGACCGAAGTTTAGGAAGGGCCACCAGATGGACTGCCTCAGAGAAGCGATCCACGATGGTCAGGATCACCGTCTTGCCATGGGAAGAGGGCAGCCCGGTCACGAAGTCCACAGCGATATGGGACCACGGCCGACCAGGGACGGGGAGAGGATGGAGAAGTCACGATGGTGGGGAGGAGTCGGATTTATCCCGGATGCACGTCTGACAGGCTCTGACATACTCTCGGATGTCCCGCCGCAGCGTGGGCCACCAGAACACCCGTTGGACAAAGTCGATGGTCCGTGAGATTCCACGATGGCATGCGAAGCGACTGGTGTGACCCCATTGGATGACATCACTGCGGAGGGCGGCCGGGACATACAGACGGTTCCAGGGGCACCCTACTGGCACAGGCTCCTGGGACTGGGCCTGGCGGACCCTCTGCTCGATATCCCAAGTAAGGGCTCCAAGGACGCATGAAGGTGGTTTGATGTTTTTTTTTTTGTTTTGTTTTGTTTTGTTTTTTTTGGGGGGGGGCGCTACGTCCCCGAAATCAAACTGGCGCAAGAGCGCATCCGGTTTGGTATTCCGGGCGCCAGGCTTGTATGGGCTCACAAAGAAAGTAAGCTAAAAATCAGGGTAAGGACATGGGGCCCAGTCCACATCTTGACAGTCTTCCCACTTAAGGGCGGCTACCAGACAACCCACAGTATAGCATCAAAAAAAAAAAAAACCTCACTGGGTGGGTGATGGGGGGACAAGGCCAGGCGGGCCAAAACAAGAATACAAACAAAGAAAAAATGTTTGTCAGGTGGTCGGCCAAAATCCCTGGACCACCAAACTGATGGATGTGGCATGTCAGGTGGCCTGCCAGAGTCCAAGGACCACCAGACGGAGGAACCTGGTGCGTCGGGTGGCCGACCAGAGTCCATGGACCACCAGACGGATGAACATGAAGCATCAGGTGGCCTACCAGGGACCATGGGCCACCAGATGGGGGAACATAACGCGTCGAGAGCACAGGGTTTGGGTGATGGCAGCTGAAGAGCAGCGACCTCGAACAGCAAAGGTGGAGCGGACTGCTCCAACAGCGACCAAGGTGGAGCGGACTGCTTCGACGGCAACCAGGGTGGAGTGTGGTCCTCCTGCAACTCCACCCTCAACGTGGCCACCCTGGACGAGAGGGGAGAACAGGAGGTTAGTGAGGTGGCATCACAGTCATCGGCAGTAGAGACTGGTAGGGAGGACCCTGAAGCATGTGGAGTCTGCGCTTGGGTCAAGCCCACAAATGTGACGTTATTAAAACAATTCTGCAAAAAAGAGTGGGGCAAAATTCCTCAACAGTGATGTAAAAGACTCATTGACAGTTACTGCAAAAGCTTGACTGCAGTCGTTGCTGTCAAGGGTGGCACAACCAGTTATTAGGTTTAGGGGGCAATTACTTTTTTCACATGGGGCCAGGTAGGTCTGGAGAGCTTTTTTCTCTTACTAAGTGACATCATCATTTAAAAACTGCATTTTCTATGAATGAATGAATGAATTTTCTATTTACTCTGTCATGGAATGCGCCCCTTCGTGGCACACAAACAGAAGAATTGGACCCAAGAGCTGGAGCTGAAGTTTGCAATGATTTATTTTCCACAAAAAAACCCAAAAAGCAAGACATGACATAAATTTGGCAAAAGTGACAAAACTTGACTTGTCGTGGCATGACATGACAAAGCAACATAGTAACACAGTAAACCCAGTAGATTGCCACACCCAGGGCAGTGCACGGCATGTACGTATAAGTAGTGCTGCAAATCAACAACACCTGTGGATAATCAGCAATCAAAATATCAAAAGCAGCTGTGAATACTTAGCAAAGCAAAAAACTCACAACGCAAAACTGAAAGCAAACAAAAGGGAGACATAATCAAAACATAAACGTGACAATGATAACATAATACTAATAATACTAATAAACAGGACTATGATGAACTAAACTAAGATTAAGGTAAGGGGAATGACAAGACAAAACTCAACAGATAATTATGGCAAACAGAAGTATGAGAAAATCAACACAACGATCAGACTGGGCTGAGGTGAAGAAAACACAGCAAATTATCAAAAATAAACTTAAAGCACGAGCATGGTCCCTAAATCATGTTCAGAACCTAATATACTCAAGCTATATATTAAAATTAATTTGATGATCTGAAACTTTTAAGTGTGTGACAGATATGCAAAAATATATGAAATCAGGAAGGGGGCTAATACTTTTTCTCAGCACTGTAGATCCACCTGTGGATTGCCACCTTATCATGGTGGAGGGTTTTGTACACCCCATGGTCATGGCCAGCGTGGGAGCTCAACGGCTATCTGGATCAGGTGGCAGTCTGAGCTTCTCTGCTTAGAATGCAAGCCAGACCCTGGGATAACTTGTAGAGTCAGGATGGATGGATGGATGGACTGTTTCTCCCTGCTACAATGGACTATTCCAGGAAATACTCAGCTCATGTAAACAAATCTTGCTGGCATTTCCAAAACTAGACCCTCCCCACTTCCACTCTGTCAGGGACTGCCCTGTAGTCAGAGTCAGACTCAAAGCTGATTCAAGTTCCCCACATCAACATGGTATAAAAATTGCTGCCAGTTTTTGGATGAACTACCGTCTCCCTTGTGGAAACTGGATCTGATGCAGCCTCATGTTAATTTGGTTTCAAATTAGTATTGCGCAAGAGCAGAAAAGACTGCTGTCATCCTCCAGATGGTGTAAAAGCAGAGAATGAAGTCCTTGGGCCTTCAGCACTCACTTCACCACTGCTTGTATTGTTTGTCAGAAAAGAGCATTTTTCCCAGACTCAAAACACAATAAGATCTTTAAGCCATTAAGCCACAAGAAAAATATGCTGCTCAAAAAAATAAAGGGAACACTTTCCCTTTATAAATAAAGGGAAAGTGTTCCCTTTATTTTTTTGAGCAGTATATATCCCCATATAATTACAGTCAATATATTATTTTTTTGTGTGTTCTGATTTACAAGACATGTGAAAAAGATAAATAAAATTATTTACCCTTCAGGCTTCACTAACATACTTATTATTAACTGTAAAATAAATGTTGTCGTAATATGATACAATACAGTATATTGAATTATACATTAGGAATTCCCACATTTTATATATTGTTCACGCATATATTGTTATAGTATATTTACATACTGTATTTGGCATGGCATGGCAAACCGGGGTGGTGATTCCTCTCTTCAAAAAAAGGGGACCGGAGGGTGTGCTCCAACTTTAGAGGGATCACACTCCTCAGCCTCCCTGGGAAGGTCTATGCCAAGGTACTGGAGAGGAGAGTCCGGCCGTTGGTCGAACCTCGGATTCAGGAGGAGCAATGTGGTTTTCGTCCTGGCCATGGCACATCGGACCAGCTCTTTACCCTCTCGAGAATTCTCGAGGGTTCGTGGGAGTTTGCCCAACCAGTTTACATGTGTTTTGTGGACCTGGAGAAGGCATTTGACCGCGTCCCTCGTGGTTTTTTGTGGGGGGTGCTTCGGGAGTATGGGGTATCGGGCTTGTTGTTACGAGCTATTCGGTCTCTGTACGACCGTTGTGAGAGTTTGGTTCGTATTGCCAACACTCGGTCGGACTCATTCCCAGTGAGAGTTGGACTCCGCCAGGGCTGCCCTTTGTCACCAATCCTGTTCATAATTTTTATGGACAGGATTTCTAGGCGCAGTCAGGGAATGGAGGGTGTCATGCTTGGTGACCACAGGATCTCATCTCTGTTGTTTGCAGATGATGTTGTCCTGTTGGCTTCATCCAGCAATGACCTACAGCTCTTGCTGGGACAGTTTGCCGTTGAGTGTGAAGCGGCTGGGATGAAAATCAGCACCTCCAAGTCCGAGTGCATGGTCCTCAGCCGGAAAAAGGTGGATTGCCCTCTCTGGGTTGGGGACAGGCTCCTGCCCCAAGTGGAGGAGTTTTAGTATCTTGGGGTCTTATTCACAAGTGAGGGGAAAATGGAGCAAGAGATTGACAGACGGATCGGAGCAGCATCTGCAGTGATGCGGACGTTGTACCCGTCTGTTGTGGTGAAGAGGGAGCTTAGTTCTAAGGCAAAGCTGTCGATTTACCAGTCAATCTACGTTCCTACTCTCACCTATGGTCACAAGTTTGGATAATGACCGAAAGAACAAGATCACGGATACAAGCGGCTGAAATGAGCTTTCTCCGTAGGATTGCTGGACTCACCCTCAGAGATAGGGTGAGGAGCTCAATAATCCGGGAGAGGCTCAAAGTAGAACCACTGCTCCTCCACATTGAAAGTAGTCAGTTGAGGTGGTTTGGGCATCTGATTAGGATGCCTCCTGGACACCTCCCACTTGAGGTGTTTCGGGCACGTCCCACTGGGAGGAGACCCCGGGGCAGACCCAGGACTCGGTGGAGAGACTATGTCTCCCAGCTGGTCTGGGAATGCCTTGGTATCCTCTCTGAAGAGCTGGAGCAGGTGGCTGGGGAGAGAGAAGTCTGGGTTTCTCTGCTTGAACTGCTGCCTCCGCGACCCGGACCTCCGGAAAAGCAGTAGAAGATGGATGGATGGATGGATACATACTGTATATAGTACACCACAAATGTCCCAAAATGTATCTTGAAAAGTGGTTTCCACAAGATTAGCCAGTGTATCCCATCATGCATATCGAGAAGAAAAACAAAGATAAACTGAGCAAATGTGGGAAAAAATTAAAATGCATTCAAGGGGGAAGAAGTAATACACTTTTACAAATCATCTGATCTTTTTAATCAGTTTATCACCTTTATGTCGCCATCATCTAAGATAAGATAAGATAAGACAAGACTTCATCAGTCCCTCCAGGATTTCACGATGTTGCGATCGCGTCAATTCACGTAAAATCAGCCTATCAGCGCAACTATTGCACGACCTTGCAACTTTGTCCAATCGTCGCAACTTTCCCACAATTTTGGCCAATCCTCGTCAACTTCCACCAATTTCACCAATCAAATTTGTCTCTCACTGGCACCCAAACGCTCAGTCTAACCAATCAAATGCATCGCTGCACCTGTTCACTTCCGTGTTCACAGTGAGTATTAATGGAATACATCAGCAAAACCAGAGTGACTTAAAAAAAACACTCACCCACAAGGTTTCCAACACTGTCCCTTCCTCCATCTTCCCCAGCCTGCCGGTGGACGTCTCGCCATGTCTCCGTCCTGACCGTGTGTACGAAGCACTGGGTTTGTGTTGAAAAACGTCCACATGCTCCAAAAGCACCCCGTCGTGGGAGCGCACATGAGGTCAAATGCCACAAAACCACAAACAAAATGGGCAAATCTAACACTACAGCCAGTGTTTGAACATTTTATACAGCTCCATCCATCCATCCATCCATCCATCCATCTTCTACCACTTTTCCGGAGGTCCGGGTCGCGGAGGCAGCAGTTCAAGCAGAGAAGCCCAGACTTCCCTCTCCCCAGCCACCTGCTCCAGCTCTTCAGAGGGGATACCAAGGCGTTCCCAGACCAGCTGGGAGACATAGTCTCTCCACTGAGTCCTGGGTCTGCCCCGGGGTCTCCTCCCAGTGGGACGTGCCTGAAACACCTCAAGTGGGAGGCATCCAGGAGGCATCCTAATCAGATGCCCGTACCACCTCAACTGACTCCTTTCAATGTGGAGGAGCAGCGGTTCTACTCTGAGCCTCTCCCAGATGACTGAGCTCCTCACCCTATCTCTGAGGGTGAGTCCAGCAATCCTACGGAGAAAGCTCATTTCAGCCGCTTGTATCCGCAATCTCGTTCTTTCGGTCATTACCCAAAGCTCGTGACCATAGGTGAGAGTAGGAACGTAGATTGACTGGTAAATTGACAGCTTTGCCTTAGAACTAAGCTCCCTCTTCACCACAACAGACCGGTGCAACGTCCGCATCACTGCAGATGCTGTTCCAATCCGTCTGTCGATCTCTCGCTCCATTTTCCCCTCACTTGTGAACAAGACCCCAAGATA
The DNA here is from genome assembly GCA_020510985.1 of Pholidichthys leucotaenia. Classification (NCBI taxonomy): domain Eukaryota; kingdom Metazoa; phylum Chordata; class Actinopteri; order Cichliformes; family Pholidichthyidae; genus Pholidichthys; species Pholidichthys leucotaenia. The sequence goes on from CM035842.1 coordinate 11,165,287, forward strand.
CTTAAACTCCTCCACTAGGGGCAGGAGCCTGTCCCCAACCCGGAGAGGACAATCCACCTTTTTCCGGCTGAGGACCATGCACTCGGACTTGGAGGTGTTGATTCTCATCCCAGCCGCTTCACACTCAGCGGCAAACCGTCCCAGCAAGAGCTGTAGGTCATTGCTGGATGAAGCCAACAGGACAACATCATCTGCAAACAACAGAGATGAGATCCTGTGGTCACCAAGCATGACACCCTCCATTCCCTGGCTGCGCCTAGAAATCCTGTCCATAAAAATTATGAACAAGATCGGTGACAAAGGGCAGCCCTGGCGGAGTCCAACTCTCACTGGGAATGACTCCGACCGAGTGTTGGCAATACGAACCAAACTCTCACAATGGTCGTACAGAGACCGAATAGCTCGTAACAACAAGCCCGATACCCCATACTCCCGAAGCACCCCCCACAAAAATCCACGAGGGACGCGGCCAAATGCCTTCTCCAAGTCCACAAAACACATGTAAACTGGTTGGGCAAACTCCCACAAACCCTCAAGAATTCTCGAGAGGGTAAAGAGCTGGTCCGATACGCCACGGCCAGGACGGAAACCACATTGCTCCTCCTGAATCCGAGGTTCGACCAACGGCCGGACTCTCCTCTCCAGTACCTTGGCATAGACCTTCCCAAGGAGGCTGAGGAGTGTGATCCCTCTAAAGTTGAAGCACACCCTCCGGTCCCCTTTTTTGAAGAGAGGAACCACCATCTCGGTTTGCCATGTCAAAGGCACTGCCGCCGACCTCCACGCAATGTTGCAGAGGCGTGTCAACCATGACAACCCAACAACATCCAGGGCCTTGAGGTACTCAGGGCGAATCTTGTCCACCCCCGGGGCCCGGCCACCAAGGAGATTTTTAACCACCTTGGCGACCTCAGCCCCTGTGATAGGCGAGTCATCCCCCTCGTCCCCAAACCCTGCTTCCTCTGTGGAAGGCGTATCAGTGGGATTGAGGAGATCCTCGAAGTATTCCTTCCATCGCCCGACGATATCCCCAGTCGAAGTCAACAGTGTCCCATCCGCACCATACACAGTGTGGACAGGGAGCTGCTTTCCCCTCCTGAGCCGCCGGACAGTTTGCCAGAATCTCTTCGAGGCCGACCGAAAGTCTTGTTCCATGGCCTCACCGAACTCCTCCCATACCCAGGTTTTTGCTTCAGCAAAAGCCTTTAAGCTTATTTTATACAGCTTAAAGGTAAAATCATTACTACATTTTGCCAATGAGCTTTAAAGCTGTGAATCTCCGGTCTGAACACTGACACCCCCCGCACCCCCGATAAATGAAAGATGTGTGTCTGAAAAGACAACTGTGTGTCCAGACGTGCAGCAGAAAGACAGGTAGGAGTTAGGCATGGAAAGAGAGAGAATATTGTCTGTAATTTTTTTTTTTTTCAGAAAAACACAGACTCCAATAACCAAGAGTGGTTGGGGACCGTATGGAGTTTTCAAAAGAAGGTGCTGCCAGTAATTTCCAAAACTCTACTCTTTGACATGCATTCAATGCAATTTAGCTGTTGTAACAGATATTGTGTTAAAGTCTGTATTTGCTGTTGCACAAGAGTTTTTCTGTATAGCAGAAGTTTCTGCTTAATTTACAAATCACTGTAATAGGAAATTTTTGACAATCCTGTACTTTTCTTGTATTGTTATATAGAATATCACTGCAGTAAATTGGAAAAAAAAATGCTTTAAAATGTGTAATTCTTCCCACAACTTTTAGTGCAAAAAAAAACCTCTTAAAACATCGCAACTTTTTAAAAAAGCTCTCGCAAATTCAGGTTTCTTGGGCCGCAACAATCATAAAAATATCCCGCGAAATACTGGAATGACTGCTTTATTAGTCCCACAATGGGGAAATTACAGGATTGCAGTAGCAAAGGGATAGCAGCACTCAGCAATAGTAAATAAGATAAGAATTGGTTAACCAAAGCAGTAAATAAATATGCATACACTACTCACAAAAAATTAGGGATATTAGGCTTTCGGATGAAATTTCAGGCTGCACCTAAAATGCATTAAAACCTTTACAGGTGAACTTAATTTGATCTTCACTAACCTTTTGAATACACATTTCCAACTATTTAATGTTTTAGTACTTTTTGCGTAACTTGCTGTTCTCTAACAAGGTGCTTAAAGTAGAACTGAACTGAACGGCATTGAACGGCACTGGGTGATAGTACATACAATTATAAAGATAATTTATCATTGGCACCCCCTCCACAAATCCCGGAATCTTGGAGAAAATCGCGATTTTGAATTTCCCGCCCTGAAAAATCAGACAAATCCGCAGATTAATCGGAAGTGCAGCCGGAGTTCCGCGTGACGTCACGAGTGTGACACAGTCCTTCATGTTTACCATTGCGAGCACGTCGACACTGGTTGTTTTTGGTGCATTTTGTCGTGATAGTCGACTACAAAACACTTCCAACACCTGGGAAGATCTGTTCAGTGGCCAAGGAAAGCTGTCATGGCGACGAAAGAAAAGAAAGGGGGAGGAAAAGCGACCGGGAAGCGATGCGTTTCTAGATATAGATATTACAGTGATCCCTCACTTATCGCGTTTAATGGGGACCAGAACCGACCGCGAAAAGTGAAAAACCGCGAAGTAGCGTCACCCCCCCCCCCCCAAGGGCGTCACAAGCACTATTTTGCACAAAAAGCCACAAGAGAACAGCGAAAAGTGCCACTAAGCAACACGAGCGATAAAGAAGGCGCTCTGCAGGGAGAGAAGCTGGGTAAAACGTCTCGGCCAATCAGCTTGCGAGGTAAAACGTCTCGGCCAATCAGCTTGCGAGATTCCCGAGCGGTGAAGAGGTGGGCGGAGAGGAGTGGAGCGGTGGTCAGAGAGGTGGATTTTGAGTTGTGCGGGCTCTCCGTGTTGATACCTGAAGGACTACATTAGAACATAATAGTGATAGTACATACAATTATAAAGATAATTTATCATTGGCACCCCCTCCACAAATCCCGGAATCTTGGAGAAAATCGCGATTTTGAATTTCCCGCCCTGAAAAATCAGACAAATCCGCAGATTAATCGGAAGTGCAGCCGGAGTTCCGCGTGACGTCACGAGTGTGACACAGTCCTTCATGTTTACCATTGCGAGCACGTCGACACTGGTTGTTTTTGGTGCATTTTGTCGTGATAGTCGACTACAAAACACTTCCAACACCTGGGAAGATCTGTTCAGTGGCCAAGGAAAGCTGTCATGGCGACGAAAGAAAAGAAAGGGGGAGGAAAAGCGACCGGGAAGCGATGCGTTTCTAGATATAGATATTACAGTGATCCCTCACTTATCGCGTTTAATGGGGACCAGAACCGACCGCGAAAAGTGAAAAACCGCGAAGTAGCGTCACCCCCCCCCCCCCCAAGGGCGTCACAAGCACTATTTTGCACAAAAAGCCACAAGAGAACAGCGAAAAGTGCCACTAAGCAACACGAGCGATAAAGAAGGCGCTCTGCAGGGAGAGAAGCTGGGTAAAACGTCTCGGCCAATCAGCTTGCGAGGTAAAACGTCTCGGCCAATCAGCTTGCGAGATTCCCGAGCGGTGAAGAGGTGGGCGGAGAGGAGTGGAGCGGTGGTCAGAGAGGTGGATTTTGAGTTGTGCGGGCTCTCCGTGTTGATACCTGAAGGACTACATTAGAACATCAGGTATCAACACGGAGAGCCCGCACAACTCAAAATCCACCTCTCTGACCACCGCTCCACTCCTCTCCGCCCACCTCTTCACCGCTCGGGAATCTCGCAAGCTGATTGGCCGAGACGTTTTACCTCGCAAGCTGATTGGCCGAGACGTTTTACCCAGCTTCTCTCCCTGCAGAGCGCCTTCTTTATCGCTCGTGTTGCTTAGTGGCACTTTTCGCTGTTCTCTTGTGGCTTTTTGTGCAAAATAGTGCTTGTGACGCCCTTGGGGGGGGGGGGGTGACGCTACTTCGCGGTTTTTCACTTTTCGCGGTCGGTTCTGGTCCCCTTAAACGCGATAAGTGAGGGATCACTGTATTCCCCGGCGGCGGACCTCGCCTCTGCATCGCCGTCTGCCAGCTGCTGTCACAGGTGCATTAGGTCTCTGTCTCCCCGGGCTCGCCCTTGTGCACGCCTGCCACCTGCCACACTCCTGCATCCTCCTCTGTCTCGTCACCGATCCTGAATGCCTCTTCACTCTGAAAACTCTGGTTTTCTTGACTGCTGGAACTGCTGGAATGGCTATCATCTGCCATTGTTGTTTTGTTTAGGGATCACACTCGTGACGTCACGCAGCGTCGTCTGCACTACTTCCGGTTTGTTTGGCACTGCCAGCCAGAGGCAAAAGTTTATCGGCTTATAGCTTGGCCATCGCACGGCCTAAAAATTTCTTTTATGTGTTGAAAAATACAATAGGTAATAAGGAATTAATCTGCTATTCTACTTTTTGCGCCAAAAGGTGGGTTCAGTTCTACTTTAACGGCAAAATTCACAACAGGTGTTTGATCCATGAATCGACCAGTAAATTTTCTGGTTCAATTTGTATTGGTGTTTAAACAGTCTTCTTCATCATGCTGTTCACATTTTGACATCATGAGACCAAGACAACACCTAACAATTGATCAACAGTACCTCGCCATTGCGAGGCTTCAAACAGGATGTTCTCAGAGGAAAGTAGCCACTGAGCTGAGAGTATCACAGAGTGTCATCAGCAGGTTGCAACAGAGATACAGAGACACTGGAAGAGTAACAGAAAGGCATAGAACTGGACGTCCTTTGGCCACATCCCATGCTGATGACCGCTTCATTTTGAACAGTGCCCTGCAGAACCGAATGATGCATGCCACTCAACTCCAGGCACATTTAAGGGAGGTGAGAGGCACCCAAGTGTCACATCAGACCATTCAAATCCATTTACATCTGCATGATCTGCATGCTAGACGGCCTGCAAGGGTACTTGACCACACCATCAGGCACAGGCGTCATTGTTTGCATGGGCCAGGGAGCATTTACGCTGGACAAGGGACCAGTGGACTTCAGTGCTGTTCTCTGACGAAAGTCGATTCACGTTGAGCAGACATGATGGACGTTAATGATGTTGGAGATGTCTTGGAGAGCACTATGCATCAGCCACTGTTGTCACCATGTTACAGGTGTGTCTAGTCAATACAGAACTGCTCTACACCTTGTGAATGGTACAGTGACAAGCCAATACTACCTGAATAACACCATTAATCCAGTCATTGTGCCCCTGCATAAACAACGCAGGCCTAATTTCATCTTCATGGCCGACAATACTTCAGCTCATTGAGGTCACATCATTTGGGAATGGCTTCTGGAGGCTGGGGTACCTCAAATGGAGTGGCCTGCACTTTCTCCAGACTTGAATCCCATAGAAAACCTATGGGATCAGCTGAGTCGCCGTGTAGAGGCTCGTAACCCTGCATCCTACAACCTCAATGACCTGAGGGCCGCCCTTCAAGATGAGTGGAATGCCATGCTTCAGCAGACAATAAGCCGACTTGTGAACAGCATGAGACGTCATTGTCAAGCTGTAATTGATGCTCAAGGGCACATAACAAGCTATTGAGACACTAACATTTTTTGTTGTGGTATACCCACCACTGTTATTGGAACCTTTCTGTGTGGAGTTTGCATGTTCTCCCTGTGCTGCGTGGGTTTACTCCGGGGGCTCCGGTTTCCTCCCACAATCCAAAGACATGCATGTTAGGTTAATTGGCTGTTGTAAATTGTCCCTAGATATCTGTTTCCTATAGGCCCTTAGAATAGAGGGTTAGTACTAGTGAAAGCGCTTTGAGTGGTCTTTGTGACTAGAAAAGCGCTATATAAGTGCAGGTTAGTTAGTTAGTTAGTTAGTTATTGGCTTTTGTTTCAATAAATTGTTTGAGCTGAGGAAATCATCATTGCGTGCTTCTACTTAAATGCCCTACTTTCATGATATGATATCACTGTAGTGTGAACTTTTTACATTTTCCATAAATTTCATCCGAAAGCCAAATATCCCTAACTTTTTGTGAGTAGTGTATGTACACATTGTTATGGCCCCGCTCCTTCTTGAAATGGGTCATCTGTGTGTTTTTTTTCTTGTGCTGTAAGTGGAGCTACGAAGGATCGCCCTTGGCTGAGGGTTACCCTACATAAGCCACACCTGTGCACTTGTCAGCAGCTTTTTGCTCCGACAGAGGCCGGGTGCCTCTCTGCTGTATGTCTGCACTCTGCCTACTACTGTTTTTCTGTTGTTTGCTTGGGGCTGTGCTGGCGGCCCCCGTCGGTGCTGTTTGTAGCCTGTGGGCTTGATTTGGGGGTTTTGCCGCTGGGCATAATTGAGAGCTGCAACTGATCCAGGATTGCTAGTTACTTCACCCTGGGTGCGCTTTGAACACGTGACGTCAGGTACGTGCCTCTGTGTTTGTGGTCTTTTAATTTACATATTTTCATAACCTTATACCTTAACAGTTAGATAACAACCTATATTGTTATTTACGTGAAAAATGATCACAGAAATACAAGCTACCCAACCAATCTTTCAAAAAAAAAAAAACGACTCAGAGTGTGAATGCAGTCTCACCTGCAGATGACTTTAATACATTTTTTGTTAACATTGGTCCTAATTTGGCATGAGAAATACCCATTATGGCACCTACAGTTTGGTCACTGGGTTGGCCAGTGACTGGTTTGTTGTTTTCTTGTCTCACGCATCCAATACTCACATCACCACTCATTATTACAGACACCTTTTATTTGCTGTTTTTTTCTAAAAAATAAACTTATGTTTAAATTGGCACCTCTGTGTGGTCTCCCTTCTTTGTCCAGCCTCAAGCCGGGCTGTGACAAATGGGGGCTCGTCCATCTGTTTAAACCCAGATCGTTTGTTTGAGCTTTGGCCTATTTGTAATAGGACAAAATAGGAGCCCATCCGGCTGTTTTGGACTCAGAACCATCTGTTTTGGCTTTGGTCCATTTGTGACAGGATGGGAGCTTGTCCATCCAGTTGAACCTGGCTCGTCTGTTTGAGCCTTAGACCTGTTTATAAAAGGACAAAGTGGGGGGCTTTTCTGATTGTCTGTTTGAGCTTGGATTCATTTGTGAGAGAATGGGAACTTGTTCGTTTGTTTGAAAGCGGTTCATCTGTTAGATCCATTTGTAAATCCAGACTCGTTTGCTCATCTGTGTTAGTGTGGACCTGTGTGTGGGAACAGGAGCTCATTTGTTTGTGTGGCGGGTTTGTCCGTGTGTTTATTAACTGGGTTAAATCAGGTGTGTTCCATTCATTTGGTTTTGATATCACTTGAAATTTCTCCTGTTAGGCTTAACAGTGGATTCCATTAGGAGGTTCACTGTCTGTCTTTGGTTTATTACAGTGGTGAAAATGGTCTGGGGCCACTTCCATGGGATTTCTGCAAGTCGCTGCAGAGAAGTTGCTCGACAGCCCAGTGCAGGGGTGTCCAACCATGTGCCATGGAGAGCCAAGACCCTGCAGGTTTTCTCTTCTACCCAGTCTCTTCAGCAGGTGTTTTCACTTATCAGCAATCAGTGGGAAGAAGTTCACTGAAATCTGCTGTTGAAGACACTGGTTGGAGGTAAAACCTGCAGGGTCTTGGCTCTCCATGGCACATGGTTGGACACCCCTGGCCCAGTGGGTTTGTGAGTAAAGATCTTCCCGCCAGTAACTGCACGAAAACTAGGGTCGACGTTAGGTAGATAGGCTTCTGTGACTAGGTAGTCAGGGAGGAGACTTTCCAGTGTGTCATTTTTTTGTATGGAACCACTTCCTTCTGTTTGTGACCCAGTTCAGTTTGGTCTGGTTGCGCAATCTATTCATGTGTGTGAGTAGAGGCGCTGATGGCAGGTTTTGTGAATGAGTGAGTGGCTGTGGTGTATGTGTGATGTCAGTGCTCATTATTGTGCAGCGTTTGCCAAGAAGTATGCATGTGTTGGGGAGACACGAAGGTTGGTGAGTGTCTGTTAATTTGGAAATCTGTTTGTGGTGTTTTTTTGGTTTAGAGCGTGAATGAATTGTTTTAGGTTGTTGGGCAGAGTGCTGCACTTGTGAATTACTATTGCACATCAGTCTGAGTTGTTTACGTGTTGACAGTGGTGTAACACGGCGGCATGATAAAATAAGCCTTTATTAGTCCCACAATGGGGAAATTCCAGGATTGCAACAGCACAGGGATAGCAACACTCAGAGCACTAATTTAGAAGATAAGAAAATAAGAGCAGTGAATATACATATGTACACATAAATATATATATATATATATATATATATATATATATATATATATATATATATATATATATATATATATATATATATATATACACAAAGTGCGGAGCATTGTAGCTACATGGACTAAACAGCATAACCGTCTATTTAGTTACCCTTCATGGTATGAATATGTACCCATACATATTGTCACGCTCCATAGCGACTGATTTTGTCCTAGTTGTATTCTGGAGGAGATCATTTGTGTAAGTCTGTTGCGTCTTTTGCATTCAATACTATTAGGTCATCACATTTTTTTTGCGATCTCTGCGAGCAGCCCTGCTTAGGTTATACAGTCTGACAGCCGTAGGTAGGAAGGACCTGCGAAACCTCTCGGTCGAGCATCTAGGATGATGTAGTCTACTGCTAAATGAGTTCTTCAGTACGTCCAGTATGTCCTGCATAGGGTGGGACTCCAGCAGAGACGACAGTTTGGCCACCATCCTTCTCTCTCCTATCTCCTCCACTGGGTCAAGGCGTTTCCCCAGGACAGAGCTAGCTTTCTTGGTTAGTTTGTTCAGTCTCTTCCTATCGGCTGCTGTAATGCCGTTGCCCCAGCAGACCACTCCAAAAGTGATGGCTGATGCCACCACCGTGTCGTAGAATGTCTTCAAGAGCACCCCTTGTACACCAAAAGACCTGAGCCTCCTCAGTAGGAACAGCCTGCGCTGTCCCTTCTTGTAGAGTGCGTCGGTATTGTGTGACCAGTCTAGTTTATTGTTCAGATGAACACCCAGGTACTTGTAGGATGTCACCACCTCAGTGTCTGTTCCCTGGATGTTTACTGGTGCTGTGAGGGGTTGTCCTTGTCTGTGGCAGTCCACCACCAGCTCCTTAGTTTTCCTCGTGTTGATCTGGAGGCAGTTCCGATGGCACCAGTCCACGAAGTCCTGGATAAGTCCTCTGCACTCAGCTTCATCTCCATTGAAGATGAGGCCGACGATCGCAGAGTTGTCAGAGAACTTCTGTAGATGGCAATGTGTTGTGTTGTGTGAGAAGTCCGCAGTATAAAGGGTGAACAGGAAGGGAGCCAAAACCGTTCCCTGGGGGGCCCCCGTGCTACCGATGATCGTGTCGGACACACAATCCCGGGTTCTCACAAACTGTGGCCGGTTTGTGAGGTAGTCCAGGATCCATGATGACAGGTGCTGGTCCACCCCTGCGCACAACAGCTTGTCCTTCAGGATCATCGGTTGGATGGTGTTGAAAGCACTGGAGAAGTCAAAGAACATGATCCTCACCATGTTCCCGGGCTTCTCCAGGTGGGACAGGGAGCGGTGAAGGAGGAAGATCACTGCATCCTCCACCCCAATGCCATGCTGGTAGGCGAACTGGAGTGGATCCATCGCTGGTCCCACTAGGGGGTGGAGGTGAGCAAGGATCAGTCTCTCTAGGGTCTTCATCACGTGAGACGTCAGGGCCACTGGTCTGTAGCTCTTCAGGTCTTTGGGGTGGGAAGTCTTTGGTATGGGTACCACACAAAATGTTTTCTACAACTGTGGTACTCTCCTCCAGCTTCAGGCTCAGGTTGAAGATGGGCTCCACAATCCCACACAGCTGGTCTGCGAAGGACTTGAGGAGCTTTGCACCGATGCCGTCCGGTCCCGAGGCCTTCCTCACCTTGATCTTTCTCAGCTCCGTCCTCACCTGAGTCTTAGTGAGGGTCAGGTTGGGGGGGCTGTGTGCTGGGAGTGGGGGGGGGGGGTGTTGGTGGAGTGGGGTGTGGACAGCAGGTCTCGATGACTGTAGAGGCAGCAGTGGTTGGTGTGCAGGGGAGGGCGGTTGGTCAAACCTATTAAAAAACAGGTTCAGATTGTTCGCCCACTCCCTGCCTCCCGTGGCCTGAGAGGAGGTATTCTGGAGCCCAGAGATGGTTTTAAGGTTTCTCCAGACCCCGCTGATGTTGCTCTGTTGCAGCTTGTCCTCCATCTTTTTCCTGAAGCTGTCCTTGACTTCTCTGATCTTCCTCCTCAGCTCCCTCTGTACGGACTGCAGCATCTCCCTGTTCCCCGACCTGAAGATCCTCTTCTTCTCTCTCAGAAGTGTTTTTATCTCAGGGTTGATCCAGGGTTTGTTGTTCGAGCAACACCGTATGGTCTTGGTGGGTACGGTGTTGTCCACACAGAAGTTGATGTAGTCCGTGATGGTGTGAGTGAGGCCATCGATGTCCTCACCATGTGGATTGCAGAGCTGCTCCCAGGCAGTGGTTTCAAGACAGTCCTTTAAAGCGTCCATTGCCTCCTCAGACCATATCTTCACTGTGCGCATGACCGGAGGTTGTCTGTGTACTAGGGATTTGAACACCGGCAGGAGATGAACCAAGTTGTGATCCGATCTCCCAAGTGGGGGGAGTGGTGATGAGGTGTACGCCTCCTTAGTGTTAGCATAGAATAAGTCCAGTGTTTTATTGTCTCTAGTGTGGCATGTGACATACTGGGTGAACGTGGGCAGAATTGGGGACAGTGAAATATGGTTGAAATCACCTGAGATGAGGAGAAGAGCATCTGGGTGTTCTGTCAGCAGCCTGCCAGTTACTGAGTGGATGGCGTCATGCGGTGTCCCAGCGTTCGCCATTGGATTTGCATAAATAACAATGCAGATCACGTGTGAGTATTCCCTCGGGAGATAGGTAGGCCGCATGCTAACAGCTAGCAACTCAATGTCTTTGCTGCAGTGACGTTGTTTAACCGTGATATGTCCCGGTCTGCACCAGCTGTTATTGACATACATTATCACTCCTCCACCCCTTGCCTTCCCACTGTCTGGTGTCCGGTCTGTCCGTATTGCGTGGAAATCCTCCAGTTCGATGTTAGCATCTGTTGCTAGTTCTGTTAGCCACGTCTCAGTAAACAACATCAAGCTAATCTCTCTGAAGACGCTCTTGTAGCGGGAGATAGCCGCTAGCTCGTCAGTCTTATTCACAGGGATGTGATTTGGGGTTGGTGAAATTCTCTGAAAATTTTGCAGGGGGTCTGGGTGACAGAGTCCCCCAGCAGGGTCCAGGGCAGAGCCCCGGTGAGGGGGGTTCGGGGGGCTCTGCCCCCCAAAGCTCCTGGGTTTTTATGATTTTTAAGTACCAGAACTGTGCTTAAATGACATAAAACAAACAGCTGAATGCCACTTATTACTGTATAATATTGACTTATGTTCCAAGAAGATAGCATTCCTAAAATATTCCAACAAGCATTATCCATCACATGCTTTAACACTTGATCAAATCAAAATCAGTTAATTTTATCTATTCCATAATAGAAATAAAATTCCAACACACCATTACTTTTTATAATTTCAGCATTCATTTCAGATCACCAGTTTCAATCTCCATTGAGTCTTGAGCAGTTCATTTTGCACAATCACTGATGTAGCTAAGTCTTAGAAATATTCAAAAGTTATGAGTCAATGTCCACTGTGCACTGCGTTAAAAATATTTTTTAAATAAAGTCCAAAACATCTTCAGCAGGCAAGATGAAGAAAATATTAACTAGATGACATGTATACAAAAATATATCTTCACATACCTCAAAATTCACTACTCTATCCGCAACTGGCACTGGTTGTTAGGGTGGATCATTCCTTTCGATTTCCGTGTCCGATCGTGTCGTTAACAAAGGGTGGAGGCCGTATGGTTTCGATGTTTTTTTCTGAATACCGAAAGTTCCAGCAATTGAATAATTAGTGGACCTCGATTTGACCCCTTGTACATGTTTTTTGCTCCTTCTTGTACATGTTTTCTGCGCCTTCCCGGCACGGTCGATTTTCCATATAAAATCGCTAAACAAATTTGTCACAGTTTTCTTACCAACATCCGTTGCAATCTCCTTTTCTAGCCAATCCCAACGAAATTTGTTTTTCACGATCTTGTCAATTTCTTTAATTCTCGGAGCATCTTTACGTTCAATCACCGACATCACTGCAACAGCCGCATTCATTGGTCACTGCAAGGACGATCAGCCAATCAGGCACGTCGTTTAATTACGGTTAGGGAATTACTAAAAGTCGGAATCCGGTCATATAATATTTTTTTTTTATTTTGGAAGATTAAAAAAAGCGGAATTCTGCGAATTAGCGGAAAAATCACATCCCTGTATTCAGTAGCGATCGTACATTCCCCATAATAACGGATGGAAGGACGGGTCTGTACCTTATATTTCTCACCCGCCGTCTTGCTCCAGCACGGCATCCACGTCGTTTTTGTCTTATTTCACCCGGTATGTCGAGGTCTTGCGCTAGCATCTTGGTCCGGTTAAGTGCTAACAGATGGTCTCTGCCGTAACGTATCCTGCTAAAAACAGTGGCTCCATCTGCTGGCTCAGGAGACATTTGGGTGATCTGTGTGTCCGTCCGATGTATAAGGTATCGCCAGATCAGAAAGATTAGCAAGAGAAGCCAGATAGTAAATAGAAGGAAGAAATTGATATGCTGTTGCAAGAAGGCAGCCTACTCGTGTGGCGGCGGAAGTTAAACCGGCTGTAGAGGATTTTCTACATTTTCCTTCCAAGGAGCGGTTGAAACACTGTTCGCGAGAGCAGCTTGTTAAGATAGCAGAGCAGTTTGAGTTGGATGTCGGGGACAAGCGGTCAAAAGAAAATATGAAGCAGATTATAAAAGTAAATCTGTTGGCCAAGGGTGTCCTCACATCTGCAGCTCAAGCTGAGGCTTCTGCTCAGTGCTTGGATGGTGCGTCTATGTTGGGTTTAACTGGAGATGTTGCCGGCTTAACTTTTGAACATCGTGAAAGATTGTTATTGTTGGAACTGGAAGTAAAATGGGCACAGCTGGAGAGACTTAGATTGAGTGTTAGTGCAGCTGGGGGTGTTGGTTTAGGCCTAGATGGTTTTTCTAATCGCGCACACTTGTTTGATTTTTCTTCCAATTTGCATCTAGTTCCTCATTTTTCTGAACGGGATCTCAACACTTTTTTTTCATTGTTTGAGTGGGCTGCCAATAGTCGGGCCTGGTCTGACTCAGAGCGCACATTATTGTTGCAATGTAAATTAACCGGTAAAGTGCAGGAAGCTTATACTGCACTTAGTGTGGCAGACAGTCAGGTTTATGCAGCCGTGAAAGTCGCTGTGTTGAAAGCATATGAGCTGGTACCAGAGGCATACTGTCAGAGGTTTCGCTCATGGAAAAAATTGTTTAAACAGACACATATGGAACTCGCCAGGGAGCTTGTTACTCACTTTAGCCGGTGGTGTAATTCGCTACAAGTTCATTCCTATGAAGCATTGTGTGAGCTTATAATTATGGAACAATTTAAAAACTCCATTCCTGCCCACATTGCAACATACATTAATGAACATAAAGTAAAAACTCAGTAAAGCAGCCACTCTGGCGGATGAGTATGTGCTAATTCATCGTGGAAAAACACGAGTATGCTGAGCTTAACTTCTTGGGGTACAGAGAAGTTTTCTCACCAGGAAAGAGAGAGGAACAGCAAAATTTTCAGTAGAGTCTGCGTTTTGATTCAAGTAAAATCTGCAATTATTGTAAAAGTAAGGGACACTGGAAAGCAGAATGTCCGATTAAACCTTAGAGCAGATTTGATGACTCGCAGGTCAAACCTGTGGCGTTGACGGTTCTGATTAATTATGGTAACTCTAAAAACCTGTGTGTTGAACCTCCTCCTGTACAGTCTGTCTGCGATGATCGTCACTTCCTGTTTTGCTGTCGGCCTGTGTGGTTTGCTCTCCAGCTCTCCAGCCACTAGCTATGGCTACTACCTCTCTTTCCTCTCCTCCTCTGGTGTGCTCTCTCTGTCAGATGTTTAGCTACACCTCTGCCTCTTTTAGTGATAACGGTAAATGTAATAAATGTTGTCTTTTTGAGGCGCTCGAGGCGAGGTTGTCTGATTTGGAATCCCGGCTCCGCTGCATTGAAACATCGTCTGCACCAGTTAATCTCGACGGACGCCCATTAGCTGCAGCGGAGCTAGCTAGCTTAGGCCCCACTGTCAGCGGTTCCCCGGCTCTCCTCAGCAGCGAGGAGACTGGGTGGGTGACGGTGAGAAGGAAGCCTAGTCGCAAAGCCCCGGTTCACCACCAACCTGTTCACGTTTCTAATCGTTTTTCCCCGCTCAGCGACACACCCGCTGAGGAAAAAACTCTGATCATTGGCGACTCTGTAGTCAGAAACGTGAACCTAGAGACTCCAGCGGCCATAGTCACATGCATTCCTGGGGCCAGAGCAGGCGACATCGAGTCAAATTTGAAAATGCTGGCTAAAAGTAACTGTAAATACTCCACAATTGTTATTCACGCCGGCATTAATGACATCCGTCTCCAGCAGTCGGAAGTCACGAAACTTAATATAGAATCGGTGTGTGAGTTTGCAAAAACGATGTCTGCCACTGTAGTATTCTCTGGGCCCCTCCCCAATCTGACCAGTGATGACATGTTTAGCCGCTCGTCATCCTTGAACCGCTGGCTGTCTATGTGGTGTCCTAAAAATGACGTGGGCTACATTGACAATTGGAGCTCTTTTTGGGGAAAACCTGGTCTTATGAGACGAGACAGCATTCATCCCACTTTGGATGGTGCTTCTCATTTATCTAACAATCTGGCATCTTTTTTATCCAAATTTCCAAAACCCTGACTACTCAGAGTTGGGACCAGGAAGCAGAGTCGCAGTCTTACACGCCTCTCTGCAGCTCCTCTTCATCCGCCACCCCTCAGCTTAGCCCCTGACTTCCCCTTCAGAGAATCGTTGTCTGCTCCCTCCAAAGTAAATAAAAATATAATGTATAAGCATCCCAAAGTGATAAAGCAAAATATTGGTAAAACTCAAATTAAACATAAAGCCTCTAAATTGAATGATTTGGCCTCTGTTCCTCCTCATAATTTAAAAATTAAATGTGGTTTATTAAATATTAGGTCTCTAACTCCCAAGTCTCTGTTAGTCCTTGATCTGTTAATTGATCATCAGATTGATTTAATTTCCCTAACAGAGACTTGGTTAGGGCAAGAGGATTATGTTGGTTTAAATGAATCAACTCCCTCTGGTTATTTAAACTGTCAAAATCCCAGAAGTTCTGGTCGTGGAGGAGGAGTAGCAACAATTTACCATTCCAAATTACTAGTTAATGTAAAGCAAAAAACATGTTATAATTCCTTTGAGGGCCTGGTCCTCAGTGTTGGGCACTTTAGCAATTTCAGGTTAAACCCAATTTTATTTGCCATAGTTTATCGTCCCCCATCAACCTATTCAGAATTTTTATCCGAATTTGCTGATTTCTTAGCTGATTTAGTGCTGAAATCTGATAGAATAATTATAGTAGGGGACTTTAATATACATGTGGATGTAGATAGTGACTGCCTTAATGTGGCTTTTAATTTAATATTAGACTCGATTGGGTTTTCTCAGAAAGTAGGAAATTCTACTCATTACCTCCACCATACACTGGACCTTGTTCTGACATATGGCATAGAAATAGAAAATCTTGTAGTGTCTCCTCATAACCCTGTACTGTCAGACCATTGTCTGTTAACCTTTGATTTTACTATTTCTGACTATTTGGCTCCTAAAGAAAAATATTATCACAGTAGATGCCTCTCAGATTATGCTGTTTCCAAATTTATGCAGATTGTTTCCTCTATGCCATGCGTCAACACAACGGAAATAAGCTATAGACAGCTTGCTCCTTCTGTAATTGATAACATGGTGGATAGTGTTTCAGCTTCTCTGCATCAGGCTCTAGACTTGGTGGCCCCCTTAAAAAAGAAAAAGTCTAATCAGAGATTTTTAACTCCTTGGTTCAACACAGAAACTCGTAGCTTAAAACAGAAGACTCGTCAATTAGAAAGAAAATGGCACTCTACTAATTTAGATGAAATCTATTTAGCTTGGAGAAATCATCTTTTAATTTATAAAAAATCTCTTAGAAAAGCTAGAACGAGTTATTACTCTGCATTAATAGAAGAGAACAAGAATAATCCCAGGTTTCTTTTCAGTACTGTAGCCAGGTTGACAAAGAGTCAGGACTCTGTCAATCCTAGCATCCCCTTAGAGCTTACTAGTCAGGACTTTATGAACTTTTTCAATAATAAAATTTCATCCATCAGAGATAAAATCAATCAGATTCTTCCCACAGTTAACTTAAATACTGTAACTACTACAACTCCTTCTACTGATGTCTGTCTTGATGAGTTTACTCCAATCGACCTTTGTGAGTTAGACAAAATAGTTTCCTCATCCAAACCTTCAACTTGTCTTTTAGACCCTATTCCTACCAGGTTATTTAAAGAAGTCTTCCCACTTACTGGTAGCTTTATTCTTCATATAATCAATTCTTCATTAACTTTAGGCCATGTACCGCAGGCTTTTAAAACGGCTGTAATTAAACCCTTACTCAAAAAGCCAACGATAGATCCAGGAGCTTTAGCTAACTATAGACCAATCTCTAATCTCCCTTTCATTTCAAAAATCTTAGAAAGAGTTGTTGCTACGCAATTATTTGACCACCTGCAGGGAAATGGTTTACTTGAAGAGTTTCAATCTGGGTTTAGAATCCATCATAGTACTGAAACAGCCTTAGCGAAGGTCACTAACGACCTCCTCATTGCATCTGATAATGGACTAGTTTCTGTACTTGTCCTTTTAGATCTTAGTGCAGCTTTTGATACTATTGATCATAATATTCTACTTGATAGATTAGAACACTATGTTGGACTTAATGGAACTTCGTTGCAGTGGTTTAGATCTTATTTATCTGATAGGTTCCAGTTTGTTCATGTAAATGATGAGTTTTCTTTCAGCTCAAAGCTTAGTCATGGAGTTCCACAGGGATCTGTGCTAGGCCCTACTCTTTTTAGTTTATATATGCTTCTGTTAGGCAACATTATTTGAAAGCACTGAAAACATTTTCATTGTTATGCAGATGACACACAATTATACCTGTCAATGAAGCCAGATGATATTAATCAATTAGCCAAGTTAGAAGCCTGTCTTAAGGAAATCAAAGCTTGGATGACTTGTAATTTCTTGCTATTAAATTCAGATAAGACTGAAGTCATTCTTGTTGGTCCAAAAAACCTTAGAAATTCCTTTCCAAATCAAACTTTCAGTTTGGATGCAGTTACTCTTTCTCTTAATAGCTCTGTGAGGAACCTTGGAGTTATTTTTGATCAGGATTTGTCCTTCAATTCACATATTAAATTTGTTTCTAAGACTGCCTTCTATCATTTGCGTAATATTGCCAAGATTAGGAGCATCTTGTCTCTCTCAAAAAAAAAAAAAAAAAAAAAAAAAAAAAAAACAAGATGGCGCCCACAGCAGCCGCCATGGTGTATCGCTGCCCTTTAATTTTTATAATTTGTCTGTTTTTGTTCACTGATTGTGCATCTGCCGGTTCATACACCCGTGAAGAACTACTAAATATCAGGACTCTCACCCCCATGGACCTTCTTCCAGTTTTTTTAGCTCCTGCCGCTGATCTGATCCATTGTTTGGCCAAAAAAGCAAGACGGCGGAAAAGAGGGAAGAGAGGAGGGATTCTCGCTCGGCTACTTAAAAGAGGCTCGTGAACAGCCTTGCCTGGCATATTTCTATCCAATGCCAATTCTCTCCTGAACAAGGTAGAAGAATTAAGACTGCTGATGCGTTTCAAGGACCTCGCTTCCTCGTCTGTCATCTGCTTCTCTGAGACCTGGCTTAATGAGAACATTCCAGATAGCGCGATCAGCCTCGAGGGTTTCCAGCTGATTCGTGCTGATCGCGTCACAGAGCTGTCCGGTAAGTCTATCGGAGGAGGAGTGTGCTTCTATATTAACAACAGCTGGTGCTCTGATGTAACGGTGATTTCCAAACACTGTTCTCCCGCCCTGGAATTTCTTTTCATTAACTGCAAGCCATTTTATTCCCCGCGGGAGTTTGCCTCATTCATTCTCGTCGCTGTGTACGCCCCTCCTGACGCGGACACGTGCGAAGCTCAGCGCGTGCTCGCAGATCACATCCAACTTACGGAGCGGAACTTTCCAGACTCCCTGGTTATCGTGGTGGGCGATTTTAACCAGAGCAATCTGAGTCACGAGCTCCCCTGCTACAAACAGTGTATTAAATGTCCAACCAGAGGAAATAACACGCTAGATCACTGTTATACTTCAGTAAAGGACGCATATCGCGCTGTTCCCCGCGCAGCGCTGGGACTATCTGATCACGTGATGGTTCACCTCATCCCCACATACAAACAAAGACTGAAACTCACTAAACCTGTTGTGACCACCACAAAGAAATTGACCAGTGAAGCTGGAGAGAAACTGAACACATGCATGGAAATAACTGACTGGGACATGTTTAAAAGAGCCACACATGATCTTAATGAGTACACATACACTGTGAACTCATATATCAACTTCTGTGAAGAGCACATTCTCCCATCGCGCACCAGGATAAGATATTCTAATGACAAGCCTTGGTTCACAGCTAAGCTCAGACGGATCAGGAAGGAGAAGGAAGCAGCGTTGAAAAGTGGAGACAGGGACTGCTACAGGGAGGTCAAATATCGGTTTAACAGAGAGCTGAGGAGAGCTAAATCTGTATATTCTGAGAGACTCCAGCAGCAGTTCACTGCTAATGACTCGGCTTCTGTGTGGAGAGGACTGAGGCAAATCACCAACTATCGGCCTCAGGCTTCTAAAGGTCAGGATGACAAAGCCCTTTGTCAAAGACTGTCCCAACACTATGCCCGTTTTGACACCTCGTCAGCTGTGTCCAACTCACCCACTCCACCCAGCTCCTCTGCCTCCTCAGCCCCTAATTCATCAAGAGCGGTCCCCCCCCCCTCCTCCTCCTCCCCCCCTCCCCTTGTCATCAGTGAGCAGGACGTGCACAGACAGTTCTCCAGACTGAACCCGCGCAAGGCCCCCGGGCCGGACGGTGTGTCTCCCTCCACCCTGAGACACTGTGCGAAAGAGCTGGCTCCTGTCTTCACAGACATTTTTAACACCTCCCTTAAGCAATGTCACGTGCCGACCTGCCTCAAATCCTCCACCATCATCCCTGTCCCCAAGAAGCCACGGATTACTGGACTTAACGACTACAGACCTGTAGCGCTCACCTCTGTAGTCATGAAGTCCTTTGAGCGCCTGGTCCTGTCTCACCTCAAGTCCATCACCACACCCCTCCTAGACCCGCTGCAGTTTGCCTACCGTGCTAACAGGTCTGTGGATGACGCAGTCAACCTGGCCCTCCACTCCATCCTGCAGCACCTGGACTCCCCGGGAACCTACGCCAGGATTCTGTTTGTGGACTTCAGCTCCGCATTCAACACCATCCGCCCCGATCTGCTCCAGGACAAGCTGTCCCTGCTCAACGTGCCTGACTCCCTCTGCAGGTGGATCACCGACTTCCTGACGGACCGGAGACAGCATGTGCGGCTGGGGAAGTCTGTCTCAGACTCTGTTAGCATCAGCATTGGATCACCCCAGGGCTGTGTACTTTCCCCCCTACTCTTCTCCCTTTATACCAACTCCTGCACCTCCTCCCACCAGTCTGTTAAGCTGATTAAGTTTGCGGACGACACCACCCTCATCGGCCTCATCTCCAACGGTGACGAGTCCGCCTACAGGGAAGAGGTGGCCCAGCTGGTGTCCTGGTGCAGCCACAACAACCTGCAGCTGAATGCTCTGAAGACAGCGGAGATGATTGTGGACTTCAGGAAAGTCACATCCCCCCTGCCCCCCCTCACCATCACAGGCTCTCCCATCACCTTTGCAGATTCCTTCCGCTTCTTGGGCACCACCATCACCCGAGACCTCAAATGGGAGCCAACCATCAGCTCCCTCATCAAAAAGGCCCAGCAGAGGATGTTCTTTCTGCGGCAGCTGAGGAAGCTCAAGCTACCCACCAAGATGTTAGTGCAGTTCTACACGGCCATCATCGAGTCCATCCTCACCTCCTCCATAACTGTGTGGTACACAGGAGCCACTGCCAGGGACAGACTAAGGCTGCAGCGCATCGTGCGCACTGCTGAGAAGGTGATAGGCTGCAAGCTCCCATCTCTCCAGGACCTGTACATCTCCAGGACCCGGAGGCGTGCTGGCCGGATCATAGCTGATCCTTCACATCCTGGTCACGTGCTGTTTGCCCCCCTCCCCTCAGGTAGAAGGCTTCGGTCCATTCGGACTAAAACCTCCCGGCACATGAACAGCTTTTTCCCCTCTGCCATCAGACTGCTGAACACTAAGTGACTTTTGACTCTCGTGCACTACGTACAGCAGCTCAACCAGACTCATGTCAATCATCACTGTTTTTCTGTTGCATTATTGACTGCACTATGTGGTACTTCACATTATCTGCTACATGCTAATTTTTTAAAACTGCCTTGACTAGTACTACTCATTATTACTAGTATTATTATTATTATTACTTATTATTACTTATTTTTCTACACTTATTGCACGTTTCTAGTCCTTTAGTTTTTTAGTTTATCCCTTTTTCTCATTATGTTTTTAATGTTGCAGCATGGCACCGAGACAAATTCCTAGTTTGTGTATCACATGAACAATGGCAATAAACCTGATTCTGATTCTGATTCTGAGAGTGATGCTGAGAAGCTGATCCACGCTTTTGTTAGCTCGAGATTAGATTATTGTAATTCTTTATTATCAGGCTGTCCTAAAACATCTTTAAAAACTCTTCAGCTGATCCAAAATGCTGCAGCAAGAGTTTTAACAGGTACTAGAAAGAGAGATCATATCTCTCCGGTTCTGGCCTCCCTTCATTGGCTTCCCATAGAGTTTAGAATTAAGTTTAAAATCCTTCTTCTTACTTACAAAGCTCTAAACAATCAGGCTCCTTTTTATTTAAAAGATCTGATACTACCGTATCATCCTAACAGAGCACTACGCTCCCAAAATCAAATCAAATCAAATCAAATCAAATCAAACTTTATTGTCATATTGCTGTACATACAACTGTAGTGCAGGCAAGATGAAATTGCGTTTCTCTCGGCATCCATATAAGAAGCAGCATGATTAAGACACACTCCCACATAGCTCCCACCCCCCCATCCACTCACATCAAAATGCAGGATTACTTGTAATACCTAGAATCTCCAAAAGTACAATGGGAGGCAGAGCCTTCAGTTATCAAGCTCCTCTCCTGTGGAATCAGCTGCCAATCTGGATTCGGGAGTCAGACTTGATCTCTGTTTTTAAGAATAGGGCTAAAACCTACCTTTTTGATATAGCCTACAATTAGGGAGGGATCATGTGTTTCTGAACCCTCCCTTAGTTATGCTGCTAATAGGTTTAGTCAGCCGGGGGACCTCCAGTAATGCACTGGGCCTCACTCCTTTCCTCACTCTCTATGAAATATTTTTTTTTTTGCTGGTCATTAACATTTGTTTGTTCTCTCCCATAGATTGAGTCCCCATCGTGCTGTTTGCTCTCTACATGTCTGTTCTTTTCTTCTTCTCTATCCCCTCACCCCCCCAGCCAGTTGCAGCAGATGACTGCCCCTCCCTAAGCCTGGTTCTGCTGGAGGTTTCTTCCTGTTAAAAGGGAGTTTTTCCTCTCCACCGTCGCCAAATGCTTGCTCACAGGGGATCGCCTGATTGCTGGGGTCTTTCTGCAACTGTGGGGGTCCCCCCTACAGTTGATAGTGCTATGAGATGACTGTTGTTGTGAAATGGCGCTATATAAATAAAGTTGAATTGAATTGAATTGAATTGATGTGCCAGTAACACCAGTTAATGTGCCAGATAAATTGTCTTCTGTGACAAACTGCCCGTTGGAGCAGTCAGAGTTCTCCTCCTTTGTCTCTGGCAGTTGTGTATCTCTGGGTGGTGCTGTTAAAGTGCCCATGAAAATTTTAATGGATACTGGTGCATTAAATTCATTTATTTTGGAGTCTGCTTTGCCCTTTTCTGATGCTACAGCTACTGGTGATTATGTCCTGGTGAGGGGTATGGCGCTGTCAGTGTTTTCTGCTCCGGTGCACAAGTTTCAGCTGGACTGTGGTTTGGTTCAAGGAGACGTGGCAATGGTTGTGCTCCCCGCACTGCCTGTTCCTGGTGTGCATGTCATCTTGGGGAATGATTTTGCGGGTGGTTGGGTTTGGGCTGAAGTACCTCCACCTCCCATTGTGACATCTGCTCCCTCTGTTTCAGAGTCGGTGCACGATCGGCCAATTTGTGAATTGTTTCCAGCATGTGCAGTGAAGCGTGTCGTGAGCCGTAAGCAGGTTGGCGCTGATGATACTGGTTTGAGTGACATTATAAAAATACCTGATTCACTCCTGTCTGTGTCTCGCGCTGATTTAATAGCAGAACGACGTGCTGATCCGTCAGTGAGTGTGCTTTTTGATGCTGTTCTTACAGATGCATACAGTAAAGGTGTGTTCACACCTATTCGCTGCGCGAATTCATACAAAGTGAAAGGGAAGACGTGAGTTTGCACGAATTTGAGTAGTCGCACGTTCATGTCCACTAGCTAGCTGCTAGCTTTGAGATTCTGCACTCACCACTGCAGAGTAAACTAGTTAGAAAATGAAACACTCACCGGGAGACAGGAGGACTGGGAACTCTTCAGCTGAATCGGGATTTTGGAGTTATTTACCCACGGTTTCCGGCCATGGATGTCCTAGCAAGCTAGCAACGTAAACACCCATCATCTGGTTTTGGAGGCTTGAGACGATATTTTCAGGTGGGCCCCCGGTCAGATAATGTAAACCTAAGCATGACATTATTTTGGGAATTTCCACAGCAGGTTGAACACAGCTGCAGAAGTTTTAAAGACAACTTCTCCTGTCTGCATCTCACTATTCACGTCTGTTGGCATGTTTACATTGATTCATACTGTAATCGTGCCACGCAAAAAATTCACCTGTTCGCATTTGGTGTGAACGCACCTTTAGAGAGCAGTTCAAGGCTACTTTTTTTAAGACGGGTTATTGGTTTGTAAGAGGATTCCACACGGTGATTTCATTGGCTCACCGGTGTATCAGGTGGTAGTGCCATTAAAGCTCTGTGAGGAGGTGTTGCGGACCTCCCATGATGTATTGGGACATTTGGGGGTTTGTAAAACGTATAATTACATCCTCATGTATTTTTTTTTTTTTTGCCTTGTTTAAAGAAGGATGTATCCACTTATATTAAAACATGTCACACCTGTCAGGTAGCAGGTAAGCCTAATCAGGTGATTAAACCAGCTCCTCTTGCAGAGTTAGTTCCAGCATGCATAGTGACACCTGTGGTGTTGGCCGCTCCAATTAATTACTGTATGTTGATTCTAAAAACCTGTGTGTGGAACCTCTTCTTGTGCTTTCTGACTGTGAGTCATCAGTAACACCAGCTGATGTGTCAGAGGATTTAGATTCAGGGACAAACTGTCAGCAGGGACCGTCAATTTTTTCAGCTGATTCTGACGGTCAGGGGTCTCCGGGTGACACTGTTAAAGAGCCTGTTAAACTGGTTTCTGAAATTTGTTCATTTACACCTGAGCATAAGGAGGAACGCAGCTTTGCCAGGTAAATCTGCTGAAACCGGATTACTCTCGGGAAAAGCTGGTTTTTGAACCAGGGGCAGTTTTTCCCCTTTAATAATAAACACCTTCATTTAGAAACTGCATTTTGTGTTTACTTGTGTTATCTTTGTCTAATATTTAAATTTGTTTGATGATCTGAAACATTTAAGTGTGACAAACATACAAAAAAATGAGAACTCAGGAAGGGGGCAAACACTTTTTCACACCACTGTAAATTACCCGGCAAAAAATAAATATGGACCCACACAGTATATTTCACATTTGAATGAACAGTGTTGTTGCCACCCTGGATAATAATTGTAATTGTATAAGTTGTGTATTGGAGGGGACGATCTCTATTGTGCAAAGTTGTGATGTTTAATACAGCCTCTATGAGCAGCACTGGTTAGATTATAAAGACTGACAGCCGTAGGTAGGAAGGACCTGCATAACCTTTCCCTCGAGCACTTAGGATGACACAGCCTACCACTAAATGAGCTCCTCGGTGCATTCAGCATGTCCCACTTTGGGTGGGACTCGGACTCCAGCAGAGATGACAGCTTAGCCACCATCCTCCTCTCTCCCATCTCCTCCACTGGGTTGAGGCGGTGCCCCAGAATAGAACTGGCTTTTTTGATCAGCCTGTTCAATCTCTTCCTGTCGGCTGCCGGGATGCCGGTGGCCCAGCAGACCACTCCAAATGTGATGGCTGATGCCACCACCGAATCGTAGAAGGTCTACCTGTGTGTATTGTGTTACTTCTCATTTTAAACCCCAAATAAAGTTCAGCTGTTGCAGTAGGCTTTTCCTGACATTTTTGTAGTCACATCTTACAGTACAAGCCATGGTCCGCAGAGAGCTTCCAAGGCATCAGAGAGATCTCATTGTTCAAAGGTATCAGTCAGGAGAAGGGTACAAAAGAATTTCCAAGGCATTAAATATACCATGGAA
Organism: Pholidichthys leucotaenia; assembly: GCA_020510985.1. Classification (NCBI taxonomy): domain Eukaryota; kingdom Metazoa; phylum Chordata; class Actinopteri; order Cichliformes; family Pholidichthyidae; genus Pholidichthys; species Pholidichthys leucotaenia. The sequence continues at coordinate 11,189,987 of CM035842.1, forward strand.
CACAGTGAAGACAGTCATCATCAAGTAGAGAAAATATGGCACAACAGTGACATTACCAAGAACTGGGCGTCCCTCCAAAATTGATGAAAAGACAAGAAGAAAACTGGTCAGGGAGGCTACCAAGAGGCAGACAGTAACATTGAAGGAGCTGCAGGAATTTCTGGCAAGTACTGGCTGTTTAGTACATGTGTCAACAATCTTCCGTCTTCTTCATCTGGCTGGGCTATGGGGTAGCGCGGCAAGACAGGAGCCTTATCTTATGAAGAAAAACATCCAAGCCCGACTACATTTTGCAAAAACACATATGAAATCTCCCAAATGCATATGAGAAAATGTGTTGTGGTCCGATGAAACCAAGGTTGAACTTTTTGGCCATAATTCCAAAAGGTATATTTGTCACAAACACAACACTGCTCATCACCAAAAGAACACCATAGCTACAGTGAAGCATGGTGGTGGCAGCATCATGCTTTGGAGCTATTTTTCTTCAGCTGGAACTGGGGCCTTAGTCAAGCTGGAGGAAATTATGAACAGTTCCAAACGCCAATCAGTGTTGGCACAAAACCTTCAGGCTCCTGCTAAAAAGCTGAAAATGAAGAGGAACTTAATCTTTCAGCACAACAATGACCCAAAGCACACATCCAAATCAACAAAAGAATGGCTTCACCAGAAGAAGATGAAGGTTTTGGAATGGCCCAGCCAGAGTTAAGACCTGAATCCAATCGAACATCTGTCGGGTGATCTGCAGAGGGCTGTGCACAGGAGATGCCCTCACAATCTGACAGATTTGGAATGTTTTTGCAAAGAAGAGTGGGCAAATATTGCCACATCAAGATGTGCCACGCTGATAGACTCCTACCCAAAAAGACTGAGTGCTGTAATAAAAGCCAAAGGTGCTGCAACAAAGTATTAGTTTGTGTGTGTACATTTATCCAACCAGGTTATTGTAAGTTTTTTTATTTTTTATTTTTCCCCTTAAAAGATTTCAGTTTGTTATTCAATTGGGTTGTACAGGTTATAGGTCACATTAACGGTGGAAAAGGTTTTGAAATATTCATCTTGGTCTCATTTTTTTACATCACAAAAACCTGGCATTTGAACAGGGTTGTGTGTGGTGTCGTGAGTGTGGTTTGTGTGTGTGCTGCCGTACCCGCCCCTGGCGTGACATCAGACGGACACAGCTCTTGTACAGTATATAAATAGTTCTGTGTTCATAATAAAGGTGTGGGTGGTTGGCTGTTGGTTCCCTGCAAGACAAGAATCCAACTCCTTATTCATACATAACATTTGGCGACGAGAAGTAAACTATGGGAGCGTATCGGCTACCTCAATCCTTAATTCCATTTCAGGGAGAGCCGGTGATCCTGTGGCCAAAGTAGCGGGCCGTGTTTGAGGATTACATCGGGACGTTGGGCTTGAGCAGACTCGATGGGAGACGACGACGAACGCTTCTGACCCACCATCTAAGAAATATCTAAGATTGCAAAACAACAAACTCTGTTTATTGGCCTTATGGATCAAGTGCGTGAATTAAAGGCTGAAATTATGGAAAAACACAAGAAAATTAATTTCTTAGAAAGACGTGTGGATGAATTAGAACAATATACAAGAATGGATGATGTCATTGTGAGCGGTCTTAACACCAGACACCGCTCCTATGCACGTGTGACAGCTGGAATTGATAACCAGGATGGGGAGGATGAGACACTGGGAGAATCACACGCTCTTGAGCAGCAGATGTTAACTTTTTTCAACTCTAAAAACATTGTTGTGGACAATAAGACTATTTCGGCTTGCCACACGTTACCTAGAAAAGACAGTAAAGGAAAACCAGTGATTATCACTGGTCAACACCAAATTTGTTGTCTAAGTTTTTTTAGCTGATTTAGGACAATTTTGATGTGCTGAATCCAAAAATCACATTGGTTTTGCTCAATCAGGTCAACTTTTTGAATTATGGCCACATGTTGTTTTATACGTTTTTGTTTACATGTACAGGTATTTTCGCTTTATATGATGCAAAATTCTTTTTTATGTCTTGAAATTCTCTGAATTTTGAACAATGATGACATAACATTCAATTTACATGTACTTACCTTTATATAAAGGTAAGTACATGCACAGTACTCAGTAAGTACAAGTTTTTACTTAGTACCTGATCGAGAGAAACGGATGTCATTTTTGGATCCAGTGGTGCAAAATTGTCTTAAATCAGTTGAAAAAACACAGACAACTTACAAAAAAATTATTTTTGTAACCCTGTTATCATCCGATTTGTCAACAGAAAAGCAAAAACTGATCTTCTGCAACAAGTAAGAAAACTGAGAGGAACGACTGTCTATGTAAATGAACATTTAACAAAAAATTATCACACTATAAGGTGTGGATGAAACTGCTTGGCACTCCAGAAGAAGCTAAAGTAATAATGATTAGAGAAATGGAGGAATTAGACAAATTTAAACCTGAGCTTTTATGCACGAAAAACAGCACAGTAAGACTATGAGTGGAAATTTTTGTGGGTTTTTTCTTTTGTTTTTTTCTCTTTTTCTTTTCAGTGTACATTGTTGACACAACTTATGATCAGAACTTTGACCAATCATCCTTCCTTATTTAATAATGGAAGTACATTAGGTCAAATTGAAGCTGAAACCTTTGTCAATACTGAACAGCAACCACAAGATATTTTAGGTGATACTGACCCAGATAATAACTACTTTAATCACATTAACAATAAGTATGCTTATTATGATGAACAACAATTAAATGGAATTATGAACTCGGATCAGACATTGACAATAATACATATTAATAGTAGAAGTCTCTATGCCAACTTTGATAGCATTAAGGAGTTTTTAAATCAATTTAAGACCCCATTTAGGATTATAGCAATAAGTGAAACATGGATTAATGAAGAAAAAGATGTAAATTTTGAACTACATGGATATGAGATGTACACACAAAATAGGAAATGTAAAAGTGGTGGCAGGGTAGCACTGTATGTTGATAGAAATTTAAAAAGTAAAAAAGTGGACAGCATGACATCAACGGTGAATGAAAATATGGAATGTTTAACAATTGAAATTATGATGGAAAATAGAAAAAACATAATAGTAAGTTGTATATATAGAGCACCAGGATCTGATATGGAAAAATTTAGAAATGGTATGGAAAAGATGTATACAAAAATAAGACAAAAATCTCTCTTTATTTGTGGTGACTTTGACATAGATTTAATGAAAACAAAACAACATAAACCAACTGAAGATTTCCTAAATACAATGTATAGCTTAACCTTATTTCCAAAGATTACAAAACCTACGAGAATAACGGCACACTGTGCTACCCTGATAGACAACATTTTTACCAATGTTATTGAATATAATATGGTGAGTGGTATACTAATAAATGATATTAGTGACCACCTGCCTGTATTTGTTTCTTTAGACGTTAATCATGGGGTTAATGAGAGTAAGAATAACAATAAACCACGTGAAAAGATTATTTATAAAAGAATATGAACAGAAGATACAATTAGTGCTTTAAAAGATGACTTAATGTTATAGAATTGGGATGTTGTTTATAGAGAGAAAGAAGTGGACTTGGCATATGATAAATTTATTGATATATTTAAATCATTATATAAAAAAAACTAGGGCAGCGCGGTGGCAGAGTGGTTAGCACTGCGGCAGCACAGCAACTCACCCTTGGCCGGGGGATCCTGGGTTCGATCCCAGCCACCGACCAACAGTGATCTGTGTGGAGTTTGCATGTTCTCCCCGTGTTTGCGTGGGTTTACTCCAGGATTTCTCTGGTTTCCTCCCACTTGCCAAAAACATGCAAGTTAGGTTAATTGGCATCAAACTGGGGATTCTAAATTGTCCTTAGGTATGACTGTGAGAGTGAATGGTTGTCTGTCTCTCTGTGTTGGCCCTGCGATGGACTGGCGATCTGTCCAGGGTGTACCCTGCCTCTCGTCCAAAGATGCTGGGATAGGCTCTAGCCCCCCCATGACCAAAAAGGATTAAACAAAAGAAGATGGATGGATGGATGAATAATAAAAACTGTCCAATTAAAGAAATTAATAAAAAACATAAATACAAAAATTGCCCGTGGTTAACCAGGGGGCTACAAAATGCTTGTAAAAAGAAAAATTATCTCTATAAAATTTTCATTAAATTAAGGACCAAAGAATCTGAAAAAAGATATAAAACATATAAAAATAGATTACTGAAATAATACGAACTAATAAAAAATTATACTATAGGAAAATGTTAAATGAAAATAAAAATAATATAAAAGGAGTCTGGGATATATTAAATAAATTAAGGAAAATGGAACTAAGAAAATAATATATCCAGAGTATAATTGTGGTGATAATTATGATAAGAACATAGCAGTAAATAGAATGAATAATTTTTTTGTAAATGTTGGACCAGAGTTGGCAGCAAAAATTCCAAACCAAGGAAGAGACACCGTGAGTGAGACATTGATTGGAAATAACCCTCGGTCAATCTTTTTCTCAGCGGTGGATGAACTAGAGGTAAAATCTGTTGTTGAAAAGTGTAAAAATAAATTATCTACTGATTGTGATGGTATTGATATGGCACTAGTAAAAAGAACTGTTGATGGCATATTAAAACAATTCACATATATTTGTAATCTATCATTTCAAACTGGCTCATTCCTGCAGAAAATGAAAATAGCAAAAGTAATACCATTATTCAAGCAAGGAAATAAACACCACTACACAAACTACAGACCAGTATCGCTCCTCCCACAATTTTCAAAGATTCTGGAAAAACTTTTCAGCAACAGATAAGAAAACTTTTTAAATAAACACGATGTGCTTAATCAGAACCAATATGGATTTAGAGCCAAGAGTGCAACATTGTTGACAATAATGGAAGCAACAGAGGAAATAATAAATACATTAGATCAAGGAAAATATGCAGTTGGTGTATTTATACATTTTAGAAAAGCATTTGATGCAATAAATCATTCAATACTTCTTGATAAACTGCAAATGTATGGTATTAGGGGAATGGCGCTGAATTGGGTTACCAGTTATTTATCTGAGAGACAACAGTTTGTGAAGATGGGAGAATATCTGTCTGGGTGTATGGGAATTGCCTGTGGGGTCCCCCAGGGGTCAGTATTGGGCCCCAAATTATTTAACATATATATATATACAGTGGGGAAAAAAAGTATTTAGTCAGCCACCAATTGTGCAAGTTCTCCCACTTAAAAGATGAGAGAGGTCTCCAATTTTCATCATAGGTATACCTCAACTATGAGAGACAAAATGAGAAAAAAAAATCCAGAAAATCACATTGAAGGATTTTTAATGAATTAATTGGTAAATTCCTCGGTAAAATAAGTATTTGGTCACCTACAAACAAGCAAGATTTCTGGCTCTCACAGACCTGTAACTTCTTCTTTAAGAGGCTCTTCTGTCCTCCACTCGTTACCTGTATTAATGGCACCTGTTTGAACTCTTTATCAGTATAAAAGACACCTGTACACAACCTCAAACAGTCAGACTCCAAACTCCACTATGGCCAAGACCAAAGAGCCGTCAAAGGACACCAGAAACAAAATTGTAGACCGGCACCAGGTTGGGAAGTCTGAATCTGCAATAGGTAAGCAGCTTGGTGTGAAGAAATCAACTGTGGGAGCAATTATTAGAAAATGGAAGACATACAAGACCACTGATAATCTCCCTTGATCTGGGGCTCCACGCAAGATCTCACCCCGTGGGGTCAAAATGATCACAAGAACGGTTAGCAAAAATCCCAGAACCACATGGGGGGACCTAGTGAATGACCTGCAGAGAGCTGGGACCAAAGTAACAAAGGCTACCATCAGTAACACATTACGCCGCCAGGGACTCAAATCCTGCAGTGCCAGACGTGTCCCCCCGCTTAAGCCAGTACATGTCCAGGCCCGTCTGAAGTTTGCTAGAGAGCATTTGGATGATCCAGAAGAGGATTGGGAGAATGTCATATGATCAGATGAAACCAAAATAGAACTTTATTGTAAAAACTCAACTTGTCGTGTTTGGAGGAGAAAGAACACCATATCTACTGTGAAGCATGGGGGTGGAAACATCATGCTTTGAGGCTGTTTTTCTGCAAAGGGACCAGGACGACTGATCCGTGTAAAGAAAAGAATGAATGGGGCCATGTATCGTGAGATTTTGAGTGAAAACCTCCTTCCATCGGCAAGGGCATTGAAGATGAAACGAGGCTGGGTCTTTCAGCATGACAATGATCCCAAACACACCACCCGGGAAATGAAGGAGTGGCTTCGTAAGAAGTATTTCAAGGTCCTGGAGTGGCCTAGCCAGTCTCCAGATCTCAACCCCATAGAAAATCTTTGGAGGGAGTTGAAAGTCCGTGTTGCCCAGCGACAGCCCCAAAACATCATTGCTCTAGAGGAGATCTGCATGGAGGAATGGGCCAAAATACCAGCAACAGTGTGTAAAAACCTTGTGAAGACTTACAGAAAACGTTTGACCTCTGTCACTGCCAACAAAGGTATCTAACAAAGTATTGAGATGAACTTTTGTTATTGACCAAGAACTTATTTTACCGAGGAATTTACCAATTAATTCATTAAAAATCCTTCAATGTGATTTTCAGGATTTTTTTTTTCTCATTTTGTCTCTCATAGTTGAGGTATACCTATGATGAAAATTGGAGACCTCCTTCATCTTTTAAGTGGGAGAACTTGCACAATTGGTGGCTGACTAAATACTTTTTTGCCCCACTGTATATATATAAATGATATATTCCAAGTTTCTAAATTATTAAAAATAATATTATTTGCTGATGATACTAATATATTTTATTCTGGAAATAATTATAATCAACTAATCCATACTCTAAATAATGAATTAAATAAGCTTAAAAAATAGATGGATAGTAATAAATTATCACTAAATATAGATAAAACTAAGGTAATGATATTTGGTAATTGTAAAAATAAAGAAGGTATACATATTCATATAGATAATGTGATTATTGAAAAAGTTAAGGAGATCAAGTTTTTGGGTGTAATACTAGATGATAAAATTAGCTGGAAACCACACGTCCGATACATACAAAACAAAGTTGCAAAAAATATTGCAATTATAAACTAGAAAAGCACTCGGGGGACTTCCGGTTATGGCGGCCATGTAGGAAGACGTGTTTCACTCTGTTCTGCTCCTAAAAATAAAAAGTTGGCAAATAACTCTCTCAATTGGAACAAAACCTATCCCAGCGTTTGGGCGCGGATATGGTAAAGCCTAAGCTGGGAAATTAGGTGGAGGAAAAACTGAATCATCAAAACAGTCCAAGTTAACAGACTTCCACGCTCGTGACGAAGCAGAAAAATCTCCAGAGACTATGGCGGAGCAAGCTAGCGGCGGAGCGGTGACTGCTGGGGAAGGCACGGGTGCGGTGCTCGCTGCCATTAGCTCAATGACAGCAGACTTTTCCTCTAAATTTGATGGGATTATAGCAGCGATAGAAGGAATGAGAAAGGAAATAAGCGACTGTATAGAACGAATATCGCAGGCGGAGCTCCGAATTTCCAGCACTGAGGATGACGTCACCAGCCTACAATTAAAGGTGCGCACATTGGAATTAAAAAATAAACATCTGGAAGATAGTGTCCTGGACTTAGAATCCCGGTCGAGACGGAACAATCTGAGGCTGGTGGGCCTCCCGGAGGGAATGGAGGGACAGGACACATGTTCCTTTTTGTAAAAGTGGATTCCAGAAGCGCTGAACAACACGGAGCTGCAGTCATCGGTCGTCTTAGAGAGCGCTCACAGAATCGGCCCACCGAGAGAAAATAAGGCACCACCGAGGATGCTGATTATGAAGTTCCTCAGCTACAGAGACAAGATGACGGTCTCCAACGCGGCACGTGCTAAAGGAGAAATTAAATACCAGGATCAACAGGTGCGGTTCTACTCAGATTTGGCTACAGGAATCCAGCAATTAAGGAAACAGTTTGACCCCGCCCGTAAAGAGCTGCGCAGCCTTGGGATTCGTCACAGAGTGATTCATCCGGCAAGACTGCTGGTCACATAGAAAGGGAGAACCCACACCTTCAAGACCCCTCATGAGGCGCAGGTGCTTATCAAGCAGATCCAAGAAGAGACTGGTGGGAGCTAAGCATGAAGTATGAACAAGATATAAAGGTAGAATATTTAAGCATTTGCACAGGCATCTGACTGATCTGAAACATATAGCAAGTTTACAAAATATAGATTGTATTATATATTAAAAAAAAACCTATGATGTACAAAGTTGCTATAAAATTTTGGAGTTAAGTTGAAAAACTACAGAAGAGAGTTAATGTTATGTCATTAAAAGCAGTAGAGTCAGGGTGATTGAGAGGATAAAGAAAGACTGGTTTTGACTGATCCTCGTGGGTGTGGAGCAGTCAATGGCTATAGCGGGAGACGGAATTTTTCTTTTGATTTTGGGGGGATTACCACGAATGTGGGGAGGGGGAATTTGTTTGTGTGTAGTTTGTGGGACGAATGTTCAACCACTCATGTTTTTGCTTCTCTGTATGAGCATGTTTATATTGCGAGGTAATCTCAAACTCCTTATTGATCATAGACCAAAGCGTTAATCTTAAATTTAACTTCATGGAATTGCAGAGGTCTACAAAATTTAAAAAAACTTAAACAAGTTTTGAATAAAATAAAAGACATAGGTTCAAAAATTGTGTTTTTACAAGAAACTCATCTAATAGAGGAAGATGTAAAAAGAATTAGGAGAAGATAGCAGGGAAGTGTGTTCACCTCATCATTTTCATCCCGAGCTAGGGGAGTTATGACTCTCATACATAAATCAGTCCCATTTCAAGTGAAAAATGTAATTGGAGACAAATTAGGAAGATATCTAATCATCCAAGGATCTTTGTTATTAGAAAATATAAATCTGGTGAACTTATACGGTCCCAATATAGATGATCAAAACTTCTTTGCTAATTTATTTCTTATTTTATCATCACTTACAGGGCAACATATAATAGCAGGGGATTTTAATTGTACATTGAATCCCAGTATAGATAGATCAACAGGACTGGACTGTATGCACAATGGATGCAGGATGGCCATTAATAATTTTATGAAAGAATTGAGATTGCTAGATATATGGAGAGAAATGAAACCACAAGTTAAAGCCTACTCTTGTTATTCTAATACCTACAAGACATTCTCACATATTGACTATTTTTTGATCTCCACAGAATTAAGGTCCAAGATTCAAAACTGTTTCTATGATAACATTGTGATCTCGGATCATGCACCCTGCTGTCTAATATATGTAGATAAGAAATTGACAAAGGAACCAGGTAGGTGGCAATTTCAGCATAGATGGCTTCAGGATGAGGAATTTGTTAAGTACATAGAAAAACAGATAAGTTCTTTGATATCAATACTACACAAACATCAGCATGTATAAAGTGGGAGGCTTTCAAAGCTTTTATTAGGGGGCATATTATTAGTTATACAGGTTCAAAATCTAAGAAGACTCGAGAGGAGAGAGTCCAATTGGAACATAAAATAAAAATTCTTCAAGAAAAAGTGTATGCAGGAAGTGACCCAAAGTTAGAGAACGAATTACTGATTCTGAGAGCTGAATATGACAAAAAATCAGCGAATAGAGCTGCCTCGAGTCTTCTAAGATTGAAGCAATCTTTTTATGAACAAGGTGAAAAATCAGGGAAATTATTGGCATGGCAGATTAAACAATTAGAATTTAAAACACCAATTACTAGTATTATAAGTAACGGACAGGTAGTTGTAGATCCTTTAGAAATTAACAGTGCCTTTAGAGATTATTATGAAAAACTATATGATACAAAAAATGAAACTGACTTAACAAAACTAAATGGGTTTTTGGACGGATTATCTATACCGTGCATTCCAAATGAAAACAGGGAGATACTGGAGTCTAAAATTAGTCAAGAAGAAGTTGGGCAAGCCATTGATAATATGAAATCAGGAAAAAGTGCAGGACCAGAGGGTCTTCCAGTAACCTCTATAAAAAATTTAAGAATAAATTAATAAAACCATTTTTGGAAATAGTTTTAGAAGCATTTCAAAATAGTAATTTACCACTATACATGAATAATGCCTTAATTTCACTGTTGCCAAAACCAGGTAAACCCTCTAATAAATGTGAAAACATGAGACCAATAAGCCTATTAAATGCTGACCTTAAGATAATCTGTAAAATTTTAGCAAGACGACTACAAGAAATATTACCAAATATTATTAACCAAGATCAAAATGGCTTTATAATGGGAAGACAAGGCTTCCATAATGTAAGAGGACTATTTAATATTATTTATTCTAATAAAGAAGCACCGGATACAGCTCTCCTATCATTGGACGCCGAAAAGGCCTTTGATAGGGTCGAATGGCCCTTTCTTTTGGAAGTCCTACAAAGGTTTGGACTTGGAAATAATTTCATAAAATGGGTTCAGATAATATACAATAATGCTACAGCAGAAAACCTAACAAACAGCAATATCTCAAAATCAATAAATATCAATAGAGGATGTCGACAAGGCTGTCCACTTTCACCTTTACTGTTTACTATGGCAATTGAACCTTTAGCAATGGCAGTACATTTACATCCACAAATATATGGAATTAAAGTAGGACCAACAGAACATAAAATTTCCCTGTATGCCAATGACATAATTTTGTTTATGTTGAATCTTAAAAAATCAATTCCAACCTTGTTGAATTTAATAAAGAATTTTGGGGAAATATCAGGATCTAAAATAAATAAAACTAAATCTTCAATATTAATGCTAAATGAGACCCAGAGAAATCACCCAGCTCCTGAGGTAAACCAATTCAATGTTGTAAATCAGTTTAAATATTTAGGAATTCAAATTGTGCCTAAGCTAGAATCAGTCGCCAGTGCCAACTATGAAGCCTTAATGACAGATATTAATGAGTTGCTTCAGAGATGGATGTCACTACCAATGTCGATGATCGGGAGAATTAATATACTTAAAAGTAATATCTTACCCAAAATACTTTATTTATTTCAATACATTCCTTTACCACCACCTTCAGATCTATTCTCAAGAATTAAAAAAAAAGTTAGTGGAATTTATATGGAACAATAGGAAGGCTAGATTACGTCTGTCCTTACTATATTTACCATTTGATCGTGGAGGGCTGAAATGTCCAAACTTTATGTTGTATTACTGGTCAGCACAAGTGAGGTCTATGACATATTATTTTTCATCAAATGATCTCCCTCACTGGACTGAAATGGAATCATACAATTTACCTTTACCTCTTCCCATATTCATATACTCAGACTCGGCTAAAAAATTACAGAAACAAGTTAAAAATCCATTTGTAAAGCATATGATCAAAATATGGTGTGAAACCAAAAAATATTTAAAAGAACCACACTTATTGTCACAATTTAGCCCAATATGGGGTAATCAATATTTTAAACCTGGGAGAGCGGATGCTGTATTTAAAGTATGGAATTTAAAAGGGATTCAAAAGATTCAAGACTTATATTTGTCATGTTCAGATAACAATGTCTTTTGAAGAACTGAGGATCAAATTTAATCTTAATAGAACACATTTTTTTTAAATATCTTCAGCTTAGGAACTTTATTCGAGCAAATCAAAATAATGCTCTCACCCGACCTACGTATTCATCCTTGGAAAAAATTTTGATGAAAGATAGTAAAAGAAAGGGTATTATTTCAGAGTTTTATAACTCATTGACATTATCCTCAAGTGAAAATTCACAGAAAAGACTGAATTATTGGAAAGAAGACCTGCAAACTGAAATCTCAGAGGAACAATGGGAATTGGCTTGTACAGAAGCTCAAACCAAATCAATAAATGTACGTCTTAAATTGATACATTTTAAATGGTTAATGCGGATGTATGTTACACCGGTGGAGTTAAACAGATATAACAAAAACATACCAGATACGTGCAAAAAATGTATGGAAAGTAAAGGAACCCTATTTCATTGTTTATGGAAATGTAGAAAAATTAGAATGTTTTGGGAAGAGGTGAGGGTAACAATTGAAAAAATAATTTCAAAACAAATCATATTGAATCCTAAATTGTTTCTGTTGGGTCTGTATCCAGAAAAGCATAACTTTAATAAGAGTGAAAGAGCATTCATAGACCTCAGTTTGCTTAACGCCAAAAAATGTATTGCACTACTGTGGAAAAAGACTCATAGACCAGATGTGACTCAGTGGTTAAGACAGATGTTAACAAACCTTCCACTAGAAAGAATAACATACATACTGAAATCAAAGGAAATTGTGTTTGAGAATATATTAGATTAGATTATCTAATCTATCTATAATATATTAGATTATCCGCTCAGCCAGGTCTGCGCTTTCAAAGGGAATTAAGGTGGCAAAGCGCACCTATGCGGAGAAAATCCAGGGACACCTCTGTGACACTAGGAACACCAAGCAGATGTGGCAGGGAGTTCGGACACTGACGGGCTTTAAGTCTAGGCAGGGGGTCGATGATGACGACGCTTCGCTTCCAGACAGGCTTAACGACTTCTTTGCACGTTTTGAAGCATCAAGCTCGACAATCAGAGGGAGGGCTGGCCCACTCCCACCATCGGTCGGACCAGCTTTTACCATTAACACAGCGGACACACGGAGGACCCTATCCAGAATCAACCCACGCAAAGCTGCAGGTCCAGACAACATTCCGGGACGTGTGCTCCGAGACTGCGCGAGCGAGTTGGCGGATGTCCTGACTGACATTTATAACATCTCCCTGAGTCAGGCCATCGTTCCCAGATGCTTCAAGACCTCTATCATTGTACCGGTGGCAAAGAAACCAGTGGTGTTATGTTTGAATGACTATCGTCCTGTTGCACTTACACCAATTGTGATGAAGTGTTTTGAACGGCTTGTCAAACCACACATCACAGCCTGCCTGCCTCCCTGGATCACACGACCCGCTCCAGTTTGCATATCGTTCAAACCGCTCCACGGAGGATGCTATAGTCACCACCCTACACTCTGTCATCACCCACCTGGACCAGAAAGACACCTACGCCAGACTCCTGTACATTGATTTCAGTTCAGCATTCAACACCATTATTCCCCAGAGACTGATAGAGAAATTACTCCTTCTCGGTCTGAACACCGCCACATGTCTCTGGATCCTGGATTTCCTGACTGAGAGACCTCAGTCTGTCCGGGTTGGAAACAACATCTCCAACTCTGTCACGCTGAGTACCGGAACCCCTCAAGGCTGTGTACTCAGTCCACTGTTGTTTACACTTCTAACACATGACTGTGTATCCAAACACGAGGGGAACCAGATTATTAAGTTTGCAGATGACACCACGGTGGTGGGACTTATTCAGAGGGATGAGGAATCAATGTACAGGGAAGAAGTGAGAGACCTGGAGGGCTGGTGCAGGGAGAACAATCTGGTTCTCAACGTGGACAAAACAAAGGAGATGATTATCGACTTCCGGCGGTCACAGCCTGAGCACGTCCCCCTCAGCATCGGCGGCCGTTTAGTGGAGAGAGTAGAGAACATCAAGTTCCTCGGAGTGCAGATCTCGCAGGACCTGACCTGGAGCAAGAATTCCTTGGAGATCAGGAAGCGAGCTCAGCAGAGACTACACTTCTTGAGGAAACTCAAACAGGCCTCTCTCCCCATCTGCATCCTCAGGACCTTCTACAGAGGTGTAGTGGAAAGTGTTCTGACGTACTGCATTGCTACATGGTACTCCAGCTGCAGTATGTCAGACAAAAAAGCCCTGCAGAGGATAGTCAAGGGGGCGGAGAGGGTAATTGGAGTCTCCCTCCCCTCTGTCCAAGAACTTTTCAGAACCGTTGTAGGAGCAGGGCACTGAACATTGTCAAGGACCGTTCTCACCCTCTGCATAAACACTTTTAACTTCTTCCATCTGGTAAACGATTCCGGAGCATCAGAGGCAGAACCACCAGACTGATCAACAGCTTCCTCCCACAAGCTGTCAGGATGCTGAACAGCTGACCCGGAATCTCACATACACACTACTGCACCTATGGACATTTTGTATATTATAGTTAGTTATTCTTTTTCCCCAAGTATGTCTCAGGGATGTGTGAATGGATGGGGGGGTGGGAGCTATGTGGGAGTGTGTCTTAATCATGCTGCTTCTTATATGGATGCCGAGAGAAATGCAATTTCATCTTGCCTGCACTACAGTTGTATGTACAGCAATATGACAATAAAGTTTGATTTGATTTGATTTGATATGGAGACCTTTCATTGATTATGTAAAGAATTTAAACATAACTTTTGAAGAAGAAGGTGAATGATGTGTGTGGACCTTGTAAATTCCAAACTGGTGAATGTATATTATGTATACTTATGTAATGGATTGCATAGACTAAACAGAGGAGCATTGTTTAAGACCTGCCTTTGTTAGTGGTTGTTGGTGTTTTTAGTAATTTTTTTTTTTAAATTACTTTAGGGTTAGTGTTTGATTGTTTGTGTTATGTTTGTAAAAAAGGTTCAATAAAAAATATTGTGGAAAAAAAAAAGAAAAGCACTCGGAGAGCGCAGACCTCCGCCAAGCGCCACAGTTCCCCCCATACAGTGTTTGTGTGTACATTTTCAGATTCCTTGACCACGAAAACATATGACTAGCAATAGCACGGTGATTCTCCGCATCGTCTGTGTTATCTCCCTGCCTTTTTTTCTTTCTCATGCACTCTGCACTCTGTTGCCTTCTGTGTTTCACACTTTTAGACTTTGAACGAGGCATGACTGGCAATATCGAGCAGATCTTTTTAAAAAAAAAAACAACAACCTCCTGGCAGAGGTAATAAAATTAAGCAAGTCCGAGATTATAAATCGCTTCATATCTTGTATTGCTCATTAGTACTTCCATACTTGACCTATTGTATAGAGGTCTGGGGTAACAATTATAAAAGTACAATTAATTCATTGCTAATATTACAAAAAAAAAGGGAAGTCTGTGTTATACACAAAGTCGAGTACAGTGATCCCTCGCTACTTCGCGCCTCACCTTTCGCGGATTTTTCAAAAATATTCATCAAAAATTCAAAATTGAGAAAGTTGCCCGGGCGCTAGCAGAAGGCAGGGAGACTACACGGAGAGCCGGCACAACTCAAAATCCACCTCTCTGATTCGCTGGCCAGCATCCCCCCCCCCCCTAAGAGATTTTGTTCTCGTGTTGGCTCGGCTCGGGAATCTCGCAAGCTGATTGGCCGAGACGTCGCTGCTGCCTCTACGCCTCCTCCTGCTGCCTCTATGCCTTCCCGTCGAGATAGAGAGTGAGAGAATGAACGTACGTATTATTTATATTATTTATACATTATTTTATGTATATTATTTATATTATTAATATTTTATTTACATGTTTCAAACTATTCTTTAATGTTCTAATGATAACATATGCATTTATAGGGTTAATATACATTTATTGATATTATATATACACAAAAAAATGTATGTAAAAAATGGGGGGGGGTGACGCTACTTCGCGGTTTTTCACTTTTCGCGGTCGGTTCTGGACCCCATTAACCGCGATAAGTGAGGGATCACTGTATCTTGAACATACTAATTTATTGTTTTTACATTCAAAGTTATTGAAATTACGGGATTTGGTTGATTATTTTGCAGCACAGTTAATGTTTAAAATCAGTAAAAACTATCTGCCACACAATATACAAAATCTTTTCAGTGAGAGAGAAGGGAAATATAATTTATGGGGGAACACAAAATTTAAAATGCACTTAGTAAGATCTACTAGGAAGGGTTTTTGTGTGTCTGTGTGTGGGGTAAAATTGTGGAATGGGTTGGGGGAGAAACACAGGCAATGTCCAAACATCCATATATTTAAACCAACATATAAAGAAATTATTTTTGAGCAATATAAAAATAAAGGACAGTAATATTACAATGTGTCTTCAATGAAGAAAGGTTGTTATTGTTGAATATATATGTTGAGTACTATTATTATTGATATTATTATTACTAGAATATTACAACGGTATGATAGTATTATGATTGTTGTTAGGATGAAATTATTTGAAGTATTATATAGGCCAGGTGGTATTATTATTATTATTATTATTGTTGTTATTGTAACTACTATATGGCTACCTATTATTATGGTTATTATTATTATTATTATTATATGGTTACTTATTGCACCTAGGTATTGTAAGCCATGTGGGGGTATATGGTGGTATATATGGTGATTATGATGATGATGATAATATTGTCTATAATTATATTAAATATACCAGAAGTATTTATTTATTATTATTACAATTATTATTAGATGTTGGTATTATTGTCAATATAAACTATCATTGTTGTATCATTTCTATTGCATAATTTAATTATAAGATGTATTATATATTATGATATTGTATAATGAATGTAGTTGTAGGATGAATAATGACTGGAATGATATTATAATTTATTGGGTATGGAGAAGAGATGGGACTACATAAGCGTTGGCTTCTTCCCACTCCTTTTGAACAAGGCTTTTTATTTTTGGTTTTGATTTTTGTTTAAATTTTTTTTTTTTGTCTTGATGTTCAAATCAATCAATCAATCAATCTCGGCACGGAAGGCCAAAGAATTCTCAGTACATTCAGTGAGACGGAGTGGTATGAGGATGCTGTCAAGCGACTGGCCGAGTTCTTCGCCAGGCAGACAAGGACCATGAAGCTGTGGGTGGCGGGAGTTTTGGCGCCAAGTGAGGATGGGCTAGTTAGCTCGGAGAAGCTAATGGCCTACTCATCGTCTATAGGCAAATTAGCCACAATGCTAACTGCGCGCCAAAAGCGGGCGTCAGGCTACCAGGTGGGCATCGAGGTGGGACCGGGGGAGTCCCCGGTCACTGAAGATGGCGGGCCAGCCGCAAAGCACCAGAAGGGTGCAGGACCATAGCGCTGATGAGTTGGATGGCGCAGTGTGCGATGACAGCGGAGAGGGAGAGCAGCAGGAGTCATCCCCACAGCTGGAGGCTAGGCAGTGGGAGAGTGGGACCATGGAGGCTGAGAGCCCCGGGAAAGAAAAGCGACAGCCGGGCATGGAGACGATGCAGCAAAGCGTCTGGGACAAGGGTGCTGAGAGCAGTGACGAGACGCCTGGGTCAGAGAGTTACACCGACGAGAGTGAAGCTGAGAGCCCCAAGAGAGAGCAGCTATGGCTGGGCATGGAGACGACGCAGCAGAGCGCCTGGGATGAGGATGCTGAGAGCAGCAATGAAGCACCTGGGTCGGCGAACAATGCCGACGAGAGCGATGCTGTGGACCCCGGGAGTGAGCAGCAGCAGCCGTGTGCCATGAAGGTCAGGCAGTGTCTCAGTGCCGGAGCTCCATGCGCCTCGGACAAGGGTGCTGGGCGGTATGGCGAGGTGCCTGAGGCAGCAAGCAATGTCGATGAGCAGGCTTCAGTTTTCTCCGGAGTGCGGCCACGGGGGGCCAGAGGGTTTGGAGCCATAACGGCGGAGTTGAAGGCGGTCGGGAGCGGACCGATGGGCACGGAGGGATGGCGTGCCGGACAGCAGCACTGCAGTGCCAGAGAGGAGAAGCAGTTGATGGCAAGAGGAGATATTTTCCCCGGGTAGGGTGGCTTCGATCCTGGGGGCAGATGACGGCCAAGGACGCGCATGCCGTGGGGTTGCCCTGGGCCTCCGAGCCAGTTTTGTCCATGGCTGTCCAGGGACTGTGGAGTAACATAAAAATATCAAATGTAAATACATGTACATAGTGCTGGTGTGCATGAGAGTATGTATGTGGTGTGTTATGGGATTATTTTACATATTTTTAGAGACTAGGTCCAATTTT
Organism: Pholidichthys leucotaenia; assembly: GCA_020510985.1. Lineage (NCBI taxonomy): Eukaryota > Metazoa > Chordata > Actinopteri > Cichliformes > Pholidichthyidae > Pholidichthys > Pholidichthys leucotaenia. The sequence goes on from CM035842.1 coordinate 11,207,852, forward strand.
AGTTGTTTTTTTTGGATGAGTGTGTCAGGTGATTTTATTACAGTTAATGATACCCTGTTCCTTAGTGCATGATTCAGGTCCTAAATTGGGGACGGTCTCAATTGTGTTTGGTTTGCATTTTGTAAGGGGGAGGGGAATTATGGGGTCATGAATGTGGTTTGGGTGTGTGCTGCCGTACCCGCCCCTGGCATGACGTCAGGCGGGCATGGCTCTTGTATATAAATAGTTCTGTGTTCATAATAAAGGTGTGGGTGGTTGGCTGTTGGTTCCCTGCAAGCCGAGACTCCGACTCCTTATTCATACATAACTGTGTAGACTTTTTATATGCACTATTTTATATATATATATATATATATATATATATATATATATATATATATATATATATATATATATATAATTTTTTGTACACACACAAATGTACAGTCACCCTAGCCTATGCTGAAACACAGCCATTACCTGATGTGACCTGTCATAAATGCAGCATCTTTCTTTTTGTGGAAATACACACATTTTTCCTTTTTCAAGGTTATAGACAAAAATATATTGGTGAACTGCAAACTATGTGCTGGTTTGAAGACCAAATTAACACCAAAAAACATTATACAACAGTTAGTTCCAACCGAGCAATTTGATTGGACAGTAGGGATTCCATGAGTTACTAAAATCCACAATAACTGCACTCCAACGTTTCACTGGATATGTATCACTCTGCTTCAAAGGTGTTCATGTAACCGTCAGTTACTAACACTAATTTACTGTCAACTAACTCTCAGTGACAATTGCAATACTGTGTTGAATACCTTAATTTCCACAGCGAGGCGCTGTTTGAAAAGATTTCTTACCTGACCCAGAAGTCCCACCATTTTGAATAAAGCTTTAGTCAGATTACAGACTGCCCTTGCATAAGCATCATGAAGCTATTTTACATCTGTTTAAAAACAAAATAGGCAGTGCTAGGGTTGGATTTATTGTCTCAATTAACAAACCACAATACCTTTGTGGTGATGGGCTCTATTGTTTCATCTGCAAAATGCAAAGAAAAGCAAGCAAAGTGTGCTAAATCACTAGCATGCTAACTACTAGCCACCAGCTAGCTACCGGCATTGGCTACGTTTTGATCTCGGGTCTTCTGCAGCACTGACTCAACAGGCATATGTTTTATAAACACTTGACAATATTTAATTTGTTTACATGTGTGTGTGAAATGACAATAGACGTCTTCATGCTGACTGAGATGTTTAGCAACAGTTAATGGCTACATGTAGAAGGGACTATTTTTTCTAAGCTGCCCAAAATAACTGGTTAAACAAACAAATCATAATATTTTGTCCAGTATTGCTGTCATTTAATAAATTGTGTTTGCGGAACCGTTTATATGAAAGCAATATTACACTCGAGGTTGTTACGGTATCATGAATACTGTATAGTAACTGCAGGTGTGATAAGTCTAATTAGACGTATCACACCTGCGGTTACTATATTCATGACACCGTACGCCCTCTCATGTAATATTGCTTAAGTAACTCAAATCTTCAGAAGCACCTGACTAAGGGCCGTCCACACCAAGCACTATAAAGATAACTGTTAAATTATAGTTTTAAAAATAATTCCAATTCAAGTGCATAGCACATGAATTGGAATTGAATTGGAATTGGAATTGGAACTTAGCACATGACAACAGACACATTATAAAGTATGCTGATGACTCAGTTGTTGTCAGTCTCCTCCAGGATGGTGAGAGTGGCCACGGCCCAGTAGTTGATGATTTTGTTCACTGGTGTGAGGATTCCTACCTGCAGCTGAATACGACAAAAACTAAAGACATGATTACTGACTTTAGGAGGAAAACTCCCAGGTACAAAGTCACCGTACTAAAAGGCCAGACCACCGAATGTGTACAATCCTACAAATATCTTGGAACGATTACTGACAATAATTTAAACTTTGAAGAGAACTGTGCCCTTCAGAGGTAAAGTGGGCTATCCCACAAAACCATTATTTTGAGAAAATGAGCTCTAAAGTTGAAATATTCTCAAAAAATCAGTGTACCTATATCATTAAAAAGTTACCCCCTATAATTACCTTCAAGGTGTGACTTAAATATGAAAATATATTTAAATCACATATTCACAACAATAAGAGAGTAGGGGTTAAAAATGTGGGATAGACCACTTTACCTCTAACTGAAGATAAAAATCGAGTAAGAGGACAAAAGTAAAAAATAATGTTAATTTGAAATTTTAATGAATGAAACAGATGATAAATTGCAAATTTCACAGATATCACACACTAGGCAGTTTTTGCTATTCTTCTGCACATTGGTTTCCAATAATTAGAACATAAACAGTGTTGTTTGTGTCCTCGCTTATTCGCAAAAATTTCTATATGAAAATCAAACCAACAGTTTTCTTCTAACTGAGAAAGTCAACATGTAACTCTTATCAAAACATCAGAAATACAGTTATTGAAGAGTAAAAACAAGTTTAATAGGACAAGCTTATGTCCTACCAATTTATTGTCAATGTCTAGTCTGACTCGGTGTCACTTGAGCTGTCGTGACCTCCACCCTCCTGTGTTGATTTCCAAGTTTCGTAAAATGGATGATGAACAGGCGGCACATACTTCAACAATGATTGGATATCTTCGAGTTTGGCTCTCTTCAGCAGCCTCCCATTTGGATACAGTAAAGGAAGGTCTGTGATGTTTTGAATGATCTTTGGAGGTCTTCCCCTGAGTGCTCTCTTTTGTTTGAAGTTGACACTTTGGAAAGGGAACTCGGCATCACAAGTAGTTTTATAAAACATCACACCAGGATCTGCTTTACGAAACTGCATCCATTGTATTTTCAACCATTCGACCTTATTGTTTTCTTCATCCAGTTTTCTGTTTACAGTAGCCTCTTCCAATGGTCTAGTACTGTGAAACAAGGCCGATGTCATGGGAACTACATTGAACAGGGGTTCCTTCCGTTTTGACTGCCTGACTACATCGTACCACTCATCTGGCACAAACACATGCTGTTTCTTCCTCTTGGCTTTTTCTATTAACCCAAAGTCTTGGTCATTGGGCAGGTAGCTGTGACCCGTTACAAGCATTTTGTGATCAACGAGATCTATGTTCAGTGTGTTCACTATGTGCATCCACATCAATGCCATCTTGTAGTTTCTATTTTGTCCCCCACATGAGTCGGAATAGGCCACAACGTGTGTGATACCGAGCATGGAATGTGGGATAGCCCACTTTACCTCTCAATAGTTTCACCAAATTAATGACAATGATTTCATTTACTCTCAATAGAGGGCAGCACAATACGTTTTATGCAGAGCTAGGCAGTTTAAGAAAATGATAGACCCTTAACAATTAGTGTAGTACAATTAACTCATTTTTGACCTACATGTGGGATAGCCCACTTTACCTCTGAAGGGCACAACTGTGAAAGGGTGTGCAAAAAGGGTCAGCAACATTTGCATTGCTTGAGGACACTTGCACGCTTCCAAACTGACCGAACCATAATGACAATGTTTTATCGGGCTTTTATTGAATCTGTTTTATCCTTTTCTTTAGTGTCATGGTTTGGTCAGATAAAACTGAAACAGAGGAAATCCTTGGATCAGGTAGTTAGATGGTCCAGTCGTTTGCTTGGTGAATCACAGCTGAGCCTGACATCCCTGTACACCAGACAAGTACAGAGGATTGCTACCTCCATTTTAAATGATGACTCCCACCCTTTGCACTGCCACTTTCAGCTTCTTCCCTCAAGACGGAGGTTTGCTGTCCCAAAAAGTAGAACCCAGCGCTACAAAAACAGCTTTGTTCCTGCTGCTGTCAAAGAGTTGAACAAATTGTAACAATATATTACACATAATTTAGGTAACTATTTATTGACTCCATTTTATATTTACTTATTTTTGTAGGATTTTATTTGGGTTCTAAATCTTTTATTGGGTTTTAGACCTTTGAGTTTTTAATCTCTTTGACTAGTCTTTAACGTTTTAATATGACCCTTCTTTCTTATCTCTGGTTTTTCTCTCATCTCTTTGTCTTTATACCCTGATTGATGGAGCCTTAAGTATTTTTAAGTATTTTTATCATGTTTCTAGTCAGCTTCATATGTGCCTGTGTTTGTGTTTATGTTGATTGTAACTGTGGCTTGTAAATATGGATGTCACCAGACTGCAAAACAAATCTACCTACGGGTACAAATAAAGTAACCTGAACCTGAACCTGATAGCAGAGTCCACACTACAACGATAACCATAAGTGTGGACTCTGTCATCCACTTGAATTAGAACAAATTTTAAAGCTATAATTGTATAGTCATAGTGCTTGGTGTGGAAGGCCTTAAGACTAGAGGTGAGACAAAAGATTGATTTGGTGATTTATCGCAATACTTGACACTTGCAATGACACACCAATCCCTAAATGCACATGCTGGTCTTTTTTTTTTTTTTTTGAGTTTTCAGTCCACTAGATGGTTTTCAGTCCACTAGATGGTGCAAAATAAGCACACATTGTCAGGTGAAGTCATAGCTTGTCTCGCAAGATTTGCATCCAGGTGTACAAGTTAAGAAGCAATTGGATACGGTGAGAAGTTAACTTTATGGATTTTATAACAAAGACAGAATGGAAGACCTTGGCATGACACACTCAACCCACAAGGAGCACCACACACACACAAAAAAAAAAAACCACTCAGAGCACGCGGACTGGCACACTCCTCTTGGAGCCGTTCAGCAACAGCAGCGTTGATTAACAGATGACAGCTAAGCTAAAAACCCTCCAGCAGGAGCGGCACTGACCTCAGTGAGCAACCAACTCTGGACACCCCCCACACAACAAAGCCATTTCCAAACTAAAAGCGAGCCAAGTAAACAACAAAGTCCACCGCCCTCCCTGTGTGCAGAGGCGTGTCGTCATGGAAAATGAAGCCCCCTGGAATATGAGACTGTGGGCAGCAGAAAAGACCACATCCTATGGAGGACTGAGAACCTGGAGCCACTGAAACAAAAGTTGGTGAACTGAAAAGAGTGAAAACTTATATGACACAGACATTGACAGTGCTTTTGGTACAAAATCTGACCTTGAAATGGGGGGGGGGGCCGTATATGGTATCACAATACTTAAGGAATCATAGTATTGTGATAGTAGTGCACCATGACCCAAGTATCGCAACACATGTCATATTGTGAGGTCCCTCGCGATTCATTAATTCATCTTCAAGGGCTTAATCCTTTTCGTCAAAAAAAAAAAAATCTTTTTGAGCCCTGGGGGGTGGTGCCTACAGCTAGATTTTAAGCCTCCATGGTTTAATTTAAGACATGCTATCATTGTTAACAGTTGAGCAAACTGCCTTCAGACAGATGACTAGCAAAATACTGGTGACAACTAAAGAATGTCAGCCACTGCAGAAAAACAGTTTCCTGTTACCTGGATAGAGATTATTCAAAAATGGATTTTGATCTACAAAAGACATCTGAGAGACTGGATCAGGTCTCTGAAACAACAGACATTTGGACTGTGGGTAATAAAAGTTTTCTTTGGTTCACTGCACGTCGGATTAATCCATATCAGAGGTCAGATAAACTTGTGCAGTTTTATGCCCCATGCATTGGCACATGCTCAACAACATCAAATAATACAGTACATGTGGAAAATAATCACCCACACCAACAAGCCACCCAAGTAGAGCGGTTAGTGTCGTCTTCGGCCAGCCAGCCAGCCAACTATCCAATTACATCCATGCTCTAACTTGACAGGGAATGGGGCTGCAGCCATCAAACTTGGTACATAGCCTGACCTTGGGGCTAGCACCGATAGCTGTATTTTTGCACATCATAATGCCATATAAACTACATCTCAACAACAAAGAAAACTAGGGTCTCCAAACTTGGTACACAGGTTCCCCTTGGGATCCTGAGTAGTGACTGTGGTGTGGGGATTGCAAGGTCAAAGGTTGAGGTCAAAATGCCATATAAACTATATTTCAAGAACAATGAAAGCTAGGGTCATCAAATTTGGTACACAGGTTCACCATGACCTCTGACTAAAGGTTTGGGGTCAAAAGGTTAAAGGTCAAGGTTTTAAATCTATAGGGCTATAACAGTCATGGGTCTGCATCTCAGTTGAGAGCATTCTTGTTTAAGTATGCATTTAAAAGTAAAAAGGAGTACCCACGCCGGTGCAGTCTGCAACTGGCCAGCTGGTTATCCAGCTATGTCCGTGCTCTAACGTGACAGGGAATGTGGCTATGGCCACCAAACTTGGTACATAGGTTGACCTTGGGACTAACACCTATGGCTATACTTTGGCGGTCAAAAGGTCAAAGCCAAAGCATTATAGTGACTTCAATTATATTTTTATATGTGTTGTGGGGAACTAGCTCTGCAAAAAGGCAAGGGTCTGCATCTCGGTTGAGTGCACTCTAGTTACTTTAGTAGCAGCAATTTTGTTACTTTTGAAAAGAAGTATCTAATAACTGTAATTAGTTACTAACTTTCAATAACTTGCCCAACACAGACTATAACAAACTGTACAACAGTTAGTTCCGACCAAGCAATTTGATTGGACAATAGGGATTCCAGGAGTTACTAAAATCCATGATAACTGTGTTACATCTGGAAATGATGAGGAGTTGAGGTGACGTTTTATAGTTTTATTAACATGCTAACAGGAACAAACAGGAGTCACTCAGTTTAGCCTGAGAGTCCACAGCGAACAGACAGAGTCCCTTCCGCTGGGCCCTCTTATACTCCCATGACGCCACCACCGGGAAGGCAGGGCGTCACTTCCCACTACACCCAGGGCACCGCCATCTTAGTACACCCTAACTATATACACTATATTCCTGTCTAACAAATTACACTCCAACGTTTCACTGGATATGTATCACTCCATTTCAAAGGTGTTCATGTAACCGTTAATTACTAACAGTAATTTACTATCAACTCTCAGTGAGAATAACAATACTGTTTTGGATACCTTAATTTCCACAGTGAGGCACTGTTTGACAAGAAATTATACATCTGTGGCCCGGAAGTCCCACCCTTTTGAAAAAAAAACTTTGTTTCCAACTTCTGCCTTTGTATAAATGCCGTTAAGCTATTTCACATCTGTTTAAAAAAATAGGCAGTGCTAGAGTTGGATTTATTGTCTCGATTAACAAACCACATTACCTTTGTGGTGATGGACTCTTTATTTAAGATAAAATAAGCCTTTATTAGTCCCACAATGGGGAAATTCCAGGATTGCAACAGCACAGGGATAGCAACACTCAGAGCAACAATCAGAAGGCAAGAAAAAAAAAAAGAAACAAGAGCAGCAAGTATACATGTGTACATATAAACATATATATATATATATATATACAGTATATATATATATATATATACACTACCGTTCAAAAGTTTGGGGTCACCCAGACAATTATTTTGTGTTTTCCATGAAAAGTCACACTTATTTACCACCATGAGTTGTAAAATGAATAGAAAATATAGTCAAGACATTGACAAGGTTAGAAATAATGATTTGTATTTGAAATAATAATTTTTTCCAGATACTCAACCTGCTCAAAGGAAGGTCAGTTTTATAGCTTCTCTAACCAGCTAAACTGTTTTCAGCTGTGCTAACATGATTGCACAAGGGTTTTCTAATCATCCATTAGCCTTCTGACGCAATGAGCAAACACATTGTACCATTAGAACACTGGAGTGATAGTTGCTGGAAATGGGCCTTTATACACCTATGTAGATATTGCACCAAAAACCAGACATTTGCAGCTAGAATAGTCATTTACCACATTAGCAATGTATATTAGATATTAGAGTGTATTTCTGATTAGTTTAAAGTTATCTTCATTGAAAAAAACAGTGCTTTTCTTTCAAAAATAAGGAAATTTCTAAGTGACCCCAAACTTTTGAACGGTAGTGTGTGTATATATATATATGGTTCCAAGGTTGTCATAGCCAGGAGCGGCACTGGGGTTAAGCTCCCAGTGCTCATAAAATGCTCCTTACGGCGTGCGTCTCGAAAAGCCTCTGACAACTAAGTCCAACTCCTAGCCTGCCCGTGTGGTTTAGTCTCTAAGCCCGGCGGAACTGCTTTTACTAATAGGAGAAGGGGCGAGGGCAGATCTCTGGCGCCTTAAAACCAGATGCTTCGGGTAGATGGTGACTCGTCAACCTGAGAAGGTAGCCCATCTAGGGGAAGGTAAACCCTGATTTCAAACCTCCGCTGCCTTGCGGCACACCCGGTCACGGGAAAGGCTTCGGGAGTCAACCCTGAGGAAAAATCCGGAGTCGGAGCCCCTAAGGCAGTTCTCTGTTGTGCTCAACATCGTTCTGGCAGCTCCTGCGACGGCACTGGTGCCAAACTATAGCAGCCCTGCTGTTCCTTTGGATTCATCAGTGACGTGGAGAGGGGGGACATGCTGCATGGGTAGCATCTTGTCCTCCATATCTTCCTGCCCAGGCTTGAATCCTACCAACGCCCAACGCTGGAAGGTAGAACACCGGTGTGCATCGGCCTGTTCAGCCACAGGCGGTGCTGTTCCAGCAGAGTAGACGTTTAGGATTCTCTTCCATGGTCATCATAGACCAACGGAGGCCGACGACGATATATATATATATATATATATATACAGTTAGGTCCAGAAATATTTGGACAGTGACACAATCTTCATGATTTGGGCTCTGCATGCCACCACATTGGATTTGAAATGAAACAACTACAACGGAACTGAAGTGCAGACTTTAAGGTTTAATTCAAGGGGTTGAACAAAAATATATGATTAAACATGTAGGAATTGTAGCTATTTTTATACAAACACTCCTCATTTCAGGGGCTCAAAAGTAATTGGACAAATAAACATAACCCTAAGTAAAATGTTACTTTTCAATATTTTGTTGAGAATCCTTTGCAGGCAATGACTGCCTGAAGTCTGGGACCCATGGACATCACCAAACGCTGGGTTTCCTCCTTTGTGATGCTTTGCCAGGCCTTTACTGCAGCTGTCTTCAGTTGTTGCTTGTTTGTGGATCTTTCTGCCTTAAGTTTTGTCTTGAGCAAGTGAAATTCATGCTCGATTGGGTTGAGATCTGGTGATTGACTCGGCCATTGCAGAATATTCCACTTCGTTGCTTTAAAAAACTCCTGGGTTGCTTTTGCAGTATGTTTTGGATCATTGGTGAAGCGCCGTCCAATCAACTTTGCAGCATTTGGCTGAATCTGAGCAGAAAGTATATCCCTATACATTTCAGAATTCATCCGGCTGCTTCTGTCTTTTGTCACATCATCAATAAACACAAGTGACCCAGTGCCATTGGAAACCATGCATGCCCATGCCATCACACTGCCTCCACCATGTTTTACAGAAGATGTAGTGCTTTGGATCATGAGCTGTTCCAATTCTTCTCCAAACTTTCTTCTTCCCATCATTCTGGTACAGGTTGATCTTAGTCTCATCTGTCCAAAGAATGCTGTTCCAGAACTGGGCTGGCTTCTTCAGGTGTTTTTTGGCAAAGTCAATTCTGGCCTTTCTATTTTTGAGGCTGATTCATGGTTTGCACCTTGTGGTGAATCCTTTGTATTTACTCTCATGAAGTCTTCTCTATATGGTAGACTTAGATACTGATACACCTACTTCCTGGAGAGTGTTCTTCACTTGAGTGGATGTTGTGAAAGGGTTGTTCTTCACCATGGAAAGGATTCTGTGATCATCCACCACTGTTGTCTTCCGTGGACGTCCAGGCCTTTTTGAGTTCCCAAGCTCACCAGTGCACTCTTTTTTTCTCAGAATGTACCAAACTGTTGATTTGGCCACTCCTAACATTTCTGCTATCTCTCTGATGGATTTCTTCTTTTTTTTTCAGCCTCAGGATGGTCTGTTTCACCTCCATTGAGAGCTCCTTTGACCGCATGTTGTGTGTTCACAGCAAAAGCTTCCAAATGCAAACGCCACACCTGGAATCACCTCCAGACCTTTTAACTGCTTAACTGATGACAGGTTAAAAGGGGAAGAGCCCATGCAGCCTTGTTATTTTTTTTTGCAGCCTTCTGAGTCAATTGTCCAATTACTTTTGGTCCCTTGAAAAAGAGGCGGCTACGTATTAAAGAGCTGTAATTCCTAAACCCTTGCTCCAATTTGGATGTGAATACTCTCAAATTACAGCTGAGAGTCTGCACTTTAAGCCCATATTGATTATATAATTGTATGTGGAATATGTTTTCGTAAACAGCTAAAACAACAAAACTTGTGTCACTGTCCAAATATTTCTGGGCCTAACTGTATATATAGACACACACAGTGCAGAGCATTGTAGCTAGATGGAATAAATATGTAGATATATAAACACACAGTGTGGAGCATTGTAGCTAGATGGAATAAATATGTAAATATATAAACACACACAGTGCAGAGCATTGTTGCTAGATGGGATGAAACAGCACAACCGTCTACTTAGTTATCCTACATGGTATGATTATGTACCCATACATATTCTCACCCTCCATAGCGACCAGTATTTTCCTAGTTGTATGCTGGAGGGGACCATTGTATAAGTCTATTGCGTCTTTTGCATTCAATACTATTAGGTTGTCACGTCTTTTTGCTATCTCTGCGAGCAGCCCTGTTTAGGTTGTACAGTCTGACAGCCGTTAGTAGGAAGGACCTGCGAAACCTCTCGGTTGTGCACCTAGGATGATGTAGTCTGCTGCTAAATGAGCTCCTCAGTGCATTCAGTATGTCCTGCATAGGGTGGAACTCGGACTCCAGCAGAGATGACAGTTTAGCCACCATCCTTCTCTCTCCTATCTCCTCCACTGGGTCAAGGCGCTGCCCCAGGACAGAGCTAGCTTTCTTGATCAGTTTGTTCAGTCTCTTCCTATCGGCTGCCGTAATGCCACTGCCCCAGCAGACCACTTCAAAAGTGATGGCTGATGCCACCACCGTGTCATAGAATGTCTTCAGCAGTGCCCCTTGTACACCAAAAGACCTGAGTCTCCTCAGTAGGAACAGCCTGCGCTGTCCCTTCTTGTAGAGTGCGTCAGTATTGTGTGACCAGTCTAGTTTATTGTTCAGATGAACACCCAGGTACTTATAGGATGTCACCATCTCGATGTCTGTTCCCTGTATATTTACTGGTGCTGTGAGGGGTTGTCCTTGCCTGTGGCAGTCCACCACCAGCTCCTTAGTTTTCCTCGCGTTGATCTGGAGGCAGTTCCGATGGCACCAGTCCACGAAGTCCTGGATAAGCCCTCTGTACTCAGCTTCATCTCCATTGGAGATGAGGCTAACAATCGCAGAGTCATCATTTTCATCTGAAAATGCAGAGGAAAAGCGAGCAAAGCATGCGATCACTACCATGCTAACTACTAGCCACTGGCTAGCTACCGGCATCTTGATCTCGGGTCTTCTGCAGTACCGACTCAACAGCTATGTTTTATAAACACCTATTACTTTTGCACTTGACAATATTTAATTTGTTTACGTGTGTGTGAAATGACAACAGACGTCTTCATGCTGACTGAGATGTTTAGCAACAGTTACTGGCTACATTTAGAAAAATAACTGGTTAAACAAACAAATCATAATATTTTGTCCAGTATTGCTGTCATTTAATAAATTTTGCTGGCCGGAACTGTTGTATAAAAGCAATATTGTGCTTGAGGTCGTTACGGCATCATGAATATACTAACTACAGGGGTGATATTGGACGTATCACACCCGCAGTTAATAACTGATACTGTACTCCCTCTCGTGTAATCAGAAGCTAGTACAGGCTTAAAACCAGTCCAACAGTCATCATGTCCCCCACCGTTACAGGAGTGACTATGGTTTAACTAATCTGCTGAAAATTGCTGTTGCTCAGGTTTGGCAGGTTTTCATTCATAGCCAGTGTGGTAGAGACTAGTGATGTTCAATACCACTGATTTCCTTTCCGATCCGATACTGAGTAAAATTCAGCCTGGTATCGACGATACCGATACCGATATTTTTTGCGACTACACCTAATATGTCTTTTAAATCTAAAAAAAACGCATGACGCACTTACCCAGGCGGAAGAAAAAGTAGTCCCACCAACCGCGTGTCACTTAGACAACATCTCAATAGTTTAGTTACTTTTCACCGTGTTTCTGTTAAGGATATATATATGTATGCTCGCTGCTCTTGTTTTTTTCTTGCCTTCTGATTGTTGCTCTGAGTGTTGCTATCCCTGTGCTGTTGCAATCCTGGAATTTCCCCATTGTGGGACTAATAAAGGCTCATCTTATCTTATCTTATACCTTACCTCGGGTCGGCGGACGGAGCCACGGTTTGCAGCGGGAGACGTTACAGCGGGGAGGAGCTAGTGCTAGCTAGCACTTGGCCGCCGCCCGGTGCTAATGGGAAACTCGACATACCGGGAGCTGTAGCGAAAACGAAGCGGGTGGCGGGCTGGAGTTTAGGCGGCGTGAAAGAAATATAAGACAGAATAATAAAGAGCGATGGCAAGAACCAAGCAGACCGCCCGTAAAATCTACTGGACGAAGAAGCCCCCCAGGAGACAGCTAGCCACAGGGCTGCTCGGAGAGGCGCTCTGGCCACCGGCAGAGTGAAGAGGCCTCGCCGTCACAGGCCCGTGGCTCTGAGAGAGATCCGTCGCTACCAGAAATCCACGGAGCTGCTCATCCGTAAGCTGCCCGTCCAGCGCCTGGTGAGGGAGATCGCTCAGGACTTCAAGACCGTCCTGCGTTTCCGCTGCATCCGCGGAGAGAGAGCTTAGACTTTCTGCTGCACATCCACCAGCCATAATGCTCTGCACTGTGTGTCTATATATTGTAACGTTGGGGCCATGTTAAGTGAATTTCCCAGCATGCTTTGCCAGATGAAAACGTTATGTGTGTGTTAAATGTGTTATTTCTGAGTTATACTGCTGTGTCATTATAACTGCATTATGATGACCCAGCAGTGTTTAGCAGGATTAGGGCAAGATGTATCTGTGTGTGTAACCATGATTGAAACAGGGGTCTGTGAGAATGACCTCCCCTCCACTCTGTAGCACAGAGGCAGGTTGGGGGTCGGGGTGTGTGAAAAATAAATCAGGTTGATCACAGCCATCTGCTCCATTGTCTTTGTGTGAACCCCTGCAAACGTCACACTGGTGTCAGAAGTGGGATGGAGCAGATGGATGCCAGGATCAGAATGGAGATCCAGCAGCTGGAGCAGTTCATTGCTCAGCTGATGATGGACGATGGGACCGAGACACCACCCCCGGGAGCCAGGAGCCGGGACGAACAAAGCGGCGGCGGACCTGACAGGGCCAGCGCACCCCGCCTTCTGTCCTTTTCAAGACAAAGCGGGCAGAGCAGAGCAAACCAGCCCCGCATTCCGCCCTTTTCAGGACAGGACGGGCTGGCGATCCCACAGCGATCGAGAGTGACGATCGATCAGGAGGCGGCCATCCCATCTGTTAGGCAGCGGGCCAAGATTCCCCGCTTCAACGGCGAGGCCACGTTGGATGACTACCTGACCCAGGTCGAGCTGGCCGCTGCGCTGAACGGCTGGTCACCAGAGGAAACCGCCGTGCAAGTCGCGCTGGCCTTGGAAGGGAGAGCTCTCTGCACGCTTTCTGATCTCCTGCCTGAGGAGCGCTACAGCTGGCCAGCGCTACAAGGGGCGCTCCAGAGACGATTTGGGAGAATGGTGGACGCTGAGCACGCCCAGGAACAGCTGACCCGCCGCCGTAGAAGCAACCAGGAAAGCCTAGGAACCTATGCTGCAGACATACGGCTGCTAACCCGGCGCAGCTACCCGGATTTCGCACCGGAGGCGGTAGAGAAGCTCGCCCTCCGGAGCTTCATCCAAGGTCTCCGCCCGGCCCAGCTCCAGAGCCACGTACGGATCCACGCCGCGAGCGACTGGGAGACTGCAGTGGCAGAAGCAGAGCGGGTGGAGCCGCTGATGAATCACACAGTTGAAGCGCCAACGCACAGACAGAGAACCTTCCAGGCCACGATGGAGAGCGAGGAGGAAGAGGAGGAATTACGGCAGACCACGGCGGCACGTCCCCGGAGAAGAACGCCCCTCGCCGGCGTTAAACTAGAGCGAGGTGGCGTGAACGGGAACAGGCCGCCTCCCGCAGATGTTTCCCCCGAGGAGCCGGCACCACGCGTGGGCCGAATTGGACACTCTCCAGGGATCTATCTACAGTGCAGCTTGGGGAAGACGTCGATCCGGGCCCTGATTGACACCGGCTCTACAATCTCCCTGGTTCGACCCGGTGTGCTGCCGGGCACAAACAAGACGGCCCCATGGGGGTGGGAACCCACCAAGCGCTGCGTCACCACGGCTACCGGTGAGCGCGCCAGACTGGGGGGGCGGAGAGTTTTGGTGGTGGGGGTGGCCGGTCAGAACATAAGACACCCGTTCTGGCTGGCTGACATCCAAGACCCCTGTATTATTGGACTAGACCTGCTCACAGCCTGGAACGCCAAGATCGACACCGCGGGACCGTCCCTCCAGCTGGGAAACCGGACCATCACGCTCCACAGCAGAACCCAGGGAAGGAACACGGGGGCCTGCGCGATCGAGGGATCGCCAAGACAAACCGGACCAGACAGGCCACCGCGAGGACTGGACATGATGACATCACCAGCGCGGACAGAGGGAGCACGAACGCACACAAGGACAGCAAGGGGAGGGGTCAACGTGTCAGCAGAGACGCAGCAGGCGGTGGAGGAATTATTTCAGCGGAGCTGCAGCGGGCTGGACCCAGAACAGGGACGCCAGCTGCGGGAGCTATTGGACTGTTTTATGGGTGTTTTCGCCGCGAAGGATGAGGAATGCGGCCGGACCGGGTTGGTGCAGCACGAGATCGACACCGGTGAGGCCAGGCCGATTCGACTCCACCCACGCCGGCTGCCCTTTTCAAGGCGGGCAGCGGCGGAACAAAAAGTGCAAGAAATGCTGGAGGCAGATGTCATTGAGCCCTCCAGCAGCCCCTGGGCGGCGCCGGTGGTGCTGGTCAAGAAGAAGGACGGGTCGTGGCGGTTCTGTGTGGATTACCGACGCCTGAACGACGCCACCAGGAAAGATTCCTACCCCCTGCCCCGCATCGATGACGCACTGGACCACATTGCCGGCTCCAGCTGGTTCAGCTCGCTGGATCTACGCAGCGGCTATTGGCAGGTAGAGCTGTCACCTGAGGCCCGCCAGAAAACAGCCTTCTCCATCGGGCAGGGACTGTACCAGTTTAAAGTGATGCCGTTTGGACTCTGCAACGCTCCGGCCACCTTTGAGCGCTTGATGGAGCGAGTGCTGGCTCACGTGCCCCGGAGTCGCTGCGTTGTTTACCTGGATGACCTGCTGGTGCATGCAGCTGATTTTGACAGCGCCCTGTCAAATCTCCGAGAGGTGCTGGGAGCCATCCAACAGGCGGGGCTACGGTTACACCCTAAGAAATGCCACCTGTTCCGGCGGGAGACCACCTTTTTGGGCCACATCGTCAGCGCAGCGGGGGTCGCCACCGACCCGGAAAAAGTGGCAACAGTGAGAGACTGGCCAGTGCCGCGGAACGTTGGAGAACTGAGGAGTTTTCTTGGATTGGCCTCCTATTATAGGAGGTTTGTGAAAGACTTCGCCACCATCGCCAGCCCGCTGCATCAGCTGACGCAGAAAGGACGCACGTTCCAGTGGAGTGACAGCTGTGCTGCTGCTTTCTCCCAGCTTCGCGCAGCGCTCATCAGAGCCCCCATCCTGCAGTATCCCGACCCGAACCGCCCTTTCATCGTGGACACGGACGCCAGCAACCAGGGCATCGGGGCGGTGCTATCCCAGGAGGGAGAGCATGGAGAGCAGGCAGTCGCTTACTTCAGCCGCACTCTCAGCAGAGCCGAGAGAAATTACTGTGTGACTCGCAGAGAGCTGTTGGCTGTCATTCAAGGACTGCGACACTTCCGCCCGTATGTGTACGGTGGGAGGTTCCAGCTCAGGACGGACCACGCTTCCCTGACCTGGTTGTTAAATTTCAAAGAACCGGATGGACAGTTGGCGAGGTGGCTGGAGGCACTGCAGGATTATAATTTCCAGATTGTGCATCGGGCAGGCCGCCTCCATGCCAACGCTGACGCGCTGTCTCGGCGCCCCTGCGCGACAGAGGAGTGTCGTCACTGCCAACGGGCTGAAGATCGGGACCAAACCACCCCACGGGCTGCCGCTCTCCGAGCCGCTGCGAGCAGGAATCACGCAGCGACGCACAGCCCCTCCTCAGATGATCAGGCAGTTCTCCCCAGCGATGACGTCACAGAAGTTCTTGGCACGCAGCAGCTGCAGAGCGAGCAGGACAGAGATCCGGTCATTTCGCGGGTTCGGCAGTGGCTGGACGCAGGACAGCGGCCCGCCTGGGAGGTTGTGTCACCGCTGGACCCAGAGACTAAGGCCCTGCACTCCCAGTGGGCCAACCTCTGCTGCTACGAGGGCGTGGTGTATCGACAGTGGCAGACTCCAGCTGGGCAGCGGCACGTCTGGCAACTGCTAGTTCCTCGTCGACTCCGGCCCAAAGTACTCCAGCTGGTTCATGGGGCGGTAGGAGCGGGCCACTTCGGAGTGACAAAGACGCTGCAGCGCCTTCGGGCCCGGTTCTACTGGCCCGGTTGTCATCAGGACGTGGAGCTCCACGTTCATCGCTGCGACACATGCACAGCTCAGAAGGGACCAACTCAGCGATCCCACGCTCCCCTGCAGCAGTACCGGGTGGGAGCACCGATGGAGCGAGTGGGAGTGGACATCCTGGGCCCTTTCCCGACCACGGACCGGGGGAACCGCTACGTGCTGGTCGCGATGGATTATTTCACTAAGTGGCCAGAGGCGTACGTGGTCCCGGATCAGAGCGCCGCTACGACGGCATCAAAGCTGGTGGATGAAATGTTCTGTCGGTTTGGCGCACCGGAGGAGCTGCACAGCGATCAGGGTCGGAACTTCGAGGCGGAGGTCTTCGGAGAGGTCTGCAAACGGCTGGGCATCCGGAAGACCCGGACCACCCCACTGCATCCACAGAGCGACGGCCTGGTCGAACGATTCAACCGGACCCTCACCACCCAGCTCGCTATCCTAGTGGACCAGCGACAGCGAGACTGGGACCTGCACCTGCCTTTTGTTTTGTGGGCGTACCGGACGGCAGCTCAGGAATCTACCCGGTGCACCCCTGCGGCGCTCATGTTTGGACGCGAGCTGCGCACACCGGTGGATTTGGTATTCGGTTGCCCCCCTGAGCCGGAGGTGGAGGGAAGACCCGGATTGGATTATTTTTTTTGTTTGAAAGAACGTCTCCACACGGTGCACGAGCTGGCTCGAGAGGCCCTGGCAGCGGCAGGGGGTCGGCAGAAGCGAGCGTACGACTCCCGCTGTCAGGGGAGGGACTTTGCACCGGGAGATCGAGTCTGGGTTTTCTGCCCTGAGAGGAAGAGAGGACGATCACCGAAGCTGGCGAGCCAGTGGTCGGGGCCATGCGTGGTCCTGGAGAGACTGTCAGATGTGGTGTACAGGGTGAGGCTTAGAAAAAGGGACCGGGTTGTGGTCCTTCATCGTGACCGTCTCGCCCCGTATCGGCCATCTGCACCGCTGGTGGACGAACCGGAGCTTCCATCCCGGCCCGATACCCCGACCGAGACCCAGATGGACACTAGGGGGCCTGTACGTGTTGGCCGCCGGCGCCGAAGACCGCCCCGACATCTGGATGAGTTTGTATTGGACTTTTAAATTGGACTTTAATTTTTCTGGGGACAGAAACCAGTCCGGGGGGGGGGGGGGCAGTGTAACGTTGGGGCCATGTTAAGTGAATTTCCCAGCATGCTTTGCCAGATGAAAACGTTATGTGTGTGTTAAATGTGTTATTTCTGAGTTATACTGCTGTGTCATTATAACTGCATTATGATGACCCAGCAGTGTTTAGCAGGATTAGGGCAAGATGTATCTGTGTGTGTAACCATGATTGAAACAGGGGTCTGTGAGAATGACCTCCCCTCCACTCTGTAGCACAGAGGAGGTTGGGGGTCGGGGTGTGTGAAAAATAAATCAGGTTGATCACAGCCATCTGCTCCATTGTCTTTGTGTGAACCCCTGCAAACGTCACAATATATACATTTATAGTAATATGGACATATGTTTACTAGATGTTGTTTTTTCTTGCCTTCTGATTGTTGCTCTGAGTGTTGCTGTCCCTATGCTGTTGCAATCCTGGAATTTCCCCATTGTGGGACTAATAAAGGCTTATCTTATCTTATCTTATCTTACCTCAACTGACTTAAGTATCAAAAGTATCGATATTTTGATTTGAGTATCGATTTTCGAGCATAAAGATCCGGTATCGGAGGTATCGATATTTCAGGATCGCTCCGCACATCACTAATTAGCCGGGAGAGGCTCAGAGTAGAACCGCTGCTCCTCCACATTGAAAGGAGTCAGTTGAGGTGGTATGGGCATCTGATTAGGATGCCTCCTGGACGCCTCCCACTTGAGGTGTTTCAGGCACGTCCCACTGGGAGGAGACCCCAGGGCAGACCCAGGACTCGGTGGAGAGACTATGTCTCCCAGCTGGTCTGGGAACGCCTTGGTATCCCCTCTGAAGAGCTGGAGCAGGTGGCTGGGGAGAGGGAAGTCTGGGCTTCTCTGCTTGAACTGCTGCCTCCGCGACCCGGACCTCCGGAAAAGCGGTAGAAGATGGATGGATGGATGGATGGATGGATGGTCGCTCTACTAGACACCGGAAATAGCAGGGGGAAATTATGGAAAACAGGCAAGTCTGTATATGGAGAGCAGAACAAAGATTGTAGACGGCCCCATGCTTGCCTTTGCCTTGGGTCGAAAATAACGGAATCCATTTGTGTGAAAGGATGTAACAAACTGCTAATAACACGTCTGAAGGGGTGAACAAATAAACCCAGACAACGTGACCCCCAACTAAACTATAACACACTCATTTCGAACTAATAATATTTTTTTTGGGGGGGGGGGCAAACTTACCATTCCAGAAATCTGTCGTGCACCATTCCGTCATCTTTCATTATCTTCACTAAGGTGGGTGAATGTCCGAGGAAAAAACTGCAAAGCAGAGACATTCATCAGTCTGCTGGGTTTACGTCAACGACCGAACTGTTCTAACCAAAACTACTTACTTATCTCTCGGTGGTCCTGGAACGTGGTCATACTTCCTATGAATGTGGTAAATATACAGACAATAACCGAGAAACGCCACGATTAGCAAAGTCAGGACAAACAAGAGCGCCTGGACAGTCAGATTCAAAAGCACACCGTATACTGCCATTGTGGTTAATGGATTCTGTCCAAAGAGCAACTTGTTGGTCTGCCCACATTTAGGTGCCGAAAATCCGGAAGACAGCTATGGTATGTGTAGATAATTAAATACCGTCTATGGCCGAAAGATGGCTGCAAAGGGCTCCATAGCTCAGTGGTTAGAGCACTGGTCTTGTAAACCAGGGGTCGCGAGTTCGATCCTCGCTGGGGCCTCAAAAATTGATTTTCCACTTTTTTTGTTCATTTACACTATATGATCACTAATTTGTTTGTACTGTAAATAAAGAATGAACTACCGTCGGGTACGTCAAATGTTACTTCTAGATTTTGGGTGCTGTCATGGATGCTAGCAGTCAAACATTGAGCTACTGTTACAAACCAACCCAGTGAAGTAGGCTGGGAAAAACATCTTTAGTTCTGTTGATACAAAACTACCCCCTCTTTTTTTTTCAACTAATTTTACAAACGATTCTTTAATTCTCAGTTAATTCAATTCTTCAGCAATACTTCTTCAGTCAGGCTGTACTGCTGTGTTTAAATCAAGAACCTGTAGCAGGCTCATATACAGTATATGTATACACTGCAGGTCGGCAGAGAAAATCACGGACCTCTGGGGAAATCGCGGAGGTCATAAGCTTCTCCCCTCCCACTGTGGACTTGGAACCGTCCATCTTTTTGAAAACAGCCTAGGGATCTGCACGTGGGTCTCCCCAGAGCGAGCAGAAATCCACAGACACGGACAGAAACATCAGCACGATCTGACAATAAGCAAATACACTTAGAATAAAAAGTACTTCCGGGCGGCAGCGGGTCGTCCAATAACCGGAGGGTTCGCTCTCCCAGCCGTGCTGCCGCTGTGTGCTTGGGCAGGACACTTTACCCAGTGTCTGTGGCACTTATGAATGTGTATAAATGCGCGGGTTGGCAGCCACGTTTCCGTCAGTCTGCCCCAGGGCAGCTAAGCTGCACAGGTAGTTTACAGGTGTCTGTCTGCAGTGAATGAAAAAATGGACTCACTGTAAGCGCTTTGAGATTTCACTTGATATGTAAAGCGCCATATAAATCTAATCCATTACTATTAAAATTTGTGTCATCCACCTTAATCCTGGGGGTGCCGCTGTAGGAACGATTATGGGCGGAGCTTCCGGTTTCGGCTGTCGCACTGTTAGTTAGTAAGGCTGTGTTCAGAATGTTCGCTCCCTCCCTACTCGCTATATAGTGAATTTAGATATAGTAAACTATACAATAAACTCAATATAATAATAAAATTAACAGCCTTCGGACACTACTGGGCTTGTTTTCATGGCGCAGTTAATGACGTCATCATAGTGAGACAGTAAAACATACACTAACGGTGGTGGCTGCATGTAATTTGTAGTAAATATGTATTAAATCAAATCGTTTTTGCTGAATTAATAAATATAAATACCTTAAGGCAGTTTATGTTGTGATGTGAAGCTCTCCTCTCACTGCTCTGTTAGCTGCGCGTTGCATTATGGGATATATTGGCTAATGTAGTGACCATCAGTTGTACACTACTTTTCAAAATGCACTGTGGGATATTTTGAGTGTACTATATAGTGAATGAAGTTTTCAGTTAACATTTTGAACAGCACTACAAAATGGCTGATTCACTGTATAGTACACTATATGGGGAGGGAGAGAACATTTCCAACATAGCGTAAAAGTGGAGTAGCAGGGGCATTTAAAATAGCGTTTTTAAAAGTTTTTCAAATTCATTTTAATGTATAGTCCACATACGTGTTTTGCACTCAAGTGGCAGCTAATTTCAGCTCTTCTAGTTTTTGTATTTTTGAATGTTTTGGCGTAGTTCTGGTACTTGTTGCTGGTGTTCGTGGTTGTGCCAATAGACTGGATAAATGGAGGCTTCTCACCACACGGTGACAGATGACATCCAAGCACGGTGTTGTGGTGTACGTCTGCTCTAAGGTAAATTTGATTATGTCCAACATATTTTAACAAAATGCAGCCGACTTTATTGCAGTGGAGACATGCTGGTTGGAATGCGCACCGCATCATTATGAGTACGGGCCAACGAGAAGTCATAAATCATGACTCTATTTGGTAGCGGCAAAGTCCCGGGAAAACCCCATGAGTGCCTGGTATCATTGGAAAGCTTAGAAATCGTACTTTCTAAAAATATCTATGTTTTTGCGAAAGACGTAACTCCCGACCAATCAAACACGAGTTTCCAACCTAGCTAAAATATAAACAAATCGTCTTTTTCTGGGTCAGTTTTTGTGCACTACCTACAAATTAAATATCATTTTGAAGGTCTTTCAATACAGAATATGGAAATAATGTTACATCAGTTTTGAAAATGTCCTCAAAGTGACTCATTTTGCCAGCAAGGGTCATTTGTTTACAGCGTTATGTAACGGAGTCAAAAATGCACTTTAAGTATTTCTTTTTATCAGTTATGTTTTTATTTATATTGTTATGAATTTTATTTTACTTGAGTGTTTTATTTTGGCAGTACGCTTCTCGCATCCGCTCTTTCTGTACCTCTGAGGCTCCGGTAGTTTAGTCCTTCCCCACAGTATCGCGTTGCTTTGCTGTGGGTAAGTTGTGTCCAAACGTTGCTGGCACTAAACAATCGTATCGTTCGTTAGTCTTATCATTTAAACTGTGACCTTGGTTTGTAATTGTTCGTTATTAATTTGACATGTCACTGTAGTGTATTTTTTTTGTTGTTTGTGTTGTAAATGAGAGTTTTGTGGGTGTTTCGGCGCACATTGGGAGTCCGGTGGGCGCCATTTTAGAGTTTCACGCCAATATAGGTTCTGTAGTGACTCCAGCAGCTTGTGTCATTGTGTAATCCATGTTTTTGTGAATGTAGGAGCCTGTGTGGAATCGAGGTACAGACGGAGCGTGATGCATTTTGTTTTATTTCTCTAACAGGAGAAATAAATTGTGGAAACAGCCGTCTGGTGTCATCGTGGTCCCTATGCCGCACATACGCTCGTATTGATGTTCCCGATCATGGCCGCTTAAGGGTGTCCCAAAAGAAGAACCACTATACTTGTGACGAGAACTGTTACAGTTAACATCTTAGCAGTGGCACCAACTAACAGAGCTACAGGCCACTTTTAAAAGTCATCTTTCCATCCCTCGAGAGTCATGGGAAGTGGTATGATTACCTCCGCCAGGCTGAAAGGCCAGGAGGAGGTTATGTTTTTGCCGGGGTTTGTTTGTCTGTCTGTCTGTCTGTCTGTTTGTCTGTTGGTTAGCAAGATAACTCAAAAACTTTTGGACAGATTTCCATGAAACTTTCAGGCGTTGTTGGAAATAGTACAAGGAAGAACTGATTAAATTTTGGGGATGCTCCGCATCACCGTCTGCATAGAGGAATTTTTTAAAGCATTTTTCCACACTGTGACATATGGCTATTTTCAACATGTGCGCAGGCGCAATGGAGGTCGCTGGGCGTCGTGTCTGACCAACACAAACTCCGCCTTCTTCAACGTTTTAGCCACAAAAGCACGCGGAAAACACTGGTGGCCTGGGCCCGCAAGCGTGCCTGTGCCAGCCATAGGCGCTGCGCACATTGCGCTGGTCGTCATGTCTGACCAACACAAACTCTGCGTTCTTCAACGTTTTAGGCACAAAAGCACGCGGAAAACACTGCTGGCCTGGGCCCGCCAGCATGCCTGTCTTTGCGCCACGCTGCAAAACCTCACACAGCCACCTGTCCGCCGCCCGATTATTTGCCACAAACTCCCCGCCCAGCCATAGGCGCTGCGTAAAAACGACCTCTCTGCCGGGGAAGATTCTAAATTCTGTTTTGCCGCGGAGCGCAACCCCAATATAATATAAAACCCACGGCAACCTGTCTAACCAATCTGCATCCGTCAGTGGAGGAGATGGACACACCAACACTTCAGTTTATTACCTCCGCCAAGGAGGCAATGCTTTCACTACCGTAAAACGGGGCTATAAGGGACGGCGGGGTAATATGGGACACTTTTCTAAATGTAATTCTGCTTTTTTTATTTTGCTTCCACCTAGATTTGATTAAGGATTCATGGATATTTGACAATAACAACACAACTCAGCGTCCTGCTCAAAATAAAAAAAAGCACAATTACATTTAAAACATTTCCCAGAAAAGTGTCACTTATTAACCTGCCGTCCCTTATAGCCCCATTTTACACTACTGAACCACTAATCCTATCACTATCACATTGATTGTCATTGATTAATTGTCTATGTTTATTGCACTGTCCCTGTCAAATAAACAAATAATCATTGTGAATCCAATTGCTAGTCATATGTTTACATGGTCAAGGAATCTGAAAACGTACACACAAACACTGTATGGGGGGAACTGTGCCGCTTGGCGGAGGTCTGCGCTCTCTGAGTGCTTTTCTAGTTATGTTACTGTTTTGAGGTGCAAGAGGCCATGTTCCAGCATTTCTGATGCCCAAGTCATTGTTTTTTAACAAGGAAAAGTGTCCCGTTTCAGTGACAACCATATGTTCTAAACTAGTACCGTAAATTGCTACCATAATTCACACAAGGCATCATGGGGCCGAGGAATAAGGTGGATACAAATGACCAAATTACAAATTACCGTGTCCACAATCATCCTGTATTACACTGTCCTCATTTATATGTCTTTTTGCTTAATTGCAAGGAGCTTCTCCCACAGTTAAAAAACAAACAAACCACTGCTGCTTCAACATTACTTTGCAGTGACTTGTCCAATGAATTAAGGCAATTGGCCACAAAGTGTTGAAGCAGCAAACATGATTGGCCATGATATATTGGAGCAGGGGTGCTCCTATTGGCTGACATTTCAACGTTTTCATATGTTTTTTTTAACCTTGTGGAGGAACAAAATGAGTTCAGACGAGAGCGACAAGCTGGAAGTTTTCAGAGTTTTATTCCTCCGTCATCATGAGACACACTGTAGCTTGTGCTGGGTGCCCGCACGGCTCCCCTCAGAACGGTCAGAAGGGGCTGTGCCCCCCCCCCTTCGTTTGGCTCCAGCTCCGGTCGAACTGTCAGAGGGCATGTCAGTCCGTGGGGGGGACGGGGGAGGGGTAGAAAAGGGCAGTGTGCTCCGCTCCGAGTTCCAGCACGTTGAACGGCCGTGGACCGTGGGCGCACGGGCCGGTGTGTTTCGTGCGTAATGGAACAAGACGCCGACAGGCCGGCTTAGGGAGTGAGGTGCGGGAAAAGCTCTGTGCAGGAGGAGGGGGAGGGGGTGGGAGTAAGCGAGTGCCGGCTCGGAACGTCAAAGGTGTCTGGGCTGCGCAAAAATTGCGTGTGGATCCGCGATGGTGAGGGACTTTCCCGTTAAGCCTGGCAGAGATCCACAGCGGCTGTGAAAAAAAATTTTGTCTGACTCCTCCCGCGGCTCGATCCAACGAGGGTGTGGGGAAAGTGAGCAGCCAAATTCCCGAGGATGCGTAGCAGCTGTAAAACAACTCAAGCAGTGTCAGGGACTCGGCAGTTTGGCTTTAGGTGTGGGAAGCAGCCCTAAAGTCATCGGGGAAAGCAATCGGCTAAATTCCCATTGTTCACCGCAGCTGAGAAACCCATACAAAGTCCTGTGTGCAGGCTGCACGTATGCTCCAGGTGCGCAAGCAGCCCTGAAGGTTCCAAAGGTGGCGATCGGCTGTTTTTCTCAGGTATGTGCAGCAGCGGAGGACGCTGTATCAGTCTGTGGAGCCGGTCTGTCCCTGGTGCGTGGCGCGTGCCTGGCGCAGTGACCACATAGCTGGCAGTCGCGCTGTCCTCGTAATCCTGCGGTGTGCCTGTAGGGCTTCTGTGCGCGGGAGGTCCGCTGTCCAGAGTTTAGTCAGAGTCGGGAGCTCGGTGGAAATCAGCGCAGCCGGTGTCGATGATTGTCCCCGTTCAGACTGCTTCCTTCGTTCGCTCGTATCGTTCATGGTGCGTTTTGGTCCCAGCGCTGCACTCCGGTGAGGATGAAGAGGTTGCAGGTGTTCTCTGGTCCTCTGGGATCCACAGCACGATGAGAGGGAGCAGACGGTCATTCTCCCTCGTCAGGTCAACAGTGTGGAGGTAAAAGATCAGGCGAGGGGTGCACCATGACATGTGCTGAGGCTTCCCGTCCGGGTGATCTCCGAGGTGTTTGCCTCGTGTTCCATTCTTCGTCAAGGGTCACCAGTGTGGAGGAACAAATAAGTTCAGGCGAGAGCGACAAGCTGGAAGTTTTCAGAGTTTTATTTCTCCATCATCATGAGACACACTGTAGCGCTGTGCTGTGGGTGTGTGTTCTTCGTGAGGCATGTAAAGTCAGCTCTTTTTTTTTTTAAATCACCCTTATTGTCATTCAACCGTACAACCAATCATGTACAGTAGAACAAGATTGTGCTTTACCTATCTACAGTGTCAATCACACACACCCCAAGTGCAGAGTCAGAGGGCTGCTGCCATGCAAGGCGCCGCCACAGATTTCCCTCCTCCATTCCATTATTGCTGAGCACCAAGCTGGATGGCAGGAAGTTCCACTTTTATATGGTCTTCGGCATGACCCGGCCGGGATTTGAACCCCTGCCTCCCGGGTGTGGGGCGGATGCTCTACCAACTGAGCCACCACTCCGGTCTTTTATACAGACAAGAGAGAATGCGTGGCACATTTACATATTGATATACATATCAGTCAATACATATCAATCACGTGATTAACTGGCACCGGACTTCCTCTCCTTAATCCGCGGATGTATAACAATAGTCATTGTTCTGGTTGTCCCCCTAGGGGCTCTCTGTTTGTATGCAATCCCTACTGAGCGTGAATATTATCAGTCTGCATTTTGCTGGGTGCCCACAACCTGATGATTCTATGCCCTCTGCGCCACCCGAAGCGTGGGTTCAAATCCCATTTCTGACAGTCACTTTTTCTTCTGCATCTTTGACTGCCATAATTTAATATTAACTGTAAACAATCAAAAGGACATATATACAGTGGTAGCTGGTATTTGATATCTATCACCTGGACAGCAGTGGGAAAAGAATGCCATGTTTTTTGTTAGTGGCTATGTTTGCACTGGGGTTATTTTTGAATTCTATCCGCAGTTTTTTAGCTTAGTCAAAAGGACTAGCATAATGTCTGGGGGTGTTGTTATGTATGGAAATACCTGGGTGAAGGATGAGGCAAGGTGAACTTGGCGAACACTGCTTTATCGAAGAACTATGTACTGACATAATGCACGGCTCAGGAGACGCACACACACAGGTTCAGAGTAGCTCAAATAGCTTTATTGACAACAAGAGTGTATGAATGTGTGTCTGCGAGATGTGAATGTGTTGGTGGCGGCGTCTGCTTCGGGCACAGAGGCAGGAGACCGTACAGCCGGACAACCCTATGGGAAAAGCACAGGGAGAAGGGTGACGGGCACACACCAACACAGGAGATTTCCAAGTAGGAGAGGAGCTTACTTGGAAGGGGCGGATGACTGGCACAGCAAGGAACGAGGTCCGGTAGACAGGCACCTGGAGAGCCCGGTGCAGCAGCGAGGAACAGGCGATGGAGAGGAATCGTCCGCCGCCGGGAAATCCACCTGTGCACAGGGGAGCAGACTTGGAGGAGAGAAAGGTAAGATCTTCTTACCGCAATGTTCGCTGAGAATGAGAGGGAACTCACAGCAGCTCTGTAGTGAAGTCTGACGGCTTCAGGCCGAAGCCCAGGGCGAGGCGGCTTAAATCCCTCGCCGCTGATGATGAGCAGGTGTGCGTGCAGCTGGCGCCGCTGATGAGTGGCGCGGCATGACAGTACTCCCCCCTCTAGCAGCGCCTCCTGGCGATGGCTTCTCTGGGTGCGCTCGGTGGAATTCAGCGATGAGCGATGGGTCTAACACAAACGACGAGGGTACCCACTGCCGATGTTCAGGCCCATAGCCCTCCCAGTCCACCAAGTACTGCAACCCACGACCCCGGCGGCGGGAGTCCAGGATGGAGGAGACCGGCCAGGCCGGATGGCCATCAATCATCCGGGGCGCGGGTTGCGCAGCAGGAGGAGGGCAAAGGGGGTCGGAGACTGCTAGCTTCACCTTGGACACATGGAAGGTGGGGTGGATGCGGAGGGAGGGGGGAATAGCTACACGCACAACCACCGGGTTGACGATCCTGGTGATGGGGTATGGGCCCATAAAACGCTGTGCCAGCTTCCTCCTCTCGCCCTTTAAAGTCACATCCTGGGTCGACACGTAGACTTGCTGACCAACTCTGTACGCCGGGGCAGGTCTTCTGTGCCGGTCCACCATGGCTCTGTTGCGCTCCGCCGTGCGTAAAAGCGCATTGCGCGCTGACGCCCAGATGAAGCGGAACTGCCTGAGATGCGCCCATACTGAGAGGACAGTTACCTCACTCTCCTGCACCGGGAACAGCGGGGGGTCGTAACCCAGGGACGCCTTAAAGGGGGACATCCCTGTAGCAGAAGAGCGAGCGGTGTTGTGGGCGTATTCAACCCAGGCGAGGTGGTTACTCCAGGACGTTGGTTTGGACGCCGTGACGCAGCGGAGCGCAGCCTCCAGCTCCTGGTTGGTCCGCTCACACTGCCCGTTGGTTTGGGGGTGATGGCCGGAGGAGAGGCTCACCTTGGCTCCCAGGGCGTTGCAGAACGACCTCCAAACCTCTGAAGAAAATTGGGGCCCCCGGTCTGAGACCACGTCCACTGGAATCCCATGCAGCCTGACCACGTGCTGGATTAGGAGGTCCGCCGTCTCCAGGGCAGTTGGGAGACCTCGTAGGGGGACGAAGTGTGCCGCCTTGGAGAAGCGGTCCACGATGGTCAGGACGGTGTCGAAGGTGTTAGAGACTGGGAGTCCGGTGACGAAATCCAGGGCGATATGCGACCAGGGCCTGCCAGGGACGGGCAGAGGCTGGAGCAAACCCGCTGGAGGGACATTTCCTGATTTGCTGATGGCACACACTGGGCAGGCCCGGGCGTAGCGGGCAGCGTCCCTCCGCAGGCCTGGCCACCAAAAGGACCGCTGGAGGAGGTCAATCATCCGGGAGGAGCCAGGGTGGCAGGTGAGCTTGGATGTGTGCAATCAGTGGATTACCTCCCCCCGAACCGTGGATGGCACGAACAGCCTCCCCTCCGGTCCGCCGCCAGGGTCAGGTTCCACCTCCTGCGCCTTCCGGATCTTGCTCTCAATGTCCCAGGTGACGGCTCCCACGACGCACGACCTGGGTAGGATGGTGTGGACCGTGTCCTCCGACTCCTCAGGGGCGAATTGCCTAGAGAGGGCGTCGGGCAGGCCGTTCTTGGAGCCAGGCCTGAAGGTGATGGTGAATTGGAACCTGGCAAAGAACAAGGACCAGCGCGCCTGGCGGGCGTTCAGGTGCTTGGCAGATCTTAGGTACTCCAAGTTCTTGTGGTCCGTCAGGACCACGAACGGCAGGTTCGCCCCCTCTAGCCAGTGACGCCACTCCTGTAGCGCGAGCTTGATGGCGAGGAGCTCTCTGTCCCCCACGTCGTAGTTCCGTTCCGCCGGGGACAAGCGCCGGGAGAAGAAGGCGCAGGGCTGCTTGGTTCCGTCATCTGGCGACCGCTGGGATAGAACCGCCCCCACTCCCGTGTCCGAAGCGTCCACTTCCACGATGCACTGCAGCGCAGGGTTGACTTGGCTAAGGACCCGGGAGGAGGAGAACTCCGCCTTCAGCTCCTGGAAGGCAGCCGCGGCCTCTTCGGTCCACCGGAACGGGACCTTAGGGGACCTGAGGCGGGTCAGCGGGCCGACGATGGTGCCAAAATTTGGGACAAAGCGGCGGTAGAAATTTGCAAACCCGACGAACTGCTGCACCTGTTTTCTTGATGCAGGTGTGGGCCATTCCACCACCGCCTTCACCTTCTCTGGGTCTGGAAGCACCTGGTCGTGGGAGATGATGAACCCGAGGAAGGATGTTGTCTTCGCGTAAAACTCGCACTTTTCGGCCTTCACATACAACCGGTTCTCCAGCAGTCTTTGGAGGACCCACCTCACGTGGACCCGGTGCTCGTCCCTGGATTTGGAGAAGATGAGAATGTCATCCAGGTAGACGAACACAAAAAGGCCAATGAAATCCCGGAGGACGTCGTTGATAAGGCGCTGAAAGACGGCTGGAGCGTTGGTCAACCCGAACGGCATCACCAGGTACTTGAAGTGGCCGTTCGGGGTACGGAAGGCTGTCTTCCACTCATCTCCCTCCCGGATCCGGACGAGGTGGTATGTGCTGCGTAGATCCAGCTTGGTGAACCAAGTCGCCCCCTGGAGGGAGTGGAAGGCAGTGTCCATGAGGGGCAGGGTGTAGCGATCCTTCTCCGTGATGTCATTTAGGGCACGATAGTCGATACAAGGACGGAGAGACCCATCCTTCTTACCCACGAAGAAGAATCCTGCCCCCACGGGTGATGACGATGGGCGGATTATCCCAGCACTCAGCGACTCCTTGAGGTAAGCGTTCATGGTCTCCTTCTCCGGCGCTGACAGGCTGTAAAGTCGCCCAGAGGGTAAGGGTGCCCCCTGGCGGATGTTAATTGCGCAGTCATAGGGCCTATGAGGAGGAAGAGACATCGCCTTGGACTTGCTGAATACCATACCCAGGTCGTGAAATTCCAATGGCACCAGGGACAGGTCCGGGGGCGCAGCGTCCGTAGGGGTAGGAGGAGAGGACGGAGAGCAGGCAGCGGACTGTAGACAGGTGCTCATGCAGAATGTGCTCCATGCCGACACCCCGGCGGACTTCCAATCCAAGACGGGATTGTGGAGGCGTAGCCAGGGATACCCCAGGGTGACGGGCGACACAGAGTTGGTCAGGACGTAAAAGGTTATCTCCTCCCGGTGGTTCCCTGAGATGATAACCGGAACGGGGATGGTCTGGTGTGTTACTCTCCCCAGGGAGACACGGGAGAGGTTGACCAGGGAGATAGGGGTCTTTAATGCCTGGCAGCGGATGCCCAATCGGGTTGCCAGGCTTTGTGAAATAAAACTGCCCTCCGCGCCCGAATCCACCAGTGCGTGCGTGAGATGCCCAGTGGAGTTGTGACAAAATCGGACGAGCAGCTTCAATTGGGTGAGGGGACTTGACCGATTGATGTCCGCGAGGCCCCCTACAGTGACTCGCGGACCCCGCCGTTTGGCTTCTGTGGACAAAGCTCTACCGTGTGTTGATTATCTCCGCAATACATGCAGAGATTCAACTCACGGCGGCGTTGTCTCTCCGCCGGGGAGAGCTTTGTCCAGCCTGTCACCATCGGCTCCGACTCCTCGGGGCACGATGGTGGCGGCGTCGCCAGGGGGCGAGCTTGGAACGGGCGCGACGAGGCTCCACGAGGGCGAGAAGAAGACGACTTCCGCCCCGAGGAGCGCTTGCGCAGCCTGTTATCCAAACTGATGGCAAGAGACGTTAGCTCCGCTAGAGTCTCCGGGATATCCCGTCCAGCCAGTTCATCCTTCAGATCATCGTTGAGGCTGCGGAGGAAAAGGCCACAGAGGGAGCGTTCCTCCCAGCCTACTTCCTCCGCTGCTACCCGGAAGTCGACCGCATAGTCCGCTGCCAACCGGCTTCCCTGCTGAAGGCTGAGAAGCCGATCGACCTGGACCGTCTCGGTACGAGAGTGGTCAAAGACCTCCAGGAAGCGTCCCACGAATTGGTCATACGTGAGGGTGGCATAACTGGGCCTCGCCATTACGGCGTAAGTCCAGGTTAATGCTCGCCCCTCTAGGAGATTCCCGATATAACCAATTCGGCTATGATCCGAAGGAAAGTCTCCGGGGACCCGGTGGAACACGGACTCACACTGCATTATGAACCCCCGTGCTCCGCCGAGCTTACCGCTAAAGTGGGCGGGGGTTGGAATGGGCGTGAGCCGAGTCGGTGCTCCCGGAGCCTGCTGGATGGCCGCTGGAGCAGCAGGAGCTGCGCCACCCTGACGAGTTGGGGGGAACGGCTGTTGGGGGTCCAAGCGGTCCAATCGGTTAGTTATAGAGATTAATTGATTGAGTATCACTTGTTGCTGATAAGCTATTTGATCCACTCGAGCCTCGAGAGTGGTAAGCCGGTGCGCGAGCCCGCCGTCTGCCGAGCCGCTCTGCTGAAGCCGTACTGACACAATGCACGGCTCAGGAGACGCACACACACAGGTTCAGAGTAGCTCAAATAGCTTTATTGACAACAAGAGTGTATGAATGTGTGTCTGCGAGATGTGAATGTGTTGGTGGCGGCGTCTGCTTCGGGCACAGAGGCAGGAGACCGTACAGCCGGACAACCCTATGGGAAAAGCACAGGGAGAAGGGTGACGGGCACACACCAACACAGGAGATTTCCAAGTAGGAGAGGAGCTTACTTGGAAGGGGCGGATGACTGGCACAGCAAGGAACGAGGTCCGGTAGACAGCCACCTGGAGAGCCCGGTGCAGCAGCGAGGAACAGGCGATGGAGAGGAATTGTCCGCCGCCGGGAAATCCACCTGTGCACAGGGGAGCAGACTTGGAGGAGAGAAAGGTAAGATCTTCTTACCGCAATGTTCGCTGAGAATGAGAGGGAACTCACAGCAGCTCTGTAGTGAAGTCTGACAGCTTCAGGCCGAAGCCCAGGGCGAGGCGGCTTAAATCCCTCGCCGCTGATGATGTGCAGGTGTGTGTGCAGCTGGCACCGCTGATAAGCGGCGCGGCGTGACATGTACAAGCAGTTGCACGGTATGCACCATCGTAGGCATCCGGCATAGAGAGGCCGTAAGATGGCGCCCCTGCCTTATATAGGGCAGTGCGATGACGTGACGAGGAGTGCATGTCACCACATTGCACTTCACAATAAAGGTGCCATTTAGCACATACAACATTTCCTCCCCCCTTTAGAAAAGTCCAAAACCACACACACAATTGAACCCCCACCCCCCCTCCAAATTGGGACCCAAATCACTCACTAAAATAACGAAAAATAATGTACTAAATTGGCCTAACACACTCACTCAAAACAACCTAAAATAGGGCTGACGGGTGGACTACCGCACAGCCCTCATGGCATGGTGGATTATTCTGCCACCCATAGCTAAAGAAAAGTCCATTAACTAAAACTACTCGCCATGTTCCTAAACTAAAACATAAACACATAAAATAACCCCATACCATAACATTCACATAAAACACACAGAACTATAAACAAAGTGCTACCGCACAGTCATTTGGGTGGGGGTCTGGGGCAGCCCCTCAGCAGGCGCGCCCCTGGAGGCAGCAGACCCCCGGAGTGATAGCTAATCTTCTGGACGACAGAGCCCGGATCCCACACCGCCATCACCGACTGCCGACCAGCCTCGCCACCTGGAGCATCCTCCCGGACACGCCACAGCTGGTTGGCATGCCTCATCGAGCCGTCGGACAACTGGAAGCACGCCGCTCCCAACTTTGCCACTATCCGCAGACATGCTTGATGTTTTGCTGGCTGTCGTTTGGCCCATCTTCGCCATAGAAGTTCACCACCCCTAACCCAAACCAAGTCCATAACCCGAAGTGGAATTTTACTCGACCCGATGTGCTGCTGCTGAGCATGTGGTAACTCCATGCTCGTCAGTCTGGCCCCGCCCTCTTTTATAAACATTGTAGTGTTCACCATCGTAGCTGGAGATCCCCCACCCAACTGTGGCCAAGTACCGGAGGCATCTGGGGCTAGTATGGTGTCACTCATCAGCATGGGTGCCGACCCTGGGCGAAAGCTGGTCAACTTGAGAGCGAGGATGTCCATTAACTCTTTGCACCGTTTGCTCCCAGTGTCCGTCAGGGGTGAGTGGGGTGATTTCTCCCTTGGGTTCGAGGGGTAAGACAAACGGCACTCCCTGGCGTAGTGATTCAAATGTCCACATCTACTACAACATTTTCCTCTCGCCCGGCATTTCTTCGCTTTATGGCGGTGCGTCGCGGACCCACAACCCCTGCAACGGGAGTTTCTCGAGGCAGACCTTTGGCTGGCAGCATTGATTTCCCAAAAATCTCTGTCTGAGCTATCCTTGCTATCAGGGTCTGCAACATTAGCTGAGGCGGGCTGCTCCAGTGTCTTCTGTGGCTAGCGCCAATTTAGCTCCACAGCAAGCTTATCAACGGCTTCCAACCGGAGAGCTCCACTGCTTTAGCTAATGTTAAGTCATTAGGCGCCACTAGTAGCCTAGCACACAGCTCAGCGTTGCACGTGTGCTCTGCTAGTTGGTCGCGTACCATCTCATCTTCAAGTGGTCCAAAACAACACTCGCTGGTTAGCTGCTTCAAGTCAGTGACATACTGGCGGATAGGCTCACCTACACACTGGCGTCTCCAGCGAAAATGAATTCTCCAAACAGTCACATTGTCTGGGGTGGAGAAATGTTTAGCTAGCAGCTCTACAACTTCCTCATACATGTCTGCCACGCCGAGCATCCATAGGACCCTCCGGTCCTCACTACCCAGGTTGTGGACAAGAAGCGCGCACGCCCTCACCTAATCAAGCTTCCCGGGGTCCAGCACCATAACATACATTTGATAGGCCTACAGCCAATGCGGCCATGAAAGCGGTGGGTCACCCAGGAGTTCGAGAAAGGGACGAAGTGGTGTGATACACACCTCCATGAGTTAATCCTTGATCGCCAAATGTTATGTATGGAAATACCTGGGTAGAGGATGAGGCAAGGTGGACTTGGCGAACACAGCTTTATTGAAGAACTATGTATAAACAGTTACATGGTATGCACCAGTGTAGGCATCCGGCATAAAGAGGCTGTAAGATGGCACCACTGCCTTATATAGGGCAGTGCGGCGATGTGACGGCGAGTGCACGTCATCACACTGAACTTCACAATAAAGGTGCTGTTTAACACATACAACAGGTGTGTCACAGTGATGGACATCCTTCTCTTCCAGAGTGGTGACTACTTTCAAGTGTCACTAGACTTTGAGTTACTTTCATGTCTTGAAGAACCACTGTGTAATGTTCTAAGCAGGGCCGGCTCTAGCCATTTTGGCACTTTAGGTGAGATCAGGCTGTCCCCCCCATGAGATGTACTCATATAGAGGCTATCTATGCGCATGCTAGGAAGAACCAATTCCAACCAGTAGCATATCAAAATGACAGGGAGAAACTCAGTTAAAAGCCTCTACCAAGCATTGCCACCCAAACAAAACACAATTCAAACCCCAAGCAATTATACTGACATGTAACAAAAACACAAAAGCAATGCATGTCCACTTTAGTGCTTCTGATAATTTCAATACTTCAAGCAAACCACACAAAGAAGATCATTTGAAAGCAGATACTCTACAGATTACAAAGACATCTCTCTCGTTACTCTGCAACAAAAACTCTGCAAGGTAGCAACAAAAGAATATCAAAAAACCTTCACAAAATCATAAGGTAGGCTACAGTGCTGTGAAAAAGTATTTGTCCCCTTCCCGATTTCTTATATTTTTGCATATTTGTTACACCTAAATGTTTCAGATCATCAAACAAATTTTGATGATTGACAAGGATAACCCAAGTAAATACAAAATGCAGTTTTCAAATGGTGGTTTCATTTATTAAGGGGAAAAAAGCTATCCAAACCTACCTGGCCCTGTGTGAAAAAGTAATTGCCCCCTAACTGCTCCCGAGAAATATAGACCATGCAGTCTATATTTCTCCTGATGCAAATAGTAAAGCGGCCCTTAGTCATTTGTACAGTGTAATAAATAAACAGCAGCCGGCCTATCCCGAGGGTGTTCACATCATAGCTGGTGATTTTAATCAAGCATGCTTGAAAACTGTGCTGCCTAATTTCACATAGTATGTGAAATGTGCCACCAGGGGAAAGAATTGTCTTGATCGGGTGTATTCGAACCTGAAGCATGCCTACAGAGCTGTGCTGTGTCCACATCTTGGCCTGTCAGACCATCTATCATTGCTCCTCATCCCAGTATACACCCCCCTCAGGAGAACTGCTAGACCTACTATGCTGCCTCCATGTATTAAAGTTAAGCGGCTCCCATTACAGCATTTCATGTGAGTTTGGTTCCCTCTAGTGGTGTAGTAAAAGCATCGTTTTGAACTGATACACAAAGTGTTGCACATGCGCAGTAATGATATAACGGGAGACCGGTCAGAGCTTCACTCAATGTACGAACGCTGTGAACGTTGTTTAATTATCGACGCCTTGGACATCATTAGTCTGTGAGTATCTGCATGGTTTGACAGTGTTAACAGCTACAAGGAGAACTGCATGGTTGTATTGGTGTATTTTAAGCGACTGTCTAGTCCGTGGCCAACATTCTTACCAGCTAAGCTAGAGCTAACGCTAACATATGCTAAGCTAAATACGGTGACCATATCATTGACGGCGTGTATATCTTAACTTTGTTGCACTTTTACTCGGATGTAGGAACGAATGTAAACGGATGTAAAACCAAAAAGACGAGTGTACATCACGTTGAGTTCCTTGTGGGGTAGCTTCAATAAACGAGATAAAAGGAAACATCTTGTCATCATTAAGGCCTGCACCACACGTGTTAGCTTGCTGTCTACCAGTCGAACACTGGGAAACTCGATGGGAGGGCAGTAAAGTAAAAGGACTACAGCGCGGCGGGCCCAATAAACAAACAACATGCAGCAAATGAGCCTCAGGGCAGGAGAGCAGCACCAGCCAACTCCCCAACTCAGAAGTAAAGTTATGGAGACGGAACACACAGCTCCCTTGGCTACAGCTGTACGAGGCAGCTCGTTATATTCACGTAGCTTCAAGTCAAGCAAGGCTTCTTCAGCTACCTCCTCAGCCATAAGAGCTAGAGCCAAAGCAGATGCTGCACGGGCTAAATTATCTTATTCAGAGAAAGAAGCAGCCTTCATCACGCAGAAAGCTAATCTTGAGGCACATATGCACATTCTGAACCATCAGAAGGCTGCTGCAGCTGCAGAAGCTGAAGCTGCGGCCTATGAAGAAGCAGAGCAATGTGCAAGAAGTGAATTCAGTCAAGCACTAATGGACTTGCCAGTTGGCTCAGCACAACACACATCTGAGTATGTACAGAAACACTTTGATGTGCGCTTTGAGGAAACTCCATTTAAAACTGATCCAGCCACCCCCTCTAAGATCCAGTGTGAACAGTTTGAAATGGCCACAAATGTACCATTCATCTCATCTGATGCTGTAGATGGTAAGAGCAGGGTCAGTGTCAACATGGAGGAGGAGCATGGAGCTGCAGAGACAATTAATCCCCCGACGTTACAACCCTATTATGCCCCCGCAACACATTACGCGGAAGCACAAAGCATTCAGGATCTGACCAAATACCTCACACGCCGGGAGATGTTGAGCACGGGACTCCTACAGTTTGATGACCTCCCAGAGAATTATTGGGCATGGAAAGCATCTTTCCAGAACGCCATTCAAGACCTCAGCCTCTCACACCACGAGCAATTGGATCTGATGATAAAATGGCTTGGCACAGAATCAGCAGAACAAGCAAAGAGGATCTGCTCTGCACATGTCTTCAACCCAAACGCAGCCCTCAACTTAGTCTGGGAAAGGCTAGAAGAGTGTTATGGGTCACCTGAAGCAATAGAAAACGCACTGTTAAAAAAGCTTGATGATTTTCCCAAAATCAGCAACAAAGATGCACTCAAGCTGAGAGAACTTGGTGACGTTCTACAGGAACTCGAATGTGCAAAGGATGGCGGATACCTACCTGGGCTCGCATACCTGGACACAGCCCGTGGAGTGAATCCTGTTGTTGAGAAACTGCCCTACAGCCTACAGGAGAAGTGGATTGCGGCAGGTACCAAATACAAAGAAACACACAAAGTCGCTTTTCCTCCTTTCACCTTTTTTTCCAGTTACGTCAGACAACAGGCCAAAATAAGAAACGACCCAAGTTTCAGTTTCTCTCCACCGGCCCACATGAACACCAGAGTTGAAAAAGCCCCCAAGTTCACCAGTAAGCACCTCATCAGTGTCCACAAAACGGACATCCCACCAGCTTCACCCGCAGCTAAAGGTAACCACACACATCAAAGAACAGAAAGCCCAGATGAACAATGTCCCATACACAGAAAGCCACACCCATTAAAGAAATGTAGAACATTTAGAGCAAAACCAATAGAAGAATGCAAACTGTTCTTGAGAGAGAATCACATCTGCTTTAAGTGTTGTGGCTCCACTCAGCATCTGGCAAAAGACTGTAAACAGTCAATCCAGTGCTCTGACTGTGGTAGTGATAGACATGTAGCAGCACTACATCCTGGCCCCTCTCCTCCTCCCATGGAACCTCAGGAAGCTGAGACGGATCATGGCAGGGAGTCCCATGATTATGAGGGCACACTAGTCACGTCTAGATGCACAGAAGTTTGCGGTAATGCAGAAAACCCACGATCCTGCTCAAAAATTAGCCCTGTGTTAGTTTATCCTGCAGGACACAGAGAAGAAGCCCAGAAAATGTATGTAGTGCTCGATGAACAAAGCAACAGATCACTCGCTAAATCAGAATTTTTCCAGCTGTTCAACATTAGAGCACCTTCCGACCCTTACACACTGAAAACATGCTCAGGGGCTACTACGGTTTGGGGGCGGAGAGCTTCAAACTTCATGATAGAATCAATGGATGGAAAAGTACAGCTCCAGCTTCCAAACTTGATCGAGTGTGACATGATCCCCGATGACAGGAGGGAGATTCCATCTCCAAAGGACGCACTTGTGCATCCACACCTGAGAAAAGTCGCAGACAAGATTCCACCTGTAGATGAACATGCTCCCATCCTCCTACTGCTGGGAAGAGACATCCTACAGGTACACAAGGTGAGAGAACAAATAAATGGGCCCCACAGTACTCCCTATGCACAGCGCTTGGACTTGGGATGGGTTATTGTGGGAGAAACGTGTTTGGAGACAGCACACAAGCCTTCTTCTACTGTTAACGTGCTAAAGACACATGTGCTCTACAATGGTCGTGCATCATCCCTCAGCCCATGCCCAAACACATTTCTTGTCAAAGAGGTTTCAGGTTACTCTACCTCACGCCCCAACAGCATACTACCATATGCTTTGCAGGGTGAGAGAGACACAGACCACTTAGGAAACACAGTCTTTGATAAAACAAAGGACGACGATAAACCAGCGCTGTCAATAGAAGATCAAGTTTTTATTGACATCATGGACAAAGAAGTAAGACACTACAGAATGAAAGTGCATGTGTTCGGCAATAGCCCTTCTCCAGCCGTGGCTGTTTACTGCATGAGACGTGCTGCAGCTGAAGGTGAGAAAGAGCATGGACACGATGCAACACAGTTCAAAATGAGACATTTCTATGTAGATGATGGATTAGCCTCCACAGCCACACCAGAAGAAGCTGTTGACATCCTGACAAACGCACAAAAGATTTTAGCACAATCCAATCTCAAAATTAGACAAAATAGCATCTAATGACCACAGGGTCATGGAAGCCTTTCCGGCAAATGAAAGAGCAAAGGACTTAAAAGACTTAGATCTCAAACGTGACGAGCTCCCACTACAACGCAGTTTAGGGGTGCTTTGGAATCTTGAAACTAACAGTTTTATGTTTCAGGTGTCCATTGACAGGAAGCCCTGCACACGAAGGGGAGTCTTAGGGACGGTCAACAGCCTGTATGATCCTCTAGGGTTTGTGGCGCCTATCACGATGCAGGGGAAGAACCTCCTGCGTGAACTGTCAACAGGACATGGCAACTGGGATGAACCACTTCCCGCTGAGAGAGAAGAGGAATGGAACAAATGGAAAGATTCCCTGAAAGACCTAGAAGACCTACAGATACCAAGGTGCTACCTGCCATTGTCTCAGCCTTCTGTTCGAAAAAGAGAGTTATGCATTTTCTCAGATGCATCAACCTTGGCAATCGGAGCGGTAGCATACCTGAGAACCACCAACAATGAAGGTCAGTGCCACTCAGGGTTCATTATGGGTAAAGCTAAAATAGCACCACGCCCTACACACACCATCCCTCGTTTGGAGCTATGCGCAGCTGTTGTAGCTGTTGAGATGTATGAGCTGATCAGGGATGAGATAGACACTGCAATGGATGCTGTCAGGTTTTATACAGACTGTAAGATTGTTCTCGGATACAACGTCCAGTCTCATAAATGCTCTGAGAAGATTCTTCTCCATTCAGGGACTCGCACAGCTTCTGCGATCTGATAGGGGCACAGACTTTATCGGGGCATGTAAGGAACTGAGAATTGAGCGCAGTGACGCAGCATTAACGAGTTACCTACAAGAAAAGGGGTGCAAATGGCTTTTTAACCCACCCCATGCATCACACATGGGTGGATCCTGGGAAAGACTCATTGGAGTTGCCAGGCGGATTTTAGATGCACTACTTCTCAAGAACAAACTACGGCTCACGCATGAGGTACTGAGCACCTTAATGGCGGAGGTTATGGCAGTGATGAATGCAAGACCACTTGTGCCGGTCTCAACAGATCCTGACAATCCAACCATCCTAACCCCAGCAATGCTACTGACGCAAAAAACCAACCCCTTGACAGCACCATCGGGAACTTTCGTTGCACCAGAACTTCACGCATGTCAGTGGAAACAAGTGCAGGCTCTTGCGGATAGTTTTTGGAAACAATGGGGACAAGAGTATCTTGTGACTCTTCAGAGCCAAAGAAAATGGACTGATGAGAAACCGAACATCAATGTTGGAGATGTCGTTTTGCTCAAGGATGGGCAAACACACAGAAATGACTGGCCCATGGGGCGGATTGTGAAGACATTTCACGGAAAGGACAATAAAGTACGAAAAGCGGAGGTGAAGATAATAAGAGATGGGACTGTTAAAGTGTTTCTGAGACCAATTACAGAAATGGTTTTACAGATAGCAGATGGGGAATAACAGATAATGATATGGTTAACATTGTTATACACTGTTGTTTGAAATGTTGTAAGGCTAAATAGTGTACAATGTTATTGCACCAGACGGGGAGTATGCTGCCTCCATGTATTAAAGTTAAGCGGCTCCCATTACAGCATTTCATGTAAGTGAGTTTGGTTCCCTCTAGTGGTGTAGTAAAAGCATCGTTTTGAACTGATACACAAAGTGTTGCACATGCGCAGTAATGATATAAAGGGAGACCGGTCAGAGCTTCACTCAATGTACGAATGCTGTGAACGTTGTTTAATTATCGGCGCCTTGGACATCATTAGTCCGTGAGTATCTGCATGGTTTGACAGTGTTAACAGCTACAATGAGAACTGCATGGTTGTATTGGTGTATTTTAAGCGACTGTCTGGTCCGTGGCCAACATTCTTACCAGCTAAGCTAGAGCTAACGCTAACATGTGCTAAGCTAAATACGGTGACCATATCATTGACGGCATGTATATGTTTACTTTGTTGCAGTTTTACACAGATGTAGGAACGAATGTAAACGGATGTAAAACCAAAAAGACGAGTGTACATCACGTTGAGTTCCTTGTGGGGTAGCTTCAATAAACGAGATAAAAGGAAACATCTTGTCATCATTGAGGCTTGCACCACATGTGTTAGCTTGCTGTCTACCAGTCGAACACTGGGAAACTCGATGGGAGGGCAGTAAACCTACTATAAAGAACATCACAACATGGCCTGAGGGAGCTCTTTCTCAGCTGCAGGACTGTTTTTCAAACACTCTATGGAATTTATTCAAGAATGAGGATCTGGAAATGTACACACAGACTGTATTATGCTACATCACCTACTGTATCAACCAGGTGACTGTGGAAAAACACATCAGGGTTTTTCCTAACCAGAAGCCTTGGATGACAAAAGAAGTCCAGGCACTCCTCAGAGCTCGTGATACAGCCTTCAGGTCAGGGGATACAGATCTGTATAGCACCGCCCGGGCTAATCTGAAGAAAGGCATTAAGGAGGCTAAACAGGCCTATAAGAAGAAAGTTGAGGACCATTTTTCTGATAATGATTCAAGACGAGTATGGCAAGGCCTTCACCATATCACAAACTACAAGGGCAGCAGCATCATTTCCAGTGACATCAGCGCCTCACTGGCAGAAGAACTGAACTGCTTTTTCGCACAGTTTGAGGCAAATACACCTCGCCCAGACCCACTGACGTTATTGAATGCCAGCTCTGATGTGCTTACCCTGCAGGATCATGAGGTGAGACAGACACTGAGAGCAGTTCACCCGAGAAAGGCTACTGGTCCCGATGGAGTGCCAGGAAAGGTGCTCAGAGCATGTGCATATCAGCTATGCTCTGTTTTGACTGACATTTTTAATTTGTCTCTCAAGGCAGCCGTTGTTCCACAGTGTTTAAAATCTGCAGTCATTATTCCTGTGCCTAAAAAACATATTATTAGCAGTCTGAATGACTATCGACCAGTAGCATTAACACCCATTATTATGAAATGCTTTGAGAAAATGGTATTGAAACATCTTTTGTCTAGTCTCCCCCCAGACTTTGATCGGTACCAGTTTGCCTACAGGCGGAGCAGATCCACTGAAGATGCTATTGCTATAGCTCCCCACTCGGTATTCAGCCATTTAGAAGACAAGGGGAGCTATGTAAGAATGTTGTTTGTGGACTATAGCTCAGCATTTAATACAATTATTCCCAACATTCTCATCACTAAATTGCTTCAGCTTGGTCTGCCTACTCATACTTGCAGCTGGATTAAGGACTTCCTAACAAACCGAACACAGACTGTTAGACTCGGACCCCATTCCTCCTCTACAGTCATGCTTAACACAGGCTCGCCACAGGGCTGTGTGTTGAGCCCCACTTTGTATTCATTGTACACATATGACTGCATACCTGTTCATCCCACAGACATTGTAGTGAAGTTTGCAGATGACACAACAGTGGTGGGGCTCATATCAGGAGG
Source organism: Pholidichthys leucotaenia (assembly GCA_020510985.1). Taxonomy (NCBI): domain Eukaryota; kingdom Metazoa; phylum Chordata; class Actinopteri; order Cichliformes; family Pholidichthyidae; genus Pholidichthys; species Pholidichthys leucotaenia. Next base: position 11,249,954 of record CM035842.1, read on the forward strand.
AGATGAGTCCGCATACAAAGATGAGGTCCAGAAACTGGTGAGATGGTGCTCAGATAATAATCTGCTACTGAATACAAAAAACCCCCAAAAGAACTCATTATTGATTTTAGGAAGCATAGCAGTGAGCCGCCTCCTCTATATATAGGCAAGGAGTGTGTGGAGAGGGTGGAGGCTTTTAAGTTTCTGGGTGTTCATATTTCTCACAGCCTTACCTGGGCAGTTAACACCATAGCTATGATAAAAAAAAGCTCAACAACGTCTACACTTTCTGAGGCTCCTCAAGAAGAATGGCCTGAATGCACAGTTGCTGGTTTTATTTTATCGCTCTGCTATTGAGAGCATTTTGTCATATAGCATCACGGTTTGGTATGAGGGCTGTTCAGCCGCAGACCGCAAAGCCTTGCAGAGAGTGATCGAGACTGCGCAAAAAATCACTGGCTGTTTTCTCCCTTCTCTGGAAGAGATTTCCAGGTCTCGGTACCTCAGCAGAGCTACTGCCATCATTAAGGATTGCACTCATCCAGGTCATGATTTCTTTGACTTGCTCCCCTCAGGAAAGCGGTACAGATCCCATAAAACCCGGACTACCAGGTTTAATCATAGTTTTTTTCCCAGCAGCAGTACGTATTTTGAACGGATTTATGTAACACGTAAAGACTGCTGATATTATTTTATGTTATTTAGGTTATTTTGCGGCAATAACCCTGTGTGTATAAGCTGGTCTTATATATTTATCGCTCAGTATGTTTTTAGTATGTTTTTATTATTGCTATATACACTACCGTTCAAAAGTTAGGGGTCACCCAGACAATTATTTTGTGTTTTCCATGAAAAGTCACACTTATTTACCCCCATGAGTTGTAAAATGAATAGAAAATATAGTCAAGACATTGACAAGGTTAGAAATAATGATTTGTATTTGAAATAATAATTTTTTCCTTCAAACTTTGCTTTCGTCAAAGAATCCTCCATTTGCAGCAATTACAGCATTGCAGACCTAACATGATTGCACAAGGGTTTTCTAATCATCCATTAGCCTTCTGACGCAATGAGCAAACACATTGTACCATTAGAACACTGGAGTGATAGTTGCTGGAAATGGGCCTCTATACACCTATCTAGATATTGCACCAAAAACCAGACATTTGCAGCTAGAATAGTCATTTACCACATTAGCAATGTATAGAGTGTATTTCTGATTAGTTTAAAGTTATCTTCATTGAAAAAAGTGCTTTTCTTTCAAAAATAAGGAAATTTCTAAGTGACCCCAAACTTTTGAACGGTAGTGTACATATTGTATTCAACTTTTAGGTAATATTGTTTCAAGCATTATTTATTGTTGTAATTACGAGAATGCTAAATGCATGAGTGAACTGTGAGTGTGATAGTTTGTTTTTAGGAAGCAGTATCTCAATTTCGTTACATTGTTTATTAGCAATGGAATGACAATAAAGGCACTTTGACTTTGACATGCCAAAAACATGCAAGTTAGGTTAATTGGCATCAAACTGGAGATTCTAAATTGTCCTTAGGTATGACTGTGAGAGTGAATGGTTGTCTGTCTCTCTGTGTTGGCCCTGCGATGGACTGGCGATCTGTCAAGGGTGGACCCTGTCTCTCGCCCAAAGATGCTGGGATAGGCTCCAGCCCCCCATGACCCCAAAAGGATTAAGCGGAAGAAGATGGATGGATGGATGAATTTTTTGGTAGAGAGCAGAATTCATGGTTCTGTCAATTAGGGCAAGCTGTCCAGGTCCTGAAGCAGCAAAGCAGCCCCAGACCATGACACTACAACCACCATGTTTGACTGCTGATACGATGTTCTTTTTATGAAATTCTGTGTTAGTTTTATGGCAGATAAAACAGGACATGCCTTCCAAAAAGTTCAGCTTTTGTCTCGTCAGTCCCCAGAATATTTCCCCAAAAGTCTTGAGGATCATCTAGATGTTTTCTGGCAAACGTGAGACGAGTCTTTGTGTTCTTTTTGTCCAGCAGTGTTTTTTGTCTTAGAACTCTCCCATGGATGTCATTTTTGCCTAGTCTCTTTCTTATTGTTTCATCATGGACCAGTGTCCAAACTGAGGCAAGTGAGGCCTGCAGTTCTTTAGATGTTGTTCTGAGTTTTTGTTTCTCATCTGAGCTTGAATTTCTTTAGATCACAGTGGGATGTTTTGCTTTTTGAGATCTTTTAGCGTACTTCAAGTTGTCAGACAGGTTCTATTTAAGTGATTTCTTGATTCAACAAGTCTGGCAGTAATCAGGCTTGGGTGTAGCTACTGAAACTGAACTCAGCTTTCAAAAAAATGTGGTTAATCACAGTTAATTCATGATGTAACTAGAGGGGCAATTACTTTTTCACATAGGGCCAGGTAGGTTTGGAGAGTTTTTTCCTTTAATAAATGAAATCATCATTTGGAAACTGCATTTTGTATTTATTCAGGTTGTCTTTGTCTGATATTAAAATTTGTTTGATGATCTGAAACACTGAAGTGTGACAAATATGCAAAAATATAAGAAATCAGGAAGGGGGCAAATACTTTTTCACCACACTGTATGTCTTTCCTGTGCCGTTTTCTGGTCAGTTATGTTCCAGCTGGAAAAAACCCTCCTAATGTCCACTCCTATGACTAGATTAAAATGATTCATGGAGGTCCATACCAGTACCAGAGTGAGTGGTGGAGGTGGGGTCCCTTCAGTCAGTTCTGCACCAGACGGCCACTGTCAATGCAAAACTCTCCACAGTGTCACTGCTGTAGTGATTCAAAGTTCGTCGGCCCCTGAGGCAGGCAGACGCCTTGCCTGTTGGCGTACACTGGCTCTGCAAATTACTACCATTCTTAATTTTATTTTATTTATCAAAAAACAAACTTTTTTGAGCGCTTGTAGCAGTGCCTCCTCCAGCAGGTGGCACCCTAGGCTACTGCCAATAGCCTATGCCAAGGACCAGCCCTGGTTCTAAGTCAATGAGCAAATTAAATGCTGAGTTTTTTACCAGGTGATAATGATCAGAGTTAATGTTTGCTCTTGTGGTTATTGGCCATCTGTTTCTTCATGAATGACTTTTCTTTTTTAATAAAAGAGGCTGTTGTGAATCAACAGGCTGATGCACTGATGAAGAAGGTTTTTTTCCACCTGCGTCTGACACTCCTGGAAACTGGAGTGGTGGCCTAGTGGTAGAATGTCTCTCCCATAGCTGGGAGGTTGTGGGTTTAAGCCCCAGTCATGTTATACCAAAGACCATAAAGAAGGTACTTTCTGTCTTCTAGCTTGGTGCTCAGCATAAATGAATGGGCTCCTCCTGGATTGATGATGGACTTTTTTTTTTTATAGAAATAATTTCTTTTTTATCAGACTGTGAATAATGTTGTTTTTAGCTTAACGTGTTTCGGCCACTTCTTGCAGCTATCCTCAGAAGGCTGCAAGATTCAAAAATTCAAAGATTTTTATTTGTCAATACTTCTATACGTACAGGACATGCAGGAGAATTGAAATGCTGTTTCTCTTTCTCATACTGGTGTGCACAATATATAAGAAAAGAAGGAATAAGGATGACGAGGTGACTTGATTTTCACCGCAAAGGGAAATCAGTTTCATTTCCTTGAGGTCCTGTGAAACATTATGGGTCCGGGGCCTTTTGGACAATTGGATGCCGTTTGAAGAATGAAGATGGTGGGGATAACATCTTTTTTTCTGGACAAACTGGTCTGCATCAGAATGTGTCTGCAGAGAGACTGGAGTTTACTTCTGACACACAGCTCGATTTTGTATTATTCCACCTTAAAACATCTGACTATTGAAAAAAAAAAAGTTATTTGTAATAATTCCATACCAAAAAAGTTAAACTTTAATATTTTCAGTATTTATCACACACAGTGTGAACTATTTGATGCCTCTCTCATTTCAAAGGGCTCACTGACTGCACCTTCCCCACATCTGAACAGCTCACTCATGTCTTAATGAAGTGCTTGTGACATATTTTGTTCATATTTTCTTTAATTGTTTAGTTATTGAAGCAAATTTGTTTTGTATTTTTCCTGGCTTTCTTGAAACGCTCTGATTCACAGCCTGCCACTTTAAGAAACATCCTTCACCTGTTCAACTCCGCCCTCCCTCTCACATCACTTAGCCGTTAGCTGACTAGCTTCTAGCCTCCTTCTAGCTTGGATGAGCAGCACTGCTTCACTGAGCTGCAGTCGTCTGTGTATCTTGCGTCACTCCGGCCCATCTCCCAGCAACCTCACCGTGTGCCCACCAATCGCCACAACCCGAGACTGTTGGCCGTGGTCTTTGTGAAACAATGCAAAAGGAATGTTATCATATGATTACCTCATATATATTTTTGGTATTATTATTTTTTGCTACTGTAAAATTTCTGACTTGTGCCAACCATTTATTCCTCCTCTGTCCGTGGTGAAACTGTCCATTCAGACTCTTTTCTCTGACTGACTGGAGCATCCTCACGCAGCGCAGCAAACCATGGAGACTACAGTACTAGCGTTCAGCCACCCCTTGACAAATGGCATTTTTTGGTGATTTTTTTTAAATTGGTGTGTTTAATTAAGCTTGTAGGGTTCCCAGACTTTTGCATGTGCCACAGTTGTGTATTTTTTCTTTGTTTTTGTGGAAAAAAAAGCAAGTATGCATTGCATTACTGTTTACTGGTATCATTGTACTTGTCCATATTGTACAGACTGTTTACATCTTTTCAATTAAAAAACTCACCATTTTTCAAGAGGTGCCCAAATGTTTAGGTACACAGTATGTATGATACTGTGGCAGGTTTGGAATAACCCCCACAACAGACTAAGGACAGTCAGCTCGCTACGTCTGGTTTTTTCCGCTGCATGCTGTGATGTAATCTGCCATTCATGCATTGTTTCACTGCTGTGATGCTAATGTGCCATTCATGCATTGTGTTCATGCATCCTGTCCTGTCTGTGCCTCTCATATGCTAATGCCCATATCAACTGCTGTGAATGTCTTTGATGTATTGTCTGAGTTGGGTATATATGCTGCATTGTTCTGTAAATCTGTCTCTCATTCACTCACTCTTCAGCTGCTGCTGCAGACACACACTTTGTGTCTCCTCTCTGAGAGCCTGAGGAATCCCGCTCCAGCCTGCTCACACTATGGGCTGGAGCGGAGTTCCTATGAAGGCGGTATGATTTAATAAACCTGCTTAAAACTCTCATTGCTGCCTTTATTTTATCATCCGCTTCAATACCAACATGGGTGAAAAGGAACAAATGTCACCTGCTATTTTCTGTTTATTAAAAGTTTAATTTATTGCAGTAAATAAGCATATAGCAAAAAGTCAAAAATACTGTATTTACAGGGGCGCCCCCAAGGGGGGCCAGGGGAGGCTATCCCCCCCCCCCCCCCGACACTACTTGGGGTCCCCCCAGCAGCCACCACTGGTCCCTGCCACTGGACAGTCTAACATAATTTTGTAACTTATTTTTCTATGTTATATTTTACATGTAGTATATGTTTAAGAATAATTGATGTGTGCTGTATATTATTAACAGATATCAACAAAATACAGCGAAGCAGGACCGATCACACTGTCAAGGTGCGTTCAGTCCAGATGCAAATGGGCGCACAGCGTGATTACATTTTAAATTGATCTTGATGTGCCACCCCAAGATTTTCAGGGGCCCCCATGTGGCCCCCCATGAAAAAATTCCAATTCAATTTATATTTAAACATTTAATGTACATGACATGGATGTGATGTTTTAATGAACTTATCTTAATGGCACAGCTGTCAGAAAGGTCACAGGCTTCCACACACTGCACATGCGTCATCTCAGAGACTCGGTGTGGACCGTGCTGTGAGGTCACAGCATCGCTGCAGCTCACTTGTTTATGAATATCCATCCATCCATCTTCTTCCACTTAATCCTTTTCGGGTCACGGGGGGCTGGAGCCTATCCCAGCATCTTTGGGCGAGAGGCAGGGTTCACCCTGGACAGATCGCCAGTCCATCGCAGGGCCAACACAGAGAGACAGACAACCATTCACTCTCACAGTCATACCTAAGGACAATTTAGAATCCCCAGTTTGATGCCAGTTAACCTAACCTGCATGTTTTTGGCCTGTGGGAGGAAACCAGAGAAATCCCGGAGTAAACCCATGCAGACACGAGGAGAACATGCAAACTCCACACAGATCAATGTTGGTTGGGGACTGGGATCGAACCCAGGATCCCCCGGCCAAGGGTGAGTTGCTGTGCTGCTGCAGTGTTAACCACTCCACCACCGCACTGCTTGTGTATGAATATTTCCTGTGTAATTCATGCTTCAAGAGTCAATAATATAAAATACAATAAAAACAAAAAAATACCCACAAACAAATTTTTAAAAATAGTTAACTGAGTCTATTATTATGTTATTTTTCATCCACATCTGTTTCCACCTGTTAGATATTAGAGCACAGTCTTAAAGGTCCCAGACACTGAAATGTTGTGGGGTTTTTTTTTTTATTTTATTGAACCTTTATTTATACAGGAAAGGTCCATTGAGCAGGAACCTCCCTTTTTCAAGGACACTCTGTTCATACTCATACAGTTATGCATTCACACCTGGAAGTTGCCCAGTCCAACCAGATACTGACCTGTGGCCACTGAGCAGCTCCACTGGAGCAGTTAATGTTGAGGGCCTTGCTCAAGGGCACCACAGTGGGTTAACAAGGGGGGGAAACACTTCTATGTTTGCTGTGTTATATGTCCCATTCTGCCAACGCTCTGGCCACCAGTCCACATCCCTAACCATTAAGTCACTACTGACCGTAGACCAGTACATACCCTGAAATGTATGTACTTGTCACGTGATTATTGGAAAATCATCAAAACTCTTCCGATTTTGCTCCGGTCCATCATGAAAAGGAAACTCAACCTCGATACCTGCCTATTGGTCTATTATTGGCCAACCGAGCTGTCTTTATGCAAGCATGTTGATGAGTGGGGGGCCCAAGGCATTGGCTTCAGAGCTAGCAGTGCTACTGGAGAGTTAGCTTACGTCACAGTTTATTTTGTTATTTTCTTTAGATTTCAGTAACTATGAATGAATGAATGAGAATTTTATTCAGTAATGAACATACATACAATAAAAACAACAAAAATATGTCGAACACATAAAAGAACAACCGAAAGGGTGTAGGCTGAAGCTAGTGCTTATGTAGCGCCTACCCTGTTACAGTTTTACAATCAATAACTTAAAAAGTTAAGTTATACTCAAAATCAACAAAGAAAATCAAATAGAATAAGTAGACAAAAAAATATTCAACCAAACAAAAACCTTTAAGTCATTACAAATTTATCTCCCAGCATTTACAGTGAGATGCTGGGAGATTTTCTCATCTTTGTACAATTTTTTTGAATAGCTTCAGAGTTGAACATGTTTTAATATTTTCAGAGCAACAGTTCTACAGTTTAACTCCAGTGACAGACACGCAATGATACTTTGTATTTGTTCTAACCTTTGGCTTATTTAAAACAGAGTTACCTCTTAGCTCATATTTGCTTTCCCTTTTTTAAACGGTCTCTGAATATTAACAGGTAATTGGTTATTATTTGCTTTGTACATGATTTGAATGACATTATAATCTACTAGCTCTCTAAATTGAAGAGTACGTACTTGAATGAATATTGGATTTGTTGGTTTATGGTAAGGTTTCTTTGATACAATACAGCTTTTTTCTGTAGTAAAAAGATTAAGTTTGTGTTTGTTTTATATGTGTTTCCCCAGATCTCCACACAGTATGCCATAAAAGGAACTATCAGTGAATTATACAAAATGCAAAGAGATTTCTGACATAGGAGATCCTTAACTTTATACAGTACAGCAATGGATTTAGACATTTTAGTTTTGACATAATTTATGTGTGATTTCCAGTTTAGTTTGTTATCAACAATGACCCCTTGTTATGACCCGAGCGCTGGGTTCTGTCCGCGCTCGGGCTACGCACAGCTCACTGCCGGCCTTGACAGCTGTGGGTTGTATTCTGGCCTCACCAGGCTCTTATTGTGAAGGCGCTCAGTGGGGCTTCCGCCTGTCAAGGCTGGTCAGCTGTCTGTCATTACTGCTCGTTAGTGTTCGCCTTTATAAGGCGGGCACTGACAGCAGTTAGATTGCAGGAGTATCGTCAGACATCGTCAAACAATCCTCGTTAGACCTTCATGTCAGGTTCGTGTTCTTTTTGGTCTTGTCATAGTTTAGCTCGTAGTGGCTGGGGTTAGCCCTACGAGCCCTTGTATCGCTTAGTGTGTATTTTTGCCCTTAGCGGCTCATAGCCTTGTGTCTTGTCTTGTTTTATTAATAAATTACCATCATTGCAAAACTCACCGGTGGACTCTTGGCGTCTTATGGTGATCCGCGAGGGTCACCGCATGACAGTATACTCCTGCCAGACGTCTAAACGGAGACGCCACACCGAGACGCCTTTCTGCCGTGAGTTTTGCTATTGAGTGGAGTTTTTTCTCCTGTAGTTGGACTTGGTAGGGAGATGCCCATCAGCGAGTGTGATTATTGCCCGGAGTGGCTGGAGGAGATTGACGGCTATCTGGCGGAAGCCGCCCGTCTCATGCCCACCCAAGCGGCTGGTTATCACTTAGACCTCGCCCAGCGGGCTGTGCACCGTTACCATCTAACCTATATTCCGGAAGGAGAAAAGAGGTTAGCATGGATTTTTGCACAACGCACGTTGAGGGAGAAGGCGCTCCTGGGAACCCTTCCACCTCCCGCGAGGACAGCGTCCCAGGCAAGAGTGGAGATTCGTCGGCTGGAGGGAAAGCCCGGCAGGAGATCTGTGGATCGGACTCCAGTGCCTGCCGCCCGCCCAGCGTCATGTGTTCCCAGGCCCTTCGCCACTCCATCGGCCAGTAGGCCCCATAGCCGTGCTCCTGCTAAGCCCCAACGAGAATCCCGTCCGGATCCAGCTCCGGGTCGTTGGAGGGACCCAGCCTCCCTGTTGGCCGCATCATATACATCACGACAGAAGGGAATCCCCGCAGCCGCCGCCCACGGGTCATCTATTCCAGCTGCGCTGTCAGCTCCTCGTGCCCGCGTCGCCCCAACTGCCATGTCCTCCTCTGTGACGTCACCCCTGCAGCTGGGAATGCTATGAGTCGTGCTTCGGCGAGGCCTGTCAGCAAACCACCTCGAGCGGCTCCTCCTCGTGGCCCCGTGGAGCCTGCCGTTTTCTCCCGGAGGGATGAAAGGAGAACTCCACCTGCTGCGGCAGGCACCACCTTCTCTCCAGGAGACAGGCAAGTGCAAATTGTTTCTTTCCATCATGTTTATGATCTGCCTTGTCTGACTCCTGGGGCTGGAGTTCGGGGTCCGCAGCCCCCCGAGCTTCCGCCACCTGCTGTAACTATTATTCCTAAACCTGCTGCCTCTGTGTCCCCCCCTGTTGAGCGGTCCGCAACGCCAGGCCAACGTCGTCGGATGAAGAGGGGGCCTGCAGTGCTGGAAAGTCTGGACCCGGCCCTGCAGCCACGTCGTGGACGGAGGAGAAGAGTGGACTGCGGCCCGGAGCCTGAGCCGACGATGAAGTGTCCCTGGGTCTCCTTGCCGGAGCGGTCCGAGCCAGTGGGTCGAGTGTCCTCTGCCCCCACGCCATACAGGTCATCGGCGTGGACAGCAGCGCGGGAGGAACCTCAGGCTGCAGATGACATCTTGCCAGCTGCGGAGCCCGACGCAGCTGAGTTGGAGTCTGCTGACGAGAGTCGCCGCCCTGAACCTGGATCGTCGAAGTCCTGGGTGACAACAGAACCCGAGTGCAGGCAAGTGCTCCCTCTTGTGTCTCTGTCCCCTGTTTTGGAGCATTTTTGCCTGCCTCTCGGGGAGGCGAGTGAGGAGCAGCCGTCTGCTGCACCCAAGCTCGTCTCGCTGGGTTCTGTTGCTACCAGTGATTCTGATCCCGGTTTTCTTCTTGTTTGTGAGCCTCGTTGCAGTGTCGCCGGCATGGAACCAGTCGGAGTCAATGGGTTGGAGGTCCCAGGTTCGGGGGTGGAGATCGTCAGTGGAGCTGCACCGACCCAGTCGGGGTCCGTCGTGGAGGCTGCTGTGGCCCAATCGGGGTCCGACGTGGGTGCACCAGAGGCCCAGTTGGGGTCCACCGCAGGTGCGGTTCTGGCCCAATTGGGGTCCGACGTGGGTGTGCCAGAGGCCCAATCGGGGTCCACCGCGGGTGCGGTTCTGGCCCAATCGGGGCCCAACGTGGGTGCGCCAGAGGCTGAATCGGGGTCCACCGCAGGTGCGGTTCTGGCCCAATCGGGGCCCGACGTGGGTGCAGCTGGGACCCAATCGAGGTCCAGTGGAGGTGCAGCACCGGTGTGGTCCGCGGACGGGGGAGGAGCTACAGACCTTTCGCCGTCGGACGGATTACGGGCTCATCCTTGCCTTCTTTCCCCTCTACTGAGTCACCGCCCCTGTGCATCATCGCCGGGAGCCATGGGGGTTCCTGTTCGCTCGCCCCAGCTCTCCCAAGTTTTGTCCTCGTCAAGGAGGCCGCCGTGGGCTGTTTTTCCCCGGGACTGGTGGCTGAGGGACACGGGTCGGCCGCCTGAGGAACTGCTTCGCCGGTTCGGCGCCCCGGGTCGGCCACCCGACGTGTTATGTGTTTCGTTGGGCGACCTGGTTCGGCCGCCAGAGGAGCGGACATGCTGGGCGTTAGACTGTGGTGAGCCGCCTGGTCATGTTCCGCCTCCTATGACCATCCGCCGGCCGTTGGACGCGGGGAGACCACCTGAACTGTTCCTATGGCACCTGGTCTCCGCCGGTCGGCATAAACTGTCGGGGGGGGTAGTGGTCATTTTCTGGTGATGATCTGTCCCAGTGATTGTTCTGGGGTTTTTTTTCCCCTTGCTATCCTGTGTGCTTTGTGTTATGATCATTTGGGTGTCTGCGGGTATTTATTATGTCTTGCAGTTGCCCTAGTTTGTTTTGTGTGTAGTTAGGTATGAGCCAGTAATTGCTCTGTTTTTTTTTTTGTATTTGGTTATTTGAAAATTCACATGAGAATTCACACAGGTGGGAAGTCATTTCCTTGTGTAACATGTGGGCCAAGATTTAATTTTCTCGTGCTCTCCTGTTTTCTGTAACTGTTATTTGGGGATCCTTGGCAATTTGTGTTATGTCCTACTGTTGCCTTATTTTCCTTGTGTATTTTATCTGATTTTGAATATTCGGTATTTTGTCATTGTCCTGTATTTAGTTTTTCTGACCCAGTAATTCTGTTTTTTTGTTTTCTCCATGTTATCCTGTGCAATTTTTTGATCGTTAGTTGAACATTTGATTTAATCTGAGTAGTTGGTATTCTTGTCATTGTCCTGTATTTAGTTGTTCTTGCCGGGTTTTGATTGTTTCTGGGTTTGGTCTCTCTCCCTCCACACCTACTCCCAGCCACCCACCCTGGGGGTTGGGGGGGGCAGGGTGGTCCGTGGGCATTCTGAGCCCGCCCTTGGAGGGAGGGTACTGTTACGACCCGAGCGCTGGGTTCTGTCCGCGCTCAGGCTACGCACAGCTCGCTGTCGGCCTTGGCAGCTGTGGGTTGTATTCTGGCCTCACCGGGCTCTTATTGTGAAGGTGCTCGGTGGGGCTTCCGCCTGTCAAGGTTGGTCAGCTGTCTGTCATCACTGCTCATTAGTGTTCGCCTTTATAAGGCGGGCACTGACAGCAGTTAAATTGCAGGAGTATCGTCAGACATCGTCAGACATCGTCAAACAATCCTCGTTAGACCTTCATGTCAGGTTCGTGTTCTTTTTGGTCTTGTCATAGTTTAGCTCGTAGTGGCTGGGGTTAGCCCTACGAGCCCTTGTATCACTTAGTGTGTGTTTTTGCCCTTAGCGGCTCATAGCCTTGTGTCTTGTCTTGTTTTATTAATAAATTACCATCATTGCAAAACTCACCGGTGGACTCTTGGCGTCTTATGGTGATCATAATTATTTTTGATCAAGATCTGTCCTTCAATTCACATATTAAATTTGTTTCTAAGACTGCCTTCTATCATTTGCGTAATATTGCCAAGATTAGGAGCAGCTTGTCTCAGAATGATGCTGAGAAACTGATCCACGCTTTTGTTAGCTCGAGATTAGATTATTGTAATTCTTTATTATCAGGCTGTCCTAAAACATCTTTAAAAAGTCTTCAGCTGATCCAAAATGCTGCAGCAAGAGTTATAACAGGTACTAGAAAGAGAGATCATATCTCTCCAGTTCTGGCCTCCCTTCATTGGCTTCCCATAGAGTTTAGAATTAAGTTTAAAATCCTTCTTCTTACTTACAAAGCTCTAAACAATCAGGCTCCTTTTTATTTAAAAGATCTGATACTACAGTATTATCCTAACAGAGCACTACGCTCCCAAAATGCAGGATTACTTGTAATACCTAGAATCTCCAAAAGTACAATGGGAGGCAGAGCCTTCAGTTATCAAGCTCCTCTCCTGTGGAACCAGCTGCCAATCTGGATTCGGGAGTCAGACTCGATCTCTGTTTTTAAGAATAGGGCTAAAACCTACCTTTTTGATATAACCTACAATTAGGGAGGGATCATGTGTTTCTGAACCCTCCCTTAGTTATGCTGCTAATAGGTTTAGTCAGCCGGGGAACCTCCAGTAATGCACTGGGCCTCACTCCTTTCCTCACTCTCAATGAAATATTTTTTTTTGCTGGTCATTAACATTTGTTTGTTCTCTCCCATAGATTGAGTCCCCATCGTGCTGTTTGCTCTGTACATGTCTGTTCTTTTCATCTTCTCTATCCCCTCACCCCCCAGCCAGTCGCAGCAGATGACTGCCCCTCCCTGAGCCTGGTTCTGCTGGAGGTTTCTTCCCATTAAAAGGGAGTTTTTCCTCTCCACCATCGCCAAGTGCTTGCTCACAGGGGATCGCCTGATTGTTGGGGTCTTTCTGCAACTGTGGGGATTCCCCCTACAGTTGATAGTGCTATGAGATGACTGTTGTTGTGAAATAGCGCTATATAAATAAAGGTGAATTGAACTGAATTGAATTGAATCCGTGAGGGTCACCGCATGACACCCCAAGGAACTTGGTTTCCAAAACTGTGTCAATTTTAACATTGTTTATTTTAATTTTTCTGTGATTATATAATTTGTGGTTTCCAAATATTATACATTTTGTTTTTCCAAGGTGAATAATTTATTAGCAGTGAACCATTGATTGATTTGTTTAAGTTCATTCTCTACTGAGTCCAGAAGCTGCTTTAAATTTTCTCCACTACAAAAAAATTATCTGCAAATAAAATACACTTGAGCAATTTAGACACAGAACATAAATCATTAAAATACAAAATAAACATCAACGGACCAAGTACAGATCCTTGTAGTACCCCACACGTCATCTTCAGCAACTCAGAGTCGGTATTATTCACATGAACATATTGATATCGGTCTTCTAAATAGCTGTGTAACCAGTCAAAAGCAATTCCTCTCATGCCATACTTATGTAATTTAACGAGGAGTAATTTATGGTCAACTGTATTAAATGTCTTTTAAGTCCAGAAATACAATATTCCAACTGTGTATTCTCTTCTATCTGTTGCAGCCATAATCTGTTCAACAAAGTCCATGAGTGCCAGTGAGGTGGTCTGGTTTTTCCTGAATCCATACTGTTGTTCGCAGAGTATATTGTGCTTATCAATGAATGATAAGTATATTATGAATATATGAATATGAATAAATTATGAATATATGAATGATAAGTATATTGTGCTTATCAGTAATCTTGTCTTTTAGACCCTATTCCTACCAGGTTATTTAAAGAAGTCTTCCCATTTATTGGTAGCTTTATTCTTCAAATAATCAATTCTTCATTAACTTTAGGCCATGCACCACAGGCTTTTAAAACTGCTGTAATTAAACCCTTACTCAAAAAGCCAACGCTGGATCCAGGAGTTTTAGCTAACTATAGATCAATCTCTAATCTCCCTTTCATTTCAAAAATCTTAGAAAGAGTTGTTGCTACGCAATTATTTGACCACTTGCAGGGAAATGGTTTATTTGAAGAGTTTCAGTCTGGGTTTAGAATCCATCATAGTACTAAAACAGCCTTAGTGAAGGTCACTAATGACCTCCTGATCGCATCTGATAATGGACTTGTTTCTGTACTTGTCCTTTTAGACCTTAGTGCAGCTTTTGATACGATCGATCATAATATTCTACTTGATAAATTAGAACACTATGTTGGACTTAATGGAACTTTGTTGCAGTGGTTTATATCATATTTATCTGATAGGTTCCAGTTTGTTCATGTAAATAATGAGTTTTCTTTCAACTCAAAGCTCAGTCATGGAGTTCCACAAGGATCTGTGCTAGGCCCTACTCTTTTTAGTTTATATATGCTTTCGTTAGGCAACATTATTAGAAAGCACTGTATACATTTTCATTGAAGATGGATGGATTGATGGATGCAGATGACACACAATTATACCTGTCAATGAAGCCAGATGATAGTAATCAATTAGCCAAGTTAGACGTCTGTCTTAAGGAAATCAAAGCTTGGATGACTTGTAATTTCCTGCTATTAAATTCAGATAAGACTGAAGTCATTCTTGTTGGTCCAAAAAACCTTAGAAATACCTTTACAAATCAAACTTTTAGTTTGAATGCAGTTACTCTTTCTCTTAACAGCTCTGTGAGGAACCTTGGAGTTATTTTTGATCAAGATCTGTTTTTACAATTCACATATTAAATTTGTTTCTAAGACTGCCTTCTATCATTTGCGTAATATTGCCAAGATAAGATAAGATAAGATAAGATAAGCCTTTATTAGTCCCACAACGGGGAAATTCCAGGATTGCAACAGCACAGGGATAGCAACACTCAGAGCAACAATCAGAAGGCAAGAAAAAAAACAAGCAAGCAAGAGCAGCTAATAAACATATGTACGTATTACTATAAAATATATATATATACACACACACACAGACACACAGTGCAGAGCATTGTAGCTGGATGGAATAAATATATGAATATATGAACACACAGTGCAGAGCATTGTAGCTAGATGGAATAAATATGTAAATATATAAACACCCACAGTACGGAGCATTGCAGCTAGGTGGAATAAATATGCAAGTATATAAACACACACAGTGCGGAGCAATGTAGCTAGATGGAATAATATGTAGATATATAAATATATAAACACACCCAGTGCTGAGCATTGTAGCTAGATGGAATAAATATGCAAATATATAAACACACACAGTGCAGAGCATTGTTGCTAGATGGAATGAAACAGCATAACCGTCTACTTAGTTATCCTACATGGTATGATTATGTGCCCATACATATTCTCACCCTCCATAGCGACCGGTATGTTCCTAGTTGTATGCCGGAGGGGACCATTGTGTAAGTCTATTGCATCTTTTGCATTCAAAAAACTATTAGTTTGTTACGTCTTTTTGCTATCTCTGCGAGCAGCCCTGCTTAGGTTGTACAGTCTGACAGCCGTTGGTAGGAAGGACCTACGAAACCTCTCGGTTGTGCACCTGGGATGATGTAGTCTGCTGCTAAATGAGCTCCTCAGTGCATCCAGTATGTCCTGCATAGGGTGGAACTCGGACTCCAGCAGAGATGACAGTTTAGCCACCGTCCTTCTCTCTCCTATCTCCTCCATCGGATCAAGGCGCTGCCCCAGGACAGAGCTAGCTTTCTTAATCAGTTTGTTCAGTCTCTTCCTATCGGCTGCAGTAATGCCACTGCCCCAGCAGACCACTCCAAAAGTGATGGCTGATGCCACCACCGTGTCATAGAATGACTTCAGCAGCGCCCCTTGTACACCAAAAGACCTGAGTCTCCTCAGCAGGAACAGCCTGCGCTGTCCCTTCTTGTAGAGTGCATCAGTATTGTGTGACCAGTCTAGTTTATTGTTCAGATGAATACCCAGGTACTTATAGGATGTCACCATCTCGATGTCTGTTCCCTGTATATTTACTGGTACTGTGAGGGGCTGCCCATGCCTGCGGCAGTCCACCACCAGCTCCTTAGTTTTCCTCGCGTTGATCTGGAGGCAGTTCCGATGGCACCAGTCCACGAAGTCCTGGATAAGCCCTCTGTACTCAGCTTCATCTCCATTGGAGATGAGGCCAACGATCGCAGAGTCATCAGAGAACTTCTGTAGATGGCAGTGTGTTGTGTTGTGTGAGAAGTCCGCAGTATAAAGAGTGAACAGGAAGGGAGCCAGCACCGTTCCCTGGGGGGGCCCCCGTGCTACTGATGATCGTGTCGGACACACAGTCCCGGGTTCTCACAAACTGAGGCCGGTTCGTGAGGTAGTCCAGGATCCATGATGACAGGTGCTGGTCCACCCCTGCGCGCAGCAGCTTGTCCTTCAGGATCATCGGTTGGATGGTGTTGAAAGCACTGGAGAAGTCAAAGAACATGATCCTCACCATATTCCCGGGCTTCTCCAGGTGGGACAGAGAACGGTGAAGGAGGAAGATCACCGCATCCTCCACCCCAATGCCATGCTGGTAGGCGAACTGGAGTGGATCCATCGCTGGTTCCACCAGGGGGCGGAGGTGAGCAAGGAGCAGTCTCTCCAGGGTCTTCATCAAGTGGGACGTCAAGGCCACCGGTCTGTAGCTGTTCAGGTCTTTGGGGTGGGAAGTTTTTGGTACAGGTACCACACAAGATGTTTTCCACAGCTGTGGTACCCTCCCCAGTTTCAGGCTCATGTTGAAGATATACGTCACAATCCCACACAGCTGGTCTGCACAGGACTTGAGGAGCTTTGCGCTGATGCCGTCCGGTCCCGGCGCCTTCCTCGCCTTGATCTTCCTCAGCTCCGTCCTCACCTGGGTCCTGGTCAGGGTCAGGATGGGGGGCTGTGTGTTGGGAGTGGGGGGGTGTTGGTGGAGTGGGGAGTGGGCAGCAGGACTTGATTTCTTTAGAGGCAGCAGTGGTTGTTGTGCAGTCAGGGGGGAGGGCGGTTGGTCAAATCTATTGAAAAACAGATTCAGGTTGTTCGCCCACTCCCTGCCCCCTGTGGCCTGGGGGGAGGTATTCTGGAGCCCCGAGATGGTTTTGAGGTTTCTCCAGACCCCGCTGATGTCGCTCTGTTGCAGCTTGTCCTCCATCTTCTTCCTGAAGCTGTCCTTGCCTTCTCTGATCTTTCTCCTCAGCTCCCTCTGTACGGACTTCAGCATCTCCCTGTTCCCTGACCTGAAGATCCTCTTCTTCTCTCTCAGAAGTGTTTTTATCTCAGGGTTGATCCAGGGTTTGTTGTTTGAGTGACGCCGTATGGTCTTGGTGGGAACGGATTTGTCCACACAGAAGCTGAGGTAGCCCGTGAAGGTGTGAATGAGGCCATCGATGTCCTCACCATGTGGATCGCAGAGCTGCTTCCAGGCGGTGGCTTCAAAACAGCCCTTTAGGGTGTCCATTGTCTCCTCAGACCATAACTCCACAGTGTGCATGGCCGGAGGTTGTCTGTGCACTAGGGGTTTGTACACCGGCCGGAGATGAACCAAGTTGTGATCCGATCTCCCGAGTGGGGGGAGTTGTGATGAGGTGTACGCCTCCTTAGTGTTTGCGTAGAATAAATCCAGTGTTTTATTGTCTCTAGTGTGGCATGTGACATACTGGGTGAACGTGGGTAGAATGGGAGACAGTGAAACATGGTTGAAATCGCCTGAGATGAGGAGAAGAGCATCTGGGTGTTCTGTCTGCAGCCTGCTGGTTACTGAATGGATGACGTCACGTGCTGTCCCAGCGTTCGCCGTCGGATTTGCATAAACAACAATGCAGATCACGTGTGAGTGTTCTCTCAGGAGATATGTAGGCCTCATGCTAACAGCTAGCAACTCAATGTCTTTGCTGCAGTGTCGTTGTTTAACAGTGATATGTCCCGGTCTGCACCAGTTGTTGTTAACATACATTATCACTCCACCGCCCCTAGCCTTGCCACTGTCTGGTGTTCGGTCAGCTCGTATCATGTGAAAACCCTCCAGCTCAATGTTAGCATCTGCTGCTAGTTCAGTTAGCCACGTCTCAGTAAACAAAAGGAGAGAGCACTCCCGGTATGTGCTATCATAACGGGAGATAGCCGCTAGCTCATCTAACTTTCCCAGTATCGACCGTACATTTCCCATGACAACAGATGGAAGGGAGGGTCTGTACCTTATATTTTTTGTCCTCCGCCTTACTCCAGCCCGGCAGCCGCGGCGTTTTCGCCTCAGTTCTCTCGGTATGTCGAGTTTTTCCAATGGGACCGGGTGGCGGTTGAATGCTAGCAGCTGTTCTCTGCTGTATCGTATCCTGCTATAGACAGTGGCTCCGTCCACCGGCTCAGGAGACATTTAGGACGATCTGTGTGTCCGTGATATAAGTGGGGTGAAAAAAAAAGACGGATCAAAAGAGAGAGGAAGGGAAAAAGACTCGGAATCGAGCCGCTGTTGCAAAAGGCAGCCGACTCGTGTGGCGCCGAGAAGATTAGGAGCATCTTGTCTCAGAGTGATGCTGAGAAACTGATCCATACTTTTGTTAGCTCTAGATTAGATTATTGTAACTCTTTATTATCAGGCTGTCCTAAAACATCTCTAAAAAGTCTTCAGTTGATCCAAAATGCTGCTGCAAGAGTTTTAACAGGTACTAGAAAGAGAGATCATATCTCTCCGGTTTTGGCCTCCCTTCATTGGCTTCCCATAGAGTTTAGAATTAAGTTTAAAATCCTTCTTCTCACTTTCAAAGCTCTAAACAATCAGGCCACTTTTTATTTAAAAGATCTGATATTACCCTATTTTCCTAACAGAGCACTACGCTCCCAAAATGCAGGATTACTTGTAATACCTAGAATCTCCAAAAGTACAATGGGAGGCAGAGCCTTCAGTTATCAAGCGCTTGTGGAACCAGCTCCCAATCTGGATTTGGGAGTCAGACTCGATCTCTGTTTTTAAGAATAGGGTTAAAACCTTCCTTTTTGATATAGCCTACAATTAGGGAGGGATCATGTGTCTCTGAACCCTCCCTTAGTTATGCTGCTAATAAGTTTAGACAGCCGGGGGACCTCCAGTAATGCACTGGGCTTCACTCCTTTCTTCACTCTCAATGAAATATTTTTTTTTGCTGGTCATTAATATCTGTTTGTTCTCTCCCATAGATTGAGTCCCCATCGTGCTGTTTGCTCTGTACATGTCTGTTCTTTTCATCTTCTCTATCCCCTCACCCCCCAGCCAGTCGCAGCAGATGACTGCCTCTCTTGAGCCTGGTTCTGCTGGAGGTTTCTTCCTGTTAAAAGGGAGTTTTTCCTCTCCACCGTCGCCAAGCGCTTGCTCATAGGGGATCGTCTGATTGCTGAGGTCTTTCTGCAGTTGTGGGGGTTTCCAGTTCAGTTGAAAGTGTGGAGGGAATAGAACAGGCGAGAAGGCAACGAGCTGGAAGGACACAAGGTTTTATTCCTCCAAAATACTGAAACACGCTTCGTAGCTCGTGTGAACTACTGCGCTGCTGAGGCATGTGTAGCAAGCTCTTTTATACATGTTATACAGACAGAGCGAATGTATGGCACATTAGCATAGTGATTGTCAGCCAGTACACATCAGTCAATACACATCATTAGCATGACATCAGCTGGTGCCCAGTTGTCCTTTCCGTCCTCAGGGGGTGCATCCTTTAATAGTCCAGTTTGATTGCCCCCTGGGGCTCTTTGTCCATGTGTCTATTGTCCTGCCCTTCCTCCTGCCCTGATGCCCTGATGGGTGTGAGATAATGTCCATCTGCCGTGTGCTGAGTCACCACACAGCCCCCCCCCCCGAACACCCAGAAGGGGCTGTGACCCCGCCCCCCCCCCCGGTCCTTTGGGCACAAGTCGGTGCCCTGGCGGCTGCAGTGGGGGGGTGCCGCTCCGGTCGAACTGTCCTGCTGTAGAGGAGTGTCGGAGGGCATGTCAGTCCGTGGAGGGGATGGGGGAGGGGTGAAAAACACAGTCTGCTCCGCTCCGAGTTGCAACACATTGAACGGCTGTGGATCGTGGGTGCATGGGGCCGGTGCGCGTCGTGCGTAACGGAGCAAAGCTGGTGATCGGCAGGTCTCTGGGACAGAGGTGCGGGCGTAGTGATGTGGAGGACCACGACTCAGAGTGTGAATGCAACTTCACCTGCAGATGAATTTAATAACTTTTTTGTTAACTTTGGTCCTAATTTGGCTCGAGAAATACCCATTACGGCACCCACAGGTGATACAATAAGCAAAAACACTGCTATAAAAGACTCCATTTTCATAAACAACAGAGACGAGAGAGGTCATTGAAATTGTTAAATCGTTTAAAAGTAAAACATCTACGGACTGTGATGGTATTGACATGCTCTTAGTCAAAACTATTATTGAATGCTTAGTGAAACCACTGATGTATATCTGTAACCTGTCTCTCCAAACAGGTATATTTCCCAATGCAATGAAAATAGCTAAAGTAATTCCGATATACAAGACGGGTGACAGAGGGGAATTCTCAAACTATAGACCAATTTCACTATTGCTGCAATTTTCCAAGATACTTGAAAAAATATTCTATGAGAGAACTGACAACTTCATACTGAAGAATAATTTATTGTGTGAGCAGCAATATGGGTTCAGACACAAGAGGACAACTGCATTTGCTCTAATGGAATTTATAGAAAAAATATCAACTGCCATTGAAAATAAAGAGTATTCAGTTGGGGTATTCCTGGATCTTAAAAAAAGCATTTGATACAGTGGATCATAACTTATTATTAAAGAAACTACAAAATTGTGGTATTGGGGGGTAGCACTGTCCTGGTTATGTAGTTACTTAAAGAATAGATATCAGTATGTATGTGTTGGTAACAAAAACTCACAGTTACTGAAGGTTACTTGTGGAGTCCCACAGGGCTCAATTTTGGGGCCATTGTTATTCAATATGTATATAAATGATATATGTAAAGTTTTGGAAAAAATGGATTTAATATTGTTTGCCGATGACACTAATTTATTATGCAGTGGAAGCAATTTGGAACAACTTTTGGATACACTCGGAAAGGAATTAAGAAAGCTTAAACTGTGGTTTGATTCAAACAAATTAACGCTCAAATTAAGTAAGACAAAATTTATAGTTTTTAACAACCATCACAACAACTTAGTATCTAAACTCAGTGTAAATGGTGTAGAGATTGAAAGGGTATCCAAAACTAAATTTCTTGGAGTAATAATTGATAATAAACTGTGTTGGAAGTCACATATTAATTATATTGAAGGTAAAATATCCAAATCAATTGCAATACTACAGAGAGTGAAATTTTTGCTGAATCAACCCACACTATATACCTTGTATCATTCATTAATACTCCCATACATGATATATTGTACTGAAGTATGGGGAAATACATATAAAACAAACATATATCCAGTCTTTATGCTTCAGAAGAGAGCTATTAGAATAATAAGCAAAGCTGCTTACAGGGAACCAACAAACCCACTTTTTCTTAAATTAAAAGCTCTCAAGTTGAAAGATCTGGTTGACTTTAAAACTGCAGTAATAATGTTTAAAGTGAAGAATCTATCACTGCCTGCAGATATCCAAAAGTTGTTCCAAATAAGGGAGAAACAATATCATTTCAGAGGAACATGTATATTTCAAAAACCTTCAGTAAGAACTACCACCAAGCAACACTGTGTTTCAGTGCAAGGAGTCAGATTATGGAACTATTTTGGACCTGAATTAAAATCATGTACAACGCTTGGACAATTTAAACAAAAACTAAAGGAAGAAATACTCCAAACATATATACAAGATGACATCTAAACTCACATCAGGATTGTCATATTCAGTCTGTGTTGTGTTGTTGCTTAGTTTTTTTTTGTCACATTTTGTCTTAGCTTTGTTCTGAATTGTAATCGCTCTTGTTTTGTTTTTCTTTTGAATTCTTGGATGGAACATGGGTGGGCAATATAAGCTGCGGCTTCAGCCATCACCCATTTCGGATAACTTATGTTGAACTGTATAATCAGAGGAGTTATTGTCTAATTTGACCTTGTTGGATTTTCTTTCCCCCTTTGTTATATTATTCTGTTTCTTTTTTTAATCTTTACTTTTAATCTATCCGAAATAAAGATTCATTCATTCATTCATTCATTCAAAAAAAGTGCTATGAAATGACTGTTGTTGTGAAATGGTGCTATATAAATAAAGTTGAATTGAATTGAATTGAATTGAATTAAATCATTTAGTCTCTTGACAAATATTTTTTCCAGTATTTTGGAGAACTGAGGTAACAAGGAGATGGATCTGTAGTTTGACAATGAGTGTTTGTCACCAGTCTTATACAGAGGAACAACTCTTGCTATTTTCATTTTCTTTGGAAATTTACCGGCAGTAAGTGACATGTTGCATATGAAAGTGAAGTGTTTAACAATACAATCAATAATACATTTAACCAAGAACATACTGAAATCATTACAATCAGTTCATTTTTTTGTCTTTGAATTTGTTAACAATGTCAAGATTTTCTTTTTCATCTGTTTCTTTCATAAACATTGAGTAAGCGTTTATGTTGACGACATTGTCAGCGCCACTTGTATTTGCTGATGATACAGTGGAGTTGGCGATCTTTTTTCCTATATTAACAAAATATTCATTAAACGTGTTGGAGATCAAACTATTTTCATTGATTATTCCATTATCTGAATTTAAATAAGAAATGTGGTTGGTCCCACTTGAGGTGTTTCGGGCACGTCCCTCTGGGAGGAGAGCCCGGAGCAGACCCAGAACTTGCTGGAGAGACTATGTCTCCCAGCTGGTCTGGGAACACCTTGGTATCCTCTCTGAAGAGCTGGAGCAGGTGGCTGGGGAGAGAGAAGTCTGGGCTTCTCTGCTTGAGCTGCTGCCTCCGCGACCCGGACCTCCAAAAAAGCGGTAGAAGATGGATGGATGGATGAATGTGGTTGGAATTTAGCTTTCTTCTCTTTGTTATATTATTTAATACTTTCCATATATTACATGTATTAGTTTTGTTATTTGCCAATAATTTACTGAAATATTTTTTTACTCGATGTTAAGATACTAATGAGATTATTTTTATAAGTCTTGTATTTCTTTTCTGCTTCCACAGTTCTTAATTTCAGAAACTTTTTGTATAACAAGTTTTTCTTTTTACAATAATTTTGCAGGCCCTTGGTGGTCCAAGGCTTATCTCTGTATTTAACTTTAGTTTCCTTTACCACTAGAGGGCAGTGTTTATTATATAGTTGTGATAAAATGGCGACAAATTCTCCATATGCTGTATCAATGTTGTCAACATAAACACCGCTCCAGTCTTCTATTTTTAGATAATTTCTAAGATTGCTGATTGTGGTTTCTGTTACAAGTCGTTTAAAAACCTGATCTATTTCAACGTTCTGTGTTACACCTGTGTGTGAAGAAACAAAAACAGGCAGATGGTCTGTCACATCATTGATAATAAGGCCAGCAGTTACATTCTCCTCAGTGACATTTGTGAAAATGTTATCAATAAGCGTTGCTGAATGTGTTGTTATTCATAGTGGGGTTTGTTATTGAAGGGTAGAAACCCATATAAAACATGGAATTTATGAATTCACTTATTTGGATATGGTCATTTGGATTTAATAAGTCAATATTGAAGTCTCCACAAATAAATACCAGCTTCTTATTACCTACTGCACTGAAAAGCTCAGACAATTTTTCTTTGAAAATGTCAATATCGGTACCCGGTGCTCTATAAATGCAACTTATTTTTTTTTATTTTTTTTTTTTTGTGGTTGTAATTAATTCCACAGTTACACACTCCATGATGTTTTCCATTTCAAAAGACATATTATCTACAACTTGGCTTTGGTAGCAGGACCTGATATATAAAGCAACACCACCACCCCTTTTTTTTTGACCTGCTTGTGGTATATAAATCATAGCCTCTCATTTGCACTGTATGAAGTTGGTCATTTTTTAGCCAAGTCTCAGAAATTGCAACAGCAGAAAAATTTGTTATATTGCAACAAACTGTCCTGGATTTTGGAAAAATTCATGTTGAGACTTCTACTGTTGAAGTGTATTATTGACAAGGATTGGTCAGAAATAGTATTTTTTTAGTTGGGTTATTTCAGTAACTATAATAGACATCCCTGTTTCCACCTGGTTCACTAATCCGCAGTCAATAATATATCTTGCATCATTCTGGCTTATTTTGTTCTATTTTCACTGTGATGCTACATCGAACCATTAGCATTAGCTCGGTTAGACGGTCAAATTTGGCCAGTCTAACCAGAGCTGACTTCAGCAGGCCCCCACTGGAATTCTTATTCATCTGCCAACCCTTGACCAGATACGTCACTCTTAGATGTTAATCTTAGTGGCTAACTGAGGCGAGCCACAAGCTCGCCTCAGTTAGCCTCCTTGGGCCACCATTTATTCATTCACAATGTTTTTGTGCTTTTTGTGCTCCAGGGACTGGTCATATCCTATCGACCACTGAAACCATACTGTCCACCAGGGGTGATTTATTTCATTCATTCTTTAAGACAAATTTACATTAATAGGCTCAAGGTTTGCTACCCAGACTAGGCACTAGCCAGCTAACATTAGCAATAGTGACGAAAGATGGCAGATGAAGTTGTGACGTCGGGGCTGTATTAAAGGGGGAGCAGGGATTCCCCAGCATGCTTTGCAACAGTGGACATTATTTTGTGTGTTTGTTTAAATGTTATTACTGAGTTATTATACTGCTGTGTCATTATAACTGCGTTATAATGACACAGCAGTGTTTTATAGGCAGGATTAGGGCAAGATGTATCATGTGTTGTATAACCATGATTGAAACGGAGGTCTGGGAGAATGACCTCCCCTCCTGTCTGTGCTCAGTGTGTGTGAATAAAGCCTGTTTGTCGAAACCATCTGCTCCTCTTCTTTGTGTGAACCTCGCCTACGTCACACTGGTGTCAGGAGTGGGATGGAGCAGATGGAAGCCAGGATCAGAATGGAGATCCAGCAGCTGGAGCGACTCATCGCTCATCTGGCGACGGACGACGGGGCCGAGACCCCACCCCTCGGAGCCGCTCGCAGGGACAAACGAAGCGGCGGACCCGACGGGGCCAGCGCACCCCGCCCTCTGCCTCTTTCAAGGCAGAGCGAACGGAGCAGAGCAAACCAGCCCCGCTTCCCGCCCTTTTCAGGGCAGGACGGGCTGGCGATTCCACGACGATCAGGAGCGGCGATCGATCAGGAGGCGACCGTTCCATCCGTCCGGCGGCGGGCCAAGATTCCCCGCTTCAACGGCGAAACCTCGTTGGATGACTACCTGGTCCAGGTCAAGCTGGCTGCCGCCCTAAACAGCTCGTCACCAGAGGAAACCGCCATGCAAGTCGCGCTGGCCTTGGAAGGGAGGGCTCTCTGCACGCTCTCTGATCTCCGGCCTGAGGAGCGCT
This sequence comes from Pholidichthys leucotaenia, assembly GCA_020510985.1. Taxonomy (NCBI): domain Eukaryota; kingdom Metazoa; phylum Chordata; class Actinopteri; order Cichliformes; family Pholidichthyidae; genus Pholidichthys; species Pholidichthys leucotaenia. Next base: position 11,275,368 of record CM035842.1, read on the forward strand.
ACAGCTGGCCAGCGCTACAAGGAGCGCTCCGGAGATGATTTGGGAGAATGGTGGACGCTGAGCACGCCCAGGAACAGCTGATCCACCACCGTCGAAGCAGCCAGGAAAGCCTAGGAGCCTATGCGGTGGACATACAGCTGCTAACACGGCGCAGCTACCAGGATTTCGCACCGGAGGTGGTAGAGAAGCTCGCCCTCCGGAACTTCATCCAAGGTCTCTGCCTGGCCCAGCTCCAGAGCCACGTACGGATCCACGCCGTGAGCGACTGGGAGACTGCAGTGGCAGAAGCAGAGCGGGTGGAGCCGCTGATGAATCACACAATCGAAGCGTCAACGCACAGACAAAGAACCTTCCAAGCCATGGCTGAGAGTGAGGGGGAGGAGGAGGAGTTACGGCAGACCACGGCAGCGCGTCCACGGAGAAGACGGCCGCGGCGGCGCGTGGAAGGGTGCTCCCGCTGCGGAGAGCCAGGACACATCGCACGGTACTGCCCTGCACCCACCCCATGACAAACTGATGAGCTGTCACCGCGCGTGGGCTGAATTGGACACTGGCCAGGGATGTACCTACAGTGCAGCCTGGAGAAGACGTCGATCCAGGCCCTGACTGACACCAGCTCTACAATCTCCTTGGTCCGACCCGGTGTGCTGCCGAGCATGAACGAGACGACCCCACAGGGGTGGGAACCCACCGAGCTCTGCGTCACCACAGCTACCGGTGAGTGCACCAGAGTGGGGAGGCGGAGAGTTCTCGTGGTGGGGGTGGCCGGTCAGAACATAAAACACCCGTTCTGGCTGGCTGACATCCAAGACCCCTGTATTATTGGACTAGACCTGCTCACAGCATGGAACGCCAAGATCGACACCATCGGACCATCCCTCCAGCTGGGAGACCGGACCATCACGCTCCACAGCAGAACCCAAAGAAGGAACACGGAGGCCTGTGCGATCGAGGGACCGCCAGGGTGGACCGGACCAGGCGGGCCACCACGAGGACCGGACACGATGACACCACCAGCGTGGGCAGAGAAAGCACGAGCACACACAAGGACAGCAAGGGGAGGGGTCAACGTGTCAGCAGAGACGCAGCAGGCGGTAGAGGAATTATTTCAGCGGAGCTGCAGCGGGCTGGAGCCAGGACAGAGACGCCAGCTGTGGGAACTGTTGGACTGTTATATGGGTGTCTTCGCCGCGAAGGATGAGGAGTGCAGCCGGACCGGTTTGGTGCAGCACAAGATCGACAACGGTGAGACCAGGCCGATTCGACTCCGCCCACGCCGACTGCCCTTTTCAAGGCGGGCAGCAGCAGAACAAAAAGTGCGAGAAATGCTAGAGGCAGACATTATTGAGCCCTCCAGCAGCCCCTGGGCGGCGCCGGTGGTGCTGGTCAAGAAGAAGGACAGGTCGTGGCGGTTCTGTGTGGATTACCGGCACCTGAATGACGTCACCCGGAAGGATTCCTACCCCCTGCCCCGCATCGATGACGCGCTGGACCACATCGCTGGCTCCAGCTGGTTCAGCTCACTGAATCTACGCAGCGGCTATTGGCAGGTAGAGCTGTCACCCAAGGCCCGCCAAAAAACAGCCTTCTCCATCGGGCAGGGACTGTACCAGTTTAAAGTGATGCCATTTGGACTTTGCAACGCCCCGGCCACCTTTGAGCGCTTGATGGAGCGAGTGCTGGCTCACGTGCCCCGGAGTCGCTGCGTTGTTTACCTGGACGACCTGCTGGTGCATGCAGCTGATTTTGACAGCGCCCTGTCAAATCTCCGAGAAGTACTGGACGCCATCCGACAGGCGGGGCTACAGTTACACCCGAGGAAATGCCACCTATTCCGGCGGGAGACCACTTTCCTGGGCCACGTCGTCAGCGCAGCGGGAGTCACCACCGACCCAGAAAAAGTGGCAGCGGTGAGAGACTGGCCAGTGCCGCGGAACGTGGGAGAACTGAGGAGTTTTCTCGGATTGGCCTCCTATTATAGAAGGTTTGTGAAAAACTTCGCCACCATCGCCAGCCTGCTGCACCAGCTGACGCAGAGAGTGACGCACGTTTCAGTGGAGTGAGAATTGTGCTGCTGCTTTCTCCCAGCTTCGCGCGGCGCTCATCAGAGCCCCCATCCTGCAGTATCCTGACCCGAACCGCCCGTTCATCGTGGACACGGACGCCAGCAACCAGGGCATCGGGGAGGTGCTATCCCAGGAGGGAGAACATGGAGAGCAGGCAGTCGCTTTTTTTGGCCGCACTCCCAGCAGAGCCGAGAGAAATTACTGTGTGACTCGCAGAGAGCTGCTGGCTGTCATTCAAGGACTACGTCATTTCCACCCGTATGTGTACGGGGGGAGGTTCCAGCTCAGGACGGATCACGCTTCCCTGACCTGGTTATTGAACTTCAAAGAGCCGGATGGACAGTTGGCGAGATGGCTGGAGGCACTGCAGGATTATAATTTTCAGATTGTGCATCGGGCAGACCGCCTCCATGCCAACGCTGACGCGCTGTCTCGGCGCCCCCGTGCAACAGAGGAGTGTCGTCACTGCCAACGGGCTGAAGATCGAGACCAAGCCGTCCCACGGGCTGCCGCTCTCCGGACCACTGTGAGCAGAAATAACGCAGCGACCTGCAGCCCCTCCTCGGGTGATCAGGCAGCTCTCCCCAGCGATGACGTCACAGAGGTCCTTGGCACGCAGCAGCTGCAGAGCGAGCAGGATAGAGACCCGGTCATTTCTCAGGTTCGGCAGTGGCTGGACACAGGACAGCGGCCCGCCTGGGAGGCTGTGTCTGCGCTGGACCCAGAGACTAAGGCCCTGCACTCCCAGTGGGCCAATCTCCGCTGCCACGAGGGCGTGGTGTATCGACAGTGGCAGACTCCAGCTGGGCAGCGGCACGTCTGGCAGCTGTTGGTTCTTTGTCGACTCCAGCCCAATGTACTCCAGCTGGTTCATGGGGTGGTAGGAGCGGGCCACTTCGGGGTGACAAAGACTCTGCAGTGCCTTCGAGCCCGGTTCTACTGGCCCGGTTGTCATCAAGACGTGGAGCTCCATGTCCATCGCTGCGACACCTGCACAGCTCAGAAAGGGCCAACTCAGCGATCCCACGCTCCCCTGCAGCAGTACCGGGTGGGAGCACCGATGGAGCAGGTAGGAGTGGACATTCTGGGTCCTTTCCCGACCACGGACCGGGGGAACCACTACGTGCTGGCCGCAATGGATTATTTCACTAAGTGGCCAGAGGCGTACGCGGTCCTGGACCAGAGTGCCGCTACGACGGCATCAAAGCTGGTGGACGAAATGTTCTGTCGGTTTGGCGCACCGGAGGAGCTGCACAGCGATCAGGGTCGGAACTTCGAGGCGGAGGTCTTCGGAGAGGTCTGCAAGCAGCTGGGCATCCGGAAGACCCGGACCACCCCGCTGCATCCACAGAGCAACGGCCTGGTCAAACGATTTAAACGGACCCTCACCACCCAGCTCGCTCTCCTAGTGGACCAGCGACAGCGAGACTGGGACCTGCATCTGCCTTTTGTTTTGTGGGCGTACCGGACGGCAGCTCAGGAATCTACTCGGTGCACCCCTGCAGCGCTCATGTTTGGACGTGAGCTGCGCACACCGGTGGGTTTGGTATCCCCCCCCTCCCGAGCCGGAGGTGGAGGGAAAACCCGGGTTGGATTATTTGTTTTGTTTAAAGGAACGTCTCCACACAGTACATGAATTGGCTCGAGAGGCCCTGGCAGCGGCAGGGGGTCGGCAGAAGCGAGCGTATGACTCCCGCTGCCAGGGGAGGGACTTTGCACCGGGAGATCGAGTCTGGGTTTTCTGCCCTGAGAGAAAGAGAGGACAATCACCCAAGTTGGTGAGCCATTGGTCGGGACCATGCGTGGTTCTGCAGAGACTGTCGGATGTGGTGTACAGGGTGAGGCTAACAAAAAGGGACCGGGTCGTGGTGCTCCACCATGACCGTCTCACCCCGTATCAGCCATCCGCCCCGCTAGTGGTCAAACCGGAGCTTTCATCCCGACCAGATACTCCAACCGAGACTCAGACGGACACTAGGGGGCCTGTACTTGCTGGTCGTCGGCATCGAAGGCTGCCCCGACATCTGGACGAGTTCATATTGGACTTTTGAATTGGACTTTAATTTTTCTGGGGACAGAAACCAGTCCGGGGGGGGGGGGGGCAGTGTAACGTCAGGGCTGTATGAAGGGGGGGAGCAGGGATCTCCCCAGCATGCTTTGCAACAGTGGAGGTTATTTTGTGTGTTTGTTTAAATGTTATTACTGAGTTATTATACTGCTGTGTCATTATAACTGTGTTATAATGACCCAGCAGTGTTTATAGGCAGGATTAGGGCAAGATGTCTCATGTGTTGTATAACCATGATTGAAACGGAGGTCTGGGAGAATGACCTCCCCTCCTGACTGTGCTCAGTGTGTGTGTGTGAATAAAACCTGTTCGTCGAAACCATCTGCTCCTCTTCTTTGTGCGAACCTCGCCTACGTCACAAAGTTAACTGCAGCGCTTTGGCATTTAAAGAGACAGGCACTGAAACTGTTCTGAGGAAGGCAGCCAAAGACGATGCTACTGTGGAGAAAGGAAGCAGGCAAGACTGTGAGCTAGCGACACACAAACTTTGTTTTTTCTCCAACATTAAGTACAGTACAAGAGCTCCCGGGTCTCTGTGCATTCCTCTTTTACAGTATACCTTTAATTCCATGCACTGAGACCTGGAACTTCTGACCATAATACATTGTTTGGAACAAAGACTTGTGTGGCACATTAACATGACATAACGCCGGCACCGCTCTCACACCCTGTCCTCTTCCAACGACACCAGCAGTTCCTCCTCTCCCCAGGGGGCGCATAGTCCTTACTGTCCCATCTGATACCTCCTGGTGACACTTCCTCCTTCGACCCATTGTTCCCCCCTTCCCCAGCTGCCTTCTCTGGGTTGAGAACCCCCACCCGTACCACCACACAATCCCCCCCCCCGAACATCCAGAAGGGGCACTAACCTCCTCCCGTCTTTTGGGCTTGAGACGGTGCCCATAGTGGCTGTAGCGAGGCGTCGCCAATCCAGTCGAAACACCCTACTGGCGAGGTGTACAGGAGGGCACGTCAGTCTGTGGAGGGAATAAGGGAGGGGGGGGAACACATCAGCTTCGCAGGCGCAGGTCCCTACCGAGGGAACACCACCTTGCGGAGCCACCAACGGTGGGCGTCCGCACCGGGGAGCTTGGGCCAACACCACCTATTTGTCTGCCAACACAAAAGCAGGCTTCAGCTTGTCGATGCAGACGGTCTCCCTATGCTCCCCCCCCCCAGGTTTAACACAAAATGCTTCGCCCCAGGTTCCAACACCCTAAACAGTCCGTCGTACGATGGGCGCAGCGGGGTCCAGTGCGCATCGTGCCTGACAAAAACAAAGCTGGCGTTCTGTCAACTCTTGGGGACAAAAGTGTGGGGAAAACAATAATGGGCCAGGCCTGGTACATTAAAAGCCTCCGTGCTGTGCAAAAACTGCACGGGCAGATCAGCCTTGGGCATGGGGTTTTCCGGTAAAAACTCTCCAGGGATAGGCAGCAGCTGAGAAAAAACGAGTTCTGCCGGGGAGGCTGCCAAATCCTCCTTAGGTGCGGAGCGCAACCCTAAAAGAACCCAGGGCAGGCGGTCGACCCAATTTGTGTCCATGAGCAAAGCTCTGAGCGACCTATAAAAACTCTTGCATAACCTGTTAGCTTGGGGGTTGTACGCGGTAGTGCAGTGAATTTTGACCCCCAGGCTCTGGGTCATTACGGACCAGAGTTCTGAAACGAATTGTGGACCCCTGTGGGAAGTGATGTCCGATGGGGATCCGAACCGTGCAACCCAAGCTGACAAAAAAACGCAAGCTACTTCTGCAGACGTGGTGGAAGCCAGTAGAACCACTTCAGGCCAGCATGTGGTGCGGTCCACAATTGTCAAAAGGTGCGTAAAACCTTGCAACGGCGGGAGGTGTCCCATTAAATCCACGTGGACATGGTGGAACCTCCTGGCCGGGATTTGGAAGGGCTTGAGGGTGGCTCTGGTGTGCTTGTGCACTTTGGCCCGCTGGCATGCAACGCAAGCTGCAGCCCACTCTTTCACATCCTTGCACAAGCGTGGCCAAACGAATTTCGCCCCCACTAGCTTCACCGAAGCACACACTCCCGAATGCAAAAGGAAGTGGACTGACTCAAAAATGCGGCGATGCCAAGAGCTCGGAACCACCTGGCACAGGTGGCCGGTGGAAACGTCATAGAGCAAGGGAGGGCACCCTTCTTGCACCACCCTGCTGTCCAGCCTTAACCCAGTAGGCGCCAACTGGAGCACGCAAATGTCCGTGTCCCCAGCTTGCCCTGCAGCCATAGCAAGGAAATCTATTCCCATGTAGACCGGGTAGACTAACGCGCGCGACAATCCGCCACGATGTTGAGCTTACCAGTAACATGTTGAATGTTGGTCGTAAAGTCCGAGATTGCGGCCAAATGCCGTTGCTGCTGGGCCGACCACGGTTCCGAGACCTTGGACATCACGTACATCAGCGGCTTATGGTCCACTGGAAATGGCATGTTGCCAGGTGTAGAGCCAACAACTGTCTGTCGAACGTGCTGTATTTGCATTCGTTGTTGCACAAAGTTCGACTGAAAAATGTGAGCAGCTGCCACGAATCGGAGACGTACTGCTCCACCACTGCTCCTATGGCAACATCAGATGTCATCTGATGTTGTCTGTCATGTCTATCCGTGCTAACGGATCCGGATGGGCTAGCAACGCGGCATCCGCCAGCACTGTTTTAGCGTCCATGAAAGCCTGGATTTGCTTGGGAGTCCAGTCAATGTTTTCCGCGGGCTTCTTTTTTTTCAGCACGGCATGCAGCAGCTGCATCAGCTGGGCTGCCCGGAGAAGGAAACTGTTATAAAAATTGACCATTCCCTAAAATTCCTGCAGGGCTCTCATGGTCTGTGGACGCAGAAAGTCCAACACAGCGCACACCTTATCCAGTAGCAGGATTGCGCCCTCCGGCGAAATGCAGTGGCCCAAAAAATCAATCACTGGCACACCGAACTGGCACTTAGCTGGGTTTTTCTAGGCAGAGGACAATTAAACTTACTGCTGAAGCAGGTAGTATACCCAATGAGCCAGCGCCCAGGCGCTGAAGAGAAGATCTATTTACGCGCTGGCGAGTCAGAGGAACAGGTGCGTCTCATCACGCAAGGGGAGATGATTGCCCTCGGAGTCGGTGAGAGTTGAACTGGACGGGCGACGGAAGAGCACGCACACCAGAATCATGACAATGTCACTGGCTCACACGTCTTAATCAAATATTCAAGACGTATTTTCTGATCAAATTTTCTTTAATTATTTTATTACTGCAACAGTTTTGTTTTTATTTGTTGAGTCTTTCAGAAAATGCCCTCCCTCCTTGCTAAAATTGACTGGTTAGCTCATAGTCTTTAGCTTGGATGTATCTTGAGCTGAATATGGATCGGCTCAGCCCCAAGGTCTTTCGTTGCAAGAGTGGAGAATTTTCCCTCCAACTGTTGGTGGCCGAGAAAAGTCTTTTTAACAGTTTTGACGAGGGTTCTCCGCTTGCATCGTTGGGGATCCTGTTATGTTGGGAAATAAAGCAGGCAGAAAGTGTCTTGTCGAACATACAACTGAACTTTATTTGGCGCACATTACTATTTATACTCCCCGCTGTAGCCCGCCTGACATCATCTCGTTCCCCGCCCCGGCAGTGCTACGGCAAACCCCAAAGGCCAATCTCCATACACCCCCCCCCCCCACAAGGTCGAACTATAACACAGTGAACAATTTTCCAACACCACAACACAAAATCACATAAAACAAAATCGTCCATATATACATATATACAAGTCCATCAGTGGGCAAACAGGCATGCTACCAATATGCCCAACTGAAACTGTCTATAACAGTCCTTGCCACATAGTCCTCCAAATAAGCAGGCCTCTGACGCATTCTAGCCAGGCGTCCTCCCCTAGGGGACTCTGCCCCAGGCACCATCGGAATCACCCGCGAGTCCACACCTGGCGTGGCTGACCAGTCCAAAGATCAGTCAAAATCTCTGACAGCGTCCGAACCCCGGCCAGATGTCGCATGCCTCAGCCTGCTGGTGTGCCACCTGGACCCGTCGTCCAGTTCAAACGTGTCAGGGCCCCGTCGACTCCTAATCTCCTGCGGTCCTGTCCACAAAGGCTGAAGCTTGTGGGCCCTGACCAGATGTCTAATCCACACCCGATCCCTCTCTTTCAGTCCATGGTCTCTCGCCCGGTGCCTCCTATCGAACCGTCCCTTCATCCTCTGCTGCTGGTCTGAGACTCTTCTCCTCAGCACCTCATCACTCGTCCGGGACACCATTCTCGGAGGCTCCAACCAACTGACTGGCAGCGACAGCTCCCGCCCCAACATGATCTTCGCTGGGGAACACCCCGTCATTGCGTGGACTGACGCTCTGTAATGGAGCAGCGTGTTTTGGAGCGCCTCCGGGAACAAAATCCTGTCTGCCAGATGAGCCCTCAGCCCATTCTTCAGGGTCTTGTTAAACCTTTCGACCCCTCCATTGGCTTGAGGGTGATAGAATGCTGTTCTAATATGTTTTACCCCTTTGCCGGTCAAAAAGTCCTTGAACGCCCCCAACACAAACTGGATGGTGTCCAGGATTCCCCACCGGGCGAACAAAGACGTCAGGAATCCCGTGACCACCTCCATCGTCACCGAACCGGTGGGCAGCACCTCCGACCATTTGGAGAACAAATCATACACCACCACCAGAAACCAACTATTGTATGGCGCCGCATGAAATTCACCACAAATGTCCAGTTCAACATGCTTCCACGGCCCCCCAGGAAACTCAACAGGCCAGAGCAGTGGTGGGGGAGGTCTGCCCGTCTTTCCACTTTCCAAACACGGCACGCAGTTCTTAACCATGGCCTCTATATCGCCATCAATGCCAGGCCACCAGACCGACCTACTCCTCTGCTTCACCCGTACCACTCCCAAATGACCATCATGCAGCATGTCCAGGACCCGAGCCCTCAACGCAGCCAGAATCAAGGCGCACTGGCCCCTGGCCACGCAAACCTCATTCCAACAGCTCAACTCGTCCCGGAAATAGTGAAAAGGAGCCAGTTCGCTTGGCACCTTCACTGGCCAACCCTCACGAAACACCATGCGCAACTGCACCATAACTGGGTCCCGTTCCGACTCATCTTTGAGCTCTTGTGGGGAGACCACACCCTGGAGAATTCCACACAGGGCGTTCACCAGCTCCTCCTCAGCAGCGCCAACGTCATCCTCAACCACCTCTGAAGCCCCCACAGTGGCCCGTGAGAGAAGATCCACCACTATGTTCTCTCTGCCCGGGGTGAATTTAGTGGAAAAGTCATAGGCTCTCAGACGCTCCGACCATCTATGAAGTCTCAGCGGCCTATGCCCCGATCCCGACGTCTCCAGCAGCATGGTGAGTGTCCGATGGCCCATCCTCAGAGTGAAGCGGCGTCCGTAGATATATGTGCACTTCTCGCACGCTCAGACACAGGCCAGTGCCTCCCTCTCGCCCACTGCGTACTTCTGCTCCGCCAGCAAGAGAGACCTGGAAGCAAACGCCGCTGGCCTTTCCACTCCACCCTGTATTTGGGACATGACCGCACCTAACACCGTCCCAGACGCATCACAGGTCACCACTGTCTCCATTCCAGGGTCAAAATGCGCCAGCACCGGTGGTGAGGTGAGCTGCTGCTTCAGCTTTGAGACCGCCGTCGAGCACGCTGGAGTTCACTCCCACGGCGCATCCTGTTTCAGTAGAGCTTTCAGGGGCCCAATCATCTCTGAGTAATGTGGGATAAACTGGCCGTAGAAATTCACCATGCCCCCCAGGGAATGGTTTTGGCTCCCTTCCTGTTCACCCTTTATACTGCGGATTTCTCACACAACACAACACACTGCCATCTACAGAAGTTCTCTGATGACTCTGCGATCATTGGCCTCATCTCCAACGGAGATGAAGCTGAGTACAGAGGACTTATCCAGGACTTCGTGGACTGGTGCCATCGGAACTACCTCCAGATCAACACGAGGAAAACTAAGGAGCTGGTGGTGGGCTGCCGCAGACAAGGACAACCCCTCACAGCACCAGTAAACATCCAGGGAACAGACATTGAGATGGTGACATCCTACAAGTACCTGGGTGTTCATCTGAACAATAAACTAGACTGGTCACACAATACCGATGTACTCTACAAGAAGGGACAGCGCAGGCTGTTCCTACTGAGGAACTCCTACTCAGTTCCTACTCAGGTCTTTTGGTGTACAAGGGGCGCTGCTGAAGACATTCTACGACACGGTGGTGGCATCAGCCATCACTTTTGGAGTGGTCTGCTGGGGCAGTGGCATTACTGCAGCCGATAGGAAGAGACTAAACAAACTGATCAAGAAAGCTAGCTCTGTCCTGGGGCAGCGCCTTGACCCAGTGGAGGAGATAGGAGAGAGAAGGATGGTGGCTAAACTGTCATCTCTGCTGGAGTCCGAGTCCCACCCTATGCAGGACATACTGAACGCACTGAGGAGCTCATTTAGCAGTAGACTACATCATCCTAGGTGCGCAACCGAGAGGTTTCGCAGGTCCTTCCTACCTACAGCTGTCAGACTGTATAACCTAAGCAGGGCTGCTCGCAGAGATAGCAAAAAAACGTGACGACCTAATAGTATTGAATCAGAATCAGAATCAGAATCAGGTTTATTGCCATTGTTCATGTAGTACACAAACTAGGAATTTGTCTCGGTACAATGCTGCAACATCCCCCTCATGGATCGTCACCTTATCGTGGTGGGGGGGTTTGCGTGCCCCAGTGATCCCAGGAGCTATGTTGTCCAGGGCAATTTGCCTCTGATAGGGTCTCCCAAGACAAACTGGTCCTGGGTGAAGGGCCAGACGAAGAACGATCCAACAGACTCTCATGATAAATTGTATATCAAGGATTCAGTGTACCCCGCCCAGTATGGGGTTACCGGGGCTCGAAGGCTAGCGTCTGGTGGCCGGGTTTCCACCCATGGGACCCGGCCGGGCTCAGCCCGAAGGAGTTACCTGGGTCCGCCCTCCAGTAGGTTCACCACCTGCAGGAGGGATCATGGAAGTCCGGTGCTATGTGGATTAGGTGGCAGTCAAAGGCGGAGACCTTGGCGGACTGATCCCAAGCTTTCTAAACTGGCTTTTGGTACGTGGAATGTCACCTCTCTGGTGGGGAAGGAGCCTGAGCTGGTGTACGAGATTGAGCGATACCGGCTAGATATAGTCGGCCTCACCTCAACACACAGCTCCGGTTCCGGAACCAGTCTCCTGGAGAGGGGCTGGAGCTTGGCCTTTTCTGGAGTTGCCCCGGGCGAGAGGCGACGAGCAGGGGTAGGTATTCTTGTATCGCCCCACCTTGCTGCCTCTATATTGGAGTTTTCCCCGGTGGACGAAAGGGTTGCTTCCCTGCGCCTTCGGGTTGGGAAACGGGTCCTGACCATCATTTGTGCCTATGCACCAAATGATGTTTCAGAGTACCCACCCTTTTTGGAGTCTGTGACTGGGGTGCTGGAGGGTGCTCCTCCTGGAGACTCCATTGTCCTACTGGGGGACTTCAATGCGCACGTGGGCAACGACAGTGAAACCTGGAGGGGGGTGATTGGGAGGAACGGCCTGCCCGATCTGAACCCGAGTGGTGTTCAGTTATTGGACTTCTGTGCTAACCACAGTCTGTCTATAACGAACACCATGTTCAAGCATAAGGGTGTCCATATGTGCACCTGGCACCAGGACACCCTAGGCCGCAGGTCGATGATCGATTTTGTTATCGTATCATCAGACCTGCGACCGTATGTCTTGGACACCCGAGTAAAGAGAGGTGCAGAGCTGTCAACTGATCACCACCTGGTGGTGAGTTGGATCCGATGGAAGGGAGGAAGCCATTCAGACCTGGTAGACCCAAACGTATAGTGAGGGTGTGCTGGGAGCGTCTGGCTGAGGCCCCTGTCCGGGAGGTCTTCAACTCCCACCTCCGGAAGAACTTCAACCACATTCCGAGGGAGTCTGGAGACATGGAGTCTGAATGGGCCATGTTCTCCACCTCTGTTGTTGAAGCGGCAGCCCAGAGCTGCGGCCGCAAGGTGGTCGGTGCATCTCGTGGTGGCAACCCCCGAACCAAGTGGTGGACACCAGTGGTGAGGGGGGCCATTAAGCTGAAGAAGGAGTCCTATCAAGCTTGGTTGGCTTGTGGGACTCCCGAAGCAGCTGAGGTGTACCGGCAGGCCAAGCGGAGTGCAGCTCGGGTGGTTGCTGAAGCAAAAACCCGAGTATGGGAGGAGTTCAGTGAGGCCATGGAACAAGACTTTCGGTCGGCTTCAAAGAGATTCTGGCAAACTGTTCGGCGGCTCAGGAGGGGAAAGCAGCTCCCCGTCCACACTGTGTATGGTGCGGATGGGACACTGTTGACTTCAACTGGGGATATCGTCGGGCGGTGGAAGGAATACTTCGAGGATCTCCTCAATCCCACTGATACGCCTTCCACAGAGGAAGCAGGGTTTGGGGACGAGGGGGATGACTCGCCTATCACAGGGGCTGAGGTCGCCAAGGTGGTTAAAAATCTCCTTGGTGGCCGGGCCCCGGGGGTGGACGAGATTCGCCCCGAGTACCTCAAGGCCCTGGATGTTGTTGGGTTGTCATGGTTGACACGCCTCTGCAACATTGCGTGGAGGTCGGGGGCAGTGCCTTTGGCATGGCAAACCGGGGTGGTGGTTCCTCTCTTCAAAAAAGGGGACCGGAGGGTGTGCTCCAACTTTAGAGGGATCACACTCCTCAGCCTCCCTGGGAAGGTCTATGCCAAGGTACTGGAGAGGAGAGTCCGGCCGTTGGTCGAACCTCGGATTCAGGAGGAGCAATGTGGTTTTCGTCCTGGCCGTGGCACATCGGACCAGCTCTTTACCCTCTCGAGAATTCTTGAGGGTTCGTGGGAGTTTGCCCAACCAGTTTACATGTGTTTTGTGGACTTGGAGAAGGCATTTGACCGCGTCCCTCGTGGATTTTTGTGGGGGGTGCTTCGGGAGTATGGGGTATCGGGCTTGTTGTTACGAGCTATTCGGTCTCTGTACGACCGTTGTGAGAGTTTAGTTCGCATTGCCAACACTCGGTCGGAGTCATTCCCAGTGAGAGTTGGACTCCGCCAGGGCTGCCCTTTGTCACCGGTCCTGTTCATAATTTTTATGGACAGGATTTCTAGGCGCAGCCAGGGAATGGAGGGTGTCATGCTTGGTGACCACAGGATCTCATCTCTGTTGTTTGCAGATGATGTTGTCCTGTTGGCTTCATCCAGCAATGACCTACAGCTCTTGCTGGGACGGTTTGCCGCTGAGTGTGAAGCGGCTGGGATGAGAATCAGCACCTCCAAGTCCGAGTCCATGGTCCTCAGCCGGAAAAAGGTGGATTGTCCTCTCCGGGTTGGGGACAGGCTCCTGCCCCAAGTGGAGGAGTTTAAGTATCTTGGGGTCTTGTTCACGAGTGAGGGGAAAATGGAGTGAGAGATCGACAGACGGATTGGAGCAGCATCTGCAGTGATGCGGACGTTGTACCGGTCTGTTGTGGTGAAGAGGGAGCTTAGTTCTAAGGCAAAGCTGTCGATTTACCAGTCAATCTACGTTCCTACTCTCACCTATGGTCACGAGCTTTGGGTAATGACCGAAAGAACGAGATCGCGGATACAAGCGGCTGAAATGAGCTTTCTCCGTAGGATTGCTGGACTCACCCTCAGAGATAGGGTGAGGAGCTCAGTCATCCGGGAGAGGCTCAGAGTAGAACCGCTGCTCCTCCACATTGAAAGGAGTCAGTTGAGGTGGTATGGGCATCTGATTAGGATGCCTCCTGGACGCCTCCCACTTGAGGTGTTTCAGGCACATCCCACTGGGAGGAGACCCCGGGGCAGACCCAGGACTCGGTGGAGAGACTACGTCTCCCAGCTAGTCTGGGAACGCCTTGGTATCCCCTCTGAAGAGCTGGAGCAGGTGGCTGGGGAGAGGGAAGCCTGGGCTTCTCTGCTTGAACTGCTGCCTCCGCGACCCGGACCTCCGGAAAAGCGGTAGAAGATGGATGGATGGATGGACAATGCTGCAACATTAAACATGATAAGATAAAAGAAATAAACTATACATGTAATAAAGTGTAGGATAAGATTAAGTGATACTGGTCAACAGTTAAAATATATTAGCCAGCAGCAGATACTGTGGAGAACTATATAGTGCAGTCGGTAATGCAGGAAGAAAACAGTGATGATTGACATGAGTCTGGTTGAGCTGCTGTACATGGTGCACGAGAGTCACTTAGTGTTCAGCAGTCTGATGGCAGAGGGGAAGAAGCTGTTCATGTGACGGGAGGTTTTAGTCTGGATGGACCGAAGTCTTCTACCAGAGGGGAGGGGGGCAAACAGTACGTGACCAGGGTGTGAGGGATCGGCTATGATCCGGCCAGCACGCCTCCGGGTCCTGGAGATGTACAGATCCAGGAGAGATGGGAGCTTGCAGCCGATCACCTTCTCAGCAGTGCGCATGACGCGCTGCAGCCTTAGTCTGTCCCGGGCAGTGGCTCCTGCGTACCACACGGTTATGGAGGTGGTGAGGATGGACTCGATGATGGCTGTGTAGAACTGCACTAACATCTTGGTGGGTAGCTTGAGCTTCCTCAGCTGCCGCAGGAAGAACATCCTCTGCTGGGCTTTTTTGATGAGTGAGCTGATGGTCGGCTCCCATTTGAGGTCCCTGGTGATGGTAGTGCCTAGGAAGCGGAAGGAATCAGCAGTGGTGATGGGAGAGCCTGAGAGGGTGAGGGGGGGCAGAGGGGTAGTGACTTTCCTGAAGTCTACAATCATCTCCACTGTCTTCAGAGCGTTCAGCTGCAGGTTGTTGTGGCTGCACCAGGACACCAGCTGGGCCACCTCTTTCCTGTAGACGGACTCGTCGCCGTTGGAGATGAGCCCGATGAGGGTGGTGTCGTCCGCAAACTTGGTCAACTTGACAGACTGGTGGCTGGAGGTGCAGGAGTTGGTGTAAAGGGAGAAGAGTAGGGGGGAAAGTACACAGCCCTGGGGTGATCCGGTGCTGATGCTAGTATAGTCTGAGACAGTCTTTCCCAGCCGCACATGCTGCCTCCGGTCCGTCAGGAAGTCGATGATCCACCTGCAGAGGGAGTCAGGCACGTTGAGCAGGGACAGCTTGTCCCGGAGCAGAGCGGGGCGGATGGTGTTGAATGCGGAGCTGAAGTCCACAAACAGGATCCTGGCGTAGGTTCCCGGGGAGTCCAGGTGCTGCAGGATGGAGTGGAGGGCCAGGTTGACTGCGTCGTCTACAGACCTGTTGGCTCGGTAGGCAAACTGCAGCGGGTCCAGGAGAGGGGTGGTGATGGACTTGAGGTGGGACAGGACCAGGCGCTCAAAGGACTTCATGACTACAGAGGTGAGCGCTACAGGTCTGTAGTCATTAAGTCCAGTGATCCGTGGCTTCTTGGGGACAGGGATGATGGTGGAGGATTTGAGGCAGGACGGCACGTGGCATAACTTAAGGGAGGTGTTAAAAATGTCTGTGAAGACAGGAGCCAGCTGTTTCGCACAGTGTCTCAGGGTGGAGGGAGACACGCCGTCTGGGCCGGGGGCCTTGCGCGGGTTCAGTCTGGAGAACTGTTTGAGCACATCCTGCTCACTGATGATAAGGGGAGGGGGGGAGGAGGGGGGGGGTGCCTTTAATGAAGTAGGGAATGTGGAGGCTGTGGAGCTGGAGGGAGGGGGGGAGTTGGACACAGATGACGAGGTGTCAAAACGGGCATAGTGTTGGGACAGTCTTTGACAAAGGGCTTTGTCATCCTGACCTTTAGGAGCCTGAGGTCGATAGTTGGTGATTTGCCTAAGTCCTCTCCACACGGAAGCCGAATCATTAGCAGTGAACTGCTGCTGGAGTCTCTCTGAGTACACAGATTTTTTTCTTTTGAATGCAAAAGACGCAACAGACTTACACAAATGGTCCCCTCCAGTATACAACTAGGACAATATCAGTCGCTGCGGAGGGTGACAATATGTATGGATACATATTCATACCATGTAGGGTAACTAAATAGACGGTTTTACTGTTTATTCCACCTAGCTACAATGCTCTGCGCTGTGTATATATATTTATATATTTATGTGTACATATGTATATTCACTGCTCTTATTTTCTTATCTTCTTAATTATTGCTCTGAGTGTTGCTATCCCTGTGCTGGAATTTCCCCATTGTGGGACTAATAAAGGCTTATCTTATTTTATCTTATCTTATCTTATCTTATATCCATGGGGGCTTTTTTTTTTTTGGGGGGACTTACTTTGTACCCGTAGGTAGATTTGTTCTGCAGTCCGGTGACAAGCCACCATCTGCCGGTCGCTGCGTGCGCAAGCGCTCCTTAACTCCCTAACCTGCATGTTTTTGGCATGTGGGAGGAAACCGGAGAAATCCCGGAGTAAACCCACGCAAACACGGGGAGAACATGCAAACTCCACACAGATCACTGTTGGCCAGGGGCAGGGATCGAACCCATGATCTCATGATCCCCGCGATCCCCCGGCCGAGGGTAAACTGTGCTGCCGCGGTGCTAACCACTGCGCCACCGTGCAGCTTTGCATGTCTGTCTCAATTAAATGTCAGCAGGTAGAGGACAAATAAAAAAGGAGGATCAGTGGGTGGCTCTGGTTGACAAAGGAACCTGGTGTGACAGTGTACTTATGCACAATTTGTTAATTGGATTATAACATTTTGGTTTATTCATCATTAATAAAGGCTTGGAGGGACAAGTCCAGTGTAAATTAGATGTGACTGAAATAGAGAAGATAAATTTAGAGTGTAATGACTGCTGTCTGAGCCATGTGTCAAGCTCAAAAGCCTGTAACACCTCATGTTTTAATGCAATAATGCATTTGATAGCTGACTGCATTTTTAGCTGTACATTTGCAAACTGATTGCAAAGTTGGCCTCAAATATTGTTGTTAAACACAAATTTTGTACCAAGGAGCAGCACATTTTAAAAAAGAATTCTAAAATGCAAAAAAATCACTTACCACAATGATGATTGAAAAAGTAGACGCTTAAACGTCACCGCCTTTTAACTTTTTGTTTCTCTTTAATTTACTTTTTAGTTTGCTTTTAAATTCTTATGTATTCCTTTTGCAGCTTCCTGTAATGCTTTAATGTTTTTATGTAAAGCACTTTGAACTGTGTTGTGCATGAATTGCGCTCCACAAATAAACTTGCCTTGCCCTTTTAACTTCCATGCAGGCTGTTTTTCCTCCACCCTTCCATGACTCCTGCTGTTGTTTCTGTAACTTAATCAAGTTTGAAAGCTGATAATTGAGAATGTAGGCTAAGTAATTAACTTAATTTTTCTGTCTTTTAAATGGGGACTATTTTCAACACCACACATGCTGAAGGGGAAAAATGGGTCTAATAAATCTAAATCAAATTTAGATGGATTCTTAGCAGTGTTGAGCAAGTTACTAAAAAACAGTAACTAATTACAGTTACTAGTTACTTCTTTTCAAAAGTAATTGAGTTACTTTACCAATTACTGCATGATTAAAGTAACTATACTTGGAAAAGTAACTTTCACGTTACTTTTAAATGCATACTTAAATCATCTTGCACACAGCAAGATAATTTAATTAATGGATTACATTACGGGCTTATTAATGTCAGGCTGAAAGCAGACTGTTTCAGACAGAGCTTTTAGAACATGTTCAGTCTGCTTTGCCCTGCCTTCAGAGCTCTTATTGTGGGAAAAATCTGAAGAAAATCAACTTGATATTGCCAGTAATTTCCTCATTTTGGAGTGAGAGTTGGCAACACTGCATAAAGCTGTCCATGTTTATCTTACCTTTATGATATGGATTTAATCTGATGTGCGGTGATCCAAAGAAAACGTCCATTATCCACAGTCCAAATGTCTGCTGTGACAGAGACATGATCCAGTCCCTCAAAGTCCTTTTGCAGATCAAAATCCATTTTTGAATAATCTTTATCCAGGTAGCAAGTACATGTGTTGTAACTTCAGTGGATCACAGTCTCAGCTGTCTGACAGAAAGTCACTGTTTATATCACGTCTTCAGTCTGGAACAACGTATCAGTTGGTTTAATTCTTGCTGGGTCACAGACTGCCCAGATGCATAGCTGTGCTTAAAATCCAGCCATGGCTGTATTTCCACTTTACATCCAGCCTGACTGTTCAGATAGCCGTACATCCATTAACACGTGTTAGTTGTTAGCATAGCTATTTAGCACTAGCTTTGTTGGAGCTTTGTTGCTGTTCTCAGGCGCTTCTCAAGATTGCAGTAGGTCTCAAACAGCACTTTAGTTTGCAACCCACCAATATGCTTTTGTCCTTAACTGTGGCAAAGGAAAAATAATCTATTTCCACAAAAACAAAGTAGCTTCATCTTTCAGTAGTGAAGACTCAGCTCTCTGCAACAGGTCATGTCTACTGGCGGCTACGTCTCAGCTACGGTAGGGTCAGTTTGTATATTCATTTGTGTTAAAAATTCATTCATCTTCTTCCGCTTAATCCTTTTCGGGTCGCGTGGGGGGGGGGGGGGGCTGGAGCCTATCCCAGCATCTTTGGGCGAGAGGCAGGGTCCACCCTGGACAGATCGCCAGTCCATCGCAGTCGCCAGTCCATTTTTTTTTTTGTGTGTGTTAAAAATATCTATCCATATTAATAAAATGAGTAACGAGTAACACAGCTGATCACATTTCAGTAACTAACGCATTACTGAATTTTTAAACAGTAATTTTGCTACACACCATGTGACTGCAAAAGTAGTAGTGTTACAGTAACGCATCACAACACTGATTCTGAGAGGATTTGCTTTAAGCATTCAAAGAAAAATGTTTTGCTTTAATTGGAGCATTTTGATAACTTTATCCAGAATATTTCTTTTGTAAACAGTCTTTATCCTCGCAGGTTAGCCAGTTGAATTTTCCTTTCAAACCTATTCTGAGAGGGCCAAAATGTGAATGTTGCTAATTGTATACTATTATTCATGTCAGCATGGTTGGATGTCCAGTAGCCTAAACATATACGATAACAGCTGTATTAATTAATTTCTTTACCAAGCAAAATAATAGCATGTATAGGCATAAATCAAGGGGGGACATTCACCCCAACCCCCAACCTGGAAAACAGAGAGATACCTCGTATTGTGGAGGATCAATTAAGGGTCACCAGTGTGGAGGCACGGAATAAGTGCAGGCAGACACGGCGAACTGAAGTTTAAAAGGGTGTTTTATTCATCCTCCATCACGAGAGTTCACCCCAGCGCTGTGGCAGCACGCTGGAGCGATCCCTCAGTCTCTAGTAGCAGCAAGTCATCAGAGTGGTCAAAAAGAGAGCGTGAGAGAAAGCGAGCAAGCGATATGCAGTTGACTTATATACCCAGCTAGACAATGCATGCGTGGCATATTAGCATCACAGTAAACAGCAGGAAGGTATGGACATTTGCATTACAGTCACACATATCAATAGCAGGATTACTGGCACCGGAATTCCTCTCTACCTATTGATATCAGTCCATACATCTCACTGTTCTGCTAATTGCTCCAGCTGAGCGCTCTGCTTGACCCGTAGGTTGTGGGGGTCACCCACACCACTCCCCCCCAGAGGGCTCAGCAGGGGGCTGAGGCGTCGATCGTCCAGCTTTGGAAGCGAGCTGCGGGAAAAGCTCTGTGCAGGCGGAGGTGGAGGGAGGGGGGTGGGGGTAGCAAGTGCCTGCCCGGGACGGCGAAGTTGTCTGGGCCGCGCAAAAATTGCATGTGGATCCACGATGTTGAGGGGCTGTCCTGTTAAACGTGGCGGAGGTCCACAGCGGCTGTGAGAAGAAACATTTGTCTCTGACTCCACTCGCGGTTCAGTCCTGCGAGGATGCGTAGCGGCCATGAAGAAAAACAGGAGCTGAAGTTGTGTAAGGGACTTGGTGTGTTGGCTTTAGGTGCAGGCGCAGCCCTAAAGCCCTCAGGGACAGCTGACGGCTGGATTCCCATTGTGCGCAGTGGCTGAGACCCATACAAAATCCTGTGTGCGGGCTGCGTGTGTGCTTCAGGTGTGTGAGCAGCCCTGAAGGTTCCGAGGATGGCGGTCGGCCGTGTTTCTCGGGCGTGTGCAGCGGCGGAGGACGATGGCAGTCTGTGGAGCCGGTATTGTCCCGTGCGTGGTGCGCTGTCCTCGTAACCCCCCAGTGTGCGTGCGGGGGTTCGGTGCATGGCAGGTCCGCTGTCGCGAGGCGAGTCAGGGTCAGGGAGCTTGATGGAGATCAGCGTCGTCGGCGCCGATGGTCTTCCCTGTTCGGGCTGTTGCTGTCGTTCGCTCGTGCTGGGTCATGGTGCGTTCTGGTCCACGCGCTGCGTTCTCCGTCCGGCCCTGGAGGTCGCCGTCGTGGAGAGAGGACGAGGTGCGTGCACGCTCATGTGGATGTGGAGGAGCGGTGAGAGGGAGTAGACGTTCTGTGTCCCTCCGCCGTTCCCAGCGTGGATGTCCCAGATCTCAGGCGAGGGTCGCACCATGACGCTTTCTGCAGCTTTCCCGGTCGTGGATGATCTCCAGGGGAGTTCGCCTGGTGTTGGTTCTGCGTCGAGGTCTCCCTGTGGCAGAAGGGAGGGCAGTCCATTTGCGTCAGGCTGCTGCGTTCATTCGTCGTCGGAGTCACCAGTGTGGAGGATCAATTAAGGGTCACCAGTGTGGAGGCACGGAATAAGTGCAGGCAGACACGGCGAACTGAAGTTTAAAAGGGTGTTTTATTCATCCTCCATCACGAGAGTTCACCCCAGCGCTGTGGCAGCGCGCTGGAGCGATCCTTCAGTCTCTAGTAGCAGCAAGTCATCAGAGTGGTCAAAAAGAGAGCGTGAGAGAAAGCGAGCAAGCGATATGCAGTTGACTTATATACCCAGCTAGACAATGCATGCATGGCATATTAGCTTCACAGTAAACAGCAGGAAGGCATGGATATTTGCATTAGAGTCACACATATCAATAGCAGGATTACTGGCACCGGAATTCCTCTCTACCTATTGATATCAGTCCATACATCTCACTGTTCTGCTAATTGCTCCAGCTGAGCGCTCTGCTTGACCCGTAGGCTGTGGGGGTCCCCCACAGTATCATCTGCTGCACCATGCTAAGTGTAAATCCTTTTTTTTTTTTTTTTGTAAATTTCAATTTTCTTTTTCTCATAATGTGCTTTTTCTTCTTGTGAATTTGCAACTCTTTGCCTTTAAATTTGCATTTTTCCTCATAAATTAGCAATTTTTTCTTGCATATTTGCATTTTTTTCTCGTAAATTTACTACTTTTTTCATGGTAAATTTGCAAAAAAAATCTTAAATTTGTCATTTTTTCTCATAAATTTGCAACTTTTTCTCACACATTTGTGACTTTTTTTGTAAATTTGCAGCTTTTTTCTCATAAATCTGCAATTTTTCCTCATAAAGTTGTGACAGAGAAAATGATAAGACTTGACTGTGATTCAACGGCTAAGCTACTGCTAGGCAGCTTGACCTGTTAGCCTCTCCCCACTGATTTGAGCTCTAAAGTGGTCGACTAACTGACTCCAGCTGCCTAGCCAAGCTAATACTATCGGTCCGGTCTACCAACTATTGTTGCAAAAATATAAGAAAATAAACCAGAATGACACAAGATTTATTATTGACTGTGGGTTAGTGAACCAGGTGGGAACAATAAAACCCCTGCTTTCAGTACCAACTCCACAGTAGCAGTGTCAGTGTGTGGACTTAGTAGATGCTCACAGGGATGCTCCCATCGTCCCATCGTCATGAAGCTGGGAGGGTAAGAATACTCCAGGGAGCTCTGATTCTCACGTTATAACCCAAATCAAAACTGCTTGTTTAAGTGAGAGTCAAACCGAATCCAAACAAAGTGGTGGTACCTAAATAGTGCACAAAAGCATTGCAACATTTACACTACCGTTCAAAAGTTTGGGGTCACTTAGAAATTTCCTTATTTTTGAAAGAAAAGCACTTTTTTTCAGTGAAGATAACTTTAAACTAATCAGAAATACACTCTATACATTGCTAATGTGGTAAATGATTATTCTAGCTGCAAATGTCTGGTTTTTGGTGCAATATCTACATAGGTATATAGAGGCCCATTTCCAGCAACTATCACTCCAGTGTTCTAATGGTACAATGTGTTTGCTCATTGCGTCAGAAGGCTAATGGATGATTGGAAAACCCTTGTGCAATCATGTTAGGTCTGCAATGCTGCAATTGCTGCAAATGGAGGATTCTTTGACGAAAGCAAAGTTTGAAGGAAAAAATTATTATTTCAAATACAAATCATTATTTCTAACCTTGTCAATGTCTTGACTATATTTTCTATTCATTTTACAACTCATGGTGGTAAATAAAAGTGTGACTTTTCATGGAAAACACAAAGTTGTCTGAGGTGACCCCAAACTTTTGAACGGTAGTGTAAATGTCATCATATTTTCCCTTTAAAAATAAAGTCATTTTAACTAAGTACCGTGTACTCTTGCTCATGAGACAAGACTTAGTTAGTTAGTTAGTTAATTCCCTTCACACCATGTTGGTGTATGGGGCGGCGCCTATCTCCGTTTCTCTGACCCTAGGCCACACAGCTACTGTAAGTAGTGAAAGCTACAGTGGGGGGTCAGTCCTCTGGTAGCTCTGTGTGTAACTTTACTTTCCCCGTTCCATTATGCGGAGCACCACGCTAGAAAGCAGAAAGTACCATTTTTATATGGTCTTTGGTATGACCCGGCCGGGATTTGAACCCCTGCCTTCCGGGTGTGGGGCGGATGCTCTACCAACTGAGCCACCACTCCGGTTGAGACAAGACTTCCGACTATATTATCCTGGAGGCTAATTTATTTGATTGGTCATATTTTTCAGGAAGGAATGTGTCCTCGAGAGAGTTGAAATATCTATGCATCTAAATCCACCTACCGAGAGTGCTACTATAGCGTTAGCTTAACAGCATGACCATGGTTATTTTGGCTCTTCCCTACTAGACATCCCCACTGGATCATTGTTATTTTTTTGGGGGGGGCGGGGGTTGGGATGGCCCAGAAAATTGTGTTAATGTAATTAGCTCAGCAGCATGAGTTATCAGCTTGCACTTTTAGTCTACCTGATTAGGTGTCTCAATGATCGGCATAGTCTGGCAGACCAGGCCGCTAGTACATGCTTAGCTGACCGGTCTTGGGCTGCACGGTGGCGCAGTGGTTAGCACTGCGGCAGCACAGTTTACCCTTGGCCGGGGGATTGTGGGGATCGTGGGATCGTGGGTTCGATCCCAGCCCCCGACCAACAGTGATCTGTGTGGAGTTTGCATGTTCTCCCCGTGTTGCGTGGGTTTACTCCGGGATTTCTCCGGTTTCCTCCCACATGCCAAAAACATGCATGCTAGGTTAATTGGCTGTTCTAAATTGTCCCTAGATATCCGTTTCCTATAGGCCCTTAGAATAGAGGGTTAGTATTAATGAAAGCGCTTTGAGTGGTCTTTGTGACTAGAAAAGCGCTATATAAGTGCAGGTTAGTTAGTTAGTTTCTGAAAATTTTCTATATCATCTATTCACTCTACTAGATCCCAGCTGGTTTCACTACCATCACTTGACTATATATCTCATTCCTAGAGGTTATTTAAGTAATATTATACGAGATGAAGTATGGTATCAATGAATATAGTAACTGCGGGTGTGATATTCATGATACCATAACGACCTCGAGGGTAATGTTGCTTTTATACAACAGTTCCGTAAGCACAATTTATTAAATAACAGCAATACTGTTAAAATAGTAATAATAATCCAGCAATACTGGACAAAATACAGTGGTGTGAAAAAGTGTTTGGCCCCCTTCCTGATTTCTCATTTTTTTTGTGTACTTGTCACACTTAACTGTTTCAGATCATCAAACAAAGTTAAATATTAGACAAAGATGACACAAGTAAACACAAAATGCAGTTTTTAAGTGAAGGTGTTTATTCCATCCATCCATCCATCTTCTTCCGCTTAATCCTTTTCGGGTCGCGGGGGGGCTGGAGCCTATCCCAGCATCTTTGGGCGAGAGGCAGGGTCCACCCTGGACAGATCGCCAGTCCATCGCAGGGCCAACACAGAGAGACAGACAACCATTCACTCTCACAGTCATGCCTAAGGACAATTTAGAATCCCCAGTTTTGATGCCAGTTAACCTAACTTGCATGTTTTTGGCATGTGGGAGGAAACCGGAGAAATCCCGGAGTAAACCCACACAGACACGGGGAGAATATGCAAACTCCTCACAGATCACTGTTGGTCGGGGGCTGGGATCGAACCCAGGATCCCCCGGCCAAGGGTGAGTTGCTGTGCTGCCGCAGTGCTAACCACTCCGCCACCGCGCTGCCCCAAAATTACCCCAAGAGTGCAGCAACGACTCATCCAAGAGGTCACAAAAGACCCCACAACTGCAGGCCCCACTTGCTTCAGTTAAGGTCAGTGTTCATGACTCCACCATAAGAAAGAGACTGGGCAAAAATGGCCTGCATGGCAGAGTTCCAAGATGAATACCACTACTGAGCAAAAAGTACATAAAGGCTCGTCTCAGTTTTGCCGGAAGACATCTTGATGATCCCCAAGACTTTTGGCAAAATACTCTGTGGACTGATGAAACAAAAGTTGAACTTTTTGGAAGGTGTGTGTCCCATTACATCCGGTGTAAAAGTAACAGCATTTCAGAAAAGGAACATCATACCAACAGTAAGATTATGGTGGTGGTAGTGTGATGATCTGGGGCTGTTTTTCTGCTTCAGGACCTGGAAGATTTGCTGTGGTAAATGGAACCATGAATTCTGCTGTCTACCAAAAAATCCTGAAGGAGAATGTCCAGCCATCTGTTTGTGACCTCAAGCTGAAGCGCACTTGGGTTCTGCAGTAGGATAATGATCCAAAACACACCAGCAAGTCCACCTCTGAATGGCTTAAGAAAAACAAAATGAAGACTTTGGAGTGGCCTAGTCAAAGTCCTAACCTGAATCTGATTGAGATGCTGTGGCATGACCTTAAAAAGGCGGTTAATGCTGGAAAACCCTCCAATGTGGCTGAATTACAACAATTCTGCAAAGATGAGTGGGCCAAAATTCCTCCACAGCGCTGTAAAAGACTCATTGCCAGTTAATAGTTGCAACTGCTTGATTGCACTTGTTGCTGCTAAGGGTGGCCCAACCAGTTATTAGGTTTAGGGGACAATCACTTTTTCACACAGGGCCATGTAGGTTTGGATTTTTTTTTTTACCCTTAATAATAAACACCTTTATTTCAAATCTGCATTTTGTGTTTACTTGTGTTATCTTTGTAATATTTAAATTTGTTTGATGATCTGAAACATTTAAGTGTGACATACAAAAAATGAGAAATCAGGAAGGGGGCAAACACTTTTTCACACCACTGTATTATGATTTGTTTGTTGAACCAGTTATTTTGTGCAGCTGAGAAAAAATAGTCCCTTCTAAATGTAGCCAGTAACTGTTGCTGAACATCTCAATCAGCATGAAGACGTCTGTTGGCATTTCACACACACATAAACAAATTAAATATTGTCACGTGCAAAAGGAATACATGTTTATAAAGCATATACCTGTTGGGTCGGTACTGCAGAAGACCTGAGATCCAATACCGGTAGCTAGCCGGTGGCTAGTAATTAGCATGCTAGCCATTTAGCACACTTCACTCACTTTTCTTTGCATTTTCAGATGAAACAAAGAGTCCATCACCACAAAGATATTGTGGTTTGTTAATCGAGACAATAAATCCAACTCTAGCACTGCCTATTTTTTTTTTAAAAAGGACGTGAAATGGCTTCACAATGTTTATACAAGTGCAGACTTAAAGCTTTTTTCAAAAGGGTGGGACTTCTGGGTCAGGTAAGAAATCTTTTCAAACAGTGCCTCGCTGTGGAAATTAAGGTATTCAACACAGTATTGTAATTGTCACTGAGAGTTAGTTGACAGTAAATTTTGTCAAATGTGCCTCTATGAGGCACTGAGGAAGAGAAATGAGCCCAAGGCTGGATGAAGTTGTGCATTTTAATAAAGAAGAGCCAACAGTTCCAAAACGTGCAAACACAAAAATGCCTAACAACCTTATAGGACATGCAATGCCTCAGAGCCGGAAAGGGCCTCTGGAGGGGAGCTCAGCATTACAGGGAATAGACAGGAGAATCAGAAGAAACATACATATTGTGCCTCAGAGCTGGGTAGAGCTCTGGAGGGGAAAACCACAAACGTAGTCTAGCAGGATGATGACTAATGGAGCATCGAGGACTGAATGGTTCAACTGAGTTTAAATACTAAGTGAACTGACAGCATGAATGGAGACAGGTGTGGGAGCTGAGCTGCAGGTGAGCTGATTACAAGCTGCTCATAGCTGAGGCATGCTGTGAACAGCAAGTGGGAGTGTCTGGAGAGAGAGAGAGAGAGAGAGGGGGGAAAAAACGAACATAGATCCAACCAAGACATATGAGCAGACAAAAATCAAAGTCTCAGGCTAGCCGGACGGCCAAGTTGAATGAGTCGGGTAGCCTGCCTGAGTTTTTCAGCCACCAGCACAGGCAAGGCGGTCAGGGGGGTGGCTCCCCCACAGGGAGACCCATGACTGAGGAGGAGAGCCGAGGATGGGGAGCTCCGGTGTCGTCTGGCGGTGAGGAGAAGGAGGGAACCATGATGGCGTCCGGCAGCGAGGAGGCAGGGACCCCAACGGTGTCTGGCGTAGGAGGAGGAGGGACGGCGCCTTCGCTGGCCTCAGGAGGGAGAACGGTTGTGCCCGCGGGGGTCCCGGCCTGAGACATGGTTGCACCCGCAGGGGTCCTGGCCTGGGACATGGCTGTACCCATGGTGGACCCCAGCTGGGTCATGGCTACACCCGCGGTGGCTCTGGGCTGGAGCTCAGCTACACCCATGGTGGTCCCGGTCTGGGACATCATAGCACCCATGGTGACCTCCACAGCGGGGAAGCTGGGCCCTCAGCGACCTCGGGCGATGAACCTGGATCTTTGGAGGCCTCAGGTGGTGTTCGATCCTCTCCAGCAACCCTGGGAGAGAGCTCAGAAACAGCACAGAAAGAGGAGTGGTCAGGGTCGCCGGCAGTGGCAGAGCTCAGCAGGGTGAGCTCAGGTGCAGCAGGCGGCTGCACCCGAACCTCCCCACCAAGAGCTAGGCAAGATTGCTCTATTACTGAGAAGAGAAAAACAAAAGAGAGCACTTGCCTGAGCTCAAGCTCCACCATCGTCCAGGACTCTGATGATCCAAGCGATGACAGTCCTGCAGGCTCGCCCCTCAGGAGGTTCAGCTCAGGTTCCACCTCCGCTGCGGTGGTCTCCACAGCAGGCTTGATGGTGTTTGTAGTCCAAGCATCCTCGGGCAAAGTGACCCACACCGGTGACTCTTTCAGCGTGGCAGCTGGGGTTCCACTCACCGCTGGCGCCAGAGTTAGGTCTTCCAGGGCCACAGGCTCCTCCACCATCTGGCAGCTCGGTTTCAAGTCCGGCGGACTCTTGAAGGCAAGAGGAGAGGACATGGAGAGGGCTGGTGAGGGATTGTTATTCGCAGCTGGTGAAGAGAACTCAGAGGACTGCAGAAGCTGAGTCTCTTGACCAGGGATCAGGCAAGACAGTTCATCAACAATTAAAATGGAAAGAGATGGAACTTGCCTGTTCTCCTGGTACATGATTTTTCCAGCGGCACCTGATGCACAATCATCCCTCTCCATATCCATACCGGGCCTGGGCTCCTCAGTAGGCAGCAGAGGAGCCACCTCAGCAGGCACGGAGGTGGGAGGAGCCAGGCGAGTGACAGCCATATCCACATCGGTGGATGAATGAGCGAAGGAGGAGGAGGTGGCTGCCGGCGAGGCAGCTGGAGGAAAAAGTGGCTCTGCTGCAGAATTCTCCTCCTCCTGTGAAAGGAGGGTTGCTGGCTAAGAGATGGTTAGATTCTTCTGGCGAGATCTCCGGGAACGGTGGCGATGAGTAGGAGAAGGAGGATTGGGCTCGTCGTGGGGGTGAGGAGACTCCAAGGTCAGAGCATGCTTGATTCCAGGCACAGGCTCAGGTTTCCTCGAAGAAACCTCTTCCAATTCCAAGGCCAATTCCGGGAGGAGCCACGGCTTCACCTCCAGGAGGAGGTCGGTCTCGGCCAACAAAACCTGTTTATGCTCCTCTAGCTCCTCGGCCGATAGAGCAGCCCAGGGCTCAGGAGGAGGAAGAGTAGGCGGAGTTACCGTGGGAGGGGCTGAAGGCTTCTTGCGGTGCAAGCGCTTCCTCTTCGTGGAAGACAGCTCCGGCATCAGGGCTTCTTCCAACGGCGTGTTACACAGTAGGGAATACAAGGAAAGGAGTAAGTCCGTAGCCTCCAGGTGAGTCCAAAAACTGGAGATCGCTTCCATTGCCCATGCTGCGGCGTCCTGGCCCTCCCAGACCACCTTAGGAGAAAGGGAAGCCTGTGTCTGCACCACAATGTCCTCCAAGAGGCACATTGCCCGCTGCTCCACCTTGTACAGATGAGTCATGGCGAAGGCTCCAACTCAGGTGGGAAAAAACACACCAAAAGGGTAAAAAGAAACACACAACTCCACAGCTGGGCTCCTTTAAAGCAGCCGCTCCGTACTGTCAAATGCGCCTCTATGAGGCGCCGAGGGAGAGAAGTGAGCCCACGCGCTGGATGAAGTTATGTATTTTAATAAAGAAGAGTCAACAGTTCCAAAACGTGTAAACACAAAAATGCCTAATGACCTTACAGTACATGCAGCGCCTCAGAGCCGGAAAGGGCCTCTGGAGGGGAGATCAGCATTACAGGGAATAGACAGGAGAATCAGAAGAAACTTACATATTGTGCCTCAGAGCTGGGTAGAGCTCCGGAGGGGAAAACTGCACAAACGTAGTCTAGCAGGATGATGACTAATGGAGCGGCGAGGACTGAATGAACCAACTGAGTTTAAATACTAAGTGAACTGACAGCTTGAATGGAGACAGGTGTGGGAGCTGAGCTGCAGGTGAACTGATTACAAGCTGCTCACAGCTGAGGCAGGTTGTGAACAGGAAGTGGGAGTGTCTGGAGAGAGAGAGGGACTAAAACAGGAACATAGATCCAACCAAGACATACTGTATGAGCAGACAAAAAACAGAGATACAAAACACAACAATAACCTGTGTCTGAGCTCCAAGATGACATTGTTGCTCAGACACATGACAAATTAGTGTTAGTAATTAATGGTTACATGAACACCTTTGAAGTGGAGTGATACATATCCAGTGAAACATTGGAGTGCAATTATCAGTGATTTTAGTAACTCCTGGAATCACTATTGTCCAATCAGATTGCTCGGTCGGAACTAGCTGTTGTATAATTTAGTTTAGCATACTATAGTTTTCTATATTCTGGTTGGCAGAGCTCGCCATTCTGTTATTCGAGGGGGTTTCTGTGCTTAATAACCTGTCTCTGATAATGCTTTATCTGGGGTTTTCAGCTCTCACATTCAGTCAATTTTACATAAGTTAGCTCAGTCTGTGTTTGCTATAAAACCCATAGGGAACAAGCAAACATTAACCACATTATGGCCTTGTCAATGATGCAGGTCAGCAGAAATAAAAGAGGGAGGATGGGATTAGAGAGTTCTCTGGGTGGGGTGAACTAGGGATCATTGGCATTTAAAGCAAAATCAACAGAAACAGCCTGTTGTGAAGAGAGCCCTTTCAACTCGTATAATAGTACTGTAATAATTAGAGCCTGATGTGTTTTGACCAAAGCGTGTCACAGACATTTCATTAATACGTCTAGGAACTGCGTAAACATGTGGAAAAAGGGCATGCCATGGGCACTTTAACCTCATCTGGCCTTCCTTTTGCCCTCCTGTTGCTCGTATTCATGAACCAATGCGGTTGCACACACAGCTGCCCATGCCTTTCAGCTCACTATTTGCACTCATATGAAATTCTAAAGCCGAGTAAATACTTCACCTAATGAGTTATAGCACTTGTTACGCTGGAGCAGTGCTGTCATTAACAATTGCCACCAAACCAAGTGTATTTACAGTGGGAAGGAGCTACATGGCTACATATAGGGAAATGTTAAAGTCAATTTACATTAACGCACACAGTGTGATCCTGGTGCGTTTACGTCAGGATTAGAGTGGACCAGTCATTGGCAAACAGGGACATTACCAAAGATGAAGTGTTTGCTGCCTGAGTGGGAGGTCTTGCTTTCACTGATATGCTGCTGATCTGGGTAAACAACGCTGCAACCACAAGTGGCTGTCAGGAGGAAAGTGGAGTGGTTTCATTCGGCTTAGGGAAGTGAACCGAGGAAACACATGTGGTAATGTAGTCAGGTGGGCCACATTATCCAACCATCACATGCAGTTAAGGTCCAGAATATTGAGCTTGGTCTAAATTGTTACATCAATTCCTTAAAGGTCCCATTGTGCATTTTCCAGAGATTAATTTCAAGTTTTGATAGTCTCAAGAATATTAAAGGTTCTTTAAAGATTTCCCCTGACTTATTTCCCATAGACTGAGAGGAACCAAACTTGGCACAGTTATTCGTCTTTCTCTACATAGGTACCACCAAGGGTCACACACTTCTCCCATCACTTTACACAGCTGTAAAGACCTCACCTGTAGAAGTCTGCAGGTTGCATCAGAAGCCATGACTTGACCTCAGAAATCAGTGTTTCATTGTCTTGGAAGTGCTTACCCTTCAAAAATGACTTCATGGTTGGAAAGAGTTGGAACTTAGATGGTGCGAGGTCAGGAGAGGAAGGGGAGTGAGGAAGGATTTCATAGCCGCAGGACCGTGCTTCCGTTTGGGCAACATGCGACTTTTGAACTGGGGCATTGTCTTGCAGGAAGCGGGCACTTTTGGTCAGCGTGACATGCCTCTAAGTTTTGATGGCCTTTTACAATTTCTGCAGCAGTGAAGCATAGGAAGTCCTGGTTATTGCCGTCCCTTTGCCAGGAAATTCATCATCAATACTCCATACTGGTCCCAAAAGACTGTGAGCATGACCTTGCCCGCCGAGGGTTGGACACATGTCTTCTTCAGAGATGGTGAGTCATAATGCTTCCTTTGCTTCGACTGGGCTTCTGTCTCTGGATCATAATGGTGGTGGACTGCCGCAGGCAAGGACAACCCCTCACAGCACCAGTAAATATACAGGGAACAGACATCGAGATGGTGACATCCTACAAGTACCTGGGTGTTCATCTGAACAATAAACTAGACTTGTCACACAATACTGACGCACTCTACAAGAAGGGACAGCGCAGGCTGTTCCTACTGAGGAGACTCAGGTCTTTTGGTGTACAAGGGGCGCTGCTGAAGACATTCTATGACACGGTAGTGGCATCAGCCATCACTTTTGGAGTGGTCTGCTGGGGCAGTGGCATTACCGCAGCCGATAGGAATTGACTGAACAAACTGATCAAGAAAGCTAGCTCTGTCCTGGGGCAGCGCCTTGACCCAGTGGAGGAGATAGGAGAGAGAAGGACGGTGGCTAAACTGTCATCTCTGCTGGAGTCCGAGTTCCACCCTATGCAGGACATACTGAATGCACTGAGGAGCTCATTTAGCAGCAGACTACATCATCCCAGGTGCACAACCGAGAGGTTTCACAGGTCCTTCCTACCAGCGGCTGTCAGACTGTACAACCTAAGCAGGGCTGCTCGCAGAGATAGCAAAAAGACGTGACAACCTAATAGTTTTGAATGCAAAAGATGCAATAGATTTACACAATGGTCCCCTCCGGCATACAACTAGGAAAATACCGGTTGCTATGGAGGGTGAGAATATGTATGGGTACATAATCATACCATGTAGGATAACTAAGTAGACGGTTGTGCTGTTTCATCCCATCTAGCAACAATGCTCTGCACTGTGTGTGTTTATATATCTATATATTTATTCCATCTAGCTACAATGCTCCGCACTGGGTGTGTTTATATAATTACATATTTATTCCATCTAGCTACAATGCTCCACACTGTGTGTTTGTATACTTACAGTATATATTTATTCCATCCAGCTACAATGCTCTGCACTGTGTGTGTGTGTATATATATATATATATACACACACACATATATATACATATATATATATATATATATATATGTGTTATATACTAACATACATGTACATATGTATGTTATATACTAACATACATATGTACATATATATATATATATATACATATATACATATATATATATATATATATATATATATATATATATATATATATATATATATATATATATATATTAATATGTACATATGTATATTAGCTGCTCTTGTTTTTTGTTTTTTCTTGCCTTCTGATTGTTGCTCCGAGTGTTGCTATCCCTGTGCTGTTGCAATCCTGGAATTTCCCCATTGTGGGACTAATAAAGGCTTATCTTATCTTATCTTATCTTATAATGATGGACCCATGTTTCATCCTGCATGACTAGTCTGTTGAAGAAGTCCTCCTGGTTTTCTTGGCATATGGCCAAAAGAGCCTGGGAGCACGTGGCTTGTTCCAGCTTTTGGAAAGGTGTGGGCAACTGGGGAATCCATCGTGCAGAAAACTTCAGCAGGCAGATGTTCATGGATAATTTTTTTTCCACAGACCCCAAACTAATGTTGACATCTTGGGCTACTTGGCAAATGGTTCTGTGACGATCCTCCACAACAGTAGCGTCCACTTGCCAGATGATGTTTTCATCAGTGGCGCACTGTGGTAACCTGGGAATGGACGCCGTTTTCACCAATGCCCGCCCACACTTGAAGTGTGGATGCCAGTGCTTGACTACATCATCCAATGGGGCATCTTCCCCATAAGTCTCTTTCATCTCATTGAACGTCTCCTGTGGTGTGCAGCCTCTCAAGTACAGGAACCTGATGACTGCTCTGCATTCAACTGGTTCCTTTATCACACCTTAGTCCACCTTAACTCAGAGGAATTTTTAAAAAAATGAATTAGAACCCAAGTTGTAAGAATATTTTTGATAAAGTGATGCAGTACTCTACTCTCAACTAAAGAGATTTATTTATTTATTTATATTTCACCACATCTGGTAAAAAAAATTTAACATTAGTAGCTTAGTACCTTCATCATTGTGAGTCTGGTGTTCACATTGGGAACTTTTAAATCTATTGATTCCAGCGGTGTGTTGAAACTCCATTTACTCTGTTTATGCACTTGGCTGGGGGATCCTGGGTTTGATCCCAGCCCCCGACCGGCAGTGATCTGTGTGGAGTTTGCATGTTCTCCCCATGTCTGCATGGGTTTACGCTGGGATTTCTCCGGTTTCCTCCCACATGCAAAAAACATGCAAGTTAGGTTAATTGGCTTCAAACTGGGGATTCTAAATTGTCCTTAGGTATGAATGTGAGAGTGAATGGTTGTCTGTCTCTCTGTGTTGACCCTGCGATGGACTGGTGATCTGTCCAGGGTGGACCCTGCCTCTCGCCCAAAGATGCTGGGATAGGCTCCAGCCCCCCCACGACCCGAAAAGGATGAAGCGGAAGAAGATGGATGGATGGATGTACTCAAGAAACTTTCTTTGTCTGGTTTCACTGTGGGAACTTTATCACTTGAGTACATCTATGAAGAGAAAAATATTTCTCCATTTGAGTTACTTTTTATTTCACTGATTTAAAAGCTGTTTAGAAATGTGATTGTGGATACTGTAATAACGTCTTCTTACCAGACATGGCTGAATCCTTAGTCGTTTCAGAGATTAATTGTACGCCATTATAATTAGTGTTAAATTGTAGTTGTAACTTTTTCAACATTTTTACTTTTACTGAAGATATTTTTTGCAAATACTCTTACTCATAGAGGAGTACTTATTAATATAATAAAGCAACACTAATTTTGAGTATAATTTCTACCTCTAATTGATTCTGACAAACATTCCCTAACAGTGATAATGAGAAAATTAAACTATTAAAAAAATATATCGAACTAAATGGCATCAATTCAGAGCGGAAACTAACCCAAACATTATATTTGTTGGCAAAAAAACAAAACAACTAAATAAAATGATTAAAAAAGTCTATAATTCTTGTCTCATTGGCTTTTAGGTTTCCATTAAATTAAAGTTTCACCAATGCATCAAAGGTGAATCCTTCTATCTGCTGTAGCTTTGCTGACAGGGGTCGATATTTTATTTCACTTTTGGGGGGGACAATAAACAGAACATTTTCTCCAGAGTAAGTGTTGAGGGGACACTCTCAGAGTTATTCTAGTCAGGGCTGTTAACTAGGCTTTTGGAGGCCCTGTGCTGGGGTCATGTTTTCATTCCATCCTGAAACCTCGAAAATGGGAAAATAAATGAACAAACAAACAAAAACAAACTCTCACCTCCCAACAAAAAACTAAAAAATAAAACTGGGTCTAAATGAACAGAAAAAAAAGCCATTACAAAGAACAAAAATTTAATAAGAATTCCATATGAATGTTGGAAATGTATGAAAAAAGGTTGCAAATTGACAAGAAATAGTTGCAAATTTGACAGAATAAAGTTGCAAATTTATGAGAAAAAAGTTGCAGTATGAAAAAAATAAATTAGAGAAAGTTGCAAATTTCTGAGAAATAAATCGCAACTATGAAAAAAGTAACAGATTTATGAGAAAAAAAAGATGCTAATTTACGAGAAAAAAGTTGCAAATTTGTGAAAAAGTTGCAACTTTATGACAAAAGTAGCAAATTTATCAGAAAAAAGTTGCAAATTTATGAAAAAAGTTGCAAATTTACGAGAAAAAAAAAGTTGCAAATGTATGAGGAAAAAAGCTGCAAATTTATTCTGTCATCACAGCACATCCTT
Source organism: Pholidichthys leucotaenia (assembly GCA_020510985.1). Lineage (NCBI taxonomy): Eukaryota > Metazoa > Chordata > Actinopteri > Cichliformes > Pholidichthyidae > Pholidichthys > Pholidichthys leucotaenia. The sequence goes on from CM035842.1 coordinate 11,310,306, forward strand.
GTTCATCTACCAACAATTGACCAGAGAGAGACACTGTGGTTTCTACTCTTGCTGAGTTTTTGTTGGTTTCTGGATGCCTCCCACTTGAGGTGTTTCGGGCACGTCCCATTGGGAGGAGACCCCGGGGCAGACCCAGGACTCAGTGGAGAGACTATGTCTCCCAGCTGGTCTGGGAACGCCTTGGTATCCTCTCTGAAGAGCTGGAGCAGGTGGCTGGAGAAGGGGAAGTCTGGGCTTCTCTGCTTGAACTGCTGCCTCCGCGACCCGGACCTCCGGAAAAGCGGTAGAAGATGGATGGGTGGTTTTACATATATTGTTTTTGTGTTAGTGTCCTGCTCCTGCTTGTATGTTTTTATGTGGTTTCTTGTTGTACAGCACTTTGTGCAGCCAGTGTTGCTTTTTAAAGTGCTTTATAAATAAAGTTGATTGATTGATTGATTGATATGAAATATATATATATATAATAACTTTTCAGCTCGTCATCCTTGTGAACCATTCTTAGACATTATTTTTTAGCTTATTTTGCTGTAGTTTATCACATTCTGACCAGGACCAAAGGTGGTTAGCTGTATTTAGCATTTAACAGTTGACCATTCCGTCTTTCGGTGCATAGTGTACTCCAGGGAACTGGTCATATCCTATCAACCGCTGAAATCACACACCCCTGTCTACCTATGATGCTTTATTTTATTGATTTGTTCAGACACTTTTACTTTAGTTAATAGGGGTGAGACAAAACAATTTGGAGAAGTATCACGATACTTGGCACTCGCGGTGATGCACCAATCCAGATATATTTGTATAAATGTTGTAAACTCTTGGGTATTAATCAACCAATTGCATTTTCAGTCCACTAGATGGCATAAAGTAAGTGTGCATTGGCAGTTGAAGTCAAAGCTTGTCTCATAAGATTTGCAGCCATTTGTACAAGTTAGGAAGCAGTTAGCTCAAATGCTGGGCCTTTTTTGAATTTTATAACAAAAACAGAACGAAAGGCCTTGACATGACACACTCAACCCACAAGGAGCACCACACGAAAAAAAAACTTGGAACATGCAGGCCGGTACACTCCTCTCGCAGCTGTTCAGCAGCAGCATCTTAGCAACAGCTAAACTGAAAACACTCCAGCACGAGCAGCACTGCCCCTGGTGAACAATAAACTCCAGACACCTCCATACGCAACAAAGCCACCGCCATACTCAGAGCAAGCCAAGTAAAGAACACAGTCCACAGCCCTCCCTGTGTGCAGAGATGTGTGTCCGCGGAAAATGAAGCCCTCTGGAACACAAAAATATGGGCAGCAGAAAGGACTACAACACACCATCCTACGGAGGCCTGAGAGCCTGCAGCCACCGAAACAAAAGTAGCCACAGTGAGCTGAAAAGAGTGACAGTTGATAGTTATTCATTGAGGACAAAATTTGACATAGAAATTAGGGGTGACACGTGGTATCACAATACTTATGGAATCATAGAATCGTGATAGTATTGCATCGCGGCCCAAGTATCGTGATGTGTACTGTATCGTGAGGTTCCACCCATAGTAGCTAGCCAGCTAACATTAGCAAAACAACTGGTCAACAACTGATCTCAGCAGTGACAAAAGAGGGTGGGTGGGGCGAACTGGAGCTCCTTAGCATTTAAATAGACAAAATGAGTCGGGACGGCTGCACAAAACGGTGCTGCAATAAACACTGATGCATTTTTCACCAAAAACATGTCAAAGATACTTCAGTAAGAACTCTGAGAAATGTGTCAACAAGTGGAAAAGTATGTCATCTGTTACCTTTAACATACTACCACTGAGGTCTGCAAGTTGCACTTTTTCCCTCATTTTAACAGCTCACACTGGTCTTGATGAAATGTTTGACATTATTGCAGCGTTTGTTTTATTATCTTTCCAGAATTTCTGAGAACATCTGTCTCAGTACTTGTCACTTTAAATCTCTGGGACCGCGTTCAACTCGGCCCTCCCTCTTATTGCTAACATTAGCTGCCTGTAGCCGCCTAGCTTGGAGCCAACTAAGGTAAATTTGCATCAAAGAATGAATGGAATAATGCATCGCTGATGGGCGGGGGTGTGCAGTTTCAGTGGTCAATAGTAGTGGTGGGTGACATGGCCTCAAAATGATACAATAGTTCTGTGAATTTTCACGATAATGATATTCTTCACCATATCACGAAATACTTTTTTTTTCTTTTTAATTAATAAAGAACAGTTATGAATTAATATACTTAAAAGTAATATTTTACCCAAAATACTATATTTATTTCAATACATTCCTTTACCACCACCTTCAGATCTATTCTCAAGAATTAAAAAAAAGTTAGTGGAATTTATATGGAACAATAGGAAGGCTAGATTACGTCTGTCCTTACTATATTTACCATTTGATCGTGGAGGTCTGAAATGTCCAAACTTTTTGTTGTATTACTGGTCAGCACAACTGAGGTCTATGACATATTATTTTTCATCAAATGATCTCCCTCACTGGATTGAAATGGAATCATACAATTTATCTTTACCTCTTCCCTTATTCATATACTCAGACTAGGCTAAAAAATTACAGAAACAAGTTAAAAATCCAATTGTAAAGCATATGATCAAAATATGGTGTGAAATCAAAAAATATTTAAAAGAACCACACTTATTGTCACAATTTAGCCCAATATGGGGTAATCAATATTTTACACCAGGGAGAGCGGATGCTGTATTTAAATTATGGAATTTAAAAGGGATGCAAAAGATTCAAGACTTATATTTGTCACGTTCAGATAACATAATGTCTTTTGAAGAACTGAGGATCAAATTTAATCTTAATAGAACACATTTTTTTAAATATCTTCAGCTTAGGAATTTTATTCGATCAAATCAAAATAATGTTCTCACCCGACCTACTTATTCATCCTTGGAAAAAATTTTGACGAAAGATAGTAAGAGAAAGGGTATTATTTCAGAGTTTTATAACTCACTGACACTATCCTCAAGTGAAAACTCACAGAAAAGACTGAATTATTGGAAAGAAGACCTGCAAACTGAAATTTCAGAGGAACAGTGGGAATTGGCTTGTACAGAAGCTCAAGCCAAATCAATAAATGTACGTCTTAAATTGATACATTTTAAATGGTTGATGCGGATGTATGTTACACCAGTGGAGTTAAATAGATATAACAAAAACATACCAGATACATGCACAAAATGCATGGAAAGTAAAGGAACCCTATTTCATTGTTTATGGGAATGTAGAAAAATTAGAGTGTTTTGGGAAGAGGTGAGGGTAACAATTGAAAAAATAATTTCAAAACAATTCATATTGAACTCTAAACTGTTTTTGTTGGGTCTGTATCCAGAAAAGCATAATTTTAATAAGAGTGAAAGAGCATTCATAGACCTCAGTTTGCTTAATTCCAAAAAATGTATTGCACTACTGTGGAAAAAGACTCATAGACCAGATGTGACTCAGTGGTTAAGACAGATGTTAACAAACCTTCCATTAGAAAGAATAACATATATACTGAAATCAAAGGAAATTGTGTTTGAGAATATATGGAGACCTTTCGTTGATTATGTAAAGAAATTAAACATAACTTCTGAAGAAGAAGGTGAATGATGTGTGTGGACCTTGTAAATTCCAAATTGGTGAATGTATAATATGTATACTTATGTAATGGATTACCTAAACTAAACAGAGGAGCATTGTTTGACTTGCTTTTGTTAGTGGTTGTTGGTGTTTTTAGTATATATTTTTTTTTATTTTATTTTTAAATTACTTTAGTGTTAGTGTTTGATTGTTCGTGTCATGTTTGTTAAAAAAAGGTTCAATAAAAATATTGTGGAAAAAAAAAATAAAGAACAGTTACACAGGCCAGTGCTATTTACCTTCAACATATTCAGTAAAAACAAAACAAAAACTCTCTTCACTGATTCCTGAGACTTGGGACAAAACTAGATTAAAAAAAATGGAAAAAAATAATTTAATTTAAAATCTAACATAAATTAAACTACATGTATAAATCTGCTAAGGATGAGGCTACCTAACTATGCTTTGATACACCCTACCATCCATCCATCCATCCATCCATCTTCTACCGCTTTTCCGGAGGTCCGGGTCGCGGAGGCAGCAGTTCAAGCAGAGAAGCCCAGACTTCCCTCTCCCCAGCCACCTGCTCCAGCTCTTCAGAGGGGATACCAAGGCGTTCCCAGACTAGCTGGGAGACATAGTCTCTCCACCGAGTCCTGGGTCTGCCCCGGGGTCTCCTCCCAGTGGGACGTGCCTGAAACACCTCAAGTGGGAGGCGTCCAGGAGGCATCCTAATCAGATGCCCATACCACCTCAACTGACTCCTTTCAATGTGGAGGAGCAGCGGTTCTACTCTGAGCCTCTCCCGGATGACTGAGCTCCTCACCCTATCTCTGAGGGTGAGTCCAGCAATCCTACGGAGAAAGCTCATTTCAGCCGCTTGTATCCGCGATCTCGTTCTTTCGGTCATTACCCAAAGCTCGTGACCATAGGTGAGAGTAGGAACGTAGATTGACTGGTAAATCGACAGCTTTGCCTTAGAACTAAGCTCCCTCTTCACCACAACAGACCGGTACAACGTCCGCATCACTGCAGATGCTGCTCCAATCCGTCTGTCGATCTCTCGCTCCATTTTCCCCTCACTCGTGAACAAGACCCCAAGATACTTAAACTCCTCCACTTGGGGCAGGAGCCTGTCCCCAACCCGGAGAGGACAATCCACCTTTTTCCGGCTGAGGACCATGGACTCGGACTTGTAGGTGCTGATTCTCATCCCAGCCGCTTCACACTCAGCGGCAAACCGTCCCAGCAAGAGCTGTAGGTCATTGCTGGATGAAGCCAACAGGACAACATCATCTGCAAACAACAGAGATGAGATCCTGTGGTCACCAAGCATGACACCCTCCATTCCCTGGCTGCGCCTAGAAATCCTGTCCATAAAAATTATGAACAGGACCGGTGACAAAGGGCAGCCCTGGCGGAGTCCAACTCTCACTGGGAATGACTCCGACCGAGTGTTGGCAATGCGAACTAAACTCTCACAACGGTCGTACAGAGACCGAATAGCTCGTAACAACAAGCCCGATACCCCATACTCCCGAAGCACCCCCCACAAAAATCCACGAGGGACGCGGTCAAATGCCTTCTCCAAGTCCACAAAACACATGTAAACTGGTTGGGCAAACTCCCACGAACCCTCAAGAATTCTCGAGAGGGTAAAGAGCTGGTCCGATGTGCCACGGCCAGGACGAAAACCACATTGCTCCTCCTGAATCCGAGGTTCGACCAACGGCCGGACTCTCCTCTCCAGTACCTTGGCATAGACCTTCCCAGGGAGGCTGAGGAGTGTGATCCCTCTAAAGTTGGAGCACACCCTCCGGTCCCCTTTTTTGAAGAGAGGAACCACCACCCCGGTTTGCCATGCCAAAGGCACTGCCCCCGACCTCCACGCAATGTTGCAGAGGCGTGTCAACCATGACAACCCAACAACATCCAGGGCCTTGAGGTACTCGGGGCGAATCTCGTCCACCCCCGGGGCCCGGCCACCAAGGAGATTTTTAACCACCTTGGCGACCTCAGCCCCTGTGATAGGCGAGTCATCCCCCTCGTCCCCAAACCCTGCTTCCTCTGTGGAAGGCGTATCAGTGGGATTGAGGAGATCCTCGAAGTATTCCTTCCACCGCCCGACGATATCCCCAGTTGAAGTCAACAGTGTCCCATCCGCACCATACACAGTGTGGACGGGGAGCTGCTTTCCCCTCCTGAGCCGCCGAACAGTTTGCCAGAATCTCTTTGAAGCCGACCGAAAGTCTTGTTCCATGGCCTCACCGAACTCCTCCCATACCCGGGTTTTTGCTTCAGCAACCACCCGAGCTGCACTCCGCTTGGCCTGCCGGTACACCTCAGCTGCTTCGGGAGTCCCACAAGCCAACCAAGCTTGATAGGACTCCTTCTTCAGCTTAATGGCCCCCCTCACCACTGGTGTCCACCACTTGGTTCGGGGGTTGCCACCACGAGATGCACCGACCACCTTGCGGCCGCAGCTCTGGGCTGCCGCTTCAACAACAGAGGTGGAGAACATGGCCCATTCAGACTCCATGTCTCCAGACTCCCTCGGAATGTGGTTGAAGTTCTTCCGGAGGTGGGAGTTGAAGACCTCCCGGACAGGGGCCTCAGCCAGACGCTCCCAGCACACCCTCACTATACGTTTGGGTCTACCAGGTCTGAATGGCTTCCTCCCCTGCCATCGGATCCAACTCACCACCAGGTGGTGATCAGTTGACAGCTCTGCACCTCTCTTTACTCGGGTGTCCAAGACATACGGTCGCAGGTCTGATGACACGATAACAAAATCGATCATCGACCTGCGGCCTAGGGGTGTCCTGGTGCCAGGTGCACATATGGACACCCTTATGCTTGAACATGGTGTTCGTTATAGACAGACTGTGGTTAGCACAGAAGTCCAATAACTGAACACCACTCGGGTTCAGATCGGGCAGGCCGTTCCTCCCAATCACCCCCCTCCAGGTTTCACTGTCGTTGCCCACGTGCGCATTGAAGTCCCCCAGTAGGACAATGGAGTCTCCAGGAGGAGCACCCTCCAGCACCCCCGTCACAGACTCCAAAAAGGGTGGGTACTCTGAAACATCATTTGGTGCATAGGCACAAATGATGTCAGGACCCGTTTCCCAACCCGAAGGCGCAGGGAAGCAACCCTTTCGTCCACCGGGGGAAAACTCAATATAGAGGCAGCAAGGTGGGGCGATACAAGAATACCTACCCCTGCTCGTCGCCTCTCGCCCGGGGCAACTCCAGAAAAGGCCAAGCTCCAGCCCCTCTCCAGGAGGACTGGTTCCGGAACCGGAGCTGTGTGTTGAGGTGAGGCCGACTATATCTAGCCGGTATCGCTCAATCTCGTACACCAGCTCAGGCTCTTCCCACCAGAGAGGTGACATTCCACGTACCAAAAGCCAGTTTAGAAAGCTTGGGATCAGTCCGCCAAGGTCTCCGCCTTTGACTGCCACCTAATCCACATAGCACCGGACTTCCATGATCCCTCCTGCAGGTGGTGAACCTACTGGAGGGCGGACCCATGTAACTCCTTCGGGCTGAGCCCGGCCGGGTCCCAGGGGGGGAAACCCGGCCACCAGACGCTAGCCTTCGAGCCCCTCCCCCAGGCCTGGCTCCAGGGTGGGGCCCCGGTAACCCCATACCGGGCGGGGTACACTGAATCCTTGATATACAATTTATCATGAGAGTCTGTTGGATCGTTCTTCGTCTGGCCCTTCACCCAGGACCAGGATTTGCCTCTGATAGGATCTCCCAAGACAAACCCTACCATCCTTTTTCTTTAAAAAAAAAAATGTGTTTTTTGCCTTTCCTTCACCTATTTTCTGTCACCGCTGTCAGATACCTAAAATGTGTGGCAGACTGAGGAGTGTACCTCTCACCCAGTGGGACTTGGGGTTGAGGGGGCATGGTTTGTGTTTCCCAGTTTTGGAGTCCGGGAGTGGTTTCTATTAGTTGTTTGGTGGCAGTTGAGGAGTAAAGATAAAAACTCACCTTCGTCTCCTATGTGTTTCTTCCTCTTGCCATATTGGTGACCCTGATTCAAGCATGTCCGATACAGAAGAAAACTGCGTTTCCTCGTCAGCCGTGTTGCCCCAACCCTCACAGCCGGCCGCTTGCACCCCGGCTGTGAAGCTTCTGGAGTTTTGACAGAGCAACCCAGCTTCGTGGTTCCAGCATATCGAAATGCTGTTCCACTTGCGAGGAACCACTGCAGATGAACCCAGGTGTTACTTGGTTGTCGCTGCTTTGGATCAGCAGTCCACACAGCGTGTCATGTAGTTACTTTGCGCACCCCCACAGCACGGTAAATACGCCGCCATCAAACAGTTCCTGCTCCGGAGACAGAGTCTACTGGCCGCAGAAAGAGCGGATAAAATCCTTTCGCTGTCAGGCTTGGGTGACAGCACGGCTGTGGATCTTAGGGACAGAATGCTATCGCTGCTTGGAGCAGACGAAGGTGGTTTCCTGTTTCCACACATTTTCCTGCACCAGCTTCCGCCACCTGTGCACGCGGTTATGGCTAACTCCCTGCATCTGGCAACCGGTGACTACCAAGCTTTAGCTGAGGAAGCTGACCAGGTCATACTGGCTACCAGGCAGTTTCCTGTGCAAAGCATGGCATCGGATATCCTGCAACCCATGACGGAGGACGCGGATCCGGCGGCAGTAGCCGGAGTGGTGGCCCGGAGACGACGTGGGAAAGGTCTGTGTTTCTTCCACCTGCGATTTGGCAGCAAGGCTAAGCTCTGCGTTCCTCCATGCATGTGAAACTCCAAAGGCAGTGCTCAGTAGCAGCTGTGGGCACTGGCAGACGAGGTGAGCTGCTCTTCATTAAAGACTCGCTGTCAGCGAGACGTTTCCTAGTGGACTCTGGCTCACAGAAGAGCCTACTCCCGCCAACTAGCACAGACAGGCCGGCGGCAGGCAACGACCCACGTTTGAGTGCAGCTAACGGTTCTTCCATTGCAACATTTGGCACAAGGTCTGTGACTGTTTCCAGGGACACAATTTTGATTGGGACTTTGTGATTGCTTCCATTACAGTACCTATTATTGGCGCAGATTTTCTGTGTGCAAATGGTTTGCTTGTTGATGTTGCTAACCACCGTCTGATTGATGCTGTGTCTTTTGCCACCTTTCCGTGTGAGGTTGGGGGAGCTGGGCTGTTGTCACACATTAACGTTTTAGCATCGGATAATGTTTTTCTGCGTTTGCTGACAAATTTTCGTTGCTTACAATGCCTGTTTTTTTCCACCTCAGCTACTAAGCATGGGGTGGAACATTTCATCCCCACTACGGGACCGTCGTTTTTTGCGCATGCGTGATGCCTCGATGCAGTTAAGTTGGCCATAGCAAAAGAGGAGTTCGCCACTATGGAACATTTAGGTATAGTGAGACGTTCTAACAGCCCATGGGCCTCGCCACTTCACATGGGACCTAAGGCAGATGGGTTGTGGCGGCCGTGTGGTGATTTTCGTCGGCTTAACAACATCACCACTAATGACTGTTATCCTATTCCACACATCCAGGATTTTTCCGTGCATTTGGTGGCCTCTGCCATTTTTTCAAAGGTGTATCTGGTGCGCAGTTATCACCAGGTTCCCATGCACGCAGAGGACATCCCCAAGACCGCGGTAATTACCCCGTTCGGGCTTTTTGAATTCCTGCACATGCCATTTGGCCTTAAAGGCGTGGCCCAAACATTTCAGAGGTTGATGGTCTCGGTGTTACGCAGCCTCCCATTCGTGTTTATCTACCTCGACGACATATTGGTGGCTAGTCCATTAGCCAAAGAGCAGCTGTCGCACCTCAAACAAGTTTTTGGGCACCTTGAAGAACACAGCCTGATCATCAACCTGGCTAAGTGTCAGTTTGGACTGCTGGTGATTGACTTCTTAGGTGACCACATTTCGTTGTGGGGCGCAATTCCAATGCCTTCTAAGGTTCAAGCGATGGCAGAATTTCCCCGTCCAGACTCCATTAAAGCACTGGAGGAATTTTTGGGCATGGTAAATTTTTACAATAGCTTACTCCCACACGCTGCCCACCTCCTGCAGCCACTTTATGAGGCTCTGAGGCTAAAAAAAGACAACAACCCTGTCACCTGGACTCCCGAACGGGTCCAAGCTTTTGACAGAGCTAAGTCCGCCCTTGCAAACGCAGCACTACTTGCTCACCCTGTGCCCATGGCGCCCATAGCTTTGACAGCAGACGCCTCCAGCGTAGCTGTGGGGGCAGTGGTCGAACAGTGTGTGACAGTGGCGTGGCAGCCCCTCACGTTTTTCGGTTGCAAGCTGCGGGATGGCGAGCTTAAGTACAGCATTTTTGACCGGGAGTTGCTGGCGCTCTACCTGGCGACCCATCATTTCCATTTCTTATTGGAGGGTCGTTCTTTCACGGCTTATGTAGATCATAAACCACTGACGTTGGCTATGCCCAAGGTGACCAAGCCGTGGTCTGCTCATCAACAACGCCATCTGGCGGCCATCTCCGAGTTCACAACAGATGTTCAGCATGTGGCTGGCAAGTCCATCCCCATTGCTGATTGCCTGACATGTGTGCTAGTTTGCCCGGTGCACCTCGAAATGGATTTTTCTGCCATGGCTGCTGAGCAGCCCAATGACCCAGACATCCTGGCCCTTCGGTCTACAGGTACAGCCCTCAAATTCGCGGAGGCAGTGATGCAGGAGGGTGGTCCTACTCTCCTCTGCGATGTCTCCACTGACCGCCCCCGCCCTGTTGTCCCTGCAACCTGGCGCCATCGAGTTTTCGACTCAGTTCACTCCCTCTCCCACCCTGGAGTTCAGGCATCAGTGAAACTGGTCGGTGCCAAGTTTGGCTTGCCCAGCCTCTGCAGGGATGTCAGGGGGTGGGCAACCACATGCTTGGCATGTCAACGCGCTAAAGTCCACCAGCACACCAAGGCACCCCTTGAACTGTTTTGGATTCTGACTGAACGTTTTGACCATGTGCATGTGGACCTGGTGGGTCCTCTACCCCCTTCGCAGGGTTTTACACACCTGCTGACCATAGTGGATCGGACCACTCGGTGGCCAGAGGCGGTCCCTCTGTCCTCCACTTCAGCCGTGGACGTGGAACATGCATTTCTTTCTTCCTGGGTTGCGCATTTCAGCACCCGATCAGATATTACCTCCGATAGAGGCCCCCAGTTCATGTCGGAGCTCTGGTCAGCGCTTGCAAGGTCCTTGGGAGTGCAGGTACACCGTTCTACAGCATACCACCCTCAAGCTAATGGCTTGTGTGAATGTTTTCACTGGTCGCGGAAAGTGGCATTACGTGCTGTGCTCTCCGATGATAATAGGGTGGATCATTTGCCTTGGGTGATGCTTGGGTTGCATTCAGCTCCTAAGGAAGATTTCAATGCTTCACCTGCTGAACTGGTTTTCGGTCAACCACTCCGCGTTCTGGGAGAGTTTTTGCCCAAAATTTCCACCCTACAGGCCGGCCCTGCCATCTACTCTTTTTCATCCGACGGCACACTGGCTCTGAGCCCCGTTCAACACTGTTTGCCACGATCATTTGTGCCTACTGAGCTCAGTGCGTCCCGTTTCATTTTTGTGTGACATGACAGTCACCGCTCACCTCTTCAACCCTCATACGATGGTCTATTTTGGGTTCTGGAGATGGGCCCTAAGAGTTTTGTGCTAGAGATGGGTGGGCATAAAGAGAGGGTCACGTTAGATAGGCTTAAGTCGGCACACGTTATGGTGGATGAGCTTATACTTCTAACCCAGGTCCCCCGTAGGGGTCGCCCCCCTTCTAAGACCCCGGCTAGGTCTGCACTGGATGAGTTTTCTGGTTTCCAACCTGCTATGGACTGTGTTTCACCTGCCCGTAGTCCATGCACAACAGGTTTCTTCAGGGGCTCTGGTTGGAGGACAATGCAGCCGTAATGGCAGGCTCATCAGGCCCCCAGTGAGAGACTGATTTTGACTACAGGAGTCCCCTCTGGGTGTTCGGAGGGGGCAGGGGCAATGTTCCCTCTAAGCGTGGTGAATATATTGTGATTTATGCAACAAGTGTTATGATAATTGCACCACACATTCTCTTTGTCCAAGCAATATGAATAATGTCAGAGCCTCGGTCGTTATGCATGAGATTGACTGAGATGACTAACACTGTCCAGCCAATGATATGATGCGGTTCACACATATTTGCTTACGCAGCCAATCAATGTCATTGATAGGGCTTTATGTGTACGTGCCCATACATGCCGGTGTTTTGCAGGTTAGCTAGCTAACAGTGCCGCGGAGATAAGAGATGCAAATGTTTAGTATGGCGAAACGAACGGGCAGTAGCACATCCACTCACCAAGCCAAAATAAAAAAGAAATGCAGTTCTTTTAAGATGGAATGGCTGTGGGAGTATGTGCAAACAGAAGAACAAGCAGTGAAACTGGGTGAGATTTTTTCTTTTTGGAATGAGAAAGGTCTGCTCTGCAAAACGTGCTGCGAAGCCAAAATAGCAAGCGAGTTTTCGGAGGGAAAAGTGTGGACTGAATGGAAGTTGGACTACCTCAAGCGTCACATTCAGCAGAAAAGTCATTTGAACGCTGTTGTAATTGTACGAAGACGCAAGATGGGAAAGGGGATCAGTACATTATTGCAGGAGAGCGCAAACGATCGAGAGAAGAGGAATGAACTGTCACACAAAAAAAAAATCCGACCCCAAGCAAGTTAAAGTTCTCATTGATAATATTCTACTCGCCATCAAAATTAATGCATCGATGCTGTCGGTTCAACAAATCCATGATTACATGGAAAAGTATGTGAGTATACCAGAAAGCTGGCGAAGCAAAAATTATGCCTTTGAATTTGTGAACTCAATCAATGAGAGAGTGCAGAATGAGACGATGTGCAATGTTAAAAATGCACCCTGGCATCCCCTGATAGTAGAGGAGAGCACAGACATAACAGTGCACAAAATGCTAGTCATATATATTAAATAGAGGGAGGAAAATGACGTGAACTATAAAACTGTGTTTGGCGGCATCACCCAGCTGACAGCATGCGCTGCTCAGGATATTGTGCAATAACTCAGTTTTACTCCAAGCATGGACTGGACATGCAGAGAATGGTGTTGCTGACCTCCGATGGTGCCTCAGTAATGCTAGGAAAGCACAATAAATCTGCTGAATTTAAGTACATAATGAAGCAAAAACTTAAACAAGGGTCAATGAGCACAGTCTCAGATCTGGTGGCTGCAGCACTTAGATGTGAGGAGCTAAAGGAGATCTCACAGCTTGTGGATATTTGTGCCGCATTTCAAGCATCCATTGCAGATTGTGAAAGAGGCTTTAGTTTAATGAATCGTATCAAAAAAGCATCTAGAAATTGTCTTGAAGTGGCACATGTGGACCAGCTGATGCACATAAAGTCAAAGCAAGCAGCAGACGGGGCTTCATCAACCTGGACAAAGTGTGCAACCATTGGAGAAGTCAGAAGGACAGACGGGAAAAATAAGGTGAAATTTAAGTCCCCAATCAGATTTGTGCTTATTCTAGTGTCATTTATTAAGAATTTTCATTAATTGATATAATCATTAAATGCTGTTACTAGATTATGAGTACTGTAGTAGAAATGCTAATAAAAACTGTCTCATTATATATTTTCCAAAGAGTTACAGGAATTTACACAGTATCACATGCTTGTGCTACAGCACACATGTCAATGTGCAAAATGTGAATGTTTTAATGTGAACAAAATTTTATCTCTGAAAGGTGTACATGTCTCAATTCTTCCAGAGCAGCTGCAGGACCCCCACCCAGACCACAGCAGGACCCTCACAGCAGGACCCTCACCCAGACCACAGCAGGACCCTCACAGCAGGACCCTCACCCAGGCCAGAACAGGACCCCCACCCAGACCACAGCAGGACCCTGACACTGACATACAACATACTACACAGCTCATGAACAACAAGATTTTTGTCTTTTTCATTCTAAGTGGGTCAAATCACTTATATTAAAAGTAATCTAACGGAAATTACTGCTGTAATTTGATTCTTTTAATAAGCCACGTAACTTGCTATGAGCTCAGGTTTTGGACAGGTGTGATACTGGTGTGGCCACAGTGTGCACGTCCGATGTTGCTCACAGTGGTCCAAGGAATTCTCAGGGAGTTTGTGTGTATGCTCAGACACATGAAAAATTAGGGGGGACATTGGGTGGGGGCTGTGTGGCAGACTGAGGAGTGTGCCTCTCACCCAGTGGGACTTGGGGTTGGGGTGCATGGCTTGTGTTTTGCGGTTTTGGAGTCCGGGAGTGGTTTCTGTTAGTTGTTTGGTGGCATTTGAGGAGTAAAGATAAAAACTCATCTTCGGCTCCTGTGTGTTTCTTCCTCTTGGTACAAACGCACATTAAATTTCACTCACATTATGCCAGATCTACAAAAACTACACCAAAGTCAAATATCTCAAACAGGTTCATTTTGTCTTCTTAATGATAAAACAGATCTTGTTCTTCTATTCAGACAAAGCAAAGAGAAGTCTCATACTTTTGACATGTTTCGACTGTCACCTGCAGTCTTCTTCAGTCTGACGTCTGTGACGTGTCACATCAGCTATTTTATCCTTTCCATAGGTGTAATCGACCAGACAGATTTGACAGAACTGCCAGGTCGGTCACGCTCCCCGCCGTGCGATGGTCTCTGGAGGAGAGAGTCCCAGGTGTGTGGGAGCATGAAGGCTCCATCATCTCAGTTCATGGTCTTGTGGAATTGCTTCATGATTTCAAATGCTTCTTTGATCCAGCGTTTGTGTTTGTTGTCCTCTGATCCAATTATTTTTGCATTGTTCCAGTCCATGATGTGCTTGTTTATCTTGCAGTGGTCTGATATTGCTGATTTGAGGTTTTCCTGTTGTGCCTTTTCTTTTTGCGTTCTTGTGAGTCGCCCTGCTGTTTTTTTCACATTCTTTTTGGTGTTCCCTTTTAAGATAAGATAAGATAAGATAAGCCTTTATTAGTCCCACAACGGGGAAATTCCAGGATTGCAACAGCACAGGGATAGCAACACTCAGAGCAACAATCAGAAGGCAAGAAAAAACAAAAAAACAAAAAAAAAACAAGCAAGCAAGAGCAGCTAATATACATATGTACGTATTACTATAAAATATATATATATACACACACACACAGACACACAGTGCAGAGCATTGTAGCTGGATGGAATAAATATATGAATATATGAACACACAGTGCAGAGCATTGTAGCTAGATGGAATAAATATGTAAATATATAAACACCCACAGTACGGAGCAATGTAGCTAGATGGAATAATATGTAGATATATAAATATATAAACACACCCAGTGCTGAGCATTGTAGCTAGATGGAATAAATATGTAAATATATGAACACACAGTGCAGAGCATTGTAGCTAGGTGGAATAAATATGCAAGTATATAAACACACACAGTGCGGAGCAATGTAGCTAGATGGAATAATATGTAGATATATAAATATATAAACACACCCAGTGCTGAGCATTGTAGCTAGATGGAATAAATATGTAAATATATGAACACACAGTGCAGAGCATTGTAGCTAGATGGAATAAATATGTAAATATATAAACACCCACAGTACGGAGCAATGTAGCTAGATGGAATAATATGTAGATATATAAATATATAAACACACCCAGTGCTGAGCATTGTAGCTAGATGGAATAAATATGTAAATATATAAACACACACAGTGCAGAGCATTGTTGCTAGATGGAATGAAACAGCATAACCGTCTACTTAGTTATCCTACATGGTATGATTATGTGCCCATACATATTCTCACCCTCCATAGCGACCGGTAAGTTCCTAGTTGTATGCCGGAGGGGACCATTGTGTAAGTCTATTGCATCTTTTGCATTCAAAAAACTATTAGTTTGTTACGTCTTTTTGCTATCTCTGCGAGCAGCCCTGCTTAGGTTGTACAGTCTGACAGCCGTTTTGTGTGTTGCGAACATCCTTCCCGTTTCTCCTATGTATGTTTTTCCACATGATTTGCGTGGTATTTCATAAATTGCATTGCATTTTTTGTTTGGTTGTATTTTTTCCTTGGGGTGACCCAAAAGCTGCTGCAGTTTTGTGTGGGGTTTTATTGCCACGTTTATTCTGTGTTTTGTCATGATTCTGCATATGGATTCAGTTATTCCCCGGATGTATGGTAGGGTCACTATGTTTTTGTTGTTTTCTGTTTTTTGTGTGTGTTTTTTTCCTTTTTGTTTGTGTTCTTGGTCTTTGTTTTGGACTTGACGTTTTCCTTGTTTATTGCCCATGTTGGATATTGACAGTCCACGAGTTGTGTGTGCTGTTCTTCCTTCTGTCTCTCCTCCTCGTCCATGATGAAGGTGGTCCGTTCAAATAATGTCCTCACGTCGTTTGATGTCCATTTTCTGAAGAAGACTGCAGATGACAGTCAAAACATGTCAAAGGTATGAGATATCTCTTTGCTTTGTCTGAATAGAAGAACAAGATCATTTTTATGCCAAAGTCAGCTTTTTACCGAGGCTGACAGAAAGTTACTTTCAGTGTATATTATGAAGTTTGTCATCTGTGCTTTTGTAACTGGACTGTATATTAGAATATTAACTTTGACCTCAACGGCAACCAAAATGATTTTTAAATTTGAAACTATAATGTAATGGAAGGAGACAGATTATATTGTCACATATGATCAACAATCCTTCACAAAATAATGAATATGATGAAAAATGGATAAAAATATGAATCTGACGGAGGTGACAAAAACTTGAATTTGTGGTCATTTTAATTCTGAAATATATTGAATCAATCAGTTACAACATTAAAACAATCAAGGAGTATGTTTCTAAAGCTGTTATTTAAGATTTATCTTCCATATGACAAGTGATTTACAGATTATAGTCTCCACTACATCTGCTATGGTAACACGGTATTCTCAGGCACTCTCTTCTTTTGTGGAATCGTGCTTTGCTTGTCAGTGGTGTAGGAATACAAAAGACATTTTGGACGGTATTTGTTTTTCATAAATAGTGACTGATAATGTGACACTGACTTTAGACCAGCGGTTGCATTAACCGAAAATTGTCTGTTATTGACAGATTTTTTTTCCACAATGACAGAAAAATCTGAAGGCTGTCAATCATTGTGACAGATTACACTGAGCATGATCTAGTGTACTTTTGATTTCTACCACCACGTGTCCACTTTATTGTGCATATTGAACAGTGATTATCTAATATTGTCTCTCCAGCCCCTGTTTATCAGTTCAATAAATAAATGCATAATTTGCATTGCAGGCCCATGATTACATGTAAATGAAAATAAAAGCTATTAATATTTTATGAAATGAAAATTGAAATGGCAGATCATAAGAGATTATGACCTACAACCATGTCCGTCAGAATGACAGATAGCAAGAAAATGTAGCACAACCTCTGTTTTAGATGTAGTTTTTGTTGGTCAAAAGTGTAATGGCACTGTGCTGCCATAAACCAGCAACATGCCAACTTTGCACCCAGCTGCTCCCCTTTTAAAAGGCACAACTTACACAAGCACAAAGCATCGTAGAAGTCATTTATTTGGACAGTGAGGGCACAAAGTGTGAAAATGGACAATGTGTTCCCAGAAATTACTGACAGAAGGCACAAAGTGCAGCACAAACGTGTGCTTTAGCTCATTGTTATAAGGTTCAGTGAGTTACAAAAGAAAAAGTAAAGCAAATTATGGATGTGAGAGAAAAAAACAGAAGGAGAAAAAACTGGAAGCATGGCCAGAGAGAATCAGGAAACAGACTCAAGCAAAACACATAACTCCTCCAGACAGAGATGATCCCGACAAATTAAAGAAAAAACTCAGGAAGGTTGAAAAGCAGAACTACAAATTAAGAAAGCTGGTGTGTAAAACAGAAAATACAAAAGACCAGTCCTTATGAAGAACCGAAAACCTCCACTGAGAGAATGCTGCATTGTAGAATCATGTCTATACTTCAGTTAATGGCCGGTTCCACAATGTTCTAATTAACGATTTTGCAAAACAAAACCAAAGTGCAGAACCAATTTTAACCTCATTAAAAATCTAAGAATCGTCTGTTTTTAAGGAAGATTCTAAGAGAACACTTCCTGCTGAACAAAATAAGGTGACTTGGTCTGACAGACAAAAGCTGAGGCCAAATGAATGCAAAGTCAGAACTGCCACTCACCTTAAGCATTTTAAACAATGTGCAGATAGATGGCTGTCACTCATTCTGAACACATTCGCTGCTACTTCATTCACACCTCCTTCACCTCCAAAGTCTTAAACAGTGGTGATCCCGTAAATGATGTTCTCATACATTTTCACTTTGCACATAAGCACATCTGTTTCATCAGTGGAAAACCAATCTGCCTGACCAGGTATAAACACTATTGTGGGGAGAGGAATGACCAGGCCAAGCATTCAGAGCAGATGAACTTTATTCCCTCTCTCACATCTCTCAGAATCAGAAAACATTAACATATTCTGTAGCAGGGGCTCTCTTTTATATTACCACACTCACACGCCCCTGCTGCCTGAGGTCCTGCATCACAATTCATTCTTGCATCACAATCCCCTTTGTCCCCCAGCCCCTTAATCCCCATGCTCTTCCGTCAGAGGAAATTACTGCATCTCCCTTCCTTCCGGTCTGAGATGAATGCAGCAGCATGGGTCCCCCATACTATCATAATTAGAGATGCACCAACTGTGAAACTGGGGGCTGATACTGATACCGATGTTTAAAATAATAAGCTGGCCAACACAGATTGTTTCTTTTGTTTTCATCTATTCCATCTTTAATGTCAAGAAGAAAAAGAAATGTTCATTATTAAACAAAATGTAACTTAACTAACTTAATGTAACTCATGATTTCTGGAGAGAGGTTACAGTCATGAATTATGTTAAATCCTCCTCACCATCTAACATAGAGGGTATAAGTGGCCCTGAGAAAATAGCTAAGATGTGGCGTGATCACTCTTCTGAACTCTTCAACTGCGTCAGGGGTAATGTATTCACTATGGACAGTGTAGACTGCTCCGAGGCCACGGCGGTTCAGCCCATGGAGGTGTGTGATGCAATCATGATGCTTGCGGACAGGAAGCCTTGTGGACTGGACCTTGTTGTAGCAGAACACCTCAAAAATGCAAGCAGTAAGCTCTGCCCACTGCTCTCCATGTGTTTTGCTGGCTTTTTAGTTCACGGTGTCCTCCCAAACACTCTTGTGTCTGAGGTGTGAATTATAGGCCTATTGCTCTAGCTAGTATTCTATCTAAAGTGTTGGAAAGAATCTTGCTCACATGGTTGGAGATATTTGTTTTTCCTTCTGACACTTTGGTTTTAAAAGAAAGCATGGCGCTGATATGTGTATATTTGCTCTAAAGGAATTAGTGGCAAAGTATAGAAGCCTTAATTCCTCTGTCTTCTTGAGTTTTATCAATGCATCCAAAGCATTTGATTGAATTAATCATGAAAAACTATTCATGAAATTATTCCTGAGAGGTGTTCCCAAGTATTTAATTAGAATTCTGGTTTTCTGGTACGTCAGTCAGACCACGTGTAAAATGGGGGAACATTCTATCAACTTCCTTTCATGGGAGCAACGGTGTACACCAAGGTGGAATTTTGTTCCCTATTCTGTTGATTGTATATATTGTAACGGAGTCGAAAATGCACCTTAAACATTCCTTTTCTCAGTCGTGTTTTCCTTTATATTATTGTGAATTTTATTTACTTGAGTGCTTTTATTTTGGCGGTACACTGCCCACATCCGCTCTTCCCGTACCTCCGAGGCTCCGGTAGCTCCTCCTTTCCCCCACAGTACCGCTTTGCTTTGCTGGGGGAGCCTGTGTGGGATCGAGGTACAGACGAAGAGTGATGTGTATTGTTTTATTTCTCCAACAGGAGCAAATAAATTGTGGGAAACATCAGTCTGGTGTCATCGTGATCCATATGCCGCCTACACGTATACACTAGTGTCCCCGATCACAGCCGTTTAAGGGTGCCCAAAAAGGGGGACCCGTTACACTGGTGCCGTGACCCTTGGATCTTCAGATCAGCTCGACACCGGTCACCGTGAATGCTGCATTACTAACTTAGGTCTACGCTGGTACGTATATGTGGTCAGATATATAAAGGACTGTTGAGATGCATTTTAACTGATTGCCCACAGTACATTTATGGTATTTGAAGTCGTAGTAATAATTGTGATCCTGTACTGTAATTTATGTCACTTTACTTTGGAGTTATTCACAACGCAAGTATATTTCACTGTGTAAAGTAGTACTATCAACCAAAAAAGACATGGATAATTACACAACACCTGTTTTGCCAAAAGGAAGAGGTGTTTGGCGCGGTGATATTGCTAATAGTAGAGATGTGAGACATTCCAAATTCATGAACAGTGGTGGGGATACAGGATTAGGTCAGAGCCCAGGTTGTATTCCTGTTGGTGAGTTCATGGGTGAAGGTCCTCATGTTTCCACACCCTGCAGTAATGTTGATGCCATTGAACAACTTACAGATATGGTGGGGCAGCTTGGTGCTCAAATTGGTGAGTCTATAGTTGCTAAGTTAATGTCTGCTGGTGTTGTGAATATGACCAATGACAACCGGACTTCTCCCACTGATAGAACTGCACATTGTGATGTTACCAAATATGACCCTCCACACGTGACTGTCCATGTTAAGTCAGACAGAGAACTACCCACATTTAGAGGTGACAGTACTGACAAATATTCAGTTCAGGACTGGATTGACTTGTCTAAGACTGACCTTAAGAAGAGAGAGATTCCTGTGTGTGAGCAAGTAGGAGAAATAATGAGTCATTTACTGGGAAAAGCCAGAGATGTTGTGAAAGTTGCCCTGCGTAGTGACCTGGAGCTAGATGCTAAAAAGAAACCTGAGATAATCTATAATGTTCTTCTCCATTACTTCTGTGATGCCTCCTCATGTCTTCCGCTCGCAGATTTTTATGCAACCCTGCCCAGGCACAGAGAAAACCCAGTGGACTACTGGATAAGGCTGAACAAAGCAGCAGACCTGGCTCTAGAGGGCCTGCGTAGACAAGGCAAGCAGACTGAGGACATGAGCAAAGAGGTTGCTATCATGTTCGTCAAAAATTGTCCTGATCCTGATCTGTCTTGCACCTTGAAGTGGAAACCACCTCATGAATGGACCTCACGTGATGTTCAGCTGAGAACTGACGATTATCAGAGAGAGGTTAGAGCTAGTGCCAGAGCGCCTGATGGTCCACAGCTAATGAGTCGCACAGCCACTGTAACATTTGACAAACCCAGGTTGCCATCTTCAGCCATGACCATGCCAGAACAGTGCCACACCCCAGTCATTCCCTCTTCACTTCCTCAAACCCGACAGTTTACATGTCAGGGCCCCTCTCCATTCCCCATCTCTGACCCTACCCCAAATACACTCAGCTCAGATTGTGCTAGTGTACCGGTTGTTGCTCAAAATCTCCAACAGTCAGAGGAGAGGCTCCTTGGTCGCATGGTTAACATGTTTCAGGAAATGATGGAGAAGTTGCAGTAGTGTACAATTCATCATCCGACTGAGAGCAACAGATTTAAACGTGCCCCTCGTCAGAGACGCCCCAGAGAAGCAACTTGTAAGGTCTGTAATGACACACGCCACTCCACCATTTCACATTGCATGTCTGAGAAACTGTGTTTTGCCTGTCTTTCCCCTGGTCATACCAGACTGGCCTGTCCCAACAACAACAACTGTCAGCCTCCTTCTCAGTCTCAGGGAAACTAACTGACCTATACTTGGAGGGAGGCAGTGCAGGTGTCACCTCAAGCTCCCACTGCAGTGACACATCTGATGCTAAGTCGATTCTTGCATCGGTGAGAAGCTCATGCAATGATGTAGTTGTTGTGTATCAGAACATTCACATTATTGGCAATAGTTCCAACCTTTTCTACACGCCAGTGGCTTTTGGTGGTGCAGTGATAATTGATGGCATGCTGGACAGTGGCTCCATGGCCTACAGTATCAACGAGGATGCAGAGAAGAAACTGAGAACTGCTGGAGTGATAACAAATCAGAACCAGATTGATGTGAATGGGATGCTGGTTGGGTGTGGTGGACAGCGTGTCAGGCCAAAGAGTGCTTTTGACATTGTGATGGAGGTGTATGGTTGTAAAATGCTAGTCCCCACTCTGGTTGTCTGTGGTCAGCATGATGAGTTGATTATTGGTACCAATGTCATAAAGCACATCCTACACCATTTAAAACAATGCAAGTCCTATTGGAAAACAGTGTCTGGCCCCTGCCCAACTGCCGAACCAGAAGCTGAGCAGTTCTTGTCTATGCACACTGGTTTGAACCCCTGGAAAGGAAATGACATTCCTGACAAAGTTGGTACTGTCAGATGTAACTCAGCCACCTACCTTGAACCTGGGCGTGAGTACCTTGTTTGGGGTAAATTGCCTAAAGACACTGTTGTATCTCCAGGCAGTACAGTCATGACAGAGCCCACATCTTCTCGTTCAGCTCCTAGGGGTGTCCTAGTAGCTAAGATTGTAACTCCTATGTGGGGTGACAGGTGGGTCCCGCTCAAACTCATCAACACGTCCAACAAGCCTGTGTTGTTACGGCGCAATGCAAAGCTAGCTGACGTCTACACATGTGTAGCCCTTGAGGACATGGACGCAGCTGAGCAGTCTAGTGTACCAGTGACCTGCTACACACAGTCTACAACGGCATGTGATGCCGGTATGGAGTCTGTAAAAGAAAAACTCAAGTCAGTGGGGCTTTATGACATAGACATTAATTCATGCCAAGTGTCAGAGGACTGCAAAAAGAGAATGGCTGACTTGGTACTTCAGTACGAGGATGTCTTTTCACGCCACCACCTAGACTGCGGAGAAGCTAAAGGCTTTGTACAACGCATACACTGAAAAAAGGGGAAAGGGAGGGTTGTTCAATTTTCAAATATTGTGACGTATGCAAGGTTCACACAAAGAAGAGGAGCAAGATGGTTGTGACGAACAGGCTTTATTTACACACCACCAACCCCAACTACTTCTGAGCACAGAGAGGAGGGGAGGTCATTCTCCCAGACCTCCGTTTCAATCATGGTTACACACACGATACATCTTGCCCTAATCCTGCTAAACACTGCTGGGTCATTATAACGCAGTTATAATGACACAGCAGTATAATAACTCAGTAATAACACATTTAATACACACACACAGTAACGTTTTCAACTGGCAAAGCATGCTGGGAAATCCCTGCCCCCCTTATCATGGCCCCGACGTTACACTGCCCTCCCCTGGACTGGTTTCTGTCCCCAGAAAATTCAAAGTCCACTTTCAGAAATCCAATGCGAGTCAGCCCGGTGCCGGGGCGGCACGCACGGGCCATCCAGTGTCCATCTGAGTCTCAGTCGGAGTATCTGGTTGGGGTAGGGTTCCGGTTTGGCCACCAGCGGGCGGATGGACACATCTGACAGCCTCTGTAGGACCACACACAGTCCCTTCCCTGGCAGCGGGAGTCCCATGCCCGCTCCGGCCGACTCCCACCGCTGCCAGGTCTCCCAGGCGGTCGCTGGCCCGCATCCATGTGTCCAGCCCTTGCCACGCCTGGAAAATGGCCGGATCTTCGTCCTGCTCGCTCCGCTGCTGCGCGTCGCTGCTGCGCGTCGCTGCTGCACGTCGCTGCTGCGCGTCGCTGCTGCGCCGAGGGCCTCCGTGACATCACCGAAAGGGAAAGCATCTGCGGGTGGTGGTAGGACTACGCACAGTTCCTCCTCTGGCAGCAGGAGTCCCATGCCCACTCCGGCCGACTCCCACCGGTGCCAGGTCTCCCTTGCAGCTGCTGGCCCACGTCCATGCGTCCAGCCCTTGCCGCGCCTGGGAAATGGCCGCATCTTCGTCCTGCTCACTCCACTACTGCTGCGCTCCGAAGGCCTCTGTGACGTCACCGCCGGGGAAGCATCTGCAGGAGGCGGCCTTTACCCGTCCATGCCACCTCGCTCTAATTTAATGTTGGCGAGGGGCCAGTTTGTCGTGTGCTGCGTGCAGGGCAGTACTGCGTGAAGTACCCTGGCTCTGTGCAGCGGAAGCCCCCCTTCCTCGCGTTGCCGCGGCTGTCTCCTCCGTGCACACGCTGCCGTGGTCTGCCGTAGCTCCTCCTCCCACTCGCTCTCAGCATGGTGGTTTCCTCTGATGACCAGTCGTTCAGCGCGGCAGCCAACTCGACCTGGGAAAGGTGGTCGTCCAACAGGTTCTCGCCGTTGTAGCGGGGAATCTTGGCCCGCTGCCGGATGGATGGGATGGTCACCTCCCGGTCGATCGCCACTCCTAATACCTGTGGAATCGCCAGCCCGTCCTGCCCTGAAAAGGGCAGGAAATGGGGCTGGTTTGCTCTGCTCGACCCGCTCTGCCTTGAAAAAGGCAGAGCAGTCCCGTCGGGTCCGCTGCTCCGTCCATCGCTGCGATCCACTCCGGGGGCCGGCGTCTCAGCTCTATGCTCCGTTCCCAGCCGAGCGATGAACCGCTCCGGCCGCTGGACCTCCGCCTGGATCCTCATCTTGCTCCATCCCCACTCCTGACACCAGTGTGACGTATGCAAGGTTCACACAAAGATGGTTGTGACGAACAGACTTTATTTACACACCACCAACCCCAACTACTTCTGAGCACAGCGAGGAGGGGAGGTCATTCTCCCAGACCTCCGTTTCAATCATGGTTACACACACGATACATCTTGCCCTAATCCTGTTAAACACTGCTGGGTCATTATAACGCAGTTATAATGACACAGCAGTATAATAACTCAGTAATAACACATTTAATACACACATACAGTAACGTTTTCAACTGGCAAAGCATGCTGGGAAATCCCTGCCCCCCTTATCATGGCCCCGACGTTACAATATGTAGTTTGCATATACAACACAACTTATTTATATCCTTCCTCCAAACATATATCAGTCATATTGAGTTCTTGTAATCTCGAGCGATGTAAAGTCAACAAGTTTCAGTGATTTTAAAAAAGAAGGAAATAGTTTTGTTTTGTCTGGAAACTCCGCCTCCTGGGGGTGGTGCTTTAGGAGGGAGAACGAAATTTGAAGTCGGCCATCTTTTCTCTCGCTTCAAAAGAATTTCTGCGACTTCAGACGGCTCTCAACAAGGTAAGGATAAATTAAATTTTATAAAACGTCGGTCACAATTACAGGTAGTGATTTTATGCACTGTTTTCACCGAGCTAATGTGTTATATGCTATCAGCACCGAGCAACATGAGGTCAATGTCAATGCTACGGTTAGTTTAAGTTACCACTGGCTTCTGTTAGCTACGCGACTGTTGGCGAGTTTTATTTTATATGTGTTCATATTTATTGAAATGTACACACAGCATGTGTTTTTGTGTCGTAAATATTTAGACTGAAGTCTAAATTTTGTTTCGTCCGCTCTCTAGAGGGTTATTCACAATAATGAAGTTAAGATTCGGGTTAGCTTAGTTTAGTGGGGGAGGGGGAGTCGTAACCGGCGCAGTGGCTTGCTGAGGCATGTTGGCAGGAGACATAACGTTGTTACATGACGATTCTCGGTAAGAGTCATTCTTCAAATTTATTCATTCTCCGTTTTTTTCCGGATTTTTAAAGTAAGCGCCAACCGTTTGTCAAAGCAGCAATGGCGGTTACATGAACACACACAAATGCCACACTCAGGGGTGAGAATGGGGTTTTGGAAAAAAAGAGGAAACTTAGCTGGGGGTCTTGGGGGACGTAGGCCCCCAAGCCGGATCCAAGGCGGAGCCTTGGTGGGGGGTCTGGGGAGCAATGCCCCCCAGAAGCTAACAAAATCTGGTGTTTTAGAATGCTCAAATGTGGTCTTATATTAAAAGTTAGAAGTAAGTACAAATGCATTTATAGTTTATCTTTTTAATCTGCTGCTGCATCACATGTGTAATCATGTTCATGGAATGAACATGAATGAATGAGCATGGAAATAACTGACTGGGACATGTTTAAAGGAGCCACACATGATCTTAATGAGTACACAGACACTGTGAACTCATATATCAACTTCTGTGAGGAGAACATTCTTCCATCACACACCAGGGTGAGGTACTCTAATGATAAGCCCTGGTTCACTGCCAAGCTCAGACAGATCAGGAAGGAGAAGGAAGCAGCGTTGAAAAGTGGAGACAGGGACTGCTACAGGGAGGTCAAATATCGGTTTAACAGAGAGCTGAGGAAAGCTAAATCTGTGTATTCTGAGAGACTCCAGCAGCAGTTCACTGCTAATGACTCGGCTTCTGTGTGGAGAGGACTGAGGCAAATCACCAACTATCGGCCTCAGGCTTCTAAAGGTCAGGATGACAAAGCCCTTTGTCAAAAACTGTCCCAACATTACGCCCGTTTTGACACCTCGTCAGCTGTGTCCAACTCACCCACTCCACCCAGCTCCACTGCCTCCTCGGCCCCTAATTAATCAAAAGCGGTCCCCCCCCTCCTCCTCCTCCTCCTCCTCCCCCCCTGCCCTTGTCATCAGTGAGCAGGACGTGCACAGACGGTTCTCCAGAATGAACCCGCGCAAGGCCCCCGGGCCGGACGTTGTGTCTCCCTCCACCCTGAGACACTGTGCGAAAGAGCTGGCTCCTGTCTTCACAGACATTTTTAACACCTCCCTTAAGCAATGTCACGTGCCGACCTGCCTCAAATCCTCCACCATCATCCCTGTCCCCAAGAAGCCACGGATTACTGGACTTAACGACTACAGACCTGTAGCGCTCACCTCTGTAGTCATGAAGTCCTTTGAGCGCCTGGTCCTGTCTCACCTCAAGTCCATCACCACTCCCCTCCTAGACCCGCTGCAGTTTGCCTACCATGCTAACAGGTCTGTGGACGACGCAGTCAACCTGGCCCTCCACTCCATCCTGCAGCACCTGGACTCCCCGGGAACCTACGCCAGGATTCTGTTTGTGGACTTCAGCTCCGCATTCAACACCATCCGCCCCGATCTGCTCCAGGACAAGCTGTCCCTGCTCGATGTGCCTGACTCCCTCTGCAGGTGGATCACCGACTTCCTGATGGACCGGAGGCAGCATGTGCGGCTGGGGAAGTCTGTCTCGGACTCTGTTAGCATCAGCATTGGATCACCCCAGGGCTGTGTACTTTCCCCCCTACTCTTCTCCCTTTATACCAACTCCTGCACCTCCTCCCACCAGTCTGTTAAGCTGATTAAGTTTGCGGACGACACCACCCTCATCGGGCTCATCTCCAGCGGCGACGAGTCCGTCTACAGGAAAGAGGTGGCCCAGCTGGTGTCCTGGTGCAGCCACAACAACCTGCAGCTGAACGCTCTGAAGACAGCAGAGATGATTGTGGACTTCAGGAAAGTCACAAACCCCCCGCCCCCCCTCACCATCACAGGCTCTCCCATCACCAATGCAGATTCCTTCCGCTTCTTGGGCACCACCATCACCCGGGACCTCAAATGGGAGCCAACCATCAGCTCCCTCATCAAAAAGGCCCAGCAGAGGATGTTCTTTCTGCGGCAGCTGAGGAAGCTCAAGCTACCCACCAAGATGTTAGTGCAGTTCTACACGGCCATCATCGAGTCCATCTTCACCTCCTCCATAACTGTGTGGTATGCAGGAGCCACTGCCAGGGACAGACTAAGGCTGCAGCGCGTCGTGCGCACTGCTGAGAAGGTGATCGGCTGCAAGCTCCCATCTCTCCAGGACCTGTACATCTCCAGGACCTGGAGGCGTGCAGGCCGGATCATAGCCGATCCTTCACACCCTGGTCACGTACTGTTTGACCCCCTCCCCTCAGGTAGAAGACTTCGGTCCATTCGGACTAAAACCTCCCGGCACATGAATAGCTTTTTCCCCTCTGCCATCAGACTGCTGAACATTAAGTGACTTATTGACTCTCGTGCACTATGTACAGCAGCTCAACCAGACTCATGACATTCATCACTGTTTTTCTGTTGCATTATCAACTGCACTGTGGTACCCCATATTATCTGCTACTTGCTAATTTATTTAAAACTGCCTTGACTAGTATTACTCATTATTACTATTATTATTATTACTATTATTATTACTTATTTTTCTACACTTATTGCACGTTTTTAGTCCTTTAGTTTTTTAGTTTATCTCTTTATCTCATCATGTTTTTAATGTTGCAGCATGGCACCGAGACAAATTCCTAGTTTGTGTACTACATGAACAATGGCAATAAATCTGATTCTGATTCTGATTCTGATTCTGATGTTCAATACTGTTTTGATTCAGTGTCACTTCCCCTGGTACTTTGCATTTCGCTATGAAGTCGGCCATTTTTTCAACCACAAAATAAAGTGAAACACAGTACATATGTATTAAATTTATGATATCTGAATAGTATGTTGATGTAATAATACTAAATTATATTTTACTACTATCTAATATGTTTAGAACTGACACAGAATTACATTTACGTAGTTCTAGAACAGACAAAATAATTTAACCAAGTAAAATAAATTATAAATATTAACAAAATTCCATCACCAAGTCCATCACCCATTTATTAAAATATACTGACATTCTGCAAACATTTTGATTTATTAATGTGTGCATTTGTTAGTGTTACTAGGAATATAAAAAAGTTGCATATCAGTATCAGTGGGCATATCAGTGGGCAGCACGGTGGTGCAGTGGTTAGCACTGTTGCCTTACAGCTAGAAGGTTCCTGGTTCGAATCCCCAGGTTGGCAGGGGTTGGAACCTTTCTGTGTGGAGTTTGCATGTTCTCCCTGTGCTGCGTGGGTTTACTCCGGGGGCTCCGGTTTCCTCCCACAATCCAAAGACATGCATGTTACGTTAGGTTAATTGGTTGTTCTAAATTGTCCCTAGATATCTGTTTCCTATAGGCCCTTAGAGTAGAGGGTTAGTATTAGTGAAAGCGCTTTGAGTGGTCTTTGTGACTAGAAAAGCGCTATATAAGTGCAGGTTAGTTAGTTAGTTAGTTAGTATATTTTAACCCCTTGAACTCTTGTGAATTCAGCAGGCGGTCACGTCTCTGCATCTCAGTGCGCACTGAAAAGAAAAAAAAAAAAAAAAAGCTGTATTTCCGGTCTTCCAGTACAGACACAGCCTTGTTACAACCTCAGAGAAAAGCTGTGTAATGTAGGGAGCTTGAAATGAGGAAGCAAAGTGATTTTATAAATCAAGTTTTATTATCAGCTTCCAGTCCCTAACATGTCTCATCTCGATGCAGAAGCAGAATGAAGAGGCTGAGCGCAGTCAGACCTTCGTACTTATACCACACACAACAAAAGACATGCATATCAAAGCCGACATCCCGCATTAGCGTAATCCTTCTCCTTTGTCCTCTCTCTCCTCCACCTGACCCTGGGGGGTCAGGAAGTTCCTTCAGGTCTCCACCGCTGCGTCTCCGTCTGCTCCTTGATCTTCGCCGGTGGTCGAGACCTCTTGTCCTGCTCTGAGACGTGAGGTCATTCTGCATATGTAATCTCTAAACATTCCTCTTATGTCTATACATATGAAGGCATGGATATATGAATAATATAAGCCACAGCCCCCCCAAACGTCTAAGAAAAGGACAATCAAATTAAGTTTACAGCATAAGATAACATCCATGACATATTATACTGTTATTCATCTCAACAGGAAAAAGGAAAAATATCTTCAGCAGTCATGTTGACCTTCAAGCCATGCAGCATGATCCTGTTGAAAATTCAGTGGTAACAACAACAGAATAGTTAATGTCATAAGTCAGCCTTAAAACTGTAACGGCACAATCCGACAACATAGTTAACACTCCTTGTCAATTTTACATCAGTCTATGTGTCGTCTGGGTTTTAATCTTCTCCCGAATCTGCTGTAGGCCCGCTTTGGCGTCCTGGCGGGTCCGTCCTGTAAGGGATCTGCAGCTTGGGGAGGAGAGTGGTTATTTGGTCCCTGCAGGGGGGCTGAGTCGTTTCTCTTGGGGGGTCTACCCCGTCGAGGTGCTCTCGCCACCCGTGCAGGCTTGTCGCTCAACAAGAAAGCAGGTTTAAGTCTGTCAATGCTGACTGTTTCTTTTCTGTCCCCTAAATCAAGCACAAAATGCTTATCACCAGGTTCCAGCACTCTGTATGGTCCATCATATGGTGGGCGGAGGGTTGGTTTTAAAGCATCGTGTCTAACAAAAATGAACTCGGCGTTTTTCAAAGCTTGGGGGACAAAAACCCGTGGAAAAGAGTGATGTACGGGTCCGGGGAGCGTGTCCGGTCCCGTGCTGCTTAGGGGCCTCAGGGCTGGTAGGTGCCTGGGCTCTGGATGTTCTGGTAAGAACTCACCTGGGAGCCTGAGAGGTTGTGCAAAAACTAATTCTGCTGGGGAGGCGTCTAGATCCTCCTTAGGCGCAGAACGCAACCCTAATAAAACCCAGGGAAGTTTATTCACCCAATCTGTATCCGTCAGTGAGGCCCTGAGGGCGGCCTTTAAAGACCTATGAAACTGCTCGCATAACCCATTAGCCTGAGGGTGGTACGCGGTGGTGCGATGAATTGTTGCCCCTAAGCTGCTGGCCATGGCTGACCACAGCTCTGAGACAAATTGGGGTCCCCTATCGGACGTGATGTCCGATGGGACGCCGAAACGTGCCACCCAGTTTGTTAAAAAAAACACGAGCGACTTCCGCGGCTGTGGTTGACGCCAGCGGGACCGCTTCTGGCCAGCGCGTGGTACGGTCTACCATTGCTAACAGGTGTGTGAACCCTTGGGACGACGGTAGTGGGCCCACGAGGTCGACGTGTACGTGGTCAAACCTCCTGGCTGGAATTCGGAAAGGTTCTAGAGGAGTTTTTGTGTATTTGTGTATTTTGGCGCGTTGGCAAGACATGCAAGTCTTTGCCCATTCCTTTACATTTTTACGCAGGCCTGGCCAAACAAACTTCTCCGCGACCATTTTAGCCGAGGCGCGCACCCCTGGGTGCGCGAGGGAGTGAACCGAGTCAAAAATGCGACGGCGCCATGCAGCTGGAACTACCGGGCGAGGTCGGCCGGTTGACACGTCGCAGATTAGGGGGGGAACACCGTCACGCAAACCCCTTTCCTCCAGTCTTAACCCTGTTGGTCCAGACAGGAGCGCGCGCACGTCCGCGTCACTGCTTTGTTCCGCTGCCATGGCCACGTAATCTATCCCTACGTGGATTGGGGCCGCGTCCGCGTTGGCCATGAGCTCTGCGGCTGCAGTAGTATAGTCTGCTTCCTCGCACTCTGACAATGTCACGGCGCGGGAGAGGCAGTCTGCTACCACATTAAGTTTGCCTGCCACATGTCGAATATCTGTGGTGAACTCTGAAATTGCGGCTAGTTGTCTTTGTTGCCTGCCTGACCATGGTTCTGAAATTTTAGCCATCGCAAAAGTGAGTGGTTTATGGTCTACGAAAGCCGTGAAACGCCGCCCTTCCAGCCAGAACTGGAAGTGGCGGATGGATAAATGAAGCGCTAGCAGCTCCCTGTCAAAAGTGCTGTATTTGCGCTCGGTTTGGTTTAAGGATTTGCTAAAAAATGCTAACGGTTGCCAGGTTCCGCCAACATGTTGTTCCACGACTGCCCCTATGGCCAGGTCTGAAGCGTCTGTGGTTAGCGCTATGCGGGCCAAGGGATCGGGGTGAACCAACAATGCGGCATTCGCTAGTGCACTTTTTACTTCCGCGAAGGCGCGTTCCCGCTCCGGGGTCCATTCGACCGCGTTGAAGGGCTTTTGTTTTCTGAGCGCGGCATACAGGGGCTGCATGAGTTGAGCTGTGCGAGGGAGGAAACGGTTGTAAAAATTCACCATTCCTAAAAATTCCTGTAGCGATCTGACCGTTTGTGGTCGGGGGAAATTTGCTACCGCGCGCACTTTGTCCGGCAATGGAACTGCCCCCTCTGGTGAAACTCTGTGTCCCAAAAAATCAATTTGTGACACGCCGAATCAGCATTTGGCTGGGTTGATTATTAACCCGTGCTCTTCTAGTCTCTGAAAAACCGTAGTGAGGTGTTGTTCGTGTTCTTCCTCTGACGAGCTGGCTACCAGAATATCGTCGAGGTAGACGAACACGAAGGGGAGGTCGCATAATACAGCGTCCATCATACGCTGAAAAGTTTGAGCAGCGCCTTTGAGGCCAAACGGCATTCGCAAAAATTCAAAAAGACCAAAAGGGGTTATTACAGCCGTTTTAGGAACGTCCTCCGGTCGAACCGGAACTTGGTGATAGCCGCGGACCAGGTCTATTTTAGAAAAAATGCGCGCACCCGCCAGATGTAGTGAAAAATCTTGGATGTGAGGAATTGGGTAGCGGTCATGCGCTGTCGCATTGTTTAATCTGCGGTAATCGCCGCAAGGTCTCCAAGAACTGTCGGTTTTCGGGACCATGTGTAGTGGTGATGCCCAAGGGCTTTTTGAGCGCCTAATAATGCCTAATTTTTCCAGGCTGGCAAACTCGTCACGTGCTATGGCGAGCTTGGTCACGTATAAGTGCCGAGCTTTGGCAAACACGGGTGGGCCTGTTGTGGGGATGAAGTGTTCAACCCCGTGTTTCACTACTGTTGCTGAAAATTTTGGAACTGTGAGTGCTGGAAATTGGGTGAGTAGTTGGTCAAACTTACCTCCTGCTGTAGTGACGCTGGCCTGCACGGGTGGTAGAGAAACTCGAGCTGAGCAGGGGATAGAAGAAAATGACAGTGCATTAACCAAGTGTCTATTTGCAAGATTGACTAACAACCCATGTGCACACAAAAAATCAGCACCCAACAAGTTAAAACTCACCGCCGCTATAATAAACGTCCATCTATAGTTGCAGCCGTGAATGCAAAGAGGCAGGTTCCTTTCACCGAAAGTGTTGATGGTCGAGCCGTTGGCTGCCATCGCTCCGTTTCCCCGGGGTCCCATGGCCTGGTCTGCGTTGGACGGGGTGATGAAGCTCACCTGAGCTCCAGTGTCGATAAGGATCTGTCTCCCGGTGCGTCCGTCAGTCACATAAAGCAGCTTATTCATCTCGTCTAGAGCCGCAGCTGTTAACGGTTCTCGGCTCTTGAAACTGCAGGGGGGCACGCATTTGTGCGCCCTCACGGCGAAACGCTGATAATAATAGCAGAGGTCGTTCCACTTGCTGCGCCTTGGTCGTGTCGCTGCCATGGTGGGCGGGCTCTGCTCCGTTGTCCGCGGTTCTCCGCTGCTCTTGGCTTCCGCGCTGAGATCTGCAGATGCTGCTGTGGCCATCTGTTCGCCGCAGGAGTTGATGAGCCGCTGCGCTTCTCGGGCCAGCGCGCGGAAGTCCTGCTGGGTGCTGCACCGCGCCAGTGTCCCTCTCATGTGTGGCGGCAGAGTGCTGAGGAAGATATGCTGAAAGAGGAAGTTGTCGTTGTCTGCCTCCTTCAGCTGCAGCATGTCCTCCATGAGGGCCCTTGGTCTGCGTCCTCCGTGGCCGTAGATCGCCAGAATCTTCCCTGCTCTCTCCTCGACTGAGGGGACGAAACTCTCGATGAGGGTCGCCTTCAGTTCTTTGTATTTGTCGTGGGCGGGCGGTTGTTGAATCACGCTCCGCGCGCATCTTGATGTGGCGGCATCGAGTCTGGCGACGATGTGGTAAAATTTTGTTTCGTCCGCTGTTATGCCTGCCAGCGCAAACTGAGCCTCAGCTTGCTGGAACCACGAGTTTGGGTCGCTTTGCCAGAACTCTGGCAGCTTGACGGTGACGGCGCTTGTGTGGGCCGTGTCTGATGTGTCAGCCGGGTGAGAACGCCTTTCTTCTGTTCTCACGGCGGAGCTGGGGATGGTGCTCGGTTGAGCCCTCTCTGTAGATTCTGCCATGGGGGAACATCTTCCATCCGTTCCCCTGTCTGCATTGGCGACGGCGCTTGCCTGGGTCGCCTCTGATGAGTTTGTCGCAGGAGAACGTCTTTGTTCCATCCTCACGTCTGGTCACCAGTGTAGGGAGCTTGAAATGAAGAAGCGATGTGATTTTATAAATCAAGATTTATTATCAGCTTCATCTCCCTAACATGTCTCATCTCGATGCAGAAGCAGAATGAGAGGTCGAGCGCAGTCAGACCTTCATACTTATACCCACACTCAACAAAAGACATTGCATATCAAAGCTGACATCCCGCATTAACGTAATCCCCCTCCATTGTCCTCTATCTCCTCCACCTGACCCTGGGTGGTCAGGAAGTTCGATCCGGTCTCCACCGCTGCGACTCAGTTTGTTCTTTGATCTTCGCCGGTGGTTGAGACCTCTTGTCCTGTTCTGAGGCGTGAGGTCATTCCACACATGTAATCACTAAACATTCTAATATGTCTATACATATGTAGGTATGGAATATATGATTAATATAAGCCACAGTCCTTTGCTTTTACCATTGCCGTTTCGCCGAGAGGGCACGCAAGTGCATTCCACCGTGCCAATTCAAGCGCTCGGGAAATGCCAAGACCGGGAGTCGGTAGCAGCTGCGGCTCTCGGTGAGGAGAACAAGCTGCTCTACTTGAAGGACACGCGATCGGGGAGGCACTTCCTCGTGGACACAGGCTCCCAGCTGAGTTTCATCACACCTTCCTACGCTGACCGGATGGCGTCTTCCAGTGGCCCTGTGGTGTCAGCAGCGAACGGCTCGGCGATTAAGACCTTCGGAGAGAAGACCCTGTCTCTGTCTTTACACGGCCGCACATTTGAGTGGACTTTCGTCATAGCAGCAGTCAATTTCAACATGTTAGGTGCTGATTTTTTGTGCTCACATGGTTTGTTGGTCGATCTTGCTAACAGACGCCTGGTTAATGCACTTTCTTTTTCTTCTATTCCCTGCACAGCGCGAGTGGCCCCGCCAACAGCACAAGCCAACGTCACAGCTGCAGGTGGTAAGTTCCACACACTCCTCACTTGGTTTCCAGCACTCACGGTGCCAACGTTTTCGGCGACCGTGGCTGAGCACGGGGTGGAGCATTTTATTACTACCACCAGACCGCCCGTTTTTGCAAAAGCTCGGCGCTTGGATTCAGCTAAACTGGCCATAGCGTGCGAGGAGTTCGCCAACCTGGAAAAATTGGGCATCATCCGACATTCAAAGAGCCCTTGGGCTTCACCGCTTCACATGGTTCCTACAACTGATGGCTCATGGCGGCCGTGCGGTGATTTTCGCAGGCTGAACAATGCTACAGCACACGACCGCTACCCAATCCCACATATCCAGGATTTTTCAGTTCATTTGGTGGGGACGTGCATTTTTTCTAAGATAGACCTGGTACGCGGTTATCATCAGGTCCCAATCCACGCTGAGGACATACCCAAAACAGCGGTAATAACTCATTTCGGGCTTTTTGAGTTTTTGCGCATGCCATTTGGGCTTAAAGGCACAGCGCAGACTTTCCAACGCATGATGGACGCAGTGTTGCGCGATCTCCCTTTTGTGTTCGTCTACCTGGACGACATTTTGGTAGCCAGTGCGTCTGAAGGCGAACACGAAAATCACCTCACGGCAGTTTTCTGGAGGTTGGCGGAGCACGGGCTAATAATCAACCAAGTGAAGTGTCAGTTCGGGGTGGCCCAGATTGATTTTTTTGGGGCATCGCGTCTCTCCCGAAGGAGCAGTCCCTCTGCCTGACAAGGTGCGCGCGGTGGCAAATTTTCCCCAGCCACAAACAGTTAAAGTGTTACAGGAGTTTTTGGGAATGGTGAATTTTTATAACCGTTTCCTCCCCCGCGCGGCGCAGCTCATGCAACCATTGTACGCTGCGCTTAAAAAACAAAAACCCGCAAATAAAATCGAATGGTCTCCCGAGCGGGAGCGCGCATTCTCTGAAGTCAAAACAGCCTTGGCAAACGCTGCGTTGTTAGCGCATCCAGTCCCAACGGCCCGCATGGCGCTCACTACTGACGCGTCAGATGTGGCCATAGGAGCAGTTGTTGAACAGTATGTGGCTGGAGCCTGGCAGCCGCTCGCGTTTTTCAGCAAGACTTTGCGCGATAGTGAGCGAAAATACAGCGCATTCGATAGGGAGTTGTTAGCTCTCCATTTGGCTATTTGTCACTTCCAGTTTTGGCTGGAGGGATGCCGTTTCACCGCGTTCATTGACCACAAGCCGCTGACTTTTGCGATGGCCAAGATTTCGGAACCTTGGTCGGGCCGGCAGCAGAGACAGCTGGCCGCAATTTCGGAGTTCACTAACGATATCCAGCATGTAGCGGGTAAACTTAACGTAGTGGCAGACTGCCTCTCGCGTGCCGTGGCTGCTCCAGCCCGCGTAGAGGTAGATTTCGCAGCTGTTGCCGCGGACCAGGGTAGCGGGGCAGAAGTGCGCGCGGCCCCAGTCCGCGTAGGGATAGATTACGCAGCCATGGCTGCGGAGCAGGGCGGCGATGCGGACGTGCGCGTGCTCCAGTCTGGACCAACAGGGTTAAGGCTGGAGAACAGGGTGCTGCAAGACGGTATGCCCCCCCTAATCTGTGATGTTTCCACCGGGCGACCCCGTCCGGTGGTTCCGGCCTCGTGGCGCCGCCGCGTTTTTGACTTGATCCATTCGCTGGCGCACCCGGGGGTGCGCGCTTCGGTCAAAATGGTAGGGGAGAAATTTGTATGGCCAGGCCTGCGCAAGCAAGTTAGAGAGTGGGCGGCAGCCTGCATGGCCTGTCAGTGGGCCAAAGTGCATAGACACACTAGAGCTCCTTTGGAGCCGTTTCATATTCCAGCTAAAAGATTTGATCATGTCCATGTGGACCTCGTAGGCCCCCTACCACCCTCGCAAGGGTGCACACATCTTCTGACAATGGTTGACCGCACCACGCGCTGGCCAGAAGTGGTTCCCCTGTCATCAACCACGGCCGAGGAGGTGGCGCGCGCTTTTTTAACTGCATGGGTAGCGCGTTTTGGAGTTCCGTCGGATATTACGTCTGACAGAGGCCCACAATTTGTTTCCGAACTTTGGTCAGCGATGGCCCACAGCCTGGGGGCAACGATCCACCACACAACCGCGTATCATCCGCAGGCTAACGGGTTAGGCGAACGTTTTCACAGGTCGCTGAAGGCGGCTCTCAGAGCGTCGCTTACGGATGCAAATTGGGTTGACAAACTACCATGGGTTCTATTGGGGTTGTGTTCTGCTCCTAAAGAGGATTTAGACGCCTCCCCAGCAGAGCTAGTGTTCGCACAGCCGCTTCGGCTGCCTGGAGAATTTCTCCCTGACAACCCAGCGCCAGAGTTCTCCTCGGCTCAGCGGTTGCAGAATAGCCATGGCCCGAGTGTCCTACCAGGCCCCGTTCACCACAGTTTCCCGCGTGTTTTTGTGCCTAAAGCTTTAAAAAATGCGGAGTTTGTTTTTGTCAGACATGATGCCCACCGCACAGCTCTGCGACCGCCTTACGATGAACCATTTAGAGTGCTAGAAACAGGTGATAAGCATTTTTTGCTAGATTTGGGGGGCAGAAAGGAGATGATTGGCATAGACAGACTCAAACCTGCTTTTGTGATGGCTGACGAAACTGTGCAGTTGGCGAGGGCCCCGCGACGGGGCAGACCCCCTAGGGAGCATTCCCCAGTACACTCACAGAGATTGACTAACAGTTTTAATCCCCAGACAGCAGCTCCACAGCAGGAGGACGCCGTAGAAGAGGTTAAGCCCGCCTGCAGCAGATACGGCAGACGGTTGAGACCAAGACAGCATGTGGACTGATGTGTGGCGATTTTATTATGACATGTAATCTGTGTTTGTTTGTTCCATCTTGGACGTTTGGGGGGGGGGGTTATATGTGGTGCACATATGTAGTTTCACGGGCTCACATGTATATGACTGTTCATATTCTCTCATGTATATTCCTGTGTGCTTATTTTGGCTTCACGTCTGAAGAGGAACAAAAGGTCTGGACCTCCTGGGGATAAGAGGAGGACGAGAGAGTTGGCCTTTTGATATGCAAAGAGATGGACATGAATGGTTTCCTGACCACCCAGGTTTGGGTAGAAGAGAGAGGAACTGCAGGGGGGATGCATTGTGTTTGGGATTTAAAGACAATGGGATTTTGTACTTTGATATCAGGGGTATTGACCTTTTGCCAGTGACGTCACGCGTCACGTGATTTTTGTTGATACCGCCACATTGGACGGCAACTCGGGCACTGTGTGAGTGCGTTTCAACATGGCGTCCGCTCAGTCAGATGTGCCGGCTTTGTCCGATGTTGCGCAACTACTAGATAAAAAACATCGTGACAGGTACACGGAAAAGATCAGTGTTATCGGCGTGGACCCTTACAACTTGTCGCTTGAAAAATTCACCAGTTTCATAGATTTTTGCCCCAAACCTGACGTACACTATATGGACATCTACAACTACCTGGTCAACACACCGTCTAGGTACACTGGAGAGTCTCTGAAAGCCTACAAAAGTTTGGACGCTTCTAGTTATTTTGTTGCTGGGCTTGTGAGAAATGTGCTGATATCCCCAGTCATCACTTCAACGGTCCACTATGTCGTGAAGGCCCTACTGTATAGATTTGTCATGTTATATAGAATATATTAAGTGATAAATTATGAAAATTTTATAAAATATTCAATTATTATTATTATTATTAGCAGCATATTAGGTGTTAGCATAGGTCTTTTGGTGTACAAGGGGCGCTGCTGAAGTCATTCTATGACACGGTGGTGGCATCAGCCATCACTTTTGGAGTGGTCTGCTGGGGCTGTGGCATTACTGCAGCCGATAGGAAGAGACTGAACAAACTGATTAAGAAAGCTAGTTCTGTCCTGGGGCAGCGCCTTGATCCGATGGAGGAGATAGGAGAGAGAAGGACGGTGGCTAAACTGTCATCTCTGCTGGAGTCCGAGTTCCACCCTATGCAGGACATACTGAATGCACTGAGGAGCTCATTTAGCAGCAGACTACATCATCCCAGGTGCACAACCGAGAGGTTTCGTAGGTCCTTCCTACCAACGGCTGTCAGACTGTACAACCTAAGCAGGGCTGCTCGCAGAGATAGCAAAAAGACGTAACAAACTAATAGTTTTTTGAATGCAAAAGATGCAATAGACTTACACAATGGTCCCCTCCGGCATACAACTAGGAACATACCGGTCGCTATGGAGGGTGAGAATATGTATGGGCACATAATCATACCATGTAGGATAACTAAGTAGACGGTTATGCTGTTTCATTCCATCTAGCTACAATGCTCAGCACTGGGTGTGTTTATATATTTATATATCTACATATTATTCCATCTAGCTACATTGCTCCGCACTGTGTGTGTTTATATACTTGCATATTTATTCCACCTAGCTGCAATGCTCCGTACTGTGGGTGTTTATATATTTACATATTTATTCCATCTAGCTACAATGCTCTGCACTGTGTGTTCATATATTCATATATTTATTCCATCCAGCTACAATGCTCTGCACTGTGTGTCTGTGTGTGTGTGTGTGTGTGTATATATATATATTTTATAGTAATACGTACATATGTATATTAGCTGCTCTTGCTTGCTTGTTTTTTTTCTTGCCTTCTGATTGTTGCTCTGAGTGTTGCTATCCCTGTGCTGTTGCAATCCTGGAATTTCCCCGTTGTGGGACTAATAAAGGC
The DNA here is from genome assembly GCA_020510985.1 of Pholidichthys leucotaenia. Taxonomy (NCBI): domain Eukaryota; kingdom Metazoa; phylum Chordata; class Actinopteri; order Cichliformes; family Pholidichthyidae; genus Pholidichthys; species Pholidichthys leucotaenia. The sequence goes on from CM035842.1 coordinate 11,349,480, forward strand.
TTATCTTATCTCTTATCTTATCTTATATATAATATCTCAATTAAATTAATTAAAAAATAATTAAATATTTTTATAGATCTATATATTCTGTAAAAGGATTTATAAATATTTGTCGTATCAATAGAATACTGGATAAACAACTCCCAACACTATTAGATATATTACAAATTTTATTGTCCAGTCTATACAAGAAAGACTTATTTCCAGATAAAGTCATCATACCCACATATTAATTTTAAGAATATTTATCCACTACAGGTACATCACTCCCAGAAGATGTCGGACCCCCCACTGAAACCCTGGGTGATCAGGAAGCAAGATGGTGTCATATTGTCTTCACACTTTCTGTTTTGACCAAAAATTAAACGCCAAATCAGTTTAACTGAAAGGCACAACAGAATCATTTACATTTATCAATGCACAACAAACTCCAGAAGACATTTCTACGAGTACACTGGCAGCAAGTGAGCGATCAAAGTTCTCTCTGTGTCTTTTTTCCTTGCTTGTGTTTTAATGTACCGATGGAAGCTGGCGTTTCTGTCTTTCGTTGGAGTAGACGTGAAGGTGAAGACTGATGGTATGTAATCTGGGGAAAGAGGGTCACTGCTCTTCTCACCTGGAATATGGAGTAGGTAGAATATATAGTTTATACAGTTTGAGAAGCAATATAACGATTTATCATGTTTATATCATTCTTTTAATCCATGTAGACCTATTTATGTGGTACATTGAAGTACAAAGTAATAAACAATGGTTGGAGGTTTAACTGTATCGGTGAATGTGAATTATTGTAAAAATACTCCTTTTTTTGGTAAATTTAATAAATTTTTTATTCATTGCAAAATAAACTCAGCCATATTGATCAACACATTAAATTTCAAACAGGAGCATGCATTCATGATCATTATCTTGTCACCTAGCAGTTGTCTAGTGCTAGGTCACAGATGGTAGGCCTTGGTGGTGCACACAGGGAGGGACATACCCATTTACCAGTGTTAACAATGTTATAACATTACATCTATAGACACTGATACATCAGACATACCTGTTATAAAATGTTGATTGCATAGCCGCGAGTAAGGCGACGGGCCACCCACCTCCTGCGCCTGTCTTCGTCAGCTGGGAACCAGTAAAACTTCAAGTTGGATCCCTTTTTCTGGCGATTTGTACACCCAAAGGCACAGCAGTGAAACACCATAGTCTAATCCAATGCCAACATAAAATAAAACAAAGATGTAAGTTGAAATCAGGTAAATATATCGAGATCTGGTACACCGCTGAACAGCTGCTGAATGCGCCGTCCACTCGCTTCTGCCGTCCAATATGGCGGCGTTGTGGCACATATGTTTCGTTCATATTTCCCACAAGAGAGCACATATGTCTGGTTCATATCTCCCACAAATGTATGGCTTATGTGGATTGTATGGCTTATGTGGATTGGGGCTTCACATCTGGAGGAACGAGACAGGAGATGGCGAGGAGGTGTGAAGTCGGGCCCTCATCTCGGAGAAGAGGACCTGGGGGGTTTCCCGGTACACCAGAGAATAAGAGATAATGGTGAATCTTCAGAGACTTGCATTGTGATTGAATGTTTGCAGAAGCACCATGTGACTTGAGTTCTTAATCCCCCGGAGGTATAAGAGTGAGCTGTAATATTATTCTGCCTCTTCTTGCTTTTGAGAATGTTGGATGAATGTGTTCTGGAATAAAGCCGAACCTGAGAAATACACTCATGTCTCGTCATCGAACACATCTTCCACAGCGTAAACAAAAGGATGTGACTAGGGATGAGAATCCTCCTCAGATCAGAGGAATTCCTCGGATTTGATCATGTCTAGGGTCATTCTCGTGAATCGTCTAAATTCGAGGAGAAAATTTTAGGGGGGGGGGCGTCTGGCGGCGAGTCGTATTTTCAATCGGCTGTGAAAATCCACCGCGCAGAACGCGCTACCCAGCGAGATCAGTAATGTAATGTAACAAGGCCACTGATAGGCTGATACTTATTGAAGCAACCAATCGGCGATGTTGTTAGATTTCCTATGTCATATCCAGATAACACGCGGAGCGAAATGCAAGTGGCGGACGGTTCAATCAGTTCAATCAACTGAGTTTCCTGATTTCATCAAAATGGTGAACCTAAAACTCACGAAAGACAACAAAGCAAGAATTTTAGAAATCGACAAAGGGATAAAGAACAAGTTTTGTTGGGAATGGCTTGAAAAAACTGTGTCAGTGACTGTAAAGATCGGTAAAAATATCGAAGTTGTGGTTGAAAAAATGGCCGACTTCATAGCGAAATGCGAAGTACCAGGGAAAGCCCAGTGTGTTTATTGCAACGATTTCTTGAGTTATGGATCTCGTGGTTGTGTTGCCTTAGTTGAGCACTGTTCAAAACAGAAACATCTCAAAATTGTGGCTACAATGAGATCGAACTACTCGGTGCTGCGTTCAAAACGATCGATGGACACGGTCAAACTCAGATGCCAGTCAATCAAAGTTCATCACAGTCGCCCCCAATTACAGCAATTAGTGATCGGAAGACGCATTCCGAGGTAAGATTTTTTTTTTCTCGTTTAAGTAATGTACTTGACATAACGCACGGCCCAGGAGACACACACGCAGGCTCAGGATAGATTCAACAGCTTTATTAGCAACAGGGAAGTGTATGGCTGCGTGTCTGTGGAATAAGAATGTATTGGTGGTGGCGTCTGCGTCAGGCACGGGGGCAGGAGGCCGTACAGCCGGACAACCTTGGTTGTGACAGGTGGCTGGCGTCGACAAGGGCGGAGCCCGGGAGACAGCGACCTGCGGTACCTGTGGCAGCAGCGTAGAGCCAACGGCGAGGTGATGAAATCCGCCGCCAGGGATGTCCACCTGTGCACAGGGGAAAGCTAGAGGAGAGAGGTAAGGGGAGCTTACCCAGGATATCTTCGCTAGTAGGTTTGAGATCCGTAGTAGCAAAGGGGCCGAAGTAGAGACGGCTTCAGGCCGAAGCCCAGGGCAGAGTGGATTAAATACCTCGCCGCTGACGAGAAGCAGGTGTGCGCGCGGCTGGCGCCGCTGATGAGCGGCGAGTCATAACAGTACTCCCCCCTCTAGCAGCGCCTCCTGGCGATGGTTTTTCTGGGTGCGCTCAATGAAACTCAGAAATGAGTTACCGGTCCAACACCAGCGAGGAAGGCACCCACTGTCTCCACTCGGGTCCATAGCCCTCCCAATCCACCAGGTACTGCAATCCGCGACCCCGGCGTCGGGCATCCAAGATGTCAGCGACGGTTCAGGTCGGATGGCCACCAATCATCCGGGGAGCAGGGTGCGCCGCAGGTGGAGGGCAGAGGGGGTCAGAGACCACCGGTTTGATTTTGGAGACATGGAAGGTGGGATGGATGTGGAGGGAGGAGGGAATAGCCACACGCACAGCCACCGGGTTGATGATCCTGGTTATGGGATAAGGGCCGATGAACCGTTGAGCCAGCTTTCTCCTCTCACCCTTTAGGTTCACGTCCTGTGTGGATACCCAAACTTGCTGTCCCACCTGGTAGGCAGGTGCAGGTCTCCTATGTCGGTCCGCCGTAGACTTATTGCGCTCTGCCGTGTGTAAAAGCGCATTACGCGCCGTGGACCAAAGGGAACGGCACCGCCTCAGATGTGCCTGGACAGAGGGAACAGCCAACTCGCCCTGCTGCGCGGGGAACAGGGGTGGATCATAGCCCAAGGATGCTTTAAAGGGCGACATCCCGATGGCCGTAGAGCGAGAGGTGTTGTGTGCGTACTCCACCCAGGCGAGGTGAGAACTCCAGGACGTGGGTTTAGATGAAGTTATGCAGCGGAGCGTAGCCTCCAGCTCCTGGTTTGTCCGCTCACACTGCCCGTTAGACTGGGGGTGATGGCCGGAGGAGAGGCGTACCTTGGCTCCCAGGGCGTTGCAAAATGACCTCCAGACGTCCGAAGAAAACTGGGGGCCGCGGTCGGAGACCACGTCGACCGGGATTCCATGCAGTCTGACCACGTGCTGGATGAGGAGGTCCGCCGTCTCCAAGGCTGAGGGAAGTCCACGTAGGGGCACAAAGTGGGCTGCACGGTGGGTGGGCTGCACGGTGGCGCAGTGGTTTAGCACTGTGACAGCACAGTTTTACCCTCGGCCGGGGGATCGCGGGGATCATGAGATCGTGGGTTCGATCCCAGCCCCCGACCAACAGTGAGCTGTGTGGAGTTTGCATGTTCTCCCCGTGTTGCGCGGGTTTACTCCGGGATTTCTCCGGTTTCCTCCCGCACACCAAAAACATGTAGGTTTAGGGCGCTCGCGCACGCAGCGACCAGCAGCCAGTGGCTTGTCACCAGACTGCAAACCAAGTCTACCTACGGGTACAAATAAGTAACAAAAAAAAAAAAAAAAAAAAAAAAAAAAAAAAAAAAAAAAGTGGGCGGCCTTGGAAAAACGGTCAACGATGGTCAGAACTGTGTCAAAGTTGTTGGAGACAGGGAGCCCGGTGACGAAGTCCAGAGCGATGTGCGACCAGGGCCTACCAGGGACGGGCAGGGGCTGGAGCAGACCCGCAGGGGGGGCGTTACCTGACTTATTGGCCGCACAGACGGGGCAGGCCCGGGCGTAACGGGTGGCATCCTTCCGCAGACCTGGCCACCAAAGGGATCGCTGGAGAAGGTCGATCATCCGCGAAGCTCCAGGATGGCAGGTGAGCTTGGAGGTATGGAGCCAGTGTATAACGTCCCCCCGGACGGCAGATGGCACGAAGAGCCTCCCCTCCGGTCCGCCGCCAGGGTCCGGTTCCGATTCCTGCGCCCTCCGGATCTTGTCTTCTATGTCCCATGTAACAGCCCCCACGACGCACGACCTGGGCAAGATGGTATGAGCAACGTCATCTGCGGCCTCCGGGGCAAATTGCCTGGAGAGGGCGTCGGGTAGGCCGTTCTTGGAGCCAGGCCTATATGTGATGCTGAACTTAAACCTTGCAAAGAACAGGGACCAACGCGCCTGGCGGGCGTTCAGACGCTTGGCAGATCTCAGGTACTCCAGGTTCTTGTGGTCAGTGAGGACCACAAAAGGCAAGGCTGCCCCCTCCAGCCAGTGACGCCATTCTTGAAGGGCAAGCTTGATGGCAAGAAGCTCTCTGTCCCCCACGTCGTAATTTCGTTCCGCCGGGGACAGGCGCCGAGAGAAGAAGGTGCAGGGTCGCTTGACTCCATTGGCTGGGGACCGCTGGGACAACACCGCCCCCACCCCCGTGTCCGAAGCGTCCACCTCCACAATGCACTGCAGCGCGGGATCGACCTGGCTGAGGACCCGGGAGGAGAACTCCGTCTTCAGCGCCTGGAAGGCCGAAGCGGCCTCTTCAGTCCACCGGAACGGGGTCTTAGGAGAGGTGAGGTGGGTCAGGGGTCCGACGATGGCTCCAAAGTTCGGGACAAAGCGGCGGTAGAAATTGGTGAACCCGATGAACTGCTGAACTTGCTTTCGAGAAGTTGGTGTGGGCCAATCCACCACTGCTTTGATCTTCGCTGGGTCCGGAAGCACCTGGTCATGGGAGATGACGAACCCCAGGAAGGAAGTTGTTTTGAAGTAGAATTCACATTTTTCGGCTTTGACGTACAGACGGTTCTCCAGCAGTCTCTGCAGGACCCGCCTCACGTGGACCCGGTGTTCATCCCTGGACCTGGAGAAGATGAGAATGTCGTCCAGGTAGACGAATACGAACAGGCCGATGAAGTCCCGGAGGACGTCATTGATGAGGCGCTGAAAGACGGCTGGAGCGTTGGTCAACCCAAACGGCATCACGAGATATTCAAAATGCCCGTTAGGGGTTCGGAAGGCGGTTTTCCACTCATCTCCCTCCCGGATCCGGACGAGGTGGTAAGTGCTGCGGAGATCCAGCTTAGTAAACCAGGTCGCCCCCTGGAGGGAGTGGAAGGCAGTGTCCATAAGGGGCAGGGTGTACCGGTCCTTCTCCGTGATATCGTTGAGAGCCCGATAGTCGATACAAGGACGAAGAGATCCGTTCTTCTTTCCAACGAAGAAGAACCCTGCACCTACTGGAGAGGAGGACAGTCGGATGATCCCAGCACTGAGCGACTCCTTCAGGTAGCTGTTCATTGCCTCCTTCTCCAGCGCTGACAGACTGTAGAGGCGTCCTGAGGGTAAGGGCGCCCCCTGGCGGATGTTAATGGCGCAGTCGTAGGGCCGGTGAGGAGGTAGAGACATCGCCTTGGATTTACTGAAAACGGCACCCAGATCGTGGAACTCTGAGGGCACTAGGGTGAGATCCGGGGGCGCGGTGTCCTGAGCTGTGGGAGGCGAGGACGGGGCGCAGGCCGCGGATTGGAGGCAGGTACCCATGCAGAAAGTGCTCCACGCTGAAACCTTCCCAGTCTTCCAGTCCAAGGCGGGGTTGTGGAGGCGGAGCCAGGGATAACCGAGGATGACAGGTGTTACTGAGGTGGGCAGGACGTAAAAGGAGATATCCTCCCGATGGTTTCCAGAGATGATCACCGGGACAGGGGATGTTTGGTGAGTTACCTTTCCCAGGGAAACTCGGGAGAGATTAACCAGGGCGAGAGGAGTATCGAGGGGGTGACAGTGGATGCCCAGTCGGGTTGCCAGGCTTTGTGAAATAAAGCTACCCTCCGCGCCTGAATCCACCAGTGCATGTGTGAGATGCCCAGTGAGGTTGTGACAGAAGCGGATGGGCAGCGTCAAATGTGTGAGGGGACTTAACCGATTAGCGTCCGCGAGGCCCCCTACAGTGACTCGCGGACCACCTCGTTTAGCTTCTCCGGACAATTCTCCACCGTGTGCTGGCTACCTCCGCAATGCATGCAGAGGCCCAGGTCACGACGGCGCTGTTTCTCCGCCAGGGGGAGCTTTGTCCGGCCCGTCACCATTGGTTCCGACTCCTCGGAGACCTCCGGCGGCGGTAACGCCAGGTGGCGAGCTTGGGGCAGACGTGCAGAGGCACCCCGCGAGCGAGAAGACTGCTTCCGCTCGGAGGTGCGCTCGCGCAGCCTGTTATCCAAGCTGATGGTGAGAGAAATCAGCTCCGCCAGCGTCTCCGGGGTATCCCGTCCAGCCAGCTCATCCCTCAGACCGGAATTTAGACTGCGGAGGAAGATGCCGCAGAGCGCGCGCTCTTCCCAGCCAGCTTCCTCCGCGGTAACCCAGAAGTCGATCACGTATTCGGCCGCCGATCGGCTCCCCTGTTGGAGTCCGAGAAGACGGTCGACCTGGACACTGTCCAAACGCGAATGATCGAACACTTCCAGAAATTGTCGCACGAACTGGCCATAGGTGAGGGTGGCGTAGCTGGGCTTCACCATAATGGCGTAAGCCCAGGTAAGCGCACGACCCTCAAGAAGATTTCCTATATAGCCAATTCTGCTATGGTCTGAGGGAAAATCTCCGGGAACGCGAAAAAACACGGACTCACACTGCATAATAAAACCCCGAGCTCCACCCAGCTTACCGCTGAAGCGAGCAGGAGTGGGGATTGGTGTGAGCCGTGTTGGCGCACCCGGAGCAGGCTGGACGGCCACCGGAGCCGCAGGAGCCACGCCACCCGGACGAGCCGAGGGGAACGGCTGCTGGGGGTCCAAGCGGTCTAATCGGTTAGTGATGTTAATTAATTGATTTAATATCACCTGTTGCTGATAGGCTATTGAATCCACCTGAGCCTCTAGGGTGGAAAGACGGCGTGCGAGCCCGCTGTCTGCCGAGCCACTCTGCTGAAGCCGTACTGACATAACGCACGGCCCAGGAGCCACACGCAGGCTCAGGATAGATTCAACAGCTTTATTAGCAACAGGGAAGTGTATGGCTGCGTGTCTGTGGAATAAGAATGTATTGGTGGTGGCGTCTGCGTCAGGCACGGGGGCAGGAGGCCGTACAGCCGGACAACCTTGGTTGTGACAGGTGGCTGGCGTCGACAAGGGCGGAGCCCGGGAGACAGCGACCTGCGGTACCTGTGGCAGCAGCGTAGAGCCAACGGCGAGGTGATGAAATCCGCCGCCGGGGATGTCCACCTGTGCACAGGGGAAAGCTAGAGGAGAGAGGTAAGGGGAGCTTACCCAGGATATCTTCGCTAGTAGGTTTGAGATCCGCAAAGGGGCCGAAGTAGAGAGACGGCTTCAGGCCAAAGCCCAGGGCAGAGTGGATTAAATACCTCGCCGCTGACGAGGAGCAGGTGTGCGCGCGGCTGGCGCCGCTGATGAGCGGCGAGTCATAACAGTACTTGAGAATTTTCGCGTAATGAATTTGTTATGAAATAGCATGTGTAAGTTGTGATGGCATGCCATCACAACTTACTGCATCACAGCATTACACAAGGCTGTTCTTCAACCCTTTGCAGCATCTTCATGGGGTTGGTCTCATTTAAAAGAAAATACTCTGAATTTTTTGGCAAAACAATCATAATCTCTCTAAGTGCTCCTGCCACTGAGTAACAGGAAAGTTCGCCTGGGTGTTTTTTAGATACAGATGCTTGCAAATAATATACAGCTGTCAGATACTGGCTGGAAAACACAATAGAAATGTAGAACCAAGTGTTTTCAAGCTCAGGTCAAAATTTTGTAAAAATACCACAAAAAATGAATATATATTACACAGCTTTTTTCTGAGATTGTAACAAGGCTGTGTCTGTACTGGAAGACCGGAAATACAGCTTTTTTTTTTCTTTTTTTTTTTAGTGCGCACTGAGATGCAGAGACGTGACCGCCCGTTGAATTCACAAGAGTTCAAGGGGTTAAAATATACTAATATGCAACTTTTTTATATTCCTAGTAACACTAACAAATGCACACATTAATAAATCAAAATGTTTGCAGAATGTCAGTATATTTTAATAAATGGGTGATGGACTTGGTGATGGAATTTTGTTAATATTTATAATTTATTTTACTTGGTTAAATTATTTTGTCTGTTCTAGAACTATGTAAATGTAATTCTGTGTCAGTTCTAAACATATTAGATAGTAGTAAAATATAATTTAGTATTATTACATCAACATACTATTCAGATATCATAAATTTAATACATATGTACTGTGTTTCACTTTATTTTGTGGTTGAAAAAATGGCGGACTTCACAGTGAAATGCAAAGTACCAGGGAAAGTGACACTGAATCAAAACAGTATTGAACATGATTACACGTGATGCAGCAGCAGATTAAAAAGATAAACTATAAATGCATTTGTACTTACTTCTAACTTTAAATATAAGACCACATTTGAGCATTCTAAAACACCAGATTTTGTTAGCTTCTGGGGGGCGTTGACCCCCAGACCCCCCACCAAGGCTCCGCCTTAGATCCGGCTTGGGGGCCTGCATCCCCCAAGACCCCCAGCTAAGTTTCCTCTTTTTTTCCAAAACCCCATTCTCATCCCTGTGTGACGTCACAGCAAATGGTCAATAAGACTAGCAGATGTTGGGAGTTTTCCCCTCTTCTGCTTTTGAATGTTGGAGTGTGTTGAGAATAAAATGGAACCTGAGAAATAACTCTGCCTCATCCTTTCCACACAATCTCCACAATATCGAGATTTGTTTGGGGAGGTAAAAAGCCAAGAGTGAAATATAAAACTCTCCAGTTACCAAAAGAGAAAGGAGGCATGGGTCTACCGAGTCTAAAGGAATATTACTACTCAGCACAAATAAGATATATCATATGTTGGTGCGACGGAAGATATGAGGCAAAATGGAAAGAAATGGAAAAGGAAATTGAGGGACTCCCAGTACAAAGCATAATAGGAGATAAGGATGCATATAAGCAAATCAAACAAATAGACCCAATCACTAAATTTACTTTGGAACTGTGGTATAAAATAGTACAAAAGTATAATATAAAGGAGGACATGGACTTCCGGTCTGGACGCCATGGCGACTGCAGCTTAACACTGAAGCTCTCAGACCCAATCCAAGAAAATACCTTGAAAATCAAACTTAACGGATTTTTGGAGGAGTGAAAATCAAAAGACAAAATCATCATGTCTAAAGGAAAACAGAAGAAACTGAAATTTTCCAGGCCAGGACACGTATCGGCCGGAGAATCTGAACTGGAAGATCTCCGCTCAGAAGACGAGGAACTGGCTGTAGCTAACAAAAAGGTTAGCTTAAAATCGCTTTTTGAAGAGCTACGACGATTTCGCCGAGAGGTTACGGCCGAATTTCGGGAATTCAGAGACGAATTAAAAAGGACAAACAGCAGAGTGGACCAGGCCGAGAACCGAATCTTGGAAGCAGAGGAACGAATAAAAGTGCTTGAAGATTCTGTGCTGGACCTACACAAAAGACAAGCATCTATAGAGGCTAAGCTAACCGACCAAGAAGGAAGACAGAGAAGAGACAATATAAGAATTCATTGTCTGATAGAAGGAGCCGAAAACGGTTTTAACTCAATGGCAGAATGCGTGGAATCTTTACTTAGAGAGAAATTGGATATTCCACAGAATCAGAATCAGATTTATTGCCATTGTTCATGTAGTACACAAACTAGGAATTTGTCTCGGTGCCATGCTGCAACATTAAAAACATGATGAGATAAAGAGATAAACTAAAAACTAAAAGACTAAAAACATGCAATAAGTGTAGAATAATAAGTAATAATAATAATAATAATAATAATGAGTAATAGTAGTCAAGGCAGTTTTAAATAAATTAGCAAGTAGCAGATAATATGGGGTACCACAGTGCAGTCGATAATGCAACAGAAAAACAGTGATGAACGACATGAGCTGCTGTATATAGTGCACGAGAGTCAATAAGTCACTTAGTGTTCAGCAGTCTGATGGCAGAGGGGAAAAAGCTGTTCATGTGCCGGGAGGTCTTAGTCTGAATGGACTGAAGTCTTCTACCTGAGGGGAGGGGGGCAAACAGTATGTGACCAGGGTGTGAAGGATCGGCTATGATCCGGCCTGCACACCTCCGGGTCCTGGAGATGTACAGGTCCTGGATAGATGGGAGCTTGCAGCCGATCACCTTCTCAGCAGTGCGCACGACGCGCTGCAGCCTTAGTCTGTCCCTGGCAGTGGCTCCTGCGTACCACACGGTTATGGAGGAGGTGAGGATGGACTCAATGATGGCCGTGTAGAACTGCACTAACATCTTGGTGGGAAGCTTGAGCTTCCTCAGCTGCCGCAGAAAGAACATCCTCTGCTGGGCCTTTTTGATGAGGGAGCTGATGGGTGGCTCCCATTTGAGGTCCCGGATGATGGTGGTGCCCAAGAAGCGGAAGGAATCTGCAGTGGTGATGGGAGAGCCTGTGATGGTGGGGGGGGGCAGGGGGGTTGTGACTTTCCTGAAGTCCACAATCATCTCCGCTGTCTTCAGAGCGTTCAGCTACAGGTTGTTGTGGCTGCACCAGGACACCAGCTGGGCCACCTCTTTCCTGTAGACGGACTCGTCGCCGTTGGAGATGAGCCCGATGAGGGTGGTGTCGTCCGCAAACTTGATCAGCTTAACAGACTGGTGGGAGGAGGTGCAGGAGTTGGTATAAAGGGAGAAGAGTAGGGGGGAAAGTACACAGCCCTGGGGAGATCCGATGCTGATGCTAACAGAGTCCGAGACAGACTTCCCCAGCCGCACATGCTGCCTCCGGTCCGTCTGGAAGTCGGTGATCCACCTGCAGAGGGAGTCAGGCACGCCGAGCAGGGACAGCTTGTCCTGGAGCAGAGCGGGGCGGATGGTGTTGAATGCAGAGCTGAAGTCCACAAACAGGATCCTGGCGTAGGTTCCCGGGGAGTCCAGGTGCTGCAGGATGGAGTGGAGGGCCAGGTTGACTGCGTCGTCCACAGACCTGTTGGCACGGTAGGCAAACTGCAGCGGGTCCAGGAGGGGAGTGGTGATGGACTTGAGGTGAGACAGGACCAGGCGCTCAAAGGACTTCATGACTACAGAGGTGAGCGCTACAGGTCTGTAGTCGTTAAGTCCAGTAATCCGTGGCTTCTTGGGGACAGGGATGATGGTGGAGGATTTGAGGCATGTCGGCACGTGGCACAGCTTAAGGGAGGTGTTAAAAATGTCTGTGAAGACAGGAGCCAGCTCTTTCGCACAGTGTCTCAGGGTGGAGGGAGACACACCGTCCGGCCCGGGGGCCTTGTGCGGGTTCAGTCTGGAGAATTGTCTGTGCACGTCCTGCTCACTGATGACAAGGGCAGGGGGGGGAGGAGGAGGAGGAGGGGGGACCGCTTTTGATGAATTAGGGGCCGAGGAGGCAGTGGAGCTGGGTGGAGTGGGGAAGTTGGACGCAGCTGATGAGGTGTCAAAACGGGCGTAATGTTGGGACAGTTTTTGACAAAGGGCTTTGTCATCCTGACCTTTAGAAGCCTGAGGCCGATAGTTGGTGATTTGCCTCAGTCCTCTCCACACAGAAGCCGAGTCATTAGCAGTGAACTGCTAATGACAAACCACCGACACCACACAAACCACCGACTTGAAGATAGAAAAGGCACATCGTTCATTAGCTGCTAAGCCAGCAGCGGAAGCGCCCCCACGTTCGGTGTTGGTAAGATTTTCCAATTTCAAAATAAAACAAGAGGTTGTAAGACTGGCTTGGCAGAAAAAAGGATTTATGCACCAGGAGAGAAAAGTCTTCGTGGAACACGATAACGCCCCGGAGGTCCTTAAAAAGTGCAGGGAATACAATGACACCAAAAAGGTACTACGTGAGAAGAAACTGCACTTTCAGACGCCATTTCCTGCGAAGTTAAGGGTCTTCTACGGCGAAGAAACATGTCTCTATAATTCGGCGGAAGAAGCAACAGCTGACATGGCGAGAAGAGGGCTCCCGGTAATGGTGTTTAAACCCGCAGCAGACCCGAGTGAAAAGATCAAAGCGCAAACATGGACAACACAGAGACCTTCAAAATCCACGGGCCAGCAGCGGGAAACCCAGCGCCAGAGCGTCGCGGATAAACTGTCCGTTTTCAGGTTGGAATAGTGACCATTTTTTTTTTTTTTGAGTCAATCGGCCCATCCAACCCCCCTCCTACAAGGTAACAAACATTAAAGGAGATGCGTATTCAGCATGTGGTAAAACATTTCATGGAACAGTCATAATATTTGAAACAAATAAGTCTTTTTAATAAAAAAAAAAAACTTGTTAAAATAGAAATGTGACAATAATCCACATGTTCTCCCCACACTAACAAATACTGTTTTTGCATGAATGTTTGCTGTGATGGGGTGGGAGGGTGCACACAATTTCACAGGGTATAGGCATAAAGGGGGAAAAAAAAAATCATTACAAGTTCGGATTGGGTTCTGAAACTCACGTTAAAAGCATGGGACAACTTGAGAGGGCCCTCAACACGTAACAGAGCTTGAGGAATTTCCCTCAGAGCCTACACTCCATCAAGGCTCTTCCATGGTCTTTAAAAAGACCTCAGCTCAGGAAGTTCTTTTGACAGTTTTTTGTTTTAAAGTTTTATACACTATGTTCTTAATGTTTTTCTTGTTCTTAATGTTCTTTCAGTTTCTGAGTAGCACAAATGAGGGCCACCACACTGTTATACTAAACAAAACAACACAATGGAGAAACAGGGTGTAACCAAAATAATTTCATATAATGTAAAAGGAATCCTGAATTCAGTTAAAAGATCCAAGATTCTAGGCAAAATGAAAAAAGACAAAGCAGGAATAATATTTTTACAAGAAACCCACCTAACAGACGTGGAACACAATAAACTCAGTAGACAAGGGTTTGAAATGATCTCTTCATCTTCATATAAGTCAGGGAGGAGGAGGGGAGTAGCGACATTGATATCTACCAAAATTACATTTGAAAAAAAATCAGAACACAAAGATAAAGAAGGGAGATACAGTTTGGTAACTGGGCGGCTAGAGGGAGAAGATATCACCCTGCTGAATGTGTATGCTCCCCCAGGGGCTAACTGGAAATTTTATAAAAATGTATTTGACCTAATGATAACTAAAGCTCAAGGTTTAGTGATATGTGGTGGGGACTTCAATCTTAGACTGAATCCATACTGGGATGCTTCTGGTAATTCTCCACATCAAAATAACACCCAAAGCAGGAAGACTCAGATGCTACTAAAAGAAATGGAAATCTGTGATGTGTGGAGGGAACTCAACCCCAGTGTAAAAGACTATACATTTTACTCAACTCCACATTCATCTTACTCAAGGACTGACTATTTTTTTATGTTTAATAGAGACATTGGAAGAGTAGAAACATGTAAAATAGCACTGATGGATCTCTCCGACCACAGTCCGATCTACATGGACTTAAATATCCAAAAATACACAAATAATACATTTTCTTGGAGGTTAAATTCAAATGTCCTGAAAGGACCACTGAAAGATGAATTGGAATCAGATATTCTCAGATATTTGGAAGAAAACGATAATGGAGAAGTATCCCCTTTAATACTGTGGGATGCATGCAAAGCTGTAATAAGAGGAAAGATTATTGCAAAACTGGCAACCCAAAAGAAACTAAGACAAGAAAAACTATCCACATTAGAGTCAGAACTTAAGAACCTAGAAAAAGAACACAAAGGCAACACTCATTCTACTGACTCGCTCAAGATGAAGGAAATTAAAAACCAAATAAATGAGATCTACACAATAGAAATCCAGAAGAAACTTACATTTTTGAAACAAAAATACTATGAAGCAGGCAGTAAATCGGCAAAATTGCTAGCCTATAAATTGAGGAAACAACAAACCGAAAGAGCGATCTACAAAATCAGAGACCCAGTATCAAAGGAAATAAAATTCAGAATTCAGGATATTCTTAAAAGCTTTGAGAATTACTATAAGAACTTATACTCCCACAAAAAACATAAAAACGCATCCGAGGCATTCCTAAACACATTAAACCTTCCCCAACTTACGGAGTCACAAAATGAAACACTACTATCAGAAATACAACCTAAAGAATTGGAAAAAGCAATTATGAAACTTAAAGCTAACAAATCCCCAGGAGCAGATGGCTATACAGCAGAGTGGTACAAAACCTTTAAACAGCAACTATCTCCTCTCCTCCTGAAAACATTTAATTATGTCCTCCACACACGGGAAATCCCCCCCTCCTGGAGAGAAGGGGTCATTGCAGTTATACCTAAACCTGAAAAGGATAAACTAGAATGCTCCAACTACAGACCAATCAGTGTATTAAATCAGGACTATAAGCTTTTTACCATTATCCTTGCCAAAAGGTTAGAAAATATACTGACAGAATTTATTTGAATGAATTTCGGATAGTACATTACAGGTTAAAAGAAACTGTATAATATAACAACAAGGTCAAATTAGACAAAGACTCCTTCTACTATACAATTCCACGTGAGTTATCCGAAAGGGGTGATGGCTGAAGCCGCAGCTTATATTGCCCACCCATATTCCATCCAAGAATTCAAAGGAGAAAAAAGAGAAAACAAGACCTAATTCATTTAGACCAAACAGGTTTTATAAGACAAAGACAGACACAAGACAACATTAGACACACTTTACACATAATTCATCATATAAAAAAATATAACTTAAATGCAGTCATATTGGGATTAGATGCTGAAAAAGCATTCGATTCGGTTGACTGGTCTTTTCTATATAGAATCTTATCCAGTTTCAATTTTCATAACAACTTCATTAGAACTATACAGGCATTATATAAAAAACCAACAGCTAAAATAAGGATTAACGGTAATTTATCATCATCTTTTGAGCTGGAAAGAGGATGTCGTCAAGGCTGCCCCTTGTCTCCACTGCTCTTTGCAATCTTCATAGAACCTCTGAGCCAATGGATAAGACAAAATCAAAAAATTCAAGGTATTACACTTGGTCAGAAGGAACATAAAATAGCACTCTTTGCTGATGACATTTTAATATACCTAGGGCAGCCGGACACTTCTTTACCAGAACTAACCTCAGTTTTTTCAGAGTATGGAGATTTATCGGGGTACAAATTAAACATGCATAAAACCCAAGTTTTAACATTCAACTATGACCCAAATCATTATTCACTAAGCAAACTCAAAACTAACTGGGAGTCAGAATCTATGAAATATCTGGGGTCAATATCCCGAAACAACTCAACAAAATTATAACACTAAACTATGATCCACTGGTGACAAAAATAAAATCCGACCTAGCAAGATGGAATATGATACCATTCTTGGGTACTGCACAAAGATTTGAAGCAGTCAAAATGAATATACCGTACTTCCACGTCTTCTATACCTTTTCCAAACAATACCGGTAGAACCTCCCAAAAAAACATGGCAGGAGCTGGACAGAAGGATCTCAAGATTCATATGGCAGGGCAAGAGACCTAGAATCAGATATAGAACCTTACAGCTAAACAAAGACAAAGGTGGGCTCGCACTGCCAAATATCAGGGACTACTTTAAAGCCGCACAAATTAAAACTCTAGTAGAGATATGTAACCCAGTCTACACTGCACAATGGAAGGAGATCGAATGCCAAATAACAAGTGACATCCCCCTACAGGCGATAATAGGGAACAATGCCTTACCTAAACTTTTGAATAACACTAACCCGTGGATAGAGACCCCGCTAAAAATTTGGTTTAAGATAGTCAGAGAGAATCAAACTAAAGAACCCTATCGACTTCTGCAATGGATTGCCTATGATCAAGACTTTACCCCTAATAAAACAGACACCAGATTTAAAAAGTGGAAGGAGAAAGGGCTGATAAAATATCACGATTTTTTTAAGGGGCAAATTTTAAGAAGATTTGAAAAAACAAGGTCTAATAAATCAAGACCTTTACAGGTTCTTCCAGCTTAGACACCACATAAACAATATACTTAAAAAGGAGGATTTGGAAAGGGCCCAGTCAGGTGTTCTGAAGGTCTTCTTAATGGCATATAAAGGGATCCCAGGGATCAGATACATTTCTAAAATATACCAAGGTCTTCAAGACTTAAAAGGAGACAACACATCATATATAAAAGAGAGATGGGAAAAAGAGGGGAATTTCACTTTACAACTGGAAATATGGGAAAAGCTAAATAAACAGCAATGGAAAAGTACCTCATCCCTGCAGTGGAGAGAATTTGGATGGAAAAACTTGGTAAGATTTTTCAGAATACCTGCACAAAACAAATTTACCCATAAGGGATTGAACTGTTGGCGCTTGTGTGGTGAAAAGACTGCAAATCATTTTCATGTGTTTTGATCATGCCCAGTTATCTACCAATATTGGACCAATGTACAGACAATATTGGGGAAAATATTTAAAATAACAGTTCCCTTTTCTTTTGTAACTTTGTATTTGGGTTTACTACCGGACTCACTGGAAAGACGAGGAGAAAAACACTTATTCAATGTTTTAATATTGGCAAGTAAAAAAGCTCTAACTAAAAAATGGATGTTGAAGGACTGTCCTACACCTGAAGATTGGATTAACGTGATCCAAGACATTTACTCGATGGAAAAGTTGACATTCGCACTGAGACATGACATGGATGGGTTCATGAACTTTTGCCAACCCTGGATCGCATATGTGTCTTCCATTAGATCTAATCTTTGACAAATACCATTTCAATAATGGTTCCGCTCTTTGTTCCAGCGCTACTCAGATGCTCTTTTACCTTTATTTACTTAATTTTCTTTTTGTTTGTTTTTTGCTGGTTTGTTTGTTTTTATTTTATTCTCTTTAATTTCACTTTTTCTTTCACTTTAAAAAAAAGGGGGGTGTTGTAATAATTATTCTTTCAATGTTGTCAGATATCAGAAAATAAAGGAACATGTGATGAAAATGTAAACAATGCATTGCTGTAACGACCTGTATACCCTTTACAAAAACTTAAATAAAGGAGGACATAGAACTATTGAAATGGGTAGCATTTGACAGTCAGTTTGAACCGGCAAAGCAAGATAGGGGATGCAAAAATCTGGTGAACAAGGGAATCCCAGCATGGGGCAATATCGGGAAAAAAAGATTTCGGGAGTTTTGTAAACATGAGAAGAAAATTTAAAATTTGAATTCTTCAGATATCTGCATGACAGATTATTATATGAGGAAGATTAGGCATAACCTCCACACAGATGTGAGCGAGATTATACAATTCATTTTAAGCTCATATGCAGGAAATAAAATAAGAATTATTTCAAAGCTATATCAGAAACTTACGGCAAACAAACATTCAAGTAACTATATAAAGGAGAAATGGGAGAAAGAGCTAAATTTAAACATAACAGAAGAAAACTGGCAAGAAATATGGAAAACACAACACACATCAACAAGTTCAAGGACATGGAGGGAATTTGGATGGAAAAACCTGATTCGCTATTTCATTACACCACAGATTCAAAGAAAATATACAAATACCCAATCTATATGCTGGAGGGGCTGTGGGGCTCAAAATGCAGACCACTCACATATGTTTTGGAAATGCTGCAAAATCTCATCATTCTGGAAATCTATACATGTGACAATGCAGAGGATATTAGGATATAATATACCAATGAACTGTAACCTGATGTATTTATGTGATCTTAAAAGAGACAATGTAATACAGGCTGAGGACAGATATCTAGTTAAAATCTTGTTGATTGCATGTAAAAAAACAATCACAAAAAAATGGCGATCAGAAGTTCTTCCTGACCAAGAGCAATGGACTGACATTGTTGAGGACATACGTTTAATGGAAAAACTAACATATCGACAAAGAATGCAAGAAGGACAATATGAAAAAAAAATGGCGGAAATGGACACACTACAAAGCGCAACAACGAGACAGAAATTGAAAGAATAACCAAAGACACTGGAAAAACCAGAAGAATTAAGAGATGGAAACTAAAAACTTGATGCTCCAACATTTGTCCCCCCCCCCTTTTTTTTTCCTTTTTTCTTTTTTCTTTCTTCCTCTAGCTCCTTTTTTTTAATATAGACTGTGATCTGAATGTAATATGTATGATGAAAAATGAATAAAAATCAAAGTTACAAAAAAAAAAAGACAGAAGTTCTCATCGTACCTAGGCGTACCTAAATCCTTAAAATTTATCTTGCTGACTTTTAATTTAATTTGGCTGAGTAATTTAAAAATTAGAAACCTGCCATCAGATAGAATCAATGTTTGCCTTAATATAATGAAATGTGTCTTAACATAACGATATGCAGTAATTGTTTTAAAATTCTGTCTTTTTCATCCTCTTCTCAGATTAAGACACAGAAGGATGGATCCCCCTACCATTCTCAGTCATCCTGGGTGACAACAGCAGCCAAAGGTTGACTTTCCAAAATGGACTTCCTGGATCAGTCAATGAACTTGTTGGTGAGGTACAAAGACAATGTGGCTTCGACTCTGACTTCAGACTTCAGTTTATGGATGCACTATTTGGGAATGAATTTATGAACCTCACTTCAGTGGATGAAATGCAGAACAGAAGCACCATCAGAGTGATTCCCTTGACAGGAGCCTCAACTCCCCGGTCTTCCACCTCTGCTGCTAGTTTGTGCAGTCATGTTACAGAAGAATCTACGTCCGTGTCTGATGGGTGTGTTGACACAGACATACTCTCTTCAACAGAATCATCAGTCACCCAGCTCCAGGTCATTTTGGCCAAGCATCTTCCATGTTCCTCAGTTTAGCTATGATGCGGAGCTGAAACTGAAGCAGGGCAATGTGGCATACAGGGAAAATGGTACCTTACTTATTCCAGATCCTAAACTGAAGTCAAACATTCTTGAGGGCTCGGTGCAAGAAATAGTCCGGTACAAAGTTTATGTAACCGATAAACAGTTTAACATGATAGGAGAGGCCCTCATCTCTAAGCATCCCTGCCTGACTGAGAAGGGCTCCCTGACTGGATATGCAGGATGGAAAGCCAGCTTAAAAAACAAACTGGCAATTTATCGCACTCACTTGAGAAAGCTGGGATGTCGAGAGGTGATGATAAACTCTTTGAAGCACAAACCAGAGGGCAAAACAAGTCCTGCTTTTGGCATCAAAAGACCAAGACGGTCTGAAGTGAACTATTGTCCCCCCTACCCTACTGGAGAATCTGATGCAAGCCTTGAACGTGTCAGAGTGGAACTTCTTTCAGATGTTAAAAAGAGGAACAACAGGGAAGTAGTGAAGATGAAAATGGAAAAGACATTTGCCTATAGGAGATATGAAGTGGTTTGTGACACACCCATGATAAGACTTTCAGGCAAGATGGCCAGCGCTGTTCGAAACAAGTGAGGTGAGTGATTATAAAATTTGCTTAGAATGTGATCTTGGCTTTATGTTTTCAAACAATTGTGCATAGACTGACTAAAAATCAACTTATGAATTCTAAGATTATTCATAATGTATAAATATTTGAATTTAACTTTATCTTACAAGTCGGTGGTTAATCAGTATAAAACCTTTCAATGACCAACGTTCTAATTAATTCTTTCAATGTCTTTGTCTGTGATAATTCTTGTTTTCAGATAAATGCCGAATTTAAGCGCATTACCACCGTACCACTGCAATCCAGATTTTTCTCACAGCTAGATGTGCTATCTGACAAACTTCTGAAGCTTTTTGAGAAGAGAGGAGGACAAACTGGCAAGCAACTACAGAGCATTTTGGCACACATGACTCAAGTAAGAATGCATTTTGGAAAAGGAAAATATTGCTTTGATAGTGTACATATTTGATTGAGGAAAAATGATTCTAACTGATTTGTTCTGCTTATCCTTCTTGACTTAGAATGAAGATACAGATGTAAGATGGGAATGCGTTAACAAGGGACTGTGCGTGTATCTAAATGAGGACCCGGAAAATCTTGTGAGAGAGTACATGGTGAGTATGATTATTAGCAGCCAGTGTTTTCAGATTTAACTTAAACTTTTCCTTCTTACACATCAAGTTTTTGAAACAAAAAGGAATCAGCATTTTGCACTTACCTGCAGTTGAGAGAGAATACTTTTTACTCAATTAGTAGTTCCGCAATGACTAATTTTCATATTTAAAATGTACTTTTAAAAAGAAGAGTTCAAGAAATACAGCAGATTCTAAAAGATTAAATCTGTGATTCCCAACTAAGTTGGCTTGTGACGTTTGTCACATTTCAGACGTATATAAGTTTTGGCAGCGAGGGAGGTGCCTTTGTGACCTCTAGGTTAATACAGGCCATAAACTATTTCGTAATAAAAGTCACGTTAAGAAATTAAGGGATTCTTTCCACTGAAAAACTAAGGTAGAGGGCTTTTAAATTGACACAGATGCATGTCGTGTTGAATTTGTTTTAACAGCATTATACAGTAATAAAAATAACACAAGATCATCACAAAACAGGTTTTCTCACTAAAATTGACCAAGTATTCTTATTAAATCAGCCACTACAGCATAATACTTCTAGTCTTATATTTAAACATTATTACACGAGAGGGTGTGCTTTACCGTCATTATTGTCATGACAGTGATGCGGTCAGTGTTAGCATCACTGAAGTGACAATGACAGTAAATCACACCCTCTCATGTAATAATGTGATTATACAACCATTGCCAACAAAATAAAATGTATAATCAAAATGTATTCATACTGTGGACATTTCACTCTCAAAATATAAAAGTTTTTTGCTAGTATTCTCTGTTTCAGTGGAAATATGAGGTCTGACGTAAACTAGTCCCTGTCAGCAGCCAACTTGGGCTCATGTTTTCTAGACATGGAGATTTCCCAAAACTGAATACCACACATAGCAACACAAAACTGCTTTGCAGCTCAATTGTGTTGTAACTAGAATAACTGAAAAAATATTTTTTTTTCATGGACTGATAGTTATACTTCTTGTGGCATCTCAGTCATTTTTAAGCAACAGGTGCCGTGACGACCACTCAGCTGATCTTTATCTGCAACACACTTGTTTTTACGGTTTTATTTAAATATAGGCAACGGTTTTCCAGTGTCAGCGCTAGAACAAAAATCTGCCTTTTAATAAACTCACCAGCAGATGTTTCTTTTCAGCTGGGGGTGTGTCGCTCCTGTTTAATGTTAGATAGCGGCAATAAGATAGGCGGAGTAATATTTTCAGTGATGAGGGTTTTTCATTTGAGCATGGCTAGCCGTGCTGTCTTGCTAATTTAACATTCTAAGAATGTTGAGAACCGATCAGATTGCTCGGTTGGATCTACATGTTGTATAATTGTGTTTTACTTGATTTAATTTGTTGCCTTTTATTAACTGTACACTTTGCAGGCTGGAGATGAAGCCTTCCAAGGATCCAATGAGGACACCACGGCAGGAATATATGTTGTCAAACCAGGAGATGCCACCAGTAAACCAGAGGACATGGGGGTTGGCCTTGAAGGCCAGATTGTACTGCGTGATCTGGACAACGTTGCATTTGGTGCTGCAATGTTGTTTGGCTTAATGTATGCCTTGAACCTCAACTACCCCACTGAACTGAAGTGTACTTTTGAAGTGCTCCAGAAAGTTGTGATGGAGCTCGACAGCGACACTCTCTCTAAGAAAGCCCAAGTTCTAAAAAACAGACTCCATCAGTGAGCTGTTGCCATACACTGAAAAAAAAAAAATCTGTTCAATTTACATGAAAAAAATATGTACATCGGTTGCACATAATAAAGTTATGTTTACCAAAAATATACGCAATTCTTATTTGTTCAAAGAACACAACTTTCTTATAAAAATTTAAAGTTTTTTTTTTTTCAGTGCATGACATAAAAGAAAAACTTTAAATTTTTATAAGAAAGTTGTGTTCTTTGAACAAATAAGAATTGCGTATACTTAACACAAATACATTTTTTTGGTAAACATAACTTTAGTATGTGCAACCGATGTACATATTTTTTTCATGTAAATTGAACAGATTTTTTTTTTCAGTGTACATTTCTGATAATAAACTATTCAGACTCCCATACAGGCGTGTACCCCCTAGTCAGTATCAGAAATTAAGACAGGTGCTGAATGAAATGGAGGAAAAAGACATGATCAGGAAATCAACTAGTATGCACCTCCTTTGGTTCTTGTGTGGAAAAAGAATGGCGACCTCCGCATTTGCACAGATTTTCGCTGGCTGAATAAGAGGACTCTGAAAGACGCTCACCCTCTCCATCACCAGGCAGATTGTCTGGCAGCACTGGGAGGTAACTGCCTCTTCAGCACAGTGGATTTAACGTCCGGCTTCTACAACATGCCGCTTCATGAGGATGACAGGAAGTATTCTGCTTTTACCACTCCAATGGGCTTATATGAGTACAATCGCCTGCCCCAGGGATTATGCAATAGTCCTGCTAGTTTTATGCGCATGATGACTGCCATTTTTGGTGACCAGAATTACTTGACTTTGTTGTGCTATTTGGATGATCTGCTGATTTTTGCATCTGATGAGGAGAGTGCATTGCAGCGCCTTGAGATGGTGTTCAGCAGGCTGCGTAGGCACAACTTGAAGTTGGCACCCAAAAAGTGTTTTTTCCTCAGGAGATCTGTGAGGTTTCTTGGTCACGTAATTGATGAGAATGGTGTTTCAACCGACCCTAGTAAGGTTGAAAACATCGCAAAAATGACTTGTACTGACCTTATGGACACTGATGGTGTGACACCGTCCCAAAAACGACTTGGATCCTGTTTGGGGATGGTTAATTACTATCAGCATTTTGTGCCAGGATATTCTGCCATTGCCAAGCCATTGTTCAGCCTGTTGAAAGGTGGAAAATTTAAAGGCAGATGTAAGAAAACCAAGATGGCTTGCAGAAAGCTTTGTGCTTCTGATTGGACCCAAGAGCACATACATGCCTTTGAAAGTCAATTAATCAGTGAACTCCTTAAAGTGTCCGGTGTCAGGAAATCTCACACTACCCCTTACCACCCAGTGGGAAATGGGAGTGTCGAACGGTTTAATAGGACACTGGGTGGGATGATTCGTGCACTGTCCCCTGAGGTGAAAGCTAACTGGCCACAACGGTTGCAGACTTTGACATTTATGTACAACTGTACAGCCCATGAGACGACTGGCTTTCCTCCTTTTTACCTCATGTATGGCCCTGTACCCCGTTTGCCAGTAGATGTCATGTTTCGTTCTGTTCTTCGCGATGCTGATGTAACCAGTTATGACAAGTATGTGGCAACTCTCACCTGTGAGCTAAAAGAAGCAATGATGGTTGCTCAGGACCGTGCTGCTAAGGAGCAACACAGACATGCTAATCTTTACAACAGGAAAGTGACAGGATCCAAGATTGAGATTGGTGACAGGGTGCTTTTGGCCAACAGAAAGGAAAGAGGCAAAAAGAAAACTGCTGATAAGTGGGAATCAACTGTTTACAGTGTAAACAGTTGATTCCCACTTATCAGCAGTTAACTGATAAGTACTTAACATTCAGTTATGGATGTGAACCCGCAGACCCATACATACAGAACTTGTGACACTCTTACTGGACGGACAAAAGTGGTCCACAGGAATCTGTTGATGCTGGTAAATTTTCTTCCTGTGGTGGATGTGTGCGACGTGTCCAACCATGGTTCATCCACCTTACTTCCAGAAACCTTAGCTACAGACATTGATGATGAGGGAGATGCATCTGATGTGGACCTCTTCGAGGGAGAGAGTGAGGCTGGTACAGGTGATCCGTCTTCATGTGGAGAAACACATGAACCATTAGTTGATCCAGAACCTGTTGACTCTGAAAGGAGAACGGTTGAGTGGATCACGCAGCTCACTGAACCATCTGTGTCACAGGTAGACGTTTCTGATGTGACAAATGTGTCCTCTGACCCCCAGAACTCTTCAGTTGCACCTGTTGCTCAAGGTGTAGATCATCCCATGTCCTCTGACTCTAGACCTGTGACTACAGCTGCTACTGATACTCATGGTGGACAAACACTTGACAGTCAACTAGTTTCTGTTCCTGATTCCGAGAGACAGACAGACACTCCCCTTGTTCGCTGTACTGTTGACCAGACGTCACGTACACATTGTGACCGTCCAAATGCACAATCTCAAATCAGGTCAAGATTTGGTCGCCTGATTAGACCTGTAAATAGACTAGTGCAGACAATGTCCAGGCAAGATGTAATTCAGGACAAGTTCAATGTTAAGGCTGTTTGTAGGTCTGTGTTTCAGACCCTGACTGACTAATTGCTACATGAGTGGACTATCCTTTTGTGGACTTGACCTTAAATTCTAGTGATCAGCTATTTTATTTTATTTTATTATACATGAGCTTTTACTACACTAATAGTTGGGGTTTTTGGTGGGGTGTACAAGGCACTCCATTACCAGTGGTTGGGTTGAGAGATAAGCGCTGCTCTCATGCCACTTTGTCCTTGTGTGGGACACTCTTTCAGATGGTGTTCTTTAACTAACCCCGGGTGTTTTGTTTATTGTCATGAGTTCTGTGTAGCTGTGGCTCAAGTTTGATAAAATTCAGTGGGGTGGGTGTAACGGAGTCGAAAATGCACCTTAAACATTCCTTTTCTCAGTCATGCTTTCCTTTATATTATTGTGAATTTTATTTACTTGAGTGCTTTTATTTTGGCGGTACACTGCCCACATCCGCTCTTCCCGTACCTCCGAGGCTCCGGTAGTTCCTCCTTTCCCCCACAGTACCGCTTTGCTTTGCTGGGGGAGCCTGTGTGGGATCGAGGTACAGACGAAGAGTGATGTGTATTGTTTTATTTCTCCAACAGGAGCAAATAAATTGTGGGAAACATCAGTCTGGTGTCATCGTGATCCATATGCCGCCTACACGTATTACACTAGTGTCCCCGATCACAGCCGTTTAAGGGTGCCCAAAAAGGGGGACCCGTTACAATATGGATGACCTGTCAAGACAACTGGATCGATGTAACACAGGCTGTGTTGTGGGCGGCTCTGTCATCAATCATCTCATGTATGCAGAAGACCTAGTAATAATGAGTCACTATAGTGCTGGGCTGCAACAACCATTAAGAGTTTGCTCACAATATGGCAGCGATCACAACATCAAATTTAATGCTAAGAAGAGTAATGTCATGATTGTGAGATGCAGAGAGGACAGGGAACTAGTTTTTCCTACCTTTAAACTGTGGAGCAGCTACAGGACTGATAGTATGAGAAGGCTGACTGTGGCCTACAACGATACACTGAGGCTGCTGCTTCAGGTGCCCAGATGGCACAGCGCCAGCCAGCTGCTGATGACGGGGTATTCCTACGTGCAAGGCACTACTGAGGAAACTTATGTACAATTTTATGTGTCGTCTGGATGACTCGGAAAACAGTATCATACAGACCCTGATAAGCCCTAGGAAGAGCAGTCTCCGATCTACCTCTGCTCTCAGAAGACACTGGTACAACAGCCTCTACAGGAACTCTTTATAAAGACTGTTATGCTGTTTTTATTGCTGTTATGTTGTGTGGGTTTTTTTTTCTTTTTTATTGTCTCCCTGAAGCCCCTACCCCTTTTTATTTTATATGGACCTGCTAGTGTGTCTGAAATAAATATTATTATTATTATTAACTAAAATGGTTCAGTCTTTGATGTTTTCTGACTTTGCAGCTGTAGTCTACAGCTGTCTGTTTCAGGGCAATATCAATGCCAGACAACTGGGACACACCAGAAAAACATCAGTCACTAGTGATGAGTTATTATACTGATATTTGATATCAGTCAAAAAGATGAATATCAATACGAGTCAAGAAGAGATTCAAGATCTTAAAATCTTGAATCTCTTGCTATATTAGCACATCCAAAACTATAACAGTAATCCACCATAGATCATGCGTTGCTGCTTATTAAAGGTGAGGTAATGAGCCGTTCTAATTGGTTTATTGCATATTATTCCCAGAACACACCTCTGAATAATGAAGAGCGTTTTGGCACTTTTCCTGCTTCCTTCCATGGTTGTAATAGCAAAATGGACTTGAACGTGCCCATGAATGATGTTTGCACTTCTGACATCACACCTTTGAGTAGACGGTGGTGACAGGCCGGTCTGTTTCCACCGCTCCTCCTGCCACACAAATTACTCTCTTAATCCTGGCAGCATAGCAGTTTTCTGTCTTGGCCTTTTTGATGTTCTCAGTTTCTGCTCCTACTCTCCACCACACAGACGCTGAATGACTGCTTGACTAAGCACAAAGTTGGCATAAAATTTACATTTTTAATCACATTTTCCTATAATAGAGGGAGTGTATTCAACTACTCTCACCACTATGTTAGTTAGGCCCTATGCTCCATCAACACAACTCTGATAGTTTCTGACTGTTATTTCAGCAAAATAATAAATAAGCAGAAAATGCTGATACCACATTATTAGTACATTGTGGAGAGTGTGAATAACGGAGGCAGATTCATGGACAGACGACTTTATTCCACTCTCTCATCAGTCATACACAGGAAAAGCATGTCACAATACACCATGGTTTCCCCTTTTATCCCAACCGCTCATCTCACATTTGCATGACATTTCACATCA
Organism: Pholidichthys leucotaenia; assembly: GCA_020510985.1. Lineage (NCBI taxonomy): Eukaryota > Metazoa > Chordata > Actinopteri > Cichliformes > Pholidichthyidae > Pholidichthys > Pholidichthys leucotaenia. The sequence goes on from CM035842.1 coordinate 11,376,853, forward strand.
TATTGCATGACATTTAACATCACAATACCTTCATCCTTTCTCCCCCCAACCTCTTCTTCCTGCTATCTCCCCACGATCTCCCTAGCTACTGTTCTCCTCTCTTTACCCTCTGCATCCAGTCTGAGATGATTCACCCGGTCTCTGCAGCATAACCATTATTAGGTAAAATGATAACATATTCCTTTATTTCATATAAAAATGTCTCAACAACATGAAAACGGGATGCCTTCCCAGTGAATGTCAACTCCGTCGGACACAAAACAGGCATCTGTTGATGGTGGAGCCATTTTTTTTTTAGCCTGATGCTAACATAACTTACTTAATGAGAATTAAATTATCTCGAGATTTCAAACAACTTTGTCAGAGATTGGATGACCGTGTTGACGGATTATGGGTGTGACATGTCAGACTTCCACATTCTGATTTAATACTCATAAAACTTGTGAGGGCTTTTCTGCTGTGGATGCACTTTGCATAGAAGGGCTTTGGAAATGAGCTCCTTCAGAGTGACACCTGAGCCGAGAGCAGCCTGATTCTCTTACACTTTCATAATTACCTGACGGTGTTGGCATAAAGTTGGGGCACAGGTTTAAAACCTTGTAAAAAAGAAATGAATATATTATTGAAAGACAGTTTTGCTTTGGTGTGAGATAATATCAAATGTTTCTTTTGATGAAACGGGCTCTTTAATAATTAAATAAGCAGCTTTATTGCACATGAAAGTTTGAACTTTTCTCTGAGGGCATGTTGTTTTAGAGGGACATTGTAGTTTTTGAAGGGAAAGCACTTATATTGTTTTTAATATGCTGATAAATACAGTAAATTCAACTTGACCTTTATTCAGTTGTGCTTGTATAAAGGTCACCAGAACCCGTGAGATCGGTCTTTCCAGGCCGCTGCACCACGGCTTTGGAACGCTCTTCCCCTGTCCTTGCTCTGCCTCGAGTCTGTTGACTCTTTTAAGAAACTCATTTGTTCAGTCAGGCTTTTAGCTCTCATTGAATGGCTTTTATTTCTTCACTGTTTTCTCTTTTTATCCCTATTAATTTGTATATTGTATCTTATTTCTCTTGATTTTAATTTCTGGGTATTTGTAAATGTTAACTTGCTGTGAAGCATTTTGTGATATAGATCTGTGAAAAGTGCTGTACAAATAAACTTTGCTTGCTTGTAAGCTGACATAACTCCAGAGTACATAAACTCATAGCCGCAGCTGAATGAACAGCAGTGATTAGCAGTGGTTATAATATGACGGTGCCCATAAATTTCCATAGCCTGGAGGTATGTAAATCTATAAGCACAACTGTGCATATATACTGTATATTTATGCCTTCTTTGGGCACTTTAAGATAGTATTTGATCAGTCAGGAAACAAGGAAAACATGCCATGAACCTTTTATAGTGATACAAAATATGCAATTTTACAAAACCAACCATTTTCTGTACAGCTGTTAAAAAAAAAAAAAAAAAAAAAAAAAGCAGTTGAACAGAATATACATGACGGCATTCATTCATTCATCACAGTTCATTCGAAACAAAATGCCAACGCTATAAACAAATGTACAAAAACTTATGAAAGTGCATCAGTGCTCCAAGCAGGTGAAAGGCAGACACACAGCCTGGTGTGTCACAGAAAATCCTTGTGAATATCGAGTCAAATATATAAAAAATGTGTCATTTCAAGCAAATAAATATATCAACACCCCATCGATAAAAAAGCTATAATTCATCTATGACTGGGTCCATGTCTTCACACTATAGAGATGCTGTTCATGCTGCACACACACTTCTCCACAATCATGCTGGGGAACTCGGCCACCTCGATCTCCGTGTAGTCCCCCTTCTTCACCAGGTACATCATGGGCAGGGGGGCGCTTTCTGATGCCATGCACCGCCGCTCCCCGTAGCTGTAGTTGCGCTTGGGCTGCCTGCAGCCACCCACGCACTTGTAGGCCTGGTAGCCTGCGGGCTCGATGACCCAGTACTGTGTCCAGGTGAGGGAGCGGAAGTTGATGAAGTACTTCTCTCTGCAGCAGATGTCGTCGTTCTGGCTCCCGTCACAGTCACCACGAGAGCTGGGGAGCAAACGGTGGGAAACGTTAGATCACTGTGCAGCTTTCCTGTCAGTTTGCTTTAAAGAAGGTAGTGAGAAAAGGGGGTTTAGGGCCCCTAAATCCCATAGCTACACCCCTGTTTCCCGTACAGCTGTAGGATTATAATGGGTTTCTTTTTCCAGCTGAAACGCCGACAGTAGGCAATTTGTTATTTTTTAACAAGGGGGATGGAGGGTATTCACCAATAACTAAATTGCATACAAATTTGCTAAAATAAAAGTGCAAAGATGTGGTAAAAGATGCAAAATTTAATAATTAAAAAAGTCACAAATTACACTTTAATTACACAGAATAAAAATTTAACCAGCATCCAGATGAGCACTGCAAATTTATGAGGAAACAAAGCTGAAAATTTATATGGGGAAAAAAGTCACAAATTTATAAGAAAAAGGTTGAAAATTTATGAAGAAAAACATTTGAAAATTTACAGGAAAAAAGCTGCAAATTTATGAGAAAAGTCAGTTTTGTTTTTTTTAAGTTGCAAATTCATGAGAAAAAAGTTGCAAATTTACAAGAAAAAAGTCACAAATTTATTAGAAAAAAGTTGTGTGTCCTAATAATCCCAGGAGCTATGTTGTCGGGGGCAACTTGCCCGTGCTAGATCCCCATGAAAAAGTTACACCAAGGTGGGTTCACCACCTACAGAGAGGATCATTAGCTAATTCCCTTCCACAGCATGTGGAACACCATTTGGTGTATGGGGCGGCGCCTATCTCCGTTTCTCTGACCCTAGGTCACACAGCTACTCTAAGTAGTGAAAGCTACAGTGGGGGGTCAGTCCTCTGGTAGCTCTGTGCGTAACTTTACTTTCCCCGTTCCATTATGCTGAGCACCACGCTAGAAGGCAGAAAGTACCATTTTTATATGGTCTTTGGTATGACCCGGCCGGGATTTGAACCCCTGCCTCCCGGGTGTGGGGCGGATGCTCTACCACAGAGAGGATCATGGTGCCCTGTTAATCAGTCTCTGCTTGGACTGTTGTTCCCGCAACCCGGACCTTGTACCCGGTCAAGTCCCCCCATAACCAACTCGCCCCAGCCAGTTCCAGCTGCCCCATAACCAGCTCGCTCCATGGCCAACTCGCCCCACAACAAACTTGCCCTGGATGGGCGGAGCATCAGCAGGGACCAGGGTCTGACAGACAACAGTGGTGTATCCAACACAGAACATGCCGGGAGAAGCAGCGGCCCGGCGCGACCTGGCGATTTCAACAAACAACAGAAAATGAGGCTGCTGAGTTCGGCTCGTTCTCTGTGCCGCGCCACAGGCCATCACTTGATGGAGCGAGTTGGTTATGGGGCGGCTGTACCTGGCTGGGGCGAGTTGATCCTGGGGGGGACTTGACGGTAAACCCCCGGACCCTGGATGAGCGGTGGAAGATGGATGCATGGATGGAAATGATTTTCAATCTTTAACCGAGTGAATGCCACTTCTCGAATAGCTTGAGTGGGCCCACATTGCCTGCAACAGCTCTGTTCTCGCTAGGAACACTGAACAAAAAAGTTATATAATGCTGCTTTAAGAGAGTAATGTGTCAAATGAAAGTGTGTATTTATGAGGAAAAAATGTACATTTATTAGTATAATATACATAACAATATTTTTGGAAGATTTATGAAAAATACTTTCAAATTTACTAGGAAAAAGTATTAAATTTTACATTAGATAAAGATAACAATTGATGAGCTGCGTGGAAGGCGCGTCGCGGTAGCAAAGCAGAGAGGCAGCCTCGGATGGAGGCTAGTGATGGGATCCACGGTTCACTGAAACGTACCGAGTCAAGCTGAGAAGATCCGTGATACACTGAATCACTCAGCGCTGCACTGAAGCTTCACCTGCCTACAGCTCACTGAACTGAGTCAGATGAACCGAGTGGGCGGGGCTCGTTTGCTCCTCAGGCGGGTGCATCGGCTGCTGATCCCTGGCTTCGGTGAGTGATTCATACAGTACATTCACCCATAAAAACTAGCCCGCTCCATTCATGCAGGCACAGCTGAATCAGCAAGTGAGCAGCTTCACCAGCAGGTTGAGAAACGAAAGGAGGGGGACGGACCCCAGTTTCACTTGGGTGGTTCAAATCTGTTGGCATTAGCACTAAAGTTTTCTGTTGCTGCTGTACGTGCAAATGTCTGCAAAATTGTCACTGGATTGTGGTTCTCAATAAAACTGAAACAGCTTTCAGCGGCATTTTAGCAGTATTTTAGGTGGTCTGATTTTGATGTTTATTCCTGAGGCAAGACCTTGATATATGATTCAACAGAAGACATATAGAAGACAGTTAATCATGACTGAAATTGTGGGCCGTTCAGTACGGGCTCATCCTGTACGCCACACAGGTAGAGGCGCTTTTTTCAACCGATCTGTTAGATCATTTAAAGGTAAAACCGCGTTATAGGCTGTACTGTGCACCATCTGTGATAATGCGTTAATGAAGCAGATGGCCCTGAGCCAGGCAGAATTAAAACGGTGTGCACGATAATTGTCCTCAAAATACGTTAATTTTAAGCCGCTGGTACGATACTGGCAACACTGAGAAGGCGTCTAAACGCGTGAGGCTGTGGTTGAATGTGGCCAGTAAACGTGCTCTCAGGGCGAAGGACAAAAACCAACTGAAATAATTAATAAATCTGCTTCAGAGAACCACTTTGGAGCAGAAGCATTCACGTCCAGTAGTTTTTAATCTCAGCCGGTGATTGGCTGTGAAATTTCTCCAAACCACGAGAACCGGTGAAGCGGCGCCCCTGTGCCGTGACACGGCAACACTTCCATCAACGCACACGAGTGGCGATGGGCAGAACGACAGGTGAGGACATGGGACAATTGTCACTTCGATTGCCCTCCACCCGGCGCGCTTACCCGTATTCTTGCAGGTCGAGCGTGTACAGGACGAGCTCGGGCTTCCCCAGCGCGCTCTCGTTCCGCTGCTGCGCGATGAAGCGCACCCTCCGCGCCATCTCCGCCGCGTAGTTGCCCGGCCTCTCGCCCTCGATCCGCACCTCCAGGTGCAGCGGCGTCCGCTTCTGCGTTTTGGACCAGTAGTGCACCGCCTGGGTGACGTCGAAGCTCTTCCAGCCAGAGTCGTGGACGGGGACCAGCCTGTGGACGGAACGGGGACGGTCGGTTAAATGCGCCCGGAGAACAACTTGAATTTGGCAACAGGCCAACCGAGATATGGTTAGAAAAATGATCTTACCGGGAGTCTACCAGGGATGTCCGGTTGGATCCGCCGGGCTTCACCTCCAGCCAGTAAATGCTGACCCTGGCGCTGCTGACGGAACGGTGGTTCTTCCTCTCCACCTTGGACCGCTTGTGGTGGGTCGGCCGCTGGTAGAGCTTCAGCTCCGCCATGGTCACCTCGCTGTTGTCCGGGATCCTCGCCTCCATGTTGAACAGGATGCGTTGTCGAGTCGTGTCCGAGTACTCGTACACCCCAGAGATGTCTAAAGACACAATTTAATGTGCGTTTGTTTGAAAAATGCACGTTAGCTAAATGTGCGTCGGTGCGTAAAATGATCTTTACGCACAGATGCGCACGGAAACGGCTGTAAAGTTTAACAGCTACATGCAACAAAAAAAATCAAAACCATGTTACGAATGCTTGGGGGGTGGGTGGGTGTTAAAGGTTGTACCTGCAGAGCCCGGGATTCCTCTCAGGATGCCAGCCAAGCTGGGCAGAGATCTGCGCCTCCTGCTCTGGTAGGTCTTCAGCATGGACGCGTATTTATTCCTGATGTGCGTGGGGATACGTAGGCTCTCCACATCCCTTTTCTGGATATTCGGAACTTCTTCCAGTCCAAGTCTCTGCAGCAGAGCCTGCTTCACGTCCTCATGCGTAAAGGCTTTGGATAAAACAAAGAGCGGGACGCACAGCAAACACACCCGGAGCAGTTCCGTCAGTGCAGACTTCATGGCGACAAGCGGGGACAGGGTGCGCACATTTATTACAGAAGTGAAGATTTCCGAAGCGTCCGACGCCTTTTATATGGTGGGACCACCTCCCAGCCTGCTTGCACTTCAGGAGCGGGGGGGGGGGGGGGGGGGGCGGGGGGGGCAGGGATCCTTATCTGAAGAAAGACCTGAAATCGTCCTGAACAGGATAAAGCTTCAAAAAGCAGCAGTTGGCAGCCGTTATTGTGTGGTGTGATCTCGCCGCCATAAGTCCAGTTTCACTGCGTGTTTGATGTCACCATGGGGACCACTGATGGAAATGAGGGTAATACACATGCAGCAAAATGTGGCCACCCACTGAGAGAGGCCATGTTTTATTTGAAATGGCGTGAATGACAATGACTGAGCTGGGGGGGGGGGGGTAGCCGGAAATGGTATTCTAGCAAGTTACCCCAGGATATTAAATACTCAAGTAAGAGCAGTAACCAAAAAACAGCGCATTACAAGAGTGAGGTTTTTCCTCATAAACTGCTTTTCCTTTTCTCCCAAATTTGTGATTGTTTTCCCCTCTTATAAATTCAACATTTTTTGTGATAAATTTGTGAAACCCTTCATGCAAATTCGCTTTTTTACTTCCGCCAAGGAGGTTGTGTAATTGGGTTGGTTTGTCTGTTAATTGGACTATGCAAAAGCTGCAGTGTTTGATGTTTTTTTGATGAAACGTTCACCAGCGATAGCCCTCAGCCCAAGGAGGAGCCCGCTAAACTTTGGTGACGATCCGAGAACGCATATCTCTGCCAAGGCTCTTGTCTTTTGTGTTAGCAACAATCCTCCAAAACTACTGCGTAGATTTTGATGTAATTTTCGGTTTACCGTCAAGTCCTCCCATAACCATCTCGCTCCACAACAATCACGCCTGTGGTGTGGCGCAGCGAACGAGAAATCGCTGACTGTAATTTTTTTTTCTGCTAGGGAGGAGAGGTTTTTTTCAGTGTTACAGTTTTAATAAAAATATATATTTTCAACCCATCTGTTTTGACCAAACTTTTAATTTCTTTGAAATTAAAACATGTGACCAGCAAACACCGGCGGCGGTGGATCCAGTCAGTTGATCGCTTGAAGCCAGAGCGCAGCTGTTTTCCATGATAGATCCCACTTTGCTTTTGGCTGCTCCGCCCGGCAAAAGCGCACTGCGTGCGTTATCTTGTTGATTTTTTTTTTTTCACTTTACTGAAAAAAAACTTTTTCTATCGCCATCAGTTAGCGTGCCTTTGAGCCAGCTCGTGTCAGCAACTTGGGCCACTGCTCCTCCCGGCATGTTCTGTGTTGGACACACCGGTGTTGTTTGTCAGATCTGGTCCCCGCTGACGCTCCACCCATCCGGGGCAAGTTGGCCATGGAGCGAGCTGGTTATGGGGCAGCTGTAACTGGCTGGGGCAAGTTGGTTATAGGGCGACTTCCCCAAGTACCCAGTTTTCACCAGAACTGGCTGCTGGCCCACACACGAGCCCATAACATTTTGAAGCTGATCCATGAGGGACGGAAAGAGCCTTGGTGGAGTTATGTGTTCTCTGAGTGCTTTTCTAGTTTTCTTGTGCATTTGGTACCTCTTTTAGTCTCAAAATTGCAGCTCATTTCTTGTGAATTTTTGAGTTTTTCCTCAAATATAAACTAGCCACATGTGCCCTCTAATATAAAACAGATCATATATGGCAAGAGGAAACTTTCAAATATTTCCTGAGCCAGAGAAGAGAGACAGTGATCACCCCTGCCAAGGAGGTCGTGTTTGTTTGTTTGTTTGTTTGTTTGTTTGTTTGTGTTGTTAGCAGGACTACGCAAAAACCACTGAAGAGGTTTGGATGAAATCGTCATCAGAGGTGGCCCTTGGGCTACAGATGAACCTGTGAGGTTTCGGAGGTGATCTGGCCAGGATGCAGCTTCTGGATCACTTTCTCACACTAGGGCCTTGGCAGAGGTATGTGCTCTCTGAGTGAGTGAGAAATGGGATGAGGAGAAAAAAACCGAAGAGACAAACTTAATTGGTAATTGTTTCAAATGAGTGAAATCAAGTTCAGTTGAATAAAAATGCAGATTTTCGTCAAAAAGTATCCTGCATTAAAAGTATTCACAAAAGTACAATTTTGTGAGTACATGTACTTGGTTAGATGTAACTACACACAGCACCAGTAAACATCCAGGGAACAGACATCGAGATGGTGACATCCTATAAGTACCTGGGTGTTCATCTGAACAATAAACTAGACTGGTCACACAATACCGACGCACTCTACAAGAAGGGACAGCGCAGGCTGTTCCTACTGAGGAGACTCAGGTCTTTTGGTGTACAAGGGGCGCTGCTGAAGACATTCTACGACACGGTGGTGGCATCAGCCATCACTTTTGGAGTGGTCTGCTGGGGCAGTGGCATTACAGCAGCAGATAGGAAGAGACTGAACAAACTGATCAAGAAAGCTAGCTCTGTCCTGGGGCAACGCCTTGACCCAGTGGAGGAGATAGGAGAGAGAAGGACGGTGGCTAAACTGTCATCTCTGCTGGAGTCCGAGTTCCACCCTATGCAGGACATACTGAACGCACTGAGGAGCTCATTTAGCAGCAGACTACATCATCCTAGGTGCACAACCAAGAGGTTTTGCAGGTCCTTCCTACCTACGGCTGTCAGACTGTATAACTTAAGCAGGGCTGCTCGCAGAGATAGCAAAAAAACGTGACGACCTAATAGTATTGAATGCAAAAGACGCAACAGACTTACACAAATGGTCCCCTCCAGTATACAACTAGGACAATATCAGTCGCTACAGAGGGTGACAATATGTATGGGTACATATTCATACTATGTAGGATAACTAAGTAGACGGTTATGCTGTTTATTCCATCTTGCTACAATGCGCCGCACTTTGTATATATATTTATATATTTATGTTTACGTATGTATATCCACTGCTCTTATTTATATTTTTCGTATCTTCTTAATTATTGCTCTGAGTGTTGCTATCCCTGTGCTGTTGCAATCCTGGAATTTCCCCATTGTGGGACTAATAAAGTCTTATCTTATCTTATCTTATCTGCGCCTGGCGGCTTCAGAACCTGCTGCTGCCCTCTTCATCCCTACACTTCTAATTTGTCCCACTGAGACCACTGTCCTCCCACTGCTGCTGCACATGTGTCCCAGGCAGACGTCTCTTGACCCTGTGAACCTTCCCTCTCCTCAGTAGCACCCTAGTCCGCGTGCCCGCACACACCCTGGCTGTGTACATTCCACTGGACGATGTCAGACGAGGCCAGTCTGGCAGCAGTCTGTCACAGGGTTGCCCCACTCCCGTCTGGGTGCTTAAAAGTTATTTTGTCCAGCAAATGTTGCAGATGTGTAGACCAGCCTGGAGCAGCCACCTGTTCCGTGGGGTTCTGATATGTACAGTAGGCAATTTGAAGGGGGATGCTGTGACCCTTTTTAGCAAAATGAGCCAAAATCATCTCCTTTGTTAACCTGCCCCCCCCCTCCCCATTCATAGCCGTAAATCTTTTAAATTTGCACTTTTTCTTGTAGATTTGCAACTTTTTTCCCTCATATTTTGCAAAAAATTTCTATAAATTAACATTTTTTTCTCCTGAATTTGCAGCTTTTTCCCCTGTAACTTTGCAACTTTTTTCTTGTAAAATAGCATCTTTTGTCATAATTTTTTTGATTTTTCTCTTATAAATTTCCAACTTTTTGGCTGTAAATTTGCAACTTTTTTCCTCTAAATTTGCAACTTTTTGTCTTGTAAAATAGCATCTCTTTCACAACAATTTTTGATTATTCTCTTGTAAATTTTCAACTTTATTGCTGTAAATTTTCAAGTTTTTTCTCACAAATTTGCAGCTTTTTTCCTCATAAATTTGCAAGGCTCAGCTAGATAATGGTGGCATTTTAATCTATGCAATTAAATAGTAATTTGTGACTTTTAAAATTTTTAAATTGGCATCTTCGATCACGTTTTTGCACATTTATTCTTGCAAGTGTGTACCTAATTCACATGAATACATATGTACCTTATGCTAAATATGGTAAAGATGTGAATACCGCCATCCCCCTTTTGTTAAAAAAGTAACCAGTCACCCACAGGATATATGTTTTAGAAACGATGAAGGGACGCCTTGAGTGAAGGGAGTGGATTTCATGTTTATTCTAAACTGGAGCCCACCGTGTCCCACTTGAACGGATGAATATTATTAGCAAATCAGACAGTTTAATCCGTGGGGCTGAGAGAAGGGGAGAAGGGGGGTGTTGGGTGGAGGGTGGCTGGTTGTTGGTGGGTGAGGGGCTGGTCTGGATGTGGATTGGGCTCGGGCTTTTCACGGCTTGGTGATTATCTGATTGTATTGCAAGCATTTGCCTTTTTCGCCACACAAACACTAGAGGAGGTTTTGCAGCAGCGGGGCCTGCTTGTGTATTGCAGGTGTTTGCTCAGAGATGTCAGACAGACAGAAGGGACGCACAGGGAAGAGCAAATGACAGACAGGTGACTGCCATCCCGCTTATCTTGACAGAATGTCACTAATGGCACAGTCCACACCCACGCTCGCAATTTTGGGAATTTTGTAAAATCATACAGAAACTAGAAAAACACTCTTAGAGCGCATACCTCCACCAGGGCTCTTTCCGTCCCTCATGGATCACCTCCAAAATGTACTGGGTTCGTGTGCAGGCCTAGAGCCACCTCTGGTGAAAAGTGCAGCAAAGTCTGTCCGGGAGTTTTAGAGGATTCTTGCTAACATATTGTGAGAAGATAAGAGCCTTGGTGGAGGGATGTTTTCGCTGATCATCACTAAAATGTAATGGCTTCCTCTCTAGCCCAAGTACCACCTCTGGTGAAAATTTCATCAAGATCCATTCTTTAATTAGAGGATTCTTGCTAACATATTGTGAGAAGATAAGAGCCTTGGTGGAGGAATGTGTTCTCTGATCATCACTAAAATGTAATGGCTTCTAGTACAAGTACCACCTCTGGTGAAAATTTCATCAAGATCCATTCTTTAGTTAGAGGATTCTTGCTAGCATATTGTGAGAAGATAAGAGCCTTGGTGGAGGGATGTTTTCGCTGATCATCACTAAAATGTAATGGTTTCCTCTCTAGCCCAAGTACCACCTCTGGTGAAAATTTCATCAAGATCCATTCTTTAATTAGAGGATTCTTGCTAACATATTGTGAGAAGATAAGAGCCTTGGTGGAGGAATGTGTTCTCTGATCATCACTAAAATGTAATGGCTTCTAGTCCAAGTACCACCTCTGGTGAAAATTTCATCAAGATCCATTCTTTAATTAGAGGATTCTTGCTAACATATTGTGAGAAGATAAGAGCCTTGGTGGAGGAATGTGTTCTCTGATCATCACTAAAATGTAATGGCTTCTAGTCCAAGTACCACCTCTGGTGAAAATTTCATCAAGATCCATTCTTTAGTTAGATAGAGGATTCTTGCTAACATATTGTGAGAAGATAAGAGCCTTGGTGGAGGAATGTGTTCTCTGATCATCACTAAAATGTAATGGCTTCTAGTCCAAGTACCACCTCCGGTGAAAATTTCATCAAAATCCATTCTTTAGTTTTTGCGTACTCCTGCTAACAGACGGCTAAGCCACCCTGGGTACCTAACCTCCTTGGTGAAGGGAATAATGTTGGCGCGTGTGAAATCATGGATTTGCCTTTTTTCTTATCAATTTGAGATTTTATTGGTCATTTTTCTCATGAATTACAATCATTTCTGTAAATTTGTGACAGTTTTCCTCATAAATTTGCAATTTTTTCTCTTAAATTGGCAATATTTTTCTTGCATAAATTTGCAAACTTTTTGTCTGGTAAATTTTTAGTTTTTCATTTGTATTTGTTTTCTTACATTTTACTTTATATGCATTAATTTATATGCATCAACTTTCTGGACAACGCCCCAGAGAGCCATGGGTGGATTTTTCATGTCGCTCTTGGGTAGGGGAGGGGGCATAAACATTTTCTGCAGAATGAATATTTAGGGGACACAGTAGTGGTCCTGAAGTTCTGGAGGCCCTGTGCCAGAGGTAAGAGATCTAATCCTTGAAAATGAAAAAAAAAATATCTGTCATCGCTCAGTGAAAACATAAATATAAAACTGGATCAGAACAGAAAAAACAACAAAATCAGAATTTAACCTATTATATAGAGCCAAAATTTAACCAAGTATCCATATGAATGTTGCAAATTTATGAGAAAAAAATTCACATTGCAAAAAAAAAAACAATTACAAGTAACTGTAGTGAATTTCTTAGAAAAAAGTTGCAAATTTACAATGAAAAAAGTAGAGTATTTACAAGAAAAAAAACCTCTATGTTAACTAGAAAAAATGGCAAATTTCTGATGTAAAAGGTGGCAATCTTACAAGAAAAAAGGTGCAAATTTACAAGAAAAAAGTCACATAAGGGAAAACTGCAGAATTAAAAGAAGAAAGTAGCAAATTTATGAGAAATGTTTTAAAATTTACAAGAAAAAATGGCAAATTTTTGATGAAAAAAGTGAATTTACACAAAAGCTAAAAATTTACAAGAAAAAACTCCAACTACAAAAAATTTGCAAATTTTAGAGCAAGAGTTGCAAAATTTAAAAAAAAAAAGTACATTTATGAGAAAAAGCTGCAAATTTATAAACTGCATTCAGGCTGAGCATTTTCTTCAGTTCTGTAACATGATCTAAAAGCTTCATGATGATATTGGGCATGTCTGCCCTCCTCCTTGTTTTTTGCCCCTGATTTTGGCCAAACGGGTCCTGTGTGGCTCCAGAGTCAATATTGAGCCTGTGTTGGGTGGTCACCCTTGTTCATCATGGCTGCATTGTCACTCACGTCCTGCCACAGCTTTATCTGAACTTTAAATATTTGGAGGAATGAACAGCTCTAGTTTGCACCAGAATGGAGCCTTCATTTTCATTTTCTTCCTTTTAAAACTGACTTTGGGATGTAAACAGATGGAAGATAATCCATGTCTGGATCTGATCTGTGGAGGTGAGTTCCAATAATCATCCACCAGTCTGAGACGGGCACCTGGGGCCTCATGTACAAAGGGTACTTACGCACAAAAACATGGCGTATGTCCTTTTCCACGAAAATCTTCAGATATATCAAGAATGAAACGACTGTGGAAATATGCGCAGCCCCACGCCAACTTCATGGCTGGTGTACATATGTTTCTACTGTTATTGGTCCATAAGCGACACTTAGAGGTGATGTTGGGAGAGTGATAATGACATGACAGTTATTATACACACTAGAGACATATAGACTTAGACTTAGACTTAACTTTATTAATCCCTTTGGGATGACTTCCTCTGGGAATTTTAAAATTTCCAGCAGCACATAAAAGGAGCGTACAGATCAGAAAAGAAAAAAACTAGAAAAGCACTCGGAGAGCGCAGACCTCCGCCAAGCGCCACAATTCCCCCCATACAGTGTTTGTGTGTACGTTTTCAGATTCCTTGAGCATGTAAACATATGACTAGCAATTGGATTCACAATGATTATTTGTTTATTTGACAGGGACAGTGCAATAAAGACACAATTAATCAATGACAATCAATCTGATAGTGATAGGATTAGTGGTTCAGTAGTAAAAGCATTGCCTCCTTGGCGGAGGTAATAAACTAAAGTGTTGCTGTTGTGTCCATCTCCACTGACGGATGCAAATTGGGTAGACAGGTTGCCGTGGGTTTTATATTATATTGTAACGTGCTGCTCGACATGGCGACGTCCCACCGGGAGGTTCGAACTCACGCCTCCCGCTCCGGAGTCCCGCACTCTACCTGTGTCGCCAATAGGGTCAACCCACTTGGCAAGCCAAGTAAGGTGCTCATATTGAGTTCGCTACAATATTATTTTTTGGGGGGTTGCGCTCCGCGGCAAACGAGAATTTAGAAGCTTCGCCGGCAGAGAGCTCGTTTTTGCGCAGTGCCTATGGCTGGCCGGTGAATTTCTGCCAAATGCGCAGCTCCTATGGCTGGCCGGGGAATTTCTGCCAAAGAATCCGTCGGCGGACAGCTGCCTGTGTGAGGTTTTGCAATTGCGCGCAAACACAGGCACGCTGGCGGGCCCAGGCCAGCAGTGTTTTCCGTGTCCTTTTGTGCCTAAAACGTTGAAGAACGCAGAGTTTGTGTTGCAGACACGACAACCAGCGCCCTCCATTGCGCCTGCGCACATGTTGAAAATGGCTGTATGTCACAGTGTTGAATGAAAAATGCTTTAAAAAATTCCTGTATCCAGACGGTGAACCGGATCACCCCCAAAATTTAATCAGTTCTTCCTTGTACCATTTCCAACAACGCCTGAAAGTTTCATGGAAATCCGTCCAAGATTTTTTGAATTATCTTGCTAACCAACAGACAGACAGACAGACAGACAGACAAACAAACACACAGACAAACCCCAGCAAAAACATAACCTCCTCCTGGCCTTTTTGGCCTGGCGGAGGTAATAAACACTTAATATACACAATATAAATGCAAGGCTAAATATGTCTTGTACAAGTGTGGTTAAGTTAAGGTTATTGCACTATGAATGCCCTACTGTCCTCTGCACTCTATGTCCCCCTCCCCAAGTGAGGAGTTATAGAGTTATAGAGTGTGATAGATGGCATGGTGGACAAAAGAGTTCTTGAGCCTGTTGGTCCGACACTGTCACATATGATGAACAAACATCCAAGTGTGCGCAATTCGATGAGTGGATATAAAAGCAAGCGCAAAGAAGTGCAGAAAACACCTCTAACAACAATGGCGTGAGCATTATTAGAGGATATTGCAAATCGCGCAGTGAGAAGAGAAAGGGTATTTAGAGACAGAAGATTTTCTGGCTCAGGATGATGACTGGCTTGTCAGCCAGTTTAGGTTTCCACGGGCAGTCCTTGTGGAACTGTACTCAGAGCTATGGCCGCTCTTGGAGCACGACACGGCAAGAAGCCATGCGCTGCCCGTCCAAGTGCAAGTGCTGACAACACTGGGGTTTCTGGAAACAGGAGCATTCCAGAGGGAACTGGAAGACTGACTGGGAATTTCGCATTTGACCCTGAGCCGAGCTATGCCAGCTGTGTGGGATGGCATTATCCGGCTGTCAGGTACATCATAGTCCCATACAATGCAGTTGAACCGGCCAACATCAAAGCACAATTTGCTGTGAGAGCCGGTTTTCCTAATGATGCTAATGAACAGCATTGTTGGGAACAAACTACTAGCTGGCACTCTGCAGATGGTTGGCTTCTTGGTGAGTAGATTCATGTAATTGTCCTAAACAACCCACCTCATGCGCAACGCGTCTGTGCATCCCCAAATATCACCCTGTCTTCAAGGCTTCATTACAACTCAGTGGTTGGAGTAAGTGACTTCATTTTTTTGCTATTTAAACTACAGTTTCACAGCATTCTACCAAGCCCCCAACTGCCTCTGTGTGTATAGTAGTTATGTCAATAAACGCATGTTTAAAGTTTGAAATGCAACAGTCTCACCCGTTCCCCGGCGCACTTCATTCATTTAGTAGTGTGTGTAATCCATGTACATTGTATATAACTATAAAGGATGAGATTTGCATTTTGGACATAAAATACAGTGGGGCAAAAAAGTATTTAGTCAGCCACCAATTGTGCAAGTTCTCCCACTTAAAAGATGAGAGAGGTCTCCAATTTTCATCATAGGTATACCTCAACTATGAGAGACAAAATGAGAAAAAAAAATCCAGAAAATCACATTGAAGGATTTTTAAAGAATTTATTTGCAAATTATGGTGGAAAATAAGTATTTGGTCACCTACAAACAAGCAAGATTTCTGGCTCTCACAGACCTGTAATTTCTTCTTTAAGAGGCTCCTCTGTCCTCCACTTGTTACCTGTATTAATGGCACCTGTTTGAACTCGTTATCAGTATAAAAGACACCTGTCCACAACCTCAAACAGTCAGACTCCAAACTCCACTATGGCTAAGACCAAAGAGCTGTCAAAGGACACCAGAAACAAAATTGTAGACCTGCACCAGGCTGGGAAGACTGAATCTGCAATAGGTAAGCAGCTTGGTGTGAAGAAATCAGCTGTGGGAGCAATTATTAGAAAATGGAAGACATACAAGACCAATGATAATCTCCCTCGATCTGGGGCTCCACGCAAGATCTCACCCCGTGTGGTCAAAATGATCACGAGAACGGTGAGCAAAAATCCCAGAACCACACGGGGGGACCTTAATGACCTGCAGAGATCTGGGACCAAAGTAACAAAGGCTACCATCAGTAACACACTACGCCGCCAGGGACTCAAATCCTGCAGTGCCAGACGTGTCCCCCTGCTTAAGCCAGTACATGTCCAGGCCCGTCTGAAGTTTGCTAGAGAGCATTTGGTTGGAGAATGTCATATGGTCAGATGAAACCAAAATAGAACTTTTTGGTAAAAACTCAACTTGTCGTGTTTGGAGGAGAAAGAATGCTGAGTTGCATCCAAAGAACACCATACCTACTGTGAAGCATGGGGGTGGAAACATCATGCTTTGGGGCTGTTCTTCTGCAAAGGGACCAGGATGACTGATCCGTGTAAAGGAAAGAATGAATGGGGCCATGTATCGTGAGATTTTGAGTGAAAACCTCCTTCCATCAGCAAGGGCATTGAAGATGAAACGTGGCTGGGTCTTTCAGCATGACAATGATCCCAAACACACCGCCCGGGCAATGAAGGAGTGGCTTCGTAAGAAGCATTTCAAGGTCCTGGAGTGGCCTAGCCAGTCTCCAGATCTCAACCCCATAGAAAATCTTTGGAGGGAGTTGAAAGTCCGTGTTGCCCAGCGACAGCCCCAAAACATCACTGCTCTAGAGGAGACCTGCATGGAGGAATGGGCCAAAATACCAGCAACAGTGTGTGAAAACCTTGTGAAGACTTACAGAAAACGTTTGACCTCTGTCATTGCCAACAAAGGATATATAACAAAGTATTGAGATGGACTTTTGTTATTGACCAAATACTTATTTTCCACCATAATTTGCAAATAAATTCTTTAAAAATCTTTCAATGTGATTTTCTGGATTTTTTTTTCTCATTTTGTCACTCATAGTTGAGGTATACCTATGATGAAAATTGGAGGCCTCTCTCATCTTTTAAGTGGGAGAACTTGCACAATTGGTGGCTGACTAAATACTTTTTTGCCCCACCGTATGTACTTGTGGAGTCTACTTGTGATCTGCTTTCAACTGACAGGTGACTGTGGCTACCCGCTAAATAGGTTCATATTCTCTTCTTTTTCATGACTGTTTTCCTTTATTCAACCAGCTGATCCACCTGGCTGGTCACAATTCACAGCGATCAACTGACGCTTCTGAGGATGACTGCAGACATCAGTTGAAACATGTCAAGGTTAAGTAAACAACTCGTTCTCATCCCTGTCTGAATAAAGGAAAACAGTAGACTAGCCTTATAGGGCTGTGAGCAGGCTATTGAATTACCTGTATCCGGCGCTAATGCCAGAGGACAGCGTGCCAAACAAAACATTTTTACGCGCCTCTACCTCATTCAGGAGCACCTTCAACTCACATTCCATGAAATTCCATTAAGTCCATCATTTTTGATCGTGGAAACAGGAGAATCAAACGTGCAGCACTTGTATATATTTGCACATCCATTTGCATCTAATTGCATATTCAAATGGAGGTATGTCAAGGGAGGAGTCTGGTATTTCTTCATGTGCGTTCAATTTCAAGTAGATTGGGATGTACAAAGGAAATGTGCTTGGATTCCTGCGTACGCACCATTTCATACATCTTTATTTTTGCTTACGGCGTTTTCTTGATTTAAACGTACGTCATCTTTCAGTAGGAAATCCACGCAAGCCTTTTTACACGAGGCCCCTGGTCTTTACTGGTTCACAGCAAACTAGTGACAACGTGACTTATTACATTTGGATCAGTTAGGACTAGAGTAGTAAATGGAAGTACTTGTATTCAGCTACTCTTTTCCAAAAAAGGGGGGTACTTTATTGAGTAATTTTATTATAAGATACTCTCACTCTTATCCAGGCAGATTAATGAAGAACTGTATCATTACAAGTATAATTACTTTGAAGTACTTTTCATTTCACTAATATTGTGATATATATTATTACATGTTATTAATAGTAATTAATATTACAAGGGTTCCAAGGTTGTCATAGCCAGGAGCGGCACTGGGGTTAAGCTCCCAGTGCTCATAAAATGCTCCTTATGGCGTGCGTCTCGAAAAGCCTCTGACAACTAAGTCCAACTCCTAGCCTGCCCGTGTGGTTTAGTCTCTCAGCCCGGCGGAACTGCTTTTACTAATAGGAGAAGGGGCGAGGGCGGATCTCTGGCGCCTTAAAACCAGATGCTTCGGGTAGATGGTGGCTCGTCAACCTGGGAAGGTAGCCCATCTAGGGGAAGGTAAACCCTGATTTCAAACCTCTGCTGCCTTGCGGCATACCCGGTCACGGGAAAGGCTTCGGGAGTCAACCCTGAGGAAAAATCCGGAGTCGGAGCCCCTAAGGCAGTTCTATGTTGTGCTCAACATCGTTCTGGCAGCTCCTGCACCGGCGCTGGTGCCAAACTGTAGCAGCCCTGCTGGTCCTTTGGATTCATCAGTGACGTGGAGAGGGGGGACATGCTGCATGGGCAACATCTTGTCCTCCATATCTTCCTGCCCAGGCTTGAATCCTACCAACGCCCAACGCTGGAAGGTAGAACACCGGATCACTGGAGAGGACACTCCAGCTTCGCCTTTGGTGTAGACAAAACACGGGGAATGACAGTTACCGGTTATAAGCCACTGCTCAATTGGCGTACAGCGTGGCGCCAGGGGTTGTTCCCGACGGTGGGAGGGATCATCAGATCCCGCGCCGGCCTTCCCTCCATGTTCACTCTACTCAGACAGCGGAGGCTCCGCTGGCTAGGCCACGTTCACCGTATGGAGGATGGCAGAATCCCCAAAGACGTCCTCTATGGAGAACTGGCAACTGGCAGGAGAGACGTTGGCCGCCCACAGCTGCGCTTTAGAGACGTCTGCAAGAGAGACATGAAGGCCCTGGATATCAACACAGAGCGCTGGGAGGACCTTGCAACGGACCGCTCCAAATGGAGAGGCACCCTGACCAGACAGCTCAAGGCGGGTGAAGAGAGACTGACTGCTGCAGCAGATGAAAAAAGGACCTGCAGGAAGAACCGCCACAGACCCAGCAGCACGGAGACCACCCACAAGTGTGACCTGTGTGACAGGGACTGTCATTCGCGCATCGGCCTGTTCAGCCACAGGCGGTGCTGTTCCAACAGAGTAGACGTTTAGGATTCTCTTCCATGGTCATCATAGACCGACGGAGGCCGACGACGAATATTACAAGGTAGAATTCATTTTACTTGGTGTAATCCCTGATTTCACTCACCTTCTTATATTCCAGCTGTTTGGTTAAACAGTTTAAATCTTCCCAAACCAAGGAGGTTTGCTCATTTTCAAAGTGCAACAGCAGTTTTACTCTTCTCATTACAGTATAAACAAGATTTAATGTGCAATGTATACTGCTCAAAAAAATTAAAGGAACACTTTTTAATCTGAGTAAGCTGGACTAGCCTGCCACAATTTCTCCACTTTAAGTTTTGGAGTGTTTTCATATCCATCAAAAGACGTGGCATCTTTTCATTCTTAACACATTATCCAGTCCATATCAGTGTAGATATCCAGCTTATTTTTTCACACTAAAAGCTGATGTGTTTTCAAAGTGTTCCTTTAATTTTTTTTGGAGCAGTATATCTACTATGCATCTCTCGTGGATTTTATTGGTAATTTCAATTCTCCCCCCCCCCCCAATGATTGAGGCTGAACTTGTAGCGTTGGGGCCCCCTACTGGGTGGGGGGCCGTTGCCCATTGTACATGTATAAAGCAGAGCTCTGTGTAGCTCCAGATTGACAACAAATCCATATTAAAAGTGCAAGAGCAGACTTCCGGTTATGGCGGCCACGTAGGAAGACGTGTTTCACACTGCTCTGCTCCTAAAAATAAAAAGTTTGCTTAAACTCTCTTAATTGGAACAAAAACCCATCCCAGTGCTTAGGCGCGGATATGGTAAAGACCAAGGCTGTGAAATCAGGTGGCGGAAAAAGCAATTCGACAAAACAACCCAAGCTAACAGACTTCCATGCTCGAGGCGAAGCACAAAAAACTCCAGAGACTATGGCGGAGGATGGAGCCAGCCGCCGAGCAGGAACGGCTGGGGAGGGGACTAACACAGTGCTCACTGCCATCAACTCTATGAGAGCAGAGTTTTCGTCTAAATTTGATGGGATTATAGCAGCGATAGAAGGAATGAGAAAGGAAATAAGCGACTGTATGGAACGAGTATCGCAGGCGGAGCTCCGAATTTCCAGCCTACAATCAAAGGTGCAAACATTGGAATTAAAATGGAAACGTCTGGAAGATAATGTCCTAGACTTGGAATCTCGTTCGTGACGGAATAATTTGAGGCTGGTGGGTCTCCCGGAGGGAGCAGAGGGACGGGACCCATGTTCCTTTTTGGAAAAGTGGATTCCAGAAGCGCTGAACAACGCGGATCTGTAGTCATCGGTCGTTTTAGAGAGAGCTCACCGAATCGGCCCACCGAGAGATAATAAGACACCACCGAGGACGCTGATTATGAAGTTCCTCAACTACAGAGACAAGATGACGTCACCAACGCAGCGCGAGTTAAAGGGGAAATTAAATACCAGGATCAACAGGTGCGGTTCTACCCAGATTTGGCCACAGGAATTCAACAATTAAGGAAACAGTTTGACCCCGCCCGCAAAGAGCTGCACAACCTCGGGATTCGTCACGGAGTGATTCACCCAGCAAGACTGCTGGTCACATATAAGGGGAGAACCCATATCTTCAAGACCCCTCAAGAGGCGCAGGAGCTCATTAAGCAGATCCAAGAGGAGACTGGTGGGAGCTAAGCATGAACATGATAAAGGTAGAACATTTAAGCATTTGTACAGGCATCTGATTGATCTGAAATACTATATAACATGTGTACAAAATACAGACTGTATTACATTAAAAAAAAGCTATGATGTACAAAGTTGCTATAAAACTTTGAAGTTATGTTGAAAAAACTACAGAAGAGAGTTAATGTCATTAAAAATAGTAGTAGAGTCAGGGTGATTGAGAGGAGAAAGAGAGAGTGGTTTGACTGATCCTTGCAGGTGTGGAACAGTCACTAGCTATAACGGGAGACGGAATTTTTTTGATTTTGGGGGGATTACCACGAATGTGGGGAAAGGGAATTTGTTTTTGTGTAGTTTGTAGGATGAATGTTCAACCACTCATGTTTTTGCTTCTCTGTGTGAGCATGTTTACATTGCGAGGTAATCTCAAACTCCTTATTGATCATAGATCAAAGCGTTAATCTTAATTTAACTTCATGGAATTGCAGAGGTCTACAAAATTTAAAAAAACTTAAACAAGTTATGAATAAAATAAAAGATATAGATTCAAAAATTGTATTTTTACAAGAAACTCATCTAATAGAGGAGGATGTAAAAAGAATTAGGAGAAGATGGCAAGGTAATGTGTTCACCTCATCATTTTCTTCCCGAGCTAGGGGAGTTATGATTCTCATACACAAAACAGTCCCATTTCAAGTGAAAAATGTAATTGGAGACAAATTTGGAAGATATCTAATCATCCAAGGATCTTTGTTATTAGAAAATATAAATCTGGTGAACTTATATGGCCCCAATATTGATGATCAAAACTTCTTTGTCAATTTATTCCTTACTTTATCATCACTTACAGGGCAACATATAATAGCAGGGGATTTTAATTGTACATTGAATCCCAGGACTGGACTGTACGCACAATGGATGCAGGATGACCATTAATCATTTTATGAAAGAATTGAGATTGCTAGATATATGGAGAGAAATGAAACCACAAGTCAAACCCTATTCTTGTTATTCTAATACCTATAAGACATTCTCACGTATTGACTACTTTTTGATCTCTGCAGAATTAAGGTCCAAGATTAAAAACTGTTTCTATGATAACATTGTGATCTCTGATCATGCACCCTGCTGTCTAATATATGTAGATAAGAAATTGACAAGGGATCCAGGTAGGTGGTATTTTCAGCATAAATGGCTTCAGGATGAGGAATTTGTTAAGTACATAGAAAAACAGATAGATGAGTTCTTTGATATTAATACTACACAAACAACCGGAAACAACAGCTTCCGGTTCCGGCGCCACACGAGTTGGCTGCCTTTTGCAACTGCCCTTTTTTCTTTTCTTCTTTTCTTCTTTTATCTTCCTTCTTCTTTCTACACCTTTCACTCAGACTAAGGCTGCAGCGCGTCGTGCGCACTGCTGAGAAGGTGATCGGCTGCAAGCTCCCATCTCTCCAGGATCTGTACATCTCCAGGACCCGGAGGCGTGCTGGCCGGATCATAGCCGATCCCTCACACCCTGGTCACGTACTGTTTGCCCCTCTCCCCTCAGGTAGAAGACTTCGGTCCA
The DNA here is from genome assembly GCA_020510985.1 of Pholidichthys leucotaenia. NCBI lineage: Eukaryota > Metazoa > Chordata > Actinopteri > Cichliformes > Pholidichthyidae > Pholidichthys > Pholidichthys leucotaenia. Next base: position 11,399,381 of record CM035842.1, read on the forward strand.
TCCAGACTAAAACCTCCCGTCACATGAACAGCTTCTTCCCCTCTGCCATTAGACTGCTGAACACTAAGTGACGCCTCTTTTCCACTAGCCCAGCACACCTCGATTCACTTCAGTACGGCTCGGCATGCTTCTGTTTCCATTAGCACGGTGTTTGGCATGGGTGTTGTGCTGGGGTGGGTGGGTTTATAACAGCGAGGCGGTGCCACACTCCCGTGACGTACGCACGCGACCCAAGCAAAACATTTTTTTTTCCAAAACTTTATTGAGAAGACCCAAGCAAAACATAACACATAGCTGTACAAGGCCACTCCTCGGTCTGTGGCTTTTTTCACCGTAAACGCCAAAAAGGACCGCCAGACAAGGGTACAGGCAGCGAGATGAAATATGAATGAATATTTCAATTTAATACTATCCCACTTGTACTTAGAAAAACGTGTGAATATTCATAAAAAGCACGCACATGAAAGGTAGCACCACAAGCAGTGGGTCACAGCGGTTTTAGGCTACAGCAACACAATTGTGTATCCTTTGCCAATCTGTCTGCTGTTATTTAATGTTTAACAGTTAAGGGACGGATGATTATATGCTCCAAAACTGGAGAAACTCTCTGATAAAAAAGCTGCAACAACACAAGTCACTTTTGTTTTGAATTAACTGCCAAATGACCTAGAAATAATGAGCTGAAACTTGTTTTTATTCGTATTAAATAATGAGACAGTGGCACACTGGCCAACACCAATTTGTATTATTTTTTACATCCTAGGGCATTTTGGATGTACTGAATAAAAAAAATTCATGTTTTTCACCTTCAGGTCAACGTTTGGAACAACAGTATTATTATTTTCCGTTTAGATGATGCTACACTCCTTCTAAAGTATTGTAATTCTCTGAATTTGGAATGCCGATAGAACATTCAATTTACATATACTTACTTTTTGACTTGTAAGCTTGATCAGTCTCTCCTGCTGCATTTTAAAGTCCAACTGTGCAACTTCTTATGTTAACATAAAAAAATTTACCCAAAGTTTAGAACTGTATCATGTGTTGCTAATTTTTTATGATATTTCAATAAAAAGAACAGAAAGCTTACAAAAACATTTGTTTTTTGGTCTAGTTAAAAATTACATTACCTTTACAATGGTTGACCCCTGACAGGATGATCAGCATCATTTTCATCAGACTAGGCAATGGAATTTCTATGCAATTATACTGTTTTATAATTCAGTGTTATAACAGACAAACCACACTTTCCAAAACAATTCCATTTTATTATATACAAAATATTAAAATAAAAAAAAAAACTTTGCAACACAACATGAAGGTTAATCGACATTTTATACACACCGACCACTGAGTGCCTCTACACCAGCTTCCCAAACTGGGTCAGGAAGGCTCGGTTGAATGAAGCCGTCTCTGCCAGGTCCAGGGATACCCTCGCGTTTTCTGCAACCTCATTTAAATGTTGCAAATATTTATCATTGAATACATTTTGCGCCTGGTGGTGGGACAGATTCATATTGGAGAATCTGGGCGGGCTGGCACGGCGGACGCGTGGATTCTACAAGGAAAATGCACACAATAAAATACAGCATGAAAGTGCAAGATATACAGAAAAGACAATAGTTTTTAACAAGATTACTTAAGCTTATTTCAGCGTATTGTTCACATGAATAATTAAAAGAAAAGCGAGTCTGCAGTGTGCTGCGATAAAGCAGCGGTCATCATCCACAAATGAACAGCTTTTTTATTGCATAAATAAACTGAGCGTCTTACCGAATATATTTGCGAAAATAACGCACAATAAAAAAAAATTAAAACTCACCGTTAAAGGACTCCGATGTCGAGACCTCCCGGTATATTTTTTCATTCCGGGTGGCTCCGTCTAACTCGCGCTGGATATGTTCGTCTGACAATGCAGTGAGCAGACACTGCAGCTCCTTATTGGTCCATGGAACACCCTTATTACGCGAAGCCATTTTTGATAGAGAATAAATGAAAATAGCACAGCAATACACTGAAAATAAACCGCCAACAGTGGTTGCGTGCTGAGTAATGACCGTCGTCTAGATTCTTTTTTTTTTTTTCAAAAACTTTATTGAGAAGGTCGTGAAGATTCGGTAGAAGAGGAGGAGGAGAGGGGCGGTTACAACCTGACCAATCAGCGCCGGTTATGACCTGACCAATCAGCGCCGGTTATGACCTGACCAATCAGCGGCGACTAGTCTGTTAACATCACAACACGGCCCAGCTCAGCACTGCTGTACCCTGCCCTTCAGCGGGGCTGAGAATCGCGGCTGTTAAACCGTGTTGGGGCTTGTGGAAAAGCATACAAAGCGTGCTGAGCCGTCCCGTGTCGCGCTAAAGCGTGCTAGTGGAAAAGGCCCTTTATTGACTCTCGTGCACTATGTACAGCAGCTCAACCAGACTCATGTCAATCATCACTGTTTTCTTCCTGCATTACCGACTGCACTATATGGTTCTCCACATTATCTGCTGCTTGCTAATATATTTAAACTGCTGACTAGTATTACTCACTCTTATTCTACACTTTATTGCATGTATAGTTTACTTCTTTTATTTTATCATGTTTAATGTTGCAGCATTGCACCGAGACAAATTCCTAGTTTGTGTACTACATGAACAATGGCAGTAAATCTGATTCTGATTCTGATTCTGATTCACTCTATATATATCACGGACACACAGATCGCCCCAAAGGTCTCCCGAGTCGGCGGACGGAGCAGGTTTACAGCAGGAGACGATACAGCAGGGAAGAGCTAGCTAGCACTCAACCGCCACCCGGTGCTAACGGGGAAACTCGACATACCGGAGAACTGAAGCGAAAACGACGCGGGTGCCGGGCTGGAGTTTAGGCGGCGTGCAAGAAATATAAGACAGAATAATAAAGAGCGATGGCAAGAACCAAGCAGACCGCCCGTAAATCTACTGGAGGAAAAGCCCCCAGGAAGCAGCTGGCCACCAAGGCTGCTCGGAAAAGCGCTCCAGCCACCGGCGGAGTGAAGAAACCTCACCGTTACAGGCCCGGTACCGTGGCTCTGAGAGAGATCCGTCGCTACCAGAAATCCACGGAGCTGCTCATCCGTAAGCTGCCCTTCCAGCGCCTGGTGAGGGAAATCGCTCAGGACTTCAAGGCCGACCTGCGCTTCCAGAGCTCTGCCGTCATGGCTCTGCAGGAGGCCAGCGAGGCCTACCTGGTGGGTCTCTTCGAGGACACCAACCTGTGCGCCATCCACGCCAAGAGGGTCACCATCATGCCCAAAGACATCCAGCTGGCCCGCCGCATCCGCGGAGAGAGAGCTTAGACTTTCTGCTGCACATCCACCAACCACAATGCTCCGCACTGTGTGTCTATATATATATATATTTATAGTAATATGTACATATGTATACTAGCTGCTCTTGTTTTTTCTTGCCTTCTGATTGTTGCTCTGAGTGTTGCTATCCCTGTGCTGTTGCAATCCTGGAATTTCCCCATTGTGGGACTAATAAAGGCTTATCTTATCTTAACAACGGCATGTATAAAGCGGGAGGCTTTCAAAGCTTTTATTAGGGGGTATATTATTAGTTATACAGGTTCAAAATCTAAGAAGACTCGAGAGGAGAGAGTCCAATTGGAACGTAAAATAAAAATTCTTCAAGAAAAGGTGTATGCAGGAAGTAACCCACAGTTAGAGAACGAATTACTGATTCTGCGAGCTGAATATGACAAAAAATCAGTGAATAGAGCTGCCTCGAGTCTTCTAAGATTGAAGCAAACTTTTTATGAACAAGGTGAAAAATCAGGAAAATTATTGGCATGGCAGATTAAACAATTAGAATCTAAAACACCAATTACCAGTATTATAAGTAACGGACAGGTAGTTATAGATCCTTTAGAAATTAATAGTGCCTTTAGAGATTATTATGGAAAACTATATGATACAAAAAATGAAACTGACTTAACAAAACTAAATGGGTTTTTGGGTGGATTATCTATACCGTGTATTCCAAATGAAAACAGGGAGATACTGGAGTCTAAAATTAGTCAAGAAGAAGTTGGGCAAGCCATTGATAATATGAAATCAGGAAAAAGAGCAGGACCAGATGGTCTTCCAGTTGATCTCTATAAAAAATTTAAGAATAAATTAATAAATCCACTTTTGGAAATGGTTTTAGAAGCATTTCAAAATGGTAATTTACCACCATACATGAATAATGCCTTAATTATACTGTTGCCAAAACCAGGTAAACCCCCTAATAAATGTGAAAACATGAGACCAATAAGCCTATTAAATGCTGATCTTAAGATAATCTGTAAAATTTTAGCAAAACAACTACAAGAAATATTACCAAATATTATTAACCGAGATCAGAATGGCTTTATAATGGGAAGACAAGGCTTCCATAATGTAAGAAGACTATTTAATATTATATATTCCAATAAAGAAGCACTGGATACAGCTCTCCTATCATTGGACGCTGAAAAGGCCTTTGATAGGGTCGAATGGCCCTATCTTTTTGAAGTCCTACAAAGGTTTGGACTTGGAAATAATTTCATAAAATGGGTCCAGATAATATACAATAATGCTACAGCAGAAATCCTAACAAACAGCAATATCTCAAAATCAATAAAAATCAACAGAGGATGTTGACAAGGCTGTCCACTTTCACCTTTATTGTTTACTATGGCAATTCAGTCTTTAGCGATGGCAATATGTTTACATCCACAAATATATGGAATTAAAGTAGGACCAACAGAACATAAAATCTCCCTGTATGCCGATGACATAATTTTGTTTATGTCGAATCTTAAAAAATCAATTCCGACCTTGTTAAATTTAATAAAGAACTTTGGGGAAATATCAGGATATAAAATAAATAAAACAAAATCTTCAATATTAATGCTAAATGAGACCCAGAGAAATCACCCAGCTCCTGAGGTAAATCAATTCAATGTTGTAAATCAGTTTAAATATTTAGGAATTCAAATTGTGCCTAAGCTAGAATCAGTCGCCAGTGCCAACTATGAAGCCTTAATGACAGATATTAATGAGTTACTTCAGAGATGGATGTCACTACCAATGTCGATGATCGGGAGAATTAATATACTTAAAAGTAATATCTTGACTTCCGGTCTGGACGCCATGGTGATAGCAACTTAACGCTGAACCTCCCAGACCCAATCCAAGGAAAACATCTTCAAAATCAGACTTAACGGATTTTTGGAAGAATAAAAATCAAAAGACAAAAACACCATGCCTAACCAAAAACAGAAGAAACTGACTTTCCCCAGGTCAGGACACGCAGCGGCCGCAGAATCTGAACCGGAGGACCTCCGTTCAGGAGACAAGGAGCTGGACCTAGCTAACAAAAAGATTAGCTTGAAATCGCTATTTGATGAATTACGACGATTTCGGGCCGAATTTTATGAATTCAGAGAGGAACTAAAAAGGACGAACAGCAGAATGGACCAGGCCGAAAACCGAATCTTGGAAGCTGAAGAAAGAGTAAAAGTGCTTGAAGATTCTATGCTGGATTTACACAGAAAACAGTCAAGGCTGGAGGCTAAGCTAACCGACCAAGAAGGAAGACAGAGACGCGATAACATCAGAATTCACGGTCTGAAAGAAGGAGCTGAAGATAGTTTCAACACAGTGGCGGAATGCGTGGAATCCTTATTGAGAGAGAAGTTGGATATTCCACAAACCACCGATTTGAAAATAGAAAAGGCCCATCGTACATTAGCCGCAAAGCCAGCGGCAGAAGCGCCCCCGCGTTCGGTGGTGGTAAGATTCTCCGATTTCAAAATAAAACAAGAGGTTGTAAGACGGGCTTGGCAGAAAAAAGGATTTATGCATCAAGAAAGAAAAGTCTTCGTGGAGCACGATTACGCCCCTGAGGTTCTTAAAAAGCGACGGGAATATAACGACGCCAAAAAGGTTCTACGGGAAAAGAATCTACGCTTTCAGACGCCATTTCCGGCGAATTTAAGGGTCTTTTACGGTGAAGAGTCATGTCTCTATAATTCAGCGGAAGAAGCAACAATTGACATGGCAAGAAGAGGGTGCCCGGTAACGGTGTTTAAACCCGCAGCGAATCTGAGCGAGAAGATCAGAGCTCAAACGTGGTCCACTCAGAGACCTTCAAAATCCACGGGCCAGCAGCGGGAAACCCAGCCCCAGAGCTACAAAGATAAGCTTTCCAGTTCCAGGAAGGAATAGCGACCTTTCTGGTTTCTTTTTGGTCATTCTGCACTTCCATCCCCCCTCCTACAAGGTAACAAACATTAAAGGAGATGCAGAATCAGCATGTGGTAAAACCTTTCATGGAGCAGTTATAGCATTAGAAACAAATGTCTTCTTAATTTAAAGGAAAAAAAAAAATCATGTTAAAATAGAAATGTAACAATGACCCACATGTTCTCTCCACACTAACAAATACTGTATTAGAGTGAATGTTTGCTGTGATGGGGGTGGGAGGGTGCACACAATCTCGTAGGGTATAGGCATAAAAAAAAAAAAAAAATCATTACAAATTCGGATTGGGATGTGAAATTCACGTTAAAAACATGGGACAACTTACAGGGGTAAGAGAGGGCCCTCAACACGTAACAGAGTTTGAGGAATTTCCCTCAGAGCCTACACTCCATCAGGGCTCTTACAGGGTCTTTAAAGAGACCCCAGCTCAGGAAGTTTTTTTTGACAGTTTTTTGTTTTAAAGTTTCATACACTATGTTCTTAATGTTTTTTATGTTCTTAATGTTCTTTCAGTTTCTGAGTAGCAAAAAAGAGGGCCACCACACTGTTATACTAAATAAGAAAATACAATGGAGAAACAGGGTGTAACCAAAATAGCCTCATATAATGTAAAAGGGATCCTGAATCCAGTTAAAAGATCCAAGATTCTACGCAAAATGAAAAAAGACAAAGCAGAAATAATATTTTTACAAGAAACCCACCTAACAGACGTGGAACACACTAAACTCGATAGACTAGGGTTTAAAATGATCTCTTCATCTTCATATAAATCAGGGAGGAGGAGGGGAGTAGCGACATTGATATCAACCAAAATTACATTTGAAAAAAAATCAGAACACAAAGATAAAGAAGGGAGGTACAGTTTGGTAATTGGGCGGCTAGAGGGAGAAGATATCACCCTGCTGAATGTATATGCACCACCAGGGGCTAAATGGAAATTTTATAAAAATGTATTCGACCTAATGATAACTAAAGCCCAAGGTTTAGTGATATGTGGTGGAGACTTCAATCTAAGACTGAATCCATACTGGGATGCAACAGGTAATTCTTCACATCAAAATAACACTCAAAATAGGAAAACTCGGATGCTACTAAAAGAAATGGGAATCTGTGACGTATGGAGGGAATTCAACCCCAATGTAAAAGATTATACTTTTTATTCAACGCCACATTCATCTTACTCAAGGATTGATTACTTTTTTATGTTTAATAGAGACATTGGAAGAGTAAAAACATGTAAAATAGGACTGATGGATCTCTCTGACCACAGTCCGATCTATATGGACTTAAACATCCAAAAATACACAAATAATACATTTTCCTGGAGGTTGAATTCAAATGTCCTGAAAGGACCACTGAAAGATGAATTGGAATCAGATATTCTCAGATATTTGGAAGAAAACGATAATGGAGAAGTATCCCCTTTAATACTGTGGGATGCGTGCAAAGCTGTAATAAGGGGAAAAATTATTGCAAAACTGGCAACCCAAAAGAAACTGAGACAAGAAAAACTAATCACACTAGAGTCAGAACTCAAGAACCTAGAAAAAGAACACAAAGACAACACTCATTCTAATGGCTCGCTCAAGATTAAAGAAATTAAAAATCAAATAAATGAGATCTACACAATAGAAATCCAGAAGAAACTTACATTTCTGAAACAAAAACACTATGAAGCAGGCAGTAAATCGGCAAAATTACTAGCCTATAAAATGAGGAAACAACAAACAGAAAGAGCAATCTACAAAATCAGAGACCCAGTATCAAAGGAAATAAAATTCAGAATTCAGGATATTCTTAAAAGCTTCGAGAATTACTATAAGAACTTTTTTTTTATCCTTTTTTTTTTTTTTCTTTGAAAGACAAAAGTAAAATAGAAAGATGTCTTTACCTTCTTTACATGTTCCAACTGCACTGCAGCCTTCATCAGAAGAGTCAGCTGATTGCTGCCAGGTGACATTTATCAGCTGATTTTCGTAGGCGGGGCCAGCTCAGCAGATCTGTCAGATCCGCCGAGCCGGCCCCGCCTCCCGCCGTCAGATGGTCTCTGGAGAATGTGGTCCCAGGTGTGAGAAAGCATAAAGGCCCCCTCATCTCGGTTCATGGTGTCTTTTCCCCGCTTTCTGATCTCTATTGCCTCCTTGATCCAACGTTTGTGTCTGTTGCTCTCCGATCCAATAATTTTTGTGTTGTCCCAGTCCATGATGTGATTATTTCTTTTGCAGTGGTCCGATATAGCTGATTTTAATGTTTCTTGTTCTGCTTTTTCTTTTTGTGAGCTTGTGAGTCGTCCTTGCGTTTCCTTCTCACATTCCTTTTGGTGTTCTTTTTTTCTTGTGGTGAATAATCTTCCGGTTTCTCCAATGTAGGTTTTGTTACATGATCTGCATGATATTTCATATAATACATTGCATTTATTGTCTTGTTCTATTCTGTCCTTGGGGTGTACTAATAACTGTCTTAATTTTTTGTGTGGTTTGACTGCTGTGTTTATTTTGTATTTTTTCATGATCCTTTGAATTGGTTCCGTGATCCCTCGTATGTATGGTATAGTTATGGTTTCCTTGTTTTTGATTTCAGCTTTTGTTCTGTGTCTTGTGTCCTGTTTATTTTCTTTGTTTTTGACTTGCTGTTTCCCTTTGTTTATGGCCCATACTGGATATTGGCAGCGTATAAGTGCATGTTTTATGTGGTTTTCCTCTTCCTGTCTGTCTTCTTGTTCCGTGATGATGGTGGCTCGTTCATATAATGTCCTGACGACTGATAGCTTGTGTGCTGTGGGGTGTTCCGATGTCCAAAGTAGGTATTGATCTGTGTGGGTTGGTTTCCTGTAGACTGTGATTTTTATGCTGCCATCCTCGTTGTGGTGGATTTTCATGTCCAGAAAGGCTATGGTGCCATTTTCCTCCTCTTCGTGTGTGAATTTTATGTTCCCCGTACTGTCTGTACTGTTCAGATGGTCAGTGAGTTCTTGTGTATGTCCTTTCCTTATTTTTTCCAGAATGTCATCTACGTATCTCTTCCAAAGGGTGGGTTTGCATATTGTGGGTGCTGTGTTGATGGCTTTATTTTCCAGATCCTCCATAAAAAAACTGCTCATGATGGCTGATAGTGGGTCTCCCATTGCAAATCCTTCTTTTTGTTTGTAGATTTTTCCTCTGAATTGAAAATAAGTGGATTTTGCAACAAACTGTAGTAATTTGGATATGTCATGGACTGTGAGGTTGGTGCGTCTTTTTAGGGTACTGTCCTTGTTGAGGCGTTCTTGCACTATATGTAGTGTGACGTCAATAGGAGTCTTTGTGAATAAAGAGATGACGTCATGTGAGATGAGGATCTCGTCTGATTCTATTTTTATGTCTTTGAGTTCTTGTGCCAGCTCTTTTGAATTTTTACAGTGAAAGTCTGATAGTCCAAGGAGGGGTTTGATGATTTCAGCTAGGGCTTTTGATAAGTTGTATGTGACTGATCCAATGCTGTCTATTATTGGCCGCAGTGGGATATCCTTTTTATGTATTTTCGGTGTTCCATAAATCCGAGGGGTGATGCTGGCTGTGGGGATCAGGTGATCATATGCGTCCTTTGTGATTTTATTGCTTTCTAATAGAGGTTTTAGAAGGGCTTTGAGCATTTTTTTCTTTTCTTCTGTCGGGTTTGTTTTAATGATTTCGTATGTGTTACTGTCTGCCAACATGGTTTCCATCTGTTTTTCGTATGTTTCCGTGTCCAAAATTACTGTTGTTCTGCCTTTATCTGCTGGGAGTATTGTGATCGTTTTATCTGTCTTGAGTGAGTTGAATGCTTTTTCTTCTTTTCTTGTAACGTTGCTTTGTGGTAATTTGGCCGTTTTGAGGATTCCTGCGACTGCGTTCCGGAGTGCTGCTTTTTCTCCTTGGTCCTGGATTTTTTCACATGCCAGTTCTGTTGCGAGGATGTATTCTTCATGGGGGATTCTGGCTGGTGTGATGGCGAAGTTCAGTCCTCTGTTCAGCACTGTTTTCTCCGTGTCCGTGAGTGTGCGTTGTGATAGGTTTTTGACCCACTTATCGTTCTTTTCCGTGTGTGTTTGTCTTCGTCCGTTCTTTCTTTCTGTGAGTTTTTTTAATTTTTTCAATTGGCGGTTTTTCGTTGTGATGAATTCTTGTTCGTGTGCGTGTTTCAGTTGTGCTTTTATCTGCTCCTGCGTTTTCTGGTCCGTCGGGTAGCGTTGCTTAAACATGTCCGTTTCCTCTTTGATTTGGTTGTTTATTTTGTCTACTTTATTTGCCGTTATTCTTATACGTTCTTTTATAAGGTCTTTCCGTGCTTTGTTGATGATTTTTTCTGCGTTCTTGGTCGGGATTGGATTTCTTATATTGAGGCTTTGGGGTGTGACCTCCTCATCTCTGCAACGGAGGTTGAATCGTAGGTGGTTTCTGAAGCGTGCCCGTGTTTTCTCCAATTTCTCCAGCCGGCGGAAGTCTTTAATGCAAACTTGTCCATAACTTCCACGTAATACGTCAAACAGGTTCATTTTGTCTTCTTTCAATTATTTATCCTTTTTTTTTTTTCCTTTGAAAGACAAAAGTAAAATAGAAAGATGTCTTTACCTTCTTTACATGTTTCAACTGCACTGCAGCCTTCATCAGAAGAGTCAGCTGATTGCTGCCAGGTGACATTTATCAGCTGATTTTCGTAGGCGGGGCCGGCTGAGCTGGCCCCGCCTACGAAAATCAGCTGATAAATGTCACCTGGCAGCAATCAGCTGACTCTTCTGATGAAGGCTGCAGTGCAGTTGAAACATGTAAAGAAGGTAAAGACATCTTTCTATTTTACTTTTGTCTTTCAAAGGAAAAAAAAAAAAGGATAAATAATTGAAAGAAGACAAAATGAACCTGTTTGACGTACTATAAGAACTTATATTCCCACAAAAAACATAAAAACGCATCCGAGACATTCCTAAACACATTAAACCTTCCCCAACTTACGGAATCACAAAATAAAACACTACTGTCAGAAATACAACCTAAAGAATTGGAAAAAGCAATTATGAAACTTAAAGCTAACAAATCCCCAGGAGCAGATGGCTGTACAGCAAAATGGTACAAAACCTTTAAAACGGCAACTATCTCCTCTCCTCCTGAAAACATTTAACTATGTCCTCCACACAGGGGAAATCCCTCCCTCCTGGAGAGAAGGGGTCATTGCAGTTATACCTAAACCCGAAAAGGATAAACTAGAATGGTCCAACTACAGACCAATTAGTGTATTAAATCAGGACTATAAGCTTTTTACCATTATCCTTGCCAAAAGGTTAGAAAACATACTGACAGACTTAATTCACTTAGACCAAACAGGTTTTATAAGACAAAGACAGACACAAGACAACATTCGACGCACTTTACACATAATTCATCATATAAAAAAATATAACTTAAATGCAGTCATATTGGGATTAGATGCTGAAAAGGCATTCGATTCGGTTGACTGGTCTTTCCTATATAGAATCTTATCCAGTTTCAATTTTCATAACAACTTCATTAGAACTATACAGGCATTATATAAAAAACCAACAGCTAAAATAAGGATTAACGGTAATTTATCATCATCTTTTGAGCTGGAAAGAGGATGTCGTCAAGGCTGCCCCCTGTCTCCACTGTTCTTTGCAATCTTCATAGAACCTCTGAGCCAATGGATAAGGCAAAATCAAGAAATTCAAGGTATTACACTTGGTCAGAAGGAACATAAAATAGCACTCTTTGCTGATGACATTTTAATATACCTAGGGCAGCCAGACACTTCTTTACCAGAACTAATCTCAGTTTTTTCAGACTATGGAGATTTATCGGGGTACAAATTAAACATGCATAAAACCCAAGTTTTAACATTCAACTATGACCCAAATCCATCCATCCATCCATCTTCTACCGCTTTTCCGGAGGTCTGGGTCGCGGAGGCAGCAGTTCAAGCAGAGAAGCCCAGACTTCCCTCTCCCCAGCCACCTGCTCCAGCTCTTCAGAGAGGATACCAAGGCGTTCCCAGACCAGCTGGGAGACATAGTCTCTCCACCGAGTCCTGGGTCTGCCCCGGGGTCTCCTCCCAGTGGGACGTGCCTGAAACACCTCAAGTGGGAGGCGTCCAGGAGGCATCCTAATCAGATGCCCATACCACCTCAACTGACTCCTTTCAATGTGGAGGAGCAGCAGTTCTACTCTGAGCCTCTCCCGGATGACTGAGCTCCTCACCCTGACCTGATGACCCAAATCATTATTCACTAAGTGAACTCAAAACTAACTGGGAGTTGGAATCTATGAAATATCTGGGGGTCAATATCCCGAAACAACTCAACAAAATTATAACACTAAACTATGATCCACTGGTGACAAAAATAAAATCTGACCTAGCAAGATGGAATATGATACCATTCTTAGGTACTGCACAAAGAATTGAAGCAGTCAAAATGAATATACTTCCACGTCTTCTATACCTTTTCCAAACAATACCGGTAGAACTTCCCAAAAAAACATGGCAGGAGCTGGACAGAAGGATCTCAAGATTCATATGGCAGGGCAAGAGACCTAGAATCAGATATAGAACCCTACAGCTAAACAAAGACAAAGGTGGGCTCGCGCTGCCAAATATCAGGGACTATTTTATAGCGGCACAAATTAAAACTTTAGTAGAGATATGTAACCCAGTCTACACTGCACAATGGAAGGAGATGGAATGCCAAATAACAAGTGACATCCCCCTACAGGCGATAATAGGGAACAATGCCTTACCTAAACTCTTGAATAACACTAACCCGTGGATAGAGACCCCGCTAAAAACTTGGTTTAAGATAGTCAGAGAGAATCAAGCTAAAGAGCCCTATCGATTATTGCAATGGATTGCCTATGATCAAGACTTTACCCCCATTAAAACAGACACTAGATTTAAAGAGTGGAAAGAGAAAGGGCTGATAAAATATTACGATTTTTTTAAGGGGCAAACTTTAAGAAGTTTTGAAGATTTGAAAAAACAAGGTCTAATAAATCAAGATCTTTACAGGTTCTTTCAGCTTAGACACCACATAAACAATATACTTAAAAAGGAGGATTTGGAAAGGGCCCAGTCAGGTGTTCTGAAGGTCTTCTTAATGGCATATAAAGGGATCCCAGGGATCAGATACATTTCTAAAATATACCAAGGTCTTCAAGACTTAAAAGGAGACAACACATCATATATAAAAGAGAGATGGGAAAAAGAGGGGAATTTCACTTTACAATTGGAAATATGGGAAAAGCTAAATAAACAGCAATGGAAAAGTACCTCATCCCTGCAGTGGAGAGAATTTGGATGGAAAAACTTGGTAAGATTTTTCAGAACACCTGCACAAAACAAATTTACCCATAAGGGATTGAACTGTTGGCGCTTGTGTGGTGAAAAGACTGCAAATCATTTTCATGTGTTTTGGTCATGCCCAGTTATCCACCAATATTGGACCAATGTACAGACAATATTGGGGAAAATATTCAAAATAACAGTTCCCTTTTCTTTTGTAACTTTGTATTTGGGTTTACTACCGGACTCACTGGAAAGACGAGGAGAAAAATACTTATTCAATGTTTTAATATTGGCAAGTAAAAAAGCCCTAACTAAAAAATGGATGTTGAAGGACTGTCCTACACCTGAAGACTGGATTAACGTGATTCAAGACATTTACTCGATGGAAAAGTTGACATTCGCACTGAGACAGGACATGGATGGGTTCATGAACTTTTGGCAACCCTGGATCGCATATGTGTCTTCCATTAGATCTAATCTTTGACAAATACCATTTCAATAATGGTCCCGCTCTTTGTTCCAACGCTACTCAGATGCTCTTTTACTTTTAATTACAGTGGTACCTCTACTTACGAACGTCTCTACATACGAAATTTTCAGGTTACGAGACGCCTCAACGGGAAAATATTGCCTCTAGTTACGAACAAAATTTCAGGATACGAAAGGCAAAAAAAGTACGCGCTCCTCGCAGCTCCCGTATTTTACCGAACGTAAACATACCTGTAGCTGCTCTGCCATTGGCTATCGCGTAGCATCTTCCTGGTATCCCACTGGCCACGAATGGATGCGTTTGGTTGATCTCGCTTTATCTTATTATTATTTACTATTCTTACTACTTTATTTTATCCTTCTTACCTCTTGTAAGACTGTTGACTGAACTACACAATTTAGAGAAAAAAAATTGTTAACTGCCATGTTTATCACCATCTACGTTATAACTCTGTACTTTCACCTTGTTCTTAATAAAGTTTTGGGAAAAAAAAAACAACAACATCAACGATCAGCACGGTATTAAAACAAAAGGAAGCCCTTACAAGCCGATAAAAGCAAACGTCCTTGGATTGTTTCATCACAAAACGTCAGGCAAAAACCACTGATGAGACAGAACATGAACCAAAGAAGGCAAAAGGTGACGCCGACGCCGACGATCGCAGTTAAAAGGTAAATGAACATAATTTTTTATTATTCTTTCGCTTTTATTATTCTTTCTCTCATTTTAAACTCTCATTTTATGTTTATTGTGCAGTAATCTAATTGTAACATGTATTTGTTACATGTTTTGATGCGTTTTTACGATTTATAAAAAATTTATGCCCGAATTTTGGGGGGCTTGGAACGGATTACGACATTTACATGTAAAACGCGCCTCTACTTACGAATTTTTCACGTTACGAGAATTCTTCCGGAACGAATTAAATTCGTAAGTAGAGGTACCACTGTACTTAATTTTCTGTTTGTTTGTTTTTTGCTGTTCTGTTTGTTTGTTTATTCGGGGTTTTTTTTAATTCTCTTTAATTTCACTTTTTCTTTCACTTTAAAAAAAAAGGGGGGGTGTTGTAATAACTATCCTACCAATGTTGTCAAATAGCAAAAAATAAGGGAACATGTGATGAAAATGTAAACAATGCAATGCTGTAATGACCTGTATACCATTTACAAAAACTTAAATAAAAAAAAAAAGTAATATCTTACCAAAAATACTTTATTTATTTCAAAACATTCCTTTACCACCACCTTCAGATCTATTCTCAAGAATTTAAAAAAAAGTTAGTGGAATTTATATGGAACAATAGGAAGGCTAGATTACGTCTGTCCTTACTATATTTACCATTTGATCGTGGAGGTCTGAAATGTCCAAACTTTATGTTGTATTACTGGTCAGCACAACTGAGGTCTATGACATATTATTTTTCATCAAATGATCCTCCTCACTGGACTGAAATGGAATCATACAATTTACCTTTACCTCTTCCCTTATTCATATACTCAGACTCGGCTAAAAAATTACAGAAACAAGTTAAAAATCCTATTGTAAAGCATATGATCAAAATATGGTGTGAAATCAAAAAATATTTACAAGAACCATACTTACTGTCACAATTTAGCCCAATATGGGGTAATCAATATTTTACACCAGGGAGAGCGGATACTATATTTAAATTATGGAATTTAAAAGGGATTCAAAAGATTCAAGACTTATATTTGTCATGTTCAGATAACATAATGTCTTTTGAAGAACTGAGGGTCAAATTTAATCTTAATAGAACACATTTTTTTAAAATATCTTCAACTTAGGAATTTTATTCGATCAAATCAAAATAATGCTCTCACCCGACCTACTTATTAATCCTTGGAAAAAATTTTGACTAAAGATAGTAAGAGAAAGGGTATTATTTCAGAGTTTTATAACTCACTGACACTATTCTCAAGTGAAAACTCACAGAAAAGACTGAATTATTGGAAAGAAGACCTGCAAATTGAAATTTCAGAGGAACAATGGGAAATGGCTTGTGCAGGAGCTCAAACCAAATCAATAAATGTACGTCTTAAACTGATACATTTTAAATGGTTAATGCGGATGTATGTTACGCCAGTGGAGTTAAATAGATATAACAAAAACATACCAGATACATGCACAAAATGTATGGAAAGTAAAGGAACCCTATTTCACTGTTTATGGGAATGTAGAAAAATCAGAATGTTTTGGGAAGAGGTGAGGGCAACAATTGAAAAAATAATTTCAAAACAATTCACATTGAACCCTAAACTGTTTTTTGGGGGGTCTGTATCCAGAAAAACATAACTTTAGTAAGAGTGAAAGAGCATTCATAGACCTCAATTTGCTTAATGCCAAAAAATGTATTGCACTATTGTGGAAAAAGATTCATAGACCAGATGTGACTCAGTGGTTAAGACAGATGTTGACAAACCTTCCACTAGAAAGAATAACATATATACTGAAATCAAAGGAAAATGTGTTTGAGAATATATGGAGACCTTTCATTGATTATGTAAAGAAATTAAACATAACTTCTGAAGAAGAAGGTGAATGATATGTGTGGACCTTGCAAATTCCAAACTGGTGAATGTATATTATGTATACTTATGTAATAGATTACCTAGACTAAACAGAGGAGCATTGTTGTTGACTTGCTTTTGTTAATGGTTGTTGTTTTTAGTAATTTTTTTTTAATTTTTAAATTACTTTAGTGTTAGTGTTTGACTGTCTGTGCCATGTGTGTAAAAAAAAGGTTCAATAAAAAATATTGTGGGGGGAAAAAAAGTGCAAGAGCAAACAGTTTCTTTAGTTTATATTTTATTTAAACACAAATGTTGCAAAAAAAAAAGATTTACAATAAATTCATATTTTTAATCACTTCACAATAAAACAAATCCAAAATGGCATCCAGTTCTCAAAGCTATTTGCTTCATTACCTTCACACCTGGTCCAATTAACTTCCTTTAATTCAATTATACAACAGTTAGTTCCAACCAGACAATTTCAAATCAAATCAAATTAAATCACCCTTTACTGTCATTCAACTGTACAACCAATCATGTACAGTAGAACAAGATTGTGTTTTACCTATCTACTGTGTTAATCACACACACCCCAAGTGTAGAATCAGAGGGCCGCTGCCATGCAAGGCGCCGCCACAAATTTCCCTCCTCCATTCCATTTATTGCTGAGCACCAAGCTGGACGGCAGGAAGTTCCACTTTTATATGGTCTTTGGCATGACCCGGCCGGGATTTGAACCCCTGCCTCCCGGGTGTGGGGCGGATGCTCTACCAACTGAGCCACCACTCCGGTAACTCCAATTTAACTCCCCCCGGCAATTTCTCTATTCCAGCCCTCATGTAATTGCAGGGGGTCAAGAGGGGGGTCTTGGCATTAGTTGATTCAGGGGCAGAGGGCAATTTCATGTCGGCCCGGCTCGTCCAGGACCTGGGTATTCCCACTCTTAAATTGCCCCACCATCAATGTATCACCACCATATCTGGCCGTGAGGTTGCAATTAATGCCGAATGCACAAGGCCGGATGCCATCCTCTTGTCCGGGAATCATTAGGAGGAACCAACGTTCCTAGTTCTCCCAGATTCATCATCCCCAATGATTCTAGGTTATCCGTGGCTCTGGAGGCACAGCCCTATAATAAACTGGGGGCATAATTCCATCTCCTCCTGGAGTCCGTTCTGTTTGGCCAGTTGGTTAAGTTCAGCCGAATGTGCTCCATCTCTTCCAGTCTCTCCTCCTCCGGTCGAGCCGCCAGACCTCAGCCTCGTCCCCTGGGTTTATCATGATTTAGGGGAGGTCTTCAGCAAGTTGAGAGCGATGTCGCTTCCACCTCATTGCTCTTATGACTGTGCTGTGGACCTCATCCCGGGGGCGAGGCTGCTATCCAGCCGGCTCTACCGTATTTATGGGCCGGAGAGGGAGGCTATGGAAAAGTATGGTAAAGAGTCGCTGAACGCCGGCCTTATTCAGCCATCTTCGGCCCCATCTTTGTCGGCAAGAAGGATGGCTCGCTGCGCCCGTGTATCGATTACCGTGAGCTCAACGCCATAACAGTAAAGGAAAAATATCCCCTGTCCTTGATGAATTCCGTGTTCGAGCTCCTTCAGCGCTCACGGGTGTTTACCAAATTAGACCAACGCAACGCGTACCATCTCATTCACATTCGTGAGGGGGACGAGTGGAAGACAGCGTTTAAAACACACTTGGGGCAATTCGAGTATTTGATGATGCCATTTGGGCTCACCAACGCCCCCGCTGTCTTCCAACGGTTAATTAACGACGTCCAGAGCGATATGCTCTATCAATTTGTGTTCATCTGTTTGGATGACATTTTAATATTCTCCTGCTCGCCAGAGGAACATGAGGTCCATGTAAGGGCCATTTTACAACGGCTCCTGGAGAACCAGCTCTACGTTAAGGCCGAGAAGTGTGAGTTCTCCACAACATCAACTTCCTTCTTGGGCTTCATAGTGGCTGAAGGGAGACTGACTGCCGACCCGGCCAAGGTGAGGGCAGTGCTCGATTGGCTCGATTGACACCAGCCGGTTCGCCTGTCATCCTGGAATAACCCGCACTATAGATCTGGTTCGGCGGGGGTTCTGGTGGCCTACGCTGCGGTGGGACGTGCGGGAGTACGTGCGGGCCTGTCAGACCTGTGTCCGGGGCAAGTCTGATTCCTCCCCCCTGTCTGGACTCCTACATCCCCTCCCCATCCCTGGTCGGCCATGGTCTCACGTCGATGTAGACTTTGTCACTGGACTTCCCCACTCCCATGGTAAAACAGTGATATTGACCATCGTGGACCATTTCCCCAAGGCTGTCCACTTGGTGGCGCTTCCCAAACTTCCCTCGGCCTTGGAGACGGCCGTCCTGTTGACTGATCATGTGATTCGACTCCATGGTATCCCAGTGGACATCATGTCTGACCGGGGCCCACAGTTTACATCACAGGTCTGGAGGGCCTTCTGCCGCACCTTGAGAACGACAGTGAGCCTCTCTTCTGGGAACCATCCCCAGAGCAACGGGCAGGCAGAGCGTGCCAGTCAGTCCTTGGAGGCCACCCTGGGGTGTGTGGCAGCCGAGCACCCTTCATCATGGAGTTCACACCTGACCTGGGTAGAGTATTCTATGAACTTGGCTATTTTCACGTCTACGGGGCTTACCCCTTTTGAAGCATCATCGGGGTACACGCTTCCGCTCCTGCCCATGACCGAGAAGGAGGTCACGGTTCCCTCCGTGGGGGCTCATGCGCGCCGCCCTTACCTGCTCTGTGGAGCACAACCGGGCTGCGGCGGACAAACAACGGATGCCCACACCCAAGTACACCGTGGGACAACAGGTCTGGTTGGGGGCCAGTCAGGTGTCGTTGAAGACCACTTCGAAGAAGCTGTCTCCGCACTCCATCGGGCCCTTCCCGATCTCCAGGATTATCAACGACGCCTCAGTTCGGCTGAGACTCCCACCTGCCCTCCGAGTGAACCCAACCTTTCACATCTCACACATCAAGCCCCTCTTGGTCAGTTCTCACCCCCCCCCCCCCCCGAAGCCGCCGCCTCCTCCCAGGATCATCGACGGCCACCCCGCCCACACGTTTTCTCAAATACTGGAGACCCCTGCCTTCGAGGCCGGGGTCTCCAGTATTTGGTGGATTTGGTGGATTGGGAGGGCTATGGCCCGGAGGAGTGATCCTGGGTTCCTACGGCCCGAATCTTGGATAAAGAGATGCTCCGGTCCTACCATCAAGCCCATCCTAACAAACCTTGTGGACCACCAGGAGGTGCTCCTATAAGGGGGGGCCCTGTCATGGGCGGCGAGAGCGCGACCCCTCCTTCGTGTTCATCTCTCCGCTGCTCATCATCACACCTGAGGAAGAGGACACACCTGCGCCCTCTCATCAGCCAGCGTACTTAAGGAGGCATCCTTCTGTGACTCAACGCTGGCTCGTCTGGGTATACTGCCTCTGAAAGACAGCAAGTCATCATAACACTGGTAAAAGAAGTTATTAACCTGTGTGCTTTTTCCACTGTGCAGGTTGCTGCCATCGTGTGGGTGTGTCACTGAGGGCTGCGCGCGCTCTCCTGCCACTTCTTCTCCCACGACGGTAACCTACACCCAGTCAGGCTCCACCAGCAGTCCCCTACCCTGCTGGTTCGTCTATTCCCCACTGGAGTCCTGCCAGCGGTCCCTCGGAGCTCACGTAAGTGGTAATTTGGCTCCCCCATTTTCCCTTACTCCATTCCTCTGCTTACAGCTCTCGTTCTCTCTCCACAGGCCCATTCCTCTGGCGAGTGACTGTTCTGTAGCAATGTGGTTTTTGCTATTTAATAAAACATTCAGATGTGTGTACTGTATGTCTCTTTGTTGCTGAACATTCCACGTGGGCTGAATTATCTTATCAGTCATGACATGGTGTTGAGGAATGGTGGAGGCGAGGCAACGAGCTGATCAACAAAGACTTTATTCTTCCTCTAACAGCACAACATAGCAAAAGAATCACTCTGGCCACCGTGCATCTCTCTTTTATACCTTTAATTACATGCACAGCAGTCCGAGGCGCCGCCCACACATTAAGTTTAGAACAAACCCTGTGCGGTGCATTAACATATTACACCGGTACCGCATTTCACTCTTCTCCTGGTGGCCCAGAATCTGCTCCTCTCCCGGGGGGTGCCTAGCCTTTACTGTTCAGTCTGGACCCCCCAGCGACACCTCCTCACTTGGTCCATTGTTCTCTGAATGGAGAAGTCCAACACCTTACCCCCCCACACACAGACCCCCCCCCCCAGAACACCCAGAATGGGCCTTAACCTCCCCGTCCTTTGGGCTTGAGCCGGCATCTGTAGCGGGGGGTCGCCAATCCAGTCGAACTGCCCTGCTGGCAGGGGGCACCAAGGGGCACGTCCGTCTGTGGGGGGGAGGGGGAAGGGAGGGGGAGAAAACATCTTCTTTGCGAGTGCCGGTCCCTGCTGAGGAATCACCAACCTGTGGAGCCCCCAACGGTGGGCGTCCACGCCGGGGAGCCTGGGCCAACACCACCTGCTCATCTGCCAACACAAAAGCAGGCTTTAGCCTGTCAATGCAGATGGTCTCTCTGTGTCCCCCCTAGTCTAACATAAAATGTTTCGCCCCAGGTTCCAGCGCTCTGAATGGTCCATCATACGGTGGGCGCAGCGGGGTCCGGTGCACATCGTGCCTGACGAATACAAACCTGGCGTTCTGCAAGCTTTTTGGGACGAATATGCGGGGAAAACAATCGTGGGCCGGGCCTGGTACACTCACAAGCTCTGTATTGCATAGAGATTGCATGGGCGGTTCGGCCTTGGGAGCAGGGTTTTCCAGTAAAAATTCTCCTGGGATCCGCAGTGGTTGGGGAAAAAACGAGTTCTGCTGAAGAGGCTGCCAAATCATCCTTCGGTGTGAAATGCAACCCTAAAAGAACCCAAGGAAGGCATTCAATCCAATATGTGTTCATGAGCGAGGCTCTGAGCACTGCTTTAAGTGATCTATGAAAACGCTTGCATAACCCATTAGCCTGGGGGTTTACGTGGTAGTGCGGTGAATTTTGACCCCCAGGCTCTGGGCCATCACGGACCAGAGCTCTGAAATGAACTGTGGGCCTCTGTTGGACATGATGTCCGATGGAGCTCCGAAACGTGCCACCCAAGCTGACAAAAAAGGGCACGCCACTTTGGCGGACATGGTAGAAACTAGCGGGATCACTTCAAGCCAGTGCGTCGTGCAGTCCACGACCGTCAAAAGGTGTGTGAAACCTTGCGACGGCGGGAGGGGGTCCCACCAGATCCACGTGGACGTGGTCAAACCTCCTAGCCGGGATTTGGAATGGCTTGAGAGGAGCTCTGGTGTGCTTGTGCACTTTGGCCCGTTGGCATGTGACGTACGCTGCAGCCCACTCTTTCACCTCTTTACGCAAACATGGCCAGACGAATTTCGCCCCCACTAGTTTCACTGAAGCACGCACTCCCGGATGCGAAAGGGAGTGGACCGACTCAAAAACGCGACGGCACCAAGAGCTCGGAACCACCAGGCACGGGCGGCTGGTGGAGATGTCGCAGAGTAAGGGAGGGCACCCTTCTTGCACCGTCCTGCTCTCCAGTCTTAACCCTGTTGGCGCAGACTGGAGCACGCAAATGTCCACATCCCCGGTTTGCGTCGGCGGCCATGGCGGGGAAATCTATTCCTACGTAGACCGGGGCGATCAATGCACGTTACAGGCAATGAGCCACCATGTTCACTTTACCGGCAACATATTGAATGCCGGTGGTAAACTCTGAGATTGCGGCCAACTGCCGTTGCTGCCGGGCCAACCACGGTTTGGAGACCTTGGCCATGGCGTACGTCAGTGACTTGTGGTCTACAAACGCGGTGAGCTCGTGCCCCTCCAGCCAGAACTGGAAATGGCATGTCACCAGGTGGAGAGCCAGCAATTCTCTATCGAATGTGCTGTATTTGCATTCGTTGTTGCACAAAGTCCTGCTGAAAAATGCGAGCGACTGCAACAAACCTGAGACGCACTACTCCACTACTGCCCCTATGGCCACATCAGACGCATCTGTAGTGAGCGCTATCCGTGCAGACGGGTCTGGGTGGGCTAGCAACGCAGCATCTGCCAGCACTGTTTTGGCGTTTGAAAAAGCCTGGCCCCGCTCAGGAGTCCAGTCGATACTTTCCGCAGGCTTCTTTTTTTAAGTGCAGCGTACAACAGCTGCATCAGCTGGGCTGCCCGGTGAAGGAAACTGTTGTAAAAATTAACCATTCCCAAAAATTCCTGTAGTGCCCTCACGGCCAACGGATGCGGAAAGTCCAACATCGCTCGCACCTTGTCCGGTAACGGGATCGCGCTCTCCGGTAAGATGTGGTAGCCCAAAAAAATCAATCACTGGCACACCGAGCTGGCACTTCATCAGGTTGATTACACAGGGTTACAAAAATAATTTTTTTGTAAGTTGTCTGTGTTTTTTCAACTGATTTAAGACAATTTTGCACCGCTGAATCAAAAAATGACATCCGTTTCTCTCAATCAGGTCAGGTTTTTATGCTAAGTTGATTTTTTAAAAATCTGATCTTCTGACTAAATCAATTACATTTTTGTGACATTATCGGTTGATTTTTGTTAATATTTCTCATCCAAAATGGATTTTTAAGACAAAAAATCGTTTTCTAACACAATTTATTGATTAAATGTTACAAACTTTGATTACTGTAAATTGAATAGTAGACACTGATAAAGGTAAGTACATGTAAATTGAATGTTACGTCATCATTGTTCAAAATTCAGAGCTTCAACTTCCGTTTATTGGAACCTCTAGAATGCTCAGCGGCAGGGATGTCTCTGTTCAGAGTCCAGCAGTAATCAGCCATCATGACAATTTATGACATCATGTCATAAATTGGCGCATGCAAGCTCTTCAGAGTTCCAGAAATTTCAAGAAATAAAAAAGAATTTTGCATCATATAAAGCGAAAATACCCGTACATGTAAACAAAAATGAAAAAAAAAAAAAACAAACATGTGGCCATAGTTCAAAAAGTTGACCTGATTGAGCAAAACCAGTGTGATTTTTGGATTCAGCACATCATAACTGTCCTTAATCAGCTAAAAAAACTTAGTAACTTTGGTGTTGACCAGTGTTGTCAAACCGTGTGCTTCCAACCTCTGGAAAACCGTCTTGAGATGGGCGATGTGCTCCTCCTCGGACGTGCTGGCTACCAGAATGTCGTCTCGGTAGACAAAAACGAAAAACAAGTCATGCAGCACTGCGTCCATCATCCTTTGGAAGGTCTGCGCCGTGCCTTTTAATCCGAACGGCATGCGTAAAAATTCAAAAAGGCCGAACGGAGTTATTACCGCCATTTTTGGGACATCTTCTGCGCGCACTGGGACCTGGTGGTAGCTGCGGTCCAGATCCACTTTGGAAAAAATGTGCGCCCCGGCCAGGTGCACGGAAAAATCCTGGATGTGGGAAATGGGGTAGTGATTGTGTTCCGTAGCGTTGTTCAAGCACCAGAAATCATTGCATGGTCACCATGACCCATCGGCTTTAGGCACCATGGGAAGCAAGGATGCCCACGGGCTGTTTGAGCGCTTGACGATGCACAGCCTCTCCAAGTTGGCGAACTCCTTGCGCACGCTGGCCAGTTTAGCTGCGTCTAGGCGCCGAGGTCGTGCAAATACGGGCAGTCCTTTAGTAGTGATGAAACGCTCGACCCCGTGTTTAGTTACCGCCGCTGAAAACGTCGGAACTGTGAGTGCCGGGAACTGGACGAGTAACTGTTGGTACTTACCCCTGGAGCTATGACGTTAGCCAGTGTTGTCGATCTGGCTCCCCGAGCTGTACAGGGCAGAGACGCAAAAGAAACAACATCCACTAGTCTTCTATTAGCAACATTAGCTAATAAACCATGAGCACATAGGAAATCTGCACCCAAAATGGGGGAAGAACATGCGGCTATCACAAAAGTCCACTGAAAATTGCACCCATGCGAGCATGTCAGTGTCCGTTCACCATATGTCCTGATGGCTGATCCATTGGCGGCAGCCAGCTCGGGATTGCTGCCCCCTGCCACCCTGTCTGTGTTGAAAGGCAGGATAAGGCTCTTCTGGGAGCCGGACTCTACCAGAAACCGTCTCCCTGAACGTGTGTCTGTGACATACAGCAACTTGTCTCTGTTGCCAGCAGTCGCAGCTGCTACTGACTGCTGGCATTGGCATTTCCCAACCGCTTGAATTGGCACAGCGGCACGCATCGCCAGGCGTCTGGGTCGAAACGGTGTTGATAGTAGCAGATTGTCTCTTTCCTGTGTCTCCTGGCATCCACTCTGGCTACCACCAACAGCTCCTCAATCCCACTGGAAAAGCTTCTGGGCTTCGGTGTCGCTGCATTCACGCTGAAGGTTCTGGTCACTAAAATAATGCGGTCTGCTTCCTGCGCTAGTGCGCAGTAGTCCCTCGTCACCAGCAGTGGTGAGTTGGCCATGATTGCCCTTGCTGCAGCCGGTAGGTTCCTGAGAAACAGGTGGGCGAACAGGAAGGACTCGTCGTCTCTACCCATCAGCGCCAACATGCTGTCCATCAACTCCACGTCCGATCTGTCCCCTAACTCTGAACGTGTTAGGAGCCTCTCCGCTCTTTCACTGTCCGAAAGGGTATAGCGCTGGATAAGCATCCTCTTGAGTGCCTCGTATTTTCCCCGGACCGGTGGCTCTTGGAGCAGGCTTGCCACCTGTTGTGTGGCGCGCGCGTCCAGCGCAGCGACCACACAGTAGTATTTAGTGTCATCTGATGTTACCCCATGGAGTGCAAACTGGGCCTCAATGTATAGAAACCATGCTGTCGGGTCGTGCAGCCAGAAATCTGGGAGTTTGACTGAAACAGCGCACACAGCGCTGGCGCCCTCTCTCCAAGATGTCTCCAGGGTGCTCGTCTCACCCTCCATGGCACATCAGGGTCACCAGTATTGAGGAAGGATGCAAGCGAGGCAACGAGCTGATCAACACAGACTTTATTCTTCCTCTAACAGCACAGCAAAAGAATCACTCGGGCCACCGTGCATGTCTCTTTTATACCTTTAATTACATGCATAGCAGCTCGAGGCTCCGACCTCACATTAGGCACTTTTTCACTAGCCCAGCTCACCTCACCACGTCTCGATTCGCAACGACACGGTTCGGCCTCGGTTGTGTCTCCATCACAGCCGGGTAAAGCTGGGGTAGGTGGGATTTTTTTTACAGCAAGGCGGCGCCACACTCCCGTGACGTAAAACACGCGACCCAAGCAAAACATAACATGGCAGCTGCACAAGGCGACTCCTCGGTCTGTGGCTTTTTGTCACCGTAAATGCCAAAAAGGACCACCAGAAAAGGGTACAGGCAGTGAGACGAAACACTCTGGAATAGTTCTGCAGCTTCTGGGAGAGCCGAAGACGTGAGGATACAAACTAGGTCATATATGACGGTAAGCTAATGGTTGCTAATGCTAGTTTGCTATAAGTACGTCGTACTACACTAATGTCTGCAAGTTATTGCTGTTAGGTACTAAAATATGTACGCTGTGTGTGTTTCAGATGGCTCTGTTGTGGAAAAATTACCGCTTCAAATGGTCGGTCTGGCGTTCAGCACAGCCTCTCACTGATGTCACCCCAGCTTCACAAACGATCAGTGGTTGTAGAGCTTAAGAATGTCTGTAGAAACGTTTATTTCCTGTGCAACAAATTGCTCTGATCTGCGTGAAAATCATGGAGAGACTGTTGAGACATCATGGACGTACCTGCTTCTGCAGCACTGAGTCTGAGGTGGTGTCATGGCAAAAAAATGATCAGCTGACACAACTTGATCACCAGGTTAATAACTAAATTAGCCACAAAATATATATTCAAAAAGTAAACAGTACTGAGTTAGGTATAATAAGATATATTTGACAATTATGATGTATTTTAGGCCAAAAGAAACTTGATCTAGGATTAAAAGCAATTAAAATAATGCAGTCACAAGGTTACATGGAAAATACTTGATTTACTAGATACATGTATTGTAGAAATATACTATATTCTCTGCATCAACAATGTACTATACATGCATTCATGTAATATTGCACTGGGAATTGCACTGACAATAAACCTCTGAAGTTTTTGCAGGTGTCTCTTTTTTATATGTGAAGGTTACCACCATGTGGCACAAATTAAATACTAACAGATCGGAAAAGCTGTCTAAGAACAATCCAGCAGTTTGAGAAATCGCTTTTGGTTTGGTGTAAGTCTGTCAACAGAATTATGAACCATAAAGCAGTTTGTGTTAAAATGTTAAATCCCATTAAACCCTAACCCGGGGGCTTCCAATCATGTGTCATGGGGGGCCAAGACCCTGCAGGTTCTCTTCTACCCAGTCTCTTCAGCAGGTGTTTTCACTGATCTGCAGTCAGTGGAAGAAGTTAAGTGGAATCTGCTGTTGAAGACACTGGTTGGAGGTAAAGCCTGCAGGGTCTTGGCCCTCCATGGCACATGATTGGACACCCTCACCCAAACCCATTATGATGAAGAGCAGATGCTAATATGACCCAGAATTTCTCCATATACTGGTACTGTCACTAAAGTATGCAGGGTCTTCTGCGGTGGCACATCCAACAATAGTCTTCAGTTAATAAAATAATTGTTTTGGTTACTTTTTTCTTAAAAATGAGCCATTATTTTCAAGGTCACCGATAAATGGTTTGTACTGTTCACTCTTTTCCCACCGGTGTCTTAACAGACAAAATAGAAAATCATGATGCAAACACATAAGTCACTAAATTGTTTATTACAATCAGCAGCAAATTCCAGATTATTCAGAATGTGCAAAATTCAAACTGTAAAAAAACAAAAAACTGGAATGGGTCACACACACCAGCCACGCTGCCTCACTGAGAAGCAACTGGATCGGCCCCTCGTACTGGTCCTGGTTCAGCAGATCTTCAGCCTGCATCTCTGTAAATAGTGAGGCAAGGTCTGGTTCGGGTGGATCATTTTCCCCTTGCCTAGATGAAAGACAGAAATGGGTGGTGGTTAATTAAAGCAAGTTTAAAACATATTTGGGAAATACACTTGTTGCTAAAAGCCAGTGATGGAATGTGAATGAATGAATGAATCTTTATTTCGGATGGATTAAAAGTAAAGATTAAAAGAAAATTGAATAATATAACAAAGGGGGAAAAAAATCTAACAAGGTCAAATTAAACAATAACTCCTCTGATTATACAGTTCAACATAGGTTATCTGAAATGGGTGATGGCTGAAGCCGCAGCTTATATTGCCCACAATATTCCATCCAAGAATTCAAAAGAAAAACAAAACGGGAGGGATTACAATTTGAATGTGACAAAAATTGTATTTAACCACAATTTTCATGTAGCTGTGCTTCAGTAGATTTTACAAGGGCTGGGTTACATTTAAAATCATCTGTTTTTACTGTGGCCTCAGCAATCAGAATGAATTAATACATTCACTTGAATGGAATCTAGTACTTTAACTGAAGGTGTGCATCACCGAGTATGGAGTCCCTCAGTCAAAATATGAAGTTTTTATCAATAAAAGTTTGTCTTGTCTGTAAAAGTGTCTCTTCTTGCCCTGGCTTCAAGTGTGGGCGGTGTTTTGTACTTGTATTGCTAAAATATAAAAGGAAGCACTACAATGGGTCTCAAATATTTGTAATGTGTCCTGTTACTACATGAGTTTATTGATGATAGACTATAAACTACACATATAAAGTAAATTATATTGACGACTGAACATCTCACATTTGCCAAAACGTACAGTTATGAACATAACTCACAAAGGATCACACAAGTGATCTGACAAAAAAAATAAATACATTAACAAGCGGTTTATTTTGCAGTTGATGTGCCAGTCATTTTCAATTATTCTGTAATTAATATTCACACAATCTGTGGAGAGTTGTGAAAGACGAGACTGAGTGTATTCCTCAGGTTCAGCTTTATTCACAATGACATTCTCCAACATTCAAAAGCAGAAAAAGAGGATGAATCTTCTCACATCTGTCCTTTTATACCAGGACATCAAACATACAATCACATGGTGCTTAATCAAACATACAGTCACATGGTACTTAATCCCAGTCACAATGTAACTTCCCCCGATCTTAACACCATCCACCTCCTAGTCTCCGGTGGTCAGGAAATCTCTCAAGGCCATCTCCTTGAAACAAAAGGCCAGATCTCACACCCTCCCGTTACCTCTGGAAGGCTCAGTCCCTTTGTTCCCCTGAGACATGAAGTATACAATAAGCATACAGTGGTATATCTGTGGAGCATCTGAAACCAACATATGTGCATATATGTGTGCCACGTGACCCCCCCCCCCCCCCCCCAAACGTCTAAGATGGAACAAATGTAATACAGTTTGCAAGTCATGGTCACATTATTACACATCAGTCCAAATGTTGCTTGGGCCTCAGTCACCTTCCATATCTGCTGTAAGCGGGCTTTACCACCCCGCGGCGTCTTCCAGCTGTGAAGCTGCTGTTTGAGGATTAGAACTGTTAGTCAATCTCTGTGGGTGTTCTGGGGAATGCTCTCTAGGGGGTCTGCCCCGCCAACTGCACCACTTCGTCAGCCAGCACAAAAGCGGGTTTGAGCCTATTTATACAAATCATTTCTTTCCTGCCCCCCAAATCTAGCAAAAAATGCTTGTCCCCTGTTTCCAGCACTCTGTATGGTCCGTCATAAGGTGGGTGTAAGGGTGGGTGGTGTGCATCATGTCTGACAAAAACAAACTCCACATTTTTTAAAGCTTTAGGCACAAAAATGCGCGGGAAGCTGTGATGAACTGGGCCAGGAAGCGTGCTCGCTCCCGTGTCGCTCTGCAACTGCTGAGCGGGGGGGCACTCTGGCACAGGATTATCCAGGAGAAACTCCCCGGGCAGCCGGAGTGGCTGCGCAAAAACCAACTCAGCTGGGGAGGCTTTTAAATCCTCTTTAGGTGCAGAACGCAACCCCAATAAAACCCATGGTAGCCTGTCCACCCAATTTGCATCCGCAAGCAACGCTCTGAGGGCTGCTTTCAATGACCTATGGAAACGTTCGCATAAACCATTAGCCATCGGGTTGTATGCGGTAGTGCGGTGGATCGTTATCCCCAGGCTGCGGGCCATCGCTGACCAGAGCTCGGAAACAAATTGAGGACCTCTGTCAGACGTAATGTCCGACGGAACTCCGAAACGCGCTACCCATGCTGTTAGAAACGCGCGCGCCACCTCCTCGGCTGTGGTTGATGCCAGTGGGACCACTTCCAGCCAACGCGTGGTGCGGTCCACCATTGTCAAAAGGTGTGTGCATCCCTGTGACGGCAGGAGGGGGCCTACGAGGTCGACATGCACGTGATTGAATCGCTTAGCCGGGATGTGAAAAGGCTCCAAGGGAGCTCTAGTGTGTTTGTGTATTTTGGCTCGCTGACAAGCCACGCAGGCTGTTGCCCACTCCTTGACTTGCTTGTGCAGGCACGGCCATACAAATTTCTCTCCTACCATTTTGACCGACGCGCGCACCCCTGGGTGCGCCAGAGAATGAATCGAGTCAAAAACGCAGCGGCGCCACATGGTCGGCACCACCGGGCGCGGTCGTCCCGTGGAGACATCGCAGATTAGGGGGGGCATGCCATCTTTTAGCACCCTGTTCTCATGTCTTAACCCTGTTGGTCCAGACTGGAGCGCGCACACGTCCGCGTCGGCAACTTGATCCGCGGCCATGGCTGCATAATCTATCCCTATGTGGACTGGGGCCGCGCGCACTTCCGCGTCGCTAACCTGGTCCGCGGCCATGGCTGCAAAATCTATCTTTGCGCGGGCTGGAGCCGCCACGGCGCGCGAGAGGCAGTCCGCCACTACATTAAGTTTACCCGCTACATGCTGGATATCGGTAGTAAACACCGAGATGGCGGCCAGCTGTCTCTGCTGCCGGCCCGACCATGGTTCTGTAATCTTGGCCATCGCGAAAGTCAGCGGCTTGTGATCTACGAACGCGGTGAAACTGCGTCCCTCCAGCCAAAACTGGAAATGGCGAATGGCCAAGTGGAGAGCTAACAACTCCCTGTCGAATGCGCTGTATTTTCGTTCACTATCGCGCAAGGTCCTGCTGAAAAAGGCAAGCGGCTGCCAAG
Organism: Pholidichthys leucotaenia; assembly: GCA_020510985.1. Taxonomy (NCBI): domain Eukaryota; kingdom Metazoa; phylum Chordata; class Actinopteri; order Cichliformes; family Pholidichthyidae; genus Pholidichthys; species Pholidichthys leucotaenia. The sequence goes on from CM035842.1 coordinate 11,430,122, forward strand.
CTCCTGCTACATACTGTTCCACGACTGCTCCTATGGCCACGTCTGACGCGTCAGTAGTGAGCGCTATGTGGGCCATTGGGTCTGGATGTTCAGGTTCAGGTTCAGGTTCAGGTTACTTTATTTGTACCCGTAGGTAGATTTGTTTTGCAGTTGGTGACATCCATATTTACAAGCCACTAATTACATTCAACATAGACACAAACACACATCTTACAAAATAGGTAAATATAAAATATGTACAATATAATTTTATAGCTTGTTCAACTCTTTGACAGCAGCAGGGACAAAGCTGTTTTTGTAGCGCTGGGTTCTACTTTTTGGGACAGCAAACCTCCGTCTGGAGGGAAGAAGCTGAAAGTTGCAGTGCAAAGGGTGGGAGTCATCATTTAAAATCGAGTCGGCCATCCTCTGTACTTGTCTGGTGTACAGGGATGTCAGGCTCAGCTGTGACTCACCAAGCAAACGACTGGACCATCTGACTACCTGATCCAAGGATTTCCTCTGTTTCAGTTTTATCTGACCAAACCATGACATTAAAGAAAAGGATAAAACAGATTCAATAAAAGTCCGATAAAACATAGTCATTATGGTTCGGTCAATTTGGAAGTGTGCAAGTTTCCTCAAACAATGCAAATTTTGCTGACCCTTTTTGCACACCCTTTCACAGTTCACCTCAAAGTTCAATCCACTATCAATAATCGTCCCAAGATATTTGTACGATTGTACACATTCGGTGGTCTGGCCTTTTAGTATGGTGACTTTGTGCCTGGGAGTCTTCCTCCTAAAGTCAATAATCATATCTTTCGTTTTTGTTGTATTCAGCTGCAGGTAGGAATCCTCACACCAGTGAACAAAGTCATCAACTACTGGGCCGTGGCCACTCTCACCATCCTGGAGGAGACTGACAATGACTGAGTCATCAGCATACTTTATAATGTGTCTGTTGTCATGTCTGCTCCGACACATGTTTGTGTACAGGATGAAGAGTAGTGGTGACAACACACACCCCTGAGGAGAGCCAGTAGAAGAGCACTTTAGGTCAGACAATGTGCCATTGACCCTTACTCTCTGCGTCCTGTTGGTTAAGAAATCCAGAATCCAACCCACCAGATTATTGCTTAAATCAAATTGTTGCAGGAGCCTTTCAACTAAGATATGAGGTTGGATTGTATTAAAGGCGGAGGAAAAGTCCACAAATAAAAGCCTGGCGTGTGTCCCATTAAAATCCAGATGTTTGAAAAGCATGTCAAACAGAGTGACAGTGGCATCCTCCACTCCTCTGTGAGGCCTATAGGCAAACTGCAGAGGATCCAATGCATGTTCAGTCTGCCTTAGGACCTCACATCTGACCAGTTTTTCAAAAATTTTCATTAAAATTGAAGTCAAAGCAACTGGTCTAAAGTCATTTACCGTTTTAGGACAGCTGGATTTTGGAACGGGAACAACCACGGCATCTTTCCAGATCTTAGGCACATGTTGTGTCTGTAAGGACTTATTGAAAATGTAATGAAATATAGGACTCAGTTCATGTGCACAGGACTTTACCAGGCGCCCACATATATTATCAGGGCCCTGACTTTTGTTCACTTTTACAGCGCGGAACTCCCTTTTAACATCCTGCATCTCAATATTAAAGTGCTGATTGTCTTTGAGTTTCTGTTTCAAATCTTGGATTTCTGTGCTAAAATCAAAGGAGTCAAAACGACCATAAAAACAATTAAGAGCATTAGCCAGCTCTGTGTCTGAACTAAAACCATCTAAAAACACACGATTACTGCGCTCTGTGCTCTGAAGGCCTGCAATAGTTTTCATACTGGCCCAGGCCGAACCAAGTTTATTTGCTGCCATCTTGCTTTCCAACTCTGATTTATAATTGATTTATAATTGGATGTGCCAACAACGCAGCGTTTGCCAGGGCTATTTTGACTTCAGCGAATGCGCGCTCCCGCTCCGGAGACCATTCGATTTTGTTTGTGGGTTTTTGTTTTTTTAGTGCAGCATACAATGGTTGCATGAGCTGCGCTGCGTGAGGGAGGAAACGGTTATAAAAATTCACCATTCCCAAAAACTCCTGTAACGCTTTGACCGTTTGTGGTTGGGGAAAATTTGTTATTGCGCGCACTTTGTCGGGCAGAGGAACCGCTCCTTCTGGAGAGACGCGATGCCCCAAAAAATCAATCTGCGCCACCCCGAACTGACACTTCGCTGGGTTGATTATTAACCCGTGCTCTGCCAACCTCCGGAAAACTGCTGTGAGGTGGTTTTCGTGTTCGTCTTCGGACGCGCTGGCTACCAATATGTCGTCCAAGTAGACGAACACGAAGGGGAGGTCGTGCAGAACCGCGTCCATCATGCGTTGGAACATCTGCGGTGCGCCTTTAAGCCCAAACGGCATGCGCAAAAACTCAAAAAGCCCGAAAGGAGTTATTACCGCTGTTTTGGGTATGTCCTCAGCGCGCACTGGAACCTGGTGGTAACCGCGTACCAAATCTATTTTAGAAAAAATGCGCGCCCCCGCCAAATGCACCGAAAAATCTTGGATGTGCCGGATCGGATAGCGGTTGTGCGCTGTAGCGTTATTCAACCTGCAGAAATCACCACAAGGTCGCCACAAGCCATCAGCCTTTGGGACCATATGGAGCGGCGAAGCCCAGGGGCTCTTCGACCTCCTGATGATGCCCAGTCTTTCCAGGTTGGCGAACTCCTCGCGCGCTATGGTCAGTTTAGCTGAGTCCAAGCGCCGAGCTTTTGCAAAAACGGGTGGGCCGGTGGTAGTAATAAAATGTTCCTCCCCATGTTTAGCCACTGTCGCCGAAAACGTTGGGACCGTGAGTGCTGGGAACTGAGTGAGGAGTGTGTGGAACTTACCACCTGCAGCTGTGACGTCGGCTTGTGCAGTTGGCGGGGCCACTCGAGCTGTGCAGGGAATAGAATAAAAGGAGAGTGCATTAACCAGGCGTCTGTTAGCAAGATCAACCAATAAACCATGTGAGCACAAAAAATCATCCCCTAACATGTTGAAATTGACTGCCACTACAACAAAAGTCCACTCGAATGTACGGCCCTGCAAAGACAGAAGCAGAGTCCTCTCACCGAAGGTCTTAATCGCCGAGCCGTTGGCTGCTGTCACCCGGGGACCACTGGAAGGCGCCAGCTGGTCCGCGTAGGAAGGCGTGATGAAGCTCAGCTGGGAGCCTGTGTCCACGAGGAATTGCCTCCCCGAGCATGCGTCCTTCAGGTAGAGCAGCTTGTTCTCTTCTCCGAGGGCCGCGGCTGCTACGACCCCCGGTCTTGGCGTTTCCCGAGTGCTTGAAGTGGCACGGTGGGATGCACTTGCGTGCCCTCTCTGCGAAACGGCGATGGTAGAAGCAAAGGACGTCGTCCGCTCCATGTCGCCTGGCCCTTGCTGCTGCCATCGTCGGTGATTCTGGTGCTGCAGCCTCTGGCCCCATGCCATCTCCGGACGTCGCGCCTAGCTCTGCTGCTGCGGCCAAAGCTGCGCTCCATTTGTGGGCGTCGACGAGTCGCTGCGCCTCCTGGCTCAGCTCGTGGTAGTCTCGTCGGGCCAACAGCGGTGAACCGGCCAGGGTCACTCTCACCGCTGACGGTAGGGTCCTGAGGAAAAGGTGGGTGAAGATAAAGCTGTCATCATCGGAGTCTCTCAGCCTCAGCATCTTCCCCATCAGGTCTGCGGGTCTGTCGTTCTCAAACTCCGTCAACGCCAGGAGCCCCTCTGCTCGCTGTTGCACCGAGGGGGTGAAGTGGCTGATAAGCGCAGCCTTCAATGTGCCGTACTTGTCGCTGTCCGGTGGGTGGTTGACCAGGCTCTCCACCCTCGGACTGTGTGGTTGTCCAGCTTCGCCACCACATGGTAGAATTTTGTGTCGTCTCTCGAAATTCTCCGGAGGTTGAACTGCGCCTCGGCCGCGCTAAACCAGGAGCGCGGACTGTTCTGCCAGAAGTCCGGCAGCTGGAACGTGGCGGCATTCGTCAGGCTGGCTTCTGACGAGTCCGGCTCAGGAGAATTACTTCTGCTCATGCTTCGTCGTAAGGTCACCAGTGTGGAGAGTTGTGAAGGATGAGACTGAGTGTATTCCTGAGTGAATCTTCTCACATCTGTCCTTTTATACCAGGACATCAAACATACAATCACATGGTGCTTAATCAAACATACAGTCACATGGTACTTAATCCCAGTCACAATGTAACTTCCCCCGATCTTAACACCATCCACCTCCTAGTCTCCGGTGGTCAGGAAATCTCTCAAGGCCATCTCCTTGAAACAAAAGGCCAGATCTCACACCCTCCCGTTACCGCTGGAAGGCTCAGTCCCTTTGTTCCCCTGAGACGTGAAGTATACAATAAGCATACAGTGATATATCTGTGGAGCATCTGAAACCAACATATGTGCATATGTGTGTGCCACAAATCAAATAAATCTCAGTTCAGTCCCCTTTTATATTAAGTGGAAATTGTGATACTTTGATTTTGACACTTTACCTATAAAAGCAAAGGATTTCAGTACTTTCCACAGTGGCGAGGTCCGTTGTGGGGCGGCTGCTTTCCTCTTGCCTAGACGAACAACAGAAATGGATGGTGGTTAGGTTCAAGCAAGTTCAACACATATACAGGCACATCTCAAAAATTAGAATATAAGATAAGATAAGCCTTTATTAGTCCCACAATGGGGAAATTCCAGGATTGCAACAGCACAGGGATAGCAACACTCAGAGCAACAATCAGAAGGCAAGAAAAAACAAGAACAGCTAGTACACATACAGTATGTACATATTACTATAAATATATATATATATATATATATATATATATATATATATATATAGAGAGAGAGAGAGAGAGAGAGAGAGAGAGAGAGAGAGACACAAAGTGCGGAGCATTGTGGTTGGTGAATGTGCAGCAGAAAGTCTAAGCTCTCTCTCCGCGGATGCAGCGGGCCAGCTGGATGTCTTTGGGCATCCTCCCTCTTGGCGTGGATGGCGCACAGGTTGGTGTCCACAAAGAGACCCACCAGGTAGGCCTCGCAGGCCTCCTGCAGAGCCATGACGGCGGAGCTCTGGAAGCGCAGGTCGGTCTTGAAGTCCTGAGTGATCTCCCTCACCAGGCGCTGGAAGGGCAGCTTACGGATGAGCAGCTCCGTGGATTTCTGGTAGCGACGGATCTCTCTCAGAGTCACGGTACCGGGCCTCGGTATGTCGAGTTTCTCCGTTAGCACCAGGTGGCGGTTGAGTGCTAACTAGCTCTTCCCTGCTGTATCGTCTCCTGCTGTAGACAGTGGCTCCGTCCGCCGACTCGGGAGACCTTTGGGGCGATCTGTGTGTCCGTGATATATAGAGAGAGTGAAAGGTCTAGAAAGAAGAAGGAAGATAAAAAAAAAAGGCAGTTGCAAAAGGCAGCCAACCCGTGTGGCGCCGCCGGTCCGGCGGAACCGGAACCGGATTCAATATTCAATATTACATATTCAATATTCAACATTCAATATTTTTGTCACTCATTTCAGAAAGTGAAACCCATATATAGATTCATTACAGGGACAGTGATATATTGCAAGTGTTTATTTTAATATTGATGATTATGGTTACAGCCCATATTAACCAACACCTCAGTGGCCAACATTTATATTCAAAAACTATTTTTTAAAGTTAATTTTATGCAATACTCTAATTTTTTGCCAAATTGAATTTGGGGTTTTTAGGGGCTGTAAGCCATAATCATTCAAATTAAAATAAATAAACGCTTGAAATATATCACTGTCTGTGTAATGAATCGATATAATATATGGATTTCTCTTTCTGAAATGAGTAACAAAAAATATTGAATTTTTTCATGACATTTTAATTTTTGGAGATGTACCTGTATTAGGGAAACACACCTGTGAAAGTCAGTGGTGGGATGTGACAAAAATGCTTCATTTCCCTGACAAGCACTGCAGGATCCACTTTGTACATCTACAAGTACATTATCAATCCAGGGATTTATGGTGGAACAGCACAACACTGTTCCAACACCTTTTATGGAAAATCCACAGAATAGGTGTGTGGGTCTATTCTGACGCTTTAGAAAATTATATGAATGACTTTATAAATCACTGGTTTGAAAAAGCACTTTTAATATGTCGAGATTTCGGCTCCTGTGGTCCATTTCACCAGTATCCACAATATAAACACTGAGGAAGGCTAACCCCTGGAATGTGGAAACACATTCTAGCATTAAATTGCACACAATTTAATGCGCAGCACCAAAGTGCAATACGTACACAAACCAGGACTTTAACCAGGATTAACATATTTCATCATTTTGCTCTCACATGCAAATAATTAGGACAAAACAAGCGCGAATCAGCAGTTGGCTACTAGCTAGCTAGCTAGCTACTAGCTAACACTCGTTAGCCCACACAGGACGGCACTGTATGGTTCAAAAAAAGTGAGCTTACCACCAACAGGATAAATAAGCGAACAGATGCACATTATTACAAATCACTCACCATCGATGGTTCTCTCACGTTCGTCTTCAGCTTGTCCGTAGTCCGGTTCTATGCTGGGCTGCATCTGTATCGGTCCGGGTCGCTCCTCTCACTGTGGATCTGCCACCAAGCAGAGAAAACCCCACACCTCTTCAATCTACCACGGTGTAGATTTCCGCAAAACCTACAACGCTGTCTGTATTAATATCTTATTTACTCGGTGACCGAGTCAGTCCGTGAAATATTGCAAATGGCGGTCGTATAGATTTCACTGAAGACGGACGCTTTCGTGACGTTACGCCCTGACCAATCAGTGGCTCGCAGTCTGCTGACGTCACATCTCAGCTCAACTCAGCACGGTTGTACCCTGCCCTCAAACAGGAACGAAAATAGCGCCTGCTAACTGGTGCTGGGGCTAGTGGAAAAAGCTACAAACGCGGGCTGAGTCGTGACGTGTTGGGCTAAGCGGGGCTAGTGGAAAAGAGCCTATTAAGTTTAGAACCAAGCCTGTGAGGCACATTAACATGATATTACACCAGTGCCGCATTTCACTGTTCTCCTGGCGGCCCGGAATCTGCTCCTCTCCCCGGGGGGTGCATATCCTTTACTGTTCAGTCTGGACCTCCGCAGTGACACCTCTTCTCTTGGTCCATTGTTCTCTGGGTGGAGAAGTCCAACACCTTACCCCCGACACTGGCATGTTTCACTGGGTATGTATTGCTCGCTTCAGCTGTCTTCAAATAATTTTCAATTAGAGTAGCTGTGGTGTCTTATATTACAGCATGTGAGGACTGTAGTGTGTTGTGCTCTGGGCTCATGCTAATAGTTAGCCCTGTTGTCTGTGTTAGCTTACATTTATAATTAGTTACCCCATGGTTTAGATTAAAACATAATGTAATGCATGCTGCTGTAAGAATGTGGTGAAGAGAAGGTAAAAACATCCATCCCACACTAGCTAGCTAACAGTGAGTTCAGTATTCACGGGCTTTCACTGTTCTGGTCGCTTAGCAACAAGAAGCCAATGAAAACAACTGCTATTATTGTATCGTGCACTGTTAGTGAGGAGATTATAATCAGGATAGTTTTTCATCTCTGTCGATGGAATTTGTGAAGATCCAGACAGACTATATTTGAGACACAATAAATTACACTTTCAAGGTAATTCTTGAGTGTTTTATGTGGTCTGTGGAGCTAACTGCCGTGTTATAAATGATGTCTGGGCCTGTTCATGGTGGCCATATTACTGTGAGTGGGAGGGGAGCTCCATTGAAATTAATGTTTTGGCCATGAAATTGCATTGCTGTAGGCTGTCATAGCCACAGTTTGGAGAAAGACAAACTGGTGTCATTTTTTTGAGCTGCCAAAGAGACATTTAGAGCCTGAAGGAAGGGATAAGTGGCAGAGTACACAGATTAAATAAATGTATTTATTCTCTTTAATCAGATATTTTTTTTTCCTTGATAAAATTACACTGAATTTACCTGTTAAAAATGATCTGAACATAGAGTCCTGCTATTTGGAGGGCTGGTGTCCCATCGTCATTCTCTCTATGAATAGCACTCAGTGATTATGTCTTCGTTCAGGCTCTAAATGTCTCTTTGGCAGCTCAAAAAAAAATGACACTGGTTTGTCTTTCTTCAAACTGTAGCTATGACAGCCTCTGGCGATGCAGTTTTTTTTTTTTTTTTTTACATATCTCATGGCAAAAACATTAATTTCAGTGAAGTTCCTCTCTCACTCTGTTTCTGAATGGTTGCTGTTTGTTTTCATTGGCTCCAATATGGCCGCCACATTATATGCATGTGACGTCACGCTGTGGTTGAGAATAAAATTGGTTACCCCAGAGTTTAGATTAAAACATCACAGCTGACATTTTCTACTGAAGCCTCACAATGTAATATTCATGCTCCTGATTCTCTGCTTTGGGGGTGTCAAATTCATTTTAGTTGAGGGGCCACATACAGCCTGATTTAATCTCAAGTGGGTCGAACCAGTAAAATAACAGCATAAATTATTTCTTTAAATTGTTTCTCTAATTTGTTTCTTTGTTTGGTGGAACACCCACAATTTAGTTGTACTGTACAATAACAATAAAGCCTATTCTATTCTTTCTATTCTTGTTTCAGTGCACCATACAAACTAAAGTGGGAGTGATTAAGGAAGAAAGTTATCCCCCTGGCTTGTAAATGTATAAAATTTATACATAAAAATCACATAAAAGTTTTGTGCAACAGGGGATGCACATTGTTGCCATCTGCTGTTTAATTCTGGGTCTCAGTATTGTGTTGCATCTGCTACTCTCAATAATAGTGAATAGTAATAATTTCCCAAGCAAGCCACATGGACAGAAACCTGATTTATGGACAGAACCCCAGTCGCTAGGTGCTTGCCCTCAAGCCCCAGTAACCCCAAAATTTGTTGGGTGCACTGGAGCCTTGTTGCATTTCCTTCATGGGGATCAACTGGACCACTCTTCTGTCACCGAGGACCAATTTGTCTTGGGAGACCCTAACAGGGGCACACTGCCCAAGACAGCATAGCTCCTAAGATTGTGACAAAGTTGGTGAGAGCACACAATTTGTCACGAGTTAACATCTTTCATAAACTAGGTTTACCATACTTGTATTGTTTGTTTTAACCAGTATACATTTTGTTCTGTAATTTGCAGATACTTAATATCCCGGGTTTGTTTGTATTTTGCTTTAATTTTTTTTTTTTATTTAAGTTTTTGTAAAGGGTATACATGTCATTACAGCATTGCATTGTTTACATTTTCATCACATATTCCCCCTTTTTTTGTTTTTTGACAACATTGGAAAAAAAATTATTACAACACCCTTTTTTTAAGTGAAAGAAAAAGAGAAATTAAAAAAAGAACAAAAAAAAAACCAAAAGAGCAGAAAAATAAAAGAGCATCTGAGTAGCGTTGGAACAAAGAGAGGAGCCATTATTGAAATGGTATTTGTCAAAGATTAGATCTGATGGAAGACACATATGCGTTCCAGGGTTGCCATAAGTTCAAGAACCCATCCATGTCCTGTCTCAGTGCAAATGTCAACTGTTCCATCGAATAAATGTCCTGAATCACATTAATCCAGTCTTCAGGTGTAGGACAGTCTTTCCTTTATTAGAAAGATAGATAGATAGATAGATAGTTTATTTCGAACACAAAAATATAACAAATACAAGCAAATGGCAAGTGCAATAACGTAACAGTATGCACTGTTCGAAAGGGAGAAGGAAGAAGTGAACACTTATTAATTCCATCTCCTCTTTTCCATAGATACACCCATGTGAATTTTATACAAATTACCACCTTTAAGACCCCAAGTAAACAATTAACTGTATTTTGTACATATCAGCATTAACACCCATCCATCCTAACATACAATGATGTCCATACATCAAAACCAGCCTCAAACAACACAGATATACACAGTGCTGTCCCACCCACCATTCCATAGTGTCCCATAATATCCCAGAGTGAACATAATGAATCGTACATATAACTACTACCCTTCTAACATATATCCTTTCAGCAAATGGTGCTTATACCTCTTTTTGAATTGATTTCTGTTTGTACATAGTTTCAGTTCCGGCTCCAGACTGTTCCACAAATCCACCCCACAGACAGATATGCACAGACTTTTCTTGGTTGTACATATCTTGGGTTTTGTAAAGTTTAAGTCTCCCCTCAAATTATGATCATTGTCTCTTTTTTTAAATATTTTTTGTATATTAGTTGGTAGTTGATTATTAATTGCCCTGTACATTACTTGTGCTGTCTTAAATTTAACTAAATCGATGAACTTTATGACATGTGACTTTAAGAACAACGCATTGGTATGTGTCACGCCGCGCCATTCATCAGCGGCGCCACCTGCTCACGCACCTGACAATCATCAGCGGCGAGGGATAAAGGCCGTCTTGCCCGGAGGCTCGGCCTGAAGCCGTCAGACTTCGTCCCTCACCGTTGTGAGCATACTTCTCTTCAGCATCACCTTTTTGGTAAGAAGATCGCTTACCTCTCTTCTTCAGTCTTCTCCCCTGTGCACAGGTGGATTCCCCAGCGGCGGACATCTCCACTCCATCGCCCAATCCTCGCTGCTGTACGGAGCTCTCCAGGTGGCTGTCTTCCGGGCTTCGCCCCCTTGTTGTGCCAGCTGTCCTGACCCACCAAGTAAGTCCTTCTCTCGCCATAAATCCCTCCTGTGTTGGTGTATGCCCGTCACCCTCTCCCTGTGCTCTCTCCATAGGGTTGCTCGGCTGTACGGTCACCTGCCTCTGTGCCTGGAGCAGACACCATCACCAACACATTTACATCCCGCAGACACGCACTCATTCACTCCTGCTGTTAATAAACTCTTTGAACTACTCTAAGCCTGTGTGTGTGCGTCTCCTGAGCCGTGCATTATGTCAGTACGGCTTCAGCAGAGCGGCTCGGCGGACGGCGGGCTCGCACACCGGTTTACCACTCTCGAGGCTAGAGTGGATCAGATTGCTTATCAACAGCAGGTTATCCTCAATCAATTATTGAACTTAACTAACCGGTTGGGCCGCTTAGATCCTCAACAGCCGTTCCCCCCGGCTCGTCAGGGTGGCGCGGCTCCTGCCGTTCCAGTGGCCGTCCAGCCGACTCCAGTGGCACCGGTTCGGCTCACACCGATTCCGACCCCCGCCCGCTTTAGCGGTAAGCTCGGCGGAGCGCGGGGGTTCATTATGCAGTGTGAGTCCGTGTTCCACCGTGTGCCTGGAGATTTTCCCTTGGATCACAGTCGGATTGGTTACATAGGGAATCTTCTGGAGGGGCGTGCGTTAACTTGGACCTACGCCGTAATGGCGAGGCCCAGTTATGCCACCCTCACCTATGACCAGTTCGTGAGGCGCTTTCTGGAGGTCTTTGACCATTCTCAAACCGAGACGGTCCAGGTCGATCGGCTTCTCGCTCTCCAGCAGGGAGGCCGGTCGGCAGCGGACTACTCGGTCGACTTCCGGGTAGCGGCGGAGGAATTGGGCTGGGAGGAACGCTCCCTCTGTGGCCTGTTCCTCCGCAGCCTCAATAATGATCTGAGGGATGAACTGGCTGGACGGGATATCCCTGGGACGCTAGCGGAGCTGACATCCTTAGCGATAAGTTTGGATAACAGGCTGCGCGAGCGCTCCTCGGGGCGGAAGTCTTCTTCTTCTCGCCCTCGTGGAGTCTCGCCGCACCTGTTCCAAGCTCGCCCCCTGGCGGCGCCGCCAGCATCGTGCCCCGAGGAGTTGGAGCCGATGGTGACGGGCTGGACCAAGCTTTCCCCTGCGAAGAAACAACGCCGCCGTGAGTTGGGCCTCTGCATGTATTGCGGAGGTGACCAACACACTGTGGAGCGTTGCCCGCGGAAAGCCAGTCGGCGGGGTCCGCGAATCGCTGTAGGGAGCCTCGCGGATCCCAACCGGTTAGACACTCTCACTCAATTAAAGCTGCCCATCCGTTTTTGCCACAATCCCACTGGGCACCTCACCCACGCACTGGTGGATTCGGGCGCAGAGGGCAGCTTCATTTCACAAGGCCTGGCAACCCGATTGGGCATCCGCTGTCAGGCATTAAAACACCCCATCTCCCTGGTCCATCTCTCCCGTGCCTCCCTTGGGAGAGTTTCTCACCAGACCATGCCTGTCCCAGTCATCATCTCAGGGAACCACCGGGAGGAGATGGTATTTTACGTCCTGCCCAACTCTGTGTCGCCCGTCATCCTGGGGTATCCCTGGCTACGCCTCCACAACCCTGTCCTGGACTGGAGGTCCGCTGGGGTATCGGCATGGAGTACCTTCTGTATGGGCACCTGCCTTCAGTCCGCTGCCTGCTCCCCGTCCGCGGCTCCCCCTGTGGCGGATACAGCACCTCCGGACCTGTCACTGGTGTCTCCAGAATTTCACGACCTGGGTATGGTATTTAGTAAATCAAAAGCTATGTCTCTTCCCCCGCATCGACCATATGACTGTGCCATCAATCTCCGCCAGGGGGCTCCCCTGCCATCTGGTCGGCTCTACAGCCTGTCGGCGCCGGAGAAGGAGACCATGAATACATACCTGAAGGAATCACTGAGCGCTGGGATTATTCGCCCATCGTCGTCACCCGTGGGGGCAGGGTTTTTCTTTGTCGGGAAAAAGGACGGATCCCTCCGCCCCTGCATAGACTACCGAGCGCTAAATGACATCACTGAGAGGGACCGTTACACCCTGCCCCTCATGGACACTGCCTTTCACTCCCTCCAGGGGGCGACCTGGTTTACCAAGCTGGATTTACGCAGCGCTTACCACCTCGTCCGGATCCGGGAGGGAGATGAATGGAAGACAGCCTTCCGTACCCCGAACGGCCACTTTGAGTATCTCGTCATGCCGTTCGGGCTGACCAACGCTCCTGCCGTCTTTCAGCGCCTCATTAATGACGTCCTCCGGGATTTCATCGGCCTTTTTGTGTTCGTCTACCTGGATGACATTCTTATCTTCTCCAGGTCCAGGGACGAGCACCAGGTCCATGTGAGGCGGGTCCTCCAAAGACTGCTGGAGAATCGTCTGTACGTGAAGGCTGAGAAATGCGAATTCTACGCTAGGACCACATCCTTCCTGGGATTCATCATCGCTCAAGACCAGGTGCTCCCAGACCCAGAGAAGGTGAAGGCGGTGGTGGAGTGGCCTACTCCCGCATCCCGGAAGCAGGTGCAACAGTTTGTTGGCTTCGCCAATTTTTACCGCCGCTTTGTCCCAAATTTCAGCTCGATCGTCGGACCGCTGACCCGCCTCACGTCCCCGAAGGTCCCGTTCCGGTGGACTGAAGAGGTCGCTGCTGCCTTTAGGGCGCTGAAGGCGGAGTTCTCCTCCTCCCGGGTCCTTCGCCAGGTCGACCCCGCGCTGCAGTGCATTGTGGAGGTGGACGCATCGGACACGGGAGTGGGAGCAGTGTTATCCCAGCGGTCACCTGACGATGGCGCCAAATGGCCGTGCGTCTTCTTCTCCCGGCGCCTGTCCCCGGCGGAGAGAAACTACGATGTGGGGGACAGAGAGCTCCTGGCCATTAAACTCGCCTTACAGGAGTGGCGCCACTGGCTAGAGGGGGCGGACCTGCCGTTTGTGGTCCTGACGGACCACAAGAACTTAGAATACTTACGATCTGCCAAGCGCCTGAATGCCCGCCAGGCGCGCTGGTCTTTGTTCTTCGCCAGGTTCCGCTTCTCAATCACCTTCAGGCCGGGCTCCAAAAACGGCCTGCCTGACGCCCTCTCTAGGCAGTTCACCCCCGTGGAGGCTGAGGAGACGCCCCACACTATCCTGCCCAGGTCGTGCGTCCTCGGAGCCATCTCTTGGGACATTGAGGACAAGATCCGGAAGGCGCAGGAGGTGGAACCTGATCCTGGCGGCGGACCGGAGGGAAGACTGTTCGTCCCATCTGCGGTCCGGGGAGAGGTCATCCACTGGCTCCACACCTCCCGGCTCACCTGTCATCCCGGCACCTCTCGGATGATCAGCCTCCTCCAACGGTCCTTTTGGTGGCCAGGCCTGCGGAGGGATGCAGCCCGCTACGCCCGGGCTTGCCCAATCTGTGCCACCAGCAAGTCGGGAAATGCCCCCCCGGCGGGTCTGCTCCAGCCTCTGCCCGTCCCCGGCAGGCCCTGGTCGCACATCGCACTGGATTTCGTCACCGGACTCCCCGTTTCCAACTCCTTTGACACCGTCCTGACCATCGTGGACCGTTTCTCCAAGGCGGCGCACTTCATCCCCCTGCGAGGTCTCCCTTCTGCCCTGGAGACGGCGGGCCTCCTCGTCCAACACGTGGTCAGGCTGCACGGGATTCCGGTGGACGTGGTCTCGGACCGGGGCCCCCAATTTTCATCCGAGATGTGGAGATCTTTTTGTAACGCCATCGGAGCCAAGGTGAGCCTCTCCTCCGGCCATCACCCCCAGTCTAACGGGCAGTGTGAGAGGACCAATCAGGAGCTGGAGGCTGCGCTCCGCTGTGTTACTAGATCCAAGCCGACGTCCTGGAGCAACCATCTCGCCTGGGTGGAGTATGCCCACAACACCGCCCGCTCTTCTGCAATGGGGATGTCCCCCTTCAAGGCGTCCCTGGGTTACGACCCCCCGCTGTTTCCAGCGCAGGAGAACGAGGTAACTGTCCCCTCTGTTAGGGCGCACCTTAGGCAGTTCCGCTCCACCTGGGCTGCCGCGCGTCATGCGCTTTTACGCACAGCAGAGCGCAACAGGACCGTGGCGGACCGGCACAGAAGACCTGCCCCGGCGTACAGAGTTGGGCAACTCGTGTATGTGTCTACCCAGGACGTCACATTAAAAGGCGAGAGGAGGAAGCTGGCACAGCGATTCATGGGTCCCTTTCCCATCACCCGGATCATCAACCCGGTGGCTGTGCGCGTGGCTATTCCCCCCTCCCTCTGCATCCATCCCACTTTCCACGTGTCGAAGGTGAAACTGGCAGTCACTGACCCCCTTTGCCCTCCTCCTGCAGCGCAACCCGCGCCCCGGATGATTGGTGGCCATCCGGCCTGGTCCATCTCCTCCATCCTGGACTCCCGGCGCCGAGGTCGTGGGTTGCAATACTTGGTGGACTGGGAGGGCTATGGGCCCGAGCATCGACAATGGGTGCCCCCGTCGTTTGTGTTGGACCCATCGCTCATCGCGGACTTCCACCGAGCGCACCCGGATAAGCCATCGCCAGGAGGCGCTGCTAGAGGGGGGAGTACTGTCACGCCGCGCCATTCATCAGCGGCGCCACCTGCTCACGCACCTGACAATCATCAGCGGCGAGGGATAAAGGCCGTCTCGCCCGGAGGCTCGGCCTGAAGCCGTCAGACTTCGTCCCTCACCGTTGTGAGCATACTTCTCTTCAGCATCACCTTTTTGGTAAGAAGATCGCTTACCTCTCTTCTTCAGTCTTCTCCCCTGTGCACAGGTGGATTCCCCAGCGGCGGACATCTCCACTCCATCGCCCAATCCTCGCTGCTGTACGGAGCTCTCCAGGTGGCTGTCTTCCGGGCTTCGCCCCCTTGTTGTGCCAGCTGTCCTGACCCACCAAGTAAGTCCTTCTCTCGCCATAAATCCCTCCTGTGTTGGTGTATGCCCGTCACCCTCTCCCTGTGCTCTCTCCATAGGGTTGCTCGGCTGTACGGTCACCTGCCTCTGTGCCTGGAGCAGACACCATCACCAACACATTTACATCCCGCAGACACGCACTCATTCACTCCTGCTGTTAATAAACTCTTTGAACTACTCTAAGCCTGTGTGTGTGCGTCTCCTGAGCCGTGCATTATGTCAGTATGGTCTCTATATCCTGCATTGTTTATTATCCTTATAGCTCTTTTTTGTGATGTGCATATTGACTGTAGGTTGGTCTTGTAGGTGTTTCCCCAGACTTCTACACAGTAGTTAAGATAAGGTAAAAACAGTGACTTGTACAATAAGACCAATGATTTATAGTCCAAGAAGTGTCTTGTCTTCCCCAGTATGCCTATACATTTTGCTAATTTGGCCCGGATGTGACTGATGTGAGGTTTCCAGCAGATTTTATTGTTTAGTGTCACCCCCAGAAACTTATTTTCCTGTACTGTTTCTATTCTGGTATCATCTATCGTTACCATTATTTCATGATTTATTTTATCATTTCCAAACAACATAATCTTTGTTTTTTTTAGATTTAGAGATAATTTATTTTTGTTGAACCACTGCGTTAATTTTTCCATTTCAGTTGTGACCACCTCTAAAATCTGCTGCAAATTCTCACCAGTGCAAAGGATATTTGTGTCATCCACAAACAAAATAAATTTCAGAATTTTTGATACTTGGCATATGTCATTTATATACAAAATAAAGAGTTTGGGTCCCAAAACTGACCCCTGGGGCACACCACAAGTGATGTCCATGAAGGGTGATTTGT
Source organism: Pholidichthys leucotaenia (assembly GCA_020510985.1). NCBI lineage: Eukaryota > Metazoa > Chordata > Actinopteri > Cichliformes > Pholidichthyidae > Pholidichthys > Pholidichthys leucotaenia. The sequence goes on from CM035842.1 coordinate 11,446,531, forward strand.
GCTCTCCAATTTGTACAAATTGTTGTCTGTTACTTAAATAACTTTCCACCCAACTCAGTCCAACCCCTCTTATCCCATACCTTTCCAGTTTCCTTAGTAGCATTCTGTGGTCAATGGTGTCAAAAGCTTTCTTTAACTCTAAATACTCCTACAGCAACCTTTTTTTTATCTATACAACTAGTAATTTCTTCTATAAGTTCGATCAGTGCCAAAGATGTAGATTTATCTGCTCTAAAACCATACTGGCTGTCTGTAAGGAGGTTGTGTTTTTCAGTGAAATCATCCAGTCTCTTAGTGAAGATTTTTTCAAGTATTTTGGAGAATTGTGAGAGTAAAGAGACTGGCCTGTAATTTGTGAAGCGATGACTGTCTCCTGTTTTGTATAGAGGTATTACTTTTGCTATTTTCATTTTGTCTGGAAATGTACCAGTTTGAACATTGTACCAGTTTCACCATCCATTTTTTTGTTAGAGCTTTTTTACTTGCCAATATTAAAACAGTGAATAAGTATTTTTCTCCTCATCTTTCCAGTGATTCCGGTAGTAAACCCAAATACAAAGTTACAAAAGAAAAGGGAACTGTTACTTTGAATATTTTCCCCAATATTGTCTGTACATTGGTCCAATATTGGTGGATAACTGGGCATGACCAAAACACATGAAAATGATTTGCAGTCTTTTCACCACACAAGCGCCAACAATTCAACCCTTTACGAGTAAATTTGTTTTGTGCAGGTGTTCTGAAAAATCTTACCAAATTTTTCCATCCAAATTCTCTCCACAGCAGGGATGAGGTACTTTTCCATTGTTGTTTATTTAGCTTTTCCCATATTTCCAGTTGTAAAGTGAAATTCCCCTCTTTTTCCCATCTCTCTTTTATATATGATGTGTTGTCTCCTTTTAAGTCTTGAAGACCTTGATATATTTTAGAAATGTATCTGATCCCTGGGATCCCTTTATATGCCATTAAGAAAACTGTCAATAACCCGAGCACTATTTTGTCCGCGCTCGGGCTACACATCATTCCTGTCAGGCTTTGACAGCGGTGTTGTCATTCTGGCTTCCCAGGCTCTGATTGGTCAAATGCTCGGGAGTTCCCTGCTGTCAGAGTCTGAGCAGCTGCGCTGCATTTGCGGTCGTTAGCAGCCGGCTTTAAATGCCGGCGCCTGCGGCTGCATCTTGCCGCTGTCTCGTCAACATTCCCGTCAACATTCTCCTTATGTTCATCCACGATTCTCCTCTAATGTAAATGTGTTTATTGTTGAAGTTATCACTCGTATTCCTTGCCCTTTTCCTTTGTCTGACGGTGAGCGAGCGTTCCTCGTCTCAGCCGTCATTGATTGTTGTTATGTTAATGGATAATCTTGCTGCTCAGCCCACGCGGCTAGTTATCTTGTCCTACCCTTGCCTTGAACTGTGAATAAACCTCTGTGCAACTTTACTGGTCTGTGGCGTCTTATGCTGGCTTGTGAGGGCCAGCCGTGACAAAAACCTTCAGAACACCTGACTGGGCCTTTTCCAAATGCTCCTTTTTAAATATTTTGTTTATGGTCTTGATTGACTAGACCTTGTTTTTTCAAATCTTCAAAACTTCTTAAAGTTTGCCCTTTAAAAAAATCGTAATATTTTATCAGTCGGTTCTCTTTCCACTTTTTAAATCTCGTGTCTGTTTTATTAGGAGTGAAGTCCTGATCATAGGAAATCCATTGCAATAATCGATAGGGTTCTTTAGTTTGATTCTCTCTGACTATCTTAAACCAAATTTTTAGCGGGGTCTCTATCCACGGGTTAGTGTTATTCAAAAGTTTAGGTAAGGCATTGTTCCCTATTATTGCCTGTAGGGGAATGTCACTTGTTATTTGGCATTCCATCTCCTTCCATTGTGCAGTGTAGACTGGGTTACATATTTCTACTAAAGTTTTAATTTGTGCGGCTTTAAAATAGTCCCTGATATTTGGCAGCACGAGCCCACCTTTGTCTTTGTTTAGCTGTAGGGTTCTATATCTGATTCTAGGTCTCTTGCCCTGCCATATGAATCTTGAGATCCTTCTGTCCAGTTCTTGCCATGTTTTTTTGGGAGGTTCTACCGGTATTGTTTGGAAAAGGTATAGAAGACATGGAAGTATATTCATTTTGACTGCTTCAATTCTTTGTGCAGTACCCAAGAATGGTATCATATTCCATCTTGCTAGATCAGATTTTATTTTTGCCGTCAGTGGATCATAGTTTAGTGTTATAATTTTGTTGAGCTGTTTCGGGATATTGACCCCCAGATATTTCATAGATTCCATCTCCCAGTTAGTTTTGAGTTTGCTTAGTAAATATTGATTTGGGTCATAGTTGAATGTTAAAATTTGGGTTTTATGCATGTTTAATTCGTACCCCGATAACGCTCCATACTCTGAAAAAACTGAGATTAGTTCTGGAAAAGAGGTGTCCGGCTGCCCCAGGTATATTAAAATGTCATCAGCAAAGAGTATTATTTTATGTTCTTTCTGACCAAGTGTAATACCTTGAATTTTTTGATTCTGTCTTATCCATTGGCTCAGAGGTTCTATGAAGATTGCAAAGAGCAGTGGAGTCAAGGGGCAGCCCTTACGACATCCTCTTTCCAGTTCAAAAGATGATGATAATTTACCGTTAATCCTTATTTTAGCTGTTGGTTTTTTAGATAATGCCTGGATAGTTCTAATGAAGTTGTTATGAAAATTGAAACTGGATAAGATTCTATATAGGAAAGACCAGTCAGCCGAATCAAATGCTTTTTCAGCATCTAATCCCAATATGGCTGCATTTAAATTATATTTTTTTATATGATGAATTATTTGTAAAGTGCGTCTAATGTTATCTTGTGTCTGTCTTTGTCTTATAAAACCTGTTTGGTCTAAATGAATTAAGTCTGTTAGTATATTTTCTAACCTTTTGGCAAGGATAGCGGTAAAAAGTTTATAGTCCTGATTTAACACACTGATTGGTCTGTAGTTGGAGCAGTCTAGTTTATCCTTTTCAGGTTTAGGCATGACTGCAATTACCCCTTCTCTCCAGGAGGGGGGGATTTCCCCTGTGTGGAGGACATACAGTGGGGCAAAAAAGTATTTAGTCAGCCACCAATTGTGCAAGTTCTCCCTCTTAAAAGATGAGAGAGATCTCCAATTTTCATCATAGGTATACCTCAACTATGAGAGACAAAATAAGAAAAAAAAATCCAGAAAATCACATTGAAGGATTTTTAATGAATTAATTGGTAAATTCCTCGGTAAAATAAGTATTTGGTCAATAACAAAAGTTCATCTCAATACTTTGTTATATACCCTTTGTTGGCAATGACAGAGGTCAAACGTTTTCTGTAAGTTTTCACATGGTTTTCACACACTGTTGCTGGTATTTTGGCCCATTCTTCCATGCAGATCTCCTCTAGAGCAGTGATGTTTTGGGGCTGTTGCTGGGCAACACAGACTTTCGACTCCCTCCAAAGATTTTCTATGGGGTTGAGATCTGGAGACTGGCTAGGCCACTCCAGGACCTTGAAATGCTTCTTACGAAGCTACTCCTTCGTTGCCCGGGCGGTGTGTTTGGGATCATTGTCATGCTGAAAGACCCAGCCACGTTTCATCTTCAATGCCCTTCCTGGCAGAAGGAGGTTTTCACTCAAAATCTCACGATACATGGCCCCATTCATTCTTTCCTTTACACGGATCAGTCGTCCTGGATCCCTTTGCAGAAAAACAGCTCCAAAGTATCAGAATCAGAATCAGAATCAGAATCAGGTTTATTGCCATTGTTCATGTAGTACACAAACTAGGAATTTGTCTCGGTACAATGCTGCAACATTAAACATGATAAGATAAGAGAAATAAACTATACATGTAATAAAGTGTAGGATAAGATTAAGTGATACTGGTCAACAGTTAAAATATATATTAGCCAGCAGCAGATACTGTGGAGAACTATATAGTGCAGTCGGTAATGCAGGAAGAAAACAGTGATGATTGACATGAGTCTGGTTGAGCTGCTGTACATGGTGCACGAGAGTCACTTAGTGTTCAGCAGTCTAATGGCAGAGGGGAAGAAGCTGTTCATGTGACGGGAGGTTTTAGTCTGGATGGACCGAAGTCTTCTACCAGAGGGGAGGGGGGCAAACAGTACGTGACCAGGGTGTGAGGGATCGGCTATGATCCGGCCAGCACGCCTCCGGGTCCTGGAGATGTACAGATCCTGGAGAGATGGGAGCTTGCAGCCGATCACCTTCTCAGCAGTGCGCACGACGCGCTGCAGCCTTAGTCTGTCCCTGGCAGTGGCTCCTGCGTACCACACGGTTATGGAGGCGGTGAGGATGGACTCGATGATGGCTGTGTAGAACTCATCGAGTCCATCCTCACCACCTCCATAAACATGGGGGTGGAAACATCAGTATGATGTTTCCACCCCCATGCTTCACAGTAGGTATGGTGTTCTTTCTCCTCCAAACACGACAAGTTGAGTTTTTACCAAAAAGTTCTATTTTGGTTTCATCTGACCATATGACATTCTCCCAATCCTCTTCTGGATCATCCAAATGCTCTCTAGCAAACTTCAGACGGGCCTGGACATGTACTGGCTTAAGCAGGGGGACACGTCTGGCACTGCAGGATTTGAGTCCCTGGCAGCGTAGTGTGTTTCTGATGTAGCCTTTGTTACTTTGGTCCCAGCTCTCTGCAGATCATTCACTAGGTCCCCCCCATGTGGTTCTGGGATTTTTGCTCACCGTTCTCGTGATCATTTTGACCCCACGGGGTGAGATCTTGCGTGGAGCCCCAGATCGAGGGAGATTATCAGTGGTCTTGTATGTCTTCCATTTTCTAATAATTGCTTCCACAGTTGATTTCTTCACACCAAGCTGCTTACCTATTGCAGATTCAGTCTTCCCAGCCTGGTGCAGGTCTACAATTTTGTTTCTGGTGTCCTTTGACAGCTCTTTGGTCTTGGCCATAGTGGAGTTTGGAGCCTGACTGTTTGAGGTTGTGGACAGGTGTCTTTTATACTGATAATGAGTTCAAACAGGTGCCATTAATACAGGTAACGAGTGGAGGACAGAGGAGCCTCTTAAAGAAGAAGTTACAGGTCTGTGAGAGCCAGAAATCTTGCTTGTTTGTAGGTGACCAAATACTTATTTTACTGAGGAATTTACCAATTAATTCATTAAAAATCCTTCAATGTGATTTTCTGGATTTTTTTTTTTCTCATTTTGTCTCTCATAGTTGAGGTATACCTATGATGAAAATTGGAGACCTCTCTCATCTTTTAAGTGAGAGAACTTGCACAATTGGTGGCTGACTAAATACTTTTTTGCCCCACTGTAGTTAAATGTTTTCAGGAGGAGAGGAGATAGTTGCTGTTTAAAGGTTTTGTACCACTCTGCTGTATAGCCATCTGCTCCTGGGGATTTGTTAGCTTTAAGTTTCATAATTGCTTTTTCTAATTCTTTAGGTTGTATTTCTGACAGTAGTGTTTTATTTTGTGACTCAGTAAGTTGGGGAAGATTTAATGTATTGAGGAAGGCTTCGGATGCGTTTTTGTGTTTTTTGAGGGAGTACAAGTTCTTGTAGTAATTCTCGAAGCTTTTAAGAATTTAATAAGTCTAATTCAATATTAGACTCGATTGGGTTTTCTCAGAAAGTAGGAAATTCTACTTATTACCTCCACCATACATTGGACCTTGTTCTGACATATGGCATAGAAATAGAAAATCTTGTAGTGTCTCCTCATAACCCTGTACTGTCAGACCATTGTCTGTTAACCTTTGATTTTACTATTTCTGACTATTTGGCTCCTAAAGAAAAATATTATCACAGTAGATGCCTCTCAGATGATGCTGTTTCCAAATTTATGCAGATTGTTTCCTCTATGCCATGTGTCAACACAACGGAAATAAGCTATAGACAGCTTGCTCCTTCTGTAATTGATAACATGGTGGATAGTGTTTCAGCTTCTCTGCATCAGGCTCTAGACTTGGTGGCCCCCTTAAAAAAGAAAAAGTCTAATCAGAGATTTTTAACTCCTTGGTTCAACACAGAAACTCGTAGCTTAAAACAGAAGACTCGTCAATTAGAAAGAAAATGGCGCTCTACTAATTTAGATGACATCTATTTAGCTTGGAGAAATCATCTTTTAATTTATAAAAAATCTCTTAGAAAAGCTAGAACGAGTTATTACTCTGCATTAATAGAAGAGAACAAGAATAATCCCAGGTTTCTTTTCAGTACTGTAGCCAGGTTGACAAAGAGTCAGGACTCTGTCAATCCTAGCATCCCCTTAGAGCTTACTAGTCAGGACTTTATGAACTTTTTCAATAATAAAATTTCATCCATCAGAGATAAAATCAATCAGATTCTTCCCACAGTTAACTTAAATACTGTAACTACTACAACTCCTTCTATTGATGTCTGTCTTGATGAGTGTACTCCAATCGACCTTTGTGAGTTAGACAAAAAGTTTCCTCATCCAAACCTTCAACTTGTCTTTTAGACCCTATTCCTACCAGGTTATTTAAAGAAGTCTTCCCACTTCTTTGGTAGCTTTATTCTTCATATAATCAATTCTTCATTAACTTTAGGCCATGTACCGCAGGCTTTAAAACGGCTGTAATTAAACCCTTACTCAAAAAGCCAACGCTAGATCCAGGAGCTTTAGCTAACTATAGACCAATCTCTAATCTCTTCTTTCATTTCAAAAATCTTAGAAAGAGTTGTTGCTACGCAATTATTTGACCACCTGCAGGGAAATGGTTTACTTGAAGAGTTTCAATCTGGGTTTAGAATCCATCATAGTACTGAAACAGCCTTAGCGAAGGTCACTAACGACCTCCTCATTGCATCTGATAATGGACTAGTTTCTGTACTTGTCCTTTTAGATCTTAGTGCAGCTTTTGATACTATTGATCATAATATTCTACTTGATAGATTAGAACACTATGTTGGACTTAATGGAACTTCGTTGCAGTGGTTTAGATCTTATTTATCTGATAGGTTCCAGTTTGTTCATGTAAATGATGAGTTTTCTTTCAGCTCAAAGCTTAGTCATGGAGTTCCACAGGGATCTGTGCTAGGCCCTACTCTTTTTTTTTTCCACAATATCTTTATTGAACCTTTTTTTTTTTTAACAAACATGATACAAACAATCAAACACTAACGCTAAAGTACTACAAAAAAAAAAAAAATGCACTAAAAACACAACAACCACCAACACAACCAAGTCTTCAACAATGCTCTCTGTTTAGTCTAGACAATCCAATACATAAGTATACATATTATGTTCACCAGTTTGGAATTTACAAGGTCCACACACATCATTCACCTTCATCTTCAAGAGTTATGTTTAAATTTTTTTACATAATCAATAAAAGGTCTCCATATATTCTCAAACACAATTTCCTTTGATTTCTGTATATATGTTATTCTTTCTAATGGAAGGTTTGTTACATCTGTCTTAACCACTGAGTCACATCTGGTCTATGAGTCTTTTTCCATAATAGTGCAATACATTTTTGGCATTAAGCAAACTGAGGGTCTTGAATGTTCTTTCACTTTTATTAAAATTATGCTTTTCTGGTACAGACCCAACAAAACAGTTTAGGATTCAGTATGATTTGTTTTGAGATTATTTTTTCAATTGTTACCCTCACCTCTTCCCAAAACATTCTTATTAATCTACATTCCCATAAACAATGAAATAGGGTTCCTTTACTTTCCATGCATTTTGTGCATGTATCTGGTATATTTTTGTTATATCTATTTAACTCCTCCGGTGTAACATACATCCGCATTAACCATTTGAAATGTATCAATTTAAGGCGTGCATTTATTGATTTGGTTTGAGCTTCTGTACAAGCCAATTCCCATTGTTCCTCCGAAATTTCAATTTGCAGATCTTCTTTCCAGTAGTTTAATCTTTTCAGTGAATTTTCACTTGAAGATAGTGTCAATGAGTTATAAAACTCTGAAATAATACCCTTTCTTTTACTATCTTTCATCATCATTTTTTCCAAGGATGAATAAATAGGTCGAGTGAGAGCTTTATTTTGATTTGATCGAATAAAGTTTCTAAGTTGAAGATATTTAAAAAAATGTGTTCTATTGAGATTAAATTTGATCCTCAGCTCTTCAAAAGACATTATGTTGTCTGCACATGGCAAATATAAATCCTGAATCTTTTGTATCCCTTTTAAATTCCATACTTTAAATACAGCGTCCGCTCTCCCTGGTTTAAAATATTGATTACCCCATATTGGACTAAATTGTGACAATAACTGTGGTTCTTTTAAATAGTTTTTAGCTTCACACCATATTTTGATCATATGCTTTACAAATGGATTTTTAACTTGTTTTTGTAATTTTTTTGCCGAATCTGAGTATATGAATATGGGAAGAGGTAAAGGTAAATTGTATGATTCCATTTCAGTCCAGTGAGGGAGATCATTTGATGAAAAATAATATGTCATAGACCTCAGTTGTGCCGACCAATAATACAACATAAAATTTGGACATTTCAGACCTCCACGATCAAATGGTAAATATAATAAAGACAGACGTAATCTAGCCCTCCTGTTGTTCCATATAAATTCCACTAACTTTTTTTTTTATTCTTGAGAATAGATCTAAAGGTGGGTGATAAGGGAATGTATTGAAATAAATAAAGTAGTTTAGGTAAAATATTACTTTAAGTATATTGATTCTCCCGATCATCGACATTGGTAGTGACATCCATCTCTGAGTTAACTCATTGATATCTGACATTAAGGCTTCATAGTTGACGCTGGCGACTGATTCTAGCTTAGGCATAATTTGGATTCCTAAATATTTAAACTGATTTACAACATTGAATTGATTTGGCCTCAGGGGCTGGGTAATTTCTCTGGGGTCTCATTTAGCATTAATATTGAAGATTTAGTTTTATTTATTTTATTATCCTGATATTTCCCCAAAATTCTTTATTAAATTTCAACAAGGTTGGAATTGATTTTTTTTAGATCGACATAAACAAAATTATATCATCGGCGTACAGGGAGATTTATGTTCTGTTGGTCCAACTTTAATTCCATATATTTGTGAATGTAAACGTATCGCTATCGCTAAAGGTTCAATTTGCCATAGTAAACAGTAAAGGGTGAAAGTGACAGCCTTGTCGACATCCTCTATTTGATTTTTATTGGTTTTGAAATATTGTTATTTGTTAGGGATTTCTGCTGTAGCATTATTGTATATTATTTTGAACCCATTGTAGTGAAATTATTTCCAAGTCCAAACCTTTGTAGGACTCAAAAAGAAAGGGCCATTCACTCTATCAAAGGCCTTTTCGGCGTCAATGATAGGAGAGCTGTATCCGGTGCTTCTTTATTAAAATAAATAATATTAAATAGTCTTCTTACATTATGGAAGCCTTGTCTACCCTTTATAAAGCCATTCTGATCTCGATTAAATAATATTTGGTAAAATTTCTTGTATTCGTCTTGCTAAATTTTACAGATTATCTTAAGGTCGGCGTTTAATAGGCTTATTGGTCTCATATTTCACATTTATTAGAGGGCTTACCTGGTTTTGGCAGCAGTAAATTAAGGCAGTAATTTATATATGATGGTAAATTATTATTTTGAAATGCTTCTAAAACCATTTCCAAAAAAGGTTTTATTAAGTTATTCTTAAATTTTTTATAAAGGTCAACTGGAAGACCATCTGGTCCTGCACTATTTCTGATTTCATATTTCAATGCTAGCCCAACTTCTTCTTGACTAATTTTAGACTCCAATATCTCCCTGTTTTCATTTGTATACACGGTTATAGATAGTTCGTTCAAAAAACCCATTTAGTTTTGTTAAATCAGGTTCATTTTTTGGTATCATATAATTTTTCATAGTAATCTCTAAAGGCTCTATTAATTTCTAAAGGATCTATAACTTCGCTGTCCGTTACTTATAATACTGGTAATTGGTGTTTTAATTTCCAATTGTTTAATCTGCCATGCTAATAATTTTCCCTGATTTTTCACCTTGTTCATAAAAAGATTGGTTCATCTTAGAAGACTCGAGGCAGCTCTATTCGCTGATTTTTTGTCGTATTCAGCTCGTCAAAATCAGTAATTCATTCTCCAACCTTGGGTCACTTCCTGCATACACTTTTTCCTGAAGACTTTTTATTTTAATGTTCCAATTTAGCTCTCTCCTCTCGAGTCTTCTTAGATTTTGATCCTGTATAACTAATATATAGTCCCCTAATAAAAGGCTTTGAAAGCTCCCACTTTACACTGCTGATGTTTGTGTAGTATTGATGTCAAAGAACTCGTCTATCTGGTTTTTCTATATACTTGATCAAATTCCTCATCCTGAAGCCATTTATGCTGAAATTGCCATCTACCTGATTCCTTTGTCAATTTTTATCTACATATAGTAGACAACAGGGGGTGCATGATCAGAGATCACAATGTTATCATAAAAGCAGTTTTGAATCTTGGACTTAATTCTGTGGAAATCAAAAAATTATCAATACGTGAGAATGTCTTGTAGGTACTGGAATAACAAGAATAGGCTTTAACTTGTGGTTTCATTTCTCTCCATATATCTAACAATCTCAATTCTTTCATAAAATGATTAATAGTCATCCTACATCCAGGTGTGCGTACAATCCAGTCCTGTTGATCTATCCACACCTGGATTCAATGTACAATTAAAATCCCCTGCTATTATATGTTGCCCTGTAAGTGATGATAAGATGAGAAATAAATTAGCAAAGAACTTCTGATCATCTATATTGGGACCATATAAGTTCACAAGATTTATATTTTCTAATAGCAAAGAACCTTGAATGATTACATATCTTCCAAATTTGTCTCCAATTACATTTTTCACTTGAAAAGGAACTGATTTATGTATGAGAGTCATAACTCCCCTGGCTCGGGATGAAAATGAAGAGGTGAATACACTTCCCTGCCATCTACTCCTAATTCTTTTAACATCCTCCTCTATCAGATGAGTTTCTTGTAAAAACACAATTCTTGAACCCATGTCCTTTATTTTATTCATAACTTGTTTAAGTTTTTTTAAATTTTGTAGACCTCTGCAATTCCATGAAGTTAAATTAAGATTAACACTTTGGTCCATGATCAATAGAGAGTTTGGGATTACCTTGCAGTGTAAACATGCTCATACAGAGAAGCAAAAACATGAGTGGTTGAACATTCATCCTACAAACTACACACAAACAAATTTCCCCTTCCCACACTTGTGGCAAACCCCCCAAAATCAAAAGAAAAATTCTGTCTCCCGATATAGCCATCGACCGTTCCACACCCACGGGGAACAGCCTAAGCCACTCCTTCTTCATCCTCCCAATCACCCTAACTCTACTGCTTTTAATGACGTAACATTAACTCTCCTCTGTAGTTTTCCAACTTAACTCCAAAATTTTAACAACTTTGTACATCATAGTTTTTTTTTTTTGTTTGTTTTGTTTTTGTTTTGTTTTTTTAATATATAATACAATCTATATTTTGTAAACTTACTATTTACTTCAAGTCAGTCAGATGCCTGTGCAAATGCTTAATTATTCTACCTTAGGCCCTACTCTTTTTAGTTTATATATGCTTCCATTAGGCAACATTATTAGAAAGCACTGTATACATTTTCATTGTTATGCAGATGACACACAATTATACCTGTCAATGAAGCCAGATGATACTAATCAATTAGCCAAGTTAGAAGCCTGTCTTTAGGAAATCAAAGCTTGGATGACTTGTAATTTCCTGCCATTAAATTCAGATAAGACTGAAGTCATTCTTGTTGGTCCAAAAAACCTTAGAAATTCCTTTCCAAATCAAACTTTCAGTTTGGATGCAGTTACTCTTTCTCTTAATAGCTCTGTGAGGAACCTTGGAGTTATTTTTGATCAGGATTTGTCCTTCAATTCACATATTAAATTTGTTTCTAAGACTGCCTTCTATCATTTGCGTAATATTGCCAAGATTAGGAGCATCTTGTCTCAGAGTGATGCTGAGAAGCTGATCCACGCTTTTGTTAGCTCGAGATTAGATTATTGTAATTCTTTATTATCAGGCTGTCCTAAAACATCTTTAAAAAGTCTTCAGCTGATCCAAAATGCTGCAGCAAGAGTTTTAACAGGTACTAGAAAGAGAGATCATATCTCTCCGGTTCTGGCCTCCCTTCATTGGCTTCCCATAGAGTTTAGAATTAAATTTAAAATCCTTCTTCTTACTTACAAAGCTCTAAACAATCAGGCTCCTTTTTATTTAAAAGATCTGATACTACCGTATCATCCCAACAGAGCACTATGCTCCCAAAATGCAGGATTACTTGTAATACCTAGAATCTCCAAAAGTACAATGGGAGGCAGAGCCTTCAGTTATCAAGCTCCTCTCCTGTGGAATCAGCTGCCAATCTGGATTCGGGAGTCAGACTCGATCTCTGTTTTTAAGAATGGGGCTAAAACCTACCTTTTTGATATAGCCTACAATTAGGGAGGGATCATGTGTTTCTGAACCCTCCCTTAGTTATGCTGCTAATAGGTTTAGTCAGCCGGGGGACCTCCAGTAATGCACTGGGCCTCACTCCTTTCCTCACTCTCTATGAAATATTTTTTTTTTTTTGCTGGTCATAAACATTTGTTTGTTCTCTCCCATAGATTGAGTCCCCATCGTGCTGTTTGCTCTCTACATGTCTGTTCTTTTCTTCTTCTCTATCCCCTCACCCCCCAGCCAGTCGCAGCAGATGACTGCCCCTCCCTGAGCCTGGTTCTGCTGGAGGTTTCTTCCTGTTAAAAGGGAGTTTTTCCTCTCCACCGTCGCCAAGTGCTTGCTCACAGGGGATCGCCTGATTGCTGGGGTCTTTCTGCAACTGTGGGGGTCCCCCCTACAGTTGATAGTGCTATGATATGACTGGTTGTTGTGGAAATGGCGCTATATAAATAGAAGTTGAATTGAATTGAATTGAATTTCCTGAATTCTAAATTTTATTTCCTTGTGATACTGGGTCTCTGATTTTGTAGACTGCTCTCTCCATTTGTTGTTTCCCTCAATTTATAGGCTAGTAATTTTTGCTGATTTGCTACCTGTTTCATAGTATTTTTGTTTCAGAAATGTAATTTCTTTCTGGATTTCTATTGTGGGTAGAGCTCGTTTATTTGTTTTTAGTTTCCTTAATTTTGAGCGAGTCATTAGAATGAGGTTGTCTTTGTGCTCTTTTTCTAGTTTCTTATGTTCTGACTCTAATGTGATTAGTTTTTCTTGTCTCACTTTCTTTGGATTGCCAGTTTTGCGATAATCTTTCCCCTTATTACAGCTTTGCATCGTCCCACAGTATTAAAGGGGTTACTTCTCCATTATCATTTTCTTCCAAATATCTGAGAATATCTGATTCCAATTCATCTTTCATTGGTCCTTTCAGCACATTTGAATTTAACCTCCAAGAAAATGTATTATTTGTGTATTTTTGGATATTTAAGTCCATATAGATCGGACTGTGGTCAGAGAGATCCATCAGTCCTACTTTACATGTTTTTACTCTTCCAATGTCTCTATTAAACATAAAAAAAATAGTCAATCCTTGAGTATGATGAATGTGGTGCTGAGTAAAATGTATAGTCTTTTACACTGGGGTTGAATTCCCTCCACACGTCACAGATTCCCATTTCTTTTAGTACCATCCGAGTTTTTCTACTTTGAGTGTTATTTTGATGTGGAGAATTACCTGATGCATCCCAGTATGGGTTCAGTCTTAGATTGAAGTCTCCACCACATATCACTAAACCTTGGGCTTTAGTTACCATTAGGTCAAATACATTTTTATAAAATTTCCAGTTAGCCCCTGGAGGTGCATATACATTCAGCAGGGTGATATCTTCTCCCTCTAGCCGACCAAGTACCATGCTAAATCTCCCTTCTTTATCTTTGTGTTCTGAATTTTTTTCAAACATAATTTTGGTTGAGATCAATGTTGCTACCCCCCCTCCTCCTCCCTGACTTATATGAAGATGAAGGGATCAGTTTAAACCCTTGTCTATTAAGTTTAGTGTGCTCCAAGTCTGTTAGGTGGGTTTCCTGTAAAAATATTATTCCTGCTTTGTCTTTTTTCATTTTGCCTAGAATCTTGGATCTTTTAACTGGATTCAGGATCCCTTTTACATTATATGAGATTATTTTGGTTACACCCTGTTTCTCCATTGTGTTGTCTTATTTAGTATAACAGTGTAGTGGCCCTCTTTTATGCTACTCAGAAACTGAAAGAACATTAAGAACATAAAAATCATTAAGAACATAGTATATAAAACTTTAAAACAAAAAACTGTCAAAAGATCTTCCTGAGCTGAGGTCTTTTTAGCGACCTTAGAAGAGCCTTGTTGGAGCGTTGGCTCTGAGGGAAATTCCTCAAACTCTGTTACGTGTTGAGGGCCCTCTCTTACCCCTGTAAGTTGTCCCATGTTTTTAACGTGAATTTCAGATCCCAATCCGAACTTGTAATGATTTTTTTTTTTTTTTTATGCCTATACCCTATGAAATTGTGCGCAACCTCCCACCACCGTCACAGCAAACAATCACGTTAATACAGTATTTGTTAGTGTGGAGAGTTCATGTGGTTCATTGTCACATTTCTGTTTTAACAAGTTTTATTTTTTTAAAGACTTATTTGTTTCTAATATTATGACTGTTCCATGAAATGTTTTACCCCTTCATACTTGCTGATTCTGCATCTCCTTTAATGTCCGTTACCTTGTAGGAGGAGGGTTTGATGCGCAGATTGATTAAAAATATTGTTATTCCCTCCTGAAAGCATTCAGTTTTTCCTTATAGCCCCGGCGCTGGGTTTCCCGCTGCTGGCCCCTGGATTTTGAGGGTCTCTGTGTGCACCATGTTTGAGCCTTGATTCTTTCGATTGGGTCTGCTGCGGGTTTATACACCGTTACCGGGAGCCCTCTTCTCGCCATATCCCTGGTTGCTTCTTCCGCCGAGTTAAGATAAGATAAGCCTTTATTAGTCCCACAACGGGGAAATTCCAGGATTGCAACAGCACAGGGATAGCAACACTCAGAGCATCAAAAGAGAGAGGGAGTTGTAGAGACACGTCTCTTCCCCTTAAAAAACCCGGAGCTTCACCGGAAATGGAGTTTGAAAGCGTAGTTTCTTCCCTCTTAGTACCTTTTTAGCATCGTTGTATTCCCGACGCTTTTTAAGGACCTCCGGGGCGTAGTCGTGCTCCACAAAAACTTTTCTTTCTTGGTGCATAAATCCTTTTTTCTGGCAAGCCAGTCTCAAAACCTCTTCTTTTGTTCTGAAGTTGGAAAACTTCACCACCACCGATCGTGGGGGTGCTTCCGCCGACGGCCTTGGGCTAATGAAACAGTGCCGCCCTTTCTAACTTCAAGTCGGTGGATTGGGAATTTCCAACTTCTCTCTCAGTATGGTTTCCCAGGCATACAGCCATTGTGGTGAAACCGTCCTCAACTCCTTCTTTCAGATCATGAATTCTTATGTTGTCCCTTCTTAGTCTTCCTTCCTGGTCGGTTAGCTTAGCCTCCAGTCTTGTCTGTCGTTTGAGTAATTCCAGCACGGTTCTTCCAGCCCTTTTATTCTTTCCTCTGCTTCCATGATTCGGTCCTCAGCCTGGTCCACTCTGTTTGTTTGTCCCTTTTTATTTCGTCTTTAATTTCACAAAATTCGGCCCAACACTCACGGCAAAATTCTCTTAATTCTTGAAATATCATTTTTATGCTAACCGTGTTGCTAGCCTCATTCTGCTCCTCTGTTTCCGAGTGGTTGTTGTCCTCCAGGTCAGATTCTCCGGCCAATGCGCATCCTTGGCCTGGCAAAATGTCGATCTCTTCTGTTTTCCTTTAGCATATGGCTTTGTCTTTTGATTTTCACTCTTCCAAAAATCCGTTAAATCTGATTTTCAAGGTATTTTCACGGATGGGGTCTGGAGCTTCAGCGTTAAGCTGCTATCACCATGGTGTCCAGACCAGAAGTCTCATTTTGCTTTAAATTTGATTACAGTTCATATAGTAATTACCGTGGTTTAAAAGAACACGTTTTATTATAGTTTATTGGTTCATAATTGCTTTAGTTAACCCCTTGCACTCTGGTAAATTTCACTAAAAAACGCCAAAAAATAACGTGCCCAAAGTAAATCGAAAGCTGTTCTTCAACCCTTTGCAGCATCTTCATGGGATTGGTCTCATTTAAAAGAAAACACTTTGAATTTTTTGGCAAAACAGTCATTATCTCTCTAAGTGATCCTGGCCACTGAGTAACAGTCATCTAAACATACTGAACTTGAAGAAAATAAATTTGGCCTGGGTGTTTTTTTGGATACAAATGCTTGCAAATAACACACAGCTTCAGATCCGGGCTGGAAAATGCAACAGAAATGTAGAACCAAGTGTTATCCAGCTGAGGTCAAAATTTGTAACAATACCACAAAAAATGAATATATTACACAGCTTTTTCCTCAGGTAGTTCCCAGGCGTTTTTGAACTGTGCCAAATTGTGCCAAATGGCACAGTTTGGAAAAACGTCTGTAACTTTTGAATGATTCAATATAGAAGCTTTATCTTGGGCTCTAATGAAAGGTGACACTCAGGGCTGTGTGTGTGTGTGGGGGGGGGGTTGTTCCCCCCTCGCTACAGAGGACGGACATCGGCCATCGCTACATGAAGGAATAGACTCATGTGGCGACCGTGGCGCAGTCACCGCTGCTTCCCCCCCTCCTCGCTACAGAAGAGTAGCGGGGGGGGGCATTCACGGTCTAGACGCGGCGAACGAACCGTGTACCGTGGCGCACGCACTTCGGACTTCGTGCGCCGCACGGTTGTAATTTACCGATCGGTCAAAAGTCATTTTTTGATTACAATTTTCAGGGATAAAGAATAATTTAGCTTATAACACTTACCTCTTCACAGCAGCATTGTCCTGGCGAACTTCTCTTCCTCATTGTCAGACGAACGCGACGCTGGTCCACTCGTGGTTCCCGGTCAAAACATAATTCCATGATTGCGGTTTTGGCGAATGATTTACGACCTTTGTCGTCGGCCCCTCCATCGGTCTATGATGACCATGGAAGAGAATCCTAAACATCTATTCTGCTGGAATAAGTGCAGGTCACACTTGTGAGTGGTCTCCGTGCTGCTGGGTCTGTAGCAGGTTCTTCCTGCGGGTCCTTTTTTTCATCTGCTGCAGCAGTCAGTCTCTCTTCACCCAGCCCGAACTTCTGTGCTTCAATTGGCTCGCTGCATTCACAGCGTTGGTAGGCGGGTCCTTCTTGCTAGGTTTTCAGTCATTGGTTCTTCAAGGTTTCAGAAACCCAATTCAAGGCTCTTATTAGTCGAATGAGAGGTCAATCATATCTGATCTGTTCGCGGCTGTGTCTGTAGTGGAAGAACTTTTTTTTTTTTTTTCCAGTGCGCGCTTGGACACAGCGCCCTCGTGCGTCCTAGAGCGCACGAGGGCACACGAGAGCGCCCTCGTGCACTCTGGGACGCAGAGACGTGCCCGTCTGCGGTACACCGGAGTGCAAGAGGTTAATCATCATTTCATTTAGTCCTGTGTCATTTACCTCTTTCATGCCTTCCAGGTCAAAAGGAGGAAGTGCTAGTAATGGACAGCAGCTCCGGAGCTTCGAGGGGTGCTCCGAGCTTGTCCAAGAAATATTTGACAAAGCGTGTTTTGAGGCGTGTTATTGCGGCTGTCGTACCACGTGACTGGGTCAAGAAGCCAGTCATGATTTTGCACGCAACATGAAATAAAGTGAGTTGCAATACACAATGGAAATCCCCGCCCCTCACATTTTGTGTTGTCGATGTTTGGACTGTGTAAGGGATTTGTCACAGCCAATTTCAGATGGAGCCAGCACCAAAAACACGGACTTCTCCGATTTGGGAACATTTGAGCCCATTTTCTCCCATTGATAGATTTCCACAAATAGTGGATATTTATCACA
Source organism: Pholidichthys leucotaenia (assembly GCA_020510985.1). Taxonomy (NCBI): domain Eukaryota; kingdom Metazoa; phylum Chordata; class Actinopteri; order Cichliformes; family Pholidichthyidae; genus Pholidichthys; species Pholidichthys leucotaenia. The sequence goes on from CM035842.1 coordinate 11,464,501, forward strand.
ACTGAAGTGATGGCCTAGTGGTAAAGCATCTGCAGCTGGGAGGCTGGGCTTCGAGCCACAGCTAGTTCATTTGTAATTTTATTTTTATTTGCAAGGTAAATTGTCTGTTGTGTTTCAAAGAGTTGGATCATTATGCTGAGACACTATTGTGGCCCTGAATGAGAATAAGGACAGAGGTGAATGTACTGGGAGAGACAGAAACTTGTCTACCTTACACTGTACTAACTTGCAGTAGCCCTTCCTTTGCACACCTGCATCCTCTGTGCTCTGAGAGAGTATTCTCCAAAGCTAGAGAAATAATCTAAAAAAACAAAAAAGGATATTACTTTAGTCCAAAGACTGTTGAAAAGTTATTTCTTATAAAAATGGATAAGTACCACAAGCACATTCACTGTAGTCACCCGAGTTGTATTATTTCTTTTTTCCCTTATGGTCATCTATACCTGATCAGCTATACACCTCTTTCATGTCTTCCAGGGTCAAAAGGAGGAAGTGTCTTCTTCTGGGGTTTTTTGGCGGGGGCAACCAGTGTAAAGGCGCATTACTGCCATCCAGCATTGGAGTGTGAGCCAGACATTGTTACCCAGACAATCTCAAAAAAAAAACAAAAAAACTATATCCTATTAATTAGCCCTGTATCTTTAAGGTAAACAAATAACTTCTTTAACCTAACTTTAATATCACGCTTAAGTTAACATCTCCCACCCCTAGTTTCCTAATTTTCCCCCACTAATATTCTCTCTCCTGAATGTATTTCTTGCAGTGCAGAATGACATGCTCAACAGTTTCTTCCTCTCTCTCACAATAATCACACATCCCGGTCTGGTTCTTACTTATTAAATGCTTAGTTTTATTTAATCTAGTATGACCCAACCTTAGTCTAGATAAAATATTCTCTTCTTTTGTTGTTCTCCCTGCCCTTTATTCCAACTGTGTTCTGGATAGCATACAGGTGACGTCCTGTACCTCCTGTGTCCCACCTATGCTGCCATTCCTGATTACTATACTTTTTAATCAGTGCTTTTGCCTCAGACTTACTTAATGAAATATTCCAAACCTCCTGGTGCCCCAGAGCCTGCTTAGCCAATTTATCTGCAGTTTCATTGCCCTTTATCCCCTTGTGAGCTGGTAAATGATACAGCCACCTTTTTATTTCTAAGTCTATATAGAATCTCATATTTCATAAACTATGTCCTGCCTGCTGTCAGGTGAACCTGACTGTATTGACATTAAAGCTGCACTGGGAGTCCTGAACAAAAAATAACATTTTTGATCGGCAACCCCTCAGTCTACTGTAATGCAGTTACCAAAGCTAACATTTCAGCTGTGTATACAGACAAATGGGACGATGTTCTTCTGTTAACAGATATTTCCAAGGCAGGAATACAGAAAGCAAAGCCAATGCAACCTGTCTCAGGATCTTTTGACCCATCAGTGAATACTGGGGTAAAGGAATGATACACTGTTTCCAAACGATCCTCTACTAAAACTGCAATGTTTCCAAATTCTCTATAACCTTGCATCTTTTCCAAAAAATACAAATCAACAGAAGCTGAATAGAAAAACCAGGGAGGTGTGACTGATAAAGGAACTGATGGAATACATGTTCTGTCACATAATTTCATGTCTCTGGCTATCCTCCCAGCATAAAATGCAAAACGCTTCTTTTTTGACCCTTTTCTCCTAGCTGTAGGATGTTGATCCTGAGTGTGCCCTTGCAGATTGACCCAGTAATTCATCATTATCTGTTTACGCCTGACGTTTAATGGCATTTCCCCCATTTCCACTTGAAGAGCAGCAACAGGGGTTGTTTTAAGTGCACCACAACAGGTCCTCAATGCTTGGGCCTGGATGACATCTAACTTATTCAAAATGGTTTGGGATGCAGATCCATATACGGTACATCCATAGTCCAATACAGACCTAATTAATGCAATATAAATGTTTTTAATAGCAGCACTACTAGCACCCCACTCCGCCCCTGTTAAACACCTCATTACATTCAACACCTTTTTGCATTTTATTGTCATATTTTGAATATGTTCCCTCCAATTTAGGTTAACGTCAAACCAGACACCCAAAAATCTGAAAACTTTGACTTGCTCTATTTCCTGAACATACATTGTTAACTGAGCATCAGCTATGCTTTTCCTTGTAAATACAATGACCTTTGTTTTTTCCACAGAAAATTTAAATCCCCAAGAGTATGACCACCCTTCCACAGCACATATTGCCTCTTGTATTTTCCCTCTTATATAATTAAAATTACTCCCTTTTTTACATAATGCTCCATCATCAGCAAATAAAGAACGACCAATGTCATTATTCACACAGGAAAAAACATAATTTATCATAATAGAAAAAAGTACTGGGCTTATAACACTACCCTGGGGGGTGCCATTTTCCACCAAGTAACTATCTGATAAGGCTCTGCCCACTCTAACTTGAATGTACCTATTAAACAAAAAATCTTTGATCCAGTTGAATGTCCTCCCAGAAATTCCTGTCATACTTAGCTTAATCATTAGCCCCTCCTTCCACAACATGTCATACGCCTTTTCCACGTCAAAAAACACTGCAATTACCGATTCTCTGTTAACTTGAGCTTTCCGTATCTCTGTCTCCAAACACACAACAGGATCCATAGTTCTCTTTCTTTTTCCAAATCCGCTCTGGTGCGGTGACAAAATTCCTCTACTTTCGAGATAAAAGGAAACTCTGTCTGTAATCATTCTCTCCATTACTTTTCCCAAATGTGATGTTAGAGCTATAGGTCTGTAGCTCGCTGGGTCTGAGGGATCCTTTCCTGGTTTTCTTACAGGAACAATCACAGCCTCTTTCCATGCATTGGGAGCTTTCCCATTTCCCACACTTTGTTGTAGACTTCCAATAGCTTCCACATTGCCAATGTCCCTAAATGTTTTAGCATAATGTAACAGATATTGTCTTTCCCAAGGGATGTTAATCCTGATTTGTTTACTGCTCTTTCCATTTCATCTAGAGTGAAAGGAGAATCCAAAGAACTACTAAAGTCTAACCTTTCCTCCAGAACCCCAGGATGTGCTAAACTCGTCCTATTTCTTCCTTTTTTCTTACCTTCTTCAGTCAGATTGCTTGAGCTATGAATTTGAGTCAGAGTCTTTGCTATAATTGTTGCTTTTTCCTCATCAGTTACTGCAGTCACTCCCTCACTTTTTAGCACCAGATACTGCCATTCCCTCCTAACTCCCCTCATAGCCTTGATCATACTCCATACATCCCCCACAGCTGTTGATCTACCTATAGTGCTACAGTATCTCTGCCAGCTTTCTCTTTTAGCCTTCCAGATAGTTTTCCTGGCTTTTGCTAGTGCCCTCTTATAATTAACCAAGTTGTGCAAATTATGAGTTCTTTTTAAGACCCAAAGTGTCTTATTCCTCTCTTTAATGGTTTTAGTGCACTCATCTGTCCACCAAGGAGCTGCTTTCTTTAACATTTCACCTTTACTTTTAGAGATGGATTGATTAGCTGCTTCAAGAAAAATAGTTTTAATATTATTCTCCATGCTCTCAATGTCTTCATTAACATCTATTTGGGGTAGGTCTCTCTCAGAGATAAACTTAAATAGTTTCCACTTAGCAGTGCTAAAAACCCATCTCCCTTTTTTATGTCCACTTACCCTATTCACTGAAATGAAAATATTACAATACACTGGGAAATGGTCACTTCCCACAGAGGACTCCTCTAAAACCTCCCACTCACACACACCTGCAATATTACTAGTCACCAAGGTTAAGTCAAGAACTGAACCACCCCCCGTATGTACATCAGTTCTAGTTGTTCTGCCATCATTTAAACATACTAGATTCTTCTCTTCCAAAAGTTCCTCAATTGTCTCACCATTTATGTCTGTATGATTCCCCCCCCGTAATACATTATGGGCATTAAAGTCCCCATATATTACCACCCTGCTTCCATCAGTCCCCTCCATCTGAGATAATTGATTCAATATCCGTTTACGATGACTAATTCTCCCTCTTTTGTCCAAATTTCAACAACCAAATATTCCAGCTCAGCACCTTTACCCATCTCTCTGAACTGAATTCCCTCCCTCACAAATGTTGCACATCCACCTCCCATTCCCTCCCTTCTATCATTCTGAATTGAGACATATCCCACTATTTTAAAATCCAGAGTGGGTTTCAACCACGTCTCCTGGACACAGATAGCATCTGGTTTGTCTGAAAGCTCCTCAGTATACCTTTTGAAATCCTGTCGGTTAGCCAGCAAGCTTCTTGCATTCCACTGAACCAAAATAACCATTAATGCAATTCCTATCCAAGCCATGCTTGATCCTGACTCGTCTGACTACTAAGATCATCCCTCCCCTCCTCCCAAGTTAATCCACTGAAACCAAGATGATGAGCTGCTGCTTTCACTATTATTTGAATTCTCTCAGTTTTAGACTTGACTTCATTGTGGCATTCACAACTCCTGCTATAAAAATAAGTTTCTTCAGATCAACCTGGATTTCCCCATTCCGTCCCAGTTCTCTTTCCCTTACAAGCAGCCTCCCCCCAGTCCTTTGCCCATTCCCTCCTCTCTGGTTCATCCTTTTCACTGCTTCGGCATAGGAGATTTTATTCTGCACTCTGACCTGCTGAATTTCCCTTTCTTTCATCATCCTTTCACAACCTCCGTAGGCCACACTATGGCTACCGCCACAGCTACAACATTTTGGCGTTTCTTGGTTACACTCTCCATACTGGTGGTCGCCCCCACATCTTGCACACCTTCTTCTCCATCTACATGTTTTAGCTGCGTGTCCAAATCTTTGGCAGTTATAACACCGGACAGGATTAGGAACAAATTCCCTTACACCATAACTCAGATAACCCAGGGTTACATTTTTGGGGAGCACATCCCCTTCAAACTCAATCACTACACCCTCAGTGGCTCTCCTCCGTCCTTCCCGAGTGACCTGTAATCTACGAGCTGCTTTTACAATCCCCCCTTTTAAATTAGCTTTGATTTCTTCCATTGAGACCCCTATTGGCACCCCCCAAATTACACCCTTGTTTCACTTAGACCCGTTATCAGTAAAGCTTGTACTTTTTACTTTGAACTGCCCAATCTCCCTCATTTTGTCAGCTCTCTCCCTTTGCTCCTCACTCCTATACACAATCAGTAGATTTCCATCCCTCAGCACCTTTGCCATGAGTATTTCTCCAACTTGATTTTTCAGTATTGTTGTCAGTTTAACTGGGCTCATTGTGGATATCCCCCTTTCTTCCTCAAACCTTACAATAATTTTGAATTCGGCTCCTTCCTGCACTCCTCCCTCAGTGCCACCACCAGCACTTCCACTACTCCTGACTTTCTTCTCATTACTTCCAGGAAAGTTATTCTCTCTTTTTTTCTTTCCTTTTCCACTTCCCTGCCCAGTATCCATACTGTCTTCACTATCCCATAAATCAGAATCTCCCCAGTCTGGCCCACTCAATGCTGTTGTGGCGACCCGCCACACCTTCTTTTACAACGTTTCTCCTCTTCATTCTTCCATACTTGCAAACTCCAGTCACATCACCTGACTTCTTTGCCAAATCACCTGACAAATTTCTCTGGTCTTCTTTCAGAGATCTAACCATAAATCCCTCAGATTAGCCAAAAACGAGCTTTCAAATTCGCCTCCTACGGTCCACAAGCGCACCTGATGGGGGGCTCAGGAGGACGTGTGGGTTCACTTCCTGTATTTATAGTTTTCTGACCTCATTAGTGATGTCACTGAAATAAACCATCTATGAGGGATTTATTTAGTTTAATTAAAATGGATGATTTGATTTTCTTTAATGATTATCTGTATGGTTTTCTAGGTTTGAGTTATTATGATAATATTTAGTGTTAGTAATGGTTGATGGTGAAATGGAGTAACCATTATACATATTTGGGTTCCTGTTAAAAGTACCTTACTTACGTACCTGCACAAACGAGAAGGTGCAGAAGCAGCCATTTTGTGGAGAGGACAGAAAGTATTTAAGGAGTTGCTTTTAGTCTATTAGGGAGGATTGGTCAGTGTAGGAGGGTGCATGTGGCCTTACGGTTCATCTTTTGAGTTCAGGTATGTTGAGTTTCATCAAGTTAACCTCTGTTATGCTTTTTTAATTTTGGATACGTTTTTGCACCTCCACTGATGTCAATAAAGACTGTTACTTTGGGAAAACTCTGTCTTCTGCCAATTAGTGATGTTAAAACTGAGGTCTCATGAAACAATGAGCAACTTTGAGACAATCGCTTCATGAGCAACACAGTGTTATGAAACATCTAATAAAGACTGCCATGTGGTGACTGACTGTCAGAACTGCATCTGAGTAGAAAACCTGAAAAAAATCTCAATACTTTTTTTTTTTTTGAGCATTTGGCCATCCGAGGTCTATTCAAAATTGGATGGCAGGAACAAATACAGAGCAAACAAAAAAACAATTCCTTCTCAAACTTCCTGCGAGCCCTCAAGTCACGTGAGGTGACCAACATAACAAGGCCTCGCTTGCTACGGTCACGTGACTGTGGGCATGTTGACACAGTGCTCGACACTCTCTTAACAACACTTCCGCGTTATATTGCTTGAGTCAGTGTCGAGTGGACGGTGTCGAGCATAGCATCAGTACTGCCAATTCTTCAGCCACTCTGGTCAGACTACCTATCACATTTGGTGGCAGTGGTGGCTTCCAGGCCAGTAGAAGGCAGTGAAGACTATGTCTGCAAGACAGAAGAAAACTCAGGCAGCAGAGTGCCAGTCAGAAGAGTCACAAGATCCCAGTGTCCAGCAAGGGGCAGCAGGTGGTCCATCCTTTGAGAGAGAGTTTGAGACAATTGTTTCATGGTTGCTCATGAAACAATTGTCTGAGTTGCTCATTGTTTCATAAGGCCTCAGTTTCAACATCACTAGATTATTGCTTCATAATTGCTTCTTTTTTTTTTCATTATGGCGCCAGAGGCAGGGCGGCCGTACCAGCAGCAACTCTCTCGTGTCTTTGTGTTTCTATCTGTTTATACCTGTATATAGTGTGTCTCTTAGTAGCCAGGGCTCTATAGGAATACTTGGACTAAGACTGGACCAACTTTTCTCTCTATTTAGCTGGTCTTTTTTTTCTAGTTTCCGTATCTTTTCTCTTCCTCGGACAATGGAGATCAACAGAGGTGGGGGCGGACGCGTTGTTTACACACGTGAACAGCTGATTGCGCTGAGGAGGCCGGCGCCTGGAGCGCTGCGGCCGGCAGTGAAGCCCCTCATCCCAGATGAGCTGAAGAGGAGACACCGCGGGCGAAGGGCTGGAGCGAAGGTGAGGAGGAGGAGGAGGAAACATAAGCCAGCGGTCCCAGTGATCATCAGCGGGAACGTGCGATCGCTGGGAAACAAGACAGATGAGATCACAGCGCTGGTCAGGACACAAAAGGAATATCGTGAGTGTAGTTTCATGTGTTTTACGGAGACGTGGTTACACTCACAGATCCCATTTGTAAACACAGCGATACCTGGCTTCAAGACTATACGGGGGGACAGAGACATGAAAAACTTCTTGGGCTGCACGGTGGCGCAGTGGTTTAGCACTGTGGCAGCACAGTTTTACCCTCGGCCGGGGGACCGCGAGGATCATGAGATCGTGAGTTCAATCCCAGCCCCCGACCAACAGTGAACTGTGTGGAGTTTGCATGTTCTCCCCGTGTTGCGCGGGTTTACTCCGGGATTTCTCCGGTTTCCTCCCGCACACCAAAAACATGTAGGTTTAGGGCGCTCGCGCACGCAGCGACCACCAGCCGGTGGCTTGTCACCAGACTACAAACCAAATCTACCTACGGGTACAAATAAGTAACAAAAAAAAAAAAAAAAAAAGCAGCAGGAAAAAGAGAGGAGGAGGAGTGGCACTTCTTGTTAATGAGCGGTGGTGTCATCCGGAACACATTTACGTGAAGGAAAAGTGCTGCAGCCCGGACATTGAACTGTTGGCTGTTAGTATGAGACCTTATTACGTATATGCCGCGAGAAATGAAGTGCGCTTTAGTTGTTACCGTCTACGTCCCTCCATCAGCTGACGCAGCGGTGGCCTGTGATGTCATCAGCTCCACAGCGGCCACATTACTGGAGAAGCACCCGGATGCATTCATGGCCATCATGGGGGATTTTAACCATATCTCAGTGGGAAAAACACTACCAGACTTTCACCAGTTTGTTGACTGTCACACCAGAGAGAACAAAACACTGGATTTACTGTATGCCAATGTCAGAGATGCATATAGTGCCACAGCTCTACCCCCCATTGGTAAACCAGATCACTGCATGGTCATGTTGACACCCAAGTATGTCCCCCTTGTGCAAAGGTAGCCTGCTTATACCCAGACTGTGAGGAGGTGGACACAGGAGGCTGCTGATGCACTGCAGGACTGCTTCGAGACGACGGACTGGAGCGTACTGTGTGAACCACATGGGGTGGACATAGACAATATGACTGATTGCATCACAGAATACATTAGATTCTGTGAAGACATGACCATGCCAGCTCAGACTGTACACTGCTTCTCCAACAACAGACCATGGGTCACCAGTGACCTGAAAGCACTTCTGAACAAAAAGAAGAGAGCTTTTAGGGCTGGAGACAAGGAGAAGCTGAGGGGAGTGCAGCATGAGCTGAGAGAGATGCTGAGGAGATGCAAGGACAATTATAGGAGGAAGTTGGAAGAGAAACTCAGGCAAAACAACACTAAAGATGTGTGGGAGGGAATGAAACAAATAACTGGGTACAAGGGGAGAGTCGGGCAGCCATCTGGGAGCCAGGAGAGAGCTGAGGAACTGAATCTGTTTTTTAATAGGTTCAACTCACAGTCTGTCACCCGAGCAACACAACCAGACCCCCACACACCCCTCCCCACCCACGCTCCCGTGCAGAACCTCTCTCCATCTCCCCCCTCCTCCTCCTCAGGGGGCACCAGGACCCTCCCTCACTTCACGGTGACTACAGATCAGGTGGAGAAACAGCTGGAGAGACTCCGTCAGCGGAAGGCTTCGGGCCCTGATGGCCTCTCCGCTAGGACCCTGAGGACCTGTGCCAACCAACTAGCTCCGGTACTGAAACACCTGTACAACCTGAACCTGAGTCTGGAGAGAGTACCGGTGCTGTGGTAGACATCTTGCCTGGTTCCTGTCCCCAAGAAGTCATCTCCATCAGATCTGAATGACTACCGACCAGTTGCCCTCACATCTCATGTGATGAAGGTCCTGGAGAGACTGATCTTAGCCCACCTGAGGCCGCAGGTGGAGACGTGGCTGGACCCTCTGCAGTTTGCATATCAGCCCCATTTAGGAGTTGAAGATGCTGTCATCTACCTGCTGCAACGAGCCCATCTGCACCTGGATGGTGGAGGAGACACTGTGAGAATCACTTTTTTTGATTTCTCCAGTGCCTTTAACACCATCCAGCCACTGCTGCTGGGCGAGAAGCTGCGGGTGATGGGGGTTGACAGCTCTGTGATCTCCTGGATTACTGACTACCTGACAGGCAGACCACAGTTTGTCAGGCTGGGCAATGTCTTGTCTGGAGTGGTGGCTAGTGATACGGGAGCGCCACAGGGGACTGTGCTCTCTCCTTTTCTTTTTACCTTATACACCACGGACTTTCAGTACAACACTGAGTCATGCCACCTGCATGCAATGTTGCAGCATTGCACTGAGACAAATTCCTAGTTTGTGTACTACATGAACAATGGCAATAAATCTGATTCTGATTCTGCAAAAATTCTCTGATGACTCAGCTGTTGTGGGGTGTATAAGAGGAGGAGAGGAGGGGGAGTACAGGGCACTGGTAGACAGATTTGTGGAGTGGATGGAGCAGAATCACCTGAGGTTGAATGTCAGCAAGACCAGGGAGATGGTGATTGACTTCAGGAAGAGGAAGGCTCCTTTTCAGCCACTGCAGATTAGGGGGGAGGATGTGGGAGTGGTTGAGGACTACAAATATCTGGGTGTCAGGATCAGCAGCGGGTTGGACTGGAGATCCAACGCTGATGCTGTGCACAAGAAGGGGATGAGCAGACTCTACTTCCTGAGAAAGCTGAGATCCTTCAACGTGTGCAGGAGGATGCTGGAGCTTTTCTACCAGACTGTTGTCGCCAGCGCCATCTTCTTTGCTGCGGTCTGTTGGGGTAGCAGTATCAGGGCCAGAGATACCAACAGACTTGACAAGATTATCAAGAGGGCTGGCTCTGTAATTGGTCTCAGACCGGAGACCTTTGAGACGGTGGTGGAGAGGAGAACACTAAATAAACTGCGATCCATCATGGACAATCCTGATCACCCCCTCCACCACACACTAGATAGACAGCGAAGCACTTTCTCCAGTAGACTACTACAGCTTCGTTGTCGAACGGCCAGGTACAGGAAATCTTTCCTGCCATATGCAGTTTCACTGTACAATAACTGACTATGATGTTGTATTCTGGTCATAGCTATGCTGCCACACTGCATCTTACAGACTAACTGGTACATCACTTTTCACTCTGCTCCTGATAGTCCTTCTCTGTGCAATGGATGATTCATGTGTTTATACGGGTCATCATATATTAAGCTGTGATGTATATAGGTTCTATAGTCGTGTTAGTTTTTTCACTTTCCATGGGTAATCCCTTTGTCTGTCGTGTGTGTTTCTGTTGTTTGGCTGTCAACTGTCATGCTGCTGTTACACTGTAATTTCCCAGTTTGGGATCGATAAAGTACATCTATCTCTCTATCTATCTATCTATTAGTTAATCATCATTTCATTTAGTCCTGTGTTACTTAGTGATGTTAAAACCGAGGCTTCATGAAACAGTGAGCAACTTTGAGACAGTTGCTTCATGAGCGACACAGTGTAAAGAAACATCTAATAAAGACTGCCATCTGGTGAGTGACTGTCAGAACTGCATCAGAGTTGAAAACCTAAAAAAAAAATTCTTTTTTTTTTTTTTTTTTTTTGAGCATTTGGCCATCTGAGGTCTATTCAAAATTGGATGGCAGGAACAAACAATACAAAACAAAACAAAAAAATTCCCTCTCAAACTTCCTGCAAGCCCTCAAGTCACGGGATGTGACAGACATAATGAAGCCTCGCTTGCTATGGTCACGCGACTGTGGGCATGTTGACACAGTGCTCGACACTCTGCTCACGACACTTGCGCGTTATATTGCTCGAGTCAGTGTCGAGTGGGTGGAGTTGAGCGTAACATCACTAGTGTTACCTCTAGTTCTTAGTGCTCTTTGTTTGTTTTTGTTTGTCAATTGTGTGTCTGCTTGCACTTATACCCGTGAAGAACTTTTAAATATCAGGACTTTGACCCCCACGGACCTCCTCCCAGTTTTTCTAGCCCCTGCCGCCGATCTGGTTTATTGTTTGGCTCGGAAAGTGAGACGGCGGAAGAGAGGAAGACGAGCGGGCGCTCTCGTACGACTTCGCAGGAGAGGCTCGCGAACGGCGCTGCCTGGCATATTTCTGTCCAATACCAACTCTCTCTCTAACAAGGTGGATGAACTGAGACTGCTGATGCGTTTTAAGGACCTCGCCTCCTCAGCTGTCCTCTGCTTTACTGAGACCTGGCTCCGGGAAAATATACCGGACAGCGCGCTGCGCCTCGACGGCTTCCAGCTCTTCCGTGCTGATCGTGACACAGAGCTTTCCGGCAAGACCACAGGAGGCGGTGTCTGCTTCTACATCAACTGTAGCTGGTGCTCTGATGTAACGGTAATTTCCAAACACTGTTCTCCTGCCTTGGAATTTCTTGTTATCAATTGCAAGCCCTTCTATTCCCCGCGGGAGTTTGCTTCTTTCATAATGATCGCTGTGTACGCCCCTCCCGACGCGGACACGCGCGAAGCTCAGCGCGTGCTCGCGGATCACATTCAACACACAGAGCGGAGTTTTCCAGACTCGCTGATTATTGTGGCTGGCGACTTTAATCAGTGCAATCTGAGCCACGATCTCCCCCGCTACAAACAGTTTATTAAATGCCCCACCAGAGGATTAAACACACTGGATCACTGTTACACCACAGTGAAAGACGCATATCGCGCTGTCCCTCGAGCTGCGCTGGGATTATCTGATCACGTGATGGTTCACCTCATTCCCACATACAGACAGAGATTGAAGCTCACTAAACCTGTTGTGAGCACTACGAAGATACGGACCAGTGATGCTGAGGAGAAGCTGGAAACGTGCATGGAAATATCTGACTGGGGCATGCTTAAAGGAGCCACGCATGATCTGGATGAGTACACGGACACTGTGAACTCATATATCCACTTTTGTGAAGAGAACATTCTTCCATCACGCACCAGGGTGAGTTACTCTAATGACAAACCCTGGTTCACAGCTAAGCTCAGACAGATCAGGAAGGAGAAGGAAGCAGCGCTGAAAAGTGGAGACAGGGACTGCTACAGGGAGGTTAAATACCGGTTTAACAGAGAGCTGAAGAGGGCTAAATCTCTATACTCAGAGAGACTCCAGCAGCAGTTCACTGCTAATGATTCGGCTTCCGTGTGGAGAGGACTGAGGCAGATCACCAACTATCGACCTAAGGCTCCTAAAGGTCAGGATGACAAAGCCCTTTGTCAGAGACTGTCCCAACACTATGCCCGTTTTGACACCTCGTCATCTGTGTCCAACTCCCCCCCCCTCCCTCCAGCTCCACAGCCTCCACATTCCCTACTTCATTTAAGGCACCCCCCCCTCCTCCCCCCCTCCCCTTATCATCAGTGAGCAGGATGTGCTCAAACAGTTCTCCAGACTGAACCCGCGCAAGGCCCCCGGCCCAGACGGCGTGTCTCCCTCCACCCTGAGACTCTGTGCGAAACAGCTGGCTCCTGTATTCACAGACATTTTTAACACCTCCCTTAAGTTATGCCACGTGCCATCCTGCCTCAAATCCTCCACCATCATCCCTGTCCCCAAGAAGCCACGGATCACTGGACTTAATGACTACAGACCTGTAGCGCTCACCTCTGTAGTCATGAAGTCCTTTGAGCGCCTGGTCCTGTCCCACCTCAAGTCCATCACCACCCCTCTCCTGGACCCGCTGCAGTTTGCCTACCGAGCCAACAGGTCTGTAGACGATGCAGTCAACCTGGCCCTCCACTCCATCCTGCAGCACCTGGACTCCCCGGGAACCTACGCCAGGATCCTGTTTGTGGACTTCAGCTCCGCATTCAACACCATCCGCCCCGCTCTGCTCCGGGACAAGCTGTCCCTGCTCAACGTGCCTGACTCCCTCTGCAGGTGGATCATCGACTTCCTGACAGACCGGAGGCAGCATGTGCGGCTGGGAAAGACTGTCTCAGACTATACTAGCATCAGCACCGGATCACCCCAGGGCTGTGTACTTTCCCCCCCTACTCTTCTCCCTTTACACCAACTCCTGCACCTCCAGCCACCAGTCTGTCAAGTTGATCAAGTTTGCGGACGACACCACCCTCATCGGGCTCATCTCCAACGGCGACGAGTCCGCCTACCGGAGAGAGGTGGCCCAGCTGGCGTCCTGGTGCAGCAATAACAACCTGCAGCTGAACGCTCTGAAGACAGTGGAGATGATTGTAGACTTCAGGAAAGTCACTACTCCTCTGCCCCCCCTCACCCTCTCAGGCTCTCCCATCACCACTGCTGATTCCTTCCGCTTCCTAGGCACTACCATCACCAGGGACCTCAAATGGGAGCTGACCATCAGCTCACTCATCAAAAAAGCCCAGCAGAGGATGTTCTTCCTGCGGCAGCTGAGGAAGCTCAAGCTACCCACCAAGATGTTAGTGCAGTTCTACACAGCCATCATCGAGTCCATCCTCACCACCTCCATAACCGTGTGGTACGCAGGAGCCACTGCCAGGGACAGACTAAGGCTGCAGCGCGTCGTGCGCACTGCTGAGAAGGTGATCGGCTGCAAGCTCCCATCTCTCCAGGATCTGTACATCTCCAGGACCCGGAGGCGTGCTGGCCGGATCATAGCCGATCCCTCACACCCTGGTCACGTACTGTTTGCCCCCCTCCCCTCTGGTAGAAGACTTCGGTCCATCCAGACTAAAACCTCCCGTCACATGAACAGCTTCTTCCCCTCTGCCATTAGACTGCTGAACACTAAGTGACTCTCGTGCACCATGTATAGCAGCTCAACCAGACTCATGTCAATCATCACTGTTTTCTTCCTGCATTACCGACTGCACTATATAGTTCTCCACAGTATCTGCTGCTGGCTAATATATATTTTAACTGTTGACCAGTATCACTTAATCTTATCCTACACTTTATTACATGTATAGTTTATTTCTCTTATCTTATCATGTTTAATGTTGCAGCATTGTACCGAGACAAATTCCTAGTTTGTGTACTACATGAACAATGGCAATAAACCTGATTCTGATTCTGATTCTGTGATATCCTACCGTGTAGCAATGATCACACTTGAGTTATTTCTTTGGCTAACTCTGCCGTTTATTCTGCAACACACATAATATATGACTGAACATGGATTCTGCGCGGGGTTTTCACACTCTTGCTCTAATGTGTCCCCTTAATAGTAGTGCTGAACAATACAGGTAGTTCCCCCTAGAGGCATGTGCCAGTAATGTTCTATTTTAGACTTGCAGTCTACCACATCCCTCCCCTCTAGATTAAACTACTCTTAATTACACTAGCCAATTACTAGACATCCTGGAACTCCCATTTAACCCTGAACTATCACAGTTACTTTTTAATTTCTTAAACACATGTGTCATACACATAATTTCTTTCTTTTTTTTTTTTTTTCACATGTATAACACACATAACAGTCTAACTGGGGATTTGGTTTGACTACCGCATCCCAGTGAGGTTCCAGGACGCATTCTTGTCCTGTGGCTGGGGAACTCACTACTGACTAAGTATAGTCCTTCAAGTAGTCTGGAGCTTTCCTAGCTCGCTGAGATCTTCTCACGGCTGGTGAGCCAACTGCAGGTGAAGACTCAGACTGCTCCACTGTTTCGGCTGCTGCAGTGCTGCCCGTAGAATCTGCAGAGACGGTTACCTCATGTTTCACCTGAAGTGGTGGTTCGTTGATGCTCTCCTCAGGATGGGTGTCAGACAACACCTCTGGTGCCATCGGCAGGGGAATGGAGCTCCTACCACGAACTTGGTCGATGTGTCGCCTCACCACTTGTCCATGACCTAATGTCACCTTGAATGACACAGGGCCTGTCTTTTCTGTTATTTCTCCTGGTACCCAGGCTGGTCCTGAGCCAAAGTTGCGGGTGTAGACCACGTCTCCTTCTCTCAGTATTCTCTCTCTAGCATGCCTGTCATGATAACCTTTTTGTTTCTCTTGTTTATCATGCACTTTGTTTCTGAAGTCTGGATGTATTAAGTCAAATGTTGACCTCAACTTTCTTCCACACAACAGCTCAGCTGGTGACTTGCCAGTTGTAGATTGGGGTGTTATTCGATAGCTGAACAGAGCTCTCGACATTCGGGTTTCAATAGAGTCTCCTGTCATCTTTTTCATGAGTGACTTGAACGTCTGCACGGCCCTCTCGGCTAAGCCGTTAGAAGAAGGATGGTATGGCGCAGTCGTGATGTGACGTATGCCATTCTTTTCAGAAAACTCTTGGAACTGTTCACTCGTAAAACATGTACCGTTATCTGATACTATGATTTCAGGTAGCCCATGTTGGCTGAAACTCTTTCTAAGACATTCAATGGTAACAGTAGAAGTAGAGCTACTCACAGAATATGCATCGATCCACTTTGAGTATGCGTCAACTATGATCAGGAACATTCTTCCCATCCATGGACCTGCGTAGTCAATGTGAATTCTTCTCCATGGTTTATCTGGAACTTCCCAGGGATGTAGTGGGGCTGCTGGAGGACTGTTCCTGTTCTCCTGGCATGCCGCACATGACTTCACAAGCGCCTCCACCTCTGCATCCATGTTGGGCCACCACATGTAACTCCTCGCCAACGCTTTCATGCGAGTGATGCCAGGGTGTGCTTGGTGTAGTTGTTGCAGTAAGGCATTCCTACCAGGTGGTGGAACAACCACGCGTCCTCCCCACAGGATACAACCTTCCTGGGTGCTGAGCTCATCCTGTCGTCGGGCATAGGGAATGAACTCAGGACTGTTCATCTTCGGCCATCCTCGCAAGATGTATTCTCGCACTCTTGCTAGAACAGGGTCTTTGTCTGTCCACTTCTTTATTTGTTGTGCGTTCACCAGGGGCACGCCGATATCTTCAAACAATAGCACTCTCTCCTCCTCCTCAGGCGTGCTGTCTCTTCCTCCATCCAAGGGTAGCCTACTCATCGCGTCAGCATTCGTATGGTCCCGTCCGGCTTTGTAAACGATGGTGTACTCATACGCTGCTAATGTAACGGCCCATCTCTGAATTCTCTGAGATGTCATCTGGGGTATGGCTCTCATTTCACTGAACAGTGAAATTAGTGGCTTGTGGTCAGTCACTATGGCGAACTGTCTCCCGTACAGGTATTTGTGGAATTTTTTTACACCAAATACTACTGCAAGGCCCTCCTTGTCTAGCTGGGAGTAGTTTTTCTCAGCTGCACTAAGAGTTCTTGAGACGAACCCTATGGGTCTCTCTGAGCCATCCTCCATACGATGAGAGAGTACAGCACCCACACCGTAGGGTGATGCGTCACACGCCAGGATGAGTGGTTTGTTTGAATCATAGTGCACTAACACACTACAGGACTGAAGTAGCGCTTTGGACTCTTCAAACGCCTTCTGCTGCTTGACCCCCCATGACCATTTTTCTTCCTTCTTAAGTAAGGTATGTAGTGGTGCCAGCAGCGTGGAGAGCTTTGGGAGGAACCTATGGTAATAGTTCAACAAGCCCAGGTAGGCTTTTAACTCAGTAACATTTTGTGGCTCAGGCGCCTCCGCAATGGCTTCCACTTTGTCTGTTAGAGGGTGTAGACCACTGGCGTTGATCTTGTGGCCTAGGAACACCACCTCTTTTCCCATGAACTCACACTTGCTTCTTTTCAACCTCAGACCGCTTTTCTCCAACCGTTGAAGCACTTCCTCCAGCGTTTTCAGATGTTCTTGTTCATTTGGTCCTGTACAAAGGATGTCATCCAAATAAATGGCAACATTCGGAATTCCACCTAGGATGCCCTCCATAGTTCTCTGGAATATAGCAGGACTGGAAGCTACTCCAAATGGTAAGCGTGTGTAGGTATATAAGCCTTTGTGTGTATTGATGGTTACATACTTTCTTGATTCTTCTTCCAGGACTACTTGTTGGTAGGCGTGCCTCATGTCTAATTTCGTGAAGTGTCGGCCGCCATTCAGCTGTGCGAAGAGGTCCTCCACTTTAGGAATTGGATACTGATCCACCCGTGATGCTCGATTGACAGTGAGTTTGTAATCTCCACATATTCTAATGGAGCCATCCGGCTTTCTCACTGGGACTATGGGCGCCGCCCATTCTGCAACCTGCACTGGCTCAATGATCTTGTCATCCAGCAGCCTCTGTAGCTCGCTTTCAACCAGTGGCTTGACTGCATAGGGTACCGGTCGGGGTTTGCAGAATCGTGGTTGGGCCTCCTTGTCCACATTAATCTTTGCCGTGACACCTTTTAGCTGTCCTACGCCTTCTTTGAACACCTCAGCGTGTCTTTCGAGGATCTCCTCCAGCTGCAATTTGGGCTGAGATTCCACCTTATTCACCAACTGATCAATCATGGCCAGTTCTTGTAGCCAACTTCGCCCTAGTAGATTTGGTCCTTCGCTCCCAACTACTACTACAGGTAAGTCCTTTTCTTTGTTTTCGTGTTGCACCTTCACTTGTGCCATGCCTAGCACATCTAGCTTCTCTCCTGTGTATGTTTTTAATTTTAATGAACAGGGATTTAATTCTGCTGTGTCTGTTTTCTTCCACAGTTGTGTATATTGCTGTTTACTTAATATGGTTACTCCACAGCCTGTATCAACTTCAAATGTTACTTTCATTCCATTAACATTCATGGTACGCGTGATGGGCGCTACCTTGGTCAGCTCCTCTGACGTGTTGTAAATTGTGTGAAAACCCATGTCTTCTGTATCACTTTCTCCCTCCCCTCTCAGTTGATTTGCTCGCTGTTCCTTTCCTGGGCCCTTGTTTTCATACTTTTGCCCATTAACTGTCGCTTTCAGCACCTGTGCGCTGTCCACCTTTATTCTACATGCTTTCTTAATGTGCCCTCGCTTGCCACAATTATGACACAGCTCTGTGGCAAATTTGCACTCGGCGGCATTGTGCTGGCCTTTGCAGCGATAACAACTGGGGAATTTGTGCTGGGTTTTGTCAGTCGACACTTTGTGGACACCTACTTGGGTCTTAGGCACACGAACATGCGTTGCTGTGTCCTCTGTTAGCTTCCCTTGCATCTCTCTCACATCTTTAGATGCTGTTTCCATCGCTTGGCATAATTCCAAAGCCTTCGCAAAAGTGAGTTTTGTTTCAGATAAAAGTCGCCGTTGCATTCGGTCATCATTCACTCCACACACAAGTCTGTCTCTTAACATTTCTTCCAATGAGTCTTTGTAATCACAGTGCAGTGCTAATTTCCTCAATTCTGCCACATACTCTGCTATGGACTCAGTGTTCCTCCTTATGCGTGAATTAAATTTGAATCGTTGCACGATTTCACTCGGTTTGGGGCTGAAGTGCTTCTGAAGCTCAGCAGTAAGCTGGTCGTACGTTTTATCTTTCGGTAATGCAGGGCTTATTAAATTTCTCAACAAACTGTAAGTAGTTGCACCAACTCCACTCAACAGTACAGCCTTCCTTTTGTCTGGCTCCTCAATATCATTAGCTTGGAAGAAAAAGTCCAACATTTCACTATATTCTTCCCATGACTGAGTCGAGTTATCAAAAGGGGTTACCGTTCCGATTACAGCCGCCATTGCTCGTCGTGGTGGGGAAACCTCGTTTTTCCTCCTCTGAACTTGCACTCGAACTACTGGAGTCACTTGAGTTCGCCACACTTGCAATGTTCTCTGTTTCTCGCCGCTGATTTTTTTCTTTTAATCCTCGTCGCCAATTGTGTGATATCCTACCGTGTAGCAATGATCACACTTGAGTTATTTCTTTGGCTAACTCTGCCGTTTATTCTGCAACACACATAATATATGACTGAACATGGATTCTGCGCGGGGTTTTCACACTCTTGCTCTAATGTGTCCCCTTAATAGTAGTGCTGAACAATACAGGTAGTTCCCCCTAGAGGCATGTGCCAGTAATGTTCTATTTTAGACTTGCAGTCTACCACAGATTCTGATTCTGTTACCTACCTCTTCATGTCTTTCAGGGTCAAAAGGAGGAAGTGTGGGTTCACTTCCTGTATTTATCGTTTTCTGACCTCATAGTGATGTCACTGGAATAAACCATCTATGAGGGATTTATTTAGTTTAATTAAAATGGATGATTTGATTTTCTTTAATGATTATCTGTATGGTTTTCTAGGTTTGAGTTATTATGATAATATTTAGTGTTAGTAATGGTTGATGGTGAAATGGAGTAACCATTATACATATTTGGGTTCCTGTTAAAAGTACCTTACTTACGTACCTGCACAAACGAGAAGGTGCAGAAGCAGCCATTTTGTGGAGAGGACAGGAAGTATTTAAGGAGTTGCTTTTAGTCTATTAGGGAGGATTGGTCAGTGTAGGAGGGTGCATGTGGCCTTACGGTTGATCTTTTGAGTTCAGGTATGTTGAGTTGCATCAAGTTAACCTTTCACTTATGCTTTTTTTAATTTTGTTTATGTTTTTGCACCTCCACTGAAGTCAATAAAGACTGTTACTTTGGGAAAACTCTGTCTTCTGCCAGTTCTTTAGCCACTCAGGTCAGGCTAACTATCACAGGGATCATTCGGACACACAGACCCCTCCACCACCATAAGGAGGTGATCCACGGAGGAAAGTAAAAGCAGTCCCTAAGAAATTCTGCTAAAAAGGGAAGTTGTGGGTAAGAACATTACAATAGTTTGAGGTTTTCTCATATTTTTTCCTCATAAATTTGTGACGTTTTCTTATAAATCAACTACTTTTCTCCCTCATAAATCTGACTTTTTCTGCATAAATTTGCAGCTTTTTTCTCATAAATTTGTAACTTTCCCAGATTAATCTTTTTTCATATAAATATGATACTTTTTCTTATAAATTGCCACATTTTTTGTGATAAATTTATGATTTTCCAGTAAGTTTTTACCTTTTTTCTCATTTAATAAATGTGAGCTTTTTATAATTAATTTGCAATTTATTTCCAATTGTCAATTTTATTGCAGCTGTCAATTTTTCCATAAATTTGACAACTTTCTCATAAATGTTCAACTTTTTTCCTGCATTTGCCACTATTTTATTGTAAATTTGAGAATTTACTCTCACCAGTTTGTAATATATTCTTTTAAATGTAACAGACTCAGTAAAATAAAAACTAACCACATGGTCGCTCATATAATCCAGATCATATAAGAAAAAGCAATAAATTTAGCTATTTCTTGAACCAAATCTGATTTTTTTCTTTTTCTTTTTTCTTTTTTTTTTTAATTTTTAAAGGAAGAAAAGAAACTGACAGAACTGAAGAAAGGACTGAAATCAATGAAAATGGAAGTTATTCAGTATGACCAAATCTACTTGCATAAAAGTCCAGGGTTTTTTGGTTAAAAAAAAAGTAAAGTGACAGCAAAAATAAATTAAAAATCACCCTTTATTGTCATTCAACTGTACAACCAATCATGTACAGTAGAACGAGATTGTGCTTTACCTATCTACTGTGTTAATCACACACACCCCTAGTGTAGAATCAGTTTTATCCCCCCATAAAACTGTTAATGAAAGTGCAATTCTGTTAAAAAAACAATTTGAGTCCATATATTTGAGTAAATGAAAGCAGCAGAGCCATTTCTGGCTAAAATGCAGAGGTACAAATGCCATGAGCCCCCACAGCCACTAGGGGGCTCCAAACGGCAAGTTCAACATTTTTGGTGCGGAATTAATTCCATGTTCAACTTTTTTTGTCTAATGAATTTGCAGCTTTTTCTCATACATTTGTGGCTTTAATCTTATACATTTGAGTTTTTTTTCATAAATTTGAGATTATTTTCTCAAAACTTTGCAGTTTTTTTTCTCATAAATTTGCGGGGGGGGGGGGGGGTTTACACACATTTCAGACTTTTTTCCTCATAAATTTGCAGCTTCTTTCTCACAAATTCGATTTTTTTCTCATAAATTTGAATCTTTTTTTCTCATAAATTCAATAATTTACAAATTTTGTCTCATAAATTTGCAAAATTTTGTGATTTGTGACTTTTCTCATATTTTGTGACTTTTTGTAAACTTGTAACTTTTTTCTTGTAAATTTACCTTTTTTTAAAATTAATTTGCAGCTTTTTTCCCTCATAAATTTGGTCTTTTTTTTCTCTTAAATTTAAATCAAATTTATGAGGAAAAAAATGGCGGATTGTCTCTAATATTTTGCCTTACAACATGAAGGCTGCTGAGGTCATTTTTTTAACTTGGTGTGGTGCTGCAGGAACTAGGAGCTCCTCAGTGGAGGTGCAGATCCATCCTTGACCTTTGGACCTCCAAATCGGTGCATGTCGAGAAATCAGCATGTCCTATTCCTGTGTATTCGGTGTTTTGTGCTGATGATTAGGGTTATTCTTGTTTTATAAATTGCTTGAGTTTTCTCTATTTTTCTTTCTTTGATAATGCCAAGGATCAGAGGGTGGTAGTAACTAGTTACAGTCACATAACTTTTTTTTTTTTAACAAAATTTTACTTTTATGGGTACTTTGATTGTAAGATACTTTTTCCTCTTACTGGAGTACATTTTTTACATTTACTGTTTTTTCCCAGTACTTACCTTCTACTTACCCTGTAATTTGTAGGTTTCTGTTGTAAATTAGGGCTACTACTGAATAACCTCAGAAACTGGCAAGAGTAAAATTGCAGCTGAAAAAATAAGAAGGAAAAGATTAGTGAGTGAAGCACAGTCCATCCTGTAGCAGACAGTTGCTGCCTGCTGGGGGCGCTGCTGGATAAGAAAAAAATTTCAATTTTTTGAGAAAAAGGTCTCGGATCTTTGAGGAAAAAAGACGCAGATTTATGAAAAAAGTTGCAGATTTACAAGAAAAAAATTAGCAAGTTTATGAGAAAAAAGTCACAATTTTTTTGAGAAAAAGGTTGCAAATCTATTAGAAAAAAGTTGCAGATTTAAAGTGGAAAAATGCAAATTTGCAAAAAAGAAATTGCAAATTTTTGAGAAAAAGTTACAAAGAAAAAGTACATTTACATAACTGTTTTCACAAATTAGCTTTTTTTTTCTGTGTTGATGTAATTTGGTCCAATAAGTTTTGAACAGCTTTCTCATAAATTTGTAACTTTCCTCTTAATTTTCAGACTTGTAAATGTACAAATTTGTTATTATAAGTTCGTAACTTCTGTCCAAATTTGCATCTTTTCTTAAAGCTTTGAGATGTTCTTGTAAATGTACAACTTTATACTTTAATTTATGATTTGGGACCCAAATTTGGGACCATTCTCCTGTAAATTTATACCTTTTTCGCATTCATTTTTGACTTGTATATTTACATCTTTGTTCTAATAGATTTTTTTTTTTAATTTCATTTTGGCCCACATGTGGCCCCAGTGCTGCAAGTTTTAAACCCTTGGGCTAATAGAACAAACTGTGGAGGAACAAAGCAGATGAGGCCACGAACTGTACAACACACAAACTTTTTCTCCTCCAACATCAACTACAGTTAAACTCTAACTGGGGCTCGGGGCACCCTCTTCTTATAACCTTTAATTCTGTGTCCCGAGACCCAGGGAATCTGACAACAATACATTGTTTGGAACAAAGACATGTGTGGCAGATTAACATTACATAACGCCAATACCACTTCTCACATCCTTCCTTTCTCCAGCGGTTCTGGCACCTCCTGAACTCCCCAGGGGGTGCATAGTCTTTTCTGTCCCGTCTGAGACCCCTCGGTGCCACTTCCTCCTTCAGTACATTGTTCCCTCTTCCCCCCTCCCAGCTCCACTCAGGATGGAGACTCCCCCACACAGTGCCATCACACAGCCCCCCCCCCCATAGTGGCTGTGGCGGCGGGGGGTCGCCATTCCGGTCGAAACAACCCACTGGCGAGGTGTACAGGAGGGCACGTCAGTCTGTGGAGGGAAAAAGGGTGGGGAGGAAACATGTTAGCTTCGCGAGCGCAGGTCTCTACCAAGGGAACACCAATACGGAGCCACCGACGGTGGGCGTCCATGCCGGGGAGCTTGGGCCAACACCACCTGCTCGTCTGCCAACACAAAAGCGGGCTTCAACCTGTCAATGCAGACGGTCTCTCTACACCCCCCTAAGTCTAACACAAAATGCTTTGCACCAGGTTCCAGCACCCTGAACGGTTCGTCGTACGGTGGGCACAGCGGGGTCCAGTGCACATCATGCCTGGCAAACACAAAACTGGCGTTCTCTAAGTTTTTTGGGATGAAGGTGCGGGGAAAACAATGATGGGCTGGGCCTGGCACATTTAAAACCTCTGTACTGTGCAAAAATTGCGTGGGTGGATCGGCCCTGGGCGTGGGGTTTTCCGGTAAAAATTCCCCGAGGATCCGCAGCAGTTGAGAAAAAAACAAGTTCTGCCGGGGAGGCTGCCAGATCCTCCTTAGGCGCAGAACGCAACCCTAAAAGAACCCAGGGCAGGCGGTCAACCCATTTTGCGTCCATGACCGAAGCTCTGAGCGCTGCCTTAAGCAACCTATGAAAACGCTCGCATAACCTGTTGGCCTGGGGGTTGTACGCGGTAGTGCGGTGAATTTTGATCCCCAGGCTCTGGGCCATCGCAGACCAGAGTTCCGAAACGAATTGCGGACCCCTGTCAGAAGTGATGTCCAATGGGGATCCGAACCGTGCAACCCAAGCCAACAAAAAAGCACAAGCCACTTCCGCAGGAAGTGGTGGAAGCTAGCGGGACCACTTCAGGCCAGTGCGTGGTGTGGTCCACAATTGTCAAAAGGTGCGTGAAACCTTGCGATGGCGGGAGGGGTCCCACCAAATCGTGGTCGAACCTCCTGGCCAGGATTTGGAATGGCTCGAGGGGGGCTCTGGTGTGCTTGTGCACTTTGGCCCGCTGGCACGCAATGCACACTGCAACCCACTCTTTCACGTCCTTGCACAAGCACGGCCAGACAAATTTCGCCCCCACCAGTTTAACGGAAGCGCACACACCTGGATGCGAAAGGGAATGGACTGACTCAAAAATGCAGCGGCACCAAGAGCTCAGAACTACCAGGCACAAGCGACTGGTGGAAACGTCGCAGAGCAAGGGAGGGCACCCTTGTCACACCACCCTGCTATCCAGCTTTAACCCAGTGGGCGCAGACTGGAGCGCGCAAATGTCCGCGTCCCCAGCTTGCTCTGCGACCATGGTTGGGAAATCTATTCCCATGTAGACCGGGGAGACTAACGCGCATGACAGGCAATCGGCCACGACGTTGAGCTAACCGGCAACGTGCTGAATGTTGGTCATAAACTCCGAGATCACAGCCAAATGCCACTGCTGGCCGACCACGGTTCAGAGATGTTGGACATCACATACATCAGTGGCTTATAGTCAATGAATGCGGTGAACTTGCGCCCCTCTAGCCAAAACTGGAAATGGCGCGTCGCCAGGTGGAAAGCCAACAATTCTCTGTTGAATGTGTTGTATTTGCGTTCGTTGTCGCGCAAAGCTCGACTGGAAAAACGCGAGCGACTGCCACGACCCGGAGATATACTGCTCCACCACTGCCCCTATGGCAAAGTCAGATGCATCCGTGGTGAGCCCTATCCGTGCCGACGGGTCCGGGTGGGCTAGCAAAGTGGCCTCTACAAGCTGTCATAACCTTGGACTCAGGGAACACACGCACACACGGGCTTGGGAAGATTTAATGCTTTTATTGACAACCAAAGGTGTATGAGTGCGTGAGTGGGAATGGAGATGTGGTGTGGGTGGACATCGTGCATAGTGGGCGGAATAGCTCGCCGTTCGACCAGGTAACCCTGAGGGGAGAGCAGAGCAGGAGGTTAGTTGTAGCCGACCACACCGTGGGAATAATTTACTACGTTTGCTCACGTGCAGATAGACGAGTGGCTGGCGCTGGCTTGACAGCTGTGTCCTGGAAGACAGCGCGGCTGTGCACCCTTGACGTGCCGGAGCCATGCAGGCGGAGATGAGGCGAGGAGAGGGAAAAGCCGCCGCCTGGGAATCCACTTGTGCACAGGGGAAGGACTGGAGAGAAGGTAAGGGTATGGAGAGTTGCTTACGTGCAGTATGCGCTGTCGGTAGAGATTGGATCAGTCGCCATGAAGGAGCGTAGAAGCGAAGACGACTCCAGGCCGAAGCAGAGGGCAGAGGGGTAGATATAGCTCATTGCCGATGAGGCACAGGTGTGCGCGCAGCTGGTAATGATGACCGGCGAGAGCGAGGTGTAACAGTACTCCCCCCCCCCCCGAGCAGCGCCTCCCGGCGCTGGCTTACCTGGGTGCATCCAATGGAACTCCGTGATGAGACTGTTGTCCAGCACCCATGACGGCGGCACCCAGGACCTGTGCTCCGGGCCATATCCCTCCCAATCCACCAGGTACTGGAGACTGCGGCCACGGCGGCGGGCATCCAGGATGGCCATGACACTCCAAGCAGGATCTCCATTGAGCAACCTGGGGGGAGGAGGGGTCTTGGGAGGAGGACAGAGAGGGTCAGACAGCACAGGTTTAACACGAGACACATGGAAGGTAGGATGGACCCAGAGGGAGGGGGGGAGAGCCAAGCGCACAGCCACCGGGTTAACGATCTTGGTGATGGTATACAGCCCAATGAAACGTTGCGCCAGCTTCCTCTTCTCCGCCTTCAACTTGATGTCTTTGGTTGACAGTCAAACACGCTGACCCACCTGGTATTCGGGAGCGTCCCTCCTGTGGCGATTGGCGAAGCGAGAGTTGCGCTCCGCCGTGCGTAACAGAGCCTGGCGCGTACTAGTCCAAATGCGCCGGCAGCGCCTTACATGAGCCTGGACCGATGGAACCGCCACCTCCTTCTCTTCCTCCGGGAACAGCGGTGGATCGTACCCCAAGGACGCCCGGAAAGGGGACATGCCGGTGGCCAAAGAAAGGGTGGAGTTGTGGGCGTACTCAACCCAGGGTAGGCAGATGCTCCAGGAGGATGGATTGGACGAGGTGACGCAGCACAAGGTTGCTTCCAACTCCTGGTTCGTACGCTCACACTGGCCGTTGGTCTGGGGATGGTGACCAGAGGACATGCTCACCGTGGCCCCCAGCGCGTTGCAGAAGGCGCCCCACACCTTGGAAACAAACTGGGGTCCCCGATCCGAGACCACGTCCAACGGGATCCCATGCAGCCTAACCACATGCTGAGTCAGCAGCTCAGCGGTCTCCCGCGCCGAGGGGAGCCCACGGAGAGGCACAAAGTGGGCCGCCTTGGAGAACCGGTCGACAATGGTCAAGATGGTGTCGTAAGAATTAGACTTAGGAAGACCGGTAACAAAAACCAGAGCCACATGGGACCACGGTCTCCCGGGAACCGGTAACGAGTGGAGGAGATCCGCTGGAGGGGAAGTGGAGGTCTTACCCACGGCGCACTGAGGACAGGCACGGACATAGTTGGAGACGTCACCTCTGAGACCCGGCCACCAGAAAGACCGCTGAATAAGCTCCACCAGCCGAGAGGTACCAGGATGGCAAGCGAACTTGGACGTGTGGGCCCAATGGATGACGTCGCCCCAAACCGACGACGGGACGAACAACCTCCCGACTGGACCGCCGCCAGGATCAGGCTCCGCCTCCTGTGCCCTTCGGACCTTGGCCTTTATTCCCCATGCAACAGCCCCCACAACACACAAGGATGGAAGGATGGTATGTTCACGGTCCGTTGGTTCCTCGGGTTCAAACTTCCTGGAGAGCGCATCTGGTTTGCCGTTCTTGGATCCAGGCCGGTAGGTGATGGTGAACCTGAAGCGACCAACGCGCCTGGTGGGCATTCAGGCGCTTGGCCGT
This sequence comes from Pholidichthys leucotaenia, assembly GCA_020510985.1. Classification (NCBI taxonomy): domain Eukaryota; kingdom Metazoa; phylum Chordata; class Actinopteri; order Cichliformes; family Pholidichthyidae; genus Pholidichthys; species Pholidichthys leucotaenia. The sequence continues at coordinate 11,491,583 of CM035842.1, forward strand.
CCTCAGGTACTCCAGGTTTTTGTGGTCGGTCCAGACCACGAACGGCTGAGAAGCCCCCTCCAGCCAATGGCGCCACTCCTGAAGAGCCAGCTTCACCACTAGGAGCTCCCGATCCCCGATGTCATAGTTCCGTTCAGCGGGGGAGAGGCGACGAGAGAAGAAGGCGCAGGGGCGTACCTGCCCATCCGCTGGCGAGCGCTGGGAAAGCACTGCTCCCACCCCTGTGTCAGATGCGTCCACCTCGACCAAGCACTGGAGGGCGGGGTCCACCTGGGTGAGGACCCGGGAGGATGCGAACTCCGTCTTCAGGGCCCTGAAGGCCGAGGCAGCCTCTTCGTTCCACCTGAACGGCACCTTGGGGGAGGTGAGGCGGGTCAGGGGGGCGGAGATGGTGCTGTACTTGGGTACAAAGCGGCGGTAGAAGTTAGCAAAGCCTAGAAACTGTTACACCTGCTTCCTGGAAGAGGGGGTAGGCCACTCCACCACCGCTTTGACCTTAGCTGGGTCGGGGAGGACCTGATTATGAGCAATTACAAACCCCAAAAAGGAAGTCTGGTTGGTGAAAAATTCACACTTCTCCGCCTTTACATACAGCCTGTTCTCCAGGAGGTGCTGAAGGACCCGCCTCACGTGGACCTGGTGTTCTTCTCTGGACCGGGAGAAGATCAGAATGTCGTCCAGGTACACGAACACGAAGACCCCCAGGAAATCCCGAAGAACGTCGTTGATTAGCCGTTGGAAGACGGCCGGCGCGTTGGTAAGCCCAAACGGCATAACCAGGTATTCGAAGTGGCCGCTGGGCTTCCGGAACCCCGTCTTCCATTCGTCGCCCTCCCAGATCCGTACAAGGTGGTAGGCACTGCGCAGGTCGAGCTTGGTGAACCAGGTGGCCCCCTGGAGGGAGTCGAAGGCCGAGTCCATCAGGGGCAGCGTGTACTTGTCTCTGATGGTGATGTCATTCAGTGCCCGGAAGTCGATTCACAGGCGCAGGGACCCGTCCTTTTTCCCCACAAAGAAGAACCCAGCTCCAACCGGGGACGAGGATGGTCGAATAATGCCTGCGCTGAGCGACTCCTTGATGTAAACGTCCATGGCCTCACGCTCCGGGGCAGACAAGCTGTAGAGGCGGCCAGATGGCAACGGCGCCCCCGGGCGGAGGTTTATGGCACAGTCGTAGGGACGGTGGGGGGGGAGAGACAGTGCTTTCGACTTAATGAACACCTGTCCGAGATCATGGAACTCAGGAGGCACCAAGGATAGGTCCAGGGGCAGTGAGTCAGGCGTCGGGTGCGGCACCGAGGGAGCACAGGCGGCAGACTGGAGACAGGAGCTCATACAGAAGGTGCTCCAGGAAAGGACGCTGCCGGACTGCCAGTCAAGGACGGGGTTGTGGAGCCACAGCCAGGGATAACCCAAGATGACAGGAGAGGACGAGGTGGGTAGCACAATCAGGCTGAGATCCTCCCTGTGATTGCCGGAGATGATCACCGGGACCGGTTTAGTCTTGTGGGTAGCAGTCACTAAGGGCGAGTGAGCAAGGGTGACTAATTTCAAGGGAGATGGCAGGGCTTGGCAAGGAATGCCCAAACAGGTTACCAGGCCTTGTGAAATAAAATTTTGTTCCGCCCCTGAGTCCACCAGTGCGTGTGTGACGTGCGCAGTGGAGTTGTGACAAAACCTAACCGGGAGGATGCATTTGGTGAGGGGACTAGAACAGGAGGCGTCCGCGAGGCCCCCTAGAGCGACTCGCGGACGTTCCCCTTTTGGCCTAACCGGACAACTCCCCACTGAGTGCTGATCCCCTCCGCAATACATGCATAGGGACAGCTCCCGGCGGCGCTGTCGTTCCGCAGGCGAAAGCCTGGCCCGACCCACCTGCATTGCCTCCGAGGCATCGGCGGACCCAGGAGTGGGTAACACCAGGGGGCGAGACTGAGGAACCCGGGCGGAAGCCCCGCTTGAGCAACCAGAAGTCCGGTGCTCGGCGACCCTCTCCCTCAGCCTATTATCAACATTAATAACTAAAGTTATCAAATCAGCTAATTTATCCGGCAGCTCCCGGGAAGCCAGCTCGTCCCGCAGGGAGGAGTTTAGGCTGCGAGCGAAGATGCCACTGAGCTCCGCTTCGCCCCAACCGACCTCCGCCGCTGCCACCCGGAAGTCGACAGCGTAGTCGGCGGCAGACCAGCTACCCTGACGAAGATTTAACAACCGGGCGGCGTGAATGTTATAGCGAGCGGAATGGTCAAACACCTCCTTGAATTGGTGCACGAACTGGGCATAGGTCAAGCTCGCGTAGCTGGGTCTCGCCATGACGGCATAGGCCCAAGCTAACGCTCGCCCTCCCAGAAGGGTAGCAACGTACCCAATTCGGCTGTGATCGGACGGGAAGTCTCCGGGAACGCGCTCAAACACCGAATCACACTGCAGGAGGAACCCCCTCGCTTCACCGAGTCGCCCAGTGAAGCGCGCCGGGGTTGGGATGGGTGTGAGTTGGGTCAGCGAACCCGAGCTACTGAGACTTACCGAGGGGTAAACGGAGGCTGACCCACCGGGAGGTGCCGGAGGAGCCAAGCGGCTCAGTCGCTGGACAATTTGGGTAAGCTGATTGACAACTGTCTGTTGCTGATGAGCAATTAAATCAACCCGAGCCTGTAAGTTGGAAAAGCGGCGTGCTAGCCCGCCGTCCGCTGAGTCACTTTGCTGGAGTTGTACTGTCATAACCTTGGACTCAGGGAACACACGCACACGGGCTCGGGAAGATTTAATGCTTTTATTGACAACCAAAGGTGTATGAGTGCATGAGTGGGAATGGAGATGTGGTGTGGGTGGACATCGTGCATAGTGGGCGGAACAGCTCGCCGTTCGACCAGGTAACCCTGAGGGGAGAGCAGAGCAGGAGGTTAGTTGTAGCCGACCACACCGTGGGAATAATTTACTACGTTTGCTCACGTGCAGATGGACGAGTGGCTGGCGTTGGCTTGACAGCTGTGTCCTGGAAGACAGCACAGCTGTGCGCCCTTGACGCGCCGGAGCCATGCAGGCGGAGATGAGGTGAGGAGAGGGAAAAGCCGCCGCCTGGGAATCCACCTGTGCACAGGGGAAAGACTGGAGAGAAGGTAAGGGTATGGAGAGTTGCTTACGTGCAGTATGCGCTGTCGGTAGAGACCGGATCAGTCGCCGTGAAGGAGCGTAGAAGCGAAGACAACTCCATCGCCGATGAGGCGCAGGTGTGTGCGCAGCTGGTAATGATGACCGGCGAGAGCGAGGTGTAACACCTCGAGGTGTGTTTATATATTTGCATATTTATTCCATCTAGCTACAATGCTCAGCACTGGGTGTGTTTATATATTTATATATCTACATATTATTCCATCTAGCTACATTGCTCCGCACTGTGTGTGTTTATATACTTGCATATTTATTCCACCTAGCTGCAATGCTCCGTACTGTGGGTGTTTATATATTTACATATTTATTCCATCTAGCTACAATGCTCTGCACTGTGTGTTCATATATTCATATATTTATTCCATCCAGCTACAATGCTCTGCACTGTGTGTCTGTGTGTGTGTGTATATATATATATTTTATAGTAATACGTACATATGTTTATTAGCTGCTCTTGCTTGCTTGTTTTTTTTCTTGCCTTCTGATTGTTGCTCTGAGTGTTGCTATCCCTGTGCTGTTGCAATCCTGGAATTTCCCCGTTGTGGGACTAATAAAGGCTTATCTTATCTTATCTTATCTTAACACAAGCGCTGTTTTGCCGTCTGTGAAAGCCTGGACTCACTCAGGAGTCCAGTCGATGTTTTCCGCAGGCTTCTTTCTCTTAAGCACAGCATACAACGGCTGCATCAGCTGGGCTGCCTAGGGGAGAAAACGGTTATAAAAATTGACCATTCCCAAAAACTTCTGTAGGGCCCTCATGGTCTGCGGACGTGGAAAGTCCAACATGGCATGCACCTTATCCGGTAGCGGAATCGCGCCCTCTGGTGAAATGCGGTAGCCCAAAAAATCAATCACTGGCACACCGAACTGGCACTTCACCGGGTTCACTATAAGCCCGTGCGCTTCCAGCCTCTGGAAAACCATCCTGAGATAGGCGATGTGCTCCTCCTCGGACGCGCTAGCCACCAGAATGTCGTCTAAGTAGACAAAAACGAAGGACAAGTCACAGAGCACTGCATCCATCATTCTCTGGAAGGTCTGCACCGCGCCTTTTAATCCGAATGGCATGCGCAAAAACTCGAACAGGCCGAAAGGAGTTATTACCACTGTTTTAGGAACATCTTCCGCACACACCAGGACCTGGTGGTAACCGCGGGCCAGATCCACTTTCGAAAAACACGCAACCCGGCCAGGTGCACAGAAAAATCCTGGACGTGCGGGATGGGATACTGATCGTGTTCCATGGCGTTGTTCAAACGCCAGAAATCGGTCGCCACGTCCCGTCGGCCTTAGGCACCATGTGTAGCCGGGATGCCCACGGACTGTTGGCAAACTCCTAGTGCGCGCTGGCCAATTTAGTTGCATCCAGGTGCGAGGTCGCGCAAACGCCAGCGGGCCTTGAGTAGTTGTGAAATTGATGAGCTGCTTGTCATCCCTCAAAATCCTACACTGACTGACCACTATTTGATAACGTTCAAATTTGTGCTATCCGATTTCACAGCGTCAAGCAGAAATATAGTTACCACTTACCTGATAGTGCCGTGGCTCGCTTGAAAGAATTAATCCCTTCAGCACTTACTCTATTACCATGTCTCAATATAGCAGACAGCACTGACTACTTGAATCCATTAGAATTAGACCTTTTAGTTGGTAGTACTGCAGCCTCACTGCAGTCAACACTTGACTCCATAGCCCCTCTTAAAAAGAAAACTATTAAAAATAGGAGACTAGCTCCATGGTACAACTCCCACACCCGTAAGTTAAAAACAGAAAGTCTGATCCTGTGAAAGGCTCTGGCGTGCAAATAAGACAGAAGAATCATGTTCAGCCTGGAATGCCAGCCTACCACCAATAAGAAATCTCTCCATAGTGCTAGGTGACAGTACTATTCATCCTTGATAGAAGAAAATAAAAACAACCACAGATTTCTCTTTACTAACCAAGAGCCAAAATGCCATAGATCCCTACAGCCCTCCAACTCTTAGTGCTGATGACTTTTTGAAATTTTTTAATGATAAAATTGTCAGTATTAGTGTGGCGTAACATTATGTAGCTCACATATTCCTTGGCAGAGACCCAGACATGAGGGAACTTTGAGCTCACAGTGTGTATTGACATCACGCCCCAGATGGACATTGAGTCTGGACCCCCTGCGGACTAGAGGAGAAGTGAGAAGATCTGAGAGTGAACCTGAAGAGACTGCCTGACTCCTAGGATCAGACAGAGAAGCCGAGAGGACAATGGGAGGATTAGTTATGAATGGAATTCTGTGTTTGATGTGAATGGGATTTGTGTCTGTTGTAACAGTATAAAGGTATGTGGTTTATCTCAGCTCGCCCTCTTCATTCCCTGACTGAGAGAGGAGCTGTAGGACTTGATATGGAATAAACCAATACTGAAAAATCATTCAGTCTCTTCATTCCGAGTTTCCTACATTAGGAATAATATTCAAAAAAAATAGCCCCCCCTAAAAATACCAAGCCTCTACCGAACACTGCTGTCCACTTTTCTAAATTTTCTTGTATTAATCATTCTGATCTAGCATTAATAGTGTCACCGCCCCCCCCCCCCGTCCTGTCAGGCAGCTAGGCAAACAGAACAGAGATCTGTCACCCTTATTGTGCCAAAACAGATTTACTTTGCCAAGAGGAGCTTATACAGTACCTAACTGTATTGTATATTGTTGTAAACTCCTCCTGTAATAACTTTTAATACTTTATTACCTCCGCCAAGGAGGTTATGTGATCATCGGTGTTGGTTTGTCTGTTTGTTTGTTTGTTTGTTAGCAAGATAACTCAAAAACTTATGGACGGATTTTCATGAAATTTTCACAGATTGTCAGAAATGGGGTATCCTACAGATGATTACATTTTGGTGGTGATCCGGATCACCGTCCAGAAGAAAACCGCCATTACGGAAAATGCCATTTTGAATAACTACTGAACCACTAATCCTATTATTGTGAATCCAATTGCTAGTCATGTTTTCATGGTCAAGGAATCTGAAAACGTACACACAAACACTGTATGGGGGGAACTGTGGCGCTTGGCGGAGGTCTGCGCTCTCCAAGTGCTTTTCTAGTTTTAATTATTTTACCCATGGAAGACCCAACAGGATGGGGAAGAGGGAAAGGAAGTGTGTGGAGGGGGGAAAGAAAAGAGAGGGGAACAGACAAAAAAACAAACAAACCAACAACTAAAACAAAAAAAGACAAACTGCGTGTCAGCCCTTAAACCAGTTTAGTGTCAGCCTCTAAACCAACTACCTGTCTTTTAGACCCAATCCCCGCTACACTAGTGAAGGAATCACTATCTCTGATTAGTCCATCTCTTTTGAACATAATTAATATGTCCCTATTGACAGGACATGTATCGCAGTCATTTAAAGTGGCAGTGTGGAGTGTGTCAAATAAGAGGCAGATCCATGGACAGACGGTTTATTACACACTTCACATCTCACAAGCACAGAACAGAATGAATGAACTCAACAAGCTCTCCTCTCTTCCCTCAAATCACTCTTCACACGTTTCATGGCAATTCCTCATCACACAGCATGACATTTACATTCCACTGCATTCAACCCCCTGTGTCCCTGACTACTTCCAGCTATCTCGCCAGGAACTCCCTGGGCATTGTTCTCTTGTGCTTATTCACTGTCTCTGTCTGAGGTGCTAAATAATCTGACTTCCCTCAGGTCCTATACCGCCCCCCCCGCCCCAGCATCTTAAGACAGAACATCAGTCCACATGCCGTTTCTGCTTCAGTCTCCTCCTATATCTGCTGTAACTGGGGTTTACCGCCTCCGTAGCGCTGCTGTGCCGGTGGGGGGGCTGCTGGGAGTGTGTCTGACTGCGGGTGAGCCGTGGCGAGGGGGGGGGGGGACTTCGCTCTGTCCGTGTGGATGCTCTGGCGAATCGTTTCCCTGGGGAGCCCTCCGTGGGGGTCTTCCACGCCGAGGGGCCCTAGCCAACAGCACTTGCTCGTCCGCCGCTACAAAGGCGGGTTTGAGTCTGTCTATGCCAATTTTCTCCCGTCTACCCCCAAGTCTAGCAAAAAATGCTTGTCCCCTGTTTCCAACACTCTGAACGGTCCATCATAGGGTGGGCGCAATGGAGGGCGGTGGGCGTCGTGTCTGACGAACACGAACTGCGCGTTCTTCAAAGTTTTAGGCACGAAAACACATGGAAAACAGTGGTGGGCCGGGCCCGGGAGCGTGCCTGTGTTTGCGCTACGCTGCAAAAGCTGAGATGGGTAGCTGTCCGGCGCGGGATTATCTGGCAGAAATTCCCCGGGCAGCTGTAGGGGCTGCGCAAAAACCAGCTCTGCCGGGGAAGCTTCCAAATCCTCTTCTGGCGCGGAGCACAACCCCAATAAACCCACGGCAACCTGTCCACCCAATTTGCATCCGTCAGTGAAGCCCTGAGTGCTGCTTTCAGTGATCTATGAAAACGCTCGTATAATTCAATTCAATTCAATTCAATTCAACTTTATTTATATAGCGCCATTTCACAACAACAGTCATCTCATAGCACTATCAACTGTAGGGGGGAACTCCCACAGTTGCAGAAAGACCCCAGCAATCAGGCAATCCCCTGTGAGCAAGCACTTGGCGACGGTGGAGAGGAAAAACTCCCTTTTAACAGGAAGAAACCTCCAGCAGAACCAGGCTCAGGGAGGGGCAGTCATCTGCTGCGACTGGCTGGGGGGTGAGGGGATACAGAAGAAGAAAAGAACAGACATGTAGAGAGCAAACAGCACGATGGGGACTCAATCTATGGGAGAGAACAAACAGATGTTAATGACCAGCAAAAAAAAAAAATATTTCATTGAGAGTGAGGAAAGGAGTGAGGCCCAGTGCATTACTGGAGGTCCCCCGGCTGACTAAACCTATTAGCAGCATAACTAAGGGAGGGTTCAGAAACACATGATCCCTCCCTAATTGTAGGCTATATCAAAAAGGTAGGTTTTAGCCCTATTCTTAAAAACAGAGATCGAGTCTGACTCCCGAATCCAGATTGGCAGCTGATTCCACAGGAGAGGAGCTTGATAACTGAAGGCTCTGCCTCCCATTGTACTTTTGGAGATTCTAGGTATTACAAGTAATCCTGCATTTTGGGAGCGTAGTGCTCTGTTAGGATAATACGGTAGTATCAGATCTTTTAAATAAAAAGAGCCTGATTGTTTAGAGCTTTGTAAGTAAGAAGAAGGATTTTAAACTTAATTCTAAACTCTATGGGAAGCCAATGAAGGGAGGCCAGAACCGGAGAGATATGATCTCTCTTTCTAGTACCTGTTAAAACTCTTGCTGCAGCATTTTGGATCAGCTGAAGACTTTTTAAAGATGTTTTAGGACAACCTGATAATAAAGAATTGCAATAATCTAATCTCGAGCTAACAAAAGCGTGGATCAGTTTCTCAGCATCACTCTGAGACAAGATGCTCCTAATCTTGGCAATATTACGCAAATGATAGAAGGCAGTCTTAGAAACAAATTTAATATGTGAATTGAAGGACAAATCCTGATCAAAAATAACTCCAAGGTCCTCACAGAGCTATTAAGAGAAAGAGTAACCGCATCCAAAATGAAAGTTTGATTTGAAAAGGAATTTCTAAGGTTTTTTGGACCAACAAGAATGACTTCAGTCTTATCTGAATTTAATAGCAAGAAATTACAAGTCATCCAAGCTTTGATTTCCTTAAGACAGGCTTCTACCTTGGCTAATTGATTACTATCATCTGGCTTCATTGACAGGTATAATTGTGTGTCATCTGCATAACACTGAAAATGTATACAGTGCTTTCTAATAATGTTGCCTAACGGAAGCATATATAAACTAAAAAGAGTAGGGCCTAGCACAGATCCCTGTGGAACTCCATGACTAAGCTTTGAGTTGAAAGAAAACTCATTATTTACATGAACAAACTGGAACCTATCAGATAAATAAGATCTAAACCATTGCAACGAAGTTCCATTAAGTCCAACATAGTGTTCTAATCTATCAAGTAGAATATTATGATCGATAGTATCAAAAGCTGCACTAAGGTCTAAAAGGACAAGTACAGAAACTAGTCCATTATCAGATGCAATGAGGAGGTCGTTAGTGACCTTCGCTAAGGCTGTTTCAGTACTATGATGGATTCTAAACCCAGATTGAAACTCTTCAAGTAAACCATTTCCCTGCAGGTGGTCAAATAATTGCGTAGCAACAACTCTTTCTAAGATTTTTGAAATGAAAGGGAGATTAGAGATTGGTCTATAGTTAGCTAAAGCTCCTGGATCTAGTGTTGGCTTTTTGAGTAAGGGTTTAATTACAGCCGTTTTAAAAGCCTGCGGTAGTTAATGAAGTTAATGAAGAATTGATTATATGAAGAATAAAGCTACCAATAAGTGAGAAGACTTCTTTAAATAACCTGGTAGGAATAGGGTCTAAAAGACAAGTTGAAGGTTTGGATGAGGAAACTATTTTGTCTAACTCACAAAGGTCAATTGGAGTAAACTCATCAAGACAGAGATCAATAGAAGGAGTTGTAGTAGTTACAGTATTTAAGTTAACTGTGGGAAGAATCTGATTGATTTTATCTCTGATGGATGAAATTTTATTATTGAAAAAGTTCATAAAGTCCTGACTAGTAAGCTCTAAGGGAATGCTAGGATTGACAGAGTCCTGACTCTTTGTCAACCTGGCTACAGTACTGAAAAGAAACCTGGGATTATTCTTGTTCTCTTCTATTAATGCAGAGTAATAACTCGTTCTAGCTTTTCTAAGAGATTTTTTATAAATTAAAAGATGATTTCTCCAAGCTAAATAGATTTCATCTAAATTAGTAGAGCGCCATTTTCTTTCTAATTGACGAGTCTTCTGTTTTAAGGTACGAGTTTCTGTGTTGAACCAAAGAGTTAGAAATCTCTGATTAGACTTTTTCTTTTTTAAGGGGGCCATCAAGTCTAGAGTCTGATGCAGAGAAGCTGAAACACTATCCACCATGTTATCAATTACAGAAGGAGCAAGCTGTCTATAGCCGACAGCTTATGCAAGCTTAGACAACCCACAGGTCAACCCGTTGACCTGTGGGTTGTACGCGGTTGTGCGATGAATTGCAACCCCCAGGCTGCGGGCCATCGCGGACCAGAGTTCGGAAACAAATTGAGGGCCCCTGTCGGACGTAATGTCCGACGGGACTCCAAAACGCGCCACCCATGCTGTTAAAAAAGCGCATGCCACGTCCGCGGACGTGGTTGCCGCCAGCGGGACTGCTTCTGGCCAGCGCGTGGTGCGGTCCACCACTGTCAGGAGGTGCGTGCACTCCTGTGATGGCGGGAGGGGGCCCACGAGGTCCACGTGAACGTGGTCGAACCTCTTAGCCAGTACCCGAAACGGCTCCAAGGGAGCCTTCGTGTGTCTGTGTACCTTGGCTCGTTGACACACCACGCAGGCTGCAGCCCACTCTTTTACTTGTTTGCAATGCTTGCTTGTTTGCTTGCACTCCTGGGTGCGCCAGAGTGTGAACCGACTCAAAAACGTGGCGGCGCCACGCGTCCCGGACGCGGGCATCCCGTGGAGACATCGCAGATTAGGGGGGGGGGCATGCCGTCTTGCAGCACCCTGCTCTCCAGCCTTAACCCTGTTGGTCCAGACTGGAGCGCGCGCACGTCTGCATCGCTAATCTGCTCTGCGGCCATGGCTGCGTAATCTATCCCCACATAGACCGTGGCCACCACGGCGCACGAGAGGCAGTCTGCTACCACATTCAGTTTACCCGACACATGCTGAATATCGGTTGTAAACTCTAAGATCACGGCCAGCTGTCTCTGCTGCCGGCCCGACCACGGTTCTGAAACCTTGGCCATCGCGAACGTTAGTGGCTTGTGGTCTACGAACGCGGTGAAGCTGCGCCCTTCCAGCCAGAACTGGAAGTGGCATATGGCCAGGTGGAGGGCCAGTAACTCCCTGTGGAACGCACTGTATTTACGTTCGCTGTCGCGCAAAGTTCTGCTGAAAAAAGTGAGCGGCTGCCAAGCCCCGGTGATGCGCTGCTCTACGACAGCCCCTATGGCCACGTCTGAAGCGTCGGTGGTGAGCGCTATCCAGGCCGCCGGGACCGGATGCGCCAGCAGTGCGGCGTTTGCCAGGGCTGCTTTAACCTCCGAGAATGCCCGCTCTCGCTCTGGGATCCATTCGACCCCGTCCGCGGGTTTCTGTCTCTTGAGCGCGGCGTACAGTGGTTGCATGTGCTGCGCCGCGCGGGGAAGGAAACGGTTATAAAAGTTCACCATCCCCAAAAATTCCTGCAGCGCCCTGACCGTCTGAGACTGGGGAAAATCCGCCACGGCGCGCACTTTGTCGGGCAGCGGGATCGCTCCTTCCGGAGAGATGCGGTGCCCCAAAAAATCAATCTCCGTCACGCCGAACTGGCATTTCGCCGGGTTGATTATCAACCCGTGCTCCTCCAACCTCCGGAAAACCGTCCTGAGGTGGGTTTCGTGTTTGTCTTCGGACGCACTGGCTACCAAGATATCGTCCAGGTAGACGAACACGAACGGGAGATCGCGCAGCACCGCGTCCATCATGCGCTGGAACGTCTGTTCCGCGCCTTTTAACCCAAATGGCATGCGCAAGAACTCGAATAGACCGAACAGAGTTATTACCACTGTTTCAGGTACGTCCTCCGCGCGCACTGGGACTTGGTGGTAACCGCGGACAAGGTCTATTTTGGAAAAAATGCGTGCACCGGCGAGGTGAACGGAAAAATCCTGTATGTGGGGAATCGGGTAGCGGTCGTGCGCTGTGGCATTGTTCAACCTGCGGAAATCACCGCACGGTCGCCACGACCCCTCAGCCTTAGGGACCATGTGTAGCGGGGATGCCCATGGGCTGTTCGAACACCTGATGATGCCCAACCTTTCCAGGTTGGCAAACTCCTCGCGCGCTATGGCCAGCTTAGCTGCGTCCAAGCGCCGAGGTCTTGCAAAAACGGGCGGCCCGGTGGTGGTGATAAAGTGCCCCACCCCGTGTTTAGCGATGGCCGCTGAAAACGTCGGGACAGTGAGTGCTGGGAACTGAGTGAGCAGTGCATGGAACTTACCGCCTGGAGCTGTGACGTTGGCTTGTGCTGTTGGCTGGGTCGCTCGAGCTATACAGGGGAGAGAGTCAAAGGACAGTGCATTAACCAGGCGCCTGTTAGCAACATCAACCAGTAAACCATGTGCACACAGAAAATCAGCCCCCAGGATATGGTAATTCAGTGTTGCTACGACAAAAGTCCACTCGTATGTATGGCCGTGTAAAGATAAGATCAGTGTCCTCTCACCAAAGGTCTTAATTTCCGAGCCGTTTGCTACCAACATCCCGGGGCCGCTAGGTCCTTCCAGCCGGTCGTCGTAGGTTGGCAGGATGATGCTCTTCTGGGCTCCGGTGTCCACGAGGAAACGCCTCCCCGAGCGCGCGTCCGTCATGTAGAGCAGCTTGTTCTCTTCACCGAGGGTCGCAGCTGCTACCGACTGCCGGCCTTGGCGTTTTCCCGAGCGCTTGAATTGGCACGGTGGTGCACATCTGCGTGTGTTCTCTCCGAAGCAGCGGTGGTAGAAACAGATCGTGTCTCTCTGGCGCTCCTTGGCCCCCGCTGCTGCTACCGTCGGTGGCTCCTCGCCTCCTCTGGTCGTCTCGCTGGGCTCCACCGCCGCGGTGGTGAGGATGATCCTGTCTGCCTCCTGGGCTAGCGCACGGTAGTCACGTGCGGCCAGCAACGGCAAATTGTCCAGAACCGCTCTCGCCTCTGTTGGAAGGTTCCAGAGGAAAAGGTGGGCAAACAGAAAGTGCCCGTCGTCCGTGCCCATTAACGGCAGCATCTTCTCCATCAGGTCGACGGCCGAACCATCTCCTAACTCAGTCCGTCTCAGGAGCCTCTCCGCTCTCTCACATTCCGAGAGCGTGTAGCGCCGGGTGAGCGCAGCCTTGAGCGCCTCGTATTTGTTATGGTCTGGCGGCTGATCGAGCAGGCTCGCTACCTGCTGAGCTGTGCGGGCGTCCAGCGCTGCAACCACAAGGAAGAATCTGGTGTCATCTGCCGTTACTCCCCGGAGGGCGAACTGGGCCTCGGTGTGGTGGAACCAAGAGCACGGGTTGTGCTGCCAGAAGTCTGGTAGCTTGATTGAAACCGCACATGCGTTGCTGGGGGCTCCAGTCCAGGCTGTCTGTGGGATGGCTGCTGCATCGCTGGGGCATCCCGACCGGGCCGGCTCCGGGTCTCTTGCCTCATGTTCCATAATACGTCTTGGGTCACCAGTGTGGAGTGTGTCAAATAAGAGGCAGATCCATGGACAGACGGTTTATTACACACTTCACATCTCACAAGCACAGAACAGAATGAATGAACTCAACAAGCTCTCCTCTCTTCCCTCAAATCACTCTTCACACGTTTCATGGCAATTCCTCATCACACAGCATGACATTTACATTCCACTGCATTCAACCCCCCTATTTCCCTGACTACTTCCAGCTATCTCACCAGGAACTCCCTGGGCATTGTTCTCCCATGCTTATTCACTGTCTCTGTCTGAGGTGCTAAATAATCTGACTTCCCCCAGGTCCTATACCAGTAATTAAACCTCTACTTAAAAAACCTTCGCTTGATTCTCGGATTTTGGCCAATTATAAACCAACATCTAACCTCCCCTACTTTTCCAAGATCTTCGAAAAAGTAGTCGCCAATTAACTATGCACCTTTTTAGAAAAAAATTCTATATTTGAGAAATTTGAGTCTGGTTTTAGGAAACATCACAGCACAGAGACAGCCTTTAGTGAAAGTTACTGATGACATCCTTCTGGCATTTGACAAAGGACTTGTCTCCGTCCTTGTTTTATTGGACCTCAGTGCTGCCTTTGATACCACTGATCACCATATTTTGCTAGAGAGACTTGAACAGCAAATTGGCGTGAATGGAACAACGCTAAGATGGTTCCAGTCTTATCTATCACACCGTTCCCAGTTTGTTCATGTCCAAAACAAGTCCTCTACTCAGACCACGGTTAGCTATGGAGTTCCATAGGGATCAGTACTTGGACCAGTATTGTTTACATTATACACGCTGCCTTTGGGAGACATTATGAGGAAGCATTCTATTAATTTTCATTGTTACGCTGAGGACACTCAATTGTATTTATCCATCAATCCAGATGATCCCAGCCAGTTGGGTTTACTCCTTTTCAGTTTCAGTTTAGTTTATTCACACACACACATCACACATTATCAACAGCATGAATGAATTACAATAAGAGTTATCAACAGCATGATTAGCAGTAAACAATAGGCTTTTTTTACATTGTTTTGGAGTGTGAATGAGTCATCCCAAATAAGCTAAAGCTTTTAGTAGGGAGCCCAATTCTACAATGAAATAATGACGAAAATCAGTCTAATGTCTTTGTGTGAAAGAACAAACAAACATATGACAGACATATAGCACATAATCCCAGCATTTGTTTGCACTGAAATGGTAGGTGAGTTCAAGATATACTGTATAGTCAAGTTATTAAATACTATTGGAGTGAATCAACATATAAAACAAAATTACAATGGCGTAAGGACTCATCAGTTAGCAAGTTTGTGTAACAAATAGCAGATTATTTATATAATGATAGGAGTTGTGTTTTTAGTTTTTTCTTGAAGATGGAGATGGAAGGTGACATTTTTAGATTCTCATCAAGCTCATTCCAAATCTGCGGTCCTCTGCACATAATACTAAACCTGGTGGATTTTAGTCTTCGTTTTTTCCCAGTAATTTGTTTTTTATTTCTAGTGGTATAAGTGTGCATGGGAAGGAAAGTTGTTATGAGTTCACTTAATTTAAAGTTGAGTTTGTGGACAACCTGAAATATTATACAGGCATTCTGGAAGTAATTATGCTCAGCAAGTCTTAGAAGATTATAACGATGGAAAAGATGACTAGTAGGAGAATTATATTCAGACCATGATAAGGCACGTATGACTTTCTTTTGGAGAATTTCTAGCTTTTTTTAGGTGAGTTGGAAATATTACCATCCATCCATCCATCTTCTTCCACTTAATCCTTTTTGGGTTGCAGGGGGCTGGAGCCTATCCCAGCATCTTTTGGGCGAGAGGCAGGGTACACCCTGGACAGATCACCAGTCCATCACAGGGCCAACACAGAGAGACAGACAACCATTCACTCTCACATTCATACCTAAGGACAATTTAGAATCCCCAGTGTGATGCCAATTTACCTAACTTGCATGTTTTTGGCATGTGGGAGGAAACCAGAGAAATCTCAGAGTAAACCCATGCAGATACAGGGAGAACATGCAAACTCCACACAGATCACTGTTGCCCCATATGATATTGCAGTAATGTAAGTGAGGCTCAAATAAAGTTTTATATAGAGTGAGAAGTGCTGGAAGTGGTAGAAAATGTCTCACTTTAAAAAACAGAGTAGAGTATTTGGCCAGTTTCTTGGTTAGATCGTCAATGTAACATTTGAAATTGAGTGTCATGCGGTGACCCTCGCGGATCACCATAAGACGCCAAGAGTCCACCGGTGAGTTTTGCAATGATGGTAATTTATTAATAACACAAGACAAGACACGAGGCTATGAGCCGCTAAGGGCAGAAATACACACTAAGCGATACAAGGGCTCGTAGGGCTAATCCCAGCCACTACGAGCTAAACTATGACATGACAAGAAAGAACACGAACCTGACATGAAGGTCTAACGAGGTTTTTTTTTTTTTTTTTTTTTTTTTTTTGTTACTTATTTGTACCCGTAGGTAGACTTGGTTTGCAGTCTGGTGACAAGCCACCGGCTGCTGGTCGCTGCATGCGCGAGCGCCCTAAACCTACATGTTTTTGGTGTGCGGGAGGAAACCGGAGAAATCCCGGAGTAAACCCGCGCAACACGGGGAGAACATGCAAACTCCACACAGCTCACTGTTGGTCGGGGGCTGGGATCGAACCCACGATCTCATGATCCCCACGGTCCCCCGGCCGAGGGTAAAACTGTGCAGCCACAGTGCTAAACCACTGCGCCACCGTGCAGCCCATTTTAGGTTTAGACGATATCTGACGATGTCTGACAATGTCTGACGATACTCCTGCGATCTAAGTGCCATCAGTGCCCGCCTTATAAAGGCGAACACTAACGAGCAGTAATGACAGACAGCTGACCAACCTTGACAGGCGGAAGCCCCACCGAGCACCTTCACAGTAAGAGCCTGGTGAGGCCAGAATACAACCCACAGCTGTCAAGGCCGGCAGCGAGCTGTGTGTAGCCCGAGCGCGGACAGAACCCAGTGCTCGGGTTGTAACAGTACCCTCCCTCCAAGGGCGGGCTCAGAACGCCCACAGACCACCCTGCCCCCACCCCCACCCCCCAGGGTGGGTGGCTGGGGGTAAGTGCGGAGGGAGAGAGACCAAACCCAGAAACAATCAAAACCCGGCAAGAACAACTAAATACAGGACAATGACAAGAATACCGAATATTCAAATAAAAAAAAAATACACATGGAGGAAAATAAGGCAACAGTAGGACATACCTAACTACACACAAAACAAACTAGGGCAACTGCAAGACATAACAAATACCCGCAGACACCCAAATGGCCATAACACAAAGTACACAGGATAGCAAGGGAGAAAAAAAAACAGAACAATCACTGGGACAGATCATCACCAGAAAATGACCACTACCCCCCCAACAGTTTATGCCGACCGGCGGAGACCAGGCGCCATAGGAACAGTTCAGGTGGTCTCCCTGCGTCCAACGGCCGGCGGGTGGTCATAGAAGGCGGAACATGACCAGGTGGCTCACCACAGTCCAACGTCCAGCATGTCCGCTCCTCTGGCGGCCAGACCAGGTCGCCCAACGAAACACACAACACGTCGGGTGGCCGACCCAGGGCGCCAAAAAGGCGAAGCAGTTCCTCAGGCGGCCGACCCGTGTCCCTCAGCCACCAGTCACGGGGAAAAACAGCCCGCGGCGGCCTCCCTGACGAGGACAAAACTCAGGAGAGCCGGGGCGAGCGAACAGGAACCCCCACGGCCCCCGGCAATGATGCACAGGGGCGGTGACTCAGTAGAGGGGAAAGAAGGCAAGGATGAGCCCGTAATCCGTCCGATGGCGAAAGGTCTGCAGCTCCTCCCCCATCCGCGGACCACACCGGTGCTGCACCTCCGCTGGACCCCGATTGGGTCCCAGGGGCACCCACGTTGGGCCCCGATTGGGCCAGAACCACACCTGCGGTGAACCCCGATTGAGCCTCTGGCGCACCCACGTCGGACCCCGATTGGGCAAGAACCACACCTGCGGTAGACCCCGATTGGGCCTCTGGCGCACCCACGTTGGACCCCGATTGGGCCAGAACCGCACCTGCGGTGGGCCCCAATTGGGCCTCTGGTGCACCCACGTTGGACCCCGATTGGGCCACAGCAGCCTCCACGACGGACCCAGACTGGGTCGGTGCAGCTCCACTGACGATCTCCACCCCCGAACCTGGGACCTCCAACCCAGTGATTCCGAATGGTTCCATGCCGGCGACACTGCAACGAGGCTCACAAACAAGAAGGAAACCAGGATCAGAATCACCGGTAGCAACAGAACCCAGCGAGACGAGCTTGGGCGCAGCAGACGGCTGTTCCTCACTCGCCTCCCCAAGAGGCAGGCAAAAATGCTCCAAAACAGGGGACAGAGACACAAGAGGGAGCATTTGCTTGCACTCGGGTTATGTTGCCACCCAGGACTTTGATGATCCAGGTTCAGGGAGGCGACTCTCGTCAGCAGGCTCCAACCCATCTGCGTCGGGCTCCGCAGCTGGCAAGATGTCGTCTGCAGCCTGAGGTTCCTCCCGCGCTGCTGTCCATGCCGATGACCCGTATGGCGTGGGGGCAGAGGACACTCGACCCATTGGCTCGGACCGCTCCGGCGAGGAGACCCGGGGACGCTTCATCGTCGGCTCAGGCTCCGGGCCGCAGTCCGCTCTTCTCCTCCATCCACGACGTGGCTGCAGGGCCGGATCCAGGCTTTCCAGCACAGCAGGCCCCCTCTTCGTCCGACGACGTTGGCCTGATGTCGCAGACCGCTCAACGGGGGGGACACAGAGGCAGCAAGTTTAGGAATAATAGTTACAGCAGGTGGCGGAAGCTCGGGGGGCTGCAAACCCCAAACTCCGGCCCCAGGAGTCAGACAAGGCAGAACATAAACATGATGGGAAGAAACAATTTGCACTTGCCTGTCTCCTGGAGAGAAGGTGGTGCCTGCTGCAGCAGGTGGAGTTCTCCTTTCATCCCTCCGGGAGAAAACGGCAGGCTCCACGGGGCCACAAGGAGGAGCTGCTCGAGGTGATTTGCTGACAGGCCTCGCCGAAGCACGACTCACAGCATTCCCAGCCGCGGGGGGTGACGTCACCAAGGAGGACATGGCAGTCGGGGCGACGCTGGCACGAGGAGCTGACAGCGCAGCTGGAACAGATGACCCGTGGGCGGCGGCTGCGGGGATTCCCTTCTGTCGTGACGTATATGATGCGGCCAACAGGGAGGCTGGGTCCCGACGGGATTCTCATTGGGGCTTGGTAGGAGCACGGCTATGGGGCCTACTGGCCGATGGAGTGGCGAAGGGCCCGGGAACACATGACGCTGGGACTGGGTGGGCGGCAGGCACTGGAGTCCGATCCACAGGTCCCCTGCCGGGCTTTCCCTCCAGCCGACGAATCTCCACTCTCGCCAGGGACGCTGTCCTCGCGGGAGGTGGAGGGGTTCCCAGGAGCGCCTTCTCCCTCGATGTGCGTTGTGCACAAATCCATGATAATCTCTTCTGTCCTACCGGAATATAGGTGAGATGGTAACGGTGCACAGCCCGCTGTGCGAGGCATAGGTAATAATCGGCTGCGTCAGTGGGCATGTGACAGGCAGCTTCCGCCAGATAGCCGTCAAGCTCCTCCAGCCACTCCGGGCAATAGTCACCCTCGCTGTCGGGCATCTCCCTACCAAGTCCAACTACAGGAGAAAACTCCACACTATAGCAAAACTCACGATGAAAAAGGCGTCTCGGAGTGGCGTCTCCGTTTAGACGTCTGTCAGGAGTATACTGTCATGCGGTGACCGTCGCGGATCACCATAAGACGCCAAGAGTCCACCGGTGAGTTTTACAATGATGGTAATTTATTAATAACACAAGACAAGACACGAGGCTATGAGCCGCTAAGGGCAGAAATACACACTAAGTGATACAAGGGCTCGTAGGGCTAACCCCAGCCACTACGAGCTAAACTATGACAAGACAAGAAAGAACACGAACCTGACATGAAGGTCTAACGAGGTTTAGACAACATCTGACGATGTCTGACGATGTCTGACGATACTCCTGCGATCTAAGTGCCATCAGTGCCCGCCTTATAAAGGCGAACACTAACAAGCAGTAATGACAGACAGCTGACCAACCTTGACAGGCGGAAGCCCCACCGGGCGCCTTCACAAAAAGAGCCCGGTGAGGCCAGAATACAACCCACTGCTGTCAAGGCCAGCAGCGAGCTGTGCGTAGCCCGAGCGCGGACAGAACCCAGCACTCGGGTCGTAACATTGAGAAATTCATCATTGAGGACCCCCAAGAATTTTATAGAGCTAACTCTTGTAATATTCTGTCCATTAATTTTGGGGCAAAGTTCCTTGGTGTCTGGCTTTTTATTGGAACGGAATACAGTATAATTAGTTTTACTGATATTAAGTGAAAGTTTGTATCACTGAAGCCAGGTGTCTATTTTCATAAGTTCACTATTTGTTATCTGTTCAAGTTCATTTGGATTCTGTTGAGCAAAAAATAAATTAGCGTCATCAGCAAACAGTACTTTTTGTAGTAGAGACGAGGAGTTAGCAATGTCATTTATATTCAAAATGAACAGAACTGGTCCTAAAATGGAACCATGGGGAACCCCATGATCAATGGATTTATATGATGACTTGTGGTTATTTATATAAACATACTGAAATCTTCCAGACAGATAATTAATAAACCAATCTAATGCAAGGCCTCTGATACCGTAATGTTGTAATTTATTAATTAGGATGTCATGGTTAATGGTATCAAATGCTTTAGACAGGTCTAAAAAATGCCAATACCATAGTTGCCTCTTTCAATTGCATCACTGATTTTTTTCAGTTAGGTCAAGTATTGCTATATAGGTAGTGTGTTTCTTTCTGAAGCCATACTGAGATGGGATAATAATGTTGAGCTTATCAAGGTAACTGATAAGTCTGTTATAAACTGCTCTTTCCAAGACCTTTTGATATCCTTAAGACACTCCAGGAGTGTCTTAAGGATATCAAAACCTGGATGAACTACAACTTTCTATTGCTGAATACAGATAAAACTGAAGTCATTGTTCTTGGCCCCAAACATGCTAGAAGTACTCTTTTTAGCAAGATAACAACACTAGATAGCATTGCACTGGCTTCTACGTCTTCTGTTAGGAATCTTGGAGTTGTCTTTGACCAAGATGTGTCTTTCAACTCTCATATACAGCAAACCATTAAGACCGCCTTCTTCCATCTGCATAATATTTCTAAAATTAGGTCCATCCTGTCTCATAAAGATGCAGAGAAACTTGTCCATGCCTTTATCACCTCTAGACTTGACTATTGTAACTCACTTTTGTCAGGTTGCCCAAATAAGTCCATAAAGTTTCTCCAACTCATTCAGAATGCAGCTGCACATATCCTTATGAGAACAGGGAGAAGAGATCACATTACTCCAGTCTTAGCTTCTTTACATTGGCTCCCAATAAAATATAGAAGTGAATTCAATATATTGCTCTTAACCTATAAAGCTCTTAATGGTATGGCTCCTTACCTGCAAGAACTCTTAGTTCCCTATCATCCAACCAGAGCTCTGCACTCACAAAAATCCAAACTACTAGAGGTCCCCAAGGTATCTAGAAGTAGATTGGGTGGTAGAACTTTCAGCTATCAAGCTCCCTTCCTGTGGAACCATCTTCCCAGTTCAGTTCGGGAGGCAGACACTCTCTTTATTCAAGAGCAAGTTGAAATCTTTTCTCTTTGATAAGGCCTTTAGTTAGAAATGCTGCCCCTGCCAGACCTTTGCTCGCATGTGCAGCCTGGCTAAGCTTGGTACTGGACTGTTTGGCTTTGAATGTTGTATTTGTATGTTTGTTCTGAATGTAGCTACTCAACCCAACCGGTCGAAGTGGATGGCCGTCCTCTATGAGCTATGGTTCCGCCCAAGGTTTCTGCCTGTTAAAGGGAAAATTTTCCTCGCCTGTGTTGCCGCAGTGCTTGCTCTTAGGGGTCTCTGCTGGGTTCTATAAACTAAGAGTGTGGCCTAAACCCACTCTTTTCTGTAAAGTGCCTTGAGACGACCTGTGTTGTGATTTGGCGCTATATAAATAAATTGAATTGAAATTGAATTGAATTAAATGTTTGACCCCGTGCTTTGTTACCGTAGACGAAAAAGTTGGGACCATGAGTGCTGGGAACTGTGCAAGTAATTTCTGGTACTTACCCCCGGAGCTATAACGTTAACCAGTGTTGTTGACCCAGCTCCCCAAGCTGTGCAGAGCAGTGAAGTGAAAGAGACAGCGTCCACTAATTGTCTATTGGCAACATCGACTAACAACCCATAAGCATGTTAAAAATCTGTACCTAAAATGGGGGGGCAGAACTTGCAGCTACAACAAAGTCCCACTGATAATTGCGTCCATGCAAGCATATTGTCAGTGTCCGTTCGCCAAACGTCCTGATGGTGGATCCATTGGTGGCCGTGAGCTCGGGACCGCTGCCTCCTGCCAACCTGTCCACGCCGACCAGCAGGATGAGGCTCTTCTGGGAGCCGGAGTCCACCAAAAACCATCTCCCTGAACGTGTGTCCGTGATATAAAGCAGCTTGTTCCTGTCACCAGCGATTGCAGCTGCTACCGTCTGCTGGCCACGCCATCCTCCCGGCTTCTTGAATTGGCACGGTGGCAGACAGCGTTGGGCATCTCAGCCGAAACGGCGATGATAGGAACAGATCACCCCGTTCCTGCGTCCTTTGGCATCCGTCCCAGCTACCACCAATGGCCCCTCGATCTCGCTGGAGTCCCTCATGGATGCCGGTGCCGCTGCATGCACACTGAGAGCTCTGGTTGCTAAAATGATGCGGTCTGCTTCCTGCGCCAGGGTGCGGTAGTCCTTGGTCACCAACAGCGGCGAGTTGGCCAGGATCGCCCTCGCTGTAGCAGGTAGGTCCATGAGGAACAAGTGGGTGAACAGAAAAGATTCGTTGTTCTTCCCCCTCAGCGCCAACATGCTCTCCTTGAGTTCCACGGCTGATCTGTCACCTAACTCTGAACGTGTTAGGAGTCTCTCTGCCCTCTCACTGTCAGACAGGGTATAGCGCTGGAGTAGCATCCGCTTGAGCGCTTCATATTTCCCTTATGCCGGTGGCTCCTGGAGCAGGCTCGTCACCTGTTGCGTGGCATGCGCATCCAGCGCAGCGACCACGTAGTAATATTTTGTGTCGTTCGTTGTTATCCCGCGGAGTGCAAACTGGGCTTCTATGTTCAGGAACCATGCAGTCGGGCTATGAAGCCAGAAGTCTGGGAGCTTGACTGAGACAGCGCATGTGGCGCTGGTGCTCTCCCTCTAAGTAGTCTCCGGGGCGGTGCTCAGCTTGTTCCCCATGGCACGTCTTAGGGTCACCAATGTGGAGGAAGAAAGCAGACAAGGCCATGAGCTGGACAACACACAAACTTTATTTTCTCCTCCAAACTCAAGTACAGTAAAACTCTAACTGAGGCTCAGGGCACCCTCTTCTTATAACCCTTAATTCTGTGCCCCGAGACCCAGGGAGTCTGACAACAATACATTGTTTGGAACAAAGACATGTGTGGCACATTAACATCACATAATGCCAGTACCGCTTCTCACATTCTCCCTTCCTCCAGCAGTTCTGGTGCCTCCTGAACTCCCCGGGGGGCGCATAGTCTTTTCTGTCCTGTCTGAAACCCCCCGGTGCCACTTCCTTCTTCAGTACATTGTTCTCTCTTCCTCTCAGCTCCACTCAGGGTGGAGAATCCCCCACACAGTGCCACCACAAAACACCACTTCTTATAGGGGGTATTGTCTTCTGTCTCAAAGTATTTTTTAAATCTTTGCTGAATTAACAAAATACAACAGCCCCCCCCCACCCAGTTTCTAGGAAGTCATTTCTTGCTTAAATTTTGCAAAAATCCAGTTTAAATTGTGATATCCTTTTTCAGATTCAGATTTAGATTTTCAAATGTTGTGGGTCTCTCCACCGCAATAAGACATAGAGCAGACAT
The DNA here is from genome assembly GCA_020510985.1 of Pholidichthys leucotaenia. NCBI lineage: Eukaryota > Metazoa > Chordata > Actinopteri > Cichliformes > Pholidichthyidae > Pholidichthys > Pholidichthys leucotaenia. The sequence continues at coordinate 11,515,072 of CM035842.1, forward strand.
ACGCCACAACACCGTGCTTGGATGTCGTCTGTCAACCGTGTGTTGAGAAGCCTCCATTTATCCAGTCTGGCACAACCACGAACACCAGCAAGTACCAGAACTACACCAAAACATTCAAAAAATACAAAAACTAGAAGAGCTGAAATTAGCTACCACTTGAGTGCAAAACACGTATGTGGACTATACATTAAAATGAATTTGAAAAACTTTTAAAAACGCTATTTTAAATGCCCCTGCTACTCCACTCTCCTACTGACTGATTTAACAGTAGACCAGCCGAAACCGGAAGCTCCACCCATAATCGTTCCTACAGCGGCACCCCCAGGAATAAGGTGGATAGTGAAAAAAATCTTTTTCTGATTTTTGAAATACTAGATATACGTGATATACTGTATTTCCCCTGACTCATTTCCCATGGACTGAGAGGAACCAACAGTTATCAATCTATCTCTACATGGGTACCACCAAGGGTCACACACTTCTCCCATCACTTTATGCAGCTGTGAAGACCTCACCTGTAGAAGCCTGCAGGTTGCGTCAGAAGCCATGATCCAACTGTGCTTCAGTCTTACTAACATGTGAGTTGTGAACCTGGGCATTGTCTTGCTGGAGGTGGGTACTTTTGGTCAGCATGCCACAGCTCTCAGTCTTGATGGCCTTCTGCAGCAGTCAAGCATAGTAAGTCCCAGTAATTTTGGTACTCTTTGCAAAGAAATCCATCAATACTCCATGCTAGTCCCAACAGACCATGAGCATGACCTTGTCTGCCTGGGGTTGGACACATGAATTCTTCAGAGGTGGTGAGTCATAATGTTTCCTTTGTCAGTCTCTCCAAGATTTTGCAATGTTGCGATCGCATCAGTTCACACAAAATCAGTCAATCAGCATGACTGTTGCGTGACCTTGCAACTTTTTCCAATCACCACAACTTTTCCGCAATTTTGGCCAATCCTCGTCAACTTCCACCAATTTCGCCAATCAAGTTTATCCCTGAGCAGCGCTCAAATGTTCATCATGTGCCATGGAGGGCCAGGACCTTGCAGGCTTTACCTCCAACTAGTGTCTTCAACAGCAGATTTCACTGAACTTCTTCCCACTGATTGCTGATCCGTGAAAACACCTGCTGAAGAGACTGGGTAGAAGAGAAAACCCGCAGGGTCTTGGCCCTCCATGGCACATGATTGGACACCCCTAGTCTAACCAGTCAAATGTGTCGCTGCACCGCGCTCACTTCCGTGTTTACCGTAAGTATTAACGGAACACTTCAGCAAAAAATAGTGTGTGTGATTTAAAAAAAAATATCCTTGAGGTTTTCCACACCATCCCTTCCTCCATCTCCCCCGGCCTGCCAGTGGATGTCTCGCCACGTGTCCATCCTGACTGCATGTGCAAAGTGCTGGGTTTGTGTTGAAAAACATCCACCTGCCCCCAAATCACCTCGTCACGGGAGCACGCGTAAGAGGAGATGCCGTAAAACCACTAACATACGAGCAAATCTAACACTACAGCCAGTGTTTGAACATTTGAGATTGAGATTGAGATTGAGATTCAACTTTATTGTCATTACACATGTATGAATACAAGGTAACGAAACGTGACTTGGCATTTGGGCACGCTCTGCAGAGCGCATCCAAGGCCGGGGCAGCCGCAAGGCGCCAGTCATTGGCGCCATTTTATACATCTTTAGAGGTAAAATCATTACTACATCTTGTCAATGAGCTTTAAAGCTGTGGATCTCCAGTCAGGACATGGACCAACAACCCCCCCCCCCCCCCCCCGGTAAATGAAAGATCAGTATCTGATGAGACAGGTGTGTGTCAAGACAGGCAGCAGATAGACAGACAGGTAGGAGTCAGGCATGGAAAGAGAGAGAATATTGTCTGTATTTTTTTTTTCCAGAAAAACAGAGACTCTCATAGACAATACAGAGCAACAGAATAAATTATTTTTTCATCTCCGCTCGGTACCGAGTGGTTGGGGACCGCTGCGGTTAGGGAGTTTTCAAATGAAAGTGCTGCCAATAATTTCCAAATCTCTACTCTTTAACATGTATTCAATGCAGTTTAGCTGTTGTAATGGATATTGTGTTAAAGTCTGTGCTTGCTGTTGCACAAGAGTTTTTCTTCATAGCAGAAGTTTCTGCGTAATTTACAAATCACTGTTTAATAGGAAATATTTGACAATCCTTTGCTTTTCTTGTATTGTTATATAGAATATAATTGCAGTAAACTAAGGGGGGGGAAAAGCATCTGCTTTAAAATTTGTAATTCTTACCACAACTTTTAGTGCAAATAAAAACTCTCAAAACATTGCAACTTTTATTGCAACTTTTTAAAAAAGCTCCTGTGAATTCAGGCATTTTGGGCCACAACTATCATAAAAATATTCCATGAAATCCTGGAGGGACTGTTTTGTTTCAACTGGGCTTTAGTCTCTTAGTCATAATGATGGACCAGTGTTTCATCCTGTGCGGATAGCCTGTTGAAAAAGTCCTCCTGATTTTCTTGGCACACGGCCAAAAGAGCCTGGGCGTACATGACTTGTTCCTGTTTCTGGAAAGGTAAGAGCAACTGGAGGATCAATCATGCAGACAACTTCAGCATGTGCAGATTGTCATGGATGATTTTTTTCCTCAGACCCCACACTGATCTTGACATCTCGGGCTACTTGGCAAACAGTTAGGGGACGATCCTCCAAAATGGTGGCCTCCACTTGCTAGATGGTGTCTTCCTCAATGGCGCACTGTGGTTGCCCTGGAATGGGTGGCATTTCCACTGATGTCTGACCACACTTGAACTGTGGATGCCAGTGCTTGACTCATACGATGGGACATCCTCCCCATAAGTCTCTTTCATGTCAAACATTTCCTGTGGTGTGCGGCCTCTCAAGTGCAGGAACTTGATGACTGCTCTGCATTCAATTGGCTCCATTATTACACTTTACTCCACCTTAGAACCTGTAAAAGGGAAACTCTTAGGAGATAAGAGCTGCAAATTACCACATGTTCTATAGCGATATGAATTATTATACATGTGCAATTTCAGCCTCCTACAATAACTGGGTCAGATGAAATCTTTAATGAGTAGCCCTCGTAAGAACATGCCTACAGATGCACATCAATGTTGCAGATAATCTTAGCTCAAGGTCACTGGGTCCATAGAATGTTCTTCCATGTTTTCTGACTTCTACGGAGTTACAACACTAATTTATCATCTTAAAAGTACCCAAAGGATAAAAAGATATACATGAAGAGACTCAGGTCTTTTGGAGTGTGGGGGGTACTCCTGAAGTACCTTCTACAATTCTGTGATGGCACCAGCCATCACATTTGGAGTGGTCTGCTGGGGTAGCGGCATCACGGCAGCTGACAGGAAGAGACTGAACAGGCTGATCAAAAAAGCTAGCTCTTTTCTGGGGCGCCGCCTCAATCCAGTTGAGGAGATAGGAGAGAGGAGGATGGTGGCTAAGCTGTCATCTCTGCTGGAGTGCGAGTCCCACCCCACCGGAGTGGTGGCCTTGTGGTAGAGCACCCACCCCTCAGCCGGGAGGTCATGGGTTCAAGCTCCAGCCGGGTCATACCAATGGCCATATGAAAATGGTACTTCGCACCCTCTAGCTTGGTGCTCATCATAATAGAATGGGTGAAGGAAAAGTTGTAACCCACAGACAACAGATGGAAATTAGCCACTGGCTACCATCTGGCAAGTTTACATTGATTGACATCAGAATCAGAATCAGAATCAGAATCAGAATCAGAATCAGGTTTATTGCCATTGTTCATGTAGTACACAAACTAGGAATTTGTCTCGGTACAATGCTGCAACATTAAACATGATAAGATAAGAGAAATAAACTATACATGTAATAAAGTGTAGGATAAGATTAAGTGATACTGGTCAACAGTTAAAATATATATTAGCCAGCAGCAGATACTGTGGAGAACTATATAGTGCAGTCGGTAATGCAGGAAGAAAACAGTGATGATTGACATGAGTCTGGTTGAGCTGCTGTACATGGTGCACAAGAGTCACTTAGTGTTCAGCAGTCTAATGGCAGAGGGGAAGAAGCTGTTCATGTGACGGGAGGTTTTAGTCTGGATGGACCGAAGTCTTCTACCAGAGGGGAGGGGGGCAAACAGTACATGACCAGGGTGTGAGGGATCGGCTATGATCCGGCCAGCACGCCTCCGGGTCCTGGAGATGTACAGATCCTGGAGAGATGGGAGCTTGCAGCCGATCACCTTCTCAGCAGTGCGCACGACGCGCTGCAGCCTTAGTCTGTCCCTGGCAGTGGCTCCTGCGTACCACACGGTTATGGAGGTGGTGAGGATGGACTCGATGATGGCTGTGTAGAACTGCACTAACATCTTGGTGGGTAGCTTGAGCTTCCTCAGCTGCCGCAGGAAGAACATCCTCTGCTGGGCTTTTTTGATGAGTGAGCTGATGGTCAGCTCCCATTTGAGGTCCCTGGTGATGGTAGTGCCTAGGAAGCGGAAGGAATCAGCAGTGGTGATGGGAGAGCCTGAGAGGGTGAGGGGGGGCAGAGGAGTAGTGACTTTCCTGAAGTCTACAATCATCTCCACTGTCTTCAGAGCGTTCAGCTGCAGGTTGTTATTGCTGCACCAGGACGCCAGCTGGGCCACCTCTCTCCTGTAGGCGGACTCGTCGCCGTTGGAGATGAGCCCATGAGCCCATGACATCAAAGTTCATCAGCTTGCACTGTCCTTAAAAACAACAATTTACAATTGCAATGCTGGATACACTGAACTTACCAAGGAGCTCATTTAGCGGTAGACTGTGTCATCATAAGTGCTCGAGGGAGAGGGTTCGCAGGTCCTTCCTTCCTACGACTGTAAGACTTTACAATCTAACCTGTGCTCCTCATAGAGGCTGTATTAAACGTCAACTTTGTACAATAAAGATCATCCCCTCCAATACACAACTTATCCAATTACAATTATTATCGAGGGTGGCAACAACAGTGTTCATTCAAATGTGAAATATACTGTCTGGGTCCATATTTATATTTTGCCAGGTAATTTAACTAACTGTAATGTTGTTAATACCATCTAACTGCAATGCTCCTGCACTGTGTATAAAACAGTGTACATATGTATATTTACTGCTTTGGCTAAGCTATTATTGTCTTATTACCTCCGCCAAAGGGGGAGGTTATGTGATCATCGGCGTTGGTTTGTCTGTTTGTTTGTCTGTTTGTCTGTTTGTTTGTTTGTCTGTTAGCAAGATAACTCAAAAAGTTTTGGACGGATTTTCCTGAAATTTTCACAGAATGTCAGAAATGGGGAATCCTACAGATGATTACATTTTGGTGGTGATCTGGATCACCGTCCACAAGAAAACCGCCATTACGCAAAATGCCATTTTCGTGAATAACTACTAAATCACTAATCCTATCATTGTCAATCCAATTGTTGTGAATCCAATTGCTAGTCATATGTTTTCATGCTCAAGGAATCTGAAAGCGTACACACAAACACTGTATGGGGGGAACTGTGGCGCTAAACCGCCATTACGGAAAATGCCATTTTCCTCAATAACTACTGAACCACTAATCCTATCATTGTCAATCCAATTGCTAATCATATATTTTCAAGGTCAAGGAATCTGAAAACGTACACAAAAACACTGTATGGGGGGAACTGTGGCCGCCATTACGGAAAAGGCCAATTGCAACAATAATAACTACTGAACCACTAATCCTATCATTGTGAATCCAAATGCTTGTCATATGTTTTCATGGTCAAGGAATCTGAAAACTTACACACAAACAGCGTACACACAACACACAAACACTGTATGGGGGGAACTGTGGCGCTAAACCGCCATTACGGAAAATGCCATTTTGCTCAATAACTACTGAACCACTAATCCTATCATTGTCAATCCAATTGCTAATCATATATTTTCAAGGTCAAGGAATCTGAAAACGTACACAAAAACACTGTATGGGGGGAACTGTGGCCGCCATTACGGAAAAGGCCAATTGCAACAATAATAACTACTGAACCACTAATCCTATCATTGTGAATCCAATTGCTTGTCATATGTTTTCATGGTCAAAGAATCTGAAAACGTACACACAAACACTGTATGGGGGGAAATGTGCCCACCATTACGGAAAATGCCATTTCTGTGAATAACTACTGAACCACTAATCCTATCATTGTCAATCCAATTGCTAGTCATATGTTTTCATGGTCAAGGAATCTGAAAACGTACACACAAACACTGTATGGGAGGAACTGTGGCCGCCATTATGGAAAATGCCAATCTCGTGAATAACTACTGAACCACTAATCCTATCATTGTCAATCCAATTGCTAATCATATGTTTACATGGTCAAGGACTCTGAAAACGTACACACAAACACTGTATGGGAGGAACTGTGCCCGCCATTACGGAAAATGCCATTTCCGTCAATAACTACTGAACCACTAATCCGATCATTGTCAATCCAATTGCTAGACATATGTTTTCATGGTCAAGGAATCTGAAAACGTACACACAAACACTGTATGGGAGGAACTCTGGACGCCATTACGGAAAATGCCATTTTCGTGAATAACTACTGAACCACTGCTTGTCAGATGTTTGCATGATCAAGGAATCTGAAGACTGTATGGGGGAACTGCGGCGCTTGGCGGAGGTCTGCGCTCTCAGAGTGCTTTTCTAGTTTACTATTGCTCTGAGTGCTGCTATCCCTTTGCTGCTGCAATCCTAGAATTTCCCCATTGTGTGACTAATAAAGGCTTTTCTTATCTTATCTTATGTGTAGTCATCATCATCATCATAGCAGTCTGTCGTGGGTGACAATGACTGTTTCATTTAGGTCTGATCAGATTCCTCCACACAGCTCTGTCCTTAGCCTTCTGCTGCCACGAACTCAATTCAATTCAATTCAACTTTATTTATATAGCGCCATTTCACAACAACAGTCATCTCATAGCACTATCAACTGTAGGGAGAACTCCTGTCTATGTCCAACTTCTCCAAGTTTCTTTTTACAGTGTCTTTAAATCTGAGCCTTGGTCTACCCTGATTGCGTTTGCCCTTGCATAACTGTGAGTAGAGTAACTGCCGAGGGAGACGCTGGTGGTCCATCCTGTCAACATGTCCGAGCCATCTCAAGTTCATCTGTATTAGCATGTCCTCCATTGATGGTAGACCAGCTCGTTTCAACCCTTATATGTTGGTTATCTTGTCTTTCCATGAGATGTTCATTATGGCTCGAAGGTATCTCATCATGTACGCGTGGAGTTTCTTCACCTGCCCTCTGTAGACGGTCCAAGTTTCAGCACCATACAATAGAGTAGCCAGTACTGTCGCTCTGTACACTTTGCATTTCACACGGATAGATACATGTCGATTGCTGCACAGTCTCTCCCTCAAGTTTCCAAACACAGCGCTCGCTCTTGCCATTCTGAGAGATAGTTCATCCTCCAGCCTAGCATTCCCTGAAACAGTACTCCCTAGGTACTTGAAAGTCTTGCACTTGACTAGTGGCTCTGTACCAATGCTGATCTCTTCTGGTAGTGATGTTGATAACTGGAACTTTGGTGGTTGATAAAGGCACTCTGTCTTCTTGATGTTGATTTTGAGGCAGAATTGGCTAGCTGCTCTTGCAAATTTCTCCACTAAAGATTGCATATCTTCCATGCTGTGTGCAACTAGAGCACTGTCGTCGGCAAAGAACATTTCTCTTACTATCTTTATCGATGTCTTACTCTTGGCTTTAAACTGTGCCACACTGAACAAGTCTGCTTCTTTCCTTGTTTGAATGTATACTCCTTCTGAAGTGTCTTTGAAGGCCACCTCAAGCATGGCTGCCAGATATAGCGAGAAGAGTGTAGGTGCCAGCACACACCCTTGTTTCACCCCGTTGCTTACTGAAAAATCTTTAAATACTGAACCACTCATTGCCACGTTTGCTTGCATACCTGTATGGAGTGCCTCGATCAGGCTAACAAACTTCTCTGTACAACCATATTTCTTGAGTACCTGCCAAAGTCCTTGTTGCGAAACAGTATCGAAGGCTTTACTGAAGTCTATGAAGACTACATAAAGCGGCATGTTCTTGTGACGATGGGATGTCACCACTGTATGTCTTGTTGTGTGATTATGTTATATTTGTATCATTGTAAATGTCAGTATGATTATTTGTTAAGGTGCACACAGTGTTTGGGATTTGGCTTTGTTAATTTGAATGCCCTTGGGAGATAATTATTATGATTAAGTATTTGGTAAAATAATTTATTTCACATACCTTTGCCAACATGCTTCCTGTGAGTGTCCAGGCAAAAGACTCTGCAAGGGGTTGAGGGCCTTATATAGGACACCAGCAGGGAGCAAATATGTGTGGTAAGTTAGAGGGGTGGTTTAATATTTGTAAATAGGGGTTAAAGTTATTTATTAAATTATTTATATTGCTATTTATTGTATGTTATTTATATTTGTATTGTGTATGCTTGGGGAAATTATTTATGTACTTTTAGATGCTAGTGGGTATGTGTTAAGAATAGGAATGATGATTGTTTTACCTGGGATTATGGTAGGGACTAATCACCTCTAATTATCTCGTGCATTATATAACAGGTGTGAGATATCGAGTAACATGGTATTGCGATAGATTGCAAGGTATTGCATGGCATTGTATTGCTGATTGCAGAGCGCTTATGGTTCTTAATATGCTTCTTGATTAACGAAGTGCATTTTGTTCTGAAGAATTGTGTCAGATGATTTCCTGAGAGACTGGAGACTGTTACTTGTGAGTTGAAAATAAATTGGACTAATGGACTAATTGAAAATAGAACTCTGGCCTCGCTTTACTGCACCCAATTATCACATTTGGTGGCAGCGGTGGTCCGTGTTCAGGACGTCGTAGTGTTCGGTGGACGGAAGAATCCATGGCCAGAAGGAAAGTGAGGCAGGAGGAGCGGTCTGACCTGGATGCAGGTATGACGGATGAGGAGCCGGAAGTCAGCGGACTAGGCGGGCTCAAGGAGCTAACGAGCCTGGTGAAATCTGTGGTGCGTTCGCTGACTCTCAGAGACCGCCAGCTGGAGGAAGAAGCCGCTCTCCGTGACCAAAGGTGGCGGGCTGTCAATGAACAAATTCATCGGATGGAGTTGCAGGTTACGGAGCTGAGAGAGGAGTACGGGAGCCGGGCGGAGCATGGTGGTGATGACGGCGCTTTGGGGGAGGACCCCAGGGTGACGGCCAGTCAGGTCGGCCCGCAGGAGGAAGATTTGCCGTTGCAGGTGCAGCCGAGAAGGACACCAGTGCACCACAAGCCCAGGCTGAATCCTCTCTCACCCGAGGACAACATAGAGCACTACCTGACAACGTTCGAGAGGATTGCTACAGTCTGCCGCTGGAGGGAAGAAGAGTGGGCTATCCACCTTGCGCCTCTACTTACAGGTAAAGCGCGGAGCGCATATGTTCTGATGGATGTTGCTGACACAGATAATTATGGAAAAGTTAAAGAAGCTATTTTGAAGAAATTTGAAATCACATCTGACACTTATAGGAGGAGGTTTCGGTCTTTGGACATTTATCAGGACGAAACCCCTCGTGAACTTTATGTACGTTTGAAAGACTTGTTATATAAATGGATCAAACCAGAGACCCTATCGTTAAAAGACATTATGGAACAACTAATTTTGGAACAGTTTTTGCGTATGGTGAACCCGGAACTGGGAGTCTGGATACAAGAGCGGGACCCGAAGACTGCAGAGGACGCTGCTCGTCTGGCAGAGGTTTTTCCGTCAGCCAGGTCTGGGAGCAGGAGACCTACTCTCGGCCATGACAGATTTTTCACCACTCGGAGTGAGTTTAATGAGGGTGAAAGGGGTGGCCCAGCTCGAAATAGGTTGTATTCCAGGCCCAGTCAGATCACAAACAGCAAATATGATAATAGCAAAAAGTCACGAGTTGTTGCAAATAAGGATATACGCTGTTATCAGTGCAATAAAATCGGTCACACCCAATACTCATGTCCTGCCACAAGGAATCAGAAACCGTCACTGTTATGTTCAGTTCCTAGACCCATTTGTTCAGCCTCAGTGCACAGTGGAGTATATAAAACAAAAGTGTTGCTTAATGGTCAGTGTGAAGAGGCCCTGTTAGATTCAGGCTGTTTTCAAACAGTTGTGCTACCTACTTTGGTCCCTAGGGATTTGTGGAATGACTCAGGAATAAATATCAGTTGTGTCCATGGGGATAAGAAACTGTACCCGACCGCTGAGGTTTATTTAACAGTAGGGGGTCAAACTTATCTCCTTCCTGTAGCTCTTGTGCCTGATTTGCCGTATTCCCTTATTCTTGGCAACGATGTTCCAACTTTGTTGGACATCATACAACAGGTTAGAGAGGAACAAACGGAGGAGAGACAGGCAGGTGGCACTGTTGAGCAGAGAGTAAATACACCTGTGGTGAAAAACTGTAATATGGTGACAACTAGGGCACAGAGGGCACAGAGGGCTGCCAGTGCTCTTCAGGAATTACCATTTTATGATTCTAAGATAGAGGTAGGCCCTATTAAGCAACACAAATCCAAGGCTCAGAAGAGAAGAGATAAGGTGTTAGTGTCAGCAAAGAATTTGGGTGAAGAAACACCACAGTTAAGCCAGTCAGTAGAGTTTGACATCCCTCCTGACATAGCTACATTGCAGAAGGCTGACCCAACACTTAAACCATGGTTTGATAAAGTCTCGGAGATTGAGGGTGTGAAACAGGGTAAAACTGATTGTTTGGCTGAGGCCTTGTATGTCATTAGAAAGGGCATTCTATATCAACAGCATGGTGAAGTTATGGCCATAGCTTTACCACAGGACCTCATACCAAAAATTATGGAACTGGGACATGTTATCCCTTGGGCAGATCATCTAGCATTCCAAAAAACTCTACAGAGAATTGCTAGAAGGTTTGTGTGGCCGGGAATGTATACCCAGATAAAGGAGTTCTGCATGACATGCTCAGTATGTCAGATTACAGCATCTAGGGGAGTAGCACGTGCCCAACTGCAACCATTACCCATTATTGGAACACCATTCGACAGAATAGGGATGGATATAGTTGGCCCCCTAGAGAGAAGCTCCTTGGGTAAAAAATGCATTCTTGTAATTTGTGACTATGCGACTCAGTACCCAGAAGCCTTTCCCCTGAAATCTATTAAGGCTAGGCAGGTTGCTAACTGCCTTATCCAGTTGTTTTCAAGGGTCGGCATACCTAGAGAAGTTCTGACAGTCTGTGGAACAAATTTCTTGTCCAAACTGTTGCAGCAAGTGTATAAGCTGTTGGGTATTAAGGGTATTAAGACCACCCCTTATCACCCGCAGACTGATGGACTAGTGGAGCGATTTAATCAGACTCTTAAAAATATGCTGCGGAAATTTGTTTCTGAAATGGGCTCAAATTGGGATCAATGGGTACCTTATTTACTGTTTGCTTACCGGGAGGTGCCCCAGGCTTCAACAGGGTTCTCACCTTTTGAACTACTTTATGGTCGTCAGGTGAGGGGCCCACTGGATTTATTAAAAGAGCACTGGGAGAGTCCACCGAGTGATCAGGACAATGTGGTCTCTTATGTCATTAAAATGAGAGAGAAACTGGATCGAATGACTGCTTTGGCTCAGGAGCACATGAGGACGGCGCAGGCCAAACAAAAAACTTGGTATGACAAGAAGGCTAGAAAAAGGGTTTTTCACCCAGGACAACAAGTTTTGTTATTGCTGCCCTCGTGTGACAGTAAGCTGTTGGCTCGATGGCAGGGGCCATATGAAATTTCTAAAAAAACTAAGTTCAGTGACATATGAACTACATATGAACCCGCGCTCTTGGTTCCACCACACCGAGGCCCAGTTCGCCCTCCGGGGAGTAACGGCAGACGACACCAAGTTCTACCATGTGGTAGCAGCGCTGGACGCTCACACAGCCCAGCAGATAGCGAGCCTGCTCGATCAGCCTCCAGCCCACAATAAATACAAGGCGCTCAAGGCTGCGCTGACCCGGTGCTACACGCTCTCAGAATGTGAGAGAGCGGAGAGGCTCCTGGGGTGCACCGAGTTAGGAGATGGTTCGGCCGTCAACCTGATGGAGAAGATGCTGGCGTTAATGGGCTCGGACGACGGGCACTTTCTGTTTGCCCACCTTTTCCTCCGGAACCTTCCAACAGAGGCGAGAGCGGTTCTGGCCAATTTGTCGTTGCTGGCCGCGCGTGAATACCGCGCGCTAGCCCAGGAGGCAGACCGGATCATCCTCACCACCAGGGCAATCACAGTCAACGCGGCGGCGGAGCCCAGCGTGACGACCAGAGGAGGCGAGGAGCCACCGACGGTAGTGGCAGCGGGGGCCAAGGAGCGCCAGAGAGACACGCTCTGCTTCTACCACCGCCGCTTCGGAGAGAACGCGCGCAGATGTGCGCCACTGTGCCAGTTCAAGCGCTCGGGAAACGCCAAGGCCAGCAGTCGGTAGCAGCTGCGACCGCCGGTGAAGAGAACAAGCTGCTCTACGTGATGGACTCGTGCTCGGGGAGACGCTTCCTCATCAACACCAGAGCCCAGAAGAGCATCATCCTGCCGTCCTACGCTGACCGGCTGGCAGGACCTAGCGGCCCCGGACTTGTGGCAGTAAACGGCTCGGAGATTAAGACATTCGGTGAGAGAACACTGGCCTTATCTCTACATGGCCGCTCGTACGAGTGGATTTTATCATAGCAGCACTGTGTTGCCCGATCCTGGGCGCTGATTTTCTGTGTGTGCATGGTTTACTTGTGGATGTTGCTAACAGACGCCTGGTTAATGCACTGTCCTTTGAATCTCTCCCCTGTATAGCTCGAGGGACCCGGCCAAAAGCACAAGCAACGTCACAGCTCCAGGCGGTAAGTTCCACGCACTGCTCACTCAGTTCCCAGCACTCACGGTCCCGACGTTTTCGGCGGCCATCGCTAAGCAGGGGGTGGAGCACTTTATCACCACCACCAGGCCGCCCGTTTTCGCAAGACCTCGGCGCTTGGACGCAGCTAAACTGGCCATAGCGCGCAGGGAGTTTGCCAACCTAGAAAGGTTGGGCATCATCAGGCGTTCGAACAGCCCATGGGCATCCCCGCTACACATGGTCCCTAAGGCTGAGGGGTCGTGGCAACCGTGCGGTGATTTCCGCAGGTTGAACAACGCCACAGCACACGACCCCTACCCGATTCCCCACATACAGGATTTTTCCGTTCACCTCACCGGAGCACGCATTTTTTCCAAAATAGACCTGGTCCACGGTTACCATCAGGTCCCAGTGCGCACGGAGGACGTACCCAAAACAGTGGTAATAACTCTGTTCGGTTTATTCGAGTTCCTGCACATGCCATTCGGGTTAAAAGGCGCGGCACAGACGTTCCAGCGCATGATGGATGCAGTGCTGCGCGATCTCCCGTTCCTGTTCGTCTACCTGGACGATATCCTGGTAGCCAGTGCGTCCGAAGACGAACACGAAACCCACCTCAGGACGGTTTTCCGGAGGTTGGAGGAGCACGGGTTAATAATCAACCCGGCGAAATGCCAGTTCGGCATGATGGAGATTGATTTTTTGGGGCACCGCGTCTCTCCGGAAGGAGCGATCCCGTTGCCTGACAAAGTGCGCGCCGTGGCGGATTTTTCCCGGCCTCAGACGGTCAGGGCGCTGCAAGAATTTTTGGGGATGGTGAACTTTTATAACAGTTTCCTTCCCCACACGGCGTGGCTCATGCAACCATTGTACGCCGCGCTCAAGAGACAGAAACCCGCGGATGGGGTCGAATGGACCCCGGAGCGAGAGCGGGCGTTCTCGGAGGTTAAGGCAGCCCTGGCAAACGCCGCACTGCTGGCGCATCCGGACCCGGCGGCCTGGATAGCGCTCACCACCGACGCTTCAGACGTGGCCATAGGGGCTGTCGTGGAGCAGCGCATCGCCGGGGCTTGGCAGCCGCTTGCCTTTTTCAGCAGAACTTTGCGCGACAGTGAACGTAAATACAGCGCGTTCCACAGAGAGTTGCTGGCTCTCCACCTGGCCATATGCCACTTCCAGTTCTGGCTGGAAGGGCGCGGCTTCACCGCGTTCGTGGACCACAAGTCACTAACGTTCGCGATGGCCAAGGTTTCAGAACCGTGGTCGGGCCGGCAGCAGAGACAGCTGGCCGTGATCTTAGAGTTTACTACCGATATTCAGCATGTGTCGGGTAAACTGAATGTGGTGACGGACTGCCTCTCGCGCGCCGTGGTGGCCCTGGTCTATGTGGGGATAGATTACGCAGCCATGGCCACAGAGCAGATTAGCGATGCAGACGTGCACGCGCTCCAGTCTGGACCAACAGGGTTAAGGCTGGAGAGCAGGGTGCTGCAAGACGGCATGCCCCACGTGTTTGAGTTGGTTCACACTCTGGCACACCCAGGAGTGCGCGCGTCAGTCAAAATGGTGGGAGAGAAGTTTGTGTGGCCGAGCCTACGCAAACAAGTAACAGAGTGGGCTGCAGCCTGCATGGCGTGCCAACGAGCCAAGGTACACAGACACACGAAGGCTCCCTTGGAGCCGTTTCGGGTACTGGCTAAGAGGTTCGACCATGTTCACGTGGACCTCGTTGGCCCCCTCCCGCCATCACAGGATTGCACGCACCTTCTGACAGTGGTGGACCGCACCACGCGCTGGCCAGAAGCGGTCCCGCTGGCGGCAACCACGTCCGCGGACGTGGCACGCGCTTTTTTAACAGCATGGGTGGCACTTTTTGGAGTCCCGTCAGACATTGCGTCCGACAGGGGCCCTCAATTTGTTTCCGACCTCTGGTCCGCGATGGCCTGCAGCCTGGGTGTTGCAATTCATCGCACAACCGCGTACAACCCACAGGCCAATGGGTTATGTGAGCGTTTTCATAGATCACTGAAAGCAGCACTCAGGGCTTCACTGACGGATGCAAATTGGGTAGACAGGTTGCCGTGGGTCTTATTGGGGTTGCGCTCCGCGCCAAAAGTGGATTTGGAAGCTTCCCCGGCAGAGGTTGTTTTTGCGCAGCCCCTGCGGCTGCCCGGGGAATTTCTGCCAGATAATCCCGCGCCGGACAGCTGCCCGTCTCAGCTTTTGCAGCGTAGCGCAAACACAGGCACGCTGCTGGGCCCGGCCCACCACTGTTTTCCGTGTGCTTTCGTGCCTAAAACTTTGAAGAACGCAGAGTTCATGTTTGTCAGACACGACGCCCACCGCCCTCCATTGCGCCCACCCTATGATGGACCGTTCAGAGTGTTGGAAACAGGGGATAAGCATTTTTTGCTAGACTTGGGGGGTTGGCGGGAGAAAACTGGCATAGACAGACTCAAACCCGCCTTTGTAGCGGCGGACGAGCAAGTGCTGTTGGCTAGAGCCCCTCGGTGTGGAAGACCCCCACGGAGAGCTCCCCAGGGAAACAATTCACCAGAGCAGCCACACGGACAGAGCGAAGTCGCACCCCCCCCCACTCGCCACGGCCCACCCGCAGTCAGACACACTCCCAGCAGCCCCCCACTGGCACAGCAGCGCCACTGAGGCGGTAAACCCCAGTTACAGCAGATATGGGAGGAGACTGAAGCCAAAAGGGCGTGTGGACTGATGTTCTATCTAAGATGCTGGGGGGGGGGGGCGGTGTGGGGAGTCAGGTGATGTAGCATCTCAGGCAGAGACAGTGAATAAACATGGGAGAACAATGCCCAGGGGGTTCCTGGGGATATAGCAGGAAGGAGTCAGGGACATAGGGGGTTGAATGCAGTGTAATGTAAATTTCATGCTGTGTGATGAGAAATACCATGAAACCTGTGAAGAGGGAGTTGGGAAAAAGAGGAGAGCTTGCTGAAATGATTCAGTCTGTTCTGTGCTTGTGAGATGTGAAGTGTGTAATAAACCGTCTGTCCATGAATCTGCCTCTTTATTCACACACTCCACACTAGCTCCTTTCTAATTGCAAAGCCCACTCCTGCTTCTCTCCTTTCTCGAGTTGATCTCCCACTCCAAAATGTGTAGTAATTCTATCGAAAACAAATTCATTTTGTCCAAGTCTCATGTACTCTTTCTTGTGAGACCTTTCTTGCAAGACTTGTATACCATGATTTCATAGTGGCTTACTTATTTGATTGGTCATATTTGCCAAACAGTGCACGTAACATTAGACGGTGCATGGGAGTATCCTCATAAGTATTTAAATCTACATAACTACAATGCTACTACAGATTTAGCTGTGTGGCCCGCTGGGAGATTTGTCGCTCTCCTCTTATTAAATTAACCCGCTGGTTCATTTAATCAAAGTCGATAATACATCTCCTGTCATTCTGGCCTTTTTTTTTTTTTTTTTGACTGATGTAACCAGGGAAATTGTACCTTTAACTAATTAGCACAGCGGCATGAGTCAGCAGAACCAGGGCAGTAGATCAAGACATTAGCATTAACTTAGCTCGACGATAGCAGTTGGCCTTTTTTGAAAATTTTCTTTATAATCTATTCACTCCACCAGATATCCATGATCCCAACCGGACCAATGCTTGACCATATATCTCATTCCTAGAAGTCATTATAGCTTAAGGATATGGCTGTATCCCCGGTTCTTTGAATTGTATGAGTGAGATGTTTCACTATGGGATACGCCCCTCCTGCATATACCTCAGAAACATTTATCTCATTAGGCCAATTCTGACTGGCAGATGATTGCGATGCCACGCCTCGCATAATCACTTCTTATAAGAAGCCCATGCTACAACGTAGCATTATTCAAGATAAGCACCACTTTTCACGTCACCCAGCAAGAAGGGTTGTCTGGTGAGACATCTCATTCATACTACCTGAAGAACCCGGGATACAACCGTATCCTTAAGTTCTTCTTCATAGTACTTGTTTCGATGTCTCTGGGATATGGAGACTCCTGTATTGCCAGATGAGCCTGTCTCGACAATCATCAGCACTGAGCAACAACCTGGCTGCCTAGAGGTCCTGGAGTGAGCACTGCCTGAGCCACGCTCAAAGCAGAGACATCCATCCCATAAAATCGAACAAAAGTGAGAGGCGAGGACCAGCTTGCCGCCTCACAAATGTCCCCTAAGAAAACCCCCTTAAATAGAGCCCACAAGGTTGCCAAGACCCGAGTGGAGTGAGCCCTCAGGCCGACTGGTGCCTGAAGGCCCCGTGCCAAGTACGCCAGAGCGATCGCCTCCACAATCCAGTGGGTGAGCCGCTGCTTCGTGACTGGCCTACCGGTATGAGGTTTGGCCCAGGACATGAAGAGCTGGTCACTCTTTCTGAGCCCCCTTGCCCTGTCAATATAAGCACGTAAGGCATGGACAGGGCATAATAAGCGTGACTGCCATTCTTCAGAAGAAGAGGAGGAAGAAGAAAATGCTATCACGATGATGGGTGCACACAAGCCAACCACCTTATGCACAAATGCCGGGTTGGGCATCAGTGACATCCTAACATCTCCCGGGGCAAACTGAGTGCACAACGGGTGTACTGAGAGGGCATGAATATCCCTGATGCGTTTAGCCGAGGTTAAGGCCAGTCATAGCACTGTTTTCAATGGCAGGTGCTTCATGCTGACCTCCCCCAGAGGTTCGGGGGTGGGGGGACAACCCATCCAGGACTACTGCTAAATCCCAAGGGGGGACCATGGTCCTGGAGACAGGGAGGAAGCTACGTGCTCCTTTCATAAAACGACAAACCAGAGGATGCTGACTAGCCGTCTTATCTCCAAAACCTACATGAGAAGCAGAACTAGCAGCTAAGTACACCTTAATGGTGGAGAAAGCTTTCTGTCTGTTAATGAGATCTTGTAAGAATGAAAGGATCACACCTACTGAGCACCGAAAAGAGATGTGACCTCTGTCATGGCACCACTTTTCAAACACCCTCCACTTGCAATCATAGAGGCCTAGTAGAGGACGCTCTAGCGCCCTGAGGAAGACCCGTTGCCTTCAGGGTGTCCCACTCACAGGCCAGGCCCACAATGCCAGGCACTCTGGATGTGGGTGAAATAATGTTCTCCCCACCTGTGACAGCATGTCTCTGTGGACTGGGAGCTGCCATGGCTGCCCGTGGAGAAGCTGATAAATCTCCGCTAGCCAGTGTATCGCTGGTCAGTGAGGAGTTATCAGGATTAGTCTGTGATGGTGCTCCCTCACCCTGGCCAGGGTTGGGGAAATCAAGGCCAGGGGGGAAGCATAAAGACGAACGGGGGGGGGGCATACATGCGCAAGAGCGTCTACCTTGAGAGGCGTGCTCTGATCGTGTATGGAGAAGAAGAGTGGACACTGCACATTTTCTTCTGACGCGAACAGGTCCACCTTGGCCCAGCTGAACCTCTTCCAAATCTGCTCCACTGTCATGGGGTGGAGTCCCCACTCCCCGAATATAGGAGTATGTAGGAATAAGGAGATCCGCTCCACTATTCAGGACACCCGGGATGTGTGTAGTCTTGAGAGACAGGAATTGGTGGCTGCTCCACAGGACCAGTCTGTGTGCCAACATGTGCAACCGTCTGGACCGTAGACACCCCCTCCCCCCCCCGACGGTTGATGTAAGACACCACGGTCATGTTGTCCATCATCACTAAGACGTGATGTCCACAGAGGAATGGGAGGAAGTGCTTCAGTGTGCGAAACACTGCTGAAAGCTCCAGAAATTTATGTGCGCTTGCTGCAGGGCGTCTCTCCAGAGACCCCTTGCAGTATGACTGTCTTGTACTCCACCCCAGCCCATCAAGCTTGCATCTGTGGTGATGACCTTCCGGGCTTGGACTGTACCAAGCGGCACCCCTGTACCAGGAAGGATGGGTGCTGCCAATGGTGCAGCACTATTATGCATTCCATATTCACCGGCACCCTGCGTGCGCCATGACACATGGGATCCAACCTGAGGGAGGCCACCCAGCGCTTTTAAATCCCTCATATACAGGCGACCGAGCCGAATCACCAGGATTGCTGAGGCCATCAGACCCAGCAGTCGGAGGCACAGTCTGAAAGGGACGCGTACGCAAAGTTGGAAATGAACAAGGCACTCTCTGAATGATTCCACTCGCTCCGCTGACAGGCAGGCTGTGAAAGACATGGAGTCTATTGATAAACCCAGAAAGTTTATTCTCTGTGTCGGAGAGAGCACACTTTTCTCTCTGTTTATCACAAACCCCAGGTCAGTCAGGTGCTGGATGACAACAGCTGTGTGCGTCACAGCCTCCTGTCCTGATCGTGCCAAGATGAGCCAATCGTCTAAGTACGTTGCCAGACAGATGCCCTGTCGCCTTAATGGGGCTATTACGGCCTCGGTACAGCAAACAAACACTCGTGGGCTCAGAGAGAGACCGAATAGCAGCACCCTGTATTCGTAACAAACACCTTGAAATGCAAACCTTAGATATTTCCTGTGTGGAGGATAAATCTGAATGTGGAAATATGCGTCTGCCAAATCAATCGAGGTCATGAATTCCTCTCGTCGAATTAGATGCAGCAGGGATGCATGTGCAAGCATCCTTAATTTGTATTTTCTGAGGTGTTTGTTCAGAGTTTGCAGATCCAGGATAGTGAAAATTCCGCTCTCTCACCGTTTAGAGACTAGACAATACCTGGAATAAAAGCCGGTGCGACTCTGATCAGGAGGCACAGCACATATCGCTCTCTTCTCTAACAAAGAATTGATTTCTTTTTGCAGAATCAGAGCACTTTCCCCCCCCTCGCCTGGTAATAAATTATGAATGAATGAATGAATGAATGAATGAATGAATGAATTTATTTCGGATAGTACATTACAGGTTAAAAGAAACTGTATAATATAACAACAAGGTCAAATTAGACAAAGACTCCTTCTACTATACAATTCCACGTGAGTTATCCGAAATGGGTGATGGCTGAAGCCGCAGCTTATATTGCCCACCCATATTCCATCCAAGAATTCAAAGGAGAAAAAAGAGAAAACAAGACAAGAGCGATTACAATTTAAAACAAGGCTAAGACAAAATATGACTGAGAGAAAAAGAAAACTGAGCTAGTCTAAGTTAAGCGGTTACTATTCAAAAACAAATCTAAGACATAGTGTCACAGAGAAAAAAGAAAAACTAAGCTATAACACAACACAGGCTGGATATGTCAATCCTTATGTGAGTTTACATGTCGTCTTGTAAATATGTTTGGAGTATTTCTTCCTTTAGTTTTTGTTTAAATTGTCCAAGCTTTGTACATGATTTTAATTCAGGTCCAAAATCGTTCCATAATCTGACACCTTGCACTGAAATACAGTGTTGCTTGGTGGTTGTTCTCACTGTAGGCTTTTGAAATATACATGTTCCTCTGAAGTGATATCGTTTCTCCCTTGTTTGGAACAACTTTTGGATATTTGCGGGCAGTGACAGATTCTTCACTTTGAACATTATTATTGCGGTTTTAAAGTCAATCAGATCTTTCAACTTGAGAGTTTTTTGTTTAAGAAAAAGTGGGTTTGTTGGTTCCCTGTAAGCTGCTTTGTTGATTATTCTAATAGCTCTCTTTTGAAGCATAAAGAGTGGATATATGTTTGTTTTATATGTATTTCCCCATACTTCGTTACAATATGTCATGTATGGGAGTATTAATGAATGATACAAGGTGTATAGTGTGGGTTGATTCAGCAAATTTTTCACTCTGTGTAATATTGCAATTGATTTGGATACTTTACCTTTTATATAATTAATATGTGGCTTCCAACACAGTTTGTTATCAATTATTACTCCAAGGAATTTAGTTTCGGATACCCTTTCAATCTCTACACCATTTACACTGAGTTTGGGTACTGGGTAGTTGTGATGGTTGTTAAAGACTATAAATTTTGTCTTGCTTAAATTGAGCGTTAATTTGTTTGAATCAAACCACAGTTTCAGCTTTCCTAATTCCTTTCCGAGTGTATCCAGAAGTTGTTCCAAGTTGTTTCCACTGCATAGCAGGTTAGTGTCATCAGCAAACAATATTAAGTCCATTTTTTCTGAAACTTTACATATATCATTTATATACATATTGAATAATAATGGTCCCAAAACTGAACCCTGTGGGACTCCACAGGTGACCTTCAGTAGCTTGGAGTTTTTGTTGTTAACACATACAAACTGATATCTATTCTTTAAGTAACTTCTTAACCAGGACAGTGCTACCCCTCTGATACCACAATTTTGTAGTTTCTTTAATAATAGATTGTGATCTACTGTATCAAATGCTTTTTTAAGATCCAGGAATACTCCAACTGAATACTCTTTATTTTCAATGGCTGTTGATATTTTTTCTGTAAATTCCATTAAGGCATATGCTGTTGTCCTTTTGTGTCTGAACCCATATTGCTGCTCACACAATAAATCATTCTTCAGTATGAAGTTGTCAATTCTCTCATAGAATATTTTTTCAGGTATCTTGGAAAATTGCGGTAATAGTGAAATTGGTCTGTAGTTGGAGAGTTCCCCTCTGTCGCCTGTCTTGTAAATCGGAATTACTTTAGCTATTTTCATTGCATTGGGAAATATACCTGATTGGAGAGACAGGTTACAGATATACGTCAGTGGTTTCACTATGCATTCGATAACAGTTTTGACTAGTAGCATATCAATACCATCGCAGTCAGTAGATGTTTTACTTTTGAACGATTTAACAATTTCAATGACCTCTCTTTCGTCTGTGTTCTTTATGAAGATGGTGTCTTTTACAGCAGTGTTACTGCATATTGAATCACCTGTTGGCACCGTAGTGGGTATTTCTCGGGCCAGTTTAGGTCCAATGTTAACAAAAAAATTATTAAATTCATCTGCAGGTGAAGCTATATTCACATTCGGAGTCGATTTATTATTTTTTGGAGTGTTAGTTGGGTAGCTGGTATTTCTGCTTTTATTTCCAAGGATACTGTTGATTATTGTCCATGTATTTTTAATATTGTCTTTGTTTTTTTCCAGTTCTTTACTGTAATAGTCTCTTTTACTACATCTTATTATATATGTTAACTTATTTTTGTATGTTTTATACCGCTGCTCTGCTTCTTTTGTCCTTTTCTTTATGAAAGCTTTATATAATAAATTTTTTCTTTTTACACGCCTTTTGTAGTCCTTTGGTTAGCCATGGTTTGTCAGTAAATTTGTGTTTAAGCTTTTTTTTAACTAATGGGCAGTTTTTTTCATAAAGAGTGGTTACAATGTTTGTAAATGTGTCATAGGCTTCATTTACATCTGATACATAGACTTCTGTCCAGTCTTGCTTCAGCAAGTCCTCTTTAAAAGAACTGATTGCGTTTGGTGATTTGTGTCTGAACGATTTTGAGATTTTTTTCTGGGTTGGGCCCCGTGTGGCCATGGATAAGTGCAAAGATTGGCAAGTGGTCGCTTATATCATTTATCAATAATCCACTTTCTATTTTCTTGTCGAGAACATTGACAAACAGGTTGTCAATAAGTGTAGCAGAGTGAGCTGTGATTCTACTGGGATGTGTTATTGTGGGATATAGACTCATGCTGTACATAGAGTTCATGAACTCTGTAACTACATTTTGTTGATGTGGATTAAGTAGATCAATATTGAAATCTCCACAAATTGCTACCATTTTCTTACTAGTAATATTATTGTACAGCTCGACTAATTTATCTCTGAATGTCTCAATGCAAGTTCCCGGCGTTCTGTATATGCAGCTTATGAATAGATTTTTTGTTTTGTCTAGGTCAATCTCAACAGTAACACATTCCAGAATCCCTGGTAGTGCTGAGGACATTTCATTTACAAGCTTACATCTATATAGGTCATCAATATACAGTGCAACACCACCACCCTTTTTTTGAGATCTGTTAATGTTAAACATCTGATATCCCTCTATTGCCATCAGGGGAGCCTGGTCTGCATTAAGCCAGGTTTCAGAGACTGCTATAGCTGTGAATTTTCTGTTTAGCTGTTTTAAATAGTCCTGAATCTGTGAGAAGTTTTTGTTAAGACTTCTGCTATTGAAGTGTATTATTGACAGTTTACCATCTAATTGCACTTGACTTTTGAATTGCTTTTCAGTGTAATATTCACAGTGGTTATGAATATTATTGAAAAAGTGGTTATCAGGATCAATATCATTCTCCATCTCTTGTGGTTTATGTTCAGCATAGTGGCATATTTTTAGAGTTTGAGTTTCCTCACTCTGTGTTTCATAGTCAGTGTTCATCTGTATTTATCTAAGTCAGTAGCATCTCTGATCATTATACTTTTTGCTTGCTCAGGTGTTCCATTTAGTTTAATCCAAATTCTACAATTTCTTGTCCAGGTTGACTGTATCTTATTATGTTTCTTTAGCATCCGTGCCTGCCGTGCTAATTCAGCGTTTTTTTTTTTGTCAGGTGTTCATTTAGGTAAACTTGAGTTTCCTTTAGTTTTTTGGCCTGCCTCAGTATGTCATTTTTCACCCTCCTGTTCACAAAGCGCATCACAATTGATTTCTTTGTTTTGTTATCTTTCTTCGGTAAAGCATAACAGGCTGAGATTGCATTGGCTTCTACCTTAATGTCTTTATCATTAAGGAACTGAAGCACTTGGTTTTCTAAGGACATTGATTCACTTATGGAAGCATGTTCACCACTCAGTCCTGTAGCGGCATGGGCGTACGACTGATATCTGATGTCTAGTCCACTTATAACTATGTCATCAATGCGAGAACCTTGTTCAAGATCCTCAACGCGTTGCTCCAAAAGACGCCCGTGTTGCTCCAGGTCCATAATTTTTTTGTCTTTTTCTTTTATTATTGAATGTAGGGCTTGTACCTCCTGTATTAGGTCTAATATTTTGTCCTGCTGGCTAGTCACTTTGGCCAGTTCATCTAACACAAAGTTCAGAGTTTTTTTAATTTCTTCCATTTCCTCTTTTTTGGGTGGCATTTTACTGACCTGTGGATAGAAATAAGCAGAGAATCCGGCTAGGCCTCAACTAGCTCGGTCACTACTGGACCCGCCGCTCCTGCGCAGCTTCTCCGCCGAGTGACGCTGCTCAGCTCCGCAGATCACCGCCGTCTATCGCCGGCGCCTGCCTCCGTCTACCTGGCCAGTTATGTCGTGCACCGCCGGCGCAGCCGGAATCCACCGATCACAGCCACTCGTCGCCGTCTGGCTAGGCGGCTTCTCCGCTGGGCCCCGTCTAGGCCCCGTCACCGACCGCCGTCAGTCTGGTAGTTCCTCGGCTGGGCCTCGCAATTGGGCACCGGTTCAGACCACTGTCCTGCTGGATCCAGGTGGCCCCCGTCTCTCACCAACGCCGCGCCCGAGCTCCCAATCGCCGCCTCGGTTGGTTCGTCCTCCTTTTAAATCCTTCTCTCCTCGGCTCCAGATGGCCAGATGTAAAGAATACCTTCTCACTGCTGCAGTTACTCTGGGTTAGCATCTGGGTTAGCATCAGAGGCGAGCCTTTTTTATCCCTGAGAAGCGAGGGGGAGGGACAGCAAATTGCAGCCTGTAACCCCGTGTCACGGTTTTTATTATCCAGGCTGAATTTATGAGTGCAGCCCATTTTTCTCATTGGTGAGACATGAAGCTGGCTCCTGTGAGCTCCCTGCACTGTGAGCCTCCAATTGTTGTGTTATGGGGCCGACTAGTGGCGGGGCATGGTTATGTACCTCAGTCGACACTGCGCATGTGCCAGGTGAACGTATTCTGACAGCATTCGCGGCCACGCTCGTCCCCGTGGGAAAATTCCCCCAAGAACGCGCAGACAATGGGCCATTCATTGATTTCTTGCTCGCTGATTTGATCTGCGCCCTCGACCTTTGGTCTGGATGCGACAGAGGAAAATGTTTGATTTTGCACAAACATTTTGGTGAACAATTGAGTGTGCTTAAGCGACTCTGTGGGGAAAATGGGGCAGACATTTCCACAACGGAGCCTTCTCTCTCCCGAGCTAGGACGTGTGGACATTGTTCTTCCGTTACACATTGCAGAAGGGGTGTGCACACAAAACAGAGAAGCTGGAGAATGGGGAACATACCGTTTCTCCTGCGGGAAGACGGGAGGCTGTCAGGCCGCCCTCTTCTCCTTCTTGGCCTGTTGACCGGCGGTCTCCGCAGGGGCTTCCGGCGGAGTGGTGGTCTGAGTTGGAGCCTTCTGGCCCAGCCGCCTTTCACCTGCTGTGTAGATGGGGCAGCTGGGATAACTTGAGGCTTAGGCCGTTTGGGAATTTTCACTTGAAGAAGGGGCTGTGAGACAGCCTGTGCAAAGGTGTGTCTTGGGGCTGGTGGAGGAGCGGATTCAGGTTTGCGAGGGAGGCAAAGCTGGAGCTGTACAAAAGGCCCTAAGCCTCAGCCATTTACTACTTATACAGTTCATTTGTTATTACCAGTTGGTCTGTATTTTAGCTCAGGCAGTGAATTGGGGTACCGTGATGGTGATGTCATCGGGGAGAACTTTTTCTGTGTGTTTCTGCTGGTAGCAAGAAGAGTACTGTTCCAGTGCTGATTAGCTAAGTTTGTGAGTGGAGTGAGAGCAAATTAAGCCTTATTCGAGTTCACACAGATAAACGGGGGACAAAGTAAGTACTTTGCATTCATATAATTACTTTAACACGTTGCGAAGCACCGTGACATTGTTGTTATTAGCATAATAATACATGTGAAGGTGTTAGCTTGTTGCTCATTCACTTGATGCTAGTTGGGAATCTCCTCGTGTTGTTTGATACTGTGCTGTATTTATCCTGTGTTTAGAGCACATAGCTGCTACTCATTTAATGGTGAAATTTGCAAGAGTGAGCTACCTCATTGTAAGTTTGGTTATAGTTTGGTTATAAGTGCAATTGAACTAAAAGTGCCTTGCTAACCTGCTTCGCTTGGGTAGAGCCATACAGCAGTACTGCATGTATGGGTAGTTATTATTCAGTGACAGTGAACTCATTATCTTTCTTTTATTTCTTTTCTTTCAGAAACCACACACACAAAACATAAACACACACACGCCTGAGCGTGCCCACTCCTGTATCACACGTATAGCAGTGATTATACATTCACAGTGCCCTGTTTGAAGACAGCAATAAAGCAGCAGTTGTTGAAGCAACCTCCATCTCCTCTTGTGATTGTTCCTGCACCAAATACATGGCAGTAATGGCAGTGAATGCATCCAGCCCTTAAGTAGTGTTCTGGCCGACACTCCAGGCTGAGCGTGGCGATAAAACATGAACAGCACCTTACAGTCCAGAGTATTCAGAGCTATCATTTCTCCCCTACACTGATGGTCCTTCAAGCCGGATGGACGCCGCACCCACCCTAGTCAAGATGGATGACATTCAAGACCTCACAGCCCTTGGTGCACGCCCCTGACGCCACGTCCATCTCCCCTTCATTATAAAGACTATGAACTCGATCTAATCAGTCTGAGCACTCACAGGCCTGCACCACAAAGAGAAATGAGGATGCTACAGGAGGAAACAGATAAGATGACTCCTCATCCAGCCTCATATGACACCCTGATACCCATGCAGCTAAGCAGGACTGAAATCCTCCCAGAGACAGACACCCGCTATTCAGCTTCAGGCCCACTGTGTAGCTACAAGGAGCAGTTAGCCCACAGTTGCCTTCAGATAGACTCCAGGAGAGGCTGCAGAGTCATCTCATCCATCACATAACCCAGCGAACTGCAGCCCTGGGAGCAGAGCTAGAGGAAATCCAGCATGAACGACTACTACTCCAGCAGTCACAGCAGCGCATGGCCGCTGGGCTGGCTGATTTATGAGTGTTTCAGACAGACATGCTACAGCTAATAACCGATGCTCACTAACTCCAGACAGCACAAGAGCTACGGGCCAACCCTTCTAACACAGTTAATAACCAAGCAGAAGAGGACTGGCCACTGCCACCACCTTGGCCAACCGAAAGTGATAAAGAACTGCAGCAGAGCAGCCAGCTAGTCCTAGAACGGCTTGACCGGATGATGAGTGAGTTTCAGATCTTAAAGAAGGAAACTCTAGCAGCCAACCAACCTCAATCACTCACTCACTTAACTGCCCGAGCCTCCAAGCCTTCATCACACCAGAAGTGGATAGGCACCCATGAACATCTCATGATCCACACCCGGCTGGGATGGACATTACAGGGCCCCTCTAGTACTGTTTGTCAACCGAACCAGTCACAACAATGTCTGTTCACCTCTCTCCCGCCACTGGTGAATGAACTGATGCAGCATGTCGAGAAGCTCGGGCAGGCTGATACCATTCCGCTCAGACAAGACAAAGTGGTGACATGCTTTAAGCAAGACAACTTAGCAGTTGGCCTCCTTGAAAGCAAGGCAACTCACATGGATGTTCATGGTATACTTGGCTATGCCACTCCTCTGCTGTGCTGCCACAGTATGCCACACCTACAGGCTACTCACGATGCTGTCATCCCGAGTCTGAGAGCTGTGGAGAAAAGCCTCCAAAGAGACCCTGAGAGAGCACAGATCTCCAAGACAGTGATGCAAGAACTGACACAAGGCCACGCATGGCATTACATCGATTCAGCCCAGAACCTGCGGATGACGTAACTCATGGTAAAACCTTGCAGGACCTGGAAAGACCCAAATGGTGGAGTCAAGGACCACCCCCTCACCCCCTCACCCCCCCACCCCCGCTTATGGACCTTAACCAGTGGCCATCGGAGCCAGTCAGCAGCCTGGGAGACACTCCAGACTCAACTGAACTTCAGAAAGAAACCTTCTGCGGTGCGTCATCCACAGCTGAGAGACCAGCGTTATCAGATGTGTAATCAGTACAGTACATGGAAAGAGCTGCTGGAAGCTACAGTCGAGGAGCTACACGGGGTGGCTGCTAAGGATGGCCATTCCACTGCAGAGAACTTTCACCAACCAGAGATACTCCTCTTCAAGAGAGCCCAGCAGGATAGTTTTCCTGAGGAGTTACACCTCCTTAAAGGCGGGAAACCCGTGCCACACAGTAGTCATCTCATAACCCTATCTCCAGAATTGGACGAGTCCGGAGAACTCATCCGAGTTGGTGGTCGGCTTCGCCAATCTGAAGACCTAGCTCATGCCAGACTGCACCCACTAGTTCTAGACCCCACACATCCAGTCACTCGCCTACTCATCCAGAATTTCAACGGCTGTCTCTGTCATCCAGGACAGAGCGTGTTTTTGCTGAACTCGGGCGCACCTATTGGATCCTGCAAGGTAGAGAAGCAGTCTGTCGTTTCCAGAGAACTTGTGCTGAATGTTGCAGATGGAGAGCGAAAGCTGCTGTACCCATCATGTCTGACCTGCCACCAGCTCGCCTTCGCCTCTTTAAGCCAGCCTTTTAATCTACAGGCATTGACTGCTTCAGGCTGTTTGAGGTCAAGGTGGGACATCGTTTGGAGAAGAGGTGGGGGGGGGTCATCTTTAAATGCCTCACCATCAGAGCTGTATACCTGGACGTCCTGACTGCATTTGATGCGGACTTCTTCCTAATGGCACTTTGCAGGTTCATGCCTGACAGGGACACCTGCTGAACTGTACTCAGAACAAGGGACTAACTTCAGAGGTGGAGAATCCGAATTACGAGAGGCCTTCTCAGACATGTCTCCAGTCCTTCAGCGACTTTTAGCCCCACACAAGATTAGTTTCCATTTCAACCCTCCAGCTGCAGCCCACTTTAGAGGAGTGTGGGAGTGTGAAATTCGCTCCGTGAAAGTAGCGCTCTACATTACAGTTGGAGCACAACCCCTTCGAGAAGAAGCCCTTCGCACAATGCTGGTGGAGGTGAAGGGGATCCTCAACTCCAAGGCATTAGGCTACATTCCATCCGATATAAGCAATCCAGATCCTGTAACTCCTAATTGCCTGCTGATGGGGCGGCCAGACAGGTCACTCCCCCAAGTCGTCCATCCCAAAGAAGGGCTCCTGAGTCGTTGGCGGTGGAAGCACACACAACTGCTTGCTGACCAGTTTTGGGCCCACTTCATCCGGCTGTACCTACCTGGACTGCAAACTTGGCAGAAGTGGCAGTCATCTCCAGCAGACGTCACAGAAGGTTTGGTGGTCATGATCGTGGACCCCCAGCTTCCAAGGGCCTCCTGGCCCATCGGGTGCATCCTGAGAGTTCATCCCAGTCCCGACGGACAAATCAGGTCTGCTGATTTGCAGGTAAAAGACAGAACTTACACTAGATCTGTTGCCCGGCTGGTGATCTTGCCAGCCCTGCCGGATCAGGACGATAGACAATCTCTTTAAGTATAGGCTGAGTATAGAATGCCTTTTGTTTGGTGCAAATGTACTGCATACATTTGGGGACAGCTGTACAAAAGGCCCTAAGCCGCAGCCATTTACTACTTATACAGTTCATTTGTTATTACCAGTTGGTCTGTATTTTAGCTCAGGTACTGTGATGGTGATGTCATCGGGGAGAACTTTTTCTGTGTGTGTTTCTGCCTGTAGCATGAAGAGACCTGTTCCAGTGCTGATTAGCTAAGTTTGAGTGGAGTGAGAGCAAATTAAGCCTTATTCGAGTTCAGACAGATAAACGGGGGACTGTGTTAAGCCAGTGTTCGTCTATGACAAAGTAAGTAGTTCATATTTATATGTTAATTACTTGAACATGTCGCGAAGTGTTGTGGCGTCATTGTTATTAGCATAATAATACATGTGAAGGTGTTAGCTTGTTGTTCATTCACTTGATGCTAGTTGGGAATCTCCACGTGTTGTTTGATACTGTGCTGTATTTATCCTGTGTTTAGAGCACATAGCTGCTACTCATTTAATGGTGTAATTTGCAAGAGTGAGCTACCTCATTATAAGTTTGATTATAAGTGCAATTGAGCTAAAAGTGCCTTGCTAACCTGCTTCACTTGGGTAGAACCATACAGTAGTACTGCATGTATGGGTAGTTAATATTCAGTGATAGTGAACTCATTATCTTTCCTTTATTTCTTTTGTTTCAGAAACCACACACACACACACGCCTAAGCGTGCCCACTCCTGTATCACACGTATAGCAGTGATTATACATATACAGTGCCCTGTTTGAAGACAGCAACAAAGCAGCAGTTGTTGACGCAACCTCCATCTTCTCTTGTGATTGTTCCTGCGCCAAATACATGGCAGTGAATTCAGTTCAATTCAACTTCATTTATATAGCGCCATTTCACAACAACAGTCATCTCATAGCACTTTCAACTGTAGGGGAAACCCCCACAATTGCAGAAAGACCCCAGCAATCAGGTGATCCCCTATGAGCAAGCGCTTGGCGACGGTGGAGAGGAAAAACTCCCTTTTAACAGGAAGAAACCTCCAGCAGAACCAGGCTCAGGGAGGGGCAGTCATCTGCTGCGACTGGCTGGGGGGTGAGGGGATAGAGAAGATGAAAAGAACAGACATGTAGAGAGCAAACAGCAACATGGGGACTCAATCTATGGGAGAGAACAAACAGATGTTAATGACCAGCAAAAATATTTCATTGAGAGTGAAGAAAGGAGTGAAGCCCAGTGCAATTATTGGAGGTTCCCCGGCTGTTTAAACCTAATAGCAGCATAACTAAGGGAGGGTTCAGAAACACATGATCCCTCCCTAATTGTAGGCTGTGTAGGGAGCTTGGAATGAAGAAGCGATGTGATTTTATAAATCAAGATTTATTATCAGCTTCACCTCCCAAACATGTCTCATCTCGATGCAGAAGCAGAATCAAGAGGTCGAGCGCAGTCAGACCTTCATATTTATACCCACACTCAACAAAAGACATTGCATATCAAAGCTGACATCTCGCATTAACATAATCCCCCTCCATTGTCCTCCGTCTCCTCCACCTGACCCTGGGTGGTCAGGAAGTTTGATCCGGTCTCCACCGCTGCGACTCAGTCTGTTCTTTGATCCTCGCCGGTGGTTGAGACCTCTTGTCCTGTTCTAAGGCGTGAGGTCATTCCACATATGTAATCACTAAACATTCCAATATGTCTATACATATGTAGGTATGGAATATATGATTAATATAAGCCACAGCTGTATCAAAAAGGAAGGTTTTAACCCTGTTCTTAAAAACAGAGATTGAGTCTGACTCCCGAATCCAGATTGGCAGCTGGTTCCACAAGAGAGGAGCTTGATAACTGAAGGATCTGCCCCCATTGTACTTTTGGAGATTCTAGGTATTACAAGTAATCCAGCATGTTGGGAGCGTAGAGCTCTGTTAGGATAATAGGGTGTAATTTCCCAGTTTGGGATCAATAAAGTACATCTATCTATCTATCTATCTATCTATCTATCTATTAGCAGATCTTTTAAATAAAAAGGGGCCTGATTGTTTAGAGCTTTAAAAGTGAGAAGAAGGATTTTAAACTTAATTCTAAACTCTATGGGAAGCCAATGAAGGGAGGCCATAACTGGAGAGATATGATCTCTCTTTCTAGTACCTGTTAAAACTCTTGCAGCAGCATTTTGGATCAACTGAAGACTTTTTAAAGATGTTTTAGGACCACCTGATAATAAAGAATTACAATAATCTAATCTAGAGCCAACAAAAGCGTGGATCAGTTTCTCAGCATCACTCTGAGACAAGATGCTTCTAATCTTGGCAATATTACGCAAATGATAGAAGGCAGTCTTTGAAACAAATTTAATATCCATCCATCCATCCATCCATCTTCTACTGCTTTTCCGGAGGTCCGGGTCGCGGAGGCAGCAGTTCAAGCAGAGAAGCCCAGACTTCCCTCTCCCCCGCCACCTGCTCCAGCTCTTCAGAGAGGATACCAAGGCGTTCCCAGACCAGCTGGGAGACATAGTCTCTCCACCGAGTCCTGGGTCTGCCCCGGGGTCTCCTCCCAGTGGGACGTGCCTGAAACACCTCAAGTGGGAGGCGTCCAGGAGGCATCCTAATCAGATGCCCATACCACCTCAACTGACTCCTTTCAATGTGGAGGAGCAGCGGTTCTACTCTGAGCCTCTCCCGGATGACTGAGCTCCTCACCCTATCTCTGAGGGTGAGTCAGCAATCCTACGGAGAAAGCTCATTTCAGCCGCTTGTATCCGCAATCTCGTTCTTTCGGTCATTACCCAAAGCTCGTGACCATAGGTGAGAGTAGGAACGTAGATTGACTGGTAAATCGACAGCTTTGCCTTAGAACTAAGCTCCCTCTTCACCACAACAGACCGGTACAACGTCGGCATCACTGCAGATTCTGCTCCAATCCATCTGTCAATCTCTCGCTCCATTTTCCCCTCACTCGTGAACAAGACCCCAAGATACTTAAACTCCTCCACTTGGGGCAGAAGTCTGCCCCCAACCCAGAGAGGACAATCCACCTTTTCCGGCTGAGGACCATGGACTCGGACTTGGAGGTGCTGATTCTCATCCCAGCCGCTTCACACTCAGCGGAAAACCGTCCCAGCAAGAGCTGTAGGTCATTGCTGGATGAAGCCAACAGGACAACATCATCTGCAAACAACAGAGATGAGATCCTGTGGTCACCAAGCATGACACCCTCCATTCCCTGGCTGCGCCTAGAAATCCTGTCCATAAAAATTATGAACAGGATCGGTGACAAAGGGCAACCCTGGCGGAGTCCAACTCTCACTGGGAATGACTCCGACCGAGTGTTGGCAATACGAACCAAACTCTCACAACGGTCGTACAGAGACCGAATAGCTCGTAACAACAAGCCCGATACCCCATACTCCCGAAGCACCCCCCACAAAAATCCACGAGGGACGCGGTCAAATGCCTTCTCCAAGTCCACAAAACACATGTAAACTGGTTGGGCAAACTCCCATGAACCCTCAAGAATTCTCAAGAGGGTAAAGAGCTGGTCCGATGTGCCACGGCCAGGATGAAAATCACATTGCTCCTCCTGAATCCGAGGTTCGACCAGCGGCCGGACTCTCCTCTCCAGTACCTTGGCATAGACCTTCCCAGGGAGGCTGAGGAGTGTGATCCCTCTAAAGTTGGAGCACACCCTCCGGTCCCCTTTTTTGAAGAGAGGAACCACCACCCCGGTTTGCCATGCCAAAGGCACTGCCCCCGACCTCCACGCAATGTTGCAGAGGCGTGTCAACCATGACAGCCCAACAACATCCAGGGCCTTGTGGTACTCAGGGCAAATCTCGTCCACCCCTGGGGCCCGGCCACCAAGGAGATTTTTAACCACCTTGGCAACCTCAGCCCCTGTGATAGGCGAGTTATCCCCTCG
This sequence comes from Pholidichthys leucotaenia, assembly GCA_020510985.1. Lineage (NCBI taxonomy): Eukaryota > Metazoa > Chordata > Actinopteri > Cichliformes > Pholidichthyidae > Pholidichthys > Pholidichthys leucotaenia. Next base: position 11,548,210 of record CM035842.1, read on the forward strand.
TCCCCAAACCCTGCTTCCTCTGTGGAAGGCATATCAGTGGGATTGAGGAGATCCTCGACATATTCCTTCCACCGCCCGACTATATCCCCAGTCGAAGTCAACAGTGTCCCATCTGCACCATACACAGTGTGGACGGGGAGCTGCTTTCCCCTCCTGAGCCGCCGGACAGTTTGCCAGAATCTCTTTGAGGCCGACCGAAAGTCTTGTTCCATGGCCTCACCGAACTCCTCCCATACCCGGGTTTTTGCTTCAGCAACCACCTGAGTTGCACTCCGCTTGGCCTGCCGGTACACCTCAGCAGCTTCGGGAGTCCCATAAGCCAGCCAAGCTTGATAGGACTCCTTCTTCAGCTTAATGGCCCCCCTCACCACTGGTGTCCACCACTTGGTTCGGGGGTTGCCACCACGAGATGCACCGACCACCTTGCGGCCGCAGCGCTGGGCCGCCGCTTTAACAACAGAGGTGGAGAACATGGCCCATTCAGACTCCATGTCTCCAGACTCCCTCGGAATGTGGTTGAAGTTCTTCCGGAGGTGGGAGTTAAAGACCTCCCGGACAGGGGCCTCAGCCAGACGCTCCCAGCACACCCTCACTATACGTTTGGGTCTACCAGGTCTGAATGGCTTCCTCCCCTGCCATTGGATCCAACTCACCACCAGGTGGTGATCAGTTGACAGCTCTGCACCTCTCTCTACTCGGGTGTCCAAGACATACGGTCGCAGGTCTGATGATACGATAACAAAATCGATCATCAACCTGCGACCTAGGGTGTCCTGGTGCCAGGTGCACATATGGACACCCTTATGCTTGAACATGGTGTTCGTTATGGACAGACTGTGGTTAGCACAGAAGTCCAATAACTGAACACCACTCGGGTTCAGATCGGGCAGGCCGTTCCTCCCAATCACCCCCCTCCAGGTTTCACTGTCGTTGCCCACGTGCGCATTGAAGTCCCCCAGTAGGACAATGGAGTCTCCAAGGGGAGCACCCTCCAGCACCCCAGTCACAGACTCCAAAAAGGGTGGGTACTCTGAAACATCATTTGGTGCATAGGCACAAATGATGGTCAGGACCCGTTTCCCAACCCGAAGGCGCAGGGAAGCAACCCTTTCGTCCACCGGGGAAAACTCCAATATAGAGGCAGCAAGGTGGGGCGATACAAAATACCCACCCCTGCTCATCGCCTCTCACCCGGGGAAACTCCAGAAAAGGCCAAGCTTCAGCCCCTCTCCAGGAGACTGGTTCCGGAACCGGAGCTGTGTGTTGAGGTGAGACCGACTATATCTAGCCGGTATCTCTCAACCTCGTACACCAGCTCAGGCTCCTTCCCCACCGGAGAGGTGACATTCCACGTACCAAAAGCCAGTTTAGAAAGCTTGGGATCAGTACGCCAAGGTCTCCGCCTTTGACCGCCACCTAATCCACATAGCACTGGACCCCCATGATCCCTCCTGCAGGTGGTGAGCCCACTGGAGGGCGGACCCATGTAACTCCTTCGGGCTGAGCCCGGCTGGGTCCCATGGGTGGAAACCCGGCCACCAGACGCTAGCCTTCGAGCCCCTCCCCCAGGCCTGGCTCCAGGGTGGGGCCCCGGTAACCCCATACCGGGCGGGGTACACTGAATCCTTGATATACAATTTATCATGAGAGTCTGTTGGATCGTTCTTAGTCTGGCCCTTCACCCAGGACCAGTTTGTCTTGGGAGACCCTATCAGAAGCAAATTGCCCCGGACAACATAGCTCCTGGGGTCACTGGGGCACGCAAACCCCCCCACCACGATAAGGTGATGATCCATGAGGGGGCAAATTTAATATATGAGTTGAAAAAAAATTCATATATTCATATAAATTCATATAAATTTAATATATGAATTGAAAAACAGATCTTGATCAAAAATAACTCCAAGGTTCCTCACAGAGCTATTAAGAGAAAGAGTAACTGCATCCAAACTAAAAGTTTGATTTGGAAAGGTATTTCTAAGGTTTTTTGGACCAACAAGAATGACTTCAGTCTTATCTGAATTTAATAGCAGGAAATTACAAGTCATCCAAGCTTTGATTTCCTTAAGACAGGCTTCCAACTTGGATAATTGATTACTATCATCTGGCTTCATTGACAGGTATAATTGTGTATCATCTGCATAATAATGAAAATGTATACAGTGCTTTCTAATAATGTTGCCTAACGGAAGCATATATAAACTAAAAAGAGTAGGGCCTAGCACAGATCCCTGTGGGACTCCATGACTGAGCTTTGAGTTGAAGGAAAACTCATTATTGACATGAACAAATTGGATCCTATCAGATAAATAAGATCTAAACCACTGCAACAAAGTTCCATTAAGTCCAACATAGTGTTATAATCTATCAAGTAGAATATTATGATCAATAGTATCAAAAGCTGCACTAAGGTCTAAAAGGACAAGTACAGAAACAAGTCCATTATCAGATGTGATAAGGAGGCCATTAGTGACCTTCACTAAAGCTGTTTCAGTACTATGATGGATTCTAAACCCAGATTGAAACTCTTCAAATAAACCATTTCCCTGCAAGTGGTCAAATAATTGCGTCGCAACAACTCTTTCTAAGATTTTTGAAATGAAAGGGAGATTAGAGATTGGTCTATAGTTAGCTAAAACTCCTGGATCCAGCTTTGGCGTTTTGAGTAAGGGTTTAATTTCAGCAGTAAAAGCCTGTGGTACATGGCCTAAAGTTATTAGAAAAAATTATTGAAGAATTGATTATTTGAAGAATAAAGTTATAAATAACCTGGTAGGAATAGGGTCTAAAAGACAAGTTGAAGGCTTGGATGAGGAAACTATTTTGTCTAACTAAAAGGTCAATTGGAGTAAACTGATTCAAACAGATGTCAATTGAAGGAGTTGTAGTAGTTACTGTATTTAAGTTAACGGTGGGAAGAATCTGACTGATTTTGTCTCTGATAGTTGAAATTTTATTATTGAAAAAGTTCATAAAGTCCTGACTAGTAAGCTCTAAGGGAATGCTAGGATTGACAGAGTCCTGACTCTTTGTCAACCTGGCTACAGTGCTGAAAAGAAACCTGGGATTATTCTTGTTCTCTTCTATTAATGCAGAATAATAACTCGTTCTAGCTTTTCTAAGAGATTTTTTATAAATTAAAAGATGATTTCTCCAAGCTAAATAGATTTGATCTAAATTTGTGGAGTGTGTAAATAACGAGGCGGATTTGACTCAGACAGTTTATTACACATCTCACACAGAAGCATAGTCAGAAAGAGGACATCTCAGACAAAACCCTTCTCTTAAATACTATGGCATTCTCTCAGAAGCTTCTACACACAAAAGGTCACATTGCATTCACTTCCTTAATCCTTTACCATCCTGCTAGAAGTCTCTGATACACAAAAGATCACACTGCATTCATCCTTCACACCTCCCTGCTATCTCCGAGGGAAACTCTGCTCTTTGTTCTAGTCTAAGATGCTATAACATTATGCACTCCCCATGTGTCACTAAACGACCCCCCCGAGCATCTTGGATAGAACAATAGAATGACAGTCCATATGCTGTGGTTAAATCATTAAACATCAATCCACATGCTGCTTGGGCTTCAGTCTTCTCCCGTATCTGCTGTAACCAGGATTCACCGCCTCCGCGGCGCTGTCATGCTGGGGGGCTGATGATTGAGGGGTAAAAGTCTGTGCATGTGGGTGCTCTGGGGAAACTTTTCTCTGGGAAGCTCTCCGTGGGGGTCTTCCACGCCGAGGGGCCCTCGCCAACAGCACTTGCTCGTCCGCCACAACAAAAGCGGGTTTGAGTCTGTCTATGTCAACCTTTTCCGTCCTACCCCCCAAATCTAGCAAACAATGCTTGTCCCCTGTTTCCAGCACTCTGAACGGTCCGTCACAAGGTGGGCGCAGTGGAGGTCGATGGGCATCATGTCTAACAAAAACGAACTCCGCGTTTTTCAAAGTTTTAGGCACAAAAACGCGCGGAAAACTGTGGTGAACAGGGCCCGGCAGCGTGCTTGTGTCTATGCTACGCTGCAACAGCTGAGATGGGGAGCTGCCCGGCGCGGGATTATCTGGAAGAAACTCCACGGGCAGCTGAAGTGGCTGCGCAAAAACGAGTTCAGCCGGGGACACTTCCAAATCCTCTTTAGGCGCAGAACGTAACCCCAATAAAACCCACGGTAGCTTATCTACCCAATTTACATCCGTCAGTGACGCCCTGAGAGCCGCTTTCAATGACCTATGAAAACGTTTGCATAACCCATTAGCCTGTGGATTGTACGCGGTTGTGCGGTGAATTGTGACACCCAGGCTGCGGGCCATTGTTGACCAGAGTTCAGAAACAAATTGAGGGCCTCTGTCGGACGTAATATCCGACGGGACTCCAAAACGCGCCACCCATGCCGTTAAAAACGTGCACGCCACCTCCTCGGCTGTGGTTGCTGCCAGCGGAACCACTTCCGGCCAGCGCGTGGTGCGGTCCACCATTGTCAGAAGGTGCGTGCACCCCTGTGATGGCGGGAGGGGGCCCACAAGGTCCACGTGAACATGAGATGAGATGAGATGAGATGAGATTCAACTTTATTGTCATTACACATGTATGAATACAAGGTAACGAAACGTGACTTGGCATTTGGGCACGCTCTGCAGAGTGCATCCAAGGCCGGGGCAGCCGCTAGGCGCCAGTCATATGGTCGAACCTCCGAGGTTCAACATGGTCGAACCTCTTAGCCGGGATGTGAAACGGCTCCAAGGGAGCCTTCGTGTGTCTGTGTACCTTGGCTCGTTGGCATGCCATGCAGGCTGCTTCCCACTCTTTCACTTGTTTGCGAAGGCTCGGCCACACAAATTTCTCTCCTACCATTTTGACCGACGCGTGCACTCCCGGGTGCGCCAAAGAATGAATCGAGTCAAAAACGCGGCGGCGCCACGCAGCCGGTACCACGGGACGCAGTCGCCCTGTGGAGACATCACAAATTAGGGGGGGGCATACCGTCTTGCAGCACCCTGCTCTCCAGCCTTAACCCTGTTGGTCCAGACTGGAGACACGTCCGCGTCACTAACCTCCTCCGCGACCATGGCTGAGTAATCTATCCCCACGCAGACCGGGGCAGCCACGGCGCGCGAGAGGCAGTCTGCCACTACATTCAGTTTACCCGACACATGCTGAATATCGGTAGTAAACTCTGAGATCGCGGCCAGCTGTCTCTGCTGCCGGCCCGACCACGGTTCTGAAACCTTGGCCATCGCGAATGTTAGTGGCTTGTGGTCAACGAACGCGGTGAAACAGCGCCCTTCCAGCCAGAACTGGAAGTGGCGAATGGCCAAGTGGAGAGCCAGCAACTCCCTGTCGAACGCGCTGTATTTACGTTCACTATCGCGCAAAGTCCTGCTGAAAAAGGCGAGCAGCTGCCAAGCCCCGGCTACACGCTGCTCCACGACCGCCCCTATGGCCACATCTGACGCGTCAGTAGTGAGCGCTATGCGGGCCGCTGGGTCTGGATGTGCCAGCAACACAGCGTTTGCCAGGGCTGCTTTGACTTCCGAGAACGTCCGCTCTCGCTCTTTTTTTTTTTTGCGCAAGATGGCGCCCACAGTGGTCGCCATGGTGCTTCGCTGCGCCCTTTGTTTGTTTTTGTTTGTCAATTGTGTGTCTGCGAGCTCTTATACCCGTGAAGAGCTTCTAAATATCAGGACTTTCACTCCCACGGACCTACTCCCAGTTTTTTTAGCTCCTGCCGCCGATCTGGTTCATTGCTTGGCTCGAAAAGTGAGACAGCGAAAGAGAGGAAGACGAGCGGGCGCTCTCGTCCGGCTTCGCAGGAGAGGCACGCGCATGGCTTTGCCTGGCATATTTCTGTCCAATACCAACTCTCTCTCTAACAAGGTAGATGAACTGAGACTGCTGATGCGTTTTAAGGACCTCTCTTCCTCGGCTGCCCTCTGTTTTACCGAGACCTGGCTCAGGGAAAACACACCGGACAGCGCGCTGCGCCTCGAGGGATTTCAGCTGTTTCGTGCTGATCGTGACACAGAGCTCTCCGGTAAATCCTCAGGAGGCGGAGTCTGCTTTTACATCAACAGCAGCTGGTGCTCTGATGTAACGGTAATTTCCAAACACTGTTCTCCCGCCCTGGAATTTCTTTTTATTAACTGCAAGCCATTTTATTCCCCGCGGGAGTTCGCCTCATTCATCCTCGCCGCTGTGTACATCCCTCCCGACGCGGACGCACGCGAAGCTCAGCGCGTGCTCACGGATCACATCCAACACACGGAGCGGATTTTTCCAGACTCTCTGGTTATTGTGGTTGGCGACTTTAACCACAGCAATCTGAGCCACGATCTCCCCCGCTACAAACAGTTTATAAAATGCCCCACCAGAAGAATAAACACGCTGGATCACTGTTACACCACAGTGAAAGACGCATATCGCGCTGTTCCCCGCGCTGCGCTCGGATTATCTGATCACGTGATGGTCCACCTCATTCCCACATACAGACAGAGATTGAAGCTCACTAAACCTGTTGTGAGCACTACGAAGAAATGGACCAGTGAAGCTGAGGAGAAGCTGGAAACGTGCATGGAAATAACTGATTGGGGCATGTTTAAAGGAGCCACGCATGATCTGGATGAGTACACGGACACTGTGAACTCATATATCCACTTTTGTGAGGAGAGCATTCTTCCATCGCGCACCAGGGTGAGGTACTCTAATGACAAGCCCTGGCTCACAGCTAAGCTCAGACAGATCAGGAAGGAGAAGGAAGCAGCGTTGAAAAGTGGAGACAGGGACTGCTACAGGGAGGTTAAATATCGGTTTAACAGAGAGCTGAGGAGAGCTAAATCTGTGTATTCTGAGAGACTCCAGCAGCAGTTCACTGCTAATGACTCGGCTTCTGTGTGGAGAGGACTGAGGCAAATCACCAATTATCGGCCTCAGGCTCCTAAAGGTCAGGATGACAAAGCCCTTTGTCAAAGACTGTCCCAACACTATGCCCGTTTTGACACCTCGTCATCTGTGTCCAACTCCCCCCCTCTCTCCAGCTCCACAGCCTCCACGATCCCTACTTCATCAAAGACGCCCCCCCTCCTCCCCCCCTGCCCTTGTCATCAGTGAGCAGGACGTACTCAAACAGTTCTCCAGACTGAACCCGCGCAAGGCCCCCGGTCCGGACGGCGTGTCTCCCTCCACCCTGAGACACTGTGCGAAAGAGCTGGCTCCTGTCTTCACAGACATTTTTAACACCTCCCTTAAGCTATGCCACGTGCCGTCCTGCCTCAAATCCTCCACCATCATCCCTGTCCCCAAGAAGCCACGGATCACTGGACTTAATGACTACAGACCTGTAGCGCTCACCTCTGTAGTCATGAAGTCCTTTGAGCGCCTGGTCCTGCCCCACCTCAAGTCCATCACCACCCCTCTCCTGGACCCGCTGCAGTTTGCCTACCGAGCCAACAGGTCTGTAGACGACGCAGTCAACCTGGCCCTCCACTCCATCCTGCAGCACCTGGACTCCCCGGGAACCTACACCAGGATCCTGTTTGTGGACTTCAGCTACGCATTCAACACCATCCGCCCCGCTCTGCTCCGGGACAAGCTGTCCCTGCTCAACGTGCCTGACTCCCTCTGCAGGTGGATCACCGACTTCCTGATGGGCCGGAGGCAGCATGTGCGGCTGGGAAAGACTGTCTCAGACTCTGCTAGCATCAGCACCGGATCACCCCAGGGCTGTGTACTTTCCCCCCTACTCTTCTCCCTTTATACCAACTCCTGCACCTCCAGCCACCAGTCTGTCAAGTTGATCAAGTTTGCGGACGACACCACCCTCATCGGGCTCATCTCCAACGGCGACGAGTCCGTCTACAGGAGAGAGGTGGCCCAGCTGGCGTCCTGGTGCAACAGCAACAACCTGCAGCTGAACGCTCTGAAGACAGTGGAGATGATTGTGGACTTCAGGAAAGTCACAACCCCTCTGCCCCCCCTCACCCTCACAGGCTCTCCCATCACCACTGCTGATTCCTTCCGCTTCCTAGGCACCACCATCACCAGGGACCTCAAGTGGGAGCCGACCATCAGCTCCCTCATCAAAAAGACCCAGCAGAGGATGTTCTTCCTGCGGCAGCTGAGGAAGCTCAAGCTACCCACCAAGATGTTAGTGCAGTTCTACACAGCCATCATCGAGTCCATCCTCACCACCTCCATAACCGTGTGGTACGCAGGAGCCACTGCCAGGGACAGACTAAGGCTGCAGCGCGTCGTGCGCACTGCTGAGAAGGTGATCGGCTGCAAGCTTCCATCTCTCCAGGACCTGTACATCTCCAGGACCCGGAGGCGTGCTGGCCGGATCATAGCCGATCCCTCACACCCTGGTCACGTACTGTTTGCCCCCCTCCCCTCAGGTAGAAGACTTCGGTCCATCCAGACTAAAACCTCCCGTCACATGAACAGCTTCTTCCCCTCTGCCATCAGACTGCTGAACACTAAGTGACTTATTGACTCTCGTGCACTATGTACAGCAGCTCAACCAGACTCATGTCAATCATCACTATTTTCTTCCTGCATTACCGACTGCACTATATGGTTCTCCACATTATCTGCTGCTCGCTAATATATTTTAACTGCTGACCAGTATTACTCACTCTTATTCTACACTTTATTGCATGTATAGTTTATTTCTTTTATTTTATCATGTTTAATGTTGCAGCATTGCACCGAGACAAATTCCTAGTTTGTGTACTACATGAACAATGGCAATAAATCTGATTCTGATTCTGACCATTCAATCTTATTCGCAGGTTTCTGTTTTTTGACGGCGTACAGTGGTTGCATGAGCTGCGCTGCGCGGGGAAAGAAACGGTTATAAAAATTCACTATTCCCAAAAATTCCTGTAACGCCCTGACCGTTTGCGGCCGGGGAAAATCCGCTACCGCGCGCACTTTGTCAAGCAGCGGAACCGTTCCTTCGGGAGAGACGCGGTGCCCCAAAAAATCAATCTGCATCACCCCAAACTGACATTTCACTGGGTTGATTATTAACCCGTGCTCTTCCAACCTCCGGAAAACCGCCGTGAGGTGGGTTTCGTGTTCGTCTTCGGACGCGCTGGCTACCAAGATATCGTCCAAGTAGACGAATACGAAAGGGAGATCACGCAGCACTGCATCCATCATGCGTTGGAACGTCTGTGCAGCCCCTTTAAGCCCGAATGGCATGCGCAAAAACTCGAATAAACCGAACAGAGTTATCACCGCTGTTTTGGGTATGTCCTCGGCGCGCACTGGGACTTGGTGGTAACCGCGGACCAGGTCTGTTTTAGAAAAAGTGCGCGCTCCTGCCAAGTGAACGGAAAAATCTTTGATGTGAGGAATTGGGTAGCGGTCGTGCGCTGTGGCGTTGTTCAACCTGCGGAAATCCCCGCAAGGTCACCACGAATCCTCAGCTTTAGGGACCATGTGTAACGGGGAAGCCCATGGGCTGTTTGAATGCCTGATGATGCCCAACCTCTCCAGGTTGGCGAACTCCTCGCGCGCTATGGCCAGTTTAGCTGCGTCCAAGCGCCGAGGTTTTGCAAAAACGGGCGGCCCGGTGGTGGTGATAAAATGCTCCACCCCGTGTTTAGCGATGGCTGCCAAAAATGTTGGGACCGTGAGTGCTGGGAACTGAGTGAGCAGTATGTGGAACTTACCACATGCAGCTGTGACGTTGGCTTGTGCTGTTGGCCGGGACGCTCGAGCTGTACAGGGGATAGAATCAAAGGACAGTGCATTAACCAGGCGCCTGTTAGCGACATCAACCAACAAACCATGTGTGCACAAAAAATCAGCCCCCAATATATTGAAATTCAATGCTGCTATGACAAAAGTCCACTCAAATGTACGGCCGTGTAGAGACAGAAACAGAGTCCTCTCACCAAAGGTCTTAATCTCCGAGCCGTTTGCTGCTGCCATCTCAGGGCCGCTAGATCCCGCCAGCCGGTCGGCGTAGGACGGCATGATGAAACTCAACTGGGCACCGGTGTCCACAAGGAAATGCCTCCCCGAGCGTGCGTCTGTCATGTAGAGCAGCTTGGTCTCCTCCCCGAGGGTCGCAGCTGCTACCGACCCCCGGTCTTGGCATTTCCCGAGCGCTTGAACTGGCACGGTGGTATACATTTGCGTGCCTTCTCTGCGAAGCAGCAGTGGTAGAAACAAAGGGTGTCTCCTCCGCGTTCTTTGGCCCCCACTGCTGCTGTCGTCGGTGGCTCTGCCGTCGATGGCTCCTCGCCTCCTCCGGCCGTCGCGCCGAGCTCCGTTGCTGCCGCCGTGGTCGTGAACTCTCTGCTGGCCATGATGATCTGGTGTGCTTCTCGGGCCAGCGCACGACAGTCCCGCTTGGCCAGCAACGGCGAATTGGCCAGGGTGGCTCTCATCGCTGACGGAAGGTTCCGGAGGAAGAGGTGGGTAAAAATGAAATGGTCATCGTCCGAGCCCTTTAATCTCAACATCTTCTCCATCAGGTCAATAGCCGACCCATCTCCTAACCCAGTCCGCGTCAGGAGTCTCTCTCCTCTCTCACCAACCGAGAGCGTGTAGTGCTGGATGAGTGCAGCCTTCAGCGCGCCGTACTTGTCGCTGGTTGGTGGCTGATCAAGCAGGCTTTCCACATGCTGAGCCGTGTGGGTGTCGAGCGTTGCGACCACATGGTAGAACTTCGTGTCATCCACCGATATCCCCCGGAGGGCGAACTACGCCTCAACTAGGTGGAGCCAGGAGCGCGGATTGTGCTGCCAAAAATCCGGTAGCTTGATTGTAACAGCATATGCTTGGCTGGGGGCTCCCAACGAGGCTGGCTCCGGGGAACTTTCGTCGTGTTGCATGATTCGTCTTGGGTCACCAGTGTGGAGTGTGTAAATAACAAGGCGGATTTGACTCAGACAGTTTATTACACATCTCACACAGAAGCATAGTCAGAAAGAGGACATCTCAGACAAAACTCTTCTCTTAAATACTATGGCATTCTCTCAGAAGCTTCTACACACAAAAGGTCACATTGCATTTTTTTTTTTTTTTTTTTTTTTTTGTTACTTTTTTGTACCCGTAGGTAGACTTGGTTTGCAGTCTGGTGACAAGCCACCGGCTGCTGGTCGCTGCGTGCGCGAGCGCCCTAAACCTACATGTTTTTGGTGTGCGGGAGGAAACCGGAGAAATCCCGGAGTAAACCCGCACAACACGGGGAGAACATGCAAACTCCACACAGCTCACTGTTGGTCGGGGGCTGGGATCGAACCCACGATCTCATGATCCCCGCGGTCCCCCCGGCCGAGGGTAAAACTGTGCTGCCACAGTGCTAAACCACTGCGCCACCGTGCAGCCACCGTGCAGCATTCACTTCCTTAATCCTTTACCATCCTGCTAGAAGTCTCTGATACACAAAAGATCACACTGCATTCATCCTTCACACCTCCCTGCTATCTCCGAGGGAAACTCTGCTCTTTGTTCTAGTCTTAGATGCTATAACATTATGCACTCCCCATGTGTCACTAAAGGAGCGCCATTTTCTTTCTAATTGACAAGTCTTCTGTTTTAAGCTACAAGTTTCTGTGTTGAACCAAGGAGTTAGAAATCTCTGATTAGACTTTTTCTTTTTTAACCTCTTGCACTTCGGTGTACCGCGGGCGGACACGTCTCCGCGTCCTAGGGCGCACGAGGGCGTCCTAGGATGCACACTGTGTGTCCTAGGAGGCACTGAAAAAAAAAAAAAGCTGCATTTCCGTTCTTCCACTGCAGACACAGCCGCGAACAGAAAGCCAAAGGAGTGCTTTGATTGGTTTAGATGTGATTGACCTCTCATTCGACTAATAAGAGCCTTGAATTGGGTTTCTGAAACCTTGAAGAACCAATGACTAAAAACCTAGCAAGAAGGACCCGCCTACCAACGGCTGTGAATACAGCGAGCCAATTGAAGCACAGTAGTTCGAAAGCGTGCCTCCCTTGCAAAATCTGTTTTGTTTTAGCCGCTGGGTGGCACACACTCGTTCGCCAGTCTTTTTTTCTTACTACTGTTCTTATTTGTTTTGAAAAATCGTTCGCCAAAACCGCAATCATGGAGGCGCAAAACCGCAATAATGGAATTATGGTTTGACCGGGTCGCGTGACCAGAACCACGAGTCCGTAACAAGCGGACCAGCGTCATGTTCGTCTGACAATGAGGAAGAGAAGTTCGCCAGCGACACTGCTGTTGTGGACAGGTAAGTGTTATAAGCTAAATTATTCTTTATCCCTGAAAATTGTAATCAAAAATGACTTGCGCACCATGACCGGGATGCACCATGACCGTGGCGCACCGGGCGATGTCCATCCTCTGTAGTTGGGGGGGGGGGGGGGAGTTGTTATCTTCTACATTACAGATATTTTAGTATAATTTTTAGTGCACTGTAGGTTATTTTTTCTTGTAAAAAAAGCCACACATTTTTTACGTGGCATGCTTCTTTGTGGTTGGGGGCTTGTTTGTTCATTCATTCATTCATGAATGAATAAACAACCCCCCCCCCACATACACACACACAGCCCTGAGTGTCACCTTTCATTAGAGCCCAACATCAAGCTTCTATATTGAATCATTCAAAAGTTACAGACGTTTTTCCAAATTGTGCCATTTGGCACGATTTGGCACAGTTCAAAAACGCCTGGGAACAACCTGTGAAGAAAGCTGTGTAATATATTCATTTTTTGTGGTATTGTTACAAAATTTTGACCTCAGCTGGATAACACTTGGTTCTACATTTCTGTTGCATTTTCCAGCCCAGATCTGACAGCTGTGTGTTATTTGCAAGCATTTATATCCAAAAAAACACCCAGGCAAAATTTATTTTCTTCAAGTTCAGTATGTTTAGATGACTGTTACTCAGTGGCCGGAGCACTTAGAGAGATTATGACTGTTTTGCCAAAAAATTCAAAGTATTTCTTTTAAATGACACCAACCCCATGAAGATGCTGCAAAGGGTTGAAGAACAGCTTTTGATTTACTTTGGGTACGTTATTTTTTGGCGTTTTTAGGGAAATTGACCAGAGTGCAAGGGGTTAAAGGGGCTACCATGTCTGGAGTCTGATGCGGAGAAGCTGTAACACTATCTACCATGCGATCAATTACAGAAGGAGTAAGCTGTTTATAGCTTATTTCCGTTGTGTTGACACATAGTATAGAGGAAACAATCTGCATAAATTTGGTAACATCATCTGAGAGGCATCTACTGTAGTAATATTTTTCCTTAGGAGCCAAATAGTCAGAAATAGTAAAATCAAAGGTGAACAGACAATGGTCTGACAGTACAGGGTTATGAGGAGACACTACCAGATTTTCTATTTCTATGCCATATGTCAGAACAAGGTCCAACGTATGGTGGAGATAATGGGTAGAATTTCCTACTTTCCGAGAAAACCCCATCAAGTCTAAAATTGAATTAAATGCCAATTTTTTTTTTTTCGGTTCCGCCAGACCGGCGGCGCCACACGAGTTGGCTGCCCTTTGCAACTGCCCTTTTTTTATCTTCCTTCTTCTTTCTACACCTTTCACTCTATATATATATCACGGAAACACAGATCGCCCCAAAGGTCTCCCGAGTCGGCGGACGGAGCCACTGTTTACAGCAGAAGACGATACAGCAGGGAAGAGCTAGTGCTAGCTAGCACTCAACCGCCACCTGGTGCTAACAGAGAAACTCAACATACCGGGAACTGTAGCGAAAACGACGTGGGTGCCGGGCTGGAGTTTAGGCGGCGTGCAAGAAATATAAGACAGAATAATAACGAGCGATGGCAAGAACCAAGCAGACTGCCCGTAAATCTACTGGAGGAAAAAGCCCTCCAGGAAGCAGCTAGCCACCAAGGCTGCTTGGAAAAAGCGCTCCGGCCACCGGCGGAGTGAAGAAGCCTCACCGTTACAGGCCCGTGGCTCTGAGAGAGATCCGTCGTTACCAGAAATCCACGGAGCTGCTCATCCGTAAGCTGCCCTTCCAGCGCCTGGTGAGGGAGATCGCTCAGGACTTCAAGACCGACCTGCGCTTCTTGAGCTTCGCCGTCATGGCTCTGCAGGAGGCCAGCGAGGCCTACCTGGTGGGTCTCTTCTCTTCGTGGACACCAACCTGTGCGCCATCCACGCTAAGAGGGTCACCATCATGCCCAAAGACTTCCAGCTGGCCCGCCGCATCCGCGGAGAGAGAGCTTAGACTTTCTGCTGCACATTCACCAACCACAATGCTCCGCACTGTGTGTCTATATATATATACGTATATATATATATATATACTGTATATATATATATATATATATATATATATATAGTAATATGTACATATGTATACTAGCCGTTCTTGTTTTTTCTTGCCTTCTGATTGTTGCTCTGAGTGTTGCTATCCCTGTGCTGTTGCAATCCTGGAATTTCCCCATTGTGGGACTAATAAAGGCTTATCTTATCTTATCTTATCTTATTAAGGCAATCAATATCTACATCTACTTGTATATTAGAGTCCCCTACTATAATTATTCTATCTGATTTCAGCACTAAATCAGCTAAGAATTTGGCAAATTCGGATAAAAACTCTGAGTAGGTTGATGGAGGACGATAAACTATGGCAAATAAAATTGGGTTTAGCCTAAAATTGCTAAAATGCCCAATACTGAGGACCAGGCCCTCAAAGGAATTATAACATGTTTTTTGTTTTACATTAACTAGTAATTTGGAATGGTAAATTGTTGCTACTCCTCCTCCACGACCAGAACTTCTGGGATTTTGACAGTTTAAATAACCAGGGGGAGTTGATTCATTTAAACCAGCATAATCCTCTTGTCCTAACCAAGTCTCTGTAAGGGATATTAAATCAATCTGATGATCAATTAAAAGATCATGGACTAGCAGAGACTTGGGAGTTAGAGACCTAATATTTAACAAACTGTAGCGCCCATAATTGTAACCTTATGTAGCTCACATATTTCAGAATCAGAATCAGAATCAGCTTTATTGGCCAAGTATGCACAACACATACAAGGAATTTGACTTTGGCTAAAAACTTGCTCTCATTGTTCAGGTGGAGGATTTAAATAAGGATTCAATGACAACAGAGTATGTACAGTAAATTACAGTCTGTCCACGTTTCTATAAAAGGATGGAAATATATACAGGAATATATGCAGTTATTTACTCAGACTAACCACACTTTGCAGAAATATATGAAAAAATATACAGTCACACAGTATTTCAATGTGAACTCAGATTCAGTGATATAATGTGAATGAAGTAAAAAGCAGTGTGAGAGTTATGTGCAATGTAATAATGGATGAAAAGTCATGAGTACAGCAACAGGTAGGACTAGGTGAATGTTAGGAGTTCATCAGAGTGATGGCTTGAGGAAAGAAACTGTTCCTGTGACGGGTGGTTTTGACCTTCAGTGATCTGTAACGACGACCAGAAGATAGAAGTTCAAACAGTTTGTGGCCGGGGTGTGATGGGTCAGCACAGACGTTTCCCGCCCGTTTCCTGGTTATGGACCGATATAAGTTCTCAGTGGAGGGTAGGTCAGTACCAATGATCCTCTCCGCAGACTTAATGATCCGCTGCAGTCTGGTCTTGTCCTGTTTAGTGGCAGATCCAAACCAGACAGTGATGGAAAAGCAGAGGACAGATTGGATGATGGCGGTGTAGAAGACAACCAGCAGCTCCTGAGGCAAATCAAACTTCTTGAGCTGACGCAGAAAAAACAACCTCTGCTGGGCCTTTTTCCGGACAGTGTCTATGTGGAAGGACCACTTCAGGTTCCGGGAGATTGTGGTTCCCAGAAACTTGAAGGAGTCCACAGTGGACACTGTGCTGTTGAGGATGGTGAGTGGGGGGAATGAAGGGGGGTGTCGCCTGAAATCCACAGTCATCTCCACCGTTTTGGCTGGGTTAAGTTCAAGATGGTTCTGGCTGCACCAGAGGATCAGCTGCTCCACCTCCCGCCTGTATGCAGACTTATCATCATCCCGGATCAAACCGATGACTGTGGTGTCGTCCGCAAACTTCAGGAGCTTCACCGAAGGGTCCTCTGAGGTGCAGTCATTGGAGTAGAGGGAGAAGAGCAGTGGGGAAAGGACACATCCTTGGGGGGCGCCAGTACTAATTTTTCGGGAGCTGGATGTAAATCTCCCTAGCTTCACCTGTTGCCACCTGTCAGTCAGAAAGCTGGAGATCCACTGGCAGGTGGAGGGGGGCACCTTGAGCTGGAGGAGTTTCTGATGAAGAATGCCTGGGATGATGGTGTTGAACGCTGAGCTGAAGTCGACAAACAGGATCCTGGCGTACGTCCCTGGGGAGTCGAGGTGTTGCAGGATGTAATGTAGTCCCATATTCACTGCATCATCCACTGACCTGTTTGACCGGTAGGCAAACTGCAGTGGGTCCGTCAGGGGGCCTGTGATGACCTTCAGGTGGTTCAGCACCAATCTCTCCAAGGATTTCATGACCACAGAGGTCAGGGCAACAGGTCTGTAGTCGTTTAATCCTGTAATAGAGGGTTTCTTGGGAACTGGAATGATGATGGAGCGTTTGAAGCAGGAAGGCACTTCACGCAGCTCCAGTGATCTGTTAAAGATCCGGGTGAAGATGGGGGCCAACTCGTTGGAGCAGACTCTCAGGCAGGACGGAGACACACCATCAGGTCCTGCAGCCTTCTTGATCTTTTGTCTCTGAAAGACCCGGCGCACCTCCTCTTCACAGATCGTTAGTGCTGGTGGGAGGTCAGAGTGGAGGAGGGATGGAGTTCCTGGGGCTGCAGATAATCCTTTTGTGTGGGTGGGAGGTGAGAACTGTAGGTTCTTTTCAAACCTGCAGTAAAAGCTGTTTAGGTCGTTAGCCAGCTGGAGGTTTTCCACAGGGTGGGGGGATGGTCTCCTGTAGTTGGTGATATTCTGCAGGCCTCTCCAGACAGAAGCAGAGTTGTTGGCTGAGAAGTTTTTTTGTAACTTCACACTGTAGCTCCTCTTAGCAAGCCTGATCTCCTTCATCAGCATGTTTCTGGCCCGCTTGTACAGAGTCCAGTCACCAGTCCTGTAGGCCTCCTCCTTGGTTTGACGTAGCTGCTTCAGTTTAGGAATGAACCAGGGTTCATTATATATTTCATATATACAGGGTTCATATATTTTTTCATTTGACTGCATAGGCTCAAACACAGAAAGACTTTAAGCTTGTGTAACGGATGCCAACTAGTACTGTTCGGCGTAGAACGTTAGTAAAACCTCCCTCCCAAAGCCTCATACAGTATCGGTAGCGCTGAGCTACCGGTCGGACCTTTAGCTCAGCACGATCGTGCTGTGTGTGTCTCTGACCAGTTAACTGTGAGGTTGCGGGTTCGTGTCCTGTGTAGGGCGAACTGCGCTGATGACCTCAGTTACAAAGTGGTGCTGTGAGCCCCAGATGGTAGCGCTGAGCTACCGGTCGGACCTTTAGCTCAGCGCGATCGTGCTGTGTCTCCCATGCTCGAACTGTGTTAGTTGACTGAGAGGTCGCGGGTTCGTGTCCCGTGTGGGGCGAACTGCGCAGGATGATCTCTGTCACAATGGTGCCGTGACCCGGATGGGAGTGAGGTTTAAGGGGGAGAGTGTAACGGATGCCAACTAGTACTGTTCGGCGTAGAACGTTAGTAAAACCTCCCTCCCAAAGCCTCATACAGTATCGGTAGCGCTGAGCTACCGGTCGGACCTTTAGCTCAGCACGATCGTGCTGTGTGTGTCTCTGACCAGTTAACTGTGAGGTCGCGGGTTCGTGTCCTGTGTAGGGCGAACTGCGCTGATGACCTCAGTTACAAAGTGGTGCTGTGAGCCCCAGATGGTAGCGCTGAGCTACCGGTCGGACCTTTAGCTCAGCGCGATCGTGCTGTGTCTCCCATGCTCGAACTGTGTTAGTTGACTGAGAGGTCGCGGGTTCGTGTCCCGTGTGGGGCGAACTGCGCAGGATGATCTCTGTCACACTTGCAGTGTGTATTGACATCACGCCTCAGATGGACAATGGGTCTGGACCACCTGTGGACTCGGAAGGAAGACAGAGGATCGGGGGCGAGATCCTGAAAGGGTTGTCTGACCCCCTGGGGTCCGACGGAAGAGCAAAGTGGACTCTGAAGTGATTAATTGTAAATAGAAGGATTTGACTTGAGTGTGTGATTCTGTTTTTGATGTGTGGGTATAAAGGTGTGGGGGTTTACCACAGCTCTCCCTCTTTTTTCCTGACTGAGAGAGAGAGCTGGGGACGTGAAATGCAATAAACCAATACTGAGAAATAATCCAGTCTCATCATTTCGTGATCCCCACATACAAACCACATTTAATTTTTAAATTATGAGGAGGAACAGAGGCCAAATCATTCAATTTAGAGGCTTCATTTTTAATTTGAGTTTTACCAACTTTTTGTTTAATCACTTTGGGATGTTTATACATTATATTTTTATTTACTTTGGAGGGAGCAGACAGTGATTCTCTGATGGGGAAGACAGGGGCTAAGTTGAGAGGTGGCGGATGAAGAGGAGCTGCAGAGAGGCGTATAAGACTGCGACTCTGCTTCCTTGTCCCAACTCTGAGTTGTCAAGGTTTTGGAAATTTGGATAAAAATGATGCCAGATTGTTAGATCAATGAGACGCACCATCCAAAGTGGGATGGACGCCATCTTGTCTAATAAGACCAGGTTTTCCCCAAAATGAGCTCCAATTGTCAATGTAGCCCACGTTGTTTGCAGGACACCACACAGACAGACAGCGGTTGAAGGATGACAAGCAGCTAAACATGTCATCACTGGTCAGATTGGGGAGGGGCCCAGAGAATACTACAGTGGCAGACATCGTTTTGGCAAAGTCACACACTGATTCCACGTTAAGTTTTGTGACTTCCGACTGCCGGAGTTGGACGTCATTAATGCCGGCATGGATAACAATTGTGGAGTATTTACAGTTACTTTTAGCCAGCATTTTCAAATTTGACTTGATGTCGCCTGCTCTGGCCCCAGGAATGCATTTGACTATGGCCGCTGGAGTCTCTAGGTTCATGTTTCTGACAACAGAGTCGCCAATGATCAGAGTTTTTTCCTCAGCGGGTGTGTCACTGAGCAGGAAAAAACAATTAGAGACATGAACAGATTGGTGGTTAACCAGGGCTTTGCGACAAGGCTTCCTTCTCACCGTCACCCACCCAGTCTCCTCGCTGCTGAGGAGGACCAGAGAACCGTTAACAGGCCGCCCTATGCTAGGGAGCTCTGCTGCAGCTAGGGGACATCCGTCAAGATTAACTGGCGTAGACGGTGTTTCAATGCAGCGGAGCCGGGATTCCAAATCAGACAACCTCGCCTCGAGCACCTCAAAAAGACAACATTTATTATATTTACCGTTATCACTAAAAGAGGCAGAGGTGTAGCTAAACATCTGACAGAGAGAGCACACCAGAGGAGGAGGGGAAGGAGAGCTAGTAGCCATAGCTAGTGGCTAACTCGAAGCTAACAAAAACACAGATGAAAGGTGAACAGAAGGCTAAAGAGGGTGATTAGATGACACTGAGTGTGCACACAGGTGCAAGAGGCTTGATAAACAGAAGTGAGAGCTAAAGGTAGATGGAAAAAAGTGATTAAAATACAATTAAAGGCAAAATCCTCAGGAGAACGAGGAGCACAAACCACAGACAGTCAGCAACACAGGAAGTGACGATACGTTACCACAGGAAGGTCCCACCAGGAATGCATCCAGGCCTTAAGTAGTGTTCTGGCCGACACTCCAGGTTGAGCGTGGAGATAAAACACGAACAGCACCTTACAGTCCAGAGTATACAGAGCTATCGTTTCTCCCCTACAGGAGCGCTTCATCGTTCTTCGTCTCACAATGCTGTTGCATTGAGGTGAGAGCTGCACCGAAAATGCCACCTGGAATGACCAGCATGTCCAACATTTCTTCCTTCTCCCTCTCAGATAGGTTTGTCAGGTTAAGCCATCTTGCTCTCTCCTGCAACACCATCATTCCTATGGATTTCCCTGTCGCTTGGACCGTGCAGCGCTGTACGCGGAGGCAGATGTCTGTAATCACAGAAAATCGCTTCCTACACATTCGGATCCGGCTAGGCCGCAGCCTCCTCACATAACTCGGCTTGATAAGCAGCAAGCATGGATGAAACATTAAGGGCCCTAGCCACCAAAGCAACCACTTTGTAGGCTCGCTCAGTCATGGTGGACTGAAAACAGTCCACTTTTGATGGAAGTGTGGGACTCCTGGAAGTCGCCAATAGCTGCGGATGGAGGTGGGCTGCTACCAGTGGCTCCATCGGGGGCATACGGAGCACGCCATGCTTTTCCATACCCTTGAAGTCCAGGGAGGAAGTCCCTGGGATGGGGTTCTTGCTGCTGAATGGGTGGTTGCTCCAAGTGGCTGATAGCTCCTCTTGCAGCTCTGGGAAGATGGGGAGTAGCTGCTTTGCCTTCTTGGATGCCTGGGGTAATTTCTTCCCTTCGTAACAGAACTTGGTGGTCTCCGCTACTGCTTCAGGATAAGGGATATTCAGCCTGGCTGCGGCATGTTTGCACACATACTGCATATCCATGCTGAGAGAAGGGGGTGTTAGTAAAGCACCTTGCTCGCTCCTGGAGACAAAAACAGCTTCAGGTTTTGCAGCCTGAGCCAGCAGGATGAAGAGGTCATCATCCTCATCATCTTCGGTTATGAGGCGCTTCGAGCCATCCTTATCCTCCTCCTTATTCAAATTCAAATTCAAATGTTTATTTCAAACTCAGGGTTCATATTAAGAGCAAAACTAAAACGAGTAGAAAATAGATAAATAAATAAATAAAAGTATATACAGATCAGCAGACACTCGGCACTCTTGTAACAACAATAACATACAATAATGGGCTCAGTATAAAATGGAACGCCACCACTTCCAAATGCTGGAATGAAGTGTGAGTGACGAGTTGACAATTGCTGATATAAGATGATTGTTACATGCCAGCAACCTTCTCATAAAACTGTAAACATTCTTACGTATCAATTCGCCAAAAGACGGAATGTTCACAGACACAAACATCTTGCTTGCACTCGACCTTCGTGGTACATCTAACAACCTTCTTAGGGAGTTATTATATGCAATGTGGATTTTGTTCCTAACAGCAACATTGCTATTAAACCATAAAGGCGAGCAGTACATTGAGGTACAGAAGGTCTTGAACAACATACACTACCGTTCAAAAGTTTGGGGTCACCCAGACAATTATTTTGTGTTTTCCATGAAAAGTCACACTTATTTACCACCATGAGTTGTAAAATGAATAGAAAATATAGTCAAGACATTGACAAGGTTAGAAATAATGATTTGTATTTGAAATAATAATTTTTTCCTTCAAACTTTGCTTTCGTCAAAGAATCCTCCATTTGCAGCAATTACAGCATTGCAAACCTAACATGATTGCACAAGGGTTTTCTAATCATCCATTAGCCTTCTGACACAATGAGCAAACACATTGTACCATTAGAACACTGGAGTGATAGTTGCTGGAAATGGGCCTCTATACACCTATGTAGATATTGCACCAAAAACCAGACATTTGCAGCTAGAATAGTCATTTACCACATTAGCAATGTATAGAGTGTATTTCTGATTAGTTTAAAGTTATCTTCATTGAAAAAAAGTGCTTTTCTTTCAAAAATAAGGAAATTTCTATGTGACCCCAAACTTTTGAACGGTAGTGTACATTTGACATCAGGAGAGCATCTATGGAAATTTCTCAACAGTAAATTTGTTTGAGCATACAGTTTCCTGAGATGCCTGTTACAATCAACATTGGTCTTATCAGATTCAATCCACACACCTAGGTATTTGACTTTTTCAACAAAGTTCAAGCTATTACCACAAAGTGGCATAACAGGATTCGACGTATTGACACCCTTTGGTTTGAAAGCCATACTCATAGATTTAGTACAGTTGAACAAGATGTCATTATTTTCACCAAATTTTTCACATACCGAAAGGAGATGTTGCATCGCTGCAGTAGACAAACTTAACAAACAGAGGTCATCAGCGTAGAAAATGTGATTTAACAGTGCACCGTTAAAGGAGCCGCCCACATAAGTATTGTTCAACAGTACACTGAGATCATCAACATAGACATTAAACAACAAGGGTGACAGTATACCACCTTGTTTAACACCGTTAGTCACATGAAATTTGGATGAGGTGACATTGCCCCATCTAACAACCATAGACTGCCTTCTGTACCAGTATAACAGGATGCTAACAATGTAAATAGGAATACCTCGATCGATCAATTTTCTGAATAAACACCAGTGGTTAATCCTGTCAAAAGCTTTGCTAGCATCTAGGAACGTAGCATAGACACTAGTGGAATGGCTTCTGAAGTAGTCAACAAATTCATGGAGTAGGTAAACAGCCTTGTCAGTTGAAAGAGCTGATTTGAAACCAAACTGATTGTCGTTTGTCCACAGATAATCCTCAATTCTGTTCAGGAATAAACCCTCTAACAGTTTAGATATAACATTTGCAATAGCTATAGGTCTGTAGTTGTTCATATCAGAAAGACTGGCACACTTGTTTTTCACCAAAGGAATAATAACAGAGTCCATCAACATATCTGGCATGTAACCATGAACAAACATACAGTTAAAACACAATGACAACAGAATACACACATTGAAATCAGCGTTGATGAGGCATTCACTGGTGAGACAGTCAGGGCCAGCTGATTTGCCTTTCTTGAGAACTTTGATCAGTGAATCAACTTCAACAGGAGTAACAGCAGAAATATCAGAGTCATCAAACATGTCGTTATACAGACGAATATCGTGCATAACAGAATCCTTCATTGAAACATTCTTGACTGAGTTGAAAATAGCTTCATAATGACATTTCCACTTTTCAGCAATATTAACGTCACCAGTCACACCATCAATAGTGTTTGATCTGACAGACCGGTGAGAGCTCATAGCCTTCATTTGTTAGCCTTCATTTGTTAGCCTTATAATCCAACTCCAAAATGTCTTCCATTTGCGGAGCATCTGCTGTCATGTCCAACTGAGAACCCCAGCTGGCTCAAGAGTGAGCTTCAGCAACTGCATTGAGCCCCTCCTTCTCCACACCACACGACAGTTCGATGGCTGTAGACAGGTAAGGGTCCTTCCCGGACAGGTTGGCTTGGCGAGCGAACCGTCGGCGGAAACTCTTCAGGGTGAAACGAGCGCAGTGTCCGCATGAACCCAGTGCCTCTATTGCGAGTTGGGCATGTTCCAGCCCGAGGCATGATGAGCAGACCTGGTGTGTTTCTTTACTCGAGAGCCTCCGAGTCACCGTCTTCTCTTGTGTGAGCAAGACTGGGATCCATCATCGTTTACTGGAGTGTTAACTTCGTAGGATAACAGCTTAGCTGGTGTACTAGCCTGTGGGCACAAAGTTAGCTGGTGTGCTAACTTTTGAGCATGGTGTTAGATGGTGTGCTAATGTGTAGCACGGTGTTAGCTGGTATGCTAAAACCGTGTGAGTGGGGAAAATGACAACTTCACCCAAGTTAGGTTGCTATTTTCCTGTTCTAGCCGATGGTGAAGACTAGAGAGTTGGTTGCTAAGTGGAAGCAGCTGCTAGCACCCGGTGACAGAGTGAAAGCCAAACTCCAGTCTATGGACAGTTAAGCTAGTTAGCCCAAGGTTGAAATATACTCCGAAGTGAGAAGAGGTTTATGAATAGCACTGCGTCATAGCATGGGCTTCTTATAAGAGGTGATTATGCGAGGCGTGGCATCACAGTCATGACATCGAAACCAGTACTATGAAGAAGAACTTATTTTACACTGGCCTGGACAGCTCCTCCACCAGCAGTAGTTAGGTACCTTTAGCAGAGTAAAGCATGGACCAGAGATGTGCTATCAACCACTCAATCTGCACACCCCTGTCTTCAATCATGGTTCTTTGGGCTTTTACATTCCCACATTCATCCAATTTACATGAGTTAGCTCAAGCTGTGGTCACCATTGGAACAGTTGGCTAACCAGCTTACATTAGCCTCAATATGGCCATTTCAACAACAGATGAAATGACAAAAGATGGAGGGTGATGTGAACTGGAGCTCATTTGCATTTAAAAGTAGAATATGCAGTATTTTCTACTTTCAGATATTCCAGAAATGGTGTAAAGAAATGTCTCTTTTGCTGTCATGCAAAATATGACAGTTTATGATGTTGTAGAGCTGTGAATTAATTTATGATGTTTGCCGGGCTGATAAAGTGATAAATACCACTTTTCACCAGCAGGGTGAGTATATAGCCAGTTTTCAGCTCAGAGTCAAAAAATCTTGTGTTGTAGCTTAATTACGTTCATTTCTAGAGTAGGGCAGAACATGTAACGATACCAGTTAATTACCAGTTCACTTGGAGTTGTCATGATATGGAACACTGTTGGGGAACCGTGCTCACACTCCTTTATTTGGTCTGATTATTTTCTGTATTTCCCCACTTCAGTTTAGCATTTATTCTGGTTGGTTTTGGATGCCTTATGTGTTTGAGTTTATTGGTTTCTGCTTATGAAAGTTTCTGTTCTCAGTTCTATTATCTTGTTGTTTTTCTCATGCACCTATTACCATCCAGTTTTCTATTTTTATTATTCTGCTGTTAAGACATAAGCCTTCCCTCACCTTACTTTTAGTCCATTTTGTATTTTGATTCCACTTTGGTGTATTTATCTTGTCTCCACCTTATGGATCATTTCTCCCCGTTATATTTTCTGGTCTGTGTTTTATTTTGTATCGCCTCTTATTCATTGTCAGCTGTACACTGACAGCACCCTGTGTTACTTTCGCGTTGAGCTCTCTCCGTGTAAGTGTTGTGTTTTTGTGTGTAATTTTGTCTTTTGTTATCAACTCATTGACTGTCTATGGCGCTCCTTCGTGCCATCAGGTCATCACCCTCTGGTGGTCAAGATTTTTTTCAAGAAAATATTCAGTTTAGATGTCAGAGATTTCCAAGGCTATAACTTGAAAGTGGTAAGAGATAATGGCTTACTGTCAATTAGAAAGATGTAGAATATGATCCAAAGTTTGAGATAGGAGTAAATTTATGCATCTAATTTGCATAATGCCATGGCAGCCATATCGAATTACATAACGTTTGTCAAAAGTGGACTTTGGACATATTTACACAAAGGATGTTTTTTTTGTCACAGTTTTTTGTTTTGGGTTTTTTGTTATCTTCAAAGTATATGAACCAGAAAATCGATACAATGTAAACAAACAAAGAAATTCATTAGACTTACCGCTGGCCAGACGGCTCGTTTCATCCATTTTCGTCATCCTGGTCATTATTGTCTTCTGTCGGTCATTTTCACTTTCTCTCCTACAAACAGAAACTCTTATGATTATTCCACCTCAATTTTGCTTTTATTCCACCACAATTTATCTTGTATGACGACACGGAACCGCCGTGATTGTTCTGTCCAGTCACATGGACCTGCGGTCGATGGCAGACGAAAATTAACCAGCTTTGGCCACCCTCTGTTATAACAAAATGTAGATATTTACCTTCATAAGCTAAATGATCTCTTTTTAGAATCATAGTTGGCAAATCTGGGAGCAGATGCCTCCTCCGTGTTGCGATGGAGCATGTCGACATTTGTTTGCATTCTCTTCTTCTTTGGCGCCCCAGAAGTGAGGTTTTAAGGGTGGTTCTTTGGGAGACATCAGTCTTCCAAGGCAAGAGCAGTGAGCTATACGTGTCTGCCACCTTGTGATGTGGAATATTTAGTACAACTGCGCACTTTTTATCATTTATGGCCACATCACATGACACATCACATGACAGGTGCCAAACTGAGACATAGACATCGGGGGCGCTGTTGTATTATGAAACCACAGACAGCCAAAGGTTTAAATGTCTGTAACTCACAGTTCCAGCATTTGGGTCTTCTGTCTGCCCCTGTCGGGCCAGTTTATAACAGGAGTAAACAAGCGTGAAACAGTCATCATGGGTCATCAGTTAAAAATATATATATATATATATTAAATTTGCTTTGACCAAGTGGATAAAGGGGTGGTGGGGGTTGTTCATTACTGCCATCTGCTGTTGACAATAATCAACTGCAGTTTCTACATAGTCCACCTTTAAAGCAAAATGCACTGAAATGGGTTGCTTTGAGAAAGGCTGCTGAAGCTGGGTGTAAAATGGTGCTGCAATATTTAATCTCTGAGGTGTTTTGACCAAAGCATGTCACAGACATTTCACCAACCCCTGTAAGAACCGTGTCAACATATGGGAAGAGGGCATATCATGGGCACTTGAGATAATGTTTTAAGCAGTTCTTACCTGCGCTCTGAGCTACAGTCTCAGAGCTTGTTTAGAAGGAATGTGGAGGTGGGTGTGTGCCTGTGTTACAAGTGTCAACCTGCAAAACACTCACATGCCATCAATAAATTGACTCCAATAATTCCAGTATGAGGGAACTGAATAGACCCTCTTATGTCTCCCAGAGGTTGGTCGAGTAGCCTGAAATTAACTCAAAGTATTGTCTCCCTATCAAGATTCAAGATTCAAAGGCTTTATTATCATGTGCACAGTTAAGAAATGCAACATTTCCTGAGCAATGAAATTCTTACTCTGCTCTCTGAACGAATGCCAAGGTAATAAATACACATTAGTCCTAATAAAGGTAATAAACAAACATTAATACTAAATACTAATACTAATAAATACACATTAAAAGCAATTAGGAGAATAAAAGCATTTAAAACTAGAGGAAACAAGAATAAAAATTCACTGGATGACTGTAACATGACCCTGAGTAAGTAAAAATTCACTGAATGAGTATGACTTGCCTCTGATAATACCCAATAGACTGTACAATGGTAATTTTAATATCAAAGATGATATGAACCTGAGATAACCTGTATCATATTTATTATTGTGTTAAAAATAATAATAATACTTGAGTATATCTTCTGCAACCTGGTATCATACTGTGACATAAGCAGGGTTCACACAAAGAAAATGGAGCAGATGGTTGTGATCAACAGGATTTATTTTTCACACCCTCTGAGCACAGGCAGGAGGGGAGGTCATTCTCCCAGACCTCCGTTTAAATCACGGTTACACACACATAACGTTTTCAACTGGCACAGCATGCTGGGAAATCCTTGCCCCCCTTAACATGGCCCCAACGTTACACTGCCCCCCCCCCGGACTGGTTTCTGTCCCCAGAAAAATGAAAGTCCAATTTAAAAGTCCAATACAAACTCATCCAGGTGTCGGGGCGGTCTTCGGCGCCGGCGGCCAACACGTACAGGCCCCCTAGTGTCCATCTGGGTCTCGGTCGGGGTATCGGGCCGGGATGGAAGCTCCGGTTCGTCCACCAGCGGTGCAGATGGCCGATACGGGGCGAGACGGTCACGATGAAGGACCACAACCCGGTCCCTTTTTCTAAGCCTCACCCTGTACACCACATCTGACAGTCTCTCCAGGACCACGCATGGCCCCGACCACTGGCTCGCCAGCTTCGGTGATCGTCCTCTCTTCCTCTCAGGGCAGAAAACCCAGACTCGATCTCCCGGTGCAAAGTCCCTCCCCTGGCAGCGGGAGTCGTACGCTCGCTTCTGCCGGCCCCCTGCCGCTGCCAGGGCCTCTCGAGCCAGCTCGTGCACCGTGTGGAGACGTTCTTTCGAACAAAAAAAATAATCCAATCCGGGTTTTCCCTCCACCTCCGGCTCAGGGGGGCAACCGAATACCAAATCCACCGGTGTGCGCAGCTCGCGTCCAAACATGAGCGCCACAGGGGTGCACCGGGTAGATTCCTGAGCTGCCGTCCGGTACGCCCACAAAACAAAAGGCAGGTGCAGGTCCCAGTCTCGCTGTCGCTGGTCCACTAGGATAACGAGCTGGGTGGTGAGGGTCCGGTTGAATCGTTCAACCAGGCCGTCGCTCTGTGGATGCAGTGGGGTGGTCCGGGTCTTCCGGATGCCCAGCCGTTTGCAGACCTCTCCGAAGACCTCCGCCTCAAAGTTCCGACCCTGATCGCTGTGCAGCTCCTCCGGTGCGCCAAACCGACAGAACATTTCATCCACCAGCTTTGATGCCGTCGTAGCGGCGCTCTGGTCCGGGACCGCGTACGCCTCTGGCCACTTAGTGGAATAATCCATCGCGACCAGCACGTAGCGGTTCCCCCGGTCCGTGGTCGGGAAAGGGCCCAGGATGTCCACTCCCACCTGCTCCATTGGTGCTCCCACCAGGTACTGCTGCAGGGGAGCGTGGGATTGCTGAGTTGGTCCCTTCTGAGCTGTGCAGGTGTCGCAGCGATGAACGTGGAGCTCCACGTCCTGATGACAACCGGGCCAGTAGAACCGGGCCCGAAGGCACTGCGGCGTCTTTGTCACTCTGAAGTGGCCCGCTCCTACCGCCCCATGAACCAGCTGGAGTACTTTGGGCCGGAGTCGACGAGGAACCAGCAGCTGCCAGACGTGCTGCTGCCCAGCTGGAGTCTGCCACTGTCGATACACCACGCCCTCGTAGCAGCAGAGGTTGGCCCACTGGGAGTGCAGGGCCTTAGTCTCTGGGTCCAGCGGTGACACAACCTCCCAGGCGGGCCGCTGTCCTGCGTCCAGCCACTGCCGAACCCGCGAAATGACCGGGTCTCTGTCCTGCTCACTCTGCAGCTGCTGCGTGCCAAGAACCTCTGTGACGTCATCGCTGGGGAGAACTGCCTGATCATCTGAGGAGGGGCTGTGCGTCGCTGCGTGATTCCTGCTCGCAGCGGCTCAGAGAGCGGCAGCCCGTGGGGCGGTTTGGTCCCGATCTTCAGCCCGTTGGCAGTGACGACACTCCTCTGTCGCGCAGGGGCGCTGAGACAGCGCGTCAGCGTTGGCATGGAGGCGGCCTGCCCGATGCACAATCTGGAAATTATAATCCTGCAGTGCCTCCAGCCACCTTGCCAACTGTCCATCCGGTTCTTTGAAGTTTAACAACCAGGTCAGGGAAGCGTGGTCCGTCCTGAGCTGGAACCTCCCCCCGTACACATACGGGCGGAAATGACGCAGTCCTTGGATGACAGCCAGCAGCTCTCTGCGAGTCACACAGTAATTTCTCTCGGCTCTGCTGAGAGTGCGGCTGAAGTAAGCGACTGCCTGCTCTCCATGCTCTCCCTCCTGGGATAGCACCGCCCCGATGCCCTGGTTGCTGGCGTCCGTGTCCACGATGAAAGGGCGGTTCGGGTCAGGATACCGCAGGACGGGGGCTCTGATGAGTGCTGCGCGAAGCTGGGAGAAAGCAGCAGCACAGCTGTCACTCCACTGGAACGTGCGTCCTTTCTGCGTCAGCTGATGCAGCGGGCTGGCGATGGTGGCGAAGTCTTTCACAAACCTCCTATAATAGGAGGCCAATCCAAGAAAACTCTTCAGTTCTCCAACGTTCCGCGGCACTGGCCAGTCTCTCACTGTTGCCACTTTTTCCGGGTCGGTGGCGACCCCCGCTGCGCTGACGACGTGGCCCAAAAAGGTGGTCTCCCGCCGGAACAGGTGGCATTTCTTAGGGTGTAACCATAGCCCCGCCTGCTGGATGGCTCCCAGCACCTCTCGGAGATTTGACAGGGTGCTGTCAAAATCAGCTGCATGCACCAGCAGGTCATCCAGGTAAACAACGCAACGACTCCGGGGCACGTGAGCCAGCACTCGCTCCATCAAGTGTTCAAAGGTGGCCGGAGCGTTACAGAGTCCAAACGGCATCACTTTAAACTGGTACAGTCCCTGCCCCATGGAGAAGGCTGTTTTTTGGCGGGCCTCGGGTGACAGCTCTACCTGCCAATAGCCGCTGCGTAGATCCAGCGAGCTGAACCAGCTGGAGCCGGCGATGTGGTCCAGCGCGTCATCGATGCGGGGCAGGGGGTAGGAATCTTTCCTGGTGGCGTCGTTCAGGCGTCGGTAATCCACGCAGAACCGCCACGACCCGTCCTTCTTCTTGACCAGCACCACAGGCGCTGCCCAGGGGCTGCTGGAGGGCTCAATAACATCTGCCTCCAGCATTTCTCGCACTTTTTGTTCCGCCGCTGCCCGCCTTGAAAAGGGCAGCCGGCGTGGGCGGAGTCGAATCGGCCTGGCCTCACCGGTGTCGATCTCGTGCTGCACCAACCCGGTCCGGCCGTATTCCTCATCCTTCGCGGCGAAAACACCCACGTAATAGTCCAATAGCTCCCGCAGCTGGCGTCTCTGTTCCGGGTCCAGCCCGCTGCAGCTCCGCTGAAATAATTCCTCCACCGCCTGCTGCGTCTCTGCTGACACGTTGACCCCTCCCCTTGCTGTCCCTGTGTGTGCTCGTGCTCCCTCTGTCCGCGCTGGTGACGTTATCGTGTCCAGTCCTCGCGGCGGCCTGCCTGGTCCGGTCTGTCTTGGCGATCCCTCGATTGCGCGTGCCCCCGTGTCCCTTCCCTGGGTTCTGCTGTGGAGCGTGATGGTCCGGTTTCCCAGCTGGAGGGAAGGTCCAGCGGTGTCGATCTTGGCACGCCAGGCTGTGAGCAGGTCTAGTCCAATAATACAGGGGTCTTGGATGTCAGCCAGCCAGAACGGGTGTCTTATGTTCTGACCGGCCACCCCCACCACCAGCACTCTCCGCCCCTTCAGTCGGGCGCGCTCACCGGTAGCTGTGGTGACGCAGCGCTCGGTGGGTTCCCACCCCCGCGGAGCCGTCTTGCTTGTGCCCGGCAGCACACCGGGTCGAACCAAGGAGATTGTAGAGCCGGTGTCAATCAGGGCCCGGATCGACGTCTTCCCCAAGCTGCACTGTAGATAGATCCCTGGAGAGTGTCCAACTCGGCCCACGCGCGGTGCCGAGCCGGCACCGCGCGTGGGGAAACATCTGCTGGAGGTGGCTTGTCCCCGTTCACGCCACCTCGCTCTAGTTTAACGCCGGCGAGGGGCCAGTTTGTCGTGGGATGGGTGCGGGGCAGTATCGCGCGATGTGTCCCATCTCTCCGCAGCAGAAGCACCCTTCCTTGCGCCGCCGAGGCCATCTTCTCCGTGGACACGCCGCCGTGGTCTGCCGTAATTCCTCCTCCTCCCCCTCGCTCTCCATCGTAGCCTGGTAGGTTCTTCGGCTGTGCGTTGCTGCTTCAGCGGTGCGATTTATTAGCGGCTCTGCCCGCTCTGCTTCTGCCACTGCAGTCTTCCAGTCGCTCGCGGCGTGGAACCTGGTATCATACTGTGACATAAGCAGGGTTCACACAAAGAAAATGGAGCAGATGGTTGTGATCAACAGGATTTATTTTTCACACCCTCTGAGCACAGGCAGGAGGGGAGGTCATTCTCCCAGACCTCCGTTTAAATCACGGTTACACACACATAACGTTTTCAACTGGCAAAGCATGCTGGGAAATCCCTGCCCCCCTTAACATGGCCCCAACGTTACAATACTAAAAATCCAGGATTTCAAATTATATCCTGGTTATTTGTTATTTTTTAACAAGTGAGACGGGGGGTTTTCACCAATTTAGGATGAGGTATAAGCCTGTAAATGTAAATTAGGTACAAATTTGCAAGAATAAAGGTGCAAAGATATGATTAAAGATGCCAATTTAAAAATGTAAAAAGTCACAAATTACAATTTAATTACAAAGACTAAAAGTTTAACCAGCACCCAAATGAGCATTGCAAATTTATTAGAAAAAAAGTTGAAAATTTGCAGGGAAAAAAATGTTTCATTTGAGAAAAAAAAGTTGCAATTTTATAAGAAAAAGTCACAAATTTATGAGAAAAGTCGCAAATTTTTGATTTAAAAAAAGTTGATTTATGGGGAAAAAAATTGCAAATCTAGAAGAAAAAATTTCCAACTTTATGAGAAAATTCTAATTTTTAAGAAAAAAGTTGCAGATTTAAAAAAACGTCAAATTTGAGAAAATTTACAGAAAAAATGCAAATCTATGAGAAAAAGATGCACATTTTTTAGAAAAAAAAGTCACAAATTTATGAGGAAAAACATTGCATATTTATGAAGAAAAAAAGTTGTAAATCTACTAGAAAAAAACTGTAAATTTCTGAGAAAAAAGTAAATTTTTGTCAGAAAAAAGTTGCAAATTTATGATGAAAGTCACAAATTTTTGAAGAAAAAGGTTGCAAATCTAGGTGAAAAAGATTACAAATTTATGGGAAAAATTGCAAATTTACAAGAAAAATGCAAATTTACACATTTTTAAGAAAAATTTGGAACTTTATGTGAAGAAAGACTAATTTAAAAAAAATTGCAAATCTATGAGGAAAAAGTTTGAAATTTATAAGATTTTTTTTTTTTGTATTTCTGCTTTTTATTGGTGGTTCAAAATATTTTTTTTTTCAGTTCTTTAACATGATATAGAAAGGTTTATGATGATATTGGGGGAGACCATTAACCTATTTTTCCAGGTTGGGGGGATGGGGGTGGGGGGCATTGTCCTGGTCCCCTTGATTTACACCTCTGAAGGAGGATGGGGGGATGGCAGATTACTAAGGGGGATGCTTCTGGGTCATTTTGCTAACAAGAGGGATAGTATCCCCCCTCATATCACCTACTGGGTATATCATTGTAAGTTTTAGATGATTAGTGTAAATACTACAATATCTCTCACTCTTGCTGACTTACAGCGTGACAGTTGTCCAGAAGACGATCATCAACACCCTTCACAATGAGGATGAGACAGAGGAGGTCAGTGCTGAAAAGGATAGCTGTTCAGAGTGCTGTACTCTGGAGAACATTAAGGGAAAGTTGACTACAAAGGAAAAGTGCGGTTGGAAAAGGTGTATAAGCAGGGTGACTGCAGCTGAGGACTGTGAAGGAAAGTTGTTTCAAGAACTTGGGGAGCTTCAGGAGGGGTGGATTGAGACTCACCAGTGCCCCAGCACTGGGAACCGATTGTGTTGGTGGTAAATGGATGACTGGCTATAGCAAGAAACTTTTTATGACTCACCCTAATTACGTATATGGTGATCGGGCTGCATACCATTGAGATGGAAAGAGTCCGTTGTCATCCCTATACAAAAGAAAGGTGACTAAGTAATGCAAGAACTACTGTGGCAACAGACTACTCTCCAGCGTTGGCAAGGTCCTCATGAGGATTATCCAATCACGGCTCCACAACTATCACAAGCAAACCAGCAGAGAAGAACAAGCTGCAACCTGAAGATGCTTTGATCAAATCTTTGCCCTTCGTCAGTTAATGGAAGAACAAACCCGTTGTCAGTGGTGAATGGTCATCATATTTATCGACTTCAAGTTCGCCTTTGACTCCGTCGACTGGACAACCCTGTGGAAATCATTAGAGACTGAAGATGTGCCTCAGAAGATCATTGCACTCTTGCATTCTGACTATGATGGTTCAACCAGTCTGGTTCAGATCCAGGACGACCTCACTGAGGAATTCAATATCAAGACAGGTGTCCGCCAAGGGGATGTGGTCTCTCTCCCATCTTGTTTAACACTGTCAGTGATGGCATCATGTGACAGGCATTTGAAGGCTGAAGGGGTGTGCAGTTTAACACTAAAAATTCATGGCAGATCTTACGTTTGATAATGACGGCACTATTTTCACAGATGAGAATAGCCATGGTTACATGTGCAAAATTTCTTCAATCTGATTACAATTCAGATAAGAACTTTACTGTTTACGTGGATCCTGAAAAAGTTGATCCGATTAGGACGTGCATTTCCATGTGTCACACGTTTGAACGGACAATCATTTTGACATGCGCACAATTATCCGACATTCCGGAAACAGTAGAAGAAGAAGCAACTTCTGATGTAAACAAACCCCGCTTCGTGTCTCTCTTTTTGAAATGGACCTGTATTGTGTTATTCAGACTGTACTTTTGCTTCTGCTGGTCTCCGTAATGAAACTACAAGTACATACTCCTGCATATGAAGAACAGTGGGAGACAGCAGGATGATAAAGACCAGTTTTGTTTTACTCCCGCCCTGTCTTCCACTAGCTGCTGAAAAGGTGGAAATACGTCACGTCGACATGTGGCTGACGTACAGACATGCGCAGTAAACATATTTTCTACCCATTCTTAGGAATAAGTGTTTATATGCACACCAGTCAGATTAACAATCGGCATAACCCACCTGTCTCAATCAGAAGGAAATTTTTCATCCAAAATGAGTGTGATCGGGTCAGAATAATCAGATTGGCGTGTTTACATGAAGCATTTTTATTCTGATCAGGCTTTTAATCTGGTTACTTGTGTCCATGTAAACATGGCTAATGATGTGTCTACAGATATTCTGTATGGCATCACCTGCTCCACTCAGCCTTATGGCGTCAAGATCAGTGTGGACAAAATTAAAGTTCTGATAACACCTGGTTCACCAGCCACTGTCTACGTTGACAATGTTCAGATCAAACAGGTGATGACTGAAAAGAAGCATCGAGAGCAGACATCCACTGCAGGTCTGCAGTTTCAACGTTTGATGATGGTGTGTATGGAAGAAGCTTAACATCTCCCTAGACCAAGATCCATCTCTTCTGCACACTGATTCTACCTATCCTTCTTTATGGCTCTGAGACCTAGACCATCCTCAAGGGGGACTGAACAACCTTGAGATTTTTCAAACACGGTGTCTCCATCAGATCCTTGGAGTCTCCTTCCGTGATTGTATTACCAATGACACCATCCATGAATGATGTCAGCAGCAGTCAACCATTTAAGTACAAGTTCAGAAATGCAGACTGCGGTGGTTTGGCCATGTTTGAATGATGAGCACTGACTCCTGTGGCAACAACGACCCACGCACTGGAGAATCCAACACAACGCACCAAAAAAGACATGGGCCAAGCAATTTGAGAGCAACATAAAACCTCTGCACAATGACCTCAGTTAAGCTAAGGCTGATGCAAAGGACTGTGTGACAGAGTAATTACATCTGTCACTCTAAAGGTGCCTTCACACCAAACATGAGCAGGCAGCGCAAATCCATACAAAGTTAATGGAAAGAGGTGAGCACACATGAAATTGAGCATTCGCACATTCACGTTGCAGGGATAGCACTAGCTTTGAGATTTTGCCGTCACCGAAGTAAAAGTATCAACAGTGGAGAGTAAACTATTTTGAAAATGAGACTGCCACTCACCTGGAGACAGAAGGACCGGGAGCTCTTCAGCTGAATCAGAATGTCGGAGTTATTTACCCACGGATTCCTGCAACGGACGTGCTAACAAGGCTAGCAAGCTAGGAACAGAAACACCCATCATCTTGTAAAGTTTTGGAGACAGGGACAACTTTTTCAGGTGTATGCATCTCACTCAGATGGTGAATTCATGTCTATTCGTGTGTGTACGCTGAGTTATAATGTAATCATGCTGTATGAAAAATTTGTCCGTTCCTGTTTGGTGTGAAGGCAAGGCACCTTAAGCATGACATTTTGCCCTGTACTGATAAGGGATATGGACATTAAATGTATGAATGTAAATAGAGGTTTAAAAAAATTAAATGCATGTGAATTTGGACATGCCTTTGGAATATTTAAGGTCCTTTTTGATTTTTTTTGTTTAGTGGGAGTAGGTGGAGGCACAAAGCCAGTTTAGAAAGCTTGGGATCAGTCCGCCAAGGTCTCCGCCTTTGACTGCCACCTAATCCACATAGCACCGGACTTCCATGATCCCTCCTGCAGGTGGTGAACCTACTGGAGGGCGGTTCTGTTCATAAATTTTATGGACAGGATTTCTAGGCGCAGCCAGGGAATGGAGGGTGTCATGCTTGGTGACCACAGGATCTCATCTCTGTTGTTTGCAGATGATGTTGTCCTGTTGGCTTCATCCAGCAATGACCTACAGCTCTTGCTGGGACGGTTTGCCGCTGAGTGTGAAGCGGCTGGGATGAGAATCAGCACCTCCAAGTCCGAGTCCATGGTCCTCAGCCGGAAAAAGGTGGATTGTCCTCTCCGGGTTGGGGACAGGCTCCTGCCCCAAGTGGAGGAGTTTAAGTATCTTGGGGTCTTGTTCACGAGTGAGGGGAAAATGGAGCGAGAGATCGACAGACGGATTGGAGCAGCATCTGCAGTGATGCGGACGTTGTACCGGTCTGTTGTGGTGAAGAGGGAGCTTAGTTCTAAGGCAAAGCTGTCGATTTACCAGTCAATCTACGTTCCTACTCTCACCTATGGTCACGAGCTTTGGGTAATGACCGAAAGAACGAGATCGCGGATACAAGCGGCTGAAATGAGCTTTCTCCGTAGGATTGCTGGACTCACCCTCAGAGATAGGGTGAGGAGCTCAGTCATCCGGGAGAGGCTCAGAGTAGAACCGCTGCTCCTCCACATTGAAAGGAGTCAGTTGAGGTGGTATGGGCATCTGATTAGGATGCCTCCTGGACGCCTCCCACTTGAGGTGTTTCAGGCACGTCCCACTGGGAGGAGACCCCGGGGCAGACCCAGGACTCGGTGGAGAGACTATGTCTCCCAGCTAGTCTGGGAACGCCTTGGTATCCCCTCTGAAGAGCTGGAGCAGGTGGCTGGGGAGAGGGAAGTCTGGGCTTCTCTGCTTGAACTGCTGCCTCCGCGACCCGGACCTCCGGAAAAGCGGTAGAAGATGGATGGATGGATGGATGGAAGGTGGAGGCACTTGAACTAATTATACTCAAGCTGAAATCAATTAAGACATGACACGGGCATAATTGCACATATTTTGCAAGTTTACATTGGCAATGTGAATGTTCTGAAGTATGTACATTAACATCTGAACATGCACAAGCCTTTGGTAACAGAATATGCTATAAAAACTACTACAAAACTACTACTACAGCTTCGTTGTCGAACGGCCAGGTACAGGAAATCTTTCCTGCCACATGCAATTTCACTGTACAATAACTCACTATGATGTTGTATTCTGGTCATAGCTATGCTGCCACACTGCACCTTACAGACTAACTGGTACCTCACATTTCACTCTGCTCCTGATAGTCCTTCTTTGTGCAATGGGATGATTCATGTGTTTATACGGGTCATCATCATATATTAAGCTATGATGTACAGTGGGGTAAAAAAGTATTTAGTCAGCCACCAATTGTGCAAGTTCTCCCACTTTAAAGATGAGAGAGGTCTCCAATTTTCATTATAGGTATACCTCAACTATGAGAGACAAAATGAGAAAAAAAAATCCAGAAAATCACACTGAAGGATTTTTAAAGAATTTATTTGCAAATTATGGTGGAAAATAAGTATTTGGTCAATAACAAAAATTCATCTCAATACTTTGTTATATACCCTTTGTTGGCAATGACAGAGGTCAAACGTTTTCTGTAAGTCTTCACAAGATTTTCACACACTGTTGCTGGTATTTTGGCCCATTCCTCCATGCAGATCTCCTCTAGAGCAGTGATGTTTTGGGGCTGTCGCTGGGCAACACAGACTTTCAACTCCCTCCAAAGATTTTCTATGGGGTTGAGATCTGGAGACTGGCTAGGCCACTCCAGGACCTTCAAATGCTTCTTACGAAGCCACTCCTTCATTGCCCGGGCGGTGTGTTTGGGATCATTGTCATGCTGAAAGACCCAGCCACGTTTCATCTTCAGTGCCCTTGCTGATGGAAGGAGGTTTTCACTCAAAATCTCACGATACATGGCCCTATTCATTCTTTCCTTTACACGGATCAGTCGTCCTGGTCCCTTTGCAGAAAAACAGCCCCAAAGCATAATGTTTCCACCCCCATGCTTCACAGTAGGTATGGTGCTCTTTCTCCTCCAAACACGACAAGTTGAGTTTTTACCAAAAAGTTCTATTTTGGTTTCATCTGACCATATGACATTCTCCCAATCCTCTTCTGGATCATCCAAATGCTCTCTGGCAAACTTCAGACGGGCCTGGACATGTACTGGCTTAAGCAGGGGGACACGTCTGGCACTGCAGGATTTGAGTCCCTAACGGCGTAGTGTGTTACTGATGGTAGCCTTTGTTACTTTGGTCCCAGCTCTCTGCAGGTCATTCACTAGGTCCCCCCGTGTGGTTCTGGGATTTTTGCTCACCGTTCTCGTGATCATTTTGACCTTACGGGGTGAGATCTTGCGTGGATCCCCAGATTGAGGGAGATTATCAGTGGTTTTGTATGTCTTCCATTTTCTAATAATTGCTCCCACAGTTGATGTCTTCTCACCAAGCTGCTTACCTATTGCAGATTCAGTCTTCCCAGCCTGGTGCAGGTCTACAATTTTGTTTCTGGTGTCCTTTGACAGCTTTTTGGTCTTGGCCATAGTGGAGTTTGGAGTCTGACTGAGGTTGTGGACAGGTGTCTTTTATACTGAAAACGAGTTCAAACAGGTGCCATTAATACAGATAACGAGTGGAGGACAGAGGAGCCTCTTAAAGAAGAAGTTATAGGTCTGTGAGAGCCAGAAATCTTGCTTGTTTGTAGGTGACCAAATACTTATTTTCCACCATAATTTGCAAATAAATTCTTTAAAAATCAGACAATGTGATTTTCTGGATTTTTTTTTCTCATTTTGTCTCTCATAGTTGAGGTATACCTATGATGAAAATTGGAGACCTCTCTCATCTTTTAAGTGGGAGAACTTGCACAATTGGTGGCTGACTAAATACTTTTTTGCCCCACTGTATATAGGTTCTATAGTCGTGTTAGTTTCTTTTTACTTTCCATGGGTAATCCCTTTGTCTGTCGTGTGTGTTTCTGTTGTTTGGCTGTCAACTGTCATGCTGCTGTTACACTGTAATTTCCCAGTTTGGGATCAATAAAGTACATCTATCTATCTATCTATCTATCTATCTGTCTAAAAAGGTTGTAGTTGTAGAAGAGCTTGAAATAACGAGGCGATGTGATTTATAAACCAAAGTTTAATATCAGCTTTGCTCCGGACCTTCGGACCTTCATACTTATACCTACACACAACAAAAGACATTGCATATCAAAGCTGACATCCCGCATTAACTTAATCCCCCCTCCTTTGTCCTCTGTCTCCTCCACCTGACCCTGGGTGGTCAGGGAGATTGATCTCCTCCATTGTCCTCCGTCTCCTCCACCTGACCCTGGGTGGTCAGGGAGATCGATCTGGTCTCCACCGCTGTCCTGTTCTGAGGCGTGAGGTCATTCCACATATGTAATCACTAAACATCTTAATATGTCTATACATATGTAGGTATGGAATATATGATTAATATAAACCACAGCCCCCCCCAAACGACTAAGAAAAGGACAATCAAAGTAAGTTTACAGTTTAAGATAATCTCTATGACATACTATGCTGTTAAACCTCTTGACAGGGAAAACAAAGAAGAGTCTTTCCAGCAGTCATGCTCCTGTAGAGCATTCAGTGGTAACCATAACAGTATAGTAATATCACAAATCAGCCTTAAAACTGTCACGGCACAATCTGATAACATAGTTAACAACTCTTGGTTAATTTGCATCAGTCCCTGTGCCGTCTGGGTTTTAATCTTCTCCCGAATCTGCTGTAGGTCCGCTTTGGCGTCCTGGTGGGACCCTCCTGTGAGGAATCTGCAGCTTGGGGAGGAGAGTGGTTATTTGTTCCCTGCAGGGGGGTTGGGTCTTTTTTCTTGGGGGGTCTACCCCGCCGAGGTGCCCTCGCCACCCGTGTAGGTTCGTCTCTCAACAAGAAAGCAGGTTTAAGTCTGTCAATGCTGACTGTTTCTTTTCTGTCCCCTAAATCAAGCACAAAATGCTTATCACCAGGTTCCAGCACTCTGAATGGTCCGTTGTATGGTGGACGGAGGGTTGATTTTAAAGCTTCATGCCTAACAAAAACAAACTCGGCGTTTTTTAAAGCTTGGGGCACAAAAACCCGTGGAAAAGAGTGATGTGCCGGTCCGGGGAGAGTGTCCGGTCCGTTGCTGCCTAAAGGCCTCAGGGCTGGAAGATGCCCAGGCTCTGGGTTCTCTGGTAAAAATTCACCTGGGAGTCTGAGAGGTTGTGCAAAAACTAATTCTGCTGGGGAGGTGTCTAGATCCTCTTTAGGCGCAGCACGCAACCCCAATAAAACCCAGGGAAGTTTATTTACCCAATTTGTATCTTTAGCGAGGCCCTGAGGGCGGCCTTTAAAGATCTGTGAAAACGCTCACATAACCCATTAGCCTGAGGGTGATAAGCGGTGGTGCGGTGAATTGTCGCCCCTAAGCTGCTGGCCATGGCTGACCAAAGCTCTGAGACAAATTGAGGCCCCCTATCGGACGTGATGTCCGATGGGACGCCGAAACGTGCCACCCATTTTGTCAAAAAAACGCGAGCGACTTCCGCCGCTATGGTTGACGCCAGAGGGACCGCCTCAGGCCAGCGCGTAGTACGGTCTATCATTGTTAACAGGTGTGTGAAGCCTTGAGACGAAGGTAGTGGTCCCACGAGGTCGACATGAACGTGGTCAAACCTTCTAGCTGGGATTCGAAAAGGCTCTAGAGGGGCTTTTGTGTGTTTGTGTATTTTGGCGCGCTGACAAGACATGCAAGTTTTTGCCCATTCCTTTACATTTTTGCGCAGGCCCGGCCAAACAAACTTTTCGGTGAGTGAACCGAGTCGAAAATGCGGCGGTGCCATGCAGCTGGGACTACCGGGCGAGGTCGGCCGGTTGAAACGTCACAGATTAGGGGGAGTACACCGTCACGTAAACCCCTTTCCTCCAGTCTTAACCCTGTTGGTCCAGACAGGAGC
The DNA here is from genome assembly GCA_020510985.1 of Pholidichthys leucotaenia. Taxonomy (NCBI): domain Eukaryota; kingdom Metazoa; phylum Chordata; class Actinopteri; order Cichliformes; family Pholidichthyidae; genus Pholidichthys; species Pholidichthys leucotaenia. Next base: position 11,588,836 of record CM035842.1, read on the forward strand.
GCGCGCACGTCCGCATCGCTGCTTTGTTCCTCTGCCATGGCTGCGTAATCTATCCCTACGTGGATTGGGGCCGCGTACGAGTCCGTGTTGGCGAAAAGTTCTGTGGCTGAGGTAGTATAATCTGTCTCCTCGTGCTCTGGCGATGTCACAGCGCGAGAGAGGCAGTCTGCTACCACGTTAAGTTTGCCTGCCACATGTCGAATGTCTGTGGTGAACTCTGAAATTGCAGCTAGCTGTCTTTGTTGCCTGCCTGACCATGGTTCTGAAATTTTAGCCATCGCAAAAGTGAGCGGTTTGTGGTCTACAAAAGCCGTGAAACGCCGCCCTTCTAACCAGAATTGGAAGTGGCGGATGGATAAATGAAGCGCTAGCAGCTCCCTGTCAAAAGTGCTGTATTTACGCTCGGTTTGGTTTAAAGATTTGCTAAAAAATGCTAAAGGTTGCCAGGTTCCGCCAACATGTTGTTCCACGACTGCCCCTATGGCCAGGTCTGAAGCGTCTGTGGTTAACGCTATGCGGGCCGAGGGATCGGGGTGAACCAACAATGTGGCATTCGCTAGAGCACTTTTTACTTCCGCGAAGGCGCGTTCGCGCTCTGGGGTCCATTCGACCGCGTTGGAAGGCTTTTGTTTTCTGAGCGCGGCATACAGGGGCTGCATGAGTTGAGCTGCGCGGGGGAAGAAACGGTTGTAAAAATTCACCATTCCCAAAAATTCTTGCAGCGATTTGACCGTTTGTGGTCGTGGAAAATTTTTTACCACGTGGACTTTGTCTGGCAATGGGACTGCCCCCTTCGGTGAAACTCTGTGCCCCAAAAAATCAATTTGTGACACGCCGAATTTGCATTTGGCTGGATTGATTATTAACCCGTGCTCTTCTAGTCTCTGAAAAACTGTAGTGAGGTGTTGTTCGTGTTCTTCCTCTGACGGGCTGGCTACCAGCATATCGTTGAGGTAGACGAACACGAAGGGGAGGTCGCGTAATACCGCGTCCATCATGCGCTGAAAGGTTTGAGCAGCGCCTTTGAGGCCAAACGGCATCCGCAAAAATTCAAAAAGACCGAAAGGGGTTATTACAGCCGTTTTAGGAATGTCTTCCGCTCGAACGGGGACTTGGTGATAGCCGTGGACCAGGTCTATTTTAGAAAAAATGCACGCACCCGCCAGATGTAGTGAGAAATCTTGGATGTGAGGAATTGGGTAGCGGTCATGCGCTGTCGCATTGTTTAATCTGCGGTAATCGCCGCACGGTCTCCAAGAACCGTCGGTTTTCGGGACCATGTGGAGTGGCGATGCCCAGGGGCTTTTCGAGCGTCTAATAACGCCTAATTTTTCCAGGGTGGTAAACTCGTCCCGTGCTACGGCGAGCTTGGTCGCGTCTAAGCGCCGAGCTTTGGCGAACACGGGTGGGCCCGTTGTGGGAATGAAGTGTTCAACCCCGTGTTTCGCTACTGTTGCTGAAAATTTGGGAACTGTGAGTGCTGGAAATTGGGTGAGGAGTTGGTCAAACTTACCTCCTGCTGTTGTGACGTTGGCCTGCACTGGTGGTGGAGAAACTCGAGCTGAGCAGGGGATAGAAGAAAATGACAGTGCATTAACCAAGCGTCTATTTGCTAGATCGATTAACAACCCATGTGCACACAAAAAATCAGCGCCCAACAAGTTAAAGCTCACCGCCACTACAATAAATGTCCATCTATAGTTGCGGCCGTGGATGCAAAGAGGCAGGTTCCTTTCACCGAAGGTGTCGATGATCGAGCCGTTGGCTGCCATCGCTCCATTTCCCCGGGGACCCATGGCCCGGTCTGCGTGGGAAGGGGTGATAAAACTCAGCTGAGCTCCGGTGTCGATCAGGAACTGTCTCCCGGTGTGTCCGTCAGTCACATAAAGTAGTTTATTTTTCTCGCCGAGAGTCGCAGCTGTTAACGGTCTCTCGGCTTTGGCGTTTCCCGAACTTTTGAATTTGCAGGGGGGCACGCATTTGTACGCTCTCTCGGCGAAACGGTGGTGGTAATAGCAGAGGTCATTCCGCCTGCTGCGCCTTGGTCGTGTTGCCGCCGTGGTGGGCGGGCTCTGCTCGGTTGTCTGTGGTTCTCTGCTGCTCTGGGCTTCCGCGCTGAGATCTGCAGATGCTGCCGTGGCCATCTGTTCCCTGCAGGCGTTGATGAGCCTCTGCGCCTCTCGGGCCAGCGCGCGGAAGTCCTGCTGGGTGTTGCATTGCATGTTGACCAGCGTCCCTCTCATGTGTGGCGGCAGAGTGCTGAGGAAGATATATCGGAAAAGGAAGTTGTCGTTGTCCTCTTCCTTAAGCTGCAGCATGTCCTCCATGAGGGCCTTGGGTCTGGATCCTCTGTGGCCGTAGATCGCCAGGATCTTCTCTGCTCTCTCCTCGGCTGAGGGGACGAAATTCTCCACGATGGTCGCCTTAAGCTCTCTGTATTTGTCATGGGCGGGCGGCCGTTGGATTATGCTCCGCGCACATCTTGACGTGGCAGCGTCGAGTTTGGCAACGATGTGATAACATTTTGTGTCGTCTGCCGTTATGCCCGCCAGTGCAAACTGAGCCTCAGCTTGCTGGGACCACGAGCTCGGGTCTTCCTGCCAGAAGTCTGGCAGCTTGACGGTGACGGCGCTTGTGAGGGCCGTCCCTGATGTGTCCGCCGGGTGAGAGCGCCTTTCTTCCGCTCTCACGGCGGGGCTGGTGCTCGGTTGAGCCCTCTCTGTAGCTTCTGCCGTGGGGGAACGTCGTCCATCTGTTCCCCTGTCTGCATGGGCGCCGGCGCTTGCCTGGGTCGCCTCTGATGAGTCAATCGCGGGAGAACGTCTCTGTTCCATCCTCGCGTCAGGGTCACCAGTGTAGAAGAGCTTGAAATAACGAGGCGATGTGATTTATAAACCAAAGTTTAATATCAGCTTCGCTCCTCTAACAAGTCTCATCTCTGTGCAGAAGCAGAATAAGAGGTCGAACACAGTCGGACCTTCATACTTATACCTACACACAACAAAAGACATTGCATATCAAAGCTGACATCCCGCATTAACTTAATCCCCCCTCCTTTGTCCTCTGTCTCCTCCGCCTGACCCTGGGTGGTCAGGGAGATCGATCTGGTCTCCACCGCTGTCCTGTTCTGAGGCATGAGGTCATTCCACATATGTAATCACTAAACATCTTAATATGTCTATACATATGTAGGTATGGAATATATGATTAATATAAACCACAGTAGTAATACTTTTAAAAATGAAGGGAAAAACATGCATTGTTACCTGTCCGTCTTCTGAGTGTCCATGGCCAAACCAGAGTGTAGGAGAGAGAGAACTTTTTCTGTGCTCCCTGTATGCACAGAGAGGAACTGCTCACTGTAGTGGAGTGTTTTTGAATAATTTGAATTTATCCTTTAAAGAGCCATTGTCGAGTTGGATGGATATTAGGAAATGAATGTGTATCAGTAATATGTCATTCCAATGTACTTTGATGTTTGCAGTAGTGTTTTTCTTTGTTAACTAATTTTGATGGGGATGGTTGAGCCCAAAGTTATATATAGTGCCAGTGCACAGTGTTGTGTTGGCTTTGGGGACCTTTTAGCGTGTGACACGGGTGGTGGCTCCACCTTTCTGGTTCCACCACCACCCAGGGTATAAGAGGGCAGGGAGAGAGAGGGGTGGTCTCTTGGCCTCCTCTCTGCATGGCGGGTGCACTTGTTTGGTGAGAAGGTAACCATAATAAACCTGTGTTCAGTTCAACACCCAGTCTCGTCCTTGTCTCCTACTCCCGACATTTGGCGAAGAGGATAAAAGCTATGGATGCGGGTGTCACGTCAATTCAGCCGTTTTTGGAGCTTCTTGGTGAGCCACGCATTCCTTGGGCGAGGTGGTTCGCCGCTTTTCAAACATACTTGGTGGCATTGGACCTTGGAAGACTGGAGAAGTTGAGGGCACGGGCACTGCTGGTTCATAATTTAGGAATGGAGGGACAGCATATATTAAGCACTTTAGGCGAGTGTGATAGCTTTGAGGAAGTGGTGGAGCTAATGGTGTGACATTTTCGCGCCCCAGAAAACTTAATCTTCCACAGGATCCAGTTTCGACAGTGCCGCCAGTGGACTGGCGAGTCGGTGCAACGATTTGTGGCAGACCTGCACCAGCTGGCCAAAGACTGTCAGTTTGGAGCGTTGGAGGAAGAGATGGTCCACGACCAGTTGGCGGAACATACTGTTTGCCTGGCTACGAGGTCGAAGCTCCTTACATTCTCGGGTGAACTGACGTTATCCAAGGTCATCGAGTTTGCTCAGCAGTTGGAGGCAGCAGATAAGCTATCGCAGAAGCTCAGTGAGAGAGCGCCACTTCTCCATTTTGAACCACAGTCGACAGCGCAGGCAGTGGACCCAGACAGTGACGACAGCGTAGATGATGAAGGGAGCTACGCTAATGTTGTCAAGATGAGGTCCACCCCGGGAACGCCCAGGTGTTTGGGTTGTGGGTCCACGAAGCACCACTACAAGGCTAGGGAGTGTCCGGAAAGAGAGAAACGCTGTGGCAAGTGTGGACTTTCTGCATCATTTCGCCAGAGCATGTCACAAGTTAGAGCGAGGGGATCCGAGATGTAATGAAGACCCTCCCGCTCCCACGGTTATTCACACTGTGTCCTTGAGTACCAACAGCCGTTCCTACTGTATGGTGGAACTGGACGGGGTAACAGTGCTGTTGCTGATTGACAGGGGTGTGGTGAGCTCCGTGTTGAATTGGGCAACCGTGAGGCTTTTTTTTCCCACATTATCATATTAGAGGTGATTCAACGCCACTGTGTGGTTATGGTGGAGGAAGATTGGCCACTGTGGGATCGGTGAGGCTGACGGCCAGGTACAAGTCGGCGGAGGTGTGCGATCAGAGGTTCATCATGACTGCCAGTGGAGAGAACATGATGGGATGTGATTTGTTTTATTGCCTGGGCTTCGCCATCACGAGCAGCGCTAGAGAGAAATGGTTGGGTTGTGGTTTGTGGGACCGGCCGGTCCCATGAACGGACAGCGGAGCTGTGTGGGACAAGAACTTGCCTGGCACTCTAGAGGAAGAGCAGAACCAACCCCACCCAGGGCCATCGCGGGATGGTTCCGATGCCAGTGCCCAAGTAGCCCTAGCTGAGGGATCTGGGCAGCACGGTGGGACACCTGTGACAGCGGGTGGCGCCGAGTGGCTGACTCCAGCTGCTCCCAGATTTCGACTGGGAGGGACCGGAGAGCGGGGAGTCACACCAGCGATGCCGGCAGTGGTAATGGAAGCAAGCGGGGCAGAACTGGCTGGCACGGTGAGATGACATGTCAAACAGGAACACTGGAAGCCGAGTAGGGTCCTTCTGTGGGTCACGGACATGGTCCGGCCCCGGGAGGAAGCCCAGTCGAGAGGAGTTTGGGTCAAGTGTCGGAGAGGAGACGACCAGGGGCAGCTGCAGGTGGTGGCTGTTCGGGAGGATGCCTATCTTCAGCTATCTGATGGCTCATGGGGGCACCCTAATGAGCTGCGGTGTGCCCGGGAGAAGAAGGAGGTGCTTGGGCCTGAACGTGGGGTGTCCCCGGTGGTGAGGAAGAGGAGGCGCACCGGAGTTGAATCATCTGACGGTTATCTGGAGGGTGGTTCTTCTCTTGGAGCAGACTGATGGTTGGACAATGTGTTTAATACATGTGTCAGAAGGGGGGACAGCCGGTATGTTTGTATTTGTTTATGTTCATGGGATTATTTTGTACATTTTCTCTTATTTTAGGAGCACAGCAGTTATTTTCCTTTAGTTGAACTGTTTTCTAGTACAGACGGCAGAATAATCCGTCTTGCCGTGTGGGGGTGGGATGGCAGTCCACCTGTCCTCCCCTAGTTTTTAGTTATTTTGAGTGACTGTGATAGGCCCTTTTAGGTATTTCTGTTCAGTTTTCTTAGTGCATGATTCAGGTTCCAAATTGGGGAGGGTCTTGATTATATGTGTGTGTTTTGGATCTTTTTGAAGGGGGGGTAGAATGTTGTGTTGGGTTTGGGGACCTTTTAGCATGTGACACGGGTGGTGGCTCCACCTTTCCGGTTCTGCCACCACCCAAGGTATAAGAGGGCAGGGAGAGAGAGGGGTGGTCTCTTGGCCTCCTCTCTGCCTGGCGGGTGCGCTTGTTTGGTAAGAAGGTAACCATAATAAACCTGTGTTCAGTTCAACACCCAGTCTCGTCCTTGTCTCCTACTCCCAACATAACACACAGCTCAGTGAAAAGAAGACTCAGATGTGAGAGGACTGACCTGAGAAGTCTGCTATTGAGCCAGAGCTTAGTTATGGGTTTTTCTTGAACCATTTTTTGGCTGGGATGTCTTTAACTTCTGCCTGTAGTTTATTTAAATGAACGTGAACCTAGAGACTCCAGCGGCCATAGTCACATGCATTCCTGGGGCCAGAGCAGGCGACATCGAGTCAAATTTGAAAATGCTGGCTAAAAGTAACTGTAAATATTCCACAATTGTTATTCACGCCGGCATTAATGACATCCGTCTCCGGCAGTCGGAAGTCACGAAACTTAATGTAGAATCGGTGTGTGACTTTGCCAAAACGATGTCTGCCACTGTAGTATTCTCTGGGCCCCTCCCCAATCTGACCAGTGATGACATGTTTAGTCGCTCGTCATCCTTGAACCGCTGGCTGTCTGTGTGGTGTCCTAAAAATGACGTGGGCTACATTGACAATTGGAGCTCTTTTTGGGGAAAACCTGGTCTTATGAGACGAGACAGCATTCATCCCACTTTGGATGGTGCTTCTCATTTATCTAACAATCTGGCATCTTTTTTATCCAAATTTCCAAAACCGTGACTACTCAGAGTTGGGACCAGGAAGCAGAGTCGCAGTCTTACACGCCTCTCTGCAGCTCCTCTTCATCCGCCACCCCTCAGCTTAGCCCCTGTCTTCCCCATCAGAGAATCGTTGTCTGCTCCCTCCAAAGTAAATAAAAATATAATGTATAAGCATCCCAAAGTGATAAAGCAAAATATTGGTAAAACTCAAATTAAACATAAAGCCTCTAAATTGAATGATTTGGCCTCTGTTCCTCCTCATAATTTAAAAATTAAATGTGGTTTATTAAATATTAGGTCTCTAACTCCCAAGTCTCTGTTAGTCCATGATCTGTTAATTGATCATCAGATTGATTTAATTTCCCTTACAGAGACTTGGTTAGGGCAAGAGGATTATGTTGGTTTAAATGAATCAACTCCCTCTGGTTATTTAAACTGTCAAAATCCCAGAAGTTCTGGTCGTGGAGGAGGAGTAGCATCAATTTACCATTCCAAATTACTAGTTAATGTAAAGCAAAAAACATGTTATAATTCCTTTGAGGGCCTGGTCCTCAGTATTGGGCACTTTAGCAATTCCAGGTTAAACCCAATTTTATTTGCCATAGTTTATCGTCCCCCATCAACCTATTCAGAATTTTTATCCGAATTTCCTGATTTCTTAGCTGATTTAGTGCTGAAATCTGATAGAATAATTATAGTAGGGGACTTTAATATACATGTGGATGTAGATAGTGACTGCCTTAATGTGGCTTTTAATTCAATATTAGACTCGATTGGGTTTTCTCAGAAAGTAGGAAATTCTACTCATTACCTCCACCATACATTGGACCTTGTTCTGACATATGGCATAGAAATAGAAAATCTGGTAGTGTCTCCTCATAACCCTGTACTGTCAGACCATTGTCTGTTAACCTTTGATTTTACTATTTCTGACTATTTGGCTCCTAAAGAAAAATATTATCACAGTAGATGCCTCTCAGATGATGCTGTTTCCAAATTTATGCAGATTGTTTCCTCTATGCCATGTGTCAACACAACGGAATTAAGCTATAGACAGCTTGCTCCTTCTGTAATTGATAACATGGTGGATAGTGTTTCAGCTTCTCTGCATCAGGCTCTAGACTTGGTGGCCCCCTTAAAAAAGAAAAAGTCTAATCAGAGATTTTTAACTCCTTGGTTCAACACAGAAACTCGTAGCTTAAAACAGAAGACTCGTCAATTAGAAAGAAAATGGCGCTCTACTAATTTAGATGAAATCTATTTAGCTTGGAGAAATCATCTTTTAATTTATAAAAAATCTCTTAGAAAAGCTAGAACGAGTTATTACTCTGCATTAATAGAAGAGAACAAGAATAATCCCAGGTTTCTTTTCAGTACTGTAGCCAGGTTGACAAAGAGTCAGGACTCTGTCAATCCTAGCATCCCCTTAGAGCTTACTAGTCAGGACTTTATGAACTTTTTCAATAATAAAATTTCATCCATCAGAGATAAAATCAATCAGATTCTTCCCACAGTTAACTTAAATACTGTAACTACTACAACTCCTTCTATTGATGTCTGTCTTGATGAGTTTACTCCAATCGACCTTTGTGAGTTAGACAAAATAGTTTCCTCATCCAAACCTTCAACTTGTCTTTTAGACCCTATTCCTACCAGGTTATTTAAAGAAGTCTTCCCACTTATTGGTAGCTTTATTCTTCATATAATCAATTCTTCATTAACTTTAGGCCATGTACCGCAGGCTTTTAAAACGGCTGTAATTAAACCCTTACTCAAAAAGCCAACGCTAGATCCAGGAGCTTTAGCTAACTATAGACCAATCTCTAATCTCCCTTTCATTTCAAAAATCTTAGAAAGAGTTGTTGCTATGCAATTATTTGACCACCTGCAGGGAAATGGTTTATTTGAGGAGTTTCAATCTGGGTTTAGAATCCATCATAGCACTGAAACAGCCTTAGCGAAGGTCACTAACGACCTCCTCATTGCATCTGATAATGGACTAGTTTCTGTACTTGTCCTTTTAGATCTTAGTGCAGCTTTTGATACTATTGATCATAATATTCTACTTGATAGATTAGAACACTATGTTGGACTTAATGGAACTTCGTTGCAGTGGTTTAGATCTTATTTATCTGATAGGTTCCAGTTTGTTCATGTAAATGATGAGTTTTCTCTCAGCTCAAAGCTTAGTCATGGAGTTCCACAGGGATCTGTGCTAGGCCCTACTCTTTTTAGTTTATATATGCTTCCATTAGGCAACATTATTAGAAAGCACTGTATACATTTTCACTGTTATGCAGATGACACACAATTATACCTGTCAATGAAGCCAGATGATACTAATCAATTAGCCAAGTTAGAAGCCTGTCTTAAGGAAATCAAAGTTTGGATGACTTGTAATTTCCTGCTATTAAATTCAGATAAGACTGAAGTCATTCTTGTTGGTCCAAAAAACCTTAGAAATTCCTTTCCAAATCAAACTTTCAGTTTGGATGCAGTTACTCTTTCTCTTAATAGCTCTGTGAGGAACCTTGGAGTTATTTTTGATCAGGATTTGTCCTTCAATTCACATATTAAATTTGTTTCTAAGACTGCCTTCTATCATTTGCGTAATATTGCCAAGATTAGGAGCATCTTGTCTCAGAGTGATGCTGAGAAGCTGATCCACGCTTTTGTTAGCTCGAGATTAGATTATTGTAATTCTTTATTATCAGGTTGTCCTAAAACATCTTTAAAAAGTCTTCAGCTGATCCAAAATGCTGCAGCAAGAGTTTTAACAGGTACTAGAAAGAGAGATCATATCTCTCCGGTTCTGGCCTCCCTTCATTGGCTTCCCATAGAGTTTAGAATTAAGTTTAAAATCCTTCTTCTTACTTACAAAGCTCTAAACAATCAGGCTCCTTTTTATTTAAAAGATCTGATACTACCGTATCATCCTAACAGAGCACTACGCTCCCAAAATGCAGGTTTACTTGTAATACCTAGAATCTCCAAAAGTACAATGGGAGGCAGAGCCTTCAGTTATCAAGCTCCTCTCCTGTGGAATCAGCTGCCAATCTGGATTCGGGAGTCAGACTCGATCTCTGTTTTTAAGAATAGGGCTAAAACCTACCTTTTTGATATAGCCTACAATTAGGGAGGGATCATGTGTTTTCTGAACCCTCCCTTAGTTATGCTGCTAATAGGTTTAGTCAGCCGGGGGACCTCCAGTAATGCACTGGGCCTCACTCCTTTCCTCACTCTCTATGAAATTTTTTTTTTTTTTGCTGGTCATTAACATTTGTTTGTTCTCTCCCATAGATTGAGTCCCCATCGTGCTGTTTGCTCTCTACATGTCTGTTCTTTTCTTCTTCTCTATCCCCTCACCCCCCAGCCAGTCGCAGCAGATGACTGCCCCTCCCTGAGCCTGGTTCTGCTGGAGGTTTCTTCCTGTTAAAAGGGAGTTTTTTCTCTCCACCGTCGCCAAGTGCTTGCTCACAGGGGATCGCCTGATTGCTGGGGTCTTTCTGCAACTGTGGGGGTCCTCCCTACAGTTGATAGTGCTATGAGATGACTGTTGTTGTGAAATGGCGCTATATAAATAAAGTTGAATTGAATTGAATTGAATTGAATTGAATTAAATAAAGAAAAAAAATTAAGCACTTTTCTGCTGTTCTAACTAGGCATCTTTTTTCTGACTAACTACAATGCTTGGAGTACACTCTGTTACATTTGGGGGCAGCAGAAACTACCACTGTGCTCTGGAAAATTGAAACTTTAAAAGTGGCATGGGTCCCAAAAAGAAGCAGTATGTCTCAGACACAGAGGGGGGAGCTGTGCTCCCAGAAGGTGCCTTCCATGAGGGTGGTGACAGCGTGCAAGAGACTTCAGAGTCCTCTCTAGAAGAGCTTCAGAGGATGATCCAGACACTTTTAGTCAAGCAGCAGAAGGAGCACAATAAACAAGAGCAAGCTCAGCAAGACCAGAGGTAGAGGAATATGGTGCATCAGTTTCATCTGCTGCAAGATGAAGTGCAGCAGGAGAGAAAGGAGTTGGAAAGACATGGTCAGAGTAAAGTATTGAGTACCCCACCCAGACTGTCATTCTTTGCCCCAGTGTCAACAGCAATAAGCCCAGTGTGCAGCCAAATCAGCAAGGCTCCACCTGAAAGGTATCACGCTCCCTCACACGATTCCTGCTCTGAGTACGAACGATCGCGTGGACAGCATGCGTGTGTCCCTTCAGACCGCGACCTTGACAAGATCACGTGAAATGTCACAAAATTTGATCCAGGTCCTACAGGTTCACCTGATACCAAAGTCTATTTACAGGACATTGATTACTACCTGCGTAAGTACCCTGATGCTACAGTTGACGATCGCATCTATTTGATTAAACTAACATCTAACAGGTCAGTATCAAAATTCATAGACAGACAGTCGGCAAACATCAAAGACTACATGCTGCTCTGCGAAGCCATCGAAAAGGAGTTCTCCAATGACTGCCTACAGGCGGGGCTAACTACAGCCCTAGCCGTGAAGCAAGGACGCTCAGAGCCAACACAGGCCTACTACCAGCGACAACTCCTTGCATATTTCGGATCTCAAAATACACCAGGGATGGAAGAAGACCATAATTTCAAGACCCTCTTCATTCAAAACCTCCATCCCACTGTGAATCATTACCTTGGAGGTACAGCTAACCCAAGGTCAAACTCAATAAGTCAGCTGAGAGAGTTTGCACACTATGCATTCCAAAAACAGCAACAAAGTCGCAACAAGCACGCTGAGCCTGCCACAGTGCTAGCTATCAGCGATGCATCTAACACCTTGGAGTTGGTAGGAGCCCCTCGCTCTGCTCCATCTCCTACACTGTGAGTACATAAACAGCCGAAACATTTTTCCAACCAACCTCATGGAGGTCAAAACCAAACTAGGTCCTCTGGATCTCACTTAGGACCAACTTTGCAAAAACCTGACTACTGTCGTAGACCGTATCCACTGCATAGGTCACAAGAACACGGTACGGACTACCATGATGACAGATACCGATGCGAAGACACACGTAACCGTGACAAATGGTCTCCATCTCATCACAGAAGCTCAGAAGTAGAGACCTATCACAAATCTTGGAAGAAAGAAGAAACTCCTACTCTGAGTAGAGAAGATATCAAAGTTGTCAAACACCTCCTAGCAGAGATTCAAAGCAACAAAGAAAATAGAACTGCCAACATCCTAGCTATATCAGCTATGACAACTCAAAACAAATGTTCTAAGCAAAGAAAAGACAAGAAGAAAATCCTTTCTACAAATAGAGAAGAACCAAAGGACTCAACGCAGTCCAGTGCTGTTATAACAGCCCAACCACAAAAAGACCACTCCTCTAAAAACAACACTTCACAAGTCCATGTCGAACCACCGGTTCCACAATTTCTATGTGATTTAAATGAAAGGGGGTGGCATGAAAATTCTACCTCCCATTGACCTTTGAAGATGTGATGTGTCAGGACGCTGTTTTAGACACCGAGGCTGACATCACTCTCATGTTACACAACCTTTTTGACAAACTACGTGTAGCTGCTAACTGCGCTCACAAAGATTTAAAACTGGAACCCTGTTTGAACCGTATTCGCTCACTAAAACAACCCTGCTGGGCGTATCACTACTAAAAATCTCCATTGGACCCATGACCTTGACACATCCGGTCTATGTGTCCAAACTTGACTCCATTCCATTACTCGTTGGCAAAGACCTACTGAACCGTTTTGAGCCACTGATTGATTTCAAGAACCTCAAACTATGGGCTCAAACGCAACACCGTCACTCATTTGACCTAACAAGGACAACTGAATCACAGTGCTTGATTCTGAACATTTTGGACACCCCAAGTCTCACACAACTAGCACTGTTGGAACAACTGCAACCGATTGAAAGTGACCGCAAAGACCAAGGTGAGTACTGTCCTCAAGAAGTCAAAAGTCACCTTCAAACACAAGATCAAACCAAGGAAGCAAATGACCTTGGGAACTTACTGGCCGAGCAGAAAGCTCCACATGGCTCCTTTCATACCTTTGACTCAATGTTGGTGTCACATTTTGAATCTCACCCACCTGCCCCTGAGGCATGCATGGTCACAAGAGCCACACCAACCGGCTCTCTAGACCCTCCACAACCTCAAGTTTATACGACGACGGACCCAACTTTTCCAAACGCTAGGCGCACATTCACTCAAGCTCGTGACCAAATGATCCATACAACCATCAAACACCGCTCGGATCCATATGTACACGTACTCCCCACGTCTAAAACCTTTGACATACCAAAATTGAAACCACTTCCTGCCACACAACTTTCTCTGCAGCTACATACTGGCAATTGTATTCCTGCTTCCGATGAACCATCATCGCCACTGCTCAAAGTTCCTCAAAACCAGAGGGGGGTGATGACTGCCAATGCCCATAACATTCCAGCTGCAGAACACAAAAGCGTCAACATGACGTACAACTCTCCCAAGGTTGCATTCCAAAAACATTTGGACTGATTTGCCAAACGACACAAAATGTACAATGACCAAAGACTCTCCCATGACAAATTGCAAAGGGGGGACAAGGTCTCCCACCCCATATTTGTACAGCAAACACCACAAATCAATTTACAGGAAAGGAAAATCACTCCTAAATTCCTGCCCAAGTGGATGAATCCACACATTGTCAACAACAAACTTTGGCCACTCAAGTGCCAAACCCAGGACCCCGTTTTCAAATGGGCTCATCAAAATCAGAGTAAACTTTACCAAAACCCCACGGGACTTGTCAGGTACAACACTGTCAAAGTAAGTCCATAAATAAGATTAAAATCAGGCCTACGGACTTCCGGTCTGGACGCCATGGCGACTGCAGCTTAACACTGAAGTTCTCAGACCCAATCCAGGATAACACCTTGAAAATCAAACTTAACGGATTTTTGGAGGAGTGAAAATCAAAAGACAAAATCATCATGTCTAAAGGAAAACAGAAGAAACTGAAATTCTCCAGACCAGGACACGTATCGGCCGGAGAATCCGAACTGGAAGATCTCCGTTCAGAAAACGAGGAACTGGTGATAGCTAACAAAAGGGTTAGCCTGAAATCACTATTTGAGGAGCTACGACGATTTCGCCGAGAAGTTACGGCCGAATTTCGGGAATTCAGAGAAGAATTGAAAAGGACAAACAGCAGAGTGGACCAGGCCGAGAACCGAATCTTGGAAACAGAGGATCGAATAAAAGTGCTTGAAGATTCTGTGCTAGACCTACGCAAAAGACAAGCAGCTATAGAGGCTAAGCTAACCAACCAAGAAGGAAAACAAAGAAGAGACAACATAAGAATTCATGGTCTGATAGAAGGAACCGAAAATGGTTTTAACTCAATGGCAGAATGTGTGGAATCCTTACTAAGAGAGAAATTGGATATTCCACAAACCACCGACTTGAAGATAGAAAAGGCACATCGTTCATTAGCCGCTAGGCCGGCGGCGGAAGCGCCCCCACGTTCGGTGTTGGTAAGATTTTCCAATTTCAAAATAAAACAAGAGGTTGTAAGACTGGCCTGGCAGAAAAAAGGATTTATGCACCAGGAGAGAAAAGTCTACGTGGAACACGATTACGCCCCGGAGGTCCTTAAAAAGCGCAGGGAATACAATGACGCGAAAAAGGTGTTAAGAGAGAAGAAATTGCGCTTTCAGACACCATTTCCTGCGAAGTTAAGGGTCTTCTACGGCGATGAAACGTGTCTCTATAATTCGGCGGAAGAAGCAACAGCTGACATGGCGAAAAGAGGCCTCCCGGTAACGGTATTTAAACCCCCAGCAGACCCGAGTGAGAAGATCAAAGCGCAAACATGGACAACACAAAGACCTTCAAAATCCACGGACCAGCAGCGGGAAACCCAGCACCAGAGCGTCGCGGATAAACTATCCGTTTTCAGGTTGGAATAGCGACCTTTTTTTTTTTTTTTTTTTTTTCTCTTGAATCAATCCGCACATCCAACCCCCCTCATACAAGGTAACAAACATTAAAGGAGATGCATATTCAGCATGTGGTAAAACATTTCATGGAACAATCATATTATTTGAAACAAATAAGTCTTTGTAATAAAAAAAAAAAACTTGTTAAAATAGAAATGTGACAATAATCCACATGTTCTCCTCATACTAACAAATACTGTTTTTGCGTGAATGTTTGATGTGATGGGGGTGGGAGGGTGCACACAATTTCACAGGGTTTAGGCATAAAAGGAAAAAAAAAAAAATCATTACAAGTTTGGATTGGGTTCTGAAACTCACGTTAAAAGCATGGGACTACTTTCAGTGGTAAGAGAGGGCCCTCAACACGTAACAGAGTTTGAGGAATTTCCCTCAGAGCCTTCACTCCATCAAGGCTCTTACAGGGTCTTTAAAAAGACCTCAGCTCAGGAAGTTCTTATGACAGCTTTTTGTTTTAAAGTTTTTTACACTATGTTCTTAATGTTTTTCTTGTTTTTAATGTTCTTTCAGTTTCTGAGTAGCACAAAAGAGGGCCACCACACAGTTATACTAAACAAAACAACACAATGGAGAAACAGGGTGTAACCAAAATAATTTCATATAATGTAAAAGGAATCCTGAATCCAGTTAAAAGATCCAAGATTCTAGGCAAAATGAAAAAAGACAAAGCAGGAATAATACTTTTACAAGAAACCCACCTAACAGACGTGGAACACAATAAACTCAGTAGACAAGGGTTTAAAATGATCTCTTCATCTTCATATAAATCAGGGAGGAGGAGGGGAGTAGCGACATTGATATCAACCAAAATTACATTTGAAAAAAAATCAGAACACAAAGATAAAGAAGGGAGATACAGTTTGGTAACTGGGCGGCTAGAGGGAGAAGATATCACCCTGCTGAATGTGTATGCTCCCCCAGGGGCTAACTGGAAATTTTATAAAAATGTATTCGACCTAATGATAACTAAAGCTCAAGGTTTAGTGATATGTGGTGGGGACTTCAATCTTAGACTGAATCCATACTGGGATGCTTCTGGTAATTCCCCACATCAAAATAACACCCAAAACAGGAAGACTCGGATGCTACTAAAAGAATTGGGAATCTGTGACGTGTGGAGGGAACTCAACCCCAGTGTAAAAGACTATACATTTTACTCAACTCCACATTCATCTTACTCAAGGATTGACTATTTTTTTATGTTTAATAGAGACATTGGAAGAGTAAAAACATGTAAAATAGGACTGATGGATCTCTCCGACCACAGTCCGATCTACATGGACTTAAATATCCAAAAATACACAAATAATACATTTTCTTGGAGGTTAAATTCAAATGTCCTGAAAGGACCATTGAAAGATGAATTGGAATCAGATATTCTCAGATATTTGGAAGATAACGATAATGGAGAAGTATCCCCTTTAATACTGTGGGATGCATGTAAAGCTGTAATAAGAGGAAAGATTATTGCAAAACTGGCAACCCAAAAGAAACTAAGACAAGAAAAACTATCCACATTAGAGTCAGAACTTAGGAACCTAGAAAAAGAACACAAAGGCAACACTCATTCTACTGACTCGCTCAAGATTAAGGAAATTAAAAACCAAATAAATGAGATCTACACAATAGAAATCCAGAAGAAACTTACATTTCTGAAACAAAAATACTATGAAGCAAGCAGTAAATCGGCAAAATTGCTAGCCTATAAATTGAGGAAACATCAAACAGAAAGAGCAATCTACAAAATCAGAGACCCAGTATCAAAGGAAATAAAATTCAGAATTCAGGATATTCTTAAAAAATTCGAGAATTACTATAAGAACTTATACTCCCACAAAAAACATAAAAACGCATCCGAGGCATTCCTAAACACATTAAACCTTCCCCAACTTACGGAGTCACAAAATAAAACACTACTGTCAGAAATACATCCTAAAGAATTGGAAAAAGCAATTATGAAACTTAAAGCTAACAAATCCCCAGGAGCTGATGGCTATACAGCAGAGTGGTACAAAACCTTTAAACAGCAACTATCTCCTCTCCTCCTGAAAACATTTAATTATGTCCTCCACACAGGGGAAATCCCCCCCTCCTGGAGAGAAGGGGTCATTGCAGTTATACCTAAACCTGAAAAGGATAAACTCGAGTGCTCCAACTACAGACCAATCAGTGTACTAAATCAGGACTATAAGCTTTTTACCATTATCCTTGCCAAAAGGTTAGAAAATATACTGACAGACCTAATTCATTTAGACCAAACAGGTTTTATAAGACAAAGACAGACACAAGACAACATTCGACGCACTTTACACATAATTCATCATATAAAAAAATATAACTTAAATGCAGTCATATTGGGATTAGATGCTGAAAAAGCATTCGATTCGGTTGACTGGTCTTTTCTATATAGAATCTTATCCAGTTTCAATTTTCATAACAACTTCATTAGAACTATACAGGCATTATATAAAAAACCAACAGCTAAAATAAGGATTAACGGTAATTTATCATCATCTTTTGAACTGGAAAGAGGATGTCGTCAGGGCTGCCCCCTGTCTCCACTGCTCTTTGCAATCTTCATAGAACCTCTGAGCCAATGGATAAGACAAAACCAAAAAATTCAAGGTATTACACTTGGTCAGAAGGAACATAAAATAGCACTCTTTGCTGATGACATTTTAATATACCTAGGGCAGCCGGACACTTCTTTACCAGAACTAACCTCAGTTTTTTCAGAGTATGGAGATTTATCGGGGTACAAATTAAATATGCATAAAACCCAAGTTTTAACATTCAACTATGACCCAAATCATTATTCACTAAGCAAACTCAAAACTAACTGGGAGTCGGAATCTATGAAATATCTGGGGGTCAATATCCCGAAACAACTCAACAAAATTATATCACTAAACTATGATCCACTGGTGACAAAAATAAAATCTGACCTAGCAAGATGGAATATGATACCATTCTTGGGTACTGCACAAAGAATTGAAGCAGTCAAAATGAATATACTTCCACGTCTTCTATACCTTTTCCAAACAATACCGGTAGAACCTCCCAAAAAAACATGGCAGGAGCTGGACAGAAGGATCTCAAGATTCATATGGCAGGGCAAGAGACCTAGAATCAGATATAGAACCCTACAGCTAAACAAAGACAAAGGTGGGCTCGCGCTGCCAAATATCAGGGACTACTTTAAAGCCGCACAAATTAAAACTTTTTTTTTTTCCACAATATCTTTATTGAACCTTTTTTTTTTTTTTTAACAAACATGATACAAACAATCAAACACTAACGCTAAAGTACTACAAAAAAAAAAAAATGCACTAAAAACACCAACAACCACCAACAAAATCAAATCTTCAACAATGCTCCTCTGTTTAGTCTAGACAATCCAATACATAAGTATACATATTATGTTCACCAGTTTGGAATTTACAAGGTCCACACACATCATTCACCTTCTTCTTCAAGAGTTATGTTTAAATTTTTTACATAATCAATAAAAGGTCTCCATATATTCTCAAACACAATTTCCTTTGATTTCAGTATATATGTTATTCTTTCTAATGGAAGGTTTGTTAACATCTGTCTTAACCACTGAGTCACATCTGGTCTATGAGTCTTTTTCCATAATAGTGCAATACATTTTTTGGCATTAAGCAAACTGAGGTCTATGAATGTTCTTTCACTTTTATTAAAATTATGCTTTTCTGGGTACAGACCCAACAAAAACAGTTTAGGATTCAGTATGATTTGTTTTGAGATTATTTTTTCAATTGTTACCCTCACCTCTTCCCAAAACATTCTTATTAATCTACATTCCCATAAACAATGAAATAGGGTTCCTTTACTTTCCATGCATTTTGTGCATGTATCTGGTATATTTTTGTTATATCTATTTAACTCCTCCGGTGTAACATACATCCGCATTAACCATTTGAAATGTATCAATTTAAGGCGTGCATTTATTGATTTGGTTTGAGCTTCTGTACAAGCCAATTCCCATTGTTCCTCCGAAATTTCAATTTGCAGATCTTCTTTCCAGTAGTTTAATCTTTTCAGTGAATTTTCACTTGAAGATAGTGTCAATGAGTTATAAAACTCTGAAATAATACCCTTTCTTTTACTATCTTTCATCATCATTTTTTCCAAGGATGAATAAATAGGTCGAGTGAGAGCTTTATTTTGATTTGATCGAATAAAGTTTCTAAGTTGAAGATATTTAAAAAAATGTGTTCTATTGAGATTAAATTTGATCCTCAGCTCTTCAAAAGACATTATGTTGTCTGCACATGGCAAATATAAATCCTGAATCTTTTGTATCCCTTTTAAATTCCATACTTTAAATACAGCGTCCGCTCTCCCTGGTTTAAAATATTGATTACCCCATATTGGACTAAATTGTGACAATAACTGTGGTTCTTTTAAATAGTTTTTAGCTTCACACCATATTTTGATCATATGCTTTACAAATGGATTTTTAACTTGTTTTTGTAATTTTTTTGCCGAATCTGAGTATATGAATATGGGAAGAGGTAAAGGTAAATTGTATGATTCCATTTCAGTCCAGTGAGGGAGATCATTTGATGAAAAATAATATGTCATAGACCTCAGTTGTGCCGACCAATAATACAACATAAAATTTGGACATTTCAGACCTCCACGATCAAATGGTAAATATAATAAAGACAGACGTAATCTAGCCCTCCTGTTGTTCCATATAAATTCCACTAACTTTTTTTTTATTCTTGAGAATAGATCTAAAGGTGGTGATAAGGGAATGTATTGAAATAAATAAAGTATTTTAGGTAAAATATTACTTTTAAGTATATTGATTCTCCCGATCATCGACATTGGTAGTGACATCCATCTCTGAGTTAACTCATTGATATCTGACATTAAGGCTTCATAGTTGACGCTGGCGACTGATTCTAGCTTAGGCATAATTTGGATTCCTAAATATTTAAACTGATTTACAACATTGAATTGATTTGCCTCAGGGGCTGGGTAATTTCTCTGGGTCTCATTTAGCATTAATATTGAAGATTTAGTTTTATTTATTTTATATCCTGATATTTCCCCAAAATTCTTTATTAAATTCAACAAGGTTGGAATTGATTTTTTTAGATTCGACATAAACAAAATTATATCATCGGCGTACAGGGAGATTTTATGTTCTGTTGGCCCAACTTTAATTCCATATATTTGTGAATGTAAACGTATCGCTATCGCTAAAGGTTCAATTGCCATAGTAAACAGTAAAGGTGAAAGTGGACAGCCTTGTCGACATCCTCTATTGATTTTTATTGGTTTTGAAATATTGTTATTTGTTAGGATTTCTGCTGTAGCATTATTGTATATTATTTGAACCCATTTTATGAAATTATTTCCAAGTCCAAACCTTTGTAGGACTTCAAAAAGAAAGGGCCATTCAACTCTATCAAAGGCCTTTTCGGCGTCCAATGATAGGAGAGCTGTATCCGGTGCTTCTTTATTAAAATAAATAATATTAAATAGTCTTCTTACATTATGGAAGCCTTGTCTACCCTTTATAAAGCCATTCTGATCTCGATTAATAATATTTGGTAAAATTTCTTGTATTCGTCTTGCTAAAATTTTACAGATTATCTTAAGGTCGGCGTTTAATAGGCTTATTGGTCTCATATTTTCACATTTATTAGAGGGCTTACCTGGTTTTGGCAGCAGTATAATTAAGGCATTATTTATGTATGATGGTAAATTATTATTTTGAAATGCTTCTAAAACCATTTCCAAAAAAGGTTTTATTAATTTATTCTTAAATTTTTTATAAAGGTCAACTGGAAGACCATCTGGTCCTGCACTTTTTCCTGATTTCATATTATCAATGGCTAGCCCAACTTCTTCTTGACTAATTTTAGACTCCAATATCTCCCTGTTTTCATTTGGAATACACGGTATAGATAGTTCGTTCAAAAACCCATTTAGTTTTGTTAAATCAGGTTCATTTTTGGTATCATATAATTTTTCATAGTAATCTCTAAAGGCTCTATTAATTTCTAAAGGATCTATAACTACCTGTCCGTTACTTATAATACTGGTAATTGGTGTTTTAATTTCCAATTGTTTAATCTGCCATGCTAATAATTTTCCTGATTTTTCACCTTGTTCATAAAAAGATTGTTTCAATCTTAGAAGACTCGAGGCAGCTCTATTCGCTGATTTTTTGTCGTATTCAGCTCTCAAAATCAGTAATTCATTCTCCAACCTTGGGTCACTTCCTGCATACACTTTTTCCTGAAGACTTTTTATTTTATGTTCCAATTTAGCTCTCTCCTCTCGAGTCTTCTTAGATTTTGATCCTGTATAACTAATAATATGTCCCCTAATAAAAGCTTTGAAAGCCTCCCACTTTACACATGCTGATGTTTGTGTAGTATTGATGTCAAAGAACTCGTCTATCTGTTTTTCTATATACTTGACAAATTCCTCATCCTGAAGCCATTTATGCTGAAATTGCCATCTACCTGATTCCTTTGTCAATTTTTTTATCTACATATATTAGACAACAGGGTGCATGATCAGAGATCACGATGTTATCATAAAAGCAGTTTTGAATCTTGGACCTTAATTCTGTGGAAATCAAAAAATAATCAATACGTGAGAATGTCTTGTAGGTACTGGAATAACAAGAATAGGCTTTAACTTGTGGTTTCATTTCTCTCCATATATCTAACAATCTCAATTCTTTCATAAAATGATTAATAGTCATCCTACATCCAATGTGCGTACAATCCAGTCCTGTTGATCTATCCACACCTGGATTCAATGTACAATTAAAATCCCCTGCTATTATATGTTGCCCTGTAAGTGATGATAAGATGAGAAATAAATTAGCAAAGAACTTCTGATCATCTATATTGGGACCATATAAGTTCACAAGATTTATATTTTCTAATAGCAAAGAACCTTGAATGATTACATATCTTCCAAATTTGTCTCCAATTACATTTTTCACTTGAAAAGGAACTGATTTATGTATGAGAGTCATAACTCCCCTGGCTCGGGATGAAAATGAAGAGGTGAATACACTTCCCTGCCATCTACTCCTAATTCTTTTAACATCCTCCTCTATCAGATGAGTTTCTTGTAAAAACACAATTCTTGAACCCATGTCCTTTATTTTATTCATAACTTGTTTAAGTTTTTTTAAATTTTGTAGACCTCTGCAATTCCATGAAGTTAAATTAAGATTAACACTTTGGTCCATGATCAATAGAGAGTTTGGGATTACCTTGCAGTGTAAACATGCTCATACAGAGAAGCAAAAACATGAGTGGTTGAACATTCATCCTACAAACTACACACAAACAAATTTCCCCTTCCCACACTTGTGGCAAACCCCCCAAAATCAAAAGAAAAATTCTGTCTCCCGATATAGCCAATCGACCGTTCCACACCCACGGGGAACAGCCTAAGCCACTCCTTCTTCATCCTCCCAATCACCCTAACTCTACTGCTTTTAATGACGTAACATTAACTCTCCTCTGTAGTTTTCCAACTTAACTCCAAAATTTTTAACAACTTTGTACATCATAGTTTTTTTTTTTTTTTTATTTGTTTTGTTTTTGTTTTGTTTTTTTAATATATAATACAATCTATATTTTGTAAACTTACTATTTACTTCAAGTCAGTCAGATGCCTGTGCAAATGCTTAATTATTCTACCTTATATTTTGTTCATGCTTAGCTCCCACCAGTCTCTTCTTCTTCTTTGATCTTCTTGATGAACTCCTGCGCCTCCTCTGGGGTCTTGAAGATGTGGGTTCTGCCCTCATACGTGGTCAGCAGTCTCGCAGGATAGATTACACCATGACGAATCCCAAGGTTGCGCAGCTCCTTACGTACGGGATCAAACTGCTTCCTCAATTGCTGGATTCCTGTGGCCAAATCTGGGTAGAACCGCACCTGCTGGTCCTGGTGTTTAATCTCTCCTTTTTTAGCTCGTGCAGCGTTGAAGATCTTCATCCTGTCTCTGTTGCTAAGAAACTTCATAATTAAGGTCCTCGGCGGTCCCTTATCTCTCCGTGGGCCAATACGATGTGCTTTTTCCAGAACCACTGCTGATTGCAACTCCTCGCTGCCCAGCACCTCCGGAATCCACTTTTCCAGAAAGGAACATACGTCCCGACCTTCTGATTCCTCTGGAAGACCCACCAGCCTCAAATTATTCTGTCTCGACCGAGATTCCAAATCCAAAATATTATCTTCCAGAGATTTATTTTTTTTTTCCAAAGTGCGCACCTTTAATTGAAGACGGGTGACGTCATCTTCAGCACTAGCGAGACGGAGCTCCATCTGCGCCGTTCGTTCTACACAGTCACCCAATTCCTTTCTTATTCCTTCCAACGCTGTCATAATCCCATCAAATCTAGAGGAAAAGTCCGCTCTCATTGAACTCATGGCAGCCATCAGCGCATCTGCGCCTCCCCGCGCAGACATCGCACCGTTGCCCT